>OY979717.1:9358000-11778000 GCA_963855995.1 Muricea muricata
CACGAGTGGGGTGCAATTGGGGCTTTTGTCTTCTGGACAAGGCTGCATAATATGGCGGACCATTGGTCCCATAAAATTTTTGAGGTTTGGAGAAAAAATATCCATAATTTTTACCTTGCAAAATCTGCAAAGTCTCAAAGTAACAGAAAAATGAAGACATTTTCCTATATGCAATTGTGCTTGATGACAGCAAGTGGTTGAACGTTGGGAACAGGTGCATATCAAAGAGTCTAGCTATGTGAGCGATTAGGGCGGGTGAATACTACATCCAAATTTCGTATACATCTGACTTAGCGGTGATAAGATTTTTAAAAATGAACAGTTTTTGAGCATTTACTTGCAGACAAATATTTGAACTGACTTTGTATTCACAGAAAATAAAATCTTTTATGCAGCCCTGCTGAACACCTGGCTTCAAACTTTCGTTTAATCTGTACCTAAGGTCTTAGAATTAACAATTATGAAGAAAGGACTGCCCTCGAGATGATTTTCACGTCTCCTTGGATAAGGACCTTGGCAGACCTCTTATCATTCAAACGAGATCTTGTTGGAAAAATTCGCTCATCCAGAGTGAGAAAGATAGAAAACACTGAAGATATTCAATTCAGTTTATTTTTAGAACAGCGATGCGTATAAGGCAGTGCAAAAAAACTTGTCGACAGTTTGCAACTTGTGAACAGTTTGTTGTTTTTTTTTACGTTCAAAGGATTTGCTTGTGGTGCAAGAGGAGGCAGAAAACAATGAGTACATAACCTCGTACGTGCACCAGGTATGATAGCCTGGTCTTTACCGAATTCTGGCGACTGTTCGCAAGCTATAGATTTGATACTGCCTCCTCTTCCACGTTGGTCATTTTCAGCCAATTTTCATTCCAGAACAGTTGCCTCAAATTTTGAGCGAATTTCGGATACAAATAAAAAACTTTTCATTTCGTATACTGCTACATGTTTTGCGCATGTCCGCTCAGAGCAGGAGCCCGCAAGCGTGTGGAAAAACAGTTCGTGGGTGAATAGAAAGACATGGGATATAGAGGAAAATCTTACTTCAGTATTAACGTGTAACCATCCTGTCGTCGACTGTCACGAACCAGAAAGCTACCATCTCTGCAACCGGCTAACTTTTCATTTGCTTTATCGCTGTAATAAAAAGATTATCGCTAGAGTCTACTTTCTCTTAGATAGAATCAGTTTGAATGAGATTTTTAAGTCAATTACAGAGAGAGGGAGGGGGATTTAATCATATCCTATAATTTTCAACAGCTTTCACTACAACTTCTAATTGAGCATTAGCGATTTATAATTCGAGTTTATACAAAATTTCTTTGTATGCCATTATCTCCAAATGAGGCATGGTAAATAGAAATAACCATGGTTCGTACAGATCAATTAGAATAATATTCAAAGACGTTTCAAAGCAAATGTCAAGAAATTCAAGGACTAACAAGAGTTGTTCAAAAATGCTCTAGCTGCAACCTAAATGGCCTTGGATTTTAGTTTTCAAATTCAAGAACATTAAAGCACATTCAAGTTTTGTACGAACTCTGAATAACGCGAAATTCTAAATGCACGACATCGGATCGTGTATTGTAAATTAGTATAAATTTCTAGACTACAATTGATTTTCTTGCATTCCGGTTGGTCAAGATTTACTAGAAAGCTTACGCAAGCGACGTTTTTGTCAACATGGACGGCAGCCGGAAGTAAGTTGCGTCGTTGTAGACGGCGAATGATGGCGTCAGCCATTCTTGTTTGGAATCAACAACGGCAGTCAGTCAACTTTCACGTTTATGGTTTCAAGTAAGAACGGCTGACGCCATCATTTGCCATCCAAAACGACGCAACTTTTACTTCCGGCTGCCGTCCATGTTGACAAAAACATCCCTTGCTCTAATGTCTCTGAAATGATAGTCACTGGTCAGTGACTACAGTTTTGTCTTTTCTTGTACAATAATAAATTTGAAGTGAATTTTTATCATCTCGTATTGATTATTATTTGTAAACACGTGGAAATTTATGCTAAAACAATTAATCACCTCAGGCTCGGTGATTACAATCATATATATTCACTTCGCCTTCGCTTCAGTGAACATAGGCTTGTAATCACCTCGCCTTCGGCAACTAATTGCCAATTATACTCACGCGAAGACGTCACTGCTATTAAATACTAATGTCTAGATAATCACAATACCCAATTTCGCCCCAGTACCACTCTGCCTTTAATATATCATGAACAATTTCTTTCGGAACGTGAGGTCGAGGTGGAACTGCAAATGAGAAGAAATTATACACGGCAGCTATGTTGGTGCGCCAAAAGCAAACAATTAATTGCGCTTTTCATCTCGGTACACCAATCAGAGGCGGATCAATCCTCATCTTACAGGAGGGATGAAGGTATTCCTGGGGGGGGGGGTGCATTGGTGCGTTACCTGAGGGGCTATCCATGCTGTTGTATTTTTTAGCGTGTTTTCAATAGCTATATCTTATTAATGATTTTAATTTTGTACGAAAAAAGCGATTTTTAATTCATAAATTCCAGTGTGTTGCACCTATACTTGAATCATTTGCGTACACTTCGAATCAAGACCCACATAGATTTAAATTGATATATGACTATGGATAACTAGGATCAGTCCTGAAAAGTACATTAGGGCTATTTATCTAGAAGAAAAAATAGTCAGAATTGACGCAAGTTTTACAAACGATACACGTGTGACAGGTCAACATATTTTGAACAATCCATGTATACTTAATTTAGTCGCGGCCACTTACAAAACGAAAACAAATTGAACCATTTATATTGATGTACATACAGTATAACATGTCTTCCAGCCAAGTCATGACTTTTTTTTTCATGTGTGGGTGTGGCAATCAAAGACTAAAGTCCACAAACCTGGTGGTATATCATCATCTTGATCAACGTCATCTATCTTTTTTCTTAATGCTAACAATAACTGCACAAGTTTCGTGTGCGTGTCTAGTTTTCTTGCCATCATTCTGAAAAACAAATGCTTGGATTTATATTAGGAAAACATTATTTGTTTGACTTTTGCATTAAACGGGAACAAAAGGATGAACTACGCGTATCGAGTATGGATAAAAATATAGGTCGCTATGTGGTCTGTAACTACCACTCATCTACCGACAACACGGGATGTTCTTTAGAAGATTTTTAATTGCTATTTCACTTTCCGCAATGGCATTTTTAATCACAATAGTTTTCGGAGTTTCCTGAAGGAGGGGCACGTATCCATATATTTATGTTCTGCATGACCAATTTCTTTTGAAATTCATTGTTTTGATGGTCTGTGAACACGAATATGAGCCCCCCCCCCAGTTTGCTACACTGGGAAATCCGTTTGCCCATGCAAAAGTAAAGTATATATTAATAGGGCTACAGCTAATTGAGATGGCTTTTTGAGAAATCTTCATATCTCTAATCTTCATAGTCACAGAGATTTGCCAGTGACGTGAGCAAAGGCTCAGAAAAACAAATATACGCACGTGATGTTTTCATGTGATGGCCTCAATAACACTGGACCAAATACTTCACCGACGGCTGCTGCTGACATTGAATTCTCAGCCATGAGGACCCTAAATAGAAAAGTATATCTTGCGTACTAAACATCAACACTTGCATTTCTATCATTTTAAGGAAAAACAATTGGGAAGGGCGGTCATCGAAATAGCCATGTGAAACGCAGTTTCGGACAACAGGTGCAACACTCTCACACCGACCATATCTTACTGTATCTTAAAGGAGCAGTGTCACCGTTTCACGCATATTTTACTTCTTTATTTTCTTGCTATTTTACGAATTTCTTGTAGATTCAGCTTGATTAAAGCACATAAATTGCATTATTTTTACCTTCTTCTGTATGCACGAGACAACAGATGTGCGGCGAAATCACTGCAATTCCAACGGTTACATCCCGCCTCAATTTTCGCATTCTCCATGCTTTAAATACATTGTACACCAAATAAATTCTTTTGCGTTGATTTTCGCATAATTTCCTTCGACCTTTGTTATTCCGTTGCTTTTTTATCATCCGGAAATATCGAATTTCAGACCATGCTCGCCCTCCTTTGAAGACGCCATCTTGGATTCCGAACTTGAAAACGTTGGCCCAACGCTATCAAATTACACTATGCGCAGAACAAGATGCGCAGATGGTGACACTGCTCCTTTAAGAGGGCGGCTTTTATTAGAATTTTGTAACTGGAGTCTGTTGTTTGGTTTAATTAATTCCAATTTATAAGCATACTTTACACATATAAAAGACATCACGTGACAGGGTTATCACAACAGTTTTTGGGCTATTACTGTGAAACGCCGCATCATCAATGGAAAAGGCGCGGCGTTTGATATAATTTTTGTTTTCTGTGGCGTTAATTCAGCTATATAGTCAAAGGAGGCGTTTACTCGAGTTTAATCCAGGAAACATGTTAATCCGCTACAGCCCTAGCCTGTGCACAGACCTAAATCGGAAAGAATAAGGTCTCAAAATACTTGAAAGATTTCTTGTCCATACATAAACAAAATCTCAAGTTTTGAAGTATTAATTTATGCAACATTAGATCAAATCATGTGTTTAAAATGCCGCTTTTGCAAGGAAATATTCATTGTCCATTTTTTCTTGTGATGAAATATCTACGTTGTTCTGATTGGTTGATGTTTCCACTAATCATAGTTAACTTTAATCACTTTTTCATACAACCGGCCCAAGCTGTTCAAAAACGCTTGTTACAGTAAATCATAGTTTAAAAGTCAAAGAAAAACTCCCAACAAGCTTATTTCTACCTAAGAATGCGTGTTTTCTTTGCGGAAGTTTAATCAAATAAGACACCCATCTACTTAATAATACATACCGGTTTAAATGTAATAAAATAAGATTCAAAATTTCGGCATTCAGAGGAGGTAAGGACTCTATAGCATTTTCCAATAAACTACAATTTCCATTTGATGCCGGCGATTCTAATAAAAAAGAAAAGGTTTGGATTTACTAGTTCTGTATAAGAAATGGCAGTAAATTTAAGCTTGAGCTCAGGCACAAGGGGTTTTGCTAAAAGGCGGCCTGTGGCCTAACTTACGGCTCAGTTATCAAACATGTATTGTTTGCCTCGTTCTTTCTAAAACCCCTATCCAAGTATATACTTTGGCTATGAAGTTATATACAAAGTACATACTTTGATAGGGTTTTTTGAAAGAACGAGGCAAAATGATAATGCAGCCATAAATCAGGCTGCGGACCGGCCCACGACCACCTTTTAGCAAAACGCCAGGCATATGACCAAATACTATCCTTGAAGCATTGTAGGGAAGTCATCATGGATGACCACGATCTTCCACTCTTATACGAAAGTGAACACAATTAGTTTTTTTCACGCTTCTGTCAATATTTCATACAGTCTGGGCAATAGAAAAAAAACAACTTCCGAAAAAACTTTATCAAGTTGAGCAATTCCTGTGATCAATTTCGCAAAATTTTGAAAAGTTCGTTAATCAGCGATCTTCACTACTTATTCGAATATTGCAAGTATTAACCGTTAATTTGCTAGGTTTTCATGCCATCATGTATTGTAAAATAAGAAAAAAATGCTCAAGCAAAATATATGTAAGTGCTCGAAACAGGTATGTATAGACGTTCAAAGCAACAAGACTCACTGGAACGAGCCGAGCCGAGCCGAGCCGAGCCGAGCCGAGCCGAGCCGAGCCGGGATTGTTTCATCTGCTAATCTTCCACATCATATCGCGCAGATAAAACTATAGAGACTTTGACAAATTTATTTTCTGTGACAATAAACATCTTTTACCAGACAAAATGTCCGGCAGATCAAAAGTTGTGCAGCACAAAACCCGAATTTTGAGTTTTTCGCCCGGACAAATGTCCGATGTTCGGGGCTATTTCAAGGCTTGACTCGTTCAAGGACCTCTTGGCCGCACGAAACTCCTTGTTAAAGAAGATTGAGACGAATAAAAAAGCCCTTTAAAATCGAATATCGCGACAAAAAATTTTATTGCATGAGGAAAGTTAGAAGTACGCGCTCTATGTTTATTAGTTCCACAGTTCACATGCATTGCACCAAATTACTTATCCACACATTTAACCCCATAAAAACAAATATTAAACCCAACACTGAACAGGAAAATTCAGGGCACTATATACGCATTTGGGAAAATGTACGTTTTATATTCATAGTTTTTGCAAACATGACAGTTTTTGATTGTATGAACACGATGTACTATGAAGTTAAATTTTTTTTGCAAAAATACAACGTTACCACAATTGCAACTGACAGGTGACAACATTGGCTCAAAATGCAACAAAGACTAATTACACATGTGACCTTTTTTTCCGCGAAATTTGTTAAAAAAACTTAAAATCTTACCACAAATGCCAATGAATTTTTCGTACATGTCTGGAGGTATCAGCGGACTTGGTAGTTCATTCAAGTACGAAACTAGGACAGTAGATGGAAATAACGGATCGATCCATTCTTCTGCTTTCATATCTACGTCTTCGTTTTCTAGATATTTGGTAGCAACAGCAACTTTTAGGATTAAGTATTCACGAAAATGCTAGTCAATTCACCGTTGCAAAAAAGATGGCAACATGTCGATTTTACCAGAGTGCACTGCGGGTATCAAGTAAGAATACGTGGGAAAAGATGACACGAAGTAAAGCTAATGGATTCAAATTTTAACACAAGCGTGAAAATAACCTATTGTCTTCTGTCTGTACTTCAAGACGTTAATTTGCCTTTTTAAACGATTTCAGACCCCAATGCATTCTGGTAAAATCGACATCCTCCATCTTTTTTGCTACGGTGAATTGTGTCAAGTGCGTAAAAAAGGAAATTAGCATGAGAGAGATACAGGTGGTTCATTCACTATCTGAAACGATTACGTAAAAATTGACGTTTCGACCATCTACTACAAACTTTCCGAAAAAAGGTCTACATACGCTCGAAACATCGCTTTTTACTTTATCGTTTCCGATGGGGAAAAACCTACACCGTTCGTGCACTATTAATTGCACTACCTACTGGCAACGTTAGTTCTAGGGAAATTAGTTCTCTCTTATCTGCGACAATGAAGTGGAAACGCCGCCAGCTTAGTTGTTTTAACTTATCTTATACTTCGCTAACGCTTTCTTAATGGTAAAATTATTGTTCCCGCATTGTTGTAAAAATTTAAAAAAAAAAACGAGATTATAAAGAAATAGAAATCTCTTTAGATAGTTATCTTAACATTTAGTGATGTTGCTGTTGATGAGCAGTGGAAAAAAATGCTAACATTGTTGTATCTAGGTCCTGATTGGTTAGTATAGGATTGGTCACAACCGGCAACAAAGATACAAAAAACATTTAATACGAAAAATTTACACTGCATGGTAATGTTACAAAGCTATTCTTCCATATATCTGATGAAATGTCTTTGTAAACCGTTAACATGTCTATTTATGTCCATTTGTGGATCCTGGACTGGGAAAGAAGATATTCGTGAAGTCCCCGAATAACAATTAGTGTTGATAACAATTTAGAACTCACTTAATTGTACTTTAGAATTTGTAATTGTACGGTAAATACAAACTTTTTGCCAAAATGAGACAAATATGCTAGCTATTTCAAACCATCCTCAGAGATATGAAAACTCGGTTGTTCTCTGCAGTGTTAGATTAATATGAATCTAGTTTTTTTAAATATGTTAGCCACGAGCTACATATACACCTTCCCGGCAGCTTAGGATCATGTCCACCCTCATGATCACGACTACAGCCCATCAAAATACATCAATGGAGCAAGGAAACAAAATGATAAAGGTTTAACTTATTCGTAACTTCGTTAAGATTTGGGAGTCAGTTGGGAATCATTGTGATCACAGACGCATTACATGAAACTTTTAAGGATTATTACCATTATAAAGAGCTTTACGTAATGCATATTTTGAAATCCAATCTTCTGGTTCTTTTTTATAGATATTCCAAGTATTAAGACCTCTGCTCTCGACAGCTCCAATACACTTCTTTACAATTGCTGGAACAATATTGTCTCGAAGGGCAGGAATATATACGGGATCTAAAGGAGAAAAATGCTATGTATAATTTTTGGTTTAGAAAGCACGGAAACAAAAAAAGAAAACGAGAAGGGAAGTATGCAAACGGGGAAATGAAGGAAATATAGGAATTGCCATCAAAGTGTGGTGCTTATTGGATTCATCACAGTGATCTATCGGATGTCAAAGAAGAACTAGGGATCCAAGGATAGTGCAAAGTTTCTGAAAAGACTTACACACTTAAACTCGAAAAACTAAGAAAAATTTAATGATAGCTTTGGAAATAAAATGTTAAAATGATGTGGTCTAAAAGCGTTTTGTTTACGTGGGACGTTTTTAGACACTCTGATAATTTTATAATTTTCATGTTTAGCGAGCATATTCGGTTTCACGTTTGCTGAATCTCTGACCTCTGACCTTAGACTCATATAAACAAAACGGAATGAACGCGCAATTAATATTGAACGTGAACTAAGATTGCAAACATACAAACTGTGCGCTCTTCTGTGTGTTAATAAAAAACTGTCACAATATTAGGCCAATATCTTTACTTAGTATACTTATGTACGGTTTACTTTAGGTCTACTAGTATTATTGGAAATTTTATGTACACAATCATCAGTCATCACATCACAACCTTGCAGAAACTGATCTCGCACGCACGCAACATTATCAAATATGCCGATTTCGCTTTATCTCGCTTGTTTTTCATCATTTTTTGATGAAGCCTGGCCGAAATGTAGAACAAAACTCCTGCAATTCATGTGGTGTATATTTAGGAATATAAGACGTAGAATAGCGAAAATATTGCGGTGTATTTATTGCTATGTATTCAAACTATAGCTCATATCTCTTGTTAGCCATTTATATTCATACCATATAGGTCAACTTATGCTGTCCATTTGAGCTCGTTTTAAGGCGAAAAATCGCTCTTTATGCATAATAAACGAAAGCATAATAGTCTGAAGATTAAAAAATCTTGTCCTGCCAGTTAAAATGGTGCTTTTAAGCCGTGGAAATACATGTTTAACTCATGTTTATTATCCCACTCCTAGACCTCTGCATAGCAACGGAAGCGGGCGCTACGCAATATACACGTGCTTAGTTGAATATTTTAAATTCCGGGGGAGTTTGAGAGCACTGTATATACATGTCTGCAATAAAATTACTACGCTCATTAGTTGCCATATGGCTCATTTACCTATCTTTTTCATTTGTATGAATAACAGCACAAAATGGTTTATAAATAATACTTATAATTTTAACTAAAACATTGCAATAGTAACATTCAAGTAATCAGGTGGCATATTCAAAATTTGCACCACCCCCCGGAGTTTACACTATGACTGACTGACTGACTGACTGACTGACTGACTGACTGACTGACTGCCTGACTGATTTGAATTTTCGCCACTCATCACAATACTGCAAAGTTTCTTTGAAACTTTGCACTAAAAATGGCAACAGGTTTGAGGACGATAACTAGATATCTATCTGGTACACAGTCAGAAACACGCAAGTTCCAGCAAATCTGACATAGGCTAATTTTCGTGCGGCCAACAAGCCATCTTGATGATACAATAGTTTATGACACAATAGTTTATGAAAGCTTGATTGTCAAAACTTTTAACTACAAGTTTTAAAGCTATGTAACAAGAACCACCATTAGTATACAGTCATGCAGTAATGCCACCAACTGACTTTCACTGGCTTAATGCAACTTCATGAAGCCAACAGGCTTGATGCAACTTGATGACAAACTTGCTTCAAGAAGGTACACTCTAAGTCTGTGTCGTTTCTGGCTATGTACTAATGACGGTACTTCGATGATAATTCAATATTCTAGGGATTACATAGATAGCATGACGAATGATCTACCTCCATGACATTTCCATATAAAAAGATCCCTATCTGTATCACATGCAATCTGTGACAGAAAGCAGATCACTGTAATTCTCGGGTTTCACTGGAACCTTTTTCAGTAAATCTCAGTGGGGGTCAACCCAAAATGTATTGATGATTGTACTGCACTGGAGCAAACAAATCTCACGAAAATGCACACATTTGCTGCCAAACACAAGGTCAAATCATACAGTGAAAATTTTTTTCAGTCTGATGACAGTGTATCGATTTGGAGTTGACCCCCAGTGAAATTTATGACGTCACGTGAAACCCATGAATTGATTATGTTAGTCAAATATATCATAGGGATGATAAATCGTTCTACTATATCGGAACATTACATATATACAGTACTAAAAAGTACACTCACCAGTTGATTCATTTTGCGGTATTTCTGGGCAAACCCGTAAAATTCTGTAATGTGTACATTTTCGATGACAAACTAATTCACATTCTAAAATAAAGAAATGAATATAAAGGTTTGTTCTCGTCTTGAATATCAACTGGTTATGACATTTTTTTCCAAAAAGCTTTGCAACCTAAAGTTTGTTATCATTTAGTTATTCACTATTTGAAGTTATTTGAATTATAAATTTGGGGCAAATATAATATTTCGAAGTTACAGGCTGCTCTTATTAGCCTTACAAGAAAAAAAATCTTCGTCTTGCAACTAGAACTGATACTGAAGACGTTTTCCAGACAACTGGATTCTACACTTTTTTATAGATATAGCTATTCCTACGTACTTTATCAAATTGTAATCTTACTTGTACACTGAAGACCTTGTCTAACAAGGCCAAATAAAATCTGACCACATTCGTGACACCACGTGATGGCTGTGAACGTCTGGACAACAAATGAATGTGTGTCTACAGAGCCTAAAAAACAAAATCACACAATAGATAACATCGTCTAATGACTTCTATCGTCAATCACACGTATAGCCAGCCTCGTACCCAGGCTCTGGGTACCAGGTTGGCGTGCAAGCCGTTTAAATTAATGAAAACGAACTCAGAAATTTCCATATTTCGATAAGGACAAACAGGGATTATATAAATCTTCCTTTTCCGGTAAAGAAAAAAATGCAGCTAGGTAGTCGTTTTATCCTTAAACTTAAATATAGTATTATTAATTCTACCGGCAGGTATTACTATTGCTTTTCTGGTTCGGCGTGCAGTTGATTATTATGTTTGCAGACAACCAGCTCAATCCTGCGACTTACAATAGTTAAAACAAATGCATCTTTTTCACAAAATATAAATCCTTTAGATTTACAATGGGATTAATTATTGCAGTCACAATTTTTGATTTGCCAATTTTTCTATGTCGCTGAATTTCAGCGGCGGAACAACCTAGACCAAATATTTTACTAAAGCAAACCAATATTTTGTATTCACACTTGACAAAATAAACTGCAAAACTGATGAGAATTAATGATCATAGACCAACGTAAGAGGGGTATATAGTAATCACAAAGGAAAACACAAAGGAAATAACAACCGTGGCAGTGTCATTATATGTGATAAAAGCACACGTAGATTTTGACAGAACTTTTGCCTCGATTTTCTCGGTTTATACAATATCTACTTTGAACATTCTTTGGCAAACACACTGACAAGATGGGTATAAAATAGATCGTTTTTAAGCCATTTAGTATACTCGCAATTCGTGCTTTATCAGAAATGAAACGCTTGGCTGCGCCTCGAGTTTTATATAAAAAAGTGATAAAACGCTCCTGCTTATATATTAAATATTACTTAAACATTCCTCAAACTTGTAAGAAAGTACAACATTTCTGTACCTTTTATTCCAACCTTCATGCCAGGAAATTTTCTGGTTTTTTTCTAAATAGAAGTAATAAAATTTTTTATCATATACTAAGTGTCAAAGTCCAATAGACCTTTCCGGTAATTACGTCACAGCTAACACTGTTTTCAACTTAGGACCACCTTAAATAGAGTGGATTTTAAGTTTATTTCTCACAGGCTATGATCAGAGGCGCAGGACATCCTTCGTCAACACATGCATCAAAAAGAATTTTGGATTTTGACCAAAAAATGTGGAAATAAGCTTAAACACGAAACCGAGGCTGAGAGGCTATGACCCTCAGCCTCGTTTTCGTGTTTAAGCTTATTTCCTGTGAGAAACAAACTTAAAATCCACAACGTTTAAGGTGGTCCTAAGTTGAAGTAACTACCGGAAAGGTCTATATGCTCGCTTCTCATTGGTCAAAAGCGTATCACGTGATAGCGAACAAATCCGACTGTCTCCCTAGCCAACCCTCGACTTCATGGATCTGTGGACACTCGGCTTCGCTTCGGGAAACATCGGCAGTCTCGGAAAACATCAGCAGTCTCGGAAAACATCGGCAGTCTCGGGAAACATTGGCAGTCTCGGGTTCACAAATCATACTGTTTCCCTCTGGTCCAGTAAATAAGTATAAATATATTTTTCAAAAATATTATAAGATATTCAAAACGTCTATCATATAATGTAAAAAAAAAGGCACACGTCCAAATGTTGAGAATTTTATACAAAATACAATATAGTGCAAATTTATTATTTCTAGCGAAGCGATCTAGCAGAGTCTAAAAAAATGTTAAAATTTGTCCGGAACACATTTCCGATCGAGATCAAGTTCATCGCAAAAAATTTCAAATTTGATCGGATTTTTTGCTGTAGTTTTATCACTTTTATGGCCCTGTTGGTTAAATCCGATGAAGAATGATTTTATAGTACAGCTTGTAAGTAACACAAAACTGTCCAGACAAATTTCCAATCAAATTGACATTTGGTCGGAAAAACTCGATTTTGGTTGGAAAACCGCCGACCGCCGACCGTTATTTCAGGCTCAGCCAAGCGTCCTAGGGATGCAATCAGTCACAATCAGTCACCATAGCTCTCTATTTCATAACCATAATTTTCACCAATTTTGGCCTAATGTCAACTGAGTTGAGCCCATGCGCATTAAGGCACTTTTTATACTTACTGTTTCCGAGTTACCAATTAACTCGTTAATGCAAGATAAAATCATTTTCCTATGGAATTCATCGTGAATTCCCATATGTTCAAGCTTCATTGCGTCCAATGCCAGTAACTGTCTGCCGTTCATTGAATGTGACAAGAACATATGGGCGTATTGAAATAAATTCGTAGCAGACATCCAGAATATCACGTCTTCAACCGACCATTCATCAAGTCCCTAGGAAGAAATACCGCGACGTCTTTAGACAATATGTGGAATGCGATATGGCGAGAAATATCAAAACACTTCGTTAAGGCGCTGTTCTTCTTCGTTAAGACACTATGCAAACTTCTCTTGCAACGAATTCATTCTTAAAAATTGGTGTTTCGTGATCGGGGGGATGTTACACATTGAAAAGTTTCTTGCAACTTGTCTCGCAATCACAGTAGAGGCTGGGATCTATTTTTAAACAGCGTGTTTCTATTGGATGCTCAGCAGAAATATTGCGAGACAAGTTACTTTTATTATTACACATTGCAGTTGCTTTATGCGCTGTAATTGGTCAATTGCATACAGATAAATGCGACTATCACGCAATCTGCTGATAACTCAGTTATCTGCTAGCAGATAATTGAGTTATTTGCATGTTGAGCCTACGGTGTTCGTTGGCATCAATGGTTGGCATGGCAACAACATTTTTTTCTCTCGATATTTTCTGTCTCATGTTATGGCATCTCGCCGAAGACGAAATTTGTCAATTGCTTGAGGAAAAAGACTCCAAAAACACATGCAAAAGAACATATAAAGTCGCTCAACAAGTGTTTCATGAATATTTGTTGGAAAAGGGGATTGCAGGACAGCGAAATTGCTCGAGAAAAGCGAAATTGCTCGAGTTTTAAAAAGGTTTTAGAAAGAGAAATCTATTCTTTCGTTACCATGTTTATTTTCTCCGCTTACAATGTATAATAAAACAATTATCGGATTCGGTTTTTGTGATATGCGGAATTATCAATGCCTTGATAAGAGTTATCTGCTTCGCCTTCGGCTCGGCTGATAACTCTTACCTCGACGTTGATAATTCTGCATATCACAAAAACCTCATCCAATAATTGTTTATTATACCGTGGCAAAGTAAAAAAAATTAAAGTTATTCTCAAAGCAAAGTCAGCGGTGAGCAGACTAGTGGGAATGTGCTTGGCTTGACTGCAGGGCTCTTACCTCCAGTTAACTACCAGCCAAATAAATGTTGTACTAGATTTTGTTTACGTAGTACTTTTACTGAAGTATATTTTTCCAATACTTTTCTGTTACTTAAGTAAAATATTCAGCCAATACTTTTAGGTAATACTTATACTTTTACTTACAGTAGGTAAAATTTTCGGTCAGTACTTTGACTTCTACTTATTTAAAAATTGAAACGTTTCTATTTTCTTTTACTTAAGTAAAAAATTTGAGTACTTTGCTGAACACTGTTCGTACATTCACGTGCTTGCCACAGAAATGTTGCGTGACTTTATGATTGCGAGACATGTTACACCTTGCAATTTCGCATGCAACTTATGTCGCAACAAAATTCCGAGACGAGCTGCAGCATAACTTGGTGCAAGTGAAACAAACTATTGTTACATTGACCAAGACTGTATTTGTTTAGAAAATGAATAAATACTTTGTTGACATTGAAGATTAATTTTCAGACGAGGGATCTTGTCCAAAACGTCGAATAGACCCATACAAAAAATAGTTATCTATTATTTTTATAAATAGACCTTATTAATAATGGCGAGCATCGCGAAAAAGGACCGGCACGAGGACATCAAAGCGAGGTTAGTGAGGCCTCGTGAAGAAGGACGAGCATGCAGAGACTGATTTTGTATTTCACGCTTCGCGCTTTCACTAGCATCGCTTGGATGGTTTTATATGCTTTGTGTACTTTTGAATTATCTGTTTATATGCTTTGTGTAATTTTGAATTATCTGTTTATATGCTTTGTGTACTTTTGAATTATCTGTTTATACGCTTTGTGTAATTTTGGAATGCACTACTGACACTTGCTGGTCTCGTTCATTTAAGACCAGATTTTGCCAATCATAAACATACCTTTGCTAGTGTATCATAAGGGTTTTCATCGTCATTGGTTGCTTGAAGTCCTGGGCATTTATCACTGTCTTTCACACATATCAAGTGAAATGATTGGCTGCAAGCTGAACAAAATGATGGCGCATCAGTAAAACTGCAATCATTGACTTTGAAATTTAGAACACTTATATCTGAAAGCAATTGCGCTAAATTCACATGTAAACCCCCTCCCTTGTTGCTCTTTCAGCCAGGAACACTATTGGCGCCATCATAAAAAGACATTAACCGTTGCCATTGAGATTTTTTCCCGGACAAACAACATTGAAAAGGAGCAAATTGAGCAATCGGTCCAATATTCATGTTACTGGTTGTGTATGGAGATACAAATATAGAAAGATCCACAGTACTGTGCAAAAGTGATGGGCGCCGTTTATGAAAAGCGTCTCTATTCTGTTGAGGTTCTTCCGATTTTTTTTTTGATAGATGACGCTGGAAGTCACTTTCCCACTCCATATACATGCATCACCTTTATAAACGTTGTTGTGCTAGTTAATATATACGTATGTTTCATCACATTCATAACCTATTTTGTTGCCGCAGAAGTGTCAAATCAAGATTTATACCAACATGCCTATAAGCTTTTCACAGTACTATGCAGGCTAGGCGGGCTTAGCTTGGATGCGTTGGCAAAAGTGACTGGAATAAAAAACTCGATTGCATGAGATAATTCATAATAGTGATTGATAACTTACTCAGACATTGATAAAGCAATTTCTGCTTTCCCCAAATGTAATCCGTACCTAAAGATATTGATTGAAAACGAAATTTATTGAACCCTAAGGAGGTTTATTTTAACAGCCTAAAGTGAATAAACACAAGGCAAACATAGTATGAAGATAAAAATATGTAATATGATATTGTAGCAGCTAGAACAACTGGATCATGATAGAGGCAGCTAGAGTGTGGACGCCTGCCACCAAAGGATCTACAGTATATCTGTTTATCTGTACAGTATATCATGCTGGCACTGAAAAGGTTTTCATACAAAGAATGTGCCAAGAAAACCTCTCAAAGCATTAAAAAGAATCAGTCACGACTCCTTGCACAGAAACTTCAATCATACAATTACCGTATGTAGTATTTTTCTTTAGATATCACTGTAACAAAGCTAATATGCCACTCCTTGAATGGACCTGACTTAACGGCACTAGTGCATGAATAGCTATAGCTATGCCTATACACGACTCGTCTTACTGTAGTTACAAAAGATTCTAATACTATATAGTCTTAATTAAAATACGTTTCAGCCTGTCCAACTGAGTGCTCAGCTCGGAGTTGAATAGAAATTTAAAGTGCTTGCAAAACAACTCCGATGATACACCTAGGCTAGATGGAACGGGTCGATACTAATCTTATTTTAGCTACTAAAAACACAAAGTGCTTTCGTGTAAACGTCGTTTTCATGTGACAATGTTTAAAAACTATGGGAAAATAATAAATTATGGTGGTTCAGTAATAGAATTCTCGCCTGCCACGCAAAAAGCCCTGGTTCGATTCCCGGTCAAGTAATGCATGGTATTTATGGGGCTGCTGTAACTGTCAATCAAAAGCCAATCTAACCATTAATGTATTATACCTTGTCGTATACTAGTATATGTTAGATGTTACTTAAGGTGGCAAAGTTAAATAAAAAGCTTCTTCTCTTACAAAATCCACAGCAAGTTGGAGCTGACCGAGTGATCTTTTGAAATCCATGGCCATTGTAATCCAACGTTTCTGGAAATTCTACAAACACAATAAATTGTTATTTTATTGTCAATTAATGTAGCAAAGTTCCGGCGTCTACATGGTTATAAGATTAACCTAGAAATTTGTCAATCATATTGAGTCATTTGTTTTTTCAAAATCATGTCTGGATAATTGAAGTTCTTTAAATTTGGAAATATGACCCATACGTAATTGCACCAAATACCACACCACACGTATAAAATATTTCCACTGATGCTGTGTAATATCTTTGTGTAATCTCTAATATCTCTAGTTACAGAAGTAATTAATTTTTATAAAAATCTTGAAATTTTCAGTTGTGTAAAATACAGTACTATATACATTAATAACTATTCATATAGCTATTCATACATTACATATGTAAATCACATCATCATGCTATCGAAAATTCTTGCATTACTTGTCTTGGTCATCTTACTTTAACTTTAAAAAATGACCCGAATAAAAAAAATTTATACTTGCTGTCGGATGACGTCATCTTGCGTGCGTAGTATGACTGCAGACAGTGTGTAACCGTACTGTCCGCAGTCCTAACGAGCGTAATGCACGTATACTTCACACAGTTCGCAGTTTAAACTTATCTAACAAGTTCTTTCAATATCTGTGCGGAACTTAACTGTTTAAGGAGCTAAAATCTGCAACGTAAACATGCAGTACCAAAAGTGTGAACAATCTACCTTTTAAATATGCCAATTTTCTTGCGCAGTTACACAATATAAGGTATTGTTACCGTATTTGAAGTCTGGAGCCCCCCCCAGATAAATCTAAAATTATTCATATTTCATTGTCGGGATGATAATTTCCATTCATGTGACTAATTAAACACACAATTTCGACTGCTTTTCTTTTTCTCACTATATTTTGAATCTTCCACGCGTGCAGTTTAAGACCATGCATGTTTAAGTTTAAAGTTGGATAACTGCTCAAAGCTATTCAAATACACAGAAATTAGAGTGAAAAAAGCGGGAGGGATGTATGATAGAATCGAAAACCAAACATAACAAGATAAATTATGTTTGTCTCTTCTCCTTAATCATAACACTTTCTTGGCTTCACGCGACTGGAATTCACTGAACATTGAAGTTAGAAACTTATTTTAGAAAGTCTTATTTTAAGGCAGCATTTTGTAAGTTTGCCAAAGCTACGCAAAGTTATCATTTTTGCATGAGATTATTTTGACGCTTTTGAATTCTAAACATAGCAAGTAAATATATCCTACTATTTATAATATAATGCACATACAGGTACAAACAAATGAACAAAATAATATGAAAATGAAAAAAATCGCAAAAAGAAATTCAGTTTTGAATATTTATTAAGCACAGTGGTGACACATACTTGGCAATTTACTCAGGCTATGCTAATTTCAAGTTGTTATTATCAATATTCATTTTTTTTAGGTTTTCATGGTCAATAAACACGAAACTATTTGCATATAATGAACAAAATATCGGGTGACCTATACTTTCAATAGGAACTAATACCATAGGTGGCCCAGAGAACGCTGCGTATTTCATATATTAAACCAATGAGTCGCGAGCGCCGCGCGAATAAAAACACGCAGCGTTCTAACTTCTCTGGGCTACCTATGCTAATGGTAATACTTCATTTTGTAAGTCTGTCTTGTAAGGGTACGCTTAGTGTGCATATCAATACAAAATCAGGCATTAGGTATCTTTTCAGTCAAAGTAAAGTCAGTTCAGTGCATCGATTGTGCCCACAAAATTGTACTGACAAGTTTATTTACATATTTCCATCTAAACAATACATAATTACACTTAATTGCAACAGTAAATTCCAAAGGTTCATATCATTGAAACTGAAAATTAAAATGTAACATTTAACATTGTAACATCAACATTTATCATGTATGAAAAAAAGAAATAAATTGAGCTTCTAATGTGATTATAGGACATTTATCAGAAAGCCTCTTCAGCCTACGTAATTAATAAAAAAATTGTCTTGTTCAATTTTCGGGACAATTAAATGACATAAAAAGTGATTTAAAAAAATACCCCATGAGTCCCATGCAGTCAGTGTGCATACCATAAAAGCAACTTGTCTTCATTTTTAATTGTAGTTAGAAATACAAACTAGCATTTTCAGTTTGAAAATAATCAGCTAGTGCTGAGCAAACACAGGGTCTTGGCTAGAATATTAATTAGGAATGGGGAGTGTGCACCTTTTAAGGTATTAAAATACATTTGTGTTCTAATCATGTAATTTCTCTTGAAATCAGGCTATTCTCTTGAAATAGTAAGGCAGAACACACATATATGAATATTTACTCCATCCAATCAAAGCTCTAGCTATGATAGGCTGTGGCTAATGACGGTAATAGTCAGCAGCCTGTTGCTATTTTAAGTAATGCTAAATTTTTTGACGTGATTGCAAACTAGACAACATTGTTCTTATGCTAGGGCTGTGTGCAGAAGTACTACAGTAACAGCCTGGATATTAGGTTAGCTACACAACAAAAATCAACAAATTTGAAGATCAGTTAACTGTTGGTATATAAAAATGAACACAACTTAGAATGAACTACTGTTCTAGCTATTGTGCTTAGCTGGCCTTATAATTAACAGCTCTGATACTGATTACAATTTACAGGGTAAATTTATGACAGTCAAAGTGAATGTTCCGTTATACTTAAAAATGGTTGGTTGGACAAACAATCCTGAATATGTTTCAAATTCAAGAATGGGTAAGATAAATTGAAGAATGAGTCGGACATAACCTGGGATCAACCAGGTTGCTTTCCACCAGCTTTAGAACAAAAACTATCTAGTTGTAGTTACAATGACTAAATATATCATTATCATCTAATTAGTATCAATGAATCAAAACAATATATTGTGTTTAATGATACCCTAGCTAGAAATAAGCTAATCTGAGGTTGGGTACAACTGAAATCTGAACTGTGCAGACTTTTGCCACATGCACAAGAAAAATAAACGCCTAATTGGAGGTTAGGTTGGACAATGTCCATTACCAACCAATATATATAGGTATTACATGATGGAGGTGATATCAGTTTTTTCACCCAAGGGACAATATCATAAAAAAGAACTGAATGATATTGCTAAATCTCAAATGTGATAACCTATTTATCACATACTTGTGCCTTTATCCGAAGTGAAAATCACTTTTTTTTCAAATTATTAATTATTTGGATGGGACATATATATAGTTTTTATGTCACCATTTTATCAACCTGATGAAGGCACAAATTAGTGCTGTGCACCAGAGCCGGACGGCCGGAGTTTTGCCCTATTTTGACAGGGCCGGATTTTGTTCACCTTCGGCAAACTTCGGCAGCACTTATTTGTGCAGCAAACTTCAATCATAGATCAACAAAAAAACTAACTTCATCGACGAAAAAGTAAATACAGCCTAATACGGCTTGCCACAAACATAAAAATTATAATTATGGTATTTTATGTCATTTTTGTAACTGTGATGTCCGCAAACTGGTAAAGTGCTTGAAAATTTTGTCTGAAAATTTCATCAAACGCTGCTACACTATGCTTAAAATTGTCAACAAGAAAGGTCGAATATGTGTTTTTAAGAATAACTGAAACATAACTATTTAACTGTATGTTTTTCCAGAAGAGAAAATGCGTCTCGTTTTGCAAATACAATACCGTGCATCATGCATATTACAAAATGTTAATGCAAAGAATGCGAAGTGTTAAATAAAAAACAAAGACGGTGTTTCCACTTTAAACTGTAAAAATTTCCAATTTTGACAAATTTGCACACAAGCTTGAAATTTTCTGCCGGAGCCAAAGTTTTTTTTGCCGGAGCCAGAGCCAAAGGTAAAAAAAACTGAAGCTTGCACAGTTCTAGCACAAATATGTGTTAATATAGGGTATGACCACAGAAATAATAGGATATAGGATGCACATTCAGTCACATATCATATCTCCACTCCATGCCCTCAAAATCCACCATATGGGATTTGACCAGGAGTGTGTATAAACATGTTATTGAGCATGTAAAATTCTTTGTCGCAGAAGATTGAGAAGACCACATTGCCCTCCATTTTCTGGAGACAAAATATTTACTGAGAAAAAACATACACATTCTACTATTTTTATGGGCCAGACCGATATTTTGCATTTACTTTGATTCACAGACTATCCAGAATTGCACACAAGACATTAATTGCATTTCAAAAACGATAACAATTATCATAAAAAATCAATAACAAGACATTTTACTACCAGATCGAAATCCACCACGTACAATCATTTTCTGAAATTATTTCTCAATTGCAGGTACATAAAATTTCCACAATAATCATTTGCATAATTCTATCATAAACTTTAAGCACCTGTGGAAACTGAGGCAAGTCAACAGGGAATCATGCATACAAATGAATAAATGAGGAAGTTCTAAATTGCCAAAGAACATAAATTTACAATTACACATGACTGTTTGCATTAAAAAGTTAATTTCAAATCATATTTTGAACTACAATGAGCTTTATATATTAGGACACTTTTAAATGTGATTCTTGCTTGCCAATGCACAGACAAGCTGGGTGTGTTGCATCAAAATGCTTAGCTAAGAATGAATATCCAGTATTATAATATCCACCACAAATTTATTTCGAAAAAGGCATAAAACATATATTGAAAAATAACATATATCATTTTCTCGAAAATTTATTAATCTGATTAATATTAGCCTGAACTCGTACGATCATATTTTTAGTTGTACTTGATATATTATGTACAACAAACACTATGGCCATAATGGGAAATAAACACAAATCACTCTGTTAAAACTTATCTTGCATAAATTGAGCTTCTAATGTATCTATACGCGATAGCACTCGAATCAAACATCTCCACGGATAGTGATAGTACAAGTGACTTCTGCACTTTCACTAAAGCAAACACGGAAGGACAAGGCAATTGTCTAAATGCTTAAAAGGTAATCATATTTTAATACAAGACATCATACCTACAATTTCTTTTAGGTAGTTACCAGGAATTTGTCCACGTTGTTTTGTCCTAGTATTTTCCCCTTCTATCCACTCTGCTAGGTTAAATGGTCTTTTGACCAACACAACATCACCGACTCTCAGTTCGATCTCATCCAACTGCTCTGGATTAAAATTATATAATGCCGTGAAGGAGGCATACCCAGTCGCCATAGCCGCATAAACAAAGCCAGGAATTTACATTTTGTGAATATTTGTGTCAAGAAATAATCCACATGGTCCCAATTGACGAGAATCGTGCCAAAACATGGTAAATTCGAACATTGCTTTGAACTTTTCAGCCTGACACGGTACACTCTGATCCTGTGCTGATTGTTCATTATGTCTGCTTCCACTTCAAAGAAATTTACATGAGGGAATGAATATTTATAGTATACCCCTCTTCCCCTCGGGCTGGTTGTTTTAGTTTCTGTAGTTCTACACCTCCCTTTCCAAATATTGATCTAGACACGATTTCTGAAGAAATACCTGCAAAATTGTCAATAAGATGCTAGGAAATCTCTTTTGGATCTTAAGCTAACCTGTTTGTGAACAACGTTCCTGGACCTGGGCGACAAGCATCGCAAGGCCTAGATCAGTTGGTAGGTTTAGCGTAACGTCACCTCGCGTAACGTGAACCTCTGTTAGCAAAATTGATGCGCACTCCATGCACTACAAATAATCATTTAAATTGATTAAACCAGAATATGTATAGCACCGATCATCGACATCAATTTCTTTTCAGTTAATTAAACGTTTAGTAGAAAGAGTCTTCGAATTCAGTGCTTACAATACATGAATGGAGGAGTGCCCCCACCTACTCCCTTCAATGATCCTCCATGACTGAACTGACCCACAACTATGGTCGTAAAACTGTTGTCTACAAGTTAATTGATACGATTAAGTCTGTTACTGCAGCATCTTATTTTAATGCTTTGTTAAGATATTTCATTTTCTGCGAAAGATAGTGGAATTGGCAGATGCCATTTACGTGCAATTAGATACATTTGACGTCTTTGTTTTGACGACTGGCCATGAATTGCTGCACGCAAAATAAATATGTGCTCTTTGTTTCAAGTTATTTTATTAAATCGAACAAGTTATATAATAGACTCAGTGAATAAAAAAATCTTCACAGTAAAAATGCTTTAAAAACCTTAAAGTTGGTTGCCAGCCTACAGTTTTTTCAAAGAAACCTCTTGCCATATGGAAACTATGTTTAATTTATAAGACGTTACTGTCTTATTGAGTTTTACTTGTGTAAGATAATAAGTAGACCTATTTGTATCATTTGACGTATGTACTAGCTTTAAGTAGTTTAGGGAAAACGCCAAAGATAGTGGGGTCAGGTGTCATATTAGCGAGAAGGGCGAAAGAACCTGTCCGTGTGATCATGAAGAGAACGTTTACTATTTAATGTACAGCAGGAGTGCTTTATCAGATCTGATTAAGCACGAATTGTGAGCATTTTAAATGGCTTTAAAAACGATCCATTTTATACCCATCTTGTCAGTTTGTATAGATGTCGTAGAAGCTGAGAAAATCGAGGCAACTAGATAACCAGAATAACCTACGTCTCCGTCCCATAGTCTTAGCGGGTGGGGCTAGTAATATTATAAATTCTTTCTCAATTTGGTAAATTTTGATCAGGGTTGGTAACTTGGCTTTTTTAAGGCCAAATAACTCGATTTTGGCTTTTTTATTTCTTTTTTGGCCTTGAAAAAAATGTTTGGCCTTTTGGCCTTTTTATCGTTTGACAAGATTTAAGGTGGCTCCCTACAGTTGCAGGGCAGATCTATATAGATCAGTGTGGAGCTTCGCCGACCGGCAAATGTCAATGAACGACACATGAAAAGTTGTTTTTTGAGGTTTTTCTACGGCGAAATCACCAAGTGGTGTGTACATGATAAAAAATTTGTGAAACCTAAACAGTATGTATGTTTTCAACTGTTTTTTTTCTGTTTTCCGACCGCGTTTTCGTCAGCTTTTACGGTTGGCTCATTTTGAAATATTTTTCGTATGTCGAGTCGAAATTTTATCACGTCAGCAATGATTTTATGGATTTTAACCATAGGCGGCCCAATTCAGTGTGTAGTTTCATATAGAGATCAGTAGCGTATTGTATATTGTAGCGTATATAAAATTTTATATATGTAAACAATACGCTACTGATCTCTATATGAAACTACACACTGAATTGGGCCGCCTATGTTTTAACCTCGATTATCCGCTGTTTCCTTCGGTGAATTTTTTTAAAACTACGTCATATTGTTATATCTAGGGTAAGACATATTTGTATTAAAAAATCAACAAATGCCTTTGTTTTAATAAGACATGCCTCGTCCTTGTTCCGTTTTTTTGGTGCAAGAACTCTCGAAAGAGGAAAGGAATATCTTTTCACCGGTAAGTTTTCCTCAATATTTAATTTGTGCTATAGTTATACGCATTTCTTTTATACGCGAAATGTTCGTCACTCAGTTGTTTTGCATCTCGCCATGTTTTGACGAGATCAAAACTTTTGCTGTATTTTTTCAGCTGAATATGTGGTAAGGCGATGTTTGTTTTTCGTGATTCTATACAAGCTTGTTTTTGCTTTTAAGTTTGAAATTATTAGGAACAGGCCCGACAAATACAAGCGAAATTTACTTGCTATAATGCAAAAAACTTACAGCTTGCCTTTGGCTGTGACACTTTCAAAAGCTGAGCTGTTTTCGCGAAAGTTTAGTTAATGATTACAGTGCTTCTCAACCGGAAGCCGATTTCATACACACGACGTCGACATGCTTTATAAAATTTACAGACAATTGTTTTTTGATCCAATTACAGTTTTCCAGATAAAATAAAAAATCTAGAACTGCACGGGAAATGGGGTTAAGGAATAAACAGCTGTTCACCAGTAGAAATTGTTCCTGTGCAAGACAGCCGAGTTTGTTGGAGACTATTGTGGGCTGCATGGCGAGAAAGCAGTATTGAAATCAAATGCTGTGCCAACGATATTTGAAAATCCTGAACTTCATAGCGAGCAAGCGACACCAACAATATTTCAAGTGCATTCTCACTCAGGTCAGTATTTTTCACCCAAACATTATGCGTATACCAACATAGATTAGCTTGAAATGTTTTACATTATTTTGCATTTTTACATGTTTTTATACAAAACTAATGGAGTTATATACAATAATCTTCCCAATGAAAAGTACCTGCCAGGTTACTTATGATTGGAATTTGGGTTGGAATTTGGGCATATTTTGAGTTGCTATTCCTCTCTCTTAAAAGTATATGTGATAATGTGTACATATGATATATTATTGAATGTGATGTCAGTACTGACAATACAACTTATAACGTGGAGATCACTTGTTATGGTTAGTGTATGATTTCTAGCATACCAGCATGCACATAGTGGTAGTACTTCAGCAACATGATGCATGGTTTTGAAATCTAGCCTGGCTGGGGTGTTGGTTTTTGTTTCTTTAATTTATTTTTTCCCTTACACTAACCCAGTCAGTGTTACAGTTTCTTGTGCCTGGTGTGGGGGCTCCTGGTTGGCTAGCAGGAAACATACCGGTACCTCACAAGCCAGGCAATTTGAAAGTAGTGCCTTCCGGAGGCTGGCTTTGGCAAACTGAAGCAGTGGATGAATAGCAACACATTCACCAATATTGTGTTTTATATATAACATAATGTACATATTTATAACAGTGAATTAAAATGGTAAATTTATTGACGTTTTCTAATTCCAGGAAGATATCGCAGATGGTTTATGGATCCACTGGAATGTCATTGGCATATATGTGTAGACCAAAAAGTATTGAGCTATTGTATTATTTGAAATAGTGTGTCTAAAGCACTATACTATATCATTGGAATCACAGGAAATGCTGGCTATTTTACTTAATATATTATATTACTGATTACAGAGATGGCTCGCTGGTACGGTCATGGATTAAAACATAGTGTGCAATGAACAGCGGAATCAAGGAAAGTTGTCAGAACAATTAAGACATATTTAGCTTATTGTATATGCATTATGCATCTAATGCAGTTAACAGTATCAACATTGTCTTAATAATTTGGGGTTGTGTGTCCAACATGGTCATAATGTAGAAAAATTATGGCAGATAAATGAAGGAAGTTAGCAAGTAGATTTTCCTAATACGTACAATAAATCTGTTTACTAGTTGTCGCGAGTAAGTTAACTCTGGTATTTAATTACAATTGACCATAATGATGTATATTTTACCAGAATGCATTAGGAGCATCAAATATAAATAATGCTGAAAAAAGGTGACAAGTTGTACAAAGCTAATTGATAGAAATTTTGGCATAAGTAAGAAAATAACCCACTATCTTCTGTCATTAATTTGCTTTTTAAAAGATTTTGGACCACGATGCATTCTGGTAAAATATGTAACAGAGTATTGCCATCTTTTTTATTATGGTCAGTTTGATGTTTATGCTCTCTGGAGCCAGAGATAACACATATCTAGTGCACAGAGACTAAGTTCACCCATAAAATTGAGGTAACACAAATTGCTTAAAATGAAAAAATATATATACTGATTAGGGACTTGTCATAATGTATAGGGAGTGGGGGCTGGCTATAAGAATTTAATTATTAAAAGGCTAATTTTGTGTGTCCTACCCTGATTTTTGTACATATATACATGACCCACCCCCTATTTGGCACTGGAAATTATAATGCCCCCCCTAGTATACCTTAAAATATTCATTTAAAAAATTCATGACCCTATTGACCCAGCCCTCAATTTCCACCCCACCCCCCAAAAAAATACTTTATGACCAGTCCCTTACATTTCAGTTCATAGAATAATTCATCAAAAAAATGTTATTATTTATTTATTAAACAATTAAAACAAATACATTACAATATTCAACATTAAATTATTATTAAAGTTATTAACAAAATATACATGCATTAAAATTAGTTATTAAGTGTAATATTAGTACAATTATCAAAAATGTTGGATTTTTTGTGCCCTGTTCACCTTTTCTTTTGTGCAAGAGGCACACCAATCTTGTGTGCCCCTTTTCTCGGCAGAGCCAGCATATCATTCCTGTAAATCATAATTTAAAATTTAATAGACATAGCACAGTATATAGAAATTATTTTGTTTTTGTACATACTTGCTTTGCACTTGTTCATTTGGTGGCCTTTTAGGCCACATTTCCAACAACACCCTAATTAAAAAAGAAGTCAATCGTATCTTCTTGCCCAAACATCCGGAGTGGGAGAACCCCTATTTTTCAGAAACCCTATATAGAATTTTAAATTTCCCCAGTGGGGATGTTGCCCAACACCCCTTAAATGAGCTCCCCCTCCCCCAAAGTCAGGGTCTTGGCTACGCCCCTGTTAATACACTGTAACTCAATTCAACCTACAATTACTATTACCATACCTTTAACCTTCCCTGATGGCTGGTCAGCTTCTTGTATGGGAATAAATAAAAAGATCAATTTTTAATTAAAAAAATTACAATAATATAAAGATTAGCAAATCAAGAAATTCAAGAATGTGTGGTAACCTTACCCTTATTACCATTAGGACTTAGGTATGTGCATTACAATAATAGTCAATAGAAAAGAAAGTCTATAATTTTTACCATTTCCTCCTTCATAGTTTTCTTCATCTACGAATGATAACAGATAACCACTAAGCAATGAACAAAGACCAATTTTTAATTAAAAAATATACAATAATGCAAAGATTAACAAATCATCAAATTCAAGAATTTGTTGGAAACCTAATCCTAACTACCATTTGGTAAGTGTATTAGAAAAGAAAGTGTATAATTTTTATAATTTCCTCCTTCAAAGTTTTCATCATCTACAAATTACAAAATAATACTTGGAAAATAAGATACATGCATGCAAGTAATAAACAGACTACAGATAACTACCTTCAATGAAGTGAACAAAAGATCAATTTTTAATAAATAACCACCCATAATAATAGACAGAGGTAGAAAATATATCGGACCATGGGACCATTGGTCCCAGAAAATTTTGGGGTTCCCAGAAAATATTTCATGTTTACATTCTATAAAATAGTTTAGGTGAAACAAATTTTGATAAATATGTAAATGATTTGTACACAAGTTTCCTCACAATATTTTATGTTGTACTCCACTAGTTTCTGCATCAGTTGAAAGCAGAACGTTTTTGCTGGTCCAATAATAGACAATGTACATGATGAAATTCTGTAATCTGTATGGCAAACATCAAACAAAATCATCTGAACATCTCTCATATAATTACATGAGGCAGGGTGATCATGAGAGATTTGAGAGCCAATATAGTTGCATAAAATATTTCTAAATAATTGTCTAAAATTAATTGCATTTGGCTAAATAGCGGCTAAAACTGATTGACACAATGCTGTTTTTTTTGTATAAGCAATTTCAGGTTGTAGAAATTTTTTGATATCAAATCTATGGTAATAAATAGCAATAGCAAAAATAGCTAGCAATAGCAAAAATATAATATTATTCTGTACGAGCATATTGTTTAATGATAAAACAAGAACAATGAGCATTTTTTAAAAACAATTTCTTACTTTTTTCCTTCGTTTTGTGTATCTTCTTCAAAATTACTTTTGTCATCATAGAAAAAATATAATAAAAAGGTTTTAAAACGATGTTGAGTTATCAGTGAGGGTCGGTAAAAACTATTTAAATTTCGATTCGGCATTAGAAACAGTCGCTTCGTAATTTTTAATAAGCAAAAAATGTTATAAATAAGCTCTTTTTTTTTCAAAACCTCTAGTTAATGCAAAACATATAGTACATTAAAACTCAAACAGTCTTTAATTCAATATAAAATTTTAAAAAATACTTACAACACTTGTGGTTTGCTTGTGGGATCTTGATCGGATCTGATTTTTGGATTTTCTTTTTTATAAAATCAGGGGGGGTGAAAATCGAGCCCACTATCCATTGAGCCCCTATTGGTCAGCGATCATCCTAAAAAAATAGGGACCAGTGACGCGTTTTACGTCACAATCCGCCATGTTTTCGATTACACTTTTTTGACCAAAAATATTAAGGAGTGCAGTCTCCAGATATATAGTATAGCTCAGTGATTTTAACCATAGGCAGTGAACTCTAATACAACTGGAACGATAACTTGGCCGCCATCTTTGAAGCCAAATTGAAGGCCGCCATGTACGTCACGCCGCGAAAATATGACCTATTTTCAAAAGCTCTTTTCGACCCTTTAACTTCGTGTTTTAGAGCCAGTTAGGTGCTAAATATTTTCTAGATAGATTGAAATTTCATGTACCTCAACTTTCTAGGACGTCCAGTAAGGTTTTAAAATATTTTTTGGCTGCTAAAAATGAAAAACAGTTCCGGCGAAAACTTTGTCACGAAATATCTTTTTTAAAAAAATGTTACCTCTCGAGTTTTAACAGTTAGATGGAAGAGGCTGCCAAGAACTATCCGTAACCGAAGTTTAAAGCTTTAAAACTAATGCTATCTGACGAAAAATGTAAGTTTTATACATATTTTTGAATTAACCATACAAATACACCACTTCGAAAACCTCAATTTACTCACGTATTAGAAGGGCTACAGCAAAGACTAAAAGCTCAAAATAGACAACGATACCTGGACTTTAGCACAAGAGACGTTTTGGAAGTGTTGAAATGTTTTAAAGCAATATATTTTCCAATTGAAGAGCGTAGTTTGCCTCGTAGTTTGCTTCGGCACGTTGAAACTTTTGTCATTTTCCAGAGTAAAAAAGTGATAGCCCTCAATTTTTGCCATAACAAAGTGTAGAACAGTCAGGACTATCCAGAAAACCAGGATCGAATCTTTAAAATTGAAGTCTTGTGATGAAAATTCTCATTTTTCAAGCATATTTTCGCTCAAAAACAAACTTTTCACTCCTCGTAACTTTCCCCAGTCCTTTCGAACAAGCCATTTTCCCCGCGCGGTTCCCGCCTTTTGCTTCAAATTTGGCTTCATCCAATCATAGGACGAAAACATAGGAGTTATCGTTCCAGTTGTATTAGAGTTCACTGACCATAGGCGGCCCAATTAGCCTTTCTCACGACCTGCGAACAGGTACCACTGAGCTTTACTAATATATCTGGAGGAGCGGCTCCTATACTTGCTTCAGTAATCGGAGTGTCGCCAAAAACATGGCGGATTTCGGCCTCTGCTGACGCCAGATCCACGCCATATGGTTCCTCAGCCTAAAGGTATTTGCCACTGACTGGGCTCAATTGTAAAGCAGGCTCATGTTTCACACCCCCCTTTTGTTTTTTTTTTTTTAAATTTTTTTTGTCTTTTAGTTTTCGCTGTAAATTTTGGGGGTTTTAAATGCTTTTTTCACGTTTGCTGGACGCTTCACCAACTTTTGAAAAACTTATGCGCAAGTTTTACAAGTTATCGCGGACAGGAAAGGACAAAAAACCTCGAAATATATTGGTAAAACCAATATTCCAAGGGACAATTGGGTTGGTATAAAACCGAAAAATTTTGCAGTTTATATTCACAAGGAAAAAACAAAATATTTCCAGCTAAAATTGTTGAGTATAACGTATTTTTAGCAACGAGTATTTTTGTCTTTTAAGTCCGCTTTGTTGTACATCAACATTTGTTGTATGGTTATGTTTGTATACCTGGTTTTTACAATCATGCTTTAATGTTCTTGAAATTGCTTACATTCATCGGCATCTTGTTTTCATGTGAACGTTGTACATCAAGCCTTTTTGTTTCTTAAGTGTCTTGAATGTTTATAGTTTACTGTAGATAGTAGAACTGAAAGTCTTGCATTTTACAAATATTTTGCAATTTACATACACGTTTTTGTGTCTCCTATAGTATTTTTTGCAAATAGTGTTGTATATAATTTTGCTCACAACGTTCAAGCATATAGCTCAAGTGTGCTTGCTTGAGTCAAGCTTTCTCTCTCTTTTCCCCCAATGTTTAAGCTTGTGTTTTCTTGAATAACCAGTATATATAATCTGACTATTATACTTGTTTACCTCAAAACCATTCCACAACAATACAGCTGAAAGATGTATTATTTGTTTAAACTATTTGAATTAACTAAGGTATAATATTTCACTACCAACATTCCACAGAGATATATACTCCACACAAGAAATGAGTGCTACCTGTAATATGTATGATATGGAGTGAGGGAATTGACTGCTGACAGTAAAAGTACAGTATTAAGATGCCTGATCTAAATCCCCAATTGGGTGGAAAGGATGAAGCTCTCATCTCTCCATTATCCATCTTGTGCATTCCCCCTCCTTTTCTCCTTATGATTTCTACTGATTTTGAATTTTGTTAACAACTTATTAAATAATGTATTCTTGTTTCCTACAAAACTAATCCACAGTGATACACTTCTTAGTTATATTAAAGTTTATATTCAAAGTGAAAAAATTCAAGGTTTAGTAATTATTAAACTAACAATGAGTCATTGACGAAAAACACCAACTCCACATTTAGCAAGAGTAATCCTAACTCCACTTGAGCAATGTATGCTCCTTGTAGTGGCATGAGCATATTATATTATCCTGATACTATAGTAAAAATGCTAAATCATCTGATGGTTGAGAGGATGACATGAATCTCCCATCTCTGCATTGGTTGTGCAGATGTTTTCTGAAATTACAATAATTCCTAAAACTACATTGTATACTATTATGACTATGACATAACTATCATTGTGTTGTCCAAATGGGCTTTTACTTCTGGTCTCTTCTCAATTTTGATGTGGTATTGATAATAGATTGTTAGTGTAACATTTGAAGAAAACAGTTGTGCTGCACAAAATATTACACATAATATGAGATATATCCATGTTGACAGTACATGGTAGAACACATAATAAGTTAGGGTGGGAGTGTTTTGCTCTAGTTCTTGGTACATTTCATTAAAATCTGCAATAAAATGAGAAACAAATTTACCACCTTGTTTGTGTTTAATTGATAGTAGAAACATGCAAGGCAATAATTAAAACCACTGAGTGTGCAGCACTCCCCATGATGAATAACCATCAGCTGTTGGACAGTAAAATATGAAATGAGGTTCGTAATGCATCTTACCAAACACATTACTCAAAAAAAGGAAAAAAAACAGTAAAATGTAAATTTTATGGGGTTTAGAGGCATGAACCAAAATGTTATCTTATGCACCACTGACACTACATTGCATTTCAAAAACAAGCTGAGTTAATTGCCCGTTTATCTACTCTTCAATCTACAATTACTTTGCAAACAGAGGTCACAGAGGCATAGATGTTTTTATCAGGCACAGAGAGATTGTTCCACTCTGTCAAGTGATATAATTTACTTCAGTATCAAACTGCAAATGGGCAAACATTAAATCATGGATACATGACCATAAGCATTCATCAAGGAAAACTTGTTGTCTATACAAATAATATCAAAAACAGCTCTATTAAAGTAAAAGTCAGTGCCTGATGCTGAAGACAGAAATGTTTATACCGATATACCCAATAAATAAATAGACTTCGCATCAGCGTTTGACAAAAAATTTTTACGCACTTCTGTAAACTTCAGGAATCAAAATGCACACTTAGCCAGTAAAACGATGTTACTTTCATCCTGGAGAAATTCTGGTGTCAAACTTGCAAAATATAAAGAGAAAAATGATTTTGAACGAGCGAGGAGCCAACTCAAGGTGAGAACATTTTTTTACTCAATTGCTGGGTTTTCAAATCCGGGCTATGTCAATTCTACTACACCTAAGGTCATATCATTTGGTACATGTTATCATGGACCGTTTCTGCATCTGGATTCGGTAAAAACAAGACACTAGCACAAAAATTTAAAGGTTTTTTTGTTGTTTTTAAAACATGGCCGCGATATTGACTCGACGGTTTAACGTTTTGTTCTTCGTATAGTAATATTTTCTGAACCCAAGCAAAATAAACACCAAAAAAGAATGTAAGTGGTTGTATAAAATTTCTATAAATTCTTAAATGTGAGCTACTGCACGTACATCAAATTTGAGCACTTTCAAGAGCAGTACATGTACCGCCTACTGCAAAGATTATAATTGCTGGCGTTATTACTACAAAAGCTTACAAAAGCCCGTTTTCGAACGTCTAAAATTTCGTACACTTACTCCTAAAAATGCAGATTTATGACTAAGTAGGCAGGTAATTTATAGTATTTTAACAAAGGAAAGTCAGCAGCCTTGTTTATTTCTACTTTAGCTTTGTTTTTGTTAAGTTTTAGCTAATATTTACTGTAGCCAGAGTCAAATCATCATGAAACTTGTTGAGTGAATACGGCCGTGTCGCGATCATGTTTTAAAAACAACAAAAAAACCTTTAAATTTTTGTGCTAGTGTCTTGTTTTTACCGAATCCAGATGCAGAAACGGTCCATGATAACATGTACCAAATGATATGACCTTAGGTGTAGTAGAATTGACATAGCCCGGATTTGAAAACCCAGCAATTGAGTACAAAAATGTTCTCACCTTGAGTTGGCTCCTCGCTCGCTCAAAATCATTTTTCTCTTTATATTTTGCAAGTTTGACACCAGAATTTCTCCAGGATGAAAGTAACTATACTTTTTACTTACCAACAAAAGATTAAACTGCCTGCTTATTTTTAACCATTTAAAACTTCAACTCCAACATTGTAGTTTGCTTTTAAAAAACAACTTTTGTCGTGTTTTCCATCTCGCTCTTCGCGCTACTCGGTACCCCAAACATGGCGGACATGCACCTGTTCGCAGGTCGTGAGAAAGGGTATTGTTTACATATATAAAATTTTATATATGTAAACAATACGCTACTGATCTCTATATGAAACTACACACTGAATTGGGCCGCCTATGTTTTAACCTCGATTATCCGCTGTTTCCTTCGGTGAATTTTTTTAAAACTACGTCAAATTGTTATATCTAGGGTAAGACATATTTGTATTAAAAAATCAACAAATGCCTTTCCCCGCAATCGAAATCCACGAATATATCAAAATCTGAATTATAAACCTGTCTTCAAATTTTGATATCTTTGTGAAATTAAGGCAGTGAACTATTGAGTTCATTGAATTAAGGGCATAGTACAAAACATGGACTGGACTGGACGGTTGGACTGGACAGGACTGGACTGATTTTAATAAATAATTTTAAATGTTTTCCACCACAATGTTTTCATTCTCGGAAATTTTACGTACAACTATTCACCGGTAATATCGTATGGTTGGTCATTTGTTTCTAAATGGGCTCGTGATATATGGGTTCTAATCCAATGTATATTTTTTACTAAACACTTTAAACGCATATATATGTGTCTTTTGGACGCGTGTATATGCGTATTTTTGACGCACATATATATGCGCTTTTGCTAAACACCATATATATGGGTACAAAACACGCTTATATGTGCGTACAAAACACTCATATATATGCGAACAAAGCACCCATATATTTGCGTACAAAACACGCGCATATATCTGCGTACCAGTGAACTGCGTGTCTCATTGGCGGGCATTACCAATGCGATGCAAAGAATATTGATCAGAAAGCAAGGAGAAAAGCTAGGAGGAATGATGAATTATTGTAAGATATTGCACTGATATTGAGAAATACTCTAATTATACAGAATAGCTTGCGAATTACGATAAAAAATTGAAACAGGAAATGCCATGTATTGTTCAAATATATGCAATCACTTACAGAGTTATTGTACAAAATTTACAAAACATACCTTATCATATGGGATATAAACCTACGGGCCATAACCAGTCCCATTGCCTTAGCTATCTGAAAGTGAAACCAAGGATATGCCAAGCATACTTTATATTTGGGCTAAGCCTCCCCCACACTCTGCAGTACGTCTGAACTCACTTTAATTAACCAATGAGACAAGCTGTTCACTTGTAAGCAGATATATGCGTGTTTCGTACGCAAATATATGCATCTTTTGTGCGCATATATATGCACTTTCGTACGCATATATATATGCGTGTTTTGTACGCATATAGATGCGTGTTTTGTACCCATATTTATGAAGTTTAGCAAAAGCGCACATATAAGTGCGTCAAAAATACGCATATACACGCGTCCAAAAGACACATATATGCGTTTAAGTGTTTAGTAAAAAATATACATTGGATTAGAGCCCATATATCACGAACCCATTTTGAAACGAATGGCCAACCATACGATATTACCAGTAAATATTTATACGTAAAATTTCCGAGAATGAAAACTTTGAGGTGGACAACATTTAAAAATGTATATTAAAATCAGTCCAGTCCAGTCCAACTGTCCAGTCCAGTCCAGTCCAACTGTCCGTCCAGTCCAGTCCAGTCCAGTCCAGTCCAGTCCAGTCCAGTCCAGTCCAGTCCAGTCCAGTCCAGTCCAGTCCAGTCCAGTCCAGTCCAGTCCAGTCCAGTCCAGTCCAGTCCAGTCCAGTCCAGTCCAGTCCAGTCCAGTCCATGTTTAGTACTATGCCGAAATTTAAGATAGGTTACAGTCAGCCTCGTACCCAGGCGCTTTATGTGCTTATAGTACAGTTATATATAGAGAGATCAGTCAATAAATTAGCGAGCGCGCGGCCCAAGCACCTCCGCGCGCTCGCTACTTTAGTAACTGACCTTTATATCTATAACTGTATTAAAAGCACACAAAGCGCCTGGGATACATTGGGTTACAGTCGCTTCTGCGCATCCAATCTGCTCATAACAAATGTGGACCACATTGTCCAAATTTTGCGTTTTTAAAAACTTTTTCAAATTGAAACGCTCGTTTATATTCCATTAGGAGCATAGCAAACCCAAAAAGTGTCAGACATTCAGTTAATTTCATTTTGTTTCTATTTTTTTATATATGCGCATCAAACACTTTCATATCTTTCCAAAAAGCACTCACATTGCACTGTTTCAAGTGTAGTCGGTACAAATTTCGCTGCAAGCTGATGTGTCGCTGGACCAAATCTGATTGATACCATGTCAAAACATTGATAAAATTTGGCTTTTCTTGGCTTTTTTGGAAAAAGGTAAAATTTGGCCTTATTTTAAATTTGGCCTTTTTTAAAACGTCATTTGGCTTTGTGCATGCGCAAAAGCCTACCAACCCTGATTTTGATCCCGAAGTTTAGTAATATCGGTAATATCTACAGCTTCAGCAATCTGGTCGTTCAGTAGCTCTTCATCGTTTTTCGTGTATAGCTGTAAAAACGTATCTTGAATAAGTAGATAAATTATAAAGTAGCATATTGCTAATGTCTGTTCAATAAATATAAAAATGTCAGGATTTGATCTGAGAGGAGCGAAGCAGACACCAGAAGAATATGTTGACCAATTGAGAGCAATTTTGGAACATGATTGTCTTGGAGCAAGAAAAAAAGAATGTATTGTTACAAAATTGTATTGTATTGAATTAAATTGTATTGTATAGTATTGTATAAATTGATTGTATTTCAGATATCACCTCCACACACCACCAGTTATGAGCATGCATGTGGAGGAAGCCCAGACAAATTTTTCCTGGTGCACCTGACCATTTTTTGCGCACCCGCACCCAAATTCTGGTCTTTGGCACACCCAAGATCTTAACGAAAACTGCCATACTCTGCAGACCAGAGATTCTTAGCTTTATTTGGCAGAGTCATGAATTGCTAAACTTTGAGCAGATGAGTTGGTCTTCTGTTACTACAACTGTAAAATAACATGCAACAAATACTACCTTCATGGTGCAACTGTAATTAGCTCACATGGCCTGAGGACATGAGGTGTTTCACAATTTTGTACCATCTTTTAATCTAAAAGTACTTTTAAGTCATTCTAGGAAATGTACAAAAGTACACTATTTTTAGTACTTTGGTGAGTGAGCCTACCAATATAAGCACATAAGCTTGGCTTGCCTCCATGCAATTGCCCCCTTACAATATTAGCTTAATATATTAGTGTAATATTATTATGTTACAATATTAGCATAATGTTATCACCTTACAAAGTGGCTAACAGCTTGGTGCTTCAATTTCTAGCATGCCACCAACTTGGTGAATTTTATCAAGCAGTGGAAAGAAACAATTCTAAAGCAAAAGATGTTTTCAAGACAAATTGTGAAGAACTGGATTTCCCACAAAGTTGTTTTTCACTTGGGATTATACATCTAACAGATAAAGGTTGACTATTAACATATGCAGTGGCGTAGCTAGCGTCGATAATTGGAGGGGCGAATATTCATGTATCATGTTTTGCATCATTAATTTCTTTTGAAATCGATTGTTTTTATGGTCTGTGAACACAAATATATGAATATTCGCCCCTCCAATTATCGAAGCTGGCTACACCACTGAACATATGAATTGAAGTGTGGCAAGAATGGGGGCAGGGGGAGGGGGCATGCCCAGGTATACTCAAGGGGACCTGGCTGAAGTTACAAAAAAATTGTTACATGTTTTTCATGCACACAATGTAGACATTTATTCTGCACTGTTCAGGAACCATTCATAAATTTGAAAATTTAACAGAGGGACCTGAGGTCATAAATATGTTCAGGCCCATGATAGGTAACACCAGCCTTGTTAGAAACGTTGATAATTGTTCATAATCAAATCAACATGCTTAATAAATATGCAAACCTAGCTTCTTTTTTTTTTGCAAAATTTAATTCCAGAAGACAGAAAACCTGATGAAGCATTAAGGTTGTTCAACAAGGCCTGTGAGAAGAATGTCTGGGGTGCCTGCAATAATGCTGGACTACTGTATCAAAAAGGAGAAAAACATTTTCATGTTCCAAGAAACATGGATAAAGCTATGCAGTCCTTTACTAAAGCATGTGATGGGAACTTTCGTAATGGATGTTTTAACCTTAGTATTGTGTATCTAACTGGCCTTCAAGGCATAGGTAAGGACATGACTAAAGCATTGGAATATTCAGTAAAAAGTTGCAAATTAGGACATTCATGGGGTTGTATAAATGCAAGCAGAATTTATTCACAAGGAGATGGAGTAGAGGCAGATATGAAGAAAGCTGAGGAGTTGAAAGAACTGGCAAAGAAGTGTGATGGGAAAGGATGAAACATTGGTTACAATGTTCAGTATTGCTAATACTATTCCCTAATAATCTGTCTATGTTAAATATAAGCTTCTACTTTATTTACAACTTGTAATGCAATTTTGAGTGAAGCCTTGTATATTAAAGAGCTGAGACTCTGAAATACATTGCATGTTGCAAGAAGAATTCGTATGTGTAAAAGTGCGCCTTAAACAGCACCTTTAGATGTTTGAACTATTCTTAACAAGTGTTGCAAGTGATATGGTGCTAAACGAATTATAGCTGTGTGTGGTATAGACAGATCCTGCATTTGATATTTCGTCATTTTCTTGCTATTCTCATGCATATCGAGAATACAAGATGCCTATTTTCGGAATTTGTTTTATTTTGTGTCTCTTATACTTACCTTTTATTTTTCATCGTTGAAGGAAGTTCTATCTGGTGTTATTTTGTTTTGATTAAAATATGATTAAAAAACTGAATAAAACATCTGATAACGAGAATTATGGTTTAACGTACAAATTTAAGCAATTATCAACTGTACAGCTACAAACTATTTACAAGCAGACAATAAGTAAACTAAATCTGTTTACAAAATCCACGAATGCGAGGAATATTAAGACGAAGTAAATCTGATTTAGTGGGGACGCGTTTATGGTAATAATTATGTACATTATAGGATTCAATAGAACGGAAGCCTATTTAAATAACACCTTTAACCACAATTTGACATAACCTGGCCTGGAATTTGCGTAATGACGTTGTTTATAAGTGAAACTTTTAAATATCATGATCTGTTTCCCTGAGGCCCAGTTCTTCTAGAAAACGTTTTTCCATTTCCAAATAGTCTTGATATTCCTAGAGATAGGATTAAAAGTTCATATATTTGGACACAAGGTGACAGAAGACTACACAACAACAAAATATAATATGATGACAATACCCTATGATATAACAAAACAAAACGCAACACATTTACCCAAATTTACAATTAAAATTGTTTGAAGCAAAAACAATACAGTAAAAAACAAACTAAAACGACAACATTCATTACCTGCTGCGCTTTTGTTTCCCACTCTGATTCTTGTTCATCTATAAGTTTCTTCATATCCACCTAAATAATAATTAAAGTCATGGTGCCATTTCACCAGGTTTATATAGCACAAACAGATGTTTTGTTCAACCTCCTCCCATAATTGATTATTGTGTTTTTGATGAGGGCGAAGCCTGAAGTAGAATCAGTGATAATAGTACAATCAGAGATCCTACAAATTATATTTGAATGGAGTAAATATACGCCAGAATTTTTTATTTTTGCTATTCGCTATCTATCGAGGGATAAATAGAAAGTTGAGTAGCCAATCAAATGACAGCATTTGCAATAGTATACTACGCACTTGTAATCAATGTTACCCTCACAGCATTGTTGCATCGTATTTTCAAACACCTGAACTAGTGGCCTTGTAGGTGAGTCTAAAAAATACCGTTAATCACATGTAACCACATACCTGTGTCTTTTCTTTTGGTTTTTCATTTTCTTTGTTTTTAACAGTTTCCATTGCTCTAATCTTTTGTCGTTCTTCGACAAACTTTAATCGGGACACTTCACGCTCAAAAAAGTTCTCGATTATATTTTTCTGTAACAAAAATCTCCTGTTAAACCGCAACCAGTTTATTACTCCTAATGAGTATTTTAAGAGATTGCCTTAAAAGGTATCAAGCACCTCCCCACTAATATTGAGGCGATGCGATGAAGACGGCTTTAAAGCCTTAAATCACCTTTTACAATACCTTGATAACATGGAACGGGGAGGGTATTCCAACCCCCGCCCCCAGTAAAGTTTTAAATCGATGTGATAAAAGCAGCTTTAAAACCTCAAATGACGGTTTTACAAGACTTTGATAACATGGAACGGGGGGTGTTTTTGCCCCTCATCCAGTAACGTGACTGGGTTGATACCTCTCAAACACATCTCCAAAAATATCACGTGCACTCCTGTTGAAACTGAAACCAAGTGGAAAAAAAGGGGATCTAAATCCATAAAAACTGAGTGTAATGTACGAGTGAGTTCTATATGGATCTGGAATAAAAACTTAAGCCATTTGGCCTATAATGAGAAAATTGTAAACAAAGATGGCAGACATTGTCCGTCTAAAATCAAAGAAGGTTTTTTACCAACGAAGACTATGTCAATCAACTATAAGATTTATTATGCATACACCTCGTTAACAGAAGGACGACGTAAATTCCATGGCACTTCCATAATATGAAGAGTTCCCACATTATCACCAATCGATAGCAATTGTTGCTTACCTAAGAGCGAGCATGTAACGATATTACATTTAATTTTGACGTGAAACCTGCAGAAAGCTCTCTGACAAAGCTAGCATGAGCAAGGCATGATATTATCCCGTAAAGGACGTAATGCTGGCATTTTAAATGTCAATGGAGTCATTTGATGTGTATTGCATGAGGATATTCATGAGCTCAAACGAAATTCAAGAATTGTTTACATAAATAAGGAAACAAGTTGTTGACGCAACCATGTCGTAGCTGGATTTTTTTATTGCTGCAACTTTTTGCCTAAAATTACGGATACACCTTTAATAGGAATATTAGTCGTCTCCTATTTCATCAAAAATTATCTTCTCTCCTGTCACATCCTGCTAAACGAGGAATTATGAAACCAGCTTCGCAATTGAGAGCATAAACACTCTAATGTGTTTTCGGTTTCACGAGTTAAGATTTTTATAGTGGTTTGCTGCGACTTTTAATGCGAGTCTAACAAACATTTCTTGGTTTGCCACTACTTTTAAAATTTCTGCATTTAATAAGTTCTTTCTCCAGCAATTAAATGTGTCAAAAACGTTTATCGCGCAAAATTAACCCAAATGATATACTATTCTTTTAAGTATGGTCATTAAAGTAAGCCTAGCAGTTAAGGGGTTACTTACTTGAAACTTGATAAGGATTTAAACTTGTGATTGACGCAGATGTCACATTTTGTGTTAACGATGGTTCATGTGACCTAAAACATAATTCATTAACAAATCATGGTCATTAAGGAGATGAATGATACAATCGAATCATAGACGAATGATACAAGAGAAATTCGTTTTAATTGCCGATTACACATGTTTCGAAGTCATAAGATATATTATTCTATTAGCTGGTTCACACAACGGCAGCTTGTTGTCTCTCACCAGACACCACCGTAAAACAGCGGATCCCACCTGCGTTTCATGTTATGCAATCGAGTTATTCCATATGCTTTGTGGGTATTCCTTACCCCAGTATTCCTGTTGTACTCGTGTGTTAAATAGAATCAAACTCTTGACTTCTCTATCCACGAAATGTGTCTAAATGCTCTCTGCGTAGATTGTTTATAGGAAATTTTTAAATGTAAAAGTTTTGTTACTTGAATCATACTTATCAAGTAAATCCCAAACATCAACATTGCCGTCTGCTCTGGTGACAAAAAATACGCCTGAAAATGGAAATTGTAGGTAAAATTTTGATTGTGATTAAGATTTTGAACCTGTTTCTATGAATCATGATGTTGTGTACCCTGGTGATGCACTCAGGTGAAAATGACGTTCGTGGTGTTGAAAATGACGTTTGTTTTTTAGCTTGCCTGCGGTGCGGATGTAAAAAAGTCAGAGGAACAGTGCTTATTACACGATTGACGTGGTTTCTTTTGTTGTTCATAGACCTTAATTTAGCATAATTGCTCGCAATTTTCATTTGCACGACTGTATACAAAACTTACACGACAATATATGGATATTGTCCTCCAACTCCAGGACAATATACAGATATTGACTTATAAACTCAGTAGACCATTTTCTTAAATTTCTTTTCTTTTTCTTCGCGTTTCAACTTTCATGTTATGACCTTGTGATAACATTCGGAAGTATTTTTACTTAAAACGCTTTGCTCTTCTACACTAATATCTAACAGAGACACAGAGACTGAATTTTCCTTTGTTCATTGTTCGAACCTTGTCAATCGTGTAATAAGTCAGTTAATTACCGATAACCTCGGCCTTTATCCAAATACAGTATTTGGCTAAATGCCTCGGTTATCGGTAATTAACTCTTACATACATCACTTTCATCTGAATATATAACACCAAAACGAACAAATTAAATTTACAGATGATTAAATGATTACGTTGATATCCAAAGAACTAGACTCAATCTCGGAATATCACACATTCGAACCAACTTGACCATGTAAGCTTAGTGGTAGACCGTTGCATGCATGGACTGGCATTTAAAAGGTCGTGCAGGGATCGTTGTTTTCCATGGTTCATACCTAGGTTAATACATTGTTAGAATCCTGGACGACCAATATTCGTAGTTCTACCATTTCGAAATGGTTGCTACATTAATTTTCATTGTGTATATTTCAGCTTAAATACATATGGAATTTCGATTACTATCTTTATATTTACCAGGTCTTGTTGGACTCCACGTTCCCGAAGTTAATCTCACTGGGAAGGATGCAGATTCCAAAAGAGGTCCACTCTGACAAAAACAATCAAGTGATTTGAACATCATATGATAAAAACCAAACTCAAGATTTGCGCCAACTAGTTATATTGAAAAACTTTGCTTAAATTGATGGTTCATTGACTTGATCGTCGGTACTGGGCTAACGATATGGCGTAGCCAGGGTCAAATAGTTGCGGGCGGATTCAATGGAAAAGTTACAAATTATTTCCAGAGCTCAAAATCGTAATTTCCCGCGTTCTGATACAAGTTTTGTGTTTAACCAATTAGGCTAGGAATAGTTGAAGTCTGATTTCTGGACGATTATCTTCACATCGGATAAATATGCATTGATCCGCCTATACTGTAGTTTAGGAGTTTCTAATTGGAATAAAAGCAAAAATATAGTTTTCAACCATGCACTTACCGAAACACCTTCTTTCCAAACCGCAAAAGTCCATCCCCCGATTGACAAAAGGATGTCTTTGAAGAACGGCGAGCGTTGCAGTACACAGACCACTCCTTCGTGGGCAGCTAACAATAGCTCAGGTTTACTAGCTACAGTTTCGAAAAAACTCTTGTGAATAAAAAAATGCACGTGCAACAGACTTGCACCGGTCAGATTAGTCAATAAGCTGAAACAATGTTGTCACTTTATCGACACTCACTCAGCAGATACTAAACAGCTTTGCTAATATGAATTGCACGATATAAAAAGTCAACAACTTGTAACATGCAAGCCAGTCGTTTGTGTTAAAAAACTTAAATCAAACTTGAGCCTACCACAACTCTAATCCGAACCTACATTCTAACCCTAAACCCGACCATAGTCATTCGTGTATATGTTTATACTTGCATTACAACTAAGACAAGACACTAAGATAGACAATATAAATAAATAATGTTCATAGGGAAATTCATCTTGATGTACTATACCTGTAAACTTTCCACTATCTGAATCCTTAGACAATTTCCAATCCATGTAAACAATATCCCCGCTCTAAAAACCAAGCAAGCAATCGTCGGAACAATGAAGATGTTACGTTAAGTTATATACATGTATAGGATTCATGATTTGCTATCCCTCTCTAGGTAACTCAAGTCCTCCCCAAATTCTCCCCCCCCCCCCCCCCCCCATCAAGCTAAGATCCATGAAGAAAAATACTCAAAACGTCTACCGAAAACTCAAAGTTAACAAATCAAACATCGTCAATATACATTTACATATAAAGTACGAACAGTAATCTGTGAAACAAACACAATCATACTGTGTTCGAATTTCAAGCCTGTGGTTTTCTTGCAATCATTCTCAAACAATGTTAATTTCGATTTGGAAAAAATGATTAATTAAAGTAAATAAACATAGGAAAGAAACAATTGAACCATCAATGTCGAAAACAAATGACAAGCAATTAAATTATACAGACAACTTACTTCTGTGCCAACAAACAACATTGTTGCAATGTTTTCGAGGACTTTTCCCTGATCTTTTTTACCAGTTATAGAAACTGTTCTGTGTAAATTTCCAGCTTCCTTGTCATTGTCAGGTTGTTTGACTGCAGACAAAATTAAAAATCAGGTTTTGCTGAAATTCCCAAACAAATTACGCTTCAGCATCTCGTGTATCTCATCTTTAGTCGAATTTTTTTATCTTAATGATTGACTTTGTAATTGTTGATCTTGAAAACTGCATGCTTATACAGCGAACTGTGGGTGTGCAACATCACGTCAAGTTCAATGATGCCATCATACTGTAATTCAAATGTAATTAAATCAATGTAACTACATTTGATTACATTGTAATGTAATTAAAATGTAATTAATTAAGATGTAATTAAATCAAATCTAGATCTTCATAGAGTATGTTGAACGGGGTTTAACTAAATTTTTGTGCTACATTTTGGCCGTGTGTTGTGGTGTATATAAAAAAGTATGTGTACTTGCTTAGGGGCGTGGCTATGGCTGGTGATCACTCTACTGGCCAGGTGAGAACGCCAAGGGGCGTGGCTATGGCTGATGATCACTCTACTGGCCGAGTGAGAACGCCTAGGGGCGTGGCTATGGCTGGTGATCACTCTACTGGCCAGGTGAGAACGCTAAGGGGCGTGGCTATGGCTGGTGATCACTCTACTGGCCGGGTGAGAACGCTAAGAGGCGTGGCTATGGCTGGTGATCACTCTACTGGCCAGGTGAGAACGCTAAGTGGCGTGGCTATGGCTGGTGATCACTCTACTGGCCGGGTGAGAACGCTAAGGGGCGTGGCTATGGCTGGTGATCACTCTACTGGCCAGGTGAGAACGCTAAGGGGCGTGGCTATGGCTGGTGATCACTCTACTGGCCAGGTGAGAACGCTAAGGGGCGTGGCTATGGCTGGTGATCACTCTACTGGCCGGGTGAGAACGCTAAGGGGCGTGGCTATGGCTGGTGATCACTCTACTGGCCATCTGAGAACGCCAAGGGGCGTGGCTATGGCTGGTGATCACTCTACTGGCCAGGTGAGAACGCCAAGGGGCGTGGCTATGGCTGGTCATCACTCTACTGGCCAGGTGAGAACGCTAAGGGGCGTGGCTATGGCTGGTGATCACTCTACTGGCCGAGTGAGAACGCCAAGAGCTCACGCATTCTATTTCAAGTCTCTCAATATCAAGTAAGTAAATTGGTAGCATTTCCTGATGCGTGTACAAATATTAACTATCACAATGCAAAAATCACACAAAGGTGCTATTGACCAAAAGACACGATGTAAGCTGTCTAGTCACCAAACCTACTTGACGATCTGTCTCCATGTCTCTCTGCCAGACTGAATTTAGTAGGTCCAAATTCTCCAGAACCAGTTAGATGACTAACAGATACCTAAAACGTCAAGTTGTACGCGCAAGCGATACTTCAGTATGCTATTTATAATTGTATATCCTGTGTTACACCGTGTTACACCATGTTATCTAACTTGTACGATCATGGTAACAATAAATAAGGCATTAATATGTCACCAAGTTCTATTTCTATTAGACATTAATTACGCTAAGAGCAAGTCATTCATATTTTAACACGCTATGAATGTAGTTACATACACTGTACCTTCAGAATAGGTTTCCATGTTAAATCAAGTTGTTTTAGTGGATTGGAAACCGGGATAACAGCGGGCTTATTCACAGATGTCATTTGACTTTGATGAGCTGATTTTGTTGGCCTGGTATCCCAGAATAATATACTTCTGTTTATCATTAAAAAAACACTAGCGTCATACAAATTCAGTTTGAGAAAGACTAAATTTCGCATATTATTAATTTATAATATAAGAAATTAATTCAATGGTTAATTAACTAATATCGCAATTCAAATTTATATAACTCAGAGGCTTTTGAAGATGACCGTCTTTCTCAACTGCTACATTGTCCCATCATGCCAGTACAATTATGCCTACATTCTTTGTACTGAAATTCACAGCAATATTTTATTGGCAACAAGAAACAAAACATCATGTACAGTATTCATTACCTGGTATGATGGACTGGTCAAACGACTCGCATTTCACCTCTACAATCAAGTGCTCGATTTCCACTAGAGGTTTCTCAATGTGACTCGAACCTAGTCCTTATGTGAAATAAGCTCTGACAATCGAAAGTTGTGGGTTTTCTCCAGGTACTCCGGTTTCCTCCCACACAGGGAATGTTGACAGAGTGGGTTAGAAAATACGGGATAACAGTAATTAGCAGGCTGATGTGGTGATCCTGACTTTGCAGTGAAGCTAAATATGTCATCAGATAGACATCATATAATCAGTAAGCCAAACTACAGTACTAACCCGTCTGCAGCGCATGTTAATAACTGATGACAATAACTTGACTTATTTTCAACGACCACACCCATTCTTCCAATCTAAGTCAATAAAGAAAATACTTGCAATTCATTGGTACTAAGCTCAAGCAAAAACAAATCATTCATACCTCCATGTGATCAGGAACCCATTGTAAATCAGAAACAGCACTTTTATGGCTGTGTTCAATGGCCGACACAGCACAGTAACGAACAACTGGAGTATGATCTGTATTCGAATCATCTTCAAAACCAGGCTAAAAGTGCAGAATTAATTTCATTAGACATTAAAAAAACTCTCCACAAAGAAACTTTGAATAATGAGTGTTTTCACGGAACAGCCAGTTTCAGTGTTTTTGTTGGCCAGAAAATGCAGTTGACTGGCCAGAATAGCATGATAAACAAGCGCATGGGTAGGAAATTTCAAAGGGTTCGACTCGAGTGGTCTTATTAACTAATCTGTGCTATAAACGAAATAATAAATTACCAATGAAGTCATTGTATTCTTCTTTGCTTTTGCAGTTTGTCGATGACTCAGTAAGCGATCATTCCAAGTACTGATATCCCACAACACGACCTGAACATTGTAAACTATTTAGTCTAATCTAAACATATGGTAGTTAAGGTTAATAGCAACACAAATTCTGATCCTAATTCTAACATTATTTCTTACCTTAACAATGGTAGTGCAATCTAATAAAACCTAATCCGTACAACGGGGAAATGTGAAATCAATGACACGAAGTGTCACTACTGATAAGTGTCAATATCGATACCCTTTGTTTGAGACGACATTTACTGCATGAAACAGCGCAAAATTGTAGCTAAATCCTAGTCATGCATGTGTAAAGCTTTAAACAAACTAATTAGCGACTAACCTGTCCATTAACACATCCTCCTGCGATTATTGTTGGCTCAGATGGATTGAATTTAAAACTAAAAATATCATCAGGAGCTTCCAAGAGGAGCTAAGACAAAGAGATTTATGATAGGTTTGTTAATATAAAAAAGTTCTAAGATTTGTAACAATACAGCAATCATACTGTTGAACTATTATTATTATTCTTGACACATATAATCAAATTCAGTATTCTAAAGCCTGAATCTAATCTAATGCAACATTATTTGATGAATGCTAATCCTAACCATGACCCTAATAGGAACGCAATACTGCGCGTCAGACTAATGCCGCGCGTTGCATCATTTGTAACACTGCAGTGACTATGTCTTTGTCAATTTATCAATGACACAAACCTGTGGATGTATGGGATCAGAGAAACTCCATATCAATATCAATGAAGGAGTCATAATAATTCTTGAAGCATTGTCCACTCTTTCATCAAACGACATTAGTTCTGCACATGATACTGCAATGATACCTAACAGCAAAATATATAACCGTAATAAATAGACTAGGAACGCAAAGCCCAGTCATGACCAATAGCATTCGTGATTCTTTGCAATCAAGTACCAGTGATTATCTTGGGTTGGTCCTGATGAAGATATGGATTATACAGTCTGCAGTGATGCATGCGTGGTGTTGCGATTATCATGTCAATAAGCATATTCGTGGTTTGTCACTCTGTTTGTGTCCAGTAATCAATCATTTTAGGACGACTGCATGGTTTTCATTTAGTCGTGCATGTACATATCAAAGTGACTGATGGGATACAGTATTAACAAAAATCTACAGTTAATAATGAATGATTAGAATGCAACAAAACAAAACATAGATCTAGACTAAAAGTTGTACATGACTTCACTGCGATAGTTACGACCAACTAAAAGCAGGCTTTAATAAAACAGAGATCATTTAGACTTGGACGCAGAAATATCATATGCACCCAATCTGCATAGTTTGGTTAATTTCAGTATATGTGGCACTAAAAGATATTTTTATTGGCTTCCAAGTATTGTGTTGGACCAATCAGGGAAAGATTTTGCAAGGCAGGTGCCACAATATTATAGGCTGGTAGTTTTTTTAACATGTTTTTTCCAAATGTCACTCATTACATTTGGGGGTTAAGGTTAGTGGTTCTTAAATTTACGGATTTTTATGATTTTTGAATTCCAACATTTCTGTGTTCAACAGCAATGGTTGATGACGACCCTCTCAGTTCGTCGCACATTATCTTTCCAATTTCGAACCTGAAAAGTCTGCATGATTTCAGCTAGCCAGCTACAAAACTATGTTTTGACTGCGCAATTTGGGCGCTGCCTTATATTTGAGAGTGCGTTAAATTTACAAGGTTATATACAAAGCCGTGAACATGTGCAGTACCTTTAGCTGTCGGATGCCATTCAGTATTTGTTATTACTTTCTCTTTGCTGTACAATAAATCAGTAAATGATTGATACTCCTAAAAAAACACCATACGATCACCCAGGACAAAATTTAACGAGTCACTTTTTTACTCTAGTAGGCCTACCTTAAGATAATTATCTGATTTGGAACCAAACGTGCTATCTTCATCCGCCAATGAAAGATAATCATCATAAAATACATCCATGATTTCATTTTGTTGTAAAGCCAATTCAAATCTAAATAGAAAGGTAACGTTAGCATTACAGTTCTGAAAATAGTCACCGCAATGGACAGTTAACCTTTTACACGAAATTTTGAAAAAAATCGAAATGGGAAAAAATATTACCACAGCTTGAAAGCATCCTAAACTTAGTAAAATTGCAAAGTTAGGTTGTAAAATGTTGTAAACTATAGAAAACATAGCCTTGCAAAGTTGACAAATTTTCTGTAGTTTTGTATTATCCGTGAGAAATGAATAACCAAGGGTATCAACTGGGTATTATTTTCCACCCGTAATACAAATGTATACAAAATTTGCCAAATTAGCAAGGCTATATTTTCCATATTTTAGAACATTTCACAACCAAACTTTGCAATTTTACTAAGTTTAGGATGCTCTTTCAATGTGGTAATATTTTTTGCCCGTCTATTAAAAATTTATTATATTGTCGATCAGATCAGTCAACCCAAAGACAAAGCGATGTTTTCTAAATACAAATTGCGATTATTCTATATCCAAGCTGCAACTGTTTATTCAGAAATTCAAGCATTCTTTTTTACTTTCACTTTTTTTAACAATAGGTTGAACTTTAATTAACTTAGCTTTTATGCTGGTTGTAGATTGTCTCATTCTTTATGAATTTTGTCATAAAAAGCTCAACAGCGAGGCATATTGATGAATCCTTATGAATCCATATTAATCTCAACAAGCTTTGAGCAGCCGCATGCTTGAAAAACGCAGGCTGCATTTGCTGACGTGCAGTGGCGGATCTAGCGTAAGTCAAAATAAATTATAGCAGCTCATTCTAGGATATATTTACATTTTAAAATACCTTCAAAGTAACTTCATTGGTTAGATTTTATTCTTTTGAAATTCATAACCTATGACATTGTTATAAAGTTATTTTGAATTTAAAATTGAGCTGCTATAATTTATTTTGACTTACCCTGGATCCGCCACTGCTGACGTGAGATTCGTGATCACTGATTCGTGAGGCGCAATTGTTACGTCACAATTATTAGTTGCTACGGCAACCCAGACAGTTATTTAAAACGAAAATCATTCGAGAAATGCATTGTTTTTGACCAATTTCCTACAACTTATGTGAATAAAATGTTTTGGTTTTCAACGCACTGGCTAGTAGCAAACGTTGCCAAGGTTGGTAAGTTTTGATTTTTACTTGCATGTATTTCTAGAAGTCATAACTGAAAACCCTTACTTATAATTGTTGAGAATCAAATTTGGATGATTAGGTTTTTAGTTCATCCATTTCTAATTACGCAGTTCAGAAACTCGCTTAAAGCGGTATTACCTTGTCGTTTTGTCTTTTTATCGTCCTTTTTTCTAATTTGTGGTCTGTTAGTTTGTTTGTCTATTTATTATTATGTCTAAATATCCGTCACGCTTTAGTGTAAATTTATGTTATACTTTCTGGATGTTGTGGAACCCCATTACTGGAGATTTTATCTCTGGGTGGTCATTCCAGCCATTATGTGTAATTTATTTCTAGTTTATATTTAGTAACAGTTGACCTAATTATAAATGGCAAACTAGTAAAATAAAATAAAATAAAATAAAATAAAATAATGAAGGGCGTAAAAGATATTAGTAATTGATAAGTAATTATTTCAAATACTAAAATTCCAACTATCACTTATCTTACAGATTCTTCATACCTGCACATATTTATTAGATACATTATCAGTGTAATTTGTATACGTCCTTTAAAATCACTTAACATGGTTCCACGTAATTGGCTTATTTTATTTTTTGTTTCGAACTAACCAGACACGTTGATGCAGTGTTGAAAAGTTGCAACAGACGGTTGTTATTTGGCATTTATAGGCCTGTATTGGCCGCAACTAACCAATCACTGTCGAGAATCATACTGGTTACAATTCAATGCGATATGCAAATTTTTCACCAAACAACTTTAACTTTGTGCAGTTGCACTTGCATGCGCGAATATCGAAAAGGATCGCCATTTAACATCTTCTAACGTCAAATCCGAGAATAGTTTAACTGACCAATAGATAATGAATCTGATTGGCTAAGAGCTGTGCCGATTAATCCTTAATCGGCATAGTGTGCCGATTCAAAATTAATTGGCACGGATCGCGAACCCCGCGGGGCACAGGATTTTTAAAAACTAAAAACTTTGGTGACAAAGTGATATTAATAGGAAATTACACTTTGTCCTCGAAGTATTAATAAAAAATCACACGTGTATTTGGCGAAATATTTATAATATCAAATATTATAAACATTTCGCCAGACACGGGTGATTTTTCATCATTACTTCTCGGACCGTGTAATTTCCTATACTAATTAGTATTGCTTGCGGCCAGGGCTCGAAATAGCGGGCTGCCAATAGCCAAAAGCAGGCCAAATTTTAAAGATGGCAGGCGGAAATAAAACTGGACTGCCAAATTGAGAAAAAAAGGCAAGCGAAATTCAATTGATGAGTTTGATGTTAGTTTATTTCATTTGATTACCATAACTCGTAAGAAACAATAGCTACTGAGAAACGTTCAATTTTTAGCTCACATCTAAATATGTTAGTACAGTATATTAACACTTAAATCCAAGATTATAATCAAACATACCATATATACTATGTAGTTTAGTATGGGGCAATAAAACTTAAAATAAACCCTATCATAAAAACATTGATTTCTACAACATACGAGACGTCACCATTTTTGGCAGGTAAAAAAACATAAAATGACAGGTTATATGGTATTTTGCCTGCAAAAAAAATTGGCAGGTCATATTTTTTTTCTATTTCGAGCCCTGCTTGCGGCCTCTACAACAAAAATATCCCCTGGCAATTTACATGTTTATGTCTAATCCTATGTGATAGGTTTTTGGTCCCTTGTAAAAAAGCAGGTTAGCATCAGAAAATTCAAAGAAAATTTCCTAAAAGCTTGTTTATAACTTTGGAAATATTTCATCGAAAATCTGGTTAGAATCAATGGTACTTTTAGTTTCTGACTGCCCAGACTAAACAACCTATATTAGGTTAGCGCTAACATAGCTTTGAACAACGGCAGTTTTTTAGAAGCTTTGAAACATTCCTTTAGATATTTTGTCAGGATGAATAGTAGTTTTTGGTTTCCCGTTCAATGTTTGAAAGAAACTGAGGTGTAGAAATACCGAGAAACTAAAAAAGTTGGTGAAACTTTAAAGGATTGGTGTCACAGCATGCAGTCACACCCAAAGAGATTATAAATAACACTAGAGATGGCATCGTAATCTTTTTCATTAAAGTGCCTATAAGTCTAAAATGGGTTATTAGTGATTCAGATAGAGCTAAAAAAGTTAGTAAGTTATGATTTAGTTTTTTCGTTAAGCGTTTATTTACGGAGATAACCGGGCTCAAAGAAGCCAGCTCGTTGAAAAAGTGCGTGCCTGTGGGAGACTGGATCCCAGGAGCATGTTTATGTAGACTTGATATACAATTACATAGTAATTTTAGTCTCGAAGCTCAAAGATCAGCTATTTTTGCGTAAGAGCACCCGTAAACAACGCATCTTTCAGGCATTTTTCCACAAAAAACTACGATGACACATGCATTCGATCCAGGGATCCAGGCTTCTAAGCGTAAAATTTGGATGCGCACTTTTTTCCCAAATGTGGCCAAACTAGCACGTTTGACTGCATTTATCTCCACAACTAAACGCTCAACAAAAAAACTAAATCATAACTTACCAACTAACTTGTTTAGCTCTATTTGGATCACCAAAAACCCATTTTGGGTTTATAAGCACTTTAAAAAAAAAAGGAAACGCGTTTGTTGGGGAACAAATTCAAGTCCCGGATGCAGGGCCAGGCGCTTATTGGTTGAGCTAATGCTTCATTAGCAACCACCTTAGCAACAACAGAATCTGTATGAATGTTTTCCTCATCGTTGTTGAGGTCGTTTTGCCGGTTTTGAGGGCAAAATAGAACTTTTTCAATGGTTTTTATTATTTTGTACAATCTGGAATGATATTTTCAATAATTTTATGAGGAAAAAAATCTCAAAAAGAAAAAAACTCGTCTAAAACGACCTTTTTGTCTTTGACATTGCGTGTGAACATCGCGTTCTCAGATTTTACCCTCGATGCCCCCTCTAGTGTTATTTATAATCTCTATGGTCACACCCTAGTATCGCGGGCTTTTGTTACTGTTCTTATCCCAGCGGAAGATGATTAAAATGTACGACGTATTGCCAAAATAACCTTTTGATTGACAGTAGCTTGCTTGATGTATTTCTGTTTTCTGTACAACTACTTTTGATCCACACAAGATTTCTGAAGTAATATTTCCAAACTTTCAAATACATGCACTGCCGGAAAATTTCTTTGAATTTTAGCTTTGTTGCGCCTCACGTTTTATATCTCATAAAGCATACTATTGCTCGTGTTTCAAGTATCACTGAAAACACGAGCAAGTTTGTTTTATCAGATAGAAAACGCGAAGCGAAGAAGGGCGTTTTATATTTGAGAAAGCACGAATTGCGAGTGTTTTAAATGGCTTCTAAAACGATCCATTTTATACTAATCTTGTCAGTTTGTTTACGAAAGAATATTCAATATAGATGTTGTATATGTTGTATAAAGTCGAGGCAAACGTTTTGTAAAAATTTACGTGTGTTTTATCACAGATAAAGACTCCTCGCGGCTATAACTTCCCTTGTTAGTTAATTGAATAAAATAAAATGATACTAGCTACTGTAAGCAAATTAAGTGAAAAAATTATTTTATTAACGCTGGCGATAATTATGAACAATACCGGAAGTGTTTGATTCCAATATATAAATAATGTTCATATATTATTGCACACAGATGTAAATAGCTAACCTTGGAGTAACGTTTTGTATGAACTCCAGCAACGAAGGAGCTTCTTCTGCCATAACTCGATTTTCTTCTGATAAAAATCTAGCCTCATATTGAACGCAAGCATTTCTTGGCTTTTTCCTACATAAAAACATATATAATTTACACTTCAATAACACTTTCCATTTTTCAAATCTTGTAACATGGAAAATAGCGCGAGATAAAGGCCCTGTCACACGGTGCAATTTTTCTTGCAACATTTATCGTCATGTAAACCAGTGACTGTTCCACATGTGCAAAATCTCGGCGCGCATTTATACCAAGTCATACGAGATTTTCAAAATTTTACCGTCTATGAAGAAGGATCCACGTATAAACAATTGTAAAAAATTTTGTTTTTTCTTTTGACAAGAAATAATCGTGAAAAATATTGATTTGGTGAATCAAAGATGGTGGATTACAATGTCTGGTCACATAGCCTTGAGAGTGGTTAACGCAGTTTTATACTAGAGTTGATTTTTTCATATTACGACATGTTCCATTCTTTGATCCCAGTTCTAAATTCGTAATGAGATTAAAGGTGGTACATTCTTGACTCATAACATGAAGTAACAACCTTTACTTGTACGTGTGGTTTTTTAGGATTACATTATCCGCAAACTTGCACACTACAATGCCCGCTTATTATACACAACGTGCATGCATTATCCATACGAATGTAATCTAGTTGCAGCTTGTGTGTCTTGCCAGCCAAATTATAATGAATTTTAAAACGAATTTTGAATTAAAAATATCAAGAAATTCTACCATTCCGTCTGAGAGCCTTTTTCTTCTCGTGTTTGGACAGCCTGCATAAAAATCAGAAAAGTACTGTTAAGGTTGACGTAAAATTCAAATGAATTTCAACCTAGGTTTACTGTACAAACCCAGATTTTGTACAACTGGCCCTGCGTCCTGCTACTTTTCTAAATCAACCTCAACGCAATGGTTTAATCAGAAGAAATATATTAATATGCCTCCTCTCCTAAATTAAGTCATCAGCTTTGGCCCTTCTTAAAATGAAGGCTGAATAAAATTCAGTAAATATGAAAAAGTCAAACATACCTGAATTCCAATGTCCAGTTCAACTCTCTTCAGACTGTAAGATTCATCTTCAAACGGAAGGCACTCAACAGTAGCATCTTTCATTACTTTCTCATTTTGATCAGAAAATTGTACAGGAGCACCGAACTCGCACCGTTTTCGTGAAATGCAAATCTTTATCTGTAATGAGTAACGTTCAGACAAATGGTGCAAGTAAATTTAAAAAAAATGTCTATTTGACTGCAGATTGATGTATAGTAGTTGTTTGAATCATTTTATACCTTGGTTCTATTTTGGACAGTCTTTTCATTCTCAACTTCTGTCTCACTACCCAGAGATTCCCAAGGTCTAGGGGTAACTGGTCCTTTCCACACAACAATTTCTTCTTCTTTTGTTCCTTCAGCTCCTCCATCTGCCGTCTCATCCTCACCACCAGCAGCCAACTCAGGCTGAAAGAAGTGCCCAGAGCAAAAATAAAGGATGAAAGAAACAAACACTCAGTCTGTAAGTACCACTATACAATATATGTATAGTCTCATGGCATACATAAACTCAACAATAGACAATGCATGCTAGATCAATTTTTGATCTATCGTATTTCAGCATAACATTCACTAAGCGACCTTTACAATTTTATGTTAATGTCAACACGCACTTTCTAGTTTTGTCCATCGATTTCCTTTTGGCTTTGACGAAGAAAAGTTCAAAATTTTGGATTAACGAGAAAATACGATGTTCGCATCAAAAACTGTCTTCCACAAGAGCTGGATAAAGTGCTTCAAAACTAGTTTTCAGCCGTTGAACATTTAAGGTTTGTGATTTTCATGTAGTCACTAATACCACTGTTTCTCTCACTGTTTACTTGTTAGCTCAATTTATACATTTCTAATATACTTTACTCAACGTCCCACTTTAATATAACGGCTAATATAACTCTTATTCTCTAATTTACATGTTAGTTCAGTAAGCACATTTCTGGATTATGTATTTTATTATTTTCACTAAGTAATTATGACATTGCTAATTTCATTGTTCGTCATTAATTTAATTTTTAGCTCAGTGAATGCATTTCTACATCATGTATTTAATTTTCTTGCGCGAATTATGACGTCACTAATTTCATTGTCAATTCACTAATTTATTTTTCTCCTCGTTAAATACATTTTTAGATCAAGCATTTTATTTTCCTCACTAATTATGACGTCACTAATTTCATCGTTCTGTCATTAATTTAATGTTTAGCCCATTGAATACATTTCCAGATCATGTGTTTTATTTTTTCTCACTAATTAACTATGACGTCACAAATTTCATTGTTACGACATTAACTTAAAGTTTAGCTCATTGAATACATATCTAGATCATGTGTTTTATTTATTCTTACTAATTATGACGTTACTAATTTCATTGTTCTGTGACCAATTTAATGTTTAGCTCATTGAATACATTTCTAAATCATGTATTTTATTTTCCCCACTAATTAATCATGACGTTACTAATTTCAGTGTTCCGTCATTAATTTAATTGACAGCTCAGTAAATACATTTCTAAATCATGTATTTCACTTTTATACACTAATTAATTATGTCGTCACTAATTTTATCGTTACCTCACTAATTTAACTTTCAGTTCAGTAATTACATTTTCAGATCATTTTTAAATTTTTTCTCAATAATTAATCATCACATCAATAATTTCATTGTTCCATCAATAATTTAATTGTTAGCTCAGTAAATACATGTATTTTATTCCTTCTAACTAATTAATTATGATGTCACTAATTTCATTATTACGTTCCTAATTTAATTGTTATCTGATTAAAAACATTTCTAGATCACGTATTTTATTTTTTTTTTTAAATTAATTCTGATGCCACTAATTCCATTGTTGCGTCACTAATTTAACTTTGCCTTCAGTATATACATTTCTAAATCATGTATTTTACTTTCCTTACTAATTAATTATGACGTCACTAATTTCATTGTTGCGTGATTAATTAAACTTTCGCTTTAATAAATACATTTCTAGATCATGTATTTTATTTTTTCTCACTAATTAATTATGGCGTCACTAATTTAATTGTTACGTCATTAATTTAACTTTCTCTTTATTAAACACAATTTTACATCATGTATTTTATCTTCGCTCACCAATTAAATTTGACATCACAAATTTCATTGCTTCGTCATTAATTTAATTTTCAACTCCGTACATACATTTAGAGGTCGTGTATTTTATTTTTGCTCACTAATTAGTTATGACATCACTAATTTCATTGTTACGTCAATAATTTAAATTTCCCCTCATTAAATACATTTTTAGATCATGTATTTTATTTTTGGTCACTAATTAATTATGACGTCAATAATTTCATTGTTTCGTCATTAATTTACTTTTTAACTCAGTACATACATTTTTAGATCATGTATTTTAGTTTTCCCACTAATTAATCATGACGTTACAAATTTCAATATTCCGCTATAAATTTGATTGTTAGCTCAGTAAATATATTTCTGGATAGTGATTTTTTTTAATAATCAATTATGAGATATCTAATTTCGTTGTCTCCGTTATTAGTTTAATTGTTAGCTGAGTACTTTTCCAAATCACGTATTTTATTATTTCTCATTAATTAACTATGTCACTAATTTCATTGCTACGTCAATAAATTTAACTTTTAGTTGAGTAAACACATTTCTAGATGATGTATTTTATTTTTCTCACTAATTATTTATAACGTCACTAATTTCATTGTTACGTCATCAATATAACTTTCCAATCATTAAATACATTTTTAAATCATGTATTTTATTTTTTTCACAAAGTAATTATGATGTCACTAATTTCATTGTTACGTCACTAATTTAACATTCTCCTCATTAAATACATTTTTAGATCATGTACTTTATTTTCGCTCACTAATTAATTATGATGTCACTAATTTCATTGTTACGTCACTAATTGTAACATTCCCCTCATTAAATACATTTTAGGTCATGTATTTTATTTTTGGTCACCAATTAATTATGACGTCACTAATTTCATTGTTTCGTCATTAATTTTTAACTCAGTACACACATTTTCAGATCATGTATTTTAGTTTTTCCAATAATTAATCATGACGTTACAAATTTCAATGTTCCGTTATTAATTTAATCGTTAGCTCAGTAAATACATTTCTGGATAGTGTATTTTTTTACCAATCAATTATGACGTATCTAATTTCGTTGTCTGCGTCATTAGTTTAATTGTTAGCTCAGAGCTTTTCCAAATCACGTGTTTTATTCTTTCTCGCTAATTAACTATGATGTCACTAATCTCATTGTTACGATCATGTATTTTATTTTTTACAACTAATTAATTATGACTTCCCTAATTTATTGTTCCGTCATTAATTTAATTATTACCTCATCAAATACATTTCTACATCATGTATTTTATTTTTTCTCTTTAATTAATTATGTTAACTTTCCCTTCAGTAAATACATCTCCAGATCATGCGTTTTATTTTTTTCTCACTAATTAATTATGACATAAATAATTTTATTGTTCCATCATTAATTTAATTGTTAGCTCAGTAAATACATTTCTAGATTGTGTATTTTATTCCTTCTAACTAATTAATTATGATGTCACTCATTTCATTATTACGTTCCTAATTTAATTGTTGTCTGATTAAAAACATTTCTGGATCATGTATTTTATTTTTTGTTAATAATTAATTATGATATCACTAATTTCATTGTTACGTCAATAATCTAACTTTTAGTTGAGTAAACAAATTTCTAGATCATGTGCTTCATATTTTTTTACTAACTAATTATAACGTCACTAATTTCCTTGTTACGTCACTAATTTAACTTTCCCCTCAGTAAATAGATTTCTAAATCATGTATTCTATTTTTTCTTACTAATAATGACGTCAGTAATTTCATTGTTGCGTGATTAATTCAACTTTCGCTTTAATAAATACATTTCTAGATCATGTATTTTATTTTGTCCCACTAACTATGCCGTCACTAATCTCATTGTCACGTCACTTTATTAAATACATTTTACATGACGTAGTTTATTTTGCACATCAATTAAATATGACGTCAAAAACTTCACTGTTTCTTCATTAATTTAATTTTCAACTCAGTACATAAATTTTGAGATCGTGTATTTTATTTTTCTAACTAATTAATTATGACGTCACAAATTTCAATATTCCGTCATAAATTTAGTTGTTAGCTAAGTAAATACATTTTAACATCGTGTATTTTATTTCTTCTTACTAATTAATTATGATGTCACTGCTTTCATTGTTACGTCATCAATCTAACTTTTCCTTCAATATATAAATTTTTAGATCATGCATTTTATTTTTTCTCACTAATTAATTACGACGTCACTAATTTTATTCTTACATCATTAATTTAATTTCTTTCCAGTAAATACATTTCTAGATCGTGTATTTTATTTTACCTCACCAATTAATTATGACATCACTAATTTCATTGTTCCGTCCATAATAAAAAATTTAACTTTTAGTTGAGAAAACATATTTCTAGATTATGTATTTTTCTCTCAATAGTTATTTATGACATCACCAACTTCATTGTTACGTCACTAATTTAATTTCCCTTCAGTAAATACATTTCTAGATCATGTATTTTATTTTTGCTCACTAATTAGTTATAACATGACTAATGTCACTGTTACGTCACTAATTTAGCTTTCCCCTCTTTAAATAAATTTTTAGATCATGCATTTTATTTTTTCTCACTAATTATTAATGACATCACTAACTTCGTTGTTACGTCGCTAATTTAACTTTCCCCTCATCAAACAGATTTTCAAATCATGCATTTTATTTTTGGTCACCAATTAATAATGACTTCACTAACTTCAATGTTTCGCCATTAATTTAATTTTTAACTCAGTATATACATTTTGAGATCATGTATTTTTCTTCACTAATTAGTCAGTATAACGTCACTAACTTCTTTGTTACATCACTAATTTAACTTTCCCTCATCAAATACATTTTTTGATCATGTATTTATTTTTGTGTCACCAATTAATTATGACGTCACTGATTTCATTGTTTCAGCATTAATTTAATTTTTAACGCAGTACATACATTTTTAGATCATGTATTTTATTTTTCCCACTAATTAATTACAACGTTACCAATTTAAATGTTCTGTTATTAATTTAATTGTTAGCTCAGTAAATGTATTTCTGGATAGTGATTTTTTTAATAATAAATTATGAGGTATCTAATTTCGTTGTCACTGGTATTAGTTTAATTGTTAGCTCAGTACATTTCCAAATCACGTATTTTATTTTTTCTCACAAATTGACTATGAGGTCACTAATTTCATTGTTACGTCAACAAATTTAACTTTTAGTTGAGTAAACACATTGCTAGATTATGTATTTTATTTTTCCCACTAATTGATTACGAGGTCACTAATTTTCCCCTCATTAAATACATTTTTAGATCATTTGTTTTATTTTTGCCCACCAATTAATTATGACGTCACTAATTCATTGTTTCGTCAATAAATTTAACTTTTAGTTGAGAAAACACATTTCTAGATTATGTGGTTTTTTCTCACTAATTATTTATGACGTCACTAACTTGATTGTTACGTCGCTAATTTAACTTTCCTCTCATTAAATAGATTTTCAAATCACGTATTTTATTTTTGGTCACCAACTTATTATGACCTTACTAATTTCATTGTTTCTCCACTAATTTAATTTTTAACTCAGTACATACATTTTGAGATCATGCATTCTTTTTTTCTCACTAATTAGTTACAACATCACTAATTTCTTTGTTACATCACTAATTTAACTTTCCCTCATTAAATACAATTTTTGATGATGTATTTCATTTTTGATCACCAATTAATTACGACGTCACTAATTTCATTTTTTTGTCATTAATTTAATTTTTAACTGAGTAAATACATTTTAACTCAGTAAATACAAAGGAACTACTGAACGAGATCCGCTCGCCATGGCCATGTATGTATGCTCTTGCTGTAACACCCTTAATTTGCAAGCTGAGATCAGAGGAACCAACTGTTAAACAAGTATGGTTTGCAGACGACTCGTTAGGAGATGGTGGCATGTTTGAATTCTATTGGTCCACAGATGGGTTACTTTTCAAATGCTAGCAAAACACATCTCGTAGTGAAACCGCAGTTTCTATTTAATGCGGGCAGTCGAGAATATTGATATATTTTTTCAGCCGTTAGAAGAAGCCATCAGTCAAAAGTTTGTTCCAGCATTAACTGGAAGGGGACCATGTAATCCCGACGAAAGGAAGCTCGTTTCATTACCTATACGTTATGGTGGGTTGAACATCATCAATCCTGCCACAAGCGCCAACGGCGAATATCATGCTTCACAGGAAATCAGCAAGCCTCTCAAAGATATGATTATTAAGCAGAAAGAGTCGTTCAGTAAACCGCAGTTACACTCCATCAAGGCAAGTTTGCGTCAGGACAGGAATCAGAAAATGAAAGATATGGCTGGACAAATACGGGAATGTCTACCTCCGAGAAAGCAAAGAATGATGGATTTACTTTGTGAGAAAGGATCTTCATCGTGGTTAAGGGTATTGCCACTACAAGATCAAGGGTTTAATTTGAAAAAGGGTGAATTCCGTGATGCGTTAAGTTTACGATATGGGTGGCAGTTGAGAAACGTACTACATCATTGCAGATGTGGAAAGTCCTTCTCGACAGACCACGCCATGATATGTCCGTTTGGTGGTCTACCAATAGCAAGACGCAACGAGATTAGAGATACAACAGCTCAATGACTAAATGAAGTGGGTGCTGATGTGGTAAAGGAGCCATCACTTCAACCACTCTCAGGTGAAATCATATTACCACGCACAGCCAACAAGCAAGATGATGCAAGGCTAGACATCCGAGCGAGGGGATTCTGGAGTCGGCAGCAAGATGCATTCTTTGACGTGAGGGGTTTTCACCCAGACGCACCGAGCTACCGAAACACCAGCATATCCGTACGATACAGGCAGCATGAGATGGCGAAGAAAAGAGAATACGGTGATCGCGTAAGAGAAGTAGAATACGCCGCTTTTACACCACTGGTATTTTCAACTTCTGGTGGAATGGGAAAAGAGACTGCTATTGCTTACAAACATCTGGCTGGGTTGCTGGCAGAGAAAAGAAAGACCCAGTATAGCATCATTCTCGCTTGGATGCGATGTACAGTGTCATTTGCGTTAATACGCTCAGCAGTGATGGCAATACGGGGGAGTCGATCTCATGTTTGTCGACAGCAAAACTCGAATATTGAACTAAGATGTAGAGAAAGCGGTCTAAGAGCTTGACTCTTATTTTTTTACAAAGAATCAAACATCTATTATAAGTGATTATTAAGTCTTTTTTACTAACTTTTTATCATTAATTCATACAATTTGTAAAGAATACAATTTTTAATAAAGGATTAATATTATATACATTTTTAGATAATGCATTTTATTTTTGATCACCAATTTATTATGACGTCACTAATTTCATTGTTTCGTCATTAATTTAATTTTTAACTCAGTACATACATTTTTAGATCGTGTATCTATTTTTCAATTTTACAAACTTCAATGTTCCGTTATTAATTTAATTGTTAGCTCAGTAAATATATTTCTGGATAATGATTTTTTGTAATAACCACTTTACTTTAATTTTTTACTACCCTCATTAATTTAATTCTAACTCAGTAAATACATTATATTTTATTTTTTGTCGCTAATCAATTATGAGGTAACTAATTTCATTGGTACGTCATTTATTTAACTTTCAGTTGAGTAGATACATTTTTAGATCATGTATTTTATTTTTCTCACTAATTAATTAGGACGTCGTTAATTATGTCGCTAATTTAACTTTCAATTCAGTAAATATGTATTTTCGAAACCATTTATTTTGTAAACACTATATATTACCTGCCGATCTGCAGTGTCTTTAAAATTATACATTACAAATCTTAAAAGACATAGCCAAGTGTTAAAATTTCTGCGACGTTAAAAATAGGCAGGTAATTTCATTTCTCAAATCACAAATTTTACTGTTTCTGACTAATAAAATTTTATGACCCGACTATGTCATTATCACTAATGTTACAAGCAACTTTTTCCCCGTATATTACTTTTTTTAATAGATTATATCACTAATCAATTGTTAGTTGATTAATTTCATGTTTACATCATACTTGTTGCCGATTCTAACTAATCTAATTATCTCAAAAATTATTATGATGTCACAAAATTTCTACTCCAGTGTCACTAATTGCGTCACTAATTTCATTATTACGTCATTAATTTGGCTCATTTTATCACCTGATATTGTGGCGTCACTGATTTTTTCAAAATAATCCACTACCCTCACTAATTTTAGGATTTCGCTGTTGAGTAAAAATGGTATTTTCACATGTGAAGATACGCTAATTCACACGGACAATTTTCAAAGTTAAAATGTATGTAAATCTTCAACAAGTCAGAATTCTTGCTTCTAGGAATTATTACAGATACGACTTGTTTCAATGTTTTCATTCGAAAATTTGCAATAAAACAAAATATGATGATAGACGTTCAGCGAAAAACTTTTTTGAAGACACCCTGCACAAATGGCGTAATGAAGTAATTACTCACGTGTAAAACCCTTTCTTTGCATTCTTCTGTAGTACAGAGATAAAAATTTTGTCCATATTTGAAATCCACATCATACACTACCAATAATTCGTCACCAGGATATTCCTAAAAAGGCATGAAATTACAAAATAAAGCTAACGAATCCACCGTCAACGATAGCGCCATTTTGATCACAGCGATCACATGCTCGATTTGCCGCATAGTAAGTATAAAAATTGGCTTCATTTTGACTTTTTTTTGTCAGTGAAACTACGAGTTATGTCAAAATTTTTCTTTGGAAAATAGAATGACAGATTTTTGTCGTAATTCTATTGAAATCAAGCCACTCGTCACTAAATAAAACGTTTTATGGCAATGTCACTTGATGGGCACATGATTCTGCTGGGTATAAAATCTGAGATGAGCAAAAACTCTCATCGACCTCATGAAAATTTCAACTAGTAAAAGTTGACGATAACGCATGAGCGTCTATCGACGAGATCTTACGCATCACCACCAAGCTCTCATCTTTGCCACTAAGTCGCGGTATAGCGAAATATACACAATATACTCCCCTAGTATACAGTGTATACGGGTTTGGGGTTAGTATAAAGTTTAGCTTATATACTGAATTATATACAAGTACACTATATACAGGATAGAGATACAAAGTGGGTTTTCCGCAATCCCCTTTGACATCGCCTTGAAAAGGAGCAAGGTCTTGTTCAAATTTTAATGACAGTTTATATTGAGTAGCCGTGATGAACTACAATAACTTATGAAGTTGGTCTGGTATATAAAAATCATCGTCTGGTCATTCTATTGGCAGAATGTTCAAATATTATATTAACGAGTCAAGCCCTACGAGGTTGTTAACAATTTTACACCACATTGCAGATGTTTAAGAAGAAACTGAAGAATTTTGATCGCTGTTGATTACTCTAGATTTTTTGAAGTCTAAGATGACATCTAACGTCTTTGCTGTACTTACGTCGTGGTTTGCTAGATATGGCATCACCAGTTCGATAATCAGTGAGAATGGGCAGTCACTGATTTTAACAATTACAGTGTGGAGAACGCAGTGAAGACATGCAAGTCGCTACTATGAAAAGCTCGTGAAGACAAACCCCGATGGACAAATATATTAACGATACTGGAGACAATTATGCTCAACTAAGGAGAACCAACTTACAATTAAAACTAAGTACAATAAGTCTGAAGAAAAGATTATACAAGACTGAAGAGATACCGATGCACCCACTGATGGAGACGTACTGTACGTCTTTAACATTAATTTATTTGTGTTTGTAAAAGTTCATATTTTTTGTCGAGTTACAATTGGGGTGTAAGAGTAAGAAGAGATGTGACAATTAAAACAGTTGAATGGCTAAGGAGACTTTACTATACAAGGGTTTGCAGGAGACAAGCCAAGATGGCATAATATTTATTGTATATATGCAATGCTTAGTATTTTGGTTGTGACCTAATAAAAATTCGATTTTAAAAACACAGCACAAGAAAAAGCTAAACTGTGTCAAATTAGTGCATATCCCAACATGTTCAAGGAGCAGAAACAAACACCAAAGTAGATTAAGGGTTGTAGATAGATGGCAGACATGTTCCATGATTGTTTACTGTATACCTCTCTTGGCCACTAAACATTAGACTACTAAAGTTACACAAGCTGATGCTGTAGATTGTAAGTTCGATCCCGACAACCATATTTTGTAATTTCCTCTCATAGTTTTTTTCAAATCATTTTAAATTTTCTTTTAAATTATTCTCACTCTGTATCACAAAGACCTATTATAAGGCAGACAAATAAATGAAGTTGTAATTTATTGTTCATACCGAGTAGTGAAGCCACCCTGACAATTTGGTCATGCAATGCATATTTTAATCATTATCATTATTCGTTTATTTAGAAACTGATTTTTATAAGGTCTATTAAAATTTTGACCAAATGTCAGCCTGGCTTCACCACTGTTTATGACCAGACATACAACAACTTTTTATATTTATTTAAATATTTTACAAACAATAATTGTACTCTTTTTGCATCTCCCCATTCTCCTGTCTCCTGGTACTTTATGGTTTACTACACCCTAGTGTCGGTAAGTAATGGCATGAATCGTTTCCCATTCTTTTATAATATTCTTGGTGGAATATGTATTTCATAATTACTCAAGTATATACGATAAAGGGCAAAATTCGTTGAACAAGTCCGAGACACAGGACAAAATCTTTTTTTTGTCTGCTTGTCCTCTTATATAAGGTTTAGACTAGCCACTTTCAATCAAGGCCCCAAAGCATGTGTGGATTGTTTGGAGGGACAGAATGATAAAGAGCACCTGTTACAAGACTTGTAAAGAACAGTGCAAACAACTGTTCCTTAGAGATAACAAGGCAATTTTTCATATTTTCGTACTCAAATTTTAACTTTTCTGTAACTTTTCGTTGTCCTTCCAATTAACCTATGGACTATAGATACTTTGTGGTAAATAATTCACATTAATTTTGTGATTTGTTTTATATTGTACTAAAACTCGAATCTCATTCCACCAGCTTCAAAAAGAAAAAGAACATATAATTTTTAAACAACAAACTGTCTAAGTACCTAAGCTGCAAACAGATTACTTAAAAAACTCTGCGTCATATAGAGGTGCTGTATTATGAACTCTCTGGATAAGGATAACGAGGAAAGATGTTCAACTCATACCAATTATAACATTTATAAGTGGTTCATTAAAAACTATAAATTTCAATATTCTGATACATACAAATAATTCGTTTTATTCATATATATTGTAGGTATATTTAAAAATTTATATATTTTTCACGACCACATCAGCTTTGCCTGTATAAACTAAATCGTGTTTAATCTTTAAAAATGTATATTATTATTATTGTTATTATTAAAACATACTTACCAAAACAATCGATTTTGCAGGATGAAAATCAGATACTGCTGCTCTATCCTTAAAATCTTGTAGAATAGTTTCTTTTAGTATAAGTTTGTGTGGATTTTCTGCAGTAACATCTTCATCAGCGATACATCCAAATATTTGCTGTGTTTTACTAGTAAAAAACAGCGGCAGTATATCTTCCGGAGCAGTCAAATTACCGCTTACGTCTGCGTTATTTTGATTGGAAGTTTCCTCGGACATTCTACTCTACCTAGCCAAGAGATAACCCATAAAATACTGGCAACACAACATTACGGTCACGTTCTACCGCCCGCCATATTTCTTTCTTCGCGTGATCCTTGCTGCCAAGGCAACACTAACATGCCATAGCACTGATCCGTCAACAGCTTGCAACTGGACTGTTGTCGGCAAATCATTTTGCGTGGTCACAAAAAAACGTCAAGAGCCAGGCGCAACTAGTTTGTTTTTCATACTTACTAAAACTACGTATGGACGTACAGACTTCTTGTCTTGAATTCTCCCTACATCTGCTGGTACATTTTTTGCGGAAATTTTCCTTCCACAAAGACTTCATGAATTTAGTTTGTAAATTTCTTTCTTCAAACATTTATTTTTTTTTTGGTTATTTAACTAATTCCACAAAACACACATTTAGACCCATCCATTTGCACAAGAAATAACTCATGGCCCAATAGCCCATCCGGCCTACCGTATCAGTTACTTATAACCGGTCTGACGGTCTCATTTCGCATATTGCACGCAAGCTATATTGGTCTATATTTATTATTTCTGCATCACAAAAACGAAAATGCAGAGAGGGACGTAGTACCTCGAGGAGAAGCTCGTCAATGGAATGAATATCATTTGTATGCCTCACCCAACCTAGCACACAATTTGATGGGCTCGTTGTATCGCATATCACAAAAAATAAAAATGCAGGGGAGGGGGGGGGGTGCTACGTGTACCTTAGAGAAGCTAGTCAAATGAATGACATTTGTATGCCTCATCCAAAGGGGCTGTGTCGCACGCAAACGACACTGTATATAATGTTTACGAAAGGTCAAAAAGGAGATGCGTTCCTGATCGGTGCGTGTGATGGGGTACATCGGCCTATAGATAACTTCGACTATCCCTGACAATCGTTTCAGAGTATTTTATCAGACGAGCTTATTTTGTATTATGATTCCAGGGACGTATATTGCATGAAAACTGTTGGTCTATTGTTGGGGATTGCCTGCCTTTTTGTTCGCCCAACAAATCATTAAATCACTCGCAATAAGTTTTAAAATTGTATTAAAATAAAAGTTCACAAATCACGTCACCGTTCACTCGCTTAGTCGCTCATGAATAATGCATAAGAGTGCACCGGCTTTTATACTAACCGTTGCACCAACTTATGACCTAATGCTGAGCAATACTGTGTGACCAAGCAAATTCCATTAAGAACCAATCGCTAGCTACAGCGTGTTAGATTACATCAGATTACATCATCGCTTAGGCGCAAGGTATTTGCATTCTCATGCAAGTCTCAAGTGGTATAGTTTCTGGTTACATGCAACCACGATCATACCTACAGCGGTATTTCGTTGTCCCTATAATGAACCTATAAAATATAATAAGTAATACGATATATGACTAATAAGACAGTCTCCGACACTATATCTATTCCTGAATCGCAAAAAAAAATGCAAGGGCAGGGGTACGCAGTATCTCGGAGGAACTCGTCAAATGAATGGCATTTGAACGGCTCGCCCTATGTAGCACACTTTTATTGAAATTTAATCCATTTTTTACTTTAAAACTTGCAAATTAGAAATTTAAAAAAACGAACTCTACAATTCATTCATAGAAATAAAAGTTCTATTGCTTTTGTGACATAAAGTACTTCACAGGCAGAAACAATTTCAGTAACCATTATTACTTAGCATCATGGCACGCTCTTTGGGTTTAGCGTAATCAATACAATAGGGAATAGACATAGAAAATAGACACATCTATTATTTCTTGTGGGAATAGAGCAAAGGAGGAATCACGAAACATCGAGTTTGAACTGCCTCGTGTCCAGGCGCATGTTGCTGTTAGAATGACACATTATATAACAATTTACATGACGAGGCAGGAGTTTGAATACGAGTTCGACTTCGATTTGCATGGACTCCTCTGTTTAGTTTCTTCTTATTAAGTTTAAGTTTATTCTTAAAGTTTTTTTCTTCAAGAACTTTCCGTTCTGCAACACATTTCTTGTTTTAAAAAATATTTTTAAAACATTAAATTTATTTAATTAACATTTCAAGATGCAGATGGCATTGTCACCTTAGAAAACACCCACCGACCAGAAACAGAAGACTTCAAACGCGATCAAATAACAATGTGTAATTCTTGTTATTATTTTCCACGAATCTAAAGTTCTTCAATAGTATCACCATGTGTTCGAAACATAATTATCATTACAATAAAAACTGTGATTAACGTGACATGCTTACAGTAAGAACATATATTGTATGTTGACTGCTAAAACATCGTTTAGATGCAAATGTAATGTTTAAAAGTCATCTTGCTCCACTGGTTTTTCCACCCACTTTCCTAACCCCTTGGCCTCATACTCTTTTTTCATGACCGACAGAGCACGATTGTAGTTTTCAGCGCTTCGTTTTGCTTCGTGGTAATTAGATGGTTCTGTTGCGTTACGTTTCAGCTTCTTCCACAGGGTTAAGAATTTCTGGAAGAACAATTTTTTACACAGTTGCGACGCTTCTCCGTTCTCGAGCTTACCACTACTTGCGTTGACACACTCAAACCCGGCGTTTCCGTATGACCAATTCAAGCTGTTGTTAGGGCTCTTTCCTGTACCACGTGGTTCAGGGAGGGAGATGCTGTTCACAAGGTGGTAGTTGTGACGATAGTGCTCAGGAAGATCTGCGAGAACTCCCAATCGCTTGTACAGAGCACGAGTGAGATGGTGGAAGTTGTACAAACTACCAAGAACCACCGAGGTGAGGTATATGGGCTCGATGAAGTGGCTCAATAAAGCACCTTGAAGACCAACGACATTCCACTTGGAAATTTTGTCACTGCAGGACATGGTCAGAAGTCGTTCGCCCTGCAGCACTCCATCCCATGTCTGCACTACACCTCCAACGCGAACTGGCAATGTACCTGAAAAAAATTCTTAAGTCAAATTTCCGAAGCTACAAAAAGTTTTGCGATACCATGGAGGCAGGTCAATGTGTCAGGTAAAATTTAATGGTTTCGTAAATGCTGTTCACTGCATAAATTTGTTAGCACGAAGAGAACAACAAAATTTCGGCAATTTGAATGGCATGCAAAGATTACAGGAAATTTCTCTGCTAGCCACTGAAGAAAAACTGAAAATTTACAAATCTTGTTAGATACTTTTGCTTCGACAACATCTAATAAGAGCTTGACTGTATGCCTTCTTCAAATAAAGCTTATATATATATTTATAACATAATCAAACCAATTACTTATCGCAAAGCTAACCAGTTTACAAACTTACTTGAAATGTATCAAGAAAGATGAGGTCCTTAGTTTTCCAAGGATACCCTTGATGTACTACAGTATCACTTGCATTCAAGCGTTACATCGCCCCGGGAATACAACTTGTTTCCAGGTTTGAAACAATATTATTATTGGACAACTATACACTTAACATTTCAAAACATGCGAACGTTTCAAAACATTTTTTTCATCTTTTGACATGTCAATGAATAGTTGTCCAATGATAACTTTCGCCGCACAACTTGGAAGCAGTTTTTGTTGTGGTGCACTGTAATGCTTGAATGTAAATAATATTATAGGCAATGCAGCCAGAAATGACCATACATACTTTGCTAAAAATTACCGGTAAAAGTAAATCAGATTTAAAATATCAAAACATGTTTACTACACAAAGTATCTTCACTAATATTACAAAGAGTACCTATACACAGCAAGAAACGCACAACCTGTTCTGGCCTGATGAAAACAGCATTGAACAATGTTGTGCTGCCCACATTGTTCAAGGTTGTTAACAATACTGAACAAGTTGATGACCCTGAATTAACCTGCAGTCAGGTGTAACAATGTTGAACAATATTGTTGACAAGCTTGAACAATGTGGGCAGCACAACATTGTTCAATGCTGTTTTCATCAGGCCAGAACAGGTTGTGCGTTTTTTGCTGTGTACTACCAGCTATAATAAAACTTACTACCTTACCGCTTTATGTAAGTCTTAGGTTTTGCTATGCCATCATACAGTGAATCTAGGTGGGTGGTCAGCTTAAACTGCCAAACACAAAGCCAACATATACCAGAAACATGTAATTCACTCTGACGAGTGCACTTCTACCAAGACTGGTCACAACAAAAATCTCTCAATTAGACCCAAGAATACTAATTCAACCTGGCCTAGTTGTAACTTGCTAGCGTTAAATAATTATGATTAATGTTGTCTGGACACTAGGTGCAGGGATTACTAATTAAGTTTTTTTCTGATAGCTGACAACCGACTGTGCCACAAAGCTGTACGAATAATATATAACATATGAAATAATTAGTATGTTAAATTCAACTCTTTATTGCACGAAATTCAAGGCCAACAAGTTCAAAGTAAAAAATTTCAAGCATAAAACAGGTGGTTAAACAGTATGTTGACAAACTGGTCATGTGACAACCAGCATTATTATATACTGAATGTCAAAGTTCATTTATTCCTGTTTCTTATTGGTTAAGAACGAATCACATGATAGTGGAGAAATTCTACTGTCTCCCTGGCAACGTAGCTAAGCGGTGGACATTACTTTTATTCACCGGTAAATAACAAATCCACAGAGCCTCACGGAGCCTTGTCAGGTAAAAGGTAATCCTTTTTATACATGTTTGATTGATTTGTGGTACTTTTCTTCTCTTTTGACACTCAGTATATAATAAAATACTTATTGACTGAGACCTCGGGAAAGCAGTATGTTTTGTGGACCCTCGACTGTCGATGTTTCCCTCGGCTTCGCCTCGGGAAACATCGACAGTCTCTGGTCCACAAAACATACTGTTTCCCTCGGTCTCAGTCAATAAGTGTTAATTAGCTAGGGCCTCTGTCACCACATGTTTCACGACTAAGAGGCATTGGGAACGAGGTTGTACATCGGATTTTTACAACTATTTCAACTAAAAAAACCCCTCCAATAATTAATTTAAACTACGAAAACTGTACTCCCGGTTTTGCAATTTAGAATTGTTTTATAAAGCCTGTATATATGACATATTAAAAGGGAAAAGGTTTAAATCCCTTTTTTTTCACCAAGCAGACGTTTCAAATTGGAGTTTTGAAACAAAAACAGTTGACATTATGTTTTGAATGAAAAGCTTATTATGTGCTACCTACCTTCACCATTTTCAATTTTGGTTCGAAGTAATGCTCTTGTCTTTCTCTGAGGATGTCTGTCACCACTGGGTTCATCACTTGCTTTTTCATTTGGTGAAAATATTCTACCATCCCCACATGGTGAAGTGTTGATGTAAAGATGGAATGCAATACCTTCCTTCAGGACAAACAAGCCATTTTTCTTCTTTGTAAAGCAAGACATCTTTATCTTCCCCTTCACAGCCAAATCAAGTTGCTCATACAGGTAATGACAAAGTCCACGCCTGGCAATGACTTCACCATGACAATCATTGAGTGCCTGACCTGCATTACTGATGTTCCCACCAGTAATGCACTTGGTACCAGTACCAAGACTGATCACATCCATTTCAACAACTTCCTCTCCTTTCTGAACGGTTTTCACAATTCCAGCTAACACTTTACACTTCAGGTTTGGCACACTACTTGATTCGGACAACTGGGCAAACCTTTGGTGAACCATCTCACTTATTTTATCTGCTAGTGGTTGAGGTACCAGGAACTCCAAATCAGTTGGCTCACAAACATCTTCATTATTTGTGCAATGAATCACACCATAAAGCTCTAGCAAAGCTCTTGCTGCAGCAGACACATTAGCAGATTTCTTGCTAGCCCCAGTTCCCTGGAATGTTTTACCATTGAGGACAAGCTCACTGGTAAAAATTTTACTATGGGATCTTCCTGACTCACCAACAATTATAAACTTTACATCCGGATGAAATTCATGTACAACTGACACTACATTCTTTCCACTATTAACCGCTTCAACTATCGCAGCTTCCCGGTTTTGTTTCACTTCCAGGGTTGGCTTCAAGGTAGAAAGTGGTAACATTACTCCATCTACACTTTCGAGCTCTGTCTTCTCCAAACCATGTTGTGCTGGCCACCAGCCCTTGCTTCGAAGCACATTCTCAGCTGCTATCTGCTTGGCTTCTTTTTTACTTCTTGCACCAGCCTCATATCTGACACCTTTAAACACAATATTAATTGTTATATATATAGTTAGTGTCAAACTTCAATTTTTCTGTATTGCAATTGGACAAAAGCGTGCCGGTCCGCAAAACGCCGTGTTCACTCGATTGCCTTGGCAACAGGGTAACCGGTCCATAACAAAACATTTATTGAACAGTCAATAACAACTTCGTGTCAACCGTGAAGTCCCAAAGTCCATTCTTGGTTTTTATTAGACATTTACGGCGTTCCAATTATCTAGTTTTATTTTCAAAGTCGAGTCCAATAACTGTTAGTCCAACACAAAAATATACAGATATGAATAATATTCCATTGATCACACGTAACAGCACACTTTATGAATTTTCACATTTTTGTCTATTTGTATATTCATTTTTGTACGTCAGATAACAGGTAAAAACACATACTCATGGGCTGCTAGCCAGGCAGTATTATGCAATACATACTGTACATACAGTTATCTATTTATAATTATTGTCCAATAAACTCTATTTGTACTTTGTGACAAGTGTGATTTTTCGTGGTGTCGCATGCAGTCCTCATTTTTCAAGTCAAGGCTATGACATTAAATTTATCACACTGTGATATTCAATTTATCTCACGTTACGTCCCGCAAGAGCTCAAGCACCGATTAAAAGAAATGAAAAATGTTGTTTTTTAAAACTCTGGCTCATGGCTCAAACCAGTATCACATGTTGAAATTTTTGGTATAATTTATCATTTATAATTTTATAGGCCCACCGCTTGGGTGATTTGACAAAATATCAAACCTCAATATAATCACTTCAGAATGATATTTTGCCAAGTCACCCTCGCTTTGGGTCTATAAATGATAAGTGTTCCATTTCTGCCAAAAAAATCATCATTGATATCATGCTTTGCCAAACACAACAAAACACAACTTGTTCTGGTATCAAATCAGTCAATGCGTGTCCTTAGCTTCCTTACATTATCACTGAGGGTGGTATTTCACTGAATTATATATTGCAACTGGGCATCCAAGGCAAATCTCTTGAATTTTTGTACAGACGAATACAAGATAGTGCTGTGCCAAAACTAGTGAGGATTTTGCAGGCTATGCCAAAACCCACACACTTACGGTATGTTTATATATAAACTTAATACCAACAGATCTCTTAAAAGCCTGTTTTTTAAACAAAATCAATGTTTGGGATCATTCTATACCAAATATGCCAACTAAAAATTGAGAAAATTCTGCATCAAAAACATACGCCATATGATATTTTATTCAAGTAGATGTTCTGCACCGACACAGACTAAACATACAGATGTCCAACTCAAGGAAAAAAAGTGAAACTCTTGGCAGCCCTACTAGTGCACAATGGAGAGGCAGTCAGCCTCCTGAAAATATTCAAGATGGCAGCCTTGGATTGAATAACTTGCAGCTAAATAGAGGAATGTACCCAAGCCCAACAAGTTGAATTACTCGGCATAATCAGTGCTGGGGCAAGGCTGTGAGTTAGGAACGATCAAGAATTCCAACAACATTGAATTATGACAATTATAATGACTCTCCAAACAATTAATATAAAAGACTGTCTTTGAGATCCCTATAATCCCCTTACGGCAAATTGATTTGATACTAGCATACATGTAAATGCTACATGCACATAGCCTTGGCAACTTCCAAATACAATAAGTGTTGGTTTTGTGTGCATTGAATACAAATCGCTATTCTGGTTTAAATGAAGAATCAACTTTTGCCACTAGAAGCAGACTAAATGACTAAGAACGCCTATCTAATTTGGGTTATGTAGTTATGCCCCAAATATATAAATGCTTCCAGTTTAGACAGTTGACTTCAAATGGTATCCAGTAGCTTCTTGCAGACAAGAAATACTGCAGAAAACCTCAAAGGAGAATAACATAATATACACTATACTGGTGGGATTAAAAATATTAATGCATTTTCAACTGCATTATTCTTGTTATGTAATATGATCTTTGAATAAAGTCAAAAGCATGTGTAATTCAATATTGTGGGCTCATGTGCATTGCTGTATTTAGCTGCAAGCTTTTGAACAACAAACTAGATGAAATGGCCTTGAAACTTTTTGATTTTTACAGACAAGTGTATTTTTTTATGATCAAGTATTTTTGTATAAAGGGAAAAAATCTAGGAGTTGAGCAGAAGTCGGACATCTATATGTAGTTAATCTGTGGCGCTGAAGAACATACAGATGCTCACCCTAAAATTCCAGGATGCAATTCATGTAAAACACAAGCCGAAGCTATGCCAAATCTTTAGAGCTGCCACGTTGAGTTTGCATTTACAAAATATACAAAAACAACTGACAAAATCACAGGGAGGAGAGTGTACAAAAACAAATTTCATCTAGCAATGGCTGACATAAAAAATAACAAAACAATGGACACTCTGAAAATAGAAATCATTTTTATTACGTTTCAACTAGCTTGCAGTCATCATCAGGAATGATGCTATTATGGTATAAAGGTATATATATACAACTGAAACATGATATCATTGTTAGTATAATAACGCACAGTTCTTTGGAAGCTTTGGAAGAATAAACATTATTTCTAGCTACAGTGTCCATTGTTTTGTTATTTTTAAAGTTGCTTAGTGGTACCCGTAACTAATGGCAGACTTGTTTCATATCTTTTTATTCCCTACACATAAATTATACCATCCCCTCCCACATCAATAAACAAGCCGGAAAATGCTGGACGAAGTAATCGACTTCCCTTTGCCCAATATTTACCTTCGACTACCACAGACATGATAAACTCTGGCTGATGACTGGGACCACTGGAGCTTTCTAAAGTGAAAGCAGCTGATGGCAATAACTCGTTAAACAACATCAATGGGGACTTGTCCACGTCCTTTTTCTGCTTTTTAAATTTCTTTCTCGTTGGCCCTGGCGTCGTTTTCGACTCGGCATGGTCATCTTCGTCCATTTTCACTACTCGAAGATCACCTTCCTGAGCCTCTGCTATTTTACGTTTTTCAGCCATATTCTCGTGACTGGTGTCCATCTTAGCGTAACCAAATAGATAATGGAAAATTTTTTCGTTTTTTTACGCACAAAATATAGATTTTTAAACGACAAGGCTTAACAACACAAACTTCTGCTCTTCGATGCACACGATCACAGCGCAACAAAGACGCATCACGCATGCTCACAAATAATCACGGGGGGGGGGGGGGAGAACGGGAAGACGGATGAGACGGGGTTGTGAACTCGAAATAAAAACCTGTAAATTTGACTGACATAATGACATTTTAGTAATTTGTACACTGAACGTCACTGAACTGAATGTCAAATAGGCATGTTGATCCAGCTCGGATACCTGGTGGCCGAAATGGTACTATATTTGCACTATATACAGGGAGGCTGGAACATGAAAAGCGTCAGGAAGCAAACTTTTGTTGAAGGGCACCAACAAAGTTTTAAACATGCTATATCCTTGTCCCGTTATCCGGGATTTAGAGGGTCAGGTGCATTATTTTTGTACAAATGTGAGTCCGATTTCGCCAATTTACCATGTGCTTCGACAGCGTGTTCTTAAAACTTGAAGGGCACTTCCTCCCCGCACCTTGCCCCTCCCAGTAAAAGTGGGGGGGGGGGGGGGCAGCTGCCCCTACTGTCCCCGGTTCCGGCATCCTTGACTATATATTTAGCTGTGCGCATTTTCACGGAAACGAAATTAACGAATGAAGTTCCAGGAATGATGGGGGGGGGGCAATAATTGGCATGCACCTCTGGGCATGCGATATTTTTGGCGTTTCTACTGATATGGGGCTCGCCATGTACGAACAGTAGTGTATCAGTCTGCGTGGACGACTTGAGCGATCGCGCGAGAAACAACAGCACGTGAGAGGGAGACCTAATTACTGTATTAGCAATCGATATTTTAACAATATTTAGACAAGTTTTAATTTATGTATGTTATCGACTCTTGCAAGTCATAAACATTTCTAAACTTTTTTGGAAAAGGAAACATATATGTAAAAAAAAGTTTTAAGGTTTAAATAAAGTGGCTATTATGTGTATATGTATAACTGTGGTAAAGTTCTCAAAGAAAAATACAAAATTACCAATCTCGTGCTGCCAGAGTAACTGGTGCAACATTTGGTACAAGACAGCTGACGTTTTCTAATTTCTTGACCCACAATTGGGAAAGTTGTGATTATTTAAAATCGATATTTATCTACAAAATTTTAAATAATCTTACTGCTTCGAATTTGAATAGCTTATTGATAAGAACTAGTGATCGCTCTATTTCATATAATTTACGACAGAGCGACACAAATTTAGTCCCTCCAATTCCAAAATCTGAATTCAAAAACGAAGTTTTTAATACAGTGTTTCATATCATTGGAATGCCTTATCTTATCAAGCAAAAAAAGCAACAACATTGACCTCGTTTAAAAAATGATAAGATCAAAGTGAAGTCATAATAATTTTGTAAATAGTTATCCCTCTTATATGTATTTTTATACACACCCTCCATGGAGATCAGCATATTGATGCTGTTGGGGCTAGCGTGTTAAAATAAAATGGTATGTATGTGTGTATGTGTGTATGTATGTATGTGTGTATGTATGTATGTATAGCAATGATACAAACGAGGTTGGAAACAATTCGTTCTCGTCTAACTCAGAGCAATTGGCCAGTACCACGAATGTATATTTAACTGCTAGTTTGCCAAAGCTTCCAAAGTTGCGATTGCCCATGCAAGTTCAATGGGAGAGTAACCAAGTTGAATCCCTTCTGGGACTCGTTCAGTTATGGAATTCATGGCAACCCAAATATCTCTAACGGGAGCAAATTCAATTATTTACAATCAATGCTAGATGGGAGTGCACCACTAGACAATAAGGGATTAACATTGACGAGTCCGAACTATAACATTGCCATTAGTGTTTTGCAAGAGCATTATGGGAAAACGAAACAGACAATAGCGGCTCAAATGGATGAAATCTTGAAAATACCAGCATGCAATGCTAGTCACACCACTAGTCAACTGCGCTATATTTATGACAAGATCAGCGTTCATGTGCGTGGTCTGGCATCTATTGGGATTTCATCTGAGCAATATGGAAGCATGCTGATTCTTATTATTATGTTAAAAATCCCAAACTAAATCCGTTTAGCAGTTGCGAGGAGAAACACCGCCAAATTAGTATGGAGTATAGAAGAATTGTTGGACGCGATTAAATTAGAAATAGAAGCTCGCGAAGTCAGCGAGGGGGTACAATCGAGCTCACAAGCAACGAAAAAACATGGCGCTGTTCAACCAATCGTGGGTGTGTTCGTGACAAATGGTTGCAATTCTGAGAAATTTCACTGAATGCGATACGATGTGCCTTTTGCGAAAAACCGGACTATTTCGCTTCATGCAAAAGTGTGGCAAGGAGCGAAGATAGAAAGACAATCTTGCGAAAATCGAAGCGTTGTTTTAACTGCCTTCGTACAGGACACAATATACGAAAGCAGTTAAAACAACGCTTGTTTTAACTGTGAAGGCAGGCATCCTCATTCTATCTGCCCAAAGCAGAAACCAGTTACGAAGAATGAGATGGACGAATCTGAAACGCAACCGGACAGCGAAGAAAAGATACAAACTGCGAGAGCGTATGCAGTTAATTGGTCTACATTAACCCCTGTAAGAATTCTTTTCGACTCTGGTTGTCAGCGTCCTACGTTACAAATGATGTTACAAAGAGATTGAGACTGACCGCTATAAAACGATCGAGAGACATTAAGTCATTTACGTTTGGAAACAACAAATCAAAACGCCAAAGTTGCGAGCTTTTCAACTAACATATCATGCAAACGATCTCATGATCATTCGGATAGCATTTATTTTTTTATCCTTTTAAAATTTTTTAACCATGCTTGAAAGCAATAATATTTTTGATGACTTTAAATGTACCGATGTATTAAGTCTACCTCGGTACCTGTAACAGCGAATTGCAAGGAGAACACGCAGAAATTGCATGTACAAAGATCCCAACAGTCCTCAACGTGGTACGAGTAATGAGAATGAAATATTCGAATTCATGCCTGCATGATAGAGGCTATAATTTCGTGAACCTAAAGGTTCAGTTTGGCTATGATTAAGTTATTGTTATTAATTAGGAGTAGTTGGGTTGTACTTGTAGAGAGATGCATGCACGATATACATACTTAATTATGACGCACAAACATTAGTATATTGACTTGTGAAGCCAAAATGCAGTACTGTCCCTCTCGTATACATAATTTTCTAATTTCATTGTTTTATAAACATGAATTATAAATTCTATGGAACTGGCAGAAAAGAAACCAGGTCATTACCTGAAGGTCAATTCAATGTTTATTGTTCTTGCTATATGCCTGTACAATAATATATAATTTTCGGGCACCACATAACTGAGTTTTGAAAATGAAAACACAGCTTGTGGCAAAATCTGAGCGGTAAGCCCCGACTGTATGGACGGTATTTAGAATTGTGATTTTTGATAACATTTTCCACAACAAAATCCATTTTCGTTTAAGGTATTAGCATATGTCCTCATTGTATGTGCATGAGATTCATGAAAGAAACTTCGAAGAGGATATCCTCGATCTTGAGTGACCCTTGGTTTACATTCCGAGCTAATGGTCCCTGGATAGTGGAGTATATGCATCCTGTGACGCGTTTGTGGAAAATTGTAGCAAAACCTGGAATCTAATTCACTTTTTTTATACCCAAATGTACTATGGGGTTTAAGATACAGAGTTTCAGTATATCTTGTATTCGTCAAAAAGTCAATTAATGCATGACTTCGTTCCTGCCATATACATATGGTTTATGCATGCATGGTTGGCATATTGGCATTTGGCAAAATCACAGATTGACTTAAATATAACCCGAGGAAAGAAATATTACACCTCTATCGCCATCAGTGTTCATTTTCTCGATTTTCAATAAGAGTATCTTTATGATATATCAATTTATGATTACTGTAAACCTAGTAGGCATATATGCAATTTATTGCTAAAAATATGTATTTGATTATTTTATTTACGAGCACGTTCTGATTCACACTTTCACAAAGAGAACCTCTGGCACATGGTATTATTTTATGATGATTTCTAATGACTCGTGAAAACTGTGCTAAGACAGTTTTGCAAAGGCATTGAGGGGAAGTATGTTCAGTTATCTTATCGGTTTGCTTTCTAATGATCTCTTAATCATCCCGTCCGGCATCTCTAAGTGCGTGTCATACTGGCGTCGTGAGTTCACAACCTACTTCCTCTCACTAACATCCCCTGTCTCTTCCAAAGTTTTATGCGTAGTCATTATATATTAATTTAACTCTTTGAACTAACATATCATGCGTAGATGGTCATTCGGCTAATATTTTTATCTTTAATTTTTCCAACCATGCCTGAAAGCAATAATATTTTTAATGACTTTAATGTAGCTGCCCATGTATTGAGTCAACCTCGGTACCTGTAACAGCGATCGAATTGCAAGAACACGAAGACATTTCATGTACAAAGATCCGAATTGTCCTGAACGTAGTACGAGTAATGAGAATGAAATATTCGAATTCATGCCTGCATTGTAGAGGCTATAATTTCGTGAACCTAAAGGCTCAATTTGGCTATGATTAAGTTACTGTTATTAATTAGGAGTGTGCACGATATACATACTTAATTATGACGCACAAACATTAATACAGGGTGAGTAAAAAAAAACTGATGCCCTTTCAAATTCAAATTAGCCGCGAATTTTGTTACGGAACTTTAAGTGTTCCCATAGGTATACAGAGAACAGATCGTGACTAAATACACAGCACAGGATGAGTAAAAAAACTGATACTATTGAAATTCAAACTAGCAGCATTACATTCTTGCAATTTGACAGACGTTGATCTGAAGCAAAATCTAATTCCCAGTGGAAGTTAATATGCATAATTTTAGCCGTGCAAGAATTGTCAGAATTGGTTTACGTACTGTGTACTAAATCACGATCTGTTCTCTGTATACCCATGGGAATACACCGTAATGAAATTCGCAGCTAATTTGAATTTGAAAGAGCATCAGTTTTTTTTTACTCACCTGTGTATTGACGTGTGAAGCCAAAATGCAGTACTGTCCCTCTCGTATACATAATTTTCTAATTCATTGTTTTATAAACATGAATTAGTGGAAACGTCAACCAATCAGAACCACGTATTTTGTACTCAATCGCTATTTAACTACAAAACAGCGATTAAAAACGTGATTGAAAGAGTTCAATACAACCGGCCCCTTGTCATCACCTGAAGGTCAATTCAATGCAATTTCTTTTATTGTTTTTGCTATATACCCGTGCTATTATAATATATAAATTATGGGGCACCACATAACTGAGTTTTGAAAATGAAAACACAGGTTGTGGCAAAATCTGAGCGGTAAGCCCCGACTGTATGGACGGTATTTAAAATTGTGATTTTCGATAGCATTTTCCACAACAAAATCTATTTTCGTTTAAGGTATTAGCATGTCCTCATTGTATGTGCATGAGGTTCATGACAGAAACTTCGAAGAGGATATCCTCGATCTTGAGTGATCCTTGTTTTACATTCCGAGCTAATGGTCCCTGGATAGTAGAGTATATGCATCCTGTGACGCGTTTGTGGTAAATTGTGGCAAAACCTGGAATGTAATTCACTTTTTTGATTCCTAAATGTACTATGAGGGTTAAAATACAGAGTTTCAGTCTATCTTGTATTCGTCAAAAAATCCAATTGATGATAACTTCGTTCCTGCTATATATATATACACCTCTATGGCGTAAAAATCGCCATCAGTGTTCTTTCTCGATTTTCACTAAGAATATATATCTTTATGATATATCAGTTCATGATTACTGTAAGCCTAGTTAGTATATATGCTATTTATTGCTAAGAAATATATATTTCATTTGTTTATTCACGAGCACATGTTCGATATCATGTTTATATATTCTTATGTGTGAATTAATTAATTAATTTAGGCTTTTAGATACCATGAAGTAAAGATTAGTCTTCACATACGTCCATGTTGAGACATATAAAGGCAGCGATACAAACAATATTACAGTCGATTTCAGCTAACTTCTCACTGTAATATTCCGAACTTCGTTGCGAAGTTTCATTTCAGAATTTCCAAGCTGGTTTGTAAACTAAGCATTTGATTGTCGTTTAAACTAAGCAAGTCATTTGACAAGTATGTATAGCTTCTAGATCAGTTCTGTAGATTATTAACTGATTTTTGCGAGTTTGTTAAAAAATAATTCTAATGGCAGATTCCACGTTTTTGCACTGTTGCCAGGTTAACTTGCTGAAACGGATGTATAACGTACTTATTTTTCACGCTATGTAGCGCCGAGAGACGATAAGTGCGCATATAAAAATAGCGTCAGTTGAACCCTGTTCAGCTGTTTTTATTCATTGTAGAAGAGCTTGCATAGTGTCTTCAACATCGTTTCAAGCATGCGTGTATATTTGGTGTTAACGCTGTTTCTTCCCTGCGCTCTGTTTTCTGGTGCTGTAGCTGAGGTGTGATATTCTATTTATGACGTGAACAACGGTCGCTTTAAATTGACGAATCGTCAATGGTTCCACTTAAAGCCCAAATAAGTAAATAACCTATTAGATGTGGGTGGTAGTGACTGCAGGGCATTCAATGCAGTACATATTTACTGGCTATATATATTTACTGCAGAACTAATTTGATTCTTATAATGCCTTTCGTGGAAGTTGGAATGCGAGGAATAAATTAAAGAAACAAATAGATGTACATTTCTTGTAAAAAATTATAATCTAGAAATTGATTATTAATTTATAATGTCATGTCTACCAGCAATCACATTGCGTTTTTTTCTTACGAACAAGGTTCCCACCTGGTTCTTATACCAAACGAAATTTTGTTACTTCTGGTATCCAGATGGCGATGGTGGTCAGTGTGGTGCAGGTGAACCCAGGAATCTTTGCGCAAACGTCAACTCATACACCCAGGCTTATCGAGATGACACAGACAACAGAGGAGGTGGCTGTCGTATGAGCTGGAGCATTAACTCACCTTACAGCCCAAGTTGGTTCAAAGGCGTGCAAGTGTGCTACCGATGGTACCCGGATGGTGATGGTGGCCAGTGTGGCGGTGGGGCAGGACGTCTTCTGTGTGCCCCAGTGGGTAGATACACACCCGTCTACCGAGATGACACAGATAACCGAGGTGGTGGTTGTAGAATGTCTTGGCAACTAAAACTCCCTGCACTTAGATACTATACGTGGGCGGCGAGAATCCAGTTGTGCTACCAATGGTATCCTGATGGTGATGGTGGTCAGTGTGGTGGAGGTGCTGGCCGCACACTATGTGCCACAGCCAACAACTGGACCCCTTACTATCGAGATGATACCGACAACCGAGGAGGTGGATGCAGAATGAGATGGGGTCTGTTTTACTACTGAATCAACTGACACTAATTATTTTTATCGCTAGCATTGTTACTTGGATTACTGCTATTTGCTTTTAATGATTAATTCTGTTGTTTCTGCACAAATTTTGTTGTTGCTGCACAAACTTTTTTGATTTTATAATTAGTTGAAGTACGTATATATAATGACAATGACTGTGAGTTTTTGCAATGCATAAATAAATGTCTTGATCAAAACCAATGTGTAATGGGTAAATTTATTACCGGTCGAGTTCGGGATTATATTGGTAAGGAAATATCTCATAACTAAAGAAAGCCATAAGAACTTCTGCGAGGCAGGCTATCTCAGAACTGGTTTTTGGTTTTTGAAACGAATATCTATGTTCGTATTGCTGACTATATCCGTTCAAATTAGTAGAGGCCGGGTGCTTTCATCTTTATGGGCATTTCTGCCATGCTGTAAATGTACTGAAATAAAGTAACCAGTATTAAAAATAGGTACGCATAGCGTACATGTGGGTAGCCTAGCCAGCCATGGACATCTTATACGATATATATCGTAGCAACTAAACATAGGGTCAAAATTTTCATAATAACCATTCGTTAGAAAAATCGTATAGCTTTTGTTCAACTATGTATCCTCTATCAAACATCATGCATTCTGAGTGAGGGACATTTAAACTGTGGATGATTGAGATGTTCACATGTTGTCAAATTTCACATAAATAAGAGTAAAAATATAAAAAGTAGAGAAACTACACACAAAAAATTAAACATGACGTGTTGGAACAAGTTTATAATGACAGAACAAAAAAGAAACAAGATGGTTTCAGGATCGTGGCAGATTTTAACATCGGAAATGCTGTACAAATCATAAACTTTGGATTAAAATGGTCACAGTTTTCAAAAGTTTCAAATGATTTGATCTTTTCTAAAAAGCATCAGCGGCCAGGAGGCAGTTATGTCCTAAATGCCACCATAAATCCGGTACCAATGCACAAATTGGTTCATTGACCTTTTAGCATGCATTAGCATGCAACAGTCATAGGTCATTTATCAGTTGAGTATAAATGATTGGTCGGTTACCATAAATAATTGAATATTGAATGCAGTGGTCTTTATTGATCTGAAAAGGTTTTTGACACGATAGACCGCGAAATCATCCTTCTGAAACTAAGTAACTACGGGGTTGACTTGGCTAGTTTAAAATTGTTTGAATCTTATCTGACCAATAGACGCCAAAAATGTAAGGTAAACGGTCTTATCTAACAAATAGACGCCAAAAAGGTAAACGGTCAGCTTTCAAATTCAACCCCATTAACTTGCGGTGTTTTCCAGGGTAGTAGCCTAACATTGAGTACTGCTGCTCAGACACACTTGCGACAAAATTACAAAAACTGCAAAACCGAGCGGCTCGGCTCATTACGAGGTCTAGTTATTATGACGACGCTGGCACTCTGCTAGCTCTCTTACAATTGGATAGTCTCTCTATACGTCGTAAAGAAATAAAATGTGATTAATGTTCAAAATACTTGAAGGCAATTCAACTTTGTATTTGAAAGCTTTCTTTTCCGTTCACAGTGGGGCATTATTATTGTGGAATAACTTCTCCAAGAAAATACGAAATATTGTTTATCAGAGATAAGAGCACGAACGCGCACAACGATAGATAGATAGACAGAATGTTTTATCCACGTTAAAATCTTCTGTAGTACAGGAATCAAAATATAAAACAATTAAAGTTAAACTGATTTACAAGATTGCCGTGAGTGAGTCATAATTTTACGCAAGATAAAATAAATAATGACTCACTAACGGCAATGTTGTAAATCAACTTAATTTTGTTTTATATTTTATTTCCTGTAATACTGAAGGTTTTACCATGGATAAATAAAGTCAGTTTATCTATCTGTCTGTCTATCGTTGTGCTTTGTGCGCGTTCGTGCTCTCATCTCTGATAAAGAATATTCCAGCAAGACGAAGTAGTCTCGGTGGCGTACACCGCTGAGTGCATTTATTTCTTTTGAGGCTCACAATATGGCGGCAAATCCAAGTGATCCAAGTAGCTAAAATCGTTAAAAAAGCTGGATACAGTGACGCTAATTCATGTGTACTTCACGGCGAATTTGGTTAAAATAAAGGAAAATCAAAAGGGTGTTAGGGAAAGATATTTAAAACATGTCTATGACTGATCTATTTGGCAGTGATGAAGGCAGTGATGTTGAGGCAAGCGACGAAGAAAATATGAGAGAAGAAATGGGCAAGGAGAACACTCAATATTCCAGTGATGAACTGTCAGGGGAAGACGACGGTGATAAGGAAGAGGATGGTGATAGGGAAGAGGAAGGGGACCTGGAAGAAGAAGGAAATAAAGAAGATGATGAAGAGGAGCAAGAGGAAAGACAGGTATAGTGGTGTGGTAAGTTTTTGGAAACGACCTTTCACCTAGACTTCACTTCACTTGTTGGTGGACAAGCACCTTCAGACAAACTGAATTCCATAAATTATTTACCCAAGTGAGCTTCGGTTGATATTGAACTTTCATGACATCATCGACAAAGAATGCCTGTGAGGTAGAGTAGTCAGATCCAATATATGTCTTCTTGTGTAGCGTGCAGGCATAACCAGGGGCTGTATTGACTTTTTAATGACAAAAAATATTCCTAAAATGTCAATAGCCTTTGTAATGCCTGCACACTCCCTGCATTGGAGCAAGACATTGATAGGTGCATTAGCTTATCATGAATTTACTGTCAGAGACATTGTGATAAATTGTTTTACCACAGTGGAGGCAGACGTGTAGTGGAGGCTGTGATTTTAAGATAAATTGGACAACCAACCTGACTTCCGTGAAGTATCCCTGACCAAATCACAACAAGTTTATGTATTGATAATGCTATAAATTGCACTCTCAAAATCACAGCACATATAACCATGCTACTTTTTTGCACTCCAATTGACAGTTAGTTTGACCTTGCTTTTGATCTACTTCCGCCTAAAATTACATAATCTTAGGCAACTACTGGGTCCAGATAGAATATTTCTACTAAGACATGTCTCCTGCTCGGTGATGTGATTTTCACAGTCAGCATGCAACTTGGATGTTCAGTTTGTGGATATTTTTCAAGTTTATCTCATTTTTACAAAAGGATCTGAAGCAATATTTTAATTTTAGCTTAATATCTTTGATTATGCAGAGTAATAAAATTAATTAATTTTATTGGGATGAATTTGTTAATAAAATTAATTTGAGTTTTGGTTTCTAAGCATGTCACTGAGACATCATAAGATCATGAAATGACATGACCCAACTCCCCTACGTAGTTATTTACACTCCTATAGTATACAAAATATTCTATAATTATATGTTGTTTCTACTATCCATACACAATTGTCTACTGCCTTCAGGAGGAAGAAGAGGATATGGAAGAAGATAAAAGTGAACAAGAAGATGACCAGGAAGAGAAAGTTGAGAATAAAAATGATTCTGAAAATGAAGGAAGTTCAGAACAAGAAGAAGCTGAGCAGAGTGATAAAGAGGAAAAACAAAGTGATAATGTATAACAAATTAGGCCACTTGCAAAATAACATTATTATTATATTTGAAACTTTAACTTAGTTTTGGTAAGAGAAATTCCATGATTTTGTTCCATATCTAACATCAACTGACCCCTATTCATTCTGCTACAATCTACATGAGCTAAAGTTTTGTACCTAAGTTAAAGTTTGTCAATTTTAACCCCTAAATAGAAGTAAATTTCAGTAAATTTTCACTGAATTCAACCCCAGTAAAAATGTGATTTCTAACGGTAATTTTTATTTGATTTGTACTCGCTTATTTTTCTTCAAATTTTATAAAAACGGTGATATTAAAAAGCTGAAAAATTTGGTCTATACAACTGTGCAAAAATTATTTCCACCAATTAAATATTTAGCATGCTAGAGCACTACAAAGTTTGATTTCTTGCTTTTTACAACCTGTGTATAGATTGTTCGAATGATTTGTATATTTCAAAGAACATAAGTACAAACGTACAATTTAATATAGTTGATTACTTGTGACAAATATGATGAAAGACATTTTAATTCAGGAAGAAAACGAGAAACCATCAGGCAGTAACAAAAATGTTTCTTCTATGGATTTATTTGGTGAAGATGTCTCTTCTGAAGAGGATGAAGATGAGGTATTATTATAACTATTCCAGACAGTTATAACCACTCTAATTTATATTTATTCACCTTGTAAATGATAAAAACAGAACATCAAATCTGTAATGTTTCGAGCCAATCATGCTTAATCTTCATTTGGGCCACTACAGCACTTTTTTTCATTTAGGCCACTACAGCACGTTCTTTTTTCAAAAATCTCATCAGTTGTGTATAATAACTACGTGCACGCAGTGTCTTCTCCGAGCCTTTTCATTCCGAATTATTTCAAAAAGCTCCTGACTTCTTTACATAATCTACACAGCAGAAAATGAACAACCTGTTGCGGGTTGATGAGAACAGGATTGAACAATGTTTTGCTGCCCACATTGTTCTAGACTGTTGACAATATTGAACAATGTTGTTGAGCCTGAATCGGGTGTAACAATGCTGAAGAATATTGTTGACAACTGTGAACAATGTGGGCAGCAAAATATTGTTCAGTCCTGTTCTCATCAACCCTAAACAGGTTGTTCATTTTTTGCTGCGTAATGAAAACCAGCATAAACCTCGTCTCTGCAAAAAAACTAAACACTTCATGTAATGAGAATTTTTACACTTGATACCATTCTTAAAATGTTGTGAAAACTCTCGCAAACGACCTCGTGTGCACATAGTCTGTTGTATGTAGCAGTAATTATCAATAAATACAACAACGTTTACTATTTCTGAATGTTCAGGTTGAAAAAGAACAAGACACTACGACACAGGATGAGGAAACTGCAGCTGACATTGTTCAACAACACGATCTTGGTTCTGATGAAGAACAAGAAGAACAACCTGAAGAAACTCAGATTGATATTGAAATTCCTTATTGTAAATTTAGCTTAGGTTCTGAAATGGCTTTTGTAAAATTGCCAAACTTTTTGAGTGTTGAGACAAAGCCGTTTGATCTGGCAACGTACGAAGATGAATTTGAAGAAGACGAGGTTATGGATGATGAGGGAAGATCAAGACTCAAGCTAAGGGTATAGAAATAAATGTTTTTATAACATAAAGTACAGTGCTTTATAGGGATTTCGGGCACTGATAAAACAGATGATCTCACATGTGAGATTATTTATAATGATTCCACATGTGAAAATTATTACTTTTCAAACAATCATCAATCATAGCTTCTGGATATTTACATAGACCAAATATTCAGAGGAAAAATCTTTGTATTTTAAAGGTTGAGAATACAATCCGATGGCGTAATGCTAAAGATGATGAAGGAAATGATATAAAGGAAAGCAATGCGAGGGTTGTGAGGTGGAGTGATGGTACCATGTCACTTCTTCTTGGAGCTGAGGTTTTTGATATTCACAAAACTAAAATTGATGGGGAGCACAATCATTTGTTCGTTCAACAGGTATAGAAAGCACCACAACGTTGACAAAGTAAAAATAATGTAAATTTATGTGCAATAATTGGAACAGGTACTAACTCTGTAAGAATACTCCAAGGAAAACCTCTACGAAAGATTTTTCTTTCTACAGGGTACAGGTCTCCAGGCTCAAGCTATTTTCCGTGAAAAGTTAACCTTTAGACCTCATTCGACCAACAGTCAAACCCATCGTAAGATGACATTATCAATAGCGGATCGCGTTTCAAAGACTGGGAAAATCAAGATCCTACCTGTGGTGGGGAAAGATCCAGAGTCTCAGAAGAGCGAGCTTATTAAGGTGAAATATGAAGTTTTGAAAATTAGCAAACACAAGCAAGTAAATAGTATGAAAGGCGACACGATTCCAACAGTCTAAACTCTGACTTTGAAATTACGGCATTGACCAAGTCTAACATGTAACCCAGGAATACCTACAAAACTATATAGACATACCTACGTAGCAACGAGATATACCTACAAAACAGTGGTTAAGGAATCTTGACAGAATGTCAGCCATGTAAACGATAGCCATGAATTGATGACATAATAGTCACGATTTAGAGAGTTGTTACTATTGTCTTTCGATTAGGGTTCTGATTGGCACATTGTTTATGGTTAAAATTAGGGTTGAGATTTGGGTCATATTTGGATTAGGAGTAGGATTTTTGTTAGGATTCTGACCAAAAAAGTCTAACGATACGTAGAAATAACGCCTAAAACATGACAGCTATGAATTGATGAAGTAAAATATCTGGTTAAAATTTCAAACAAGTCAATTTGAAACGAGTTGGATGGATCTGTTAAGAAGATGAACTTCTGTTGTTAATTTATGTGCTGAAGTAGTACACAATTTAATAAGACTCATTCATTCTTTTAGAAAGAGGAAGAAAAATTGCGAGCTCAACTGCGAAAGGAAAATCAACAGCGGCGAATACGCGAGCGAAGCAATGCACGTGGTCTAACAGCAAGTTATTTAGAACCAGATCGTTACGATGATGATGAAGAAGCGCTGGAACAAAGTCTCCTGGCAATGAAAAAACACTATAAGAAAGGATTAGCCAAAAGTACGTATTTTATGGTATCACGTTGGTTTGTTTGTTTTTTATTAATAGAGCATTCGCAGTGCAATTATTACACGAGTCTAATAGCACAGCACAAGTGACTCAGCAGAATTGCTTTTCCCAGAACTACGTTGGCGTGTCAGTGTGTGGATTTAGTTTCCCAATTTTTGTTTCTAGAAGAATACCGGTAGAAACTACAATTTACTATGTTTAGCTTCAAGTTTTAGCTTTAGTTTCATTTTTTCTTTCAACTATACAACTATTAAGGCTGGGTCCATTATGTTATTCTCCACTTTTAAAGTGCTTCAAATTTGGAAATCCTTTCATAGGTCGTCTTCGCGATGTGTATTCTGATCAAGAGAGCGAGGAGGAAGGTATTTCTGGCGGACTGGAGAGCGATGATGACAGTGCGGAAAATTTCATAGAAAAGGGAGAAGGTGCGTCTGAAAGCGATGCGACAAGACAACGAAAACACAGCTTTGAAGAACCAGCTGTAAAGAAGAAACGGAAAAAAGTGATTGCTGAAAGTGATGAGGATGAAAGTGACTAAGGATGTAACAGAGACGTGTACAAATACATGCCACTTAAAAAAATAATCAAAGGACTAAAAATATAATGAGCACTTTGATATGATCATTGACGAAACTACAAATGGCGGTAGGTCATGCAATGCTAATAAACCTGCATACAGTACATTTCTGCGCACAAAACATGTTTCTATGACTGGCCCCAGTGGCTACATATATCTCAACTCTGTATATAGATAAATACCTTTGATTAAAACTTCATAAGATATAGTCGACTAGATTATAATAAATTGTAGATAATGCTTCTCTGGTTGCCATCAGTAAATAGAGGAATTAGAGGATGTTTCATTTCATTAAAAACTGAACTTCGACGTTTTGACCGAAATCCCTTTGTAGAGAGGTTAGTAGGACCTTCGCAGGAAACTTAGAAGACGTGTTTTTTACACTTTTAATTTTTCCTGCGATTTCTTCTTTGCGACAAAACGGGAGCGTTTATAACAAATGTTCTGAGTGTATGAATCCTCATCCGAACATTTCGGGTTGCCATATGGTTATAACAATGAAAGACAATAGTAAACAATACAGAATCATGATGAGTTTTGTTTTAAAACACCAGTCACAAAGTTCGATCATTTTATGTTGGTATTCACCCATTCTAACTGCTTAACATCGATCTTTCAAAATGAAAAAATCGTGGTGGCGATCGCAGGAAATTTGTGGTGTGTTATTTCGACTTAGATGTTTCTGAACGTTCGTATGTACGTATGTGAAAATCACTGCTGTAAATAATTATCAATTCTTGGGTAAGGGCGAAGATATTTCTCAACTCACGATAGTTTTTTTACGGCATCACATTCTTTCCAGCAATCACCAATGACGACTTGACAGTATGTTTTAGTTGACTCGTTTACATTTTCTCGAATCCAACGGATTGGCCTAATTTTCGAAACGAGATTTCTGAGAATTTAAATTAATTAAAACTAATACCGTCATTTTCAATTGATCACCGTGCGTTTTTTATGTGTTTGTTTCGTATTGTGAAATTTAAAGATTATTAGCCAAAACTTTCATGTTGGTTTGGGCGGAACCAATGTTACTGAGGCAGGCCTTAGTAACAATGGTTCTGCCTACAGCAACATTCGACCAATGCAGTGAATAAACATCAAGCTTCGTAACACGAAAGTGACGAAACAAACCCTAGGTAGCCCACTAATTGATGGTATATTTTCGGTTCAAAAAATGTGTATTTATTATATAATATATATACATGATGTAAACATTGATGCATCACAAGCTGACCGCGCATTGAACTGGACCGCGCGCATCAATAAAGTTGTAGACAGAGTAACACAAGAATAAATACACATTTTTTGAACCAAAAATATACCATCAATTAGTGGGCTACCTAGGAACAAACACGCAAAAACGCACGGTGCACGCTCAATTGCAAATTGCGGCAAGGTGATTATTGCCGGTTTGTTGAAAATGTCAAGACTAATTAAAGTTTCCAAAGAATAAATGAAAATCCCATCTTGAAGTTATATATCTTGGAGTTAGTTTTTCAGATTACTGGAAATGTGATAAATGGCACAAGTTGTCGCAATTTTTAATAAAAATTGTATCAAATAAGTGAAAAGTCTGATAACCCTCGTTTTGGTGCTTTTATTAATTTTACAAATTTCCAAAATTTCCTTTGTTGTCAGAGTTTGTTGTAAGAAATATGTAAATATCTAGTCCTCCATATTAAACCTTACACTACGTTTTCTCAACAGCCGCAACCAACCATCGAATGTCGAAAACGGAACGAAGTCACAAAATCGGTTCAAAATATTCAGCCACCATGGCAGGTATTGTAAAATTATGAAATAAATCATTTTAATAATGGCAAACAGCACCCCAAATTTGCGTATATATGTAAGGTGAGTGCAGTTACTTGTCGTTTATAATATAACGGCCGTTTTCCTGTTGGTCCAATTGTCCCCAGAAATATCGACGAAAATCAAAGACGTCATCAATTTTTTTAGCAGTGCACCTCCTCACTATATGAAACAGCAGTTCTTTGGCAAAAGTAAACCTCAGAAATAGAAACGTTACTTGCTAAACATTTACTCTCTGGGTCAGGCAAAGTAAAATAATCTTAAATATATTTGTATTATTTGAATTCTATTTATAGAAACGTTTTACATTACCTTGTTGGTCTTTTCTGGCAGACCTGATCCTCAATGGTCCATCAAATCAGATGACCCACAGTTCAAAACAATTGATGCATTGTTTACTGCTGTTCAAGGTAGTAATTTAACAAAAGGGCTGGATGGTATACCTGCAAAACTTGGGTACAAAGGGTTTGTTGTTGTGAGAGGTGATCAAGGATCAACCAGCTTCATACCAAATGCTCATGAGACAAAAGAACTTCAGAGATGTTTGTTACAGAGTGCTCCTGAAAATGTGATTTCTAAACAATTCAGGGAAAGGATAGCACAGGGAATAAATAATTCATGATTAATTTCACTTACAAGAATTTGCACACACACTTTTGGGTTGTTATTTTCAGTTGCTGCTAAGTTTTAGACTCATAATTCTGTAGCTACACATGGTACTGTCAGTGACTGCCTGTACTTTGTATAGGGTTTTAGAAAATACAAGTTTTACTTGAGTATAATCTACATGACTGAAAAGATATAACTCAGACAATAATTTTAAATAAAGCTATAAACGACATGGACAATTATCATTTATTTATTTAATAACTTTGCCTTGTTAAAACATGAATGGCTAACTTATTTTATAACATTAAAAAATCAAATTCATCATAAGGAAAATGCACACAGATTTCAAGAAAATTATGCGAGTGTCATCTGTCACTGTCAGGCTGTGTCACTGTATCATTGCATCATCAGTCAAAAATTATTTTAACATGTTGAAAAGACAAAAAACAAAGAAACTCCCCCAAGAAGAAAAATAATAGAATTTTGGAAGATTTAGATGAATGTAACTTTGTAGATGTACTAGGGATATAACCCCCCCCCCCCCCATAACAGAATAAAATTTAACTAGTCAATGTAAACTGTCAACTCCTCCACCCTCGAACTATGTGGAGATAATGTATTTGATTTGCAAACAAACAAATTTACCATTAAAAGGGAAAAAAGTAGGGCTGGGCAATTACTGATTACTTGGTGTTGATACCAGGCCTAAACTGGAAGTAGTTGATGCTGCACTGTATTGAAAACTTTTTGATTACTTTTGGCAGTCATTTGCAGTGGAAATTTTTATATTTTGCCTGGTGCCAAACCAGTTTGTGCCAACTCAGTTTGTGCCAACTTAGTCCTTTCCTAGATAAAATGCCATTTTTCGCTTCTTCCAGAAACTCTACCTCGAGTTTAAACGTCTATATCTCTAATGGAAAATTTAAAGGCATACATCGAAATTCAAGTTAGACATTTTATGTGCTTAAAGGACATTGGCAATAAATTTTTTTATTGTTTCATGTGAAAGAGCATGAAAAAGTAGGCTGATAGGCCGTTTACTGTAGTTATTTGCAAAAATGTACAAAATATAAACTGCTGATTCAGCAAAAGTTGTGACGTCACTGTTTGGGTAAGTAGGTTTTAAAATAAATACATAAACGAGCACAGCTCAGTTATTATTTACTCAAATTCAATAAACTTTTGTACACAGATACTACATTGTAAGATACATCCAAAAACATTTCTAACGTCATTGCTATGGTAACACTGTCATCCCCAGGCTCCACACTGAATTTTTATATAATAGCTGTATACTGAAACTGGTTATAACAACATGATATCAGAAATTTGTCTGCTAAACAAATGCATGCCTAAAGTTCAATGGAAAGATCATTGTTCGAAAAAAATGTCCACGTGGATAAATACAACAAGTTATAGAAATTTTGTATCAGGGGCCTGGGGACAGGAGTGTTACCTTGGCAACAAAATTAGAAATGTTTTTTGATGTGTCTTGTCATGTAGTACCATGTGCAAAATTTTGTTGAGTTTGACTGAATAATAACTGAGCTATGCTCGTTTATGTATTTATTAAACCTGCTTACCCAACTAGTGACGTCACAACTTTTGCTGAATCAGCAGTTTATATTTTGTGTATTACAGTAAACGGCCAATTAGCTTATTTTCTCATGCTCTTTCGCAAGAAACAATAAAAATTTTTATTGCCAGTGCCCTTTAATAGACTTCTTTAGCTTTTTAATTATTCAGCACGTCAAAGAGGGGGAATATAGTTTTGCGCCACCCAGTAGGGTTTTTGATCGATAAACAACTATTTGCGAGTGATGAGCCTTGTGGGAATCGTACCATTACTATAAAGATCAATGTCCAACATGAGGATCCTAAACGAGAGATGATATACTGAACCCATAAAACTCACTAACTGAACATACCAATTTTGAAGCACAAATTTAATAAAATAAAATAACTTAAAACTTGCTCTCGTCACATTTTTTACATAATGTCATTACCTCCGGTTTACTCTCCCCTAAAAATTAATATTTTAGTTCAGTCTTCATCTTACTTCTTTAACAATTCTGCGATTTTTTTGTTTGCATCAATTTCTGCTTGTTTTTGTCCTTAATTGTGTTCTTCACCTAGGTTCAGTTCGTTCTTTCTTATATCTTCTCTGTGCAACGAATCTCGAGTGACATAGCAACTGTAACGGCCATTCAAGTGTGCGTCCTCTATGCAAACGTACTACTCCTCTTATTACTCTGTCTTTTCCTTTAAGTTGTCGTGATACCTTCCATTTCTTCCACTCGCTTCTGTTTTTCGCCTCTCCCACAACCAAGGCGCTTTAGCTAGTTTTCTGTTGGTTCGTTGACTGTTTCCCGTTGACTGCATCAGGCTGTTTGTATATTTTCTTTGCCAGCGTTCCCATGCGTTATTCTTTGCCTTGACCACACGTTTTTCCATTCTGGTTAGCTTATCTTCGTTACTTTCGTCATCATTTATGAGATAAATGTTTGTCCCACGGATGAGAGATGAGGTGTGAAGGCCCTGTCACACGGTGCAATTTTCTAAACGCTATTGGAAATCTATTTGCATTCCCTAAGGCATGTCATTGGACCTACAGTCAGTGGCCGGTCGACTTTTTGCCCTCTTGAAACGGTGTTTACTTTTTTGATCTCCCAGAATGGACTCCATTACTTGATTTCGAGCAGGGTTTTGATGTTTATAACAACAATGCTTGGTTCTATCATTAATCCTGTCATTAAGGAACTTTTTCTAATCGTCCTTGCTTGTCATATCTGGAGCCCCTCCTGGTCTAATATAGTGGTGCACATCATCCATTCTGGCACTTCAAAGGATGATCAGATCATGCACTTGGTTCGCGCTCTCGGTGTATGTCGTTTGTATTCTGCGTCAGCGCAGCTTTTCATGAGACTATCGTGTTGTATCCACTAATAGTGGGTTTTTTTGCCGTTTGTATCCAGCGACAGCGCCGTTTTCATGAAACTATGATCGTGTTGTATCCACCGTTAGTGAGGTTTATGTCGTTTGTGCCGAGCTAACGCGCAGCAGTTCATGGTTTCTATCGTTATAATATTCCTCTTTAGCCTGGCATGTAATGGGTGGTGGTGCATGCTGCATCGCTTTGGTTGACAGTTAAAGATAACATTTGCATGGATCTTGCTCTAATCCAAGTATCATCGCTAGCTCCCAGGTCACACCTCGGTCAGCAGCTTGCGCCTAGCCTTCCAAGTTCGTTAGCAATTCATAAGGTAGAAGGTCCTCTTGAGGAGTGTAGGTATTAAACGACCAAATATTCTTTGACAAATTTTATGAGGTTGAGGCATAATTAGAATACACGTTGTATGACTAAATATTTTCTCAAACGAGCTTTTGAACTGTAGCCTTCGACAGGTGAACGCAGAATAAGCTATTTACAAGTCGTGTGTTGAAATGTGAAACCAAATGCAGCAGGAAGTAGTTAACGATTTCATATTTTTGCGAAGAAACATAGCATATTGTTTAGGAATTATTGTCAGAATTTGCTATTATAGCAGTGTGCCAAACAACAAACACCAATCTGGCCTTCAACCCGTGCCTTGAACCTCAAACGTATCAAGCCTTTTCCCGTTTCTTGAACACACGAGCCCTTTCCGTCCGCAATAACATTAATCATGGAGGACATGCAAAGAAACTTAACCTAGCGAATAAATACCACAATTCAATTATTCAAACAACGTGGACAAAACAAAATGGGTTGTAAGACCTCTTACCAACAAAGCTCAGCTCCCAGCAAATAACGTCAGCAAACATCAAAAAGACCCTTTCTGACCTAAAGAAAGACGGGTCAATTGTGATAAGAGAGCAGACAAAGGTAACTGTTTCGTTGTGATGAACCGTTCTGACTATAATCTAAAGATGCAAGCTTTACTTGATGATAAAACAACGTTTGAAACAGTAGCAAAGAACACGCATTTGGTCGTGTTGAACGAGAACTCGATTCTAAATTGTGGTCTTAAAGAAGGATGGGAACTTGAGTTACTTGACGATAGATAGAACATGTAAAAGACTACACTCTTCGGATGGCCTGCCACCAACCATTCGCGGTTCGGGAAAAGACCACAAAGGAGGGAACCCGTTGCGACCCATTGTCAATTGCATTGGTTCAGCTCTCTACAACACCTCTGAAAATATCTCGCAGAAATACTCTCCTCAATCCAGAATAAGAATAAAAACTTTGTTCAGAACTCCACTGAATTTGCACGAGAGATAAGCAGCCTGAAGATTGACGATGACGAGACTAAGATATCCTTATTTACCTCAATTCCTGTCCAGAAAACCTGTCAATGCATGCGGAAAATGCTCGAACTGGGGTACAGGACGTCTCTTTAACCTCACGCACCAATCTCACTATTGACGACATTATTTCACTATGAGATTTTACACTTTCTAACTGACTATTTTATTTATAACCACGTGGCATACAAACAAATTCATGGCTGTGCTATGGTAGCCCAGTTAGTCCTGTTGTGGCTAACCTTTACATGGAAGTCATGGAAAATACTTGGAAACGCTTTGTTGACATCTCTTTTCTAGATACACTTATAACGCGACAAGGTAATGACCTCAAAATTGATGTGTTTAGGAAATCTACGCTTACAAACAGGTACCTGGACTCTAATTTACGATATTAAACAGAAAATTACCACAGCTAGAACTCTTGGACACAGGGCACAAACATTGCCGAAGACACAAATTGGCAAAACGAACTCGAACAACTCTTAAATGTAACGGGTATCCTAAGGCTAATAAAATCGTAAGACAAATCTTGAGAGATTCTACTCCTAATATAACACTCTCGTGCCTTCGCCTGAAGAACTTGTTGGACAGTTGTTTAAACGCTTTACTAGCTGAACGCGATAAATCAAGTGGATATGACAGTCAGACGTATTTTACATAAACAAAACATCTGGGTTGACTAGACCATTGAAAACTGTACAAAGAATATTTCCTTCCCCTAAACATCAAGTTCCACCTGAAAAAGGTACGAATGTCATCTACAATATACCATGTTCTGATTGCCCATGGTCATATGTTGTTGAAACAGGAAGATCTTTCTAAACTCAGACAAGACACCTGCTAAGGCGTTCACTCCGCCTGCCTAAATGAAAATGGGCACAAGGCCAGGCAGAGTTGTAACTAGAGAGTTCATTGGGGGTGGGGTATATTCACTTATTTCTGTTCTGCCCAACTAATTCCTTTTTAAATAAATTATTATTAGGGTACCGTCCAAGGCATTTTACCAGTAAGACATTGCTAGCACATCTTATGTAATCACTAAGATAACCAAAAATCAATGTCTGAGGGGCTTGCCAGGCACTCTGTCCAGAGTCCTAGTAGGATTACATTTTTTAGAATTTAATTTAAATTAAAGACTTTCATAGTACATATGTTAAACAAGATTCTTTTGTCATAACACCACCAGCATATAGCTGCTTTATTTTGCAAGTAAAGAAAATTTTACTAAAAGTGTATACAATACATCAATATATTGACCTGATAGCATCGTTTAAATCTATTCTGTAGCACACTGCCTAAAGTCTCCACGACATAATTTGTTGGGAACTTTAGACTAACATATGTATTTCTGGAATTGGAATGTAAAATATCTCTTACCTTTATAATTATATGAGACCCCACAAGCAAATAGATCATTTTGCACGAAATATTATCTCAACATAGGTAGAATAGAAAACCAAGGAAAGAAAGCACAACGAGTTTAGAATTAGGAGCACATTTCCCAGACTCACTCCTTAATCATGGAATGATTGAGTCTATCAAAATTTGCCGTTTTAAAACATTTCTGGAGCAATGTTTTGATAAAGAACCTTCCTGTCCCTTTTTGTTGACTACTACATGTTAAAAATTGTGTTTTGTATATAGATATTTCAGTAGAATTTGCGTTTGATTCTTGTGTAGAAATTTCTAAATTTCCTTAAAAGAAGGAATACAACAGAAAATGACGGAAGCGCGCTCTCAAAACTTCACCGCGATACATCGCTCCTCGGTAAAGTTTCGCGATGGAATTTGTCGTTTTAAAACATTTTGCATGAGGATCTTTGCACGTAAAACCTTCTTGCGGTTTAGATGTTCTAGCATGCATGTTAAAATGCGTGTTTTGTTGACACATTCCGCTAGAAATTGAGTTTAAACGCCGTGTTTAGCTCGGCTCACGCGGCTTGTGCCCAGCGGTATCACCCATGAGCGCTGCGCCAACTTGCGACACCAAAAAAATTTAAAAAAAAACAGAAACGGGGCGAATTTAAAACTCCGCCTCGCCTACGGCAGGCGGAGTAAAAAAGAAACATATTTGGAATGTAAAAAGTGCAAGAAAGGCTCAAACATAGCTAAACATGCATGGGATTATGATCACAGAATTGATTTGAAAATGAGAAAGTTATTGACAGTTGTAACTACAGGACAAGAAAAGCACTAAAAACACTGCTATAACAACAAATTCTGACAGCAATTCTGAGCCGCTTCCTAAACAGTATGCTATGTTTGTTCGCAAAAATATGTCATCGCTAACTCCTTCCTGCTGCCTTTGGTTTCGCATTTCAACGCACCGCTTGTAAATAGTTTATTCTACGTTAACCCGTCGAAGGCTACAGTTAGTTAGCCAAGTCGTTTAATAAAATATTTAGTTAGAGAACGTATATTTTCATTATAGTTTTAATGCCGGTCTTAATAACAGCGTCAGTACATGGCGACCCAGCGGGAAAACACCGCGTATGACCTGTCATATATGCTAAGTAAATTGGTTTATCTGTAACTGTAAACCAACTCGTTATCCAAAGACAGTAAACAGGCAGAACACAAAAGTATTACCTAGAACTATACTCAGTCAGACGAAGCATGCGTCTTGCAATCACGATGCTTGCCTTGATATATTTGTTTGTAGCTGAAGGTATGTGTTTCATTCATACAAATTTATCACGACTTACCTTAGTGGGGTTATTTTTTCATTTGCTGGTAATAGCATTCCGATCGGTCAAGGTTGACTGTCTCTGAAGTGATAATCACTGGCCAGTGACTATAGCTTTTTGCTTTTTTATGCAGTAATCAATTTGAAGATAAAGTTGTGTTGATTATGTTGTTTATTTATCTGTCGACATAACTACATCATACAATGTTACAATTATTATTTGTAAATGCCTGGAAGTATATATTAAAACAATTAGTCGCCTCAGGCTCGGTGATTACAGTGGGGTCGGGATAAAACGCTGAAACTGAATGGCGGAAATGGAAACTGAAAACGGAAACTGAAAGGGGGATAAAACGCTGAAATGGGGATAAAACGCTGAAATGGGGATAAAACGCTGAAATGGGGATAAAACGCTGAAATGGGGATAAAACGCTGAAATGGGGATAAAAATGGCAAGAACGAAAGAGTTTTGTGCTGTTTAAAAAACGAGTTTGTTGTTCGATCCAGATTAAGCAGAATTAAATTCAACTACATGCAATATTGTTCAATCCAAAAATATTTGTAAAATTTACACTTTACGTTTTATCCATTAAATAACTAGTTTTGCGGTTTTGATGATTTTGTCTTGCATAGCATGCTGTAAAATGTTTGTTGACCCTGTATCGGATAAAAGCAAATGTGGAAAACGGATATAAAAGCACACGCGTTGACAGCGTTATTGCTAAAACTTTCTTAGTTTCTTTGTATTAAACCGGAATACCACCAGCAAAATCTTTGTGAAGGCGTTCAAGTGCTGTGTTCTGACTTACGGATAAAGGACATGCTTTAAATTTTTTTGTTCGAGCGACATCTTATAAAAGAAACTCTTGACGGTCTTTTTCCTTTTACGTGATAACTCCAGACTCCATGTCAACGGAAACAATAAAACATGCGTAAAAACTTAACCTTAAAAGGGACACGCACAAAACACGTGTAATGATTTTCGACCTGCGGAGTTTCCCCGTAGTTTTACTTAGAAAGTATCAAAGTTGAATAACATTCCAAACTGTAACTTTGTTACTTTTTGGAACGAAAATGCCGTATGGATATTGTTAAATTATTCCACATGTGGTTCTTTATGCATATTTATTGTTTTCACATTTATTTGAATTCTATTGTAACGGTAGTTATGATGCTTTGTTTTCGTCAATATAACGTGATGCCACGCTCACAATGTTGTAAAGTTTTTAATGGATAGAAATGTAGGGTGTAAATTTTACAAATATTTTTGGCTTGAACAATATTGCATGTAGTCGAATTTAAATACTCCGCCTGCGGAGTTTTAAATTCGCCCCATTTTTGTTTTTTTCTTATTATTTTTATTCTGCTTAATTTGGAGCGAACAACAAATTCGTTTTTTAAACAGCACAAAACTCTTTCGAACTTGCCATTTCAGTGTTTTATCCCCATTTCAGCGTTTTATTCTCATTTCAGCGTTTCATCTCCATTTCAGCGTTTTATCCCCATTTCAGCGTTTTATCCCCATTTCAGCGTTTTATCCCCATTCCAGCGTTTTATCCCCATTTCAGCGTTTTATCCCCATTTCAGCGTTTTATCCCCATTCCAGCGTTTTATCCCCCTTTCAGTTTCCGTTTTCAGTTTCCGTTTTCAGTTTCCGTTTCCGCCATTCAGTTTCAGCGTTTTATCCCGACTTGATTACAGTGACTATATTCACTTCACCTTCGCCTCAGGGCTAATGATAAAAAACAGAGGCGGAAACGGAGTGGAGGAGGGGGTAAAACGCGGAGCGAAGGAGGGGGTAAAACGCGGAGCGGAGGAAGGGGTAAAACCCGGAGCGCTTAAAACGACCCGAATATAGCGTGTTACTATAGTATAGGCTTTACTATTCGTTTCTGAAATTAACATTTCAACAAAGGACTAATAATTCTTCATAACAAAACTAATTATTCTTCATAGCCACTATTTAACAATTAGATTTACGAGCTTGAGATTTCTACTCGGGCTCCGCACTCATCTACTATTTAACAACGAGAACGAGTTGTCTATGAGCTGATAGTCAACGAGAGCGCAGCCCGAGTTTACTATCTGTTCAGAGACAACGAGGCCGAGTTGTCTAATTGTTTTAGTATACACTCCTAACCAAAACACAAATTGTAAAGGAAATTGGAAAAAAAAATTAACCAAATATCAAAAGCTCTAACAATTTCAATCTCGCAATCTTCGCGTGGGACGAATTAAAAAAGTGTGGGAAAAATTCGCGTGGGAAAAATTTAAACACTGGTATAACTGGTCTGTGGCAAATGTTTAGAACTTTTGTGCTTCGCTGTGATTGGTCAATTTTACGAATTCTGAAATCGACAAAGAAACATGAACGACAAAGTGAACGTGTAACACTTGTGTCTATTTATAACAATATTTTTCGACTCTACCACAATTAATACATGGTTTATTAAACTTATCGGGGGAAAAAATCTTCAAAGTTACACCCATATCGATTTAAGCGAAATACGTACGTTATTTAATGCATAAAATGTCGATATTGAAGCAGCAATTTGTAATTCTTCGTGGCGCCACTGACATCAGTTGGCAACATGAAGTTGTGTATTACACTACTTTTTTCATCTTAGACGTCGTTTTTATGTCTGAATTTCTATCCTATCCGGTGGATACCTTTTTGAAGACTATTGACTGTTAACTACATGGACTACAGTGGCTGGAGTTGAACAAAATAGGTACAAAACGAACAATGCGTGTATTAAACATTTGCTACAGACCGGGTATAATCATAGGTAGCCCAGAGAGCGCTGCGTGTTTTTATTCGCGTGGCGCTCGCGACTCATTGGTTTAATACAGAGCGCTTATATAAAGCGCCCTGGTTTAATATTAAACCAATTAATGAGTCGCGAGCGCCACGCGAATAAAAACACGCAGCGTTCTCTGGGCTACCTATGGTATAATTATAAACACTGCAGCTATATGGCTTCTCGAAATCCTGCTTCATTCTCCGTTAAAAATGGGTTTAAAATTAACAAAAAACAACACTAATTTCGTTCTTGTCGATGAAATAACGCCTGTCGAGAAAATTGCTCTCGTCTGAATTGCATGAACACAGTTTAACATAAAATTTAAACGAAAAACTCAAAAGCTATAAAGGCAGCAATTTTTGGCAGGAAATCTCGAAACATACAAAAAATATAATTTAAAAGTTTAAAAAACCCGTAAAATTTTAGAGTTATAAGCATAAATTTACACTTAAAGGGAAATGGCAACAAAAATTTTTATTGTCTCATTTGAAAGAGACTCTAAAAGTAATATATAGAAGTCTTTTACAAAATTTTTATATCTGTTTTACTTTGGGAGATATTGTAGATTAGATTTATCGTTAATATGTTGTTTAAATGTTGCTATCATGAATAGACCAGGCGGCTGAGAAGCCAATCAAAAGTCTGCATTTGTAATAGTCCATGGCTGAGTGTATACTAAATGCGAATGGATAGTATCAGTGGTTGTGAAAATAATATAATGGTATAGCATAGTCAATACTAAATTATACATAATTAATATAGTACGTGAATATTTAAACATTTTGAAGCGGTGACCGATAATGAGTATACGGTTCTACAATGTTAAAATTTAACATCCAATGTTGCATGCATCACATTACTTTAGCTATAATTGGTGTTCTGGTAGAACGTATGATTATATTTTGTATTTTATTTTCTACCTTGTTGAATAAAAGGTCTGAATGTGCTTACCAACTTATTAGAAGAAAGATATTTCTTTTTTTTAAATGATTTGAATGATTTTCAAACAATAAATTTTTCTGACCTTTCAGTTGTTATTTTCAGTATTTTCTTGATTTATTGTTTCAGTATTTGATTAATTTCATTACCATGTTTTTATTTATTCAAATTCCAGAGTACTGTGCTATATTATAAGAACTTTATAGGCACTAGAGCTGTAATATTTTGAATAATTGATCTTTTTTTGAGGATTGGACGTCAGTGTGACATTATCTACTGTTTTACATGCAAAATGCAAATATCATATAGTGCCAAAGTTGGCGCTGTAAATGCAGTACCAAAGTTAGCGCTGCAAATGCAGTACCAAAGTTGGCGCTGTGAATGCAGTACCAAAGTTAGCGCTGTAAATGCAGTGCCAAAGTCGGCGCTGTAAATGCAGTGCCAAAGTTAGCGCTGCAAATGCAGTACCAAAGTTAGCGCTGTAAATGCAGTACCAAAGTTAGCGCTGCAAATGCAGTACCAAAGTTAGCGCTGCAAATGCAGTACCAAAGTTAGCGCTGCAAATGCAGTACCAAAGTTGGCGCTGTGAATGCAGTACCAAAGTTAGCGCTGTAATTGCAGTGCCAAAGTCGGCGCTGTAAATGCAGTACCAAAGTTAGCGCTGCAAATGCTGTACCAAAGTTAGCGCTGCAAATGCAGTACCAAAGTTAGCGCTGTAAATGCAGTGCCAAAGTCGGCGCTGTAAATGCAGTGCCAAAGTTAGCGCTGTAAATGCAGTGCCAAAGTTAGCGCTGTAAATGCAGTGCCAAAGTCGGCGCTGTAAATGCAGTGCCAAAGTTAGCGCTGTAAATGCAGTGCCAAAGTCGGCGCTGTAAATGCAGTGCCAAAGTCGGCGCTGTAAATGCAGTGCCAAATAAAGTCGGCGCTGCAAATGCAGTGCCAAAGTTGACAGGCAAATGTTGCCGTCATGTTAGCTAGGAATGGCGTTAACAACTATTTTTGTGGTGTTGCAAGAAGTAAATGCTGCATGTAGATATAGCAATGACAAAATTCCTTCTTCTTGACAAATATCACGGAATCGACCAATACTGACATTAAAATTTTTGCTCATCCCGATTCATGCTATTTTTTGTCAAAAAATAGTTATTTGTCAATGGTTCAATTTTGCTTGTTATGTCCGTTTGTGGCAAATAATTCAAAAATATTCACATTTCTGCCATCTAAAACTGAAATGTTGTCAAAATGCAATCAAATAAGTAATTAACAAAAATTTCTGCAAAAAGTAGGGAAAATTGTACTATTTTGCCAGAAATTTGGAAAATGGAATATTCCACTTTGCTCTAGAACGTGTTTGCGCATATCGATTGCATATTATTTAGTAATCTGGTATTATGTATTTCACAGTTTCCTCGGCAAGTCCTGCGCATCCCTGTTTACGGGAATGTTCCAATCCACCTGAACCGAAAACCTGCAAGTACAGTTTCACAATCGAATCCTACTACGTGCTGTCTCGTGCTTGTTTTGACTGTCCAGTCAACAAAAGTGACTGTTTAAGGCCGCAATGTGTACCTCTAAATGGTGTAAAAAGGTCTATCATGACTGTCAATAGGCAGTCACCAGGCCCAAGTATTCAGGTATATGCTGGTTACTAAGTCGTAGCAATTCATATGTCGATTGGTGTAAATTTTATAATTGTTTTAGAAAATATGTAAGTTTCTACCGGTATTTTGGACATGTTTTTTTTTCAACACCATGAATTTTTACGTAATTTCAATCATTAGTGACAGTAGGTAACCCACCCCATCCAGCGGCGGAAGTAATTAGTATGCAAGCGCATTATTCAGCAAAGGAAGTAATTAGTATGCAGTAGTAGAATAGTCACAGGTATGGTCCCGGAAGTGACCAGAGCTCTTACCCCTAGAAATTAGTTCCTTGGTGGGCCGTGTGGACCAGTGCGCGCGCATGTTGACAGAAACCTGTTTAAAACGGGTTTGGTCCATTGTGTTTGAGATATTACGTCATATGGTTCGACTTTTGCGCCAAAATGGTACAATTGTGTGCTAGCAGTCACGCATCGGGCGCTTGCTTAAATATGTTCAAGTTACGTCGACTACGGAAACTTGTATTCAGCGAGGACATTATTTGGACTTTCTGCATCACCATTCCTATATAGAAGGCGTTATTGGAAAGCACTTGCATTTTTAGTTATTATTTTAAACTGTTGTTGTAAATATTCCTGCTATTGCACGCTGTCCTTTTCCTGTATACTTTGTTCATTCCGTACATTTTACCAAACAGTTACATATAGCAAGTTAATATCGTTTACTCTGTCCCGAACGGTTTATATGTTGTTTAGATCGTGGTATAGAAACGGCTTAAAACGGCTATGATGCAGTCGGTTAAATCAAAATTGACCCTTAATAATCTTAATCGACAATACCCTACTTTTCTGCTCTTTTTGTACCAAGACAATCTATAGATTTATTATGGTTTCCTAGCACAATGCTAAAGGAACTGACAATCCTATAGTATAGGGGAAATAAGTTTCATACACTGGTGTGTACTTTGCCGCCGTTTTTGACACATTTCACTGTTGACATAGTCTAACGAGAAGGAATAAGCTTTATTGAAATTTGGACTATACTCATATCATCAAAGTCTATACAGATAATCATAGTTTTCTAGTCAAGGCAATTGGGATAATTAAGAGAGGATATAATTTCCATCTCATGCAATGTTGTGTATTTTGTCACAAAGTTTGACACTGTTGAATTTTTAATGACACTGTACCAACGTTGTTTGTATTGAGGGGAAATTGATGAGACTGCACTATTGGTCGGTGAAAAGGGGGAAAGTGGTTTTTATGTAGAGAAAGTTGGTAACTTGATTTAAACTGTGTCAGACTAATACATCGGACAACATAATTCTTTGCCCAAACTTCAAATAGCATGAGGTGGAACTGCTACTTTGTCCAGTCCTACCGTTTTGTTGTGTCATTGTATATACACAATTAAGTGTGTGTTACATCATGCCCTAACCAATTGAAATAATTGAATTTTTATTACACTGCACTAACGTTCTTTGTAATGAGGGGAACTTATAAAAGTTTAAAGTTAGTAGGGCAGGTTTAAAACAAAATTGACCCTTACTTAACATTCTGCTATACTCATATAATCTCATTTCTGAGTCAAAGGCAATAGAGACAACTGAGAGGATATAATCCCGATAACCCCATGCAATGTTATTTATTTTGTCACTGAGTTTGACACATTGAATTTTTAATTACACTGCACCAACATTTGTAATGAGGAGAAATTAACATTTTTTATGACACTGCACTATTGGTCGTGAAATGGGGAAATTAGCTTGTATATAGTGAAAGTTGGTATTTAATTTGAACTGCGTCAAGCAATCCGCTAATTTGCACATCTTACCGTCTGTTTTGTTGTGTGTACATTGTATACACAATTAAGTGTGCGTTAAGATATGTCCTAGCAAATCGATGCAAATTGTTTTATAAAGTTTTAAGGCTAGTAGGGCATATTTAAAACAAAATTGACCCTAAATTACCATCCTGCTACTCATATCTGGTGTCATCGCATTAGTGTACTCAGATCGCAGATTTATCGTAGCTTCTTGAGACAATTTAATGCAGACAATAGAGGTAATTTCTCATTGCAGTAGGCAATGTTAGATTTGTGATACTGAACTGCCACATTGCAATAAGGACAATCCTGACACATTTCATTCTTTCGCAATGTTCTGCGTAATGAGGGGAAAGTTAATCAGTTTTGTTCAATGTTGGTACTTTGAACTGCTATCAAACTAATACATCATTCATTACGGGACAGTTTTACGCATCTCGCATCAAGAGACGCCCGGAACATTTTAAGGGACACACGGGAGTGACGGGACTTTCTTACGGGACACATTGCGGGACACCTTTAGGCGTCCCGATGTCCCGTACTAACCAATGACCTGGCTACTATTACTGGAAATATTTTAACAGCTACAAAATTAAGAGACCTTATTCGGGGCACTTTTACGCGTCTCGCTTTAAAAGGACACGCGGAAACCTCTTATGGGACATAAGGAACTTTATCGCAAGACATTTTTACATGTAGGCATCCCGATATCCTTTACGTCCCGTCCATCTACATAATAGCATGCTTATCATTACTGGAAATACCTTGACATATAGGGACATAAGGGACTTCATTACGGAACAGTTCTACGCGTCCCGCTTCAAAGGACGTCCGGGACATTGTTACGGGACGCTCTTACGGGACACAAGAGACTTTATCGCGGGACATTTTTAGGCGTCCCGCTGTCCCTTGCGTCCCGTTCCAACTAACATGTCATATGAACCCAAAGGAGTTCATTACGGACCCTTTTTACGCAACTTGCCTCATCAAGGGGTCGGTGAGAACACCTGCGAGCTATTTGTGAGCAGTTGGTAACGTAAAGGGAGAGTTTTCGAATTATAGGGGGAAAAGCAACTAAACAAACGCTCAAATGTTATATTTTTAACACATTTATTAGTAATAACTCAATTCATAAGGCGGGGAGACATTGTCGTCATCATCATCATCATCTTCATCCTCATTGCTTTCAGGAAAGTACTGTCTGTCTTCTAACAGACGTTCCAAAAGAAATTTCCTTTTTTTAATAGCAGCAGTCAAAGCTTCGTCAGGATCGAAATCATCTTCGTCAACGAATGCATCTTTGGTTTTCATTATTTTCCGATGAACTGGATCCCTTTTCATTTGCGTCATCCATTTCAGGCGATCCAAATAAATATTTCCTAGTTTCTTTCGAAGGTCTGGTAAAATTTCTGAAAAGGCTTGTTTCTTTGCGTCAATTTCACTAAAGCCACCATTTTGAAAGCTTTGTACAATTTCATTGTGCTTTGTACGAAGTTCCATCGCTGCTTCGTGTATTAATACTTCCCATGGGTTCTCTTCTTCGCTTTCGTCTGAGTCGTTCATTTCTTCGGAACTTTCAGCGTCTTCCTCGCCTGATGAACTGAAGATATCTTCATCAGATGCTGTTGATGTTTCGTCATCGGATTCATTTCGCATTCTTTTTTCACTCAACGTTTCTTTCGAAGTCCTTTCGTCACTACTTGACGCTGTTGACATTTCATCATCTGATTCACTCCACACTCTTTTTCGATTCAACATTTCTTCAGATTCTCTTTGATCACTAAGCGATTTGGCTTTAGAAAGATAATGTTGTCTTTCTTCTCCTGAGAGTCGATGGATATCTGCTAAATGGTTTGATAATTTGGCGAGATTCTTCTTACTGCAAATAGGACAATCCCTACGCCTCCGTGGCATGTTACAAACTGCGTTTTATCGTTTATAGTACATACATAAAAAGTGTCCCGCGACAAAACCCTTACATGCTTATAAAATGTCAAAGTATTTCCAGCAATAGTAGCCATGGTATTGGCTAGTACGGGACGTCGCAATGCCTAAAAATACATCACGATATAACCTGTCAGCTCCCTCGACCTTTTGGATCATAATAAACACTTTCCAAGCACTTGTCAACTGTTGCTTTGGTCATGTCTTCTTTTTAAATGAAACAAAGAAAGCGTGAATCCGCGTCATAAAAAAATTAGTTTTCTGATGTCTCTGTTACCTGATCGTTGGGCTCAGTTACTGCTGAAATTGTACTTTCTGGCTGGTTTAACTGTTTGTCAATGGGGCCATAGTTTTTAATTGTCTTACTGTTGTATCCCATCTGCAAGTGACCTTCCAAATTTAAATCGTTACGGCCAAAACTTACACCAAATTTAAACATTTTCTGTCTGTTATGATTTTTGTCTCTTTTGATTTTATCACTCTTGCTATGACAAGTGCCCATGTTACCTCTTACAAGCAAACTGAATGAAATAAAGAAAAACAACAAAACAGTACTTTTTAAAATAACTTATTTCTTTGGTATATACACTGTCTAGTTATATTTTAATTTGCACTCACGTAAGACATAGTCAATTAGATTGTTAATACATGCAGTTCTTTCAGATTCAGAATATAACTGGAACCAAACAAAACATGACATATCAAACAGTGCTTCAAAGTAATCTTTGTGGATTGCTGATGGTTCTGGATACTTTAAAATCTTGCACGCTTTAATTTCACGACTCCTCGCCACATAACATCATGGTTCAACAGTTTAAGAGCCCGTTCGGCATAACTTATCCACCGCTCTTCGTTGTCAAGCATCTTAAAGCATTCTCTGAACCTTGTCCATTGATTACTATCAATTTGATCACGTTTGGCCAATGTTTCTTCTTCCAATTGTTGAATCTTACGATAGACCATCTCCGTGAACACAAGATCAATTAGTTTTTCAACAGTCAGGGCATCAAAGTCAATTTCATCTACATACATTTGTTTAAGCAGGTGTGCCATTATAATTTTCTTTGCGTTTTTTAGACCAACTGTTCGCAAGCACACTCGCTAAATATACTAACGTAATCATTAAATTCTCGAATGTTTTAAGTGAAATAAGCCGGACAAACCTGTTCTCCAAACGTATGAACATGAATAAACCGGTTTTTTATATAGTAGGTCATAATAAACTAGCAACAAAGATATGCATTACAATGAAAAGCTGTATTCAAGAAAATATAATATTACAATTATTTAAGAGTCTCGTGTTTCAGCAACCGTCTCTCGTTTGAACAACACACAGTTCGTCAGTCATAACAAGTATACTTTAGCAACTCTAGCCCATTCACCCTTGGTTTGATATCGCTTAAACTGTTCATAAACTTTTCCATAACACTGGCTTCAGAAACCTTTGACAACGCATCATCAAAGTACAATGATAATCTTTCATCACTTTCCATCATAAGACATGGATGCAGTCTCTGGGATGGATGATCAATGATGCACCCGTTGCAATTTTCAACAACCATGGCCAGTTGGTTAATGACTGAGGCAATCTCTTCTGCATAGCACTTTATCAATTTTTCTTGAATTATCTTCTGACGGTGAATAAGAAACCTTTCTTCATTGCCAGTGTCTGTAGGTAAAGATACCTTTGGTAAATGTTTACGTGCAGACATTTTAAACACAGCTTGTCAGTTTAACAGTTCAAGCAATACTAAAGCAGTTTGTACCAACGTTCACTTAACAGTTTTCATAATTAGCATATCAGGCATCACGAGTTTTTCTTGTCTTTAGTGATTGACAAGTACTCTTTGTAAGCCTGTTTACGATTTTCATGACGACTTGTAAACTTTTCCCCGGTTTCCTTGATCGTATATCCGTACGAAGGTGGGTTGCTAAAGTATACAGTGGATTCGAACGGGTCTTCGTCTTCTTTTTTATCTCTCCACTCAAAATAGCCGCACGAATCGTCTTTACCTTTCGAACAGGTATAGAATAAACGACCATAATCGTATGTAGGTCCCAACTATTGGTATGAGCACTTGCTTATTTGAGGTTGACCAGAGGTCGATGTGGGTCTATTTGGAGTCGATGTGACATCGATGTGGGGTGGATGTATTGAGGACATGCAAATAAAACGACGCCAACAGGTGTGTATATCCTTTATATACTACAGCTATTTTCTAAAAGTTTCATAATGTTTGTTCTATTAATTCCTTCTCACAAACGTTTCGGTGCAAATGACATGTGCGACAGACAAGGCCAAAGTCTTACATAACAAACTCTGGCACAGCGTTCCCCAGTTGTTTCTAAGTCTTCTAATTTCTTTAAGGTTACGGCATGCATCGTCTACCAAACTGTTTAACATCCAGGTTTGTACGTCAACCCTCCGTTTGCGAAGGTATAAAGCAGTCCTCTTTTTCTTCAAATATTCAACTCTTTTTCTGGCCTCTGCCACACGCTTGTTTCAGTCATGTAACCGCAAAAAGTTCTCCTCCATTAAACTGGCCATCTAAAAGTCTTATCTCTGTGAAAGTTGCAAGCAGTATGCTCTTATCGACTCAAATTTAACTTTTTTACTGTTGGTTGGATAGCTAAAAACCAATCAAATTTAAAAATGGTATGTTTCATATGTGACCGGGCCATCGGGCAACATCGGGCCTTATGATGAGCGTATGAGCAGTTATGAGCAGGTGCTCATCTGCTCATTACATAAACTTGTACAAGACTATCGAAATATAACTATACTAACCTGGCGAGTCACATCAGGCCACATGAGCGTATGAACAAGTGCTCGTGAGCAGATATGAGCACCTTTCTCCTCATTACAAATGTTGGTGCAGTGTAATTAAAAATTCAATGTGTCAAACTCAGTGACAAAATAAATAACATTGCATGGGGTTATCGGGATTATATCCTCTCAGTTGTCTCTATTGCCTTTGACTCAGAAATGAGATTATATGAGTATAGCAGAATGTTAAGTAAGGGTCAATTTTGTTTTAAACCTGCCCTACTAACTTTAAACTTTTATAAGTTCCCCTCATTACAAAGAACGTTAGTGCAGTGTAATAAAAATTCAATTATTTCAATTGGTTAGGGCATGATGTAACACACACTTAATTGTGTATATACAATGACACAACAAAACGGTAGGACTGGACAAAGTAGCAGTTCCGCCTCATGCTATTTGAAGTTTGGGCAAAGAATTATGTTGTCCGATGTATTAGTCTGACACAGTTTTAATCAAGTTACCAACTTTCTCCACATAAAAACCACTTTCCCCCTTTTCACCGACCAATAGTGCAGTCTCATCAATTTCCCCTCAATACAAACAACGTTGGTACAGTGTCATTAAAAATTCAACAGTGTCAAACTTTGTGACAAAATACACAACATTGCATGAGATGGAAATTATATCCTCTCTTAATTATCCCAATTGCCTTGACTAGAAAACTATGATTATCTGTATAGACTTTGATGATATGAGTATAGTCCAAATTTCAATAAAGCCTATTCCTTCTCGTTAGACTATGTCAACAGTGCGGCACAGAACACTGATGTGAAATCAGAAAAAAAGATTTCGGATGATGCTGAACAGTTTGTAAAAGTAATTCGACGGATAAAAGAGGACATTCGAAAATGCAAGGGAATCACTTTAAGACCTCTTAACGTATACGATGTATCTCTTGAGTCTGCGAGAAGAATTGTTCCACGCAGTTTGTACTGGCTAATTCTCTTGCTCATTTCGTCTGATGGCCTTGGGAAAGATATCGACTTTGACAAACCTACTACTGGTTTGAAAACAGAGGACGACAGACGAGTTCTTAGTATGCCCAAGATATTATTCACTGCGCATCAAATGCACGTGTAAAGCTCCCTAAGCAGGTTGGTCTAGCAATGACAATTCGTCACCTTACCGGATGCAAGCAATTAGTTGTTCTTTTAAACCGAATGGGCCACAGTTCTTCATACGACGAAGTACGAGCAGTGGATACAAGTCTAGCAAAAGAAGTGTTAGCGAAAGTCGAAACCAGCGGAACTGTCATTCCATGAAATATATGAGTCACAAGAATGTAGATAGATAAACCTAAATGTTCGGCGCATGGTCGCAGACCTATGGTTAATCAATTTATTGGCGCAGTTAACAAGGAATGCCTAAAAGGTGAGGGCAGTACTCTTTCTGAAGCGATCAACATGGATGACGCGTGGGCTCTAATTCGCATGAACCCGAAACACATATTTGAGACAGGAATCGCAGTGCAAGAAATGCAACCAGTTCCAAGTTGGGGAGGCTTTAACTCGATGCTATATCCAGAACATCCTCCCGCATGTAACATTGGATACTGTCCAATGATTGAAGGCTCCTCAGGCGAATTCAGCACGATTTATACTGTCATGAAACACGCCTAAAAGATTTGTTCCAACCTGGGACAGGTCGACACCGTTATTACATTTGATCTTGCAATCTATATGAAAGCCAAGCAAATCCAGATGAAATTCCCGGATGAGTTCTCTGACACAGTCATTCGCCTTGGTGGATTTCACATTGCCCTCAATTACCTTTCATTGTTTGGCAAGAAGTTTCACAATTCTGGATTAGACGACCTTCTCATCGAGTCTGGAGTATACGCAGCTGGTACTACGTCAGCAATAATGAAAGGAAAGTCTTACAATAGAGGAATCCGGGCTCATAAACTGGCGATGGAAGCACTTTTTCGTTTGATGTGGGATGCATTTGTTGCTTGGTACGAAAGTGACCATGGTAAATGCGAAGTCATATTGTTAATGAAGATGCTGTAGTTGAAAAAGCCGAAGTTTGTAGACGCGCGATAACAGCGAAAGACGAAGTACGATCGCGTATGGAGGAGCTGCAAGAAGAAACGTTGGGGCTTCGTTCATAGTTTCAAGAATTCAAAAGTGAATCAAAAGCGTATTCAAAGATGTTCACATTCTGGGAGGAGTATTGCCACATGGTTAAACTTCTTTTGCATTTCGTAAAAGCTGAAAGATCTGGTAACTGGGAGATGCATCTGTTATGTGTGTCAGCGATGATTCCGTGTTTCTATGCCATGGACAGGCCGAATTATGCACGTTGGCTCCCAGTGTACCTAATGGACATGAGGCAACTCGCAACCAATCATCCAGATGTCCATCACGAGTTTGTGAATGGCAATCATGCCGTCAGTCGTTCAAGTAATCCCTTTGCCCAGGTTTGGACAGATATGGCACTGGAACAGTCCATAAACGCAGATTCTAAATCAAAAGGAGGGATAATTGGAATTTCGCAGAATCCAGGCGCGCTGGATCGATGGTTTTTAACCAGTCATGAACGTGCATCGGTTACAACAGCTGTTAAGGATATGTATATACACGACCGTGAAATTGTACGTCCACACAAAGAAGCTGGCGCGAAACGGGTCGCTCGGGATGAAGCTGATGTCCAGAAACTGATATCATGTTTTACAACCGAGTTGATGAGCAATCCTTTTACGCAAGAAAGTGATTCGTTAGTCAACTTTGCCACTGGGATCGTCTTGCCTACTGATATTGCCGATAATCTGATCAGAAGTACCGAGAAAGGACGCGATCAGATGAACAACTTTGTAGAGAAACGATTAAACACAAACGAGGTTAGTATCTGGGATCCCATCGAAAATCTCAAGGTGAAAACTTTTCGTAGCACAACAAAGAACGTTCAAGTGAAAGCGGTGAATGACAAGCTGGTGACAGTTGGAGCAGACAGAGAACTGTTTGGGCGACTATTAATCGCGGCTAACGTAAGGCAGATCAATCTAAAGAATGTCCTATGCTACGAACTTTCATCCGTTCCGTTTTCCTTAGCTCATCAAGATGGTACTTTAAGAAAGACCACGAAGAGTGTCCTAGGTGGTCTCATTCAATCCAAAGTAACTGTTTGCCAACGACTCCATTCCTTCCCGAAAGACACCATTCATCTCATCGATGCCATGGCTTTAGTTCAAGCAATGAAATCAGCTGGAACTAAAACTTTCGGCGAGCTTGCGTCTAAATACTTCAACGTTGTTACTTCATATATTGTTAGCTGTAAAGAAGTTCACATCGTCTTCGACCAGTATTGGGATTTATCAATTAAAGCAGGAGAACGTGCTCATCGAGGTTCCCTGAACTCGTGTTTGGAAGTCAAGATTCACGGACCGTCCACTCCTGTGCCAAAACAGTGGGCAAAATTCATTTCCAATCCTCAAAACAAAGTAAATCTTTGCCATTTTCTCTCTACGCCGTTCTGTGACCTCGGAAGACAACATCTTTCTCCCGACAAAACTCTAATCATTGGTGGAGGCTTTAAGAATGGACGACGGGCAGTGATGGTCAGGTGGAGTCATCAGGAAGACATACCTGATTTGGAATCAGACCACGAAGAAGCTGACACCAGGTAAGATATATAGTTCATTTAAATCGAAATATTCGAATCCGAGTTATCGGGAGTATGGTGTCTATATATATGTATCATGTTTATCAGCTTTGTCCAGTTGAAACCGTAAGTATATGTTTACACATGCCTGTGATCTGTTCAGAGTCACGTAATTAAATTCTAATGCGTACTTTGTAATTAGTTCCCACTGCTTTGTTTGTAGGTTACTCTTACATGCAAAGTACGCTGCAAATTCCTATCCAGAGTGTCGCATCGTCCTACAATCCCCAGACACGGATGTCCTTGCACTGAGCGTTACTCATTTCTTAGATATTAACTGCGCTGAATTTTGGTTCAAAACTGGAGTAAAAGACCATCTTCGCTATATCCCCATTCATGCAGCATCCCAAGAGCTAGGAGGAAAGATGTGCCTCGCTCTTCTTGGTTTCCACGCTATTACCGGCTGCGATTCAACCAGCGCCCTATGAGGAATCGGTAAAAAGAAGGGGTGGAAAGTATTGTTGCAAAGTGAAAAGCATCAAGACAGCCTGGGTCTTCTTGGAAGCCAAGCCAATCTAGATAGTAACATTGTCCCCCAATTGGAAGATTTCATCTGCGATCTCTATCCCAAAACCAAGAAGGTTCCTCGCACGTCAGATGAACTAAGGTACTTTCTGTTTTGTCAAAAAAAGCAGAAGAACGAGCTGCTCCCGCCAACATCTGACAGTTTACTTCAACACCTGAAACGTGTAAACTATCAAACGTTTGTTTGGAAACAAGCTCTAACTGCCATACTACATCTTCCCGAACCTGAAACTAACGGATGGGTGCGAGACGGAACAGCACTGAAGCCAGTTTACATGACAAAAGACCCAGCACCGCGTAGCATCTTAGAACTGACTACCTGCTCTTGTAAAAGCGGGTGTAAGGGGAACTGTTCGTGCAAGAGCACAGGCTTATCGTGCTCTGAATCATGTTTTTGCATGGCCGATGTTGATTTGTGCAAAAATCCACATGGAATTGTTTTGGACGTTGCGAGCGATTCCGAGGACTCCGATTCCGAGTGACAGCAACTTAATGTACAGTTGACGTTTATTGGTTGGATCAATAAGGCTGGAAGGACTATATATTTCATAGTTGAAGATTACTGTAGGGGGACATTTTCAAGCGTGATATATGATTACACATTTTAAGACCTAAATGGGAACATCTACCGGAGGACCAGTAAGAAATTAGAAGTTGTACATTCTGCTTGAAAGTTTACACCTACAAATATTTTTAACTTTAAGGTATATTAAGCAAGAGCGACGTCCAAAAACTTGCACTTTATAAATTTTCTAATTGTTTGATTATTTCACTCGTTCAGGACGAAAAAGGAAAAATAGAATGAAACTGATTCAAATAAGGATCTGGAATGGGAATATTATAAGGAAAACTAATTTAAAATAACAATTAGTGAATTACCCACAAAATAGTAATCAATATCTTAAATTTTTCCCCTCTCATCTCGAAACGGTTATTTTCATTGGTTTAGGAATACCAGTCATCTTTGTACGTAAATGTTTTTGCGCAAAAAGTTAAACTGACAGAATAACATCAAATACGTTCATATTATTGAATGTAAAGTTGATCACGTGACAATCACGTGACATCACTTTTTTACGTTTCTATCGCTCAATGTACGTTTGTTGGACAAGTTACGAAGCCTCCATGAAGATCTGGTCCCATTTTGTGATAATAACGCGTTCAAAATACCAATGCGGGATTCCATATTCAAACCTCGTTTTCAAGTTGGTATGTAACATACACGTTAAAAACAGCCCTATATCTTTGGACGTATACCACATTTCGACTCTACGAACCACCTGACATTGATCAGCAGGTCTTTCTTTACCATATTCAAGCATCAAACCTTTTCTGTGGTTTGGGTTGAACGAAACTTGTATTTCGGGAGACCTGCTCCCTGACTATGACGATGGCAGTGAACTCTATGTGTATGGAGTTCACTGGACGACGGTTCATCTCTGGTGCTGAAAACGTTGGCTGGACCTGAGAAATAAGATTCCCAAAAGAATAAAAAAATTTAAGATTTCTTTGAACAGTCTTATATGACACACAAACTTTGTCATGCGCAGATCGGACCTCACAGCTTCTTAAAACAATAATTATCTACGAGAATGGAAATATGAATACAGTATAACTCTATTATTACATCCAGTTGATCTGAAGACACGGAAAAGTACTGGCACTAGTTGCCAAATAGAAATCCATTTTTTGATCCAAATGATCAAATTTCTCATGAAATATAATTTACTTTGTTTGCAAATTTCTGGTAGACTTATAATTTTCTTTATTAAAGACATGAGTTACTAAGTTTCACAAAGGAAAACACAAGATATAAATGATTAACAACAGCAAAATGGATTTCTATTTGGTAGCTAGTTCCAGGCCTTTTACACACGGTCAGATCAGCTAGATTACACCATAGACAATCAAAAGAATTTACTGGAAACGTAAGCTAAAGCGTCAATGTTGCTGACGCGACATCCGTGATACGAGGGCTGATATGCTATACTTTGGAACCCTGTAACTTCACTTTAAATACACTCAGTTCAGGACTTTCTATTTACATATTTTAAACAAGAACGGCAATGTCTATGCAACTATCGACTTTTAAAATTCTTTATGGATATAACAAAGTTAAAACCCAACGCTGAATGTTTGCGTTCTTTTTGACTACAGAAATGTCGCCATTGTTGTCGTTGAAAAAGGTTTACGGAAACATTAAATGGTGATTTTCCGCCTTGTTTATCTCTCTGAAAAGTTTTAAAAGTCGATAGTTGCATTCACATTTCTGTTCTTGTTTAAAATATGTAAATACGGAGTCCTGAAATGTATTTAAAGTGAAGTAAAAGGGTTCCAAAGTAAAGCGTATCACGGATGTCGCGTAAACTTTAGCTTGCGTTTCCAGTCCATTCCTTAGATTGTCTATGATTACACGACAAACATTTGCATACAGTTTCTTTGGACAAAAACAATCAGTTATCAAACCGAAGAGGTACATTAAAGCTACCTTATCATAGGAAATTAACGGTGTACTTTATTAACGCGGATCTTAAAAATTCGCGTTAATTTAATTAATGTTAACTTACGTCATCGTTAATTTTAAGTACGTAATTCTTATTTATCGTTAATTAAAAAGACATTGACTTGTTTTTACAACACAAACTTTTTTAATATCAAAATACAGCATATTAACGTGAAATAAAAACGTCAGTGCTCCTCTTATTCCAATGCTAAGCTGTATGTACTAGCTTTAAAATATACATTTGCTTAAATTACTATATTGACGTTGTGACCTATCATTGTACCCGCGATAGTTTCTTGATTAACTTGTGTTTAACATTAAACTTTTGTTGTTGTTGTGTTTATATTTTTCGTATAGCGTTAATTTAATTAATTTATCAACCAATGAGACCAGATTCGCGTTATTATAATCCTGTTTTAAAACACCTAGAAGCAATCCGCATCTTAATTAGATGTCGCGTTAATTTCTTTCGCGTTAATAAAGTGCATCGTTAATTTCCTACAGCAAGGTATCTTGTTGACTTATTGAAATGATTTGAATTTTAAAGTATAATCTTATCAGTACAGGCCAAACGGAAACTAAATTACAAGAAACGAGTAAAATGCTCTGTGCATAGGTGATGATGATTTTTCCTCACATATCATACCTGAAAAATAACTTTTTTGTAGAGTTCAAAAAGGGCACAAAATTTAGTTTTCTTTCAAGCAAAATTCAAAATTCCCCCAAACGCTGAAAAAATTCATTTTGATGCTAGTAAATTTTTAAAAAGGAGTCCCAAAATTTTGTTAACACCCTCTCCCTAATGAAATATCGGTATGGTTTGTCTGTTGGAAGGGGTTCAACAGTTTTGTTAGGCAATTTTTGGGCAACAAAACGTAACTTTGGTATCATGCTACATTTGTCCCTATCGTCGATGACATGCAAGAACCAGGTCTAGTGAGGCAGCCGAATGTAAATGTAAAATGTCAACAAATACCTGCAAAGGATCACTGGTACAATATCCATATCCGATTAAAAGTATAGGGAATAAACAGTAAAGCCACTCTGCAGTTCAACATGTGATGTCCCCCTATTTTTATTCAATTGAATGGCCAGAATATTGGCGGAACAGCCAATTCAGCGTTTCTATTAGCCAGGAAAGGCCATTGACTAGCCAGAACCTGTATAATGAACATCCTTATTAATGCGACATGGGTGGGGACACAAACTTCAAAGGTTCCGGTATATTTCGTATTCTGCGTCCGATTGTTTCGTGACATTTATTGGTATGGTCACGTCTTGTCAGAATGATTTGACCAAATATCAAAATCATGAAAAATCTGAGAGCGGATTAATGCGAAAGCAGCAGTATTGCTTTCTAGTATTGCTTTCTGTATGTCTGCAATTCACTACACTTTTGTCTTCGTTTTAAGTAAACTTTTACTATATAACATTTCGCGCGTATCACATCATTCCTAACTCCAATCCTATCATGCAAGTACGATGAAATATATTGAATCTTAAAATATATTATACACAACAACGCTAACTCCGTATAAAGACAACATTATGATTAAACGTTTCAACTTTATTTAGTCATCATCATGACTAGAAACGTTGAATCATAGAGTTGTCTCTAATCAGAGTTACCGTTGTTGTGTATTTTATGAAAATACTCAGTGGTTCCCACCCATAAAATATACACTCGTACTTTTTCTCCATTTTGTATTTTCATTGTTCGTGGTAAGTCATACATTGTTCTAGCTGCATTACTTAGCTTGGAGACAGAATGAAAACGAGGTAATCTTGGTAGCGTTTTCAATATGTGATTAACAAACATCTATAGGCAGGAAAAGAAAGCTAGTGATTAGGGAAACGGAAGAACAATTTACAAATGGGTGGGTAGATCTTTTCTTGCGCGAAGTGTCTGTATATACTCTCTTCTTCAGAGACGCATGGAGCAGTCTAGCAATGATAATTTAGGTAAGTCGAAAGTAACCTAACGTCAATTTGTCATAAATACGATAATACGGCATCAAATGCTACAAAAAATTTGTTTTTGTTGGCAGCCTACCTTGAATGAATTTAAAATTTATTCCAGAGATTTAAACTTCCTAGATGACATAATACCTGCTTCTACTACACAGGTTAAATAAACGGATGCGATGCAACATCAAGGTAAAATGACGTGTAAAAGCCTGTTAATCTGCTTTCTATATTATCACGCAAGAACTTCAGAGTATCACACAAAGAATCAGGGGACAGGGTCCTGGGATGCCCATAATCGGTGGTCAATAATGCGTACAAATAATAGTAATATTTCTGCAGTTGGTTGGAAGAGGACGAAGAGGGCACAACATTTAACACTTATTGACTGAGACCGAGGGAAACAGTATGTTTTGTGGACCAGAGACTGTCGATGTTTCCCGAGGCGAAAAGTATTTTATTATATACTGAGTGTCAAAAGAGAAGAAAAGTACCACACATCAATCAAACATGTATAAAAAGGATTACCTTTTACCTGACATGGCTCCGTGAGGCTCTGTGGACTTGTTATTTACCGGTGAATAAAAGTAATGTCCACCGCTTAGCTACGTTGCCAGGGAGACAGTAGAATTTATTACATGAGTATAGAGATTTATTCATCGATACCGGCTGTGCGTAATAATCGTTCCAAATTAGCAATAGCCAATCGGCATCAAGAACGATAAAATTTCACTCGGTGAAAAATCATCGTTCACGGCCTTTGATTGGACGAACGATGTTTTTTCACCAGTGAAAATTTATCGTTCAGTGTTCTGATTGGCTGACCCGAACGTGCAACACCTGCTCGCAGGCTAGTGTAAACATGGAGTCTGATTTTACAAGTATTTTTTTAACTCACCGAAAAGAGAGATTTAAGACAATTTCACTGATAAAACAACCACCTAAAATCATAACGACGACATTCGTGGCCTCATTAACTTGAATAAACCTCATGGTTTCATTTTCAGCAAGAAAACAAAGCCATAAATGGTAAGAAATTCCATTTTAATATTTTGCTTGAGTATTTGTTTTTGTCAGTAAGATATATCCGTATCTTTATTCACTCATCTTTATACTCATATAATAAACAAATTACTTCATGGTTGGTTGGTTTGTACGATTTTTATTATTCACTCGTTGTGAAGGATCGCTAAACTCACTCGTTCGCTGTGCTCACTCGTTCGTTTAACGATCCTTCACAACTCGTGAATAAAAATCGTACGCACTCACCAACCATGAAGTAATCTCTACTTCTCCACTATCACGTGATACGTTCTTAACCAATAAGAAACAGGAATAAATGAACTTTGACACTCAGTATATAATAAATGCCTTTCATCGGTGAAATACGAGAACCAGGCCAAGTGAGACAGCCGAATGTTAATACTCAAATAATTATTAATATAAGCGTGCAAAAGACGTTGACACGATACCTATACCATATCAAACCAGAAGAACAATATAAAACAATCGAGAGTTGCATGCGAAGTTAATTTGGAAAACCCTTTACATTAATATGATCGTTTCTTGGAAAAATTACGACTTCCTTAAAATTATTTTATGATAACACACGATCTTACCAAACAAGGGCATGAGAACAGTATAGTGTGTTTTTATACTCTATTATTACACGATTGACGCGGTTTCTTTTGTTATTCATGGACCTTTATTTAGCATAATTGCTTGCAATTTTCATTCTGTGTCTAAAAGCACGGGGAGGGAATTGATATTCAGCAGGGAAGAGCGGGGCTGATGAATCGAATAAAATTCCAATTACATATTCATCGACTGCATACAAAACTTGCACGACTGTATACAAAACTTGCACGAAAATATATGGATATTGTCGTCCAACTCCAGGACAATATACAGATATTGACTTATAAAATTAAACCAGCCGCCGTGTGTGAGAAAAGCCTGAAAACGACCCTAAGTTCCGTAATTTCTGAGGGAAGTGTGAACGCCTGAGTAGGCGTCTTGTTTTACTTAAAACGCTTTGCTCTTCTACACTATAGTATCTAATAGAGACACAGTTTGAAAAATGTCCCCTACAACGTCATATTCTGATTGACCAAACTCATCGTTTGCTCTAAACGTGCTCTGATCAAAATAAACTTTTATTCAATGTTGAGACTCACAGCTTCTAGACAACGCATTTTATAGGTTATATCACAAGAATACTGCACAATAAACCACATGAAATAAGAATCGTATAGGAATATCGTCGCCAAACCAACCCGTTACTGCTTAGGAAAGTACTAGTTTAATTCCCATTAACGATAAAGCTTAGCCTCGTACGCCAACATAAAACAACGTATTTTACAGCTTCTAGAAAGGCTAGAGCACAAGAAAACTGCATCCCTGCCGTTGTCTTGCAATTTCGAGCCAGAACGTTGCCAGTGTCTGCAATGTTTAAAAGGAACCATGAAAAACGTTAATCATTCACTTTAAACGCTTTGCTCTTCTACACTAATATCTAATAGAGACACAGTTTGAAAAATGTCCCCTAAAACGTCATATTCTGATTGACCAAACTCATCATTTGCTCTAAACGTGCTCTGAGTCAATCCGCTTCGATCATGGTCACTACTCAACGCCATGTTCTTGCTAACAAACCGCAATTAGCAAACATTGCTGTGTATTCATATAACGACATTCAACATTACGATATGACATATCAGCATGTACAAAACATTATATATAGTCCATTCACCGTCAATTTAAAACTTTGTTTTTCATACTTTCAAAAGAAATCATTGGTCATAACCTAGCTGACTGTTTACATTGCTTGCTCATTTGTTGTCTCTGGAGTAAAATTAAATCCTTAAAATGCAAATTTTTCCGTAAATTGAATTTTTCCTTTAAAAATTTGCATTTTAACGATTTAATTTTACTCCAGAGACAACAAATGAGCAAGTAATGTAAACAGTCAGCTAGGTTATGGTTTGCTCATTGTTCGAACCTTGTCAATTGTGTAATAAGTCCTCGACCTTGTCAATAGAGGATTTGCATGTTAGACTAACTTTCAATCTAGGCAAGACGAACAAAATCTTTTACTATAGTTAAAAAGAGCATCCTAAAATTAGAATTGCCAAGTTTGGTGGCGAAGTGTTGTAAAACATGGAAAATATGGCCTCGCAAAGTTTGCAAATTTGTATACATTTGTATTACGCGAGGAAAAAGTTACCACTTTTGATACAATTTTAGCCGAAAAGTGGTAACTTTTTTCTCGGGTAATACAAATGTATACAAATTTGCAAAGTTTGCGACGCCATATTTTCCATGCTTTACAACATTTCGCCACCAAACTTGGCAATTCTACTAATTTTAGGATGCTCTTTCTAACTGTGGTAAAAGATTTTGTTTGTCTTGGCTAGACTAAAAGTTAGTCTAACATGCAAATTGTCCATTGTGTAATAAGACCTCGGCCTTTATCCAAATACTGTATTTGGCTAAATGCCTCGGTTATCGGTAACTAACTCTTATTTATCACACAAGAACATGCAAGCAAACACGCAGTTTAACCTGTTTTCAAAATACCAAACGATCAGATTGCAATGTTTAGCAGATCTTATCGAGTACTATATGGTAGCAGCCAACTCGACTAAAGTAGTCAACTGGACTACAGTGGTAGTCAACTCAAATACAGTGGTAGTCAACTCGACTACAATGGTAGTCAATTCGACTACAGTAGTAGTCACCTCGACTACAATGGCAGCCAACTCTATTACAATTATAGTCAACTCGACTACAATGCATGGTAGTCAACTTGACTACGATGGTATAAGTCAAGTTGCCAACCATTGTAGTCGAATTATCCATTGTAGTCGAGTTGTATATACAGTGTGTCCCAGAAAAAAGGCTACTCTTTGATGTACGCTTAGGGAATTAAACCATTCAAATTCGAACGTGCGGCGCTAACGCTTGACATCAAAGGGTAGCCTTTTTTCTTGGACAGACTGTATATACAGGGTGTAGCAAAAAACCGCAAAGTATTGAAAATAATCTATTGTTAGAATTTCAATGGCCGAGCACTAATCTAAAGGCAAAGAGTGCAAAATATTGACAGGGTGCATATATTAAGTATTGACGTATTAAGAAATTAAAATATCTTTGTAATTTTCTGCCCTTGGGAATTTAAAGCAGCTTCGTGGGTTTAACTTGGTGCTCGGCCATTGAAATTCTAACAATATATTATTTTCAATAGTTTGCGGGTTTTTTGGTACACCCTGTACAGTATATTCAAGGTGTTTAAAGTGCTTATGAAATGAAATTTTCTCCAACAATTTTATTTGATTTGAAAATTACCTAACCAGTGACGTCATACTGCATAATGAGCGACTGTTAGATTGCTTATTTTGTGGCATATAATAGTGGAAAATAACTAAAACTACACTAACATGTGTGTAGGCTATGTTTAACATCCAGACCTGGTTATTTAGGTGTTATGTCTTGAGTACTTTTTAAATTAATTCAGCTTTTTTGAAAAGTGATTATGCAGTATGACGTCACTGGTTAGGTAATTTTCAAATCAAATAAAATTGAATATCTCGAAAAGCAAGGCAGTTACAAAAATTCTATCAAAGAAGTTATACAGTGATTTTAACTGATCTTTCCAATACATACGAAAATTGTTGGAGAAAATTTCGTTTCATAAGCACTTTAAAAAAACTGAACAAATTTGAAATTGCTGTCAAGGTCGCGAAGCGGCTTGAAGTAAGTTTTTGATTAATATAGATTGCTTGGGTTGCAGAATATACGAAAGTTTATGTTGTAGAATAAACGAAAAAATTCTGAAATTTAAATGTTTACAACCCAGGGCACTAACAGTACAGGGTGAGTAAAAAAAACTGATGCCCTTTCAAATTCCAATTAGCCGCGAATGCCATTACGGTTTATTACCATGGATCTACAGAGAACAGATCGTGACTTAGTACACAGTACAGGCGGGTGAGTAAAAAACTGATACTATTGAAATTCAAACAAGCAACATTGCATTCGTGCAATTTGACAGACGTTGACGAAAAAAGAAAATCCCAGTGAAAGTTAAAATGCATAATTCTAGCCGTGCAAGATTTGCCAGAAACAAGACAAAGTCAGAAATAAGACAACAATGCAGATCCATGGGAATAAACCGTAATGAAATTCGCGGCTAATTTGAATTTGAAAGAGCATCAGTATCAGTTTTTTACTCGCCTCGACGCCCTGTACTGTATAGGGAATGTGGACAGTATGGCCACTTAGCAGTGCAACACGGCGCCCTACGTTATGCAGTTTACTAGCTGCCACCAGCCAGTTCAGCGTTTCTATTGACCAGAAAATGCAAATTACTGGCTGGCATAATGGCAATGAGATGCGTAATGCGATATGCGTGGACATACAAATTTTAATAGAGTGACCTTACTGTCATTCCCAATACCATGCCCAGGGGGTGCGTATATTCGAACATTTTTAAAATGGCTTGCGCACGAAATTGGAAGGCTTAATTTAAAGTAATTTTGAGTTGGTAGGTATGCAATTAATGTTAGGTGTTTCACTGCTGTCCAAATTTCAAGCGATTTGCTCGATTTTAAGTCCTTCAAAACGCCACGCGAACTTGTATTTTTCTAAATAAGAATTGTTAAATAAGAAATTAGGTAAATCAGTACATAAAGTAAGCATGTACAAAGCTGATTTTGCTTAAAATATCGAACTTTGCACAACGTTTTTAACGGCTTGGACTCAAGCAAAGTTTTTGAATTTTTAAACAGCCACACCCCACCCAGGGGCGTAACTAGAACGTTAATTGGGGGGGGGGGATAGGGTGGGTGTATATTCGTATATTATTATATTCATGTTCTGCCCAACGAGTTTCTTTTCAAATCAAATTCCAACTTCTCAATTTGAAAAGAAATCTGTTGGGCAAAACATGAATATTTGAATATACCCCCCCCAAATTAACGTTTTAAATCTCTTAGTTTTTCTGTTTATTTTACATTATAAGCTTAATTTATTTCAATAAAAATATCGCATATTGAGTTTTTTTTATACACCCCGCCGTACATATACACTTTGTATATTCCTTCTGGATGAAGCAGATAGTGGTACGTTTTTGAGGTATTTGCACAACTATAAATATGGTGTCAGTAGCGAAGCCAGCCCAACATTTAGTCATGTGAATGCAAATTTTTCTGTGTTTTTGACCGTATAAGGAATGAATTTCTGAAGTAATGAGTAATGATAATGATTTAAATTTGCATAGCATGACCAAATTGTCAGCCTGGCTTCGCTACTGTATGGTGTATAAGTTGCACAGAGACAACAGGAGGATAAAAGTGAGTAATTAAGAACAGTTCCGAGATTTTCAAGGAAATCTTTGGATGTTTAGGGTTTTTAGGGAGCTTACTTCGGATTTGTACAAATTTACGGTTATAATTTCATGCCATGCAGTCACCAACACTGATCTAAATTACTGGATGAAGCATCCTTTTCAATTCAGTGATCTAATTTTGAAGCCAGAATATTTATAGTTAGATGATATACTAAAATCGATCAAAATTTCTGCAAATCAAATCGCGACGTGTAAATTAAACTGACCAAATTATCAGGGAAATATCTTTCCCATATTAACTGCGAAGACAGCTTGCCACAACTTTTCTAATGGTTTTGAGAAAGTTTAAAACACTTGATAATGAACTCATGGCGGCCATCTTGGACTATTCCCAATTCGTTATTCACAGGCAAGTTTAAAAGGAAACAGAAATTATTTGTGAAAGAAATTTCATTCACACAATGTTTATCCATTCCCACCAATAACCTAGAACTGTAAAAACCTCTTCTACTACCTCAATAGTACCAATGTAAATTTATATGGGATAGTCCAATATGGCCGCCATTGGCTTCAATTATGCATGACAGAAGCTTTATCCAGTAATTTAGATCAGTGAGTCACCAAATATATACTAGACACCATTCTCCTATACCGTAACACGGTATATTATAGTGAATTGCATAATTATAGTGTACTATTGCATGGTTCAATAGTTCTGTAGTTCTATGGTTCTGTAGTTCTATGGTTCTATAGTTTTATGGTTCTGAAGTTGTATGGTTCTATGGTTCTATAGTTCTGTTGTTCTATGGTTCTGTAGTTCTATGGTTCTATAGTTCTATGGTTCTATAGTTCTATGGTTCTGTAGTTGTATGGTTCTAGAGTTCTATTGTTCTGTAGTTCTATGGTTCTGTAGTTCTATAGTTCTTTAGCTCTATGGTTCTGTAGTTCTATGGTTCTGTAGTTCTATAGTTCTGTAGTTCTATTGTTCTGTAGTTCTATGGTTCTGTAGTTCTATGGTTCTGTAGTTCTATGGTTCTGTAGTTCTATGGCTTTATAGTTGTATGGTTCTATAGTTCTATAGTTCTATAGTTCTGTAGTTCTATGGTTCTGTAGTTCCATGGTTCTGTAGTTCTATGGTTCTGTAGTTCTATAGTTCTATGCTTCTGTATGTCAATCTTGTCTACAGTATAAATACATAGTACTGGTAATTAGTAATACTGCTCCATGTAATAAACAAGCGTGTCACATAACTGGTATGTAAAATAGGTTGTTTTACGGTCTTTGGATATACGAACATACGTGCATATATACCCCCCCTCCCTTCCCCAATTATCGAGCCGGTTACGACCTACCGTTGACCGTTGAGGATGCCTTGGTTAGCACGAGAAGTATATGCCACCTTAATATAAATATATCAATCAAAATAATTTCCTAGTAAACACGTTTCTTAAATTCTCATCTCTGGGTTTTAAGATAAACATGTACAGCAGTCCTTTGTGCTCATTCTCTGTCAATCAACACTCAACAGGCGGCAGATCTGACCCAGCCAGGGAACAAATTAATTTACGGTTGGCAACGCTGGTCTGGGTACGAGTGACTAGGAGGAAGATATGAGCTCAATCTTTATTTCGTTTCTTTATTTGAATTTTTTTTTAAATAAGTATTTTAACACCAGTGACTTTATGTGCTTCAAACTATATCAGACAATTATAAAAAGTAATAATGATTTAGTTGTATTGCTTTGTAGATTATGACAACAGAATCTCATCAATCTATGTAGTTGGAAACGCAGCTTAGTCTTTGATTCTTATTACATAAGCTGTTGTCGTGAGCTTGATTCTTGCGCGAACGATTTACTTCCGTATACAAATTAAATGGCATTGTAGACTTTACTATACTTGAAAATATGAAATGCCCTGCTGCCACCTATGCTGCGAGCATCAATATAGGTGTTCTCAATACCAGGGCACTTCATACTTTCAAGTATAGTCTGGAGCTCGTCGTCAGGTTTACTGGAACATTGTTTTTGTAATTTTGCTAGTATGTACCCAGCAATGTAGGACAAGGGTCCACGTTCGTGTTCACTTAAGGCGGATTTCCATTCAGTGCAAAATGTCGCGTGATCGATATTCAGCGAGCGCTTTCCTTTGAAATGTGTGAAGTCAACCACAGCTAATGAGATTTGTTCCGCTTGACTGTTTGTAATTCAAAAGAAAGCGCTCGCAAAAAGTCAATCGTGCGACATTTTGCACTGAATGGAAATCCGCCTTTAGATCCAAAGGCTTGCTACTTGAGCTTGAAGGCTTTTGCTGATCAAACTTAAATAAAGCCACTAAATGGTCTATCATGGAGATCATTACAAGGCTACATAGTGCTGATTTGTGCACTTGAAGAGGGTAGATGATGTGAGAATAAGTTCGTAAAATTCTGTGAGAAACTTGTCTTGGTTTCGTTTAACACAAATTCCATTATATATCGGCAGTGCAGCGTCAAACAGAGAATCGCTTGAGTCGATTTTCTCCAAATCCGACGTTATTTCTTTGTCCCAATAACCTTCCTTTGATAGATTTAGTTTTATTTTATCAACGATCGATAGATATTAAGCCATCCTTTGTTTGCGCGGGCATGTCTTCACTTGGCTCAGTGTTCGCTTTATCTCGATGTTTGGGAGAGTTTCCCACTCCTCGAGGACATTGCTTTTGTCGATATTTGCTTCTGTTGGTTCAGAAATAGAATTCATAGCCGCCAAACTTTCCTCCATTGTTTCTCTTTTACAAACTATTTAGAATCGTCGATTGTTTGCCTTCTAATGATGGTAATTTTCAAAAAAATTTGGTCAAAACCGCAACTCTGTAATATGATCCTATACAATTTCTGATGAGGCTATGCACTAAAGAAGTGTCGTGACAATTGTTTTCTTTGATCCTCAACATAAATACCACCCGCTGCGATTTTTCTCTGAAGTTTACCGGCTAGCCAAACCATCTTATTTTATTAAAATAATCCTATACAATTTCTGATGAGGATATGCACTAAAGAAGTCACGTGACAATTGTTTTCTTTTATCCTCAACATAAATACCACCCGCTGCGATCTTTCTCTGAAGTTTACCGGCTAGTCAAACCATCTCAATTCCTTTCAGTTTTCCGTAGTTTTGCGAGGAATTCAGAGGAATTCTCGAAATTCAGAGGAATTCTCGAAACCTCTGCGGAGGAGAGAGGCGTCAGTACATGGCGACTCAGCGGGAAAACACTGCGTATGACCTGTCATATATGCCAAGTAACTCGGTTTATCTGTAACTGTAAACCATTGCACTCATTGTAATTCAACTCGTTATCCGAAGACAGTAAACAGGCAGAACACAAAAGTATTACCTAGAACTATACCCAGACGAAGTATGCGTCTTGCAATCACGATGCTCGCCTTCATATGTTTTTTTGTAGCTGAAGGTATGTGCTTCATTCATACAAATTTATCACGACTTACCTTAGTGGGGTTATTTTTTCATTTGCTGGTAACAGCATTCCGATCGATCAAGGTTGACTGTCTCTGAAGTGATAATCACTGGCCAGTGACTATAGCTTTTTTATACAGTAATCAATTTGAAGATAAAGTTGTGTTGATTATGTTGTTTGTTGCGATATGCATTCAAGCGTGCGGTTTCAAACCGTACGTTTTACGTTTCAAAACGTACGTTTGCCGTTTCAGAACGTATTGTTTTTCCAAGTGACATGTCACGTTTGGGCGATGAAATTGACGTGTTTTCTTGGTTGAAAAGGAATGTTTGGCTTTTATATACTATATTTACTATATAAAAGCCGAACATTCCGTTCGAAGCGCGAAAGAGTGTCACTTTCATTGTTCAAACTTAGCACGAGGCCTGTCAAAAATGTTTTTTTTTGAAACGTCTAATTTAACGTACGTTTTGAAACGACAAACGTACGTTTTGAAACGTAAAAACGTACGTTTTCAACCTAGGTAGCCCAAAATTGTTTAGTGTTTTGATAAATTCAAACATCCATTCAGTTTTATATTGACGTCTGTGGCGTAGCGGTAGTTGCGTAATTGTATATATATATATATATATATATATATATATATATATATATATATATATATATATATATATATATATATATATATATATATATATATATATATATATATATATATATATAACAAAGAAGACAAACTTGAGTCACTTCATTTAAACATTTATTCACTACAAACTTGTTTTCTTTTATTCCTTGTCTTCTTTGTTATATCCGCTCTACTTCGGTATTGAGCACTCTACTCATATGATTCTAAACTCAATACTAGTATATATATATATATATATATATATATATATATATATATATATTAATATATATATACAATTACGCAACTACCGCTACGCCACAGACCTCAATATAAAACTGAATGGATGTTTGAATTTATCAAAACACTAAACAATTTTGGGCTACTAGGGTTTTCAAACGTCAAACGGGGTTCCTTCCCCCGGGAAAATTTTGAAATCTAAAGCCTGGGAAATGCGATTTCCTGAATTTTGAGCACAGGTCACCCGGAATGCGTACAGTTCTAATACTACCATTTGCATTCAATCGTTACACCGCGCCGCGAAATGAAAGTTGTTTCGAGTTTTCCAACGCGTGTTATCATTATACAACTTTACGTTTTATATTTCAAACTTCTAATTAGGGGGCGTGAACGTTTGCAACCGTCAGCAACCAGCCGAAAATAGTTCGACTGACACGTCAGTTTTATGTTACATGATCACGAAGCTGAAATTGTTCAGTTTCGAATTTTGTCGTTCAATACTAATGTATTTGCTTTACAAAGAGATGATTGAATGGTTTTCAAGACAATTTAGTGATAATTATTGCAAAAGAACGATTTAATATATATTTGTTTACGTTAGCGGTTGCTATTTATAGCGGTTCGCCGGATATAATTGCAAAAACGGTTGTAAACGTTCACGCCCCCTAATTAGAAGTTTGAAATGTAAAACGTAAAGTTGTCCAATTATAACACGCGTTGGAAAACTCGAAACAACTTTCATTTCGCGGCGCGGTGTAACGATTGAATGCAAATGGTAGTATAGCGTTCAGATACGCATTCCGGGTGATCTGTGTTTTGAGAGCAATATTTATTAAGAGGAGATTTTTTAGAAAGTCGCGTATTTTTTGCGAAAACCGCTCAAAACTTAGCGACCAAGCCTTCGCGAAAAAATGTTCTGCCGCCGCCATTTTCTGTTTTAAAAGTTTTCCAAAAATATTTGCGAAGAAAAACAGAATTTTACTGGATTTTTGGTTATGTCATGCGGCAAAACATTGCTAAATATAAAGAAGGATAACGTGGTAAGTGTAATATCGTATTTAATGAACGTTATTTGAATTATTATTATGTTAATATGCACACGTATCTGACTCAGGAGTGAGCATATTTTAGCTGCAAAATTATCTGCTATTTTAAATTGATAATAAAACTGATTGAAAGCCACTGCTTTCGTCCTCTGGATGATGATCAGCTTGTTCACAACTCGTTAATAACATAAGTACATGGAAAACGTTAAAGGATTTTGCATTTTTAAGAAAAATTCGAGCATTTGTAATTTTAAATCCCTTTACTTCAATTTACTAATTTTACAGGCATTCAGTTTTTTACTCATTTACAGGCATTCAGTATACAACTTCATGCCTTAGGCTATATAATCTGAAACGCCCTTTTTAGGAATGAAAATAAAATTTTCAGTCATATGTTTACTGTAAAGTTTTGAATTACACCAGCATGGTGGATGCAACAATCTGGTAGGAAGGTTGCTGAACCAGGACTGGTCATAAAGCAGGGCCTGACAGTCAACTGAGGCAGCATGCGTTATTAGTAAAGACACCAGACAGGCTCAAGGAGCAAAGAATGTTGACATCAAAACAAAATTGCCTATATGGTCATAAGGGCCAAATATTTTATTTTTTTCTTTCATAATTGCCTTACGAATTACGAATTAACTCAGACCCCCCCCCCCAGTAACCTGAAGTAAATCAATTCCTCTACTAGTTAACCATGAAAGTATCTCTCTGTGTCTCTGTGATATTACTATTACAATCTTGTGATATTACTATTACAATCTTGAAGATATGATTACAGTATCTGAAAACATCAACCTCATTCTGTCAGTGCTGGGTAACAAAAACCTGCACATTGTGGAATATTCTGTCTACTGTATAAAGTTATAAACATTTTCATTATATTCACACAAGAATAGATTGTAGCATAAAGAATAATATGTGATTTAATAAATATTCATTTTCATCTTTCATTTTTTGTTTTCTTTAATAGCCTGCAAGAAAAGATCTTCTTAGAAATTCTGATATTTTTGCACATTTATTATGATACACTGTATATGCATGATTTAAATTATGCCTGGCCGGGCAGAATCCCAATAATTAGGTCCCACCCACCCATGTGTTTATTTTCATGTGTTCAAAATGTGTTTTTATCATTTAAAATACAATGATCAAATTAATTTGAAAGGAACATGAGTCATGATTGTTGGTGTGGACAGTACCTGTTAATAGTAGCACTGAGACATAATTTGGTTGGTTTTAAAAATCATAAAAAATGGCCAAATCAATGAATAATGGTTTGAGTTGAAAATACCTTTTCTAGTTCATGCTTAGTTCCAATTCTCTTCCAAGACTGCTGGACTTTATGGCACTTGTAAAATGTCACTGTGAAAGTAATAATACAAAGTGATACAATGTAACACAAATGGTAAATATTACATCATAACAGTAACATGGCTTGCATTTAATGTCAATTTCCTTTTCGGCGTCCACTTCCAAATGACTTCAAATTTGAACTGGATGTGGTTTGTAAAGTCGTTTTGATTTTACAATGCATTTTAGCATTGAGAAAGACATCCAGGCACAAAAAATAGATAATTTATAAAGGAGGGTTATTTGCAAATATTACATCATAGCAGTAACATGGCTTGCATTCAATGTCAATTTTCTTTTCGGCGTCCACTTCCAAATGACCTCAAATTTGAACTGGATGCGGTTTTTAAAGTCATTTTGATTTTGAAATGCATTTTAGGATTGAGAAAGGCATCCAGGCACAAAAAATTGAAATAATGGAAGGTTATTTGCAAATATTGCGTCATAGCAGTAACATGGCTTGCATTCAATGTCAATTTTCTTTTCGGCGTCCACTTCCAAATGACTTCAAATTTGAATTGGATGTAGTTTGTAAGGTCATTTTAATTTTGAAAGAAATTTTAGCATTGAGAAAGACATCCAGGCACAAAAAAATTGACATAAAGGAAGGTCATTTGCAAATATTACATCATAACAGTAACATGGCTTTCACTCAATGTCAATTTTCTTTTCGGCGTCCACTTCCGAATGACTTCAAATTTGAACTGGATGTAGTTTGTAAAGTCATTTTGATTTTGAAATGCATTTTAGGATTGAGAAAAACATCCAGGCACACAAAAATTGAAATGATGGAAGGTTATTTGCAAATATTGTATTATATTATGAGTTGAACAATGCTTGGATTCAAAGTAAATTTTCTTTTCGGCGTCCACTTCCGAATGACTTCAGATTTAAGCTGGATGTAGTTTGTGAAGTCATTTTAATTTTTAAAGACATTTTAAGATTGAGAAATAAGAGCAAACACATAAAAAAGGGAATAATGAGGATTGAGGGCATATACCTCAATCTCAATTAACAAGTGTCAAGTGGACCAACTGCCAAGTGTGCAGGACAATAGATATTTATTTCCAATACACATTTGCATAATAGGACTTTTTCCTCATAATATTACAAATATAAGCTTAGATGATTGTTGAAAAAACTAGTGTAGTAGGGCAATAAGATAAAACAATAGCTTGCCCCTGGCTCTCAATGTATAGATTGTCAGTAGTTGACACAGCGGTAGAAATAAAATTTTAAATTAAAGAACAAAATACAAGTAAAAATTAACAGTATATCTTACATCGATCATCTCCAAAGCCCCGAGGTAAGTCCATTGTAGGTATTAAAATCTTCGCGCGTGTTGTGGACTGAATGACTGAACTTAAATCGCGTCGTCGAATATCGAGCCAATTTCACGCAATTTTTTATTTCCCTTTCTCTGTCGATAATAAATCAGTATCCTAATATAACACATTTATTAATTAATTCAATTTTTTTCCATATAAATTAGCATATACGTCTTTATTTTTAAATATTCATTGTAGAACAAAACGAACACCCATACTGGAAAGTTCGTTTTTCATGCGCCACAGATTTTACGCCAAAAATTTCGCGTCAAAAACAATGCGCCGGCGCAGCGCTTGAAACTGAAACGCCAAGCCGCCACGCCCACGAGGGACGGAAGATCAAATACAGTATGAAAATCAGCACAAGTAATGCATAGCTGTTTTTATTCTTCACTTTCTCGTTATGCATTTTCTTTGCGGCTTTCTAACGAACTACAATATAAAAAAGTCAGTCTCGAGACATGATGAAAGTCATAACAAATAGTTAAGACGTACATCCTCTTGCCGGAGACGCTTCATTACTTTGCTTTCTCTTCTAAATTTTAGCACGATCACCTAAAATTGGTGCTGTATGCCTTGAGAGTTTGCGGTCTTTATCTCCTTCTAAATATATATTTGCAATCTCTTTTACAGCACGATCTGCATTTTGACAGAGTGGTAAACTCCAGTCAATCTTCGTTCTAAAGAGGAAAAATTATCGTGAATGTTTGTACAAAAATATTACAGAGGAAAACCTGAAATGAGATGTGAAAAACTAGTATGAACTGACCTCAGCGCTAAGGTTTCATTATTTTGACCACTGGGCATCTTATTTGAGGCCATAACACTGTAATATGACTCTACGACAGCTTCTGTTCCTCCTTTGGCTAGAGCAATGTCTACGCAAATGCAGGCTTCCATTCCAATAGCCTCATAAAGCATCCTGTCTGTGAAGATACTTTTATAAACTTCGTCTTCATTCAAAGATGCGTGAAAGGGTTTTTCGATGTTTCGCATGGTTACAGCATAAGAAAACGAAAATCCGCAGACGATACAGATATTTTGGCAAAATAAAAACTTTAATTCTATCAAGGAATACTATCCTTTACCCGATTATTTTCGCCCGCGCTAATATATTATTCAGCTAAAATAGACGACTTTACGCCACGCCAAAGCAAAGCAAAGCACAGGAATTTTAATCAATGAAATACGCGAAAATTTGGCGCAAGTGCACTTCTGTTACGCCAAAGATATTTGGCGTAACATACGAACTTTCCAGTATGGACGAACACCGCTCTTTGACAGCCGCCATGTTGGAAAAATTCATTGATAACGACGTCATGGGTATTGAGCGCGTATTACGCGACATAGAAAAAATTCTCCTCTTAACACAAAACAATGCTTAAAAATGAAGAATTTCTACAAACACTTCTGATTTTCAGATACATTCATAAATCTCATTAAAAATTATAAAAGATAGAAAATTAAAATTTTTGTAATGCTTACCTAACGCGCATTGAAAGATACAATATACTCACAGTTTTTGGCATGAATATTTAGTATTTAGTAATAGGTAATAAAAACCATATTAGTGTCTAGCAAAAAAAAACAATATTTTGTAACAACAGCCCCTTTGTTCATAATGGGGCAGTCTCCATGTAATATGAAATATGATATAGCATGCGAGTCAGGCCTGACTGGCTTAATGTAAATCTATGAGATAGGGAAGGTAAAAAACAATATCTAGTAATGGAAATACTCAAATAGGTAATAGGAAGCATATTGGTACCATGTAGAACAGACAATATTTCAAAACAACAGTCCCTATGTTTTTAATGAGGCAGTAACTGCAATATGAAGCATGGTATAGCATGAAATCTGAGTCTGAATGACTTGTTGTAAATGCATGAGATAGGGAAGGTAAAAAACATTATTTAGTAACATAAAAAATATTTAGTAACAACAGTCCCTTTGTTCCTAATGAGGCAGTCAATATAGAATATGAAATATTATATAGCATGGTGGCTAATTGTGAGTGACTTATTGTAACAAACAACAAAAAAAGAAATCTAGTGCGTATGTAAGTTTAATTAGCAATCAATTATTAATCACGAATGCACACAAGTATAATAAACTAAAGCTTGTGTATGCATAGATTACCCCCTTACAAATTGCCACATCACATGTTGTGTGATGATGTACCTACCCATCACCCAATGCACTATCCAACACAGTCACAGAGAATGCAGTATTCTCACACAAAAATATATGTGTATTTTTCTTATCTTACACACATGCATGTAAAGCATTGAATGATAAAACTCAGTTGCAATAAGGTCCAATGCTAGTAAAGCCTCTCAGGAAGTAACACAAATTTTCCTTGCCACAAAATAATTTTGAGCAGCCTCTATAGAGACAATTGCCATCACCACAAGTGCTATAACAACAATTATTATATGTGTGAAAGACAAATATAATAATGGTGTTAAATTTCAAGCTGTGCAAATTTGATGAAAGTACTAGTCAATGGTTAAATATAACAAATTATCAAGAATTAGGACTACTCCCCCCACCCCACGGCACCCCACTACCATAGACCACTAATCCCATTATCATCTACAATACATAAATATCTTGGCCAAAAGAAGTAAATAAGACAACTACAAAGGTTGATAATAAGGATTCTTGCTTGTAAGGCACTCCCAGGTCTCCAATGCTCTCCCCTAGGCCTCCCATGCAGCTTACCCAATATTGCTATTTATACATTAGTGTTATTATAGTATTTCATCAATAATCCTATAAATACAATGTCTATCAATTTAAATAGCAGAAATTTAGCCTAGCATATTAAAATATAACTAGCACAGCAGAACCTTTCATGTAAAATGAATGATACTTACTTTAGAGTTCTCAATTCGCCACTTGCGTTCGTAAGTTGTTTAGGAATCAACAATTTCAAAGCAAGATCTCCTCTTCCTGCCCTTTGCGAACGGATTCCAAGGTTTTGCTTTCCTTCTCGTAGTAAGGTCGAGAGATCACAATAATTTGCATAGTTGCGTCAAACGCCATGCCTTGGAGAAAACCTTCGTGCACTTGCGGGAAATGCTCGAATTATCTCCACGGTAAATCAAAATATTAATAACTAGTAATTGGCATCGGTCACCGATGCCCGTTGCATCGGTCAGTTGAGACCATAGAAATATTATTTCTATGGTTGAGACAATCTACCCTTCGAACAACAAGAATCGCGCGGTACTGTCTTGATGCATCGGTCAGTCGAGTCACAATCTACCCTCAAACCAGTGTGACCAGATGTTCGTCAGCGGATTTTACTAAACCTTCGCTAAAATTTTACTAAATTGGCCAAAATTTTACTAGATTATTGGGGGGGGGGGGGGTGTTGAAATTGAGCCAATTCCCAAAGCAAAAATTTCATGAGTCATGTGATGAGGTTACCTGTAAGTTTTTAAATAGCAAATTTATATTTTTAATAGCTTCGCAGTTATTTTGCAACAGAGTTTAACAAAGTAAAAGTGAACAAAGTAACAATATTAATGAGATAGGTCTTTTAAATATGCCCTTGCAAACTATTTTCTGCCACATTAGGTTCATCAGTCCCGTACATGACTTTCGCATTATGATAAATTTTTTTACAGCAATTAAAATCAATGCCTCAGATTGCCGGATATCATGTACATATGAATCCGTTGTGGTTTTTTTTACACTGCCTTTCACTCTTCCTCAATTACTTCTTCAGTCCCGAACACAGCTTCAACGTTGTGATAAATCTCTTTGTTGCACTTCAGAATCATTTCCTGGGATGGCTTGAAATGAGCACAAGAATCTGCTTCATTTTTAACTCCTTCTTTCACAAATATGAGTGATGCAACACCTTCGACAGAGAATCGGTTCCTGTGAACGGTTTTTATCAAGTTCACTTGCGAAAAGACACGTTCGCTATCAGCGTTGCTGACGGGGATTGTAAACATTACCTTGATGAATGCCAATAAATTTTGATACTTTTCCGAATTTGAACGAGCTACTTCTGCCCAAAACACCTCTGTAGGAACCCCAGCGCATCGATCGACCAGACTGGAAATCTCATCATCGTAAATAAATTCTCTCCACTCTTGATCTAAACGTTGAAGATTTTCAGGCGAGACAACATTTGGAAACCGTGAGGCAATGTTAGCGATACTTTGAACGGAACCAGTTACAACCGTCTGTGGATCGAGGAATTTTAACTGTTTGAGAACTTCGTTATCCAGTGGTAATCGCTTCTTAAGCTGGCAGCAAAGTTCGACATAAAAATGTTGACACCGCTGAAAAAAATGCTGTAAGTCACCTTTGTTTAATGCCGTGTACTCCTGCAATACCAGGATCTTCGCTACTTCAACGCCGAGATAAATTTGGGAAAGCGGCACATGGTTGATGCTGTTAGATGGATCAAGAGCGGTTACATCTCCTTTCACCAGCGAAGGTTTAACGAAGCAACTTAAAAGAGCTTTGTATGCAGAAATGCAATCAGAGTAAAAAGTATGAACTGATGGCGATTGTGACTGAAATATAGTATTCATCTTATTGACTACTGGAATGACGTATTTAAGGAATGCGAAGTAAAGCTTAGTGAAAGGATTTGAAAACTGCTCATAAAGAAATTCAGAGGCTTGAAGCCGATCAACCAAATGCTGCCCATTAAAATAGAGCTTTAAAGCAGCCCATTGGTTGAAAATTCTTTCTACACAGCTTCCAAAAGAAAGCCACCTGATGCTGTAGAATCTTAACATTCGGCACTGGTTGGAATTTGTAAAATCTTGAAATTCTTGAAACTCGAGTATTCGTTTACTGGAACAAGAAAAGTAATTGTAGCATTCTTTCACCAGTTGCTCCAAGTGTCGTGGTAGAACGGAACACGCATGGCTAACAGCCAACGCACAGGAATGACAAGCACACTTTATAACCATGCATTGTGGATTTGCAGCCAAAATTCGGGTTACAATACTATTGTTGTTGCCGAAAATAACATTTGTAGTGTCAGCAGAAAAACCAACAACATGACTTATTTCAATATTGTGTTTACGAAGATCGTTTTCCATCGTTTCAAAAAGCTCAGCTGCCGTTTCGCCCTCGACTGGTACTAAATTCAACAAACGTGTGTTAACTTTCAACCGCTTTTCACAAAAGTACTTGATTACAATTGCCATACATTTCTTGGTTCCTTTGTCCGTTGTTTCATCGATTATGAGGGAAACAAATTTTGGACTAATTTCGTCACCAGTAGCATCAATGTCTTTTCGGAGATTAGATTTGAAAGACTGGGCGAGTACGTTGTACGTTAGTGCAGCTGCCTTTGTACGTTTGCAGGAGAACCCTCTAGCTATAGCAGAATCATGAAATGTTTCCGAGATGAGGGGTGAAAGGTGATCCATTACACGAAACGATATGTTATGTTCTGCTAAGAAACTACAAATTTTCAATTCTGCTCGTTTCGTCTCCTGGGTTAATTTGTCATCCGAGGTGAAAAACTTAGACAACTAGTAAAAAGAAAATTTTTACTGTGAATAATATGGCTTACTATGGCTTGCTGTCAATTTAAATTTTCCTGTAAGAAATCATAAAACAGTAACTAGTAACTACACTTGCCTTTGAGCTCCCTGTCATATTCTTGGCCAGTGTCATGTGTCTGCTTCCTTTGGCATGTAGACGAAGTGTTGCCAGACGAGCTTGAATTTTGCAATTGCAATATTTACAAAACGCATGGTTTTCAGATGTGCTGCATTTGCTTAACCATTGCCCAAACTCTGGCATTAACTCCCATTCACTTCTATATTTTTGAATGTACGTTTTCTCGTTTTTTCTTGCTTTCTTTTTCGGCAAAGACTCATCTTCAGTTCCCACACAAGTGCCTTCAGAGTCTGGTTCTGACAAGTGACTACCACTATCCTGTCTATCCATATTTAAACGTTAGTACTAGTGTGGCAAGTGGCAACATAATAAGCATTGTAACTTGGAATTGGGAATCGGTCAATCGAACAAGCGAAAACCGGAACCGGAAATATATTATTTATTATATTGTTTACAATTTTTATCCATACATTGATACTTCATGTTATGCATACTAAAAAGGTGTGACTAATAAAATGACGTAGCCCGAAGCATGCAACAGCGAACAGGCTCCGATTTGCTCCAATTCATGCATGGGCGAGCCAAAGCATAGCCTCGGAAAGACTAGAAACTGTAATTTTTTTGATTTTACCAAAAAAATTACCAAATTCTTGGATTTTGAGAAATTTTACCAAAAATTTTACCAAAAAATCTTTTTTACTAGATTTCTACCAGAATTGTCAAAATTTTACCAAAAGTAAAAAAATATACTGAATATGGTCACACTGCCTCAAACAATAAGCATCGCGCGGTACTGTCTCGATGCATCGGTCAGTCGAGACACAATCTACCCTCAAACAATAAGCATCGCGCGGTACTGTCTCGATGCATCGGTCAGTCGAGACAATCTACCCTTCAAACAATAGAATCGCGCGGTACCGTCTCGTATGACCGATGCATGCATCGGTGCGAAGCAATCTACCCTCTGCAATCTATTTTAGCCATGTGCTTACTCAAAAATGTAAAGTAAGCACAATGATGTCCAGACATTTTTGACAACAACCTGAAATCATTTTTTTATCGATAAGATTATTGATTGAAATACCACAATAGGCCCTACGCGCACACGTTTTGAGATTAAAATGTGTATATTGTTATTTTTTGGAGTTTTTATTGAAACTTGATTTGGAGGTGTTAAATTAACGTGAAATTCTGACCGCATCGGTCTGGAACCGCCCCTGCTCTTCACTCTTGCAATACCTCTATGATATGTGCATTAGAGATACACAGTGAAAGTTTCTACCCCTTTAACAAAATCTTCATCATTTTGCTTTTCACTACTAATAATCATTCAGAAAAATCGAAATGTTTAACTCTCCTCTTGACACAATATAAAGTTCAGGGGTAGGAGGCTAAGAGCTTCTTCTGTTGAATTGTCTCGAGTCTGGGTCTCGAACCACACAACTCAACACGAAATATCAACGTACCTTCACTTTCCAGCAAATGCCATCCCATTACCCGTCTTTCGATGAACATTCTTCTTTTCTGTCCAAACATTACAATTTACATAATGGAAGCTTTTAAGAGTGCTTTATGCTGATGGTATCTTTAGAGTATTATAAGTATCAAGAATGCAACAGGTTGCCAGACTAATTAATCAAATTTTACGTAAATGGGAACAAGGCTTTTAAAGATGGGATGTAGTTTCATTCTGTGCATCTTACACATTTGTCCTCAGCAGCAAATCCATCAGAGTATTCTCACATACTTGATTTCAAGTTCGTCATAACCAAAACCACCCGATCCGAACGTTGTATCCCAATAAAATTATTGTCTCCAATAAATTATTGGGATTGTTAGGGTTAGGGTCAGGGCTGGGGTTTGAGTCAGGGTTCATTTTATATGCCTGAATGACAATTCCAGTAACTATTGGAATTATCAAACGTTGTAACCCATTATTTTATTGGCATACAACGTTCGGACCGGTTGCCAAAACATGGTCTATTGCATATCAAAATTCGGAATTTGGCAGGAAATTTGGAAGACATTTCGAAGACTCACTCCTTGACGGAATCCATCAAAATTTGTCGTTTTAAAACATTTCGGGTGAAATGTTTTGCATAAAGAATATACTACTCCCTTTCTGCTTACTATCATGTTAAGAAGTGTGTTTTGTGTAGAATATGAGTTTGATTGATGTGTAGAAAATTAAGTGGAAACACAGCAGAAAATGACGGAAACACGCTCTGAAAACTTCACCGCGATTCACCGCGCCTGCCAAAAGCCTCGCGATGAAATTTGTCGTTATAAAACATTTTGGATGAGAATTTTTGTTATGAATAATGAGAATCCATGTTAAATTGTGTGTTTTGGCGACATATTCTGCTGGAAATTGAGTTTAAAAGCCGTGGCTCGGTGGTTGATGTAGACGCATGCCAGGAAGATAAACTGCGACACGCAAGGAGATTTCCTTTTAATTTTATATCATTAATAATTCTGAAATCACAAATTTACAGAGATTATGCATAACGCATTCCAATCATATTTTTACAATAGCAAAGATTAATATATAAGAAAATTGGCTAGAATCACTAATACAACAAACTAACACTAAGAATTGCTGACGGAACAATAAAACATTAAGATTATACCTGAAGGGTAGATCTCCTTACGCTCGAACTTCTTTGAAATCAATATTTTGCGACTCTGCGTACGCGTGTCCTCTCTGTTTACTAGAATGTAATTACTAAAAGCGCAAATAAGACCGCTTACTGTTCGCAACAGTTTCAAATTACGCACCGTTCAACATCAACTACAATAACTAACTAAACTAAAATAACATAACGTAACATAACGTAATGAGTAAAATATTAATTAAGCTAAAATCTCATAGAATAGTCAATTGTTTTAAACAGTGGTGACATGGGCTCAGACGGCATTGCACAGCGGTATCACCCATGAGGCGGCGACCCAACTTTCGACACCGAAAAAAAATAACACAGAAAAACTGAGCGAGGCGGATTTATAACTCCGCCACGCCGTTCGGGCAGACGGAGTAATTAGGTCCCGTTTACACGGTACCGGATCCGTATGATCACGATATCAAATTGAACAGTTTCAAGACGAGTCGGTGGGTCAATTTATGATCATATGAGAGAATTCAACAACAACTAATCATAGAAAAAGTGGTAAGAGTAAATAAAACCGAAAACTGACCGAACTCGTTGTCGTGACTACATGAATCCGGTCAGGGCCGAAACTAAAGCGTAATTGGGGGGGGGGGGGGGGTGCATATGCATACATTCGCGTTCTGCCCGACGAATTTCTTTTGAAATCAATGGTAATGACAACTGATTTCAAAAGAAATTCGTCGGGCAGAACGTGAATATATGAATATACCCCCCCCCCAATTAACGCTTTAGTTTCGGCCCTGAATCCGGTACTGTGTAAACGGGTCTTAGTCTCCGCAGGCTCGGTGATTAGAATGACTATATTCACTTCACCTTCGGCTCAATGGTAAGGATAAAAGGCGGAGGCGGAAACGGAGTGGAGCGGAGGAGGGAATAAAACGCGGAGCGGAGGAGAGGGTGAAGCGCGGAGCGGAGGAAGGGTAAAACCCGGAGCGCTTAAAACGGCCCGAATATAGCGTGTTACTATAGGCTTTACTATTCTTTTCTGAAATTACCATTTCAATAAAGGATTAATAATTCTTCATAACAAAACTAATTATTCTTCATAACTATCTTAAAAATGAATTACATGTATCTAATGTCAAGAATATTTTGGCGCTGCAAATGCAGCGCCAACATCATGAAAGTGATATACGTTCACTGAAATCTAGAATATTTTGGCACTGCAAGTGCAGGGCCAACAACTCATGTCTAGAATTTTTTGGCACTGCAAATGCAGCGCCAACATGATGAAAATAATATACTTGTACTTATATATACAATATATTTCGGCACTGTAAATGCAGCTTCCATGAACATGCATTACAAAAAATACGTTTAAATATTAGAATAAAATACATGCGTGGATAAAGCCTGGTTCACACTTGTCGTAAGAATCGTGGATTTTCTCACTCTCACGTATGTGAACGAATATGTGAACAAACTGAGTACAGAACAAATATAATATTGCTTTTGGTATATATAGTCTATAGAATTCACTCAATCGCATCGGCCAAAAGAAGCTATTCCCGAATCTCACAAGTGTGAACCAGGCTCAATATCAATATGCAGCGCATACAAGCGCTATTCATCTAAGTGAGATTAGTTCACAATGTTTTGACATTGCAAACGCGCGGTGCCAGGATTATGAAAACAGTATAGATATACCGTAATAAAAAGAATATTTTCGCCCTACAAATGTAGCGTACAACTTGGAACAACAGCTCACAAAATAAACTGTTGTGTTGTGGTATAATTTTCGCACATTTTGTTTGCGCTTGGTTTCAGTTTAAAACTAATTTGAGCCCAGCTCAAACAAAGCTTGATAAATATAATCTTTACTTAGTTTGTGGGTCCGTTGTCTGCCTGTGTAGATCCAAGGAATTTCTTGTTTCAGGAACCCTTCCAATGGTCTATCGCCAATTTGTCTTAGCTATTTAAAGTACGAGGTTTATAAATTTGTTTCACCTTTATAATCCTATTCTCCATGGATCGGTACCCACTAAATTTATAAAAGTACATAGCCGCTGTAGATTTATTGTAGATTTATATTAGAGGCTTTGACAGTATCTGATGATAGGTATTGAAGCTGGAGTATACTGTGGCGGATCTAGACATGTGTCGCAATTTAAAATTTGAAGCACTTTAATTGCAACGCTAAATGTTAGTCACTTTTTAATTTAGGAGTCAATGAAATTGTTATTCGGTATTTTAAATTGCGAGTTGCTATGCTAAGTTAAAATAATTCCGGTCGTTGCGCCCCCAAGTCGTTTGTTCTTAGTTGTTGTAACTGGTATAATCAGTTACATGTACACAGTTACACACGCACAAATATTATACTCAACATAATTGATGCTATAGGATTTGGTTTTTTCTCCTTCTTACCTTCTCCGACTGATACTCGCAATACTGGTGCAGATTCGCGTCCGGCAGCGGTCTGGAACCCACGTTAAATTTTTCCGACATGCGCATAACCGTCCTCTTTTTTCGTGGGCAAGCTTCGGTTCAGAAACTCACTTAAAAGCTCGGTTTTAAACGGAAAAAGTCATACAAAATCTTGGACATCCTTTCAAAGAGTGTGACAAAATGACATCGTAGGAGGTGAGTGATATAAAATCTATTTTTTCTGATTATTTTGTGCATAAATGATATATATTTAGTTGAAGTTTTGACGAAGCTGTGTTGCATATATTTTGTTATGCCTATAAACTCGAATCTTTTAACTTTCGAGTAACTGAATCGCTCCAACAGGTGCCAGCCTCGTTGGAGTGTTGCCAAATACTGTTCAGAGTGCCCGCTCGAACAGAATTGTATCGCTATGACTGACTGGAAGTCTACCGAGAATTGATCGATTTTAATGTTTGTTATAATGCTCGACAAATTTGGCGGGAAATTAATTTCCACTGTTATGTTATCCCGCCTGCAGGTGCCCGCCTCGCAGGAGAGTGAAATTGTTGTTCAGGGTGCCAGCCCGAACATCACACAACAAACCGCTGAGCAAATACGCAGCTTAGTGGATGAGCATTTGGCTACCTCACTTCAAAAAGTGCTTCCATACATCTTGAAAGAGGCTTTAGCTAGCTCAAAGGAGGCACCTCAGCCTGATAATAGAGATGACGAAAGACAGGAAGGTCCAAAAAAATCACTAGCTTCACCATTAGATCGTTTTTACACTACCACTAAGGAGTGTATTTTATCTCATCAAATAGTAGAAGTAATAAAAACAGCTTTCTCAAAACAATTGAGCAAAGATATATGGTCAGACCTGATGGAAAAATATCCACAAATAAAGGGCACTGAAAATATTTTAGTTGCCCCAACTATGGAGACTGGAACAAAAGACTACATGCGCCAAAAATTTGGCCATCCAAAGACGAAAGAAATATTGGCATTTGATGAAGGACTTGCCGAACGACAAGCACCCTTTCTCACGGTCGCTCGTCCAATCGCAACAGCTTTAGCAAAGCTCGATGCCAATGATGTTTTGGATGAGGAAGGAAATGAGTCAGGTCCAGATCCTGATGAGATCAAAAGCTTGTTAGAAGATGCATTGGTTCTACTTGGCAATGCAAATGTGCGTCTCAATCAGTGGCGCCAGAAGTGGTTCGCAGAATACCTCACCGATGTGGGAAAACGCACCCTGAAAGCTGGTATCCCAACTGACAAGCATCTTTTTCCCGATCAATTCATTTTTTTAATTTTTTTTGCAATTTTCCCGAAAATTGTCATCACAAGCCGGTCCAAACTACCAGAGTACATCGGGATACAACCCATCTTCATCCAAACGACCTCGAAGAAATACGGCAACCGCCAATGCCAGCTGACTACAGTATTGCTCAACTTCAAAACATAAATCCTTCAGTGTCGACGCCAGCAGGGCGCCTGGTGCACTTTTTACCGAACTGGAAAAAACTGACATCAAACCGGTTAGTCTGGCAAATTGTAGAAGGTTACAGAATTCCTCTGAAGTGTGTACCACATCAGTGGCGACCAAGATTGACAAAAGGAAGTTCAATCGAACAAACAAGATTGCTCAAAACAGCAATACACGAACTCCAGGAGAAAGGAGCAGTGAAGGAAGTGAACAGAGTAGACGATCAGTACCTGTCAACACTGTTCATCTTGAAACAAGGAGAGAAGAATCGACCAGTGTTCAACCTAAGATCACTGAACCACTGTATACAGCTGGAGAAGTTCAAACTGGAGGGTCTGGACATGGTTCGGATACTTCTCCGATCTGGCGATTACATGATGAAACTAGATTTACAGGATGCATACTTCATGGTGCCCATACACGAGCAACACAAGAAGTACCTAAGACTGCAATTTCAGAACAAAATATACGAATTCCAATGTCTTCCATTCGGTCTTTCATCTGCCCCGAGAGCTTTCACACGATTGCTCAAGCCTGAGGTAGCAGTTCTGCGTGCGTTAGGGATCCGACTTGTGATTTACTTGGACGACATCCTGATCATGAATCAGGACCGACAGGAGATTGTCAGGATTTTCAATATGGTTCTAGCACTATTGGAGAACTTGGGATTCCTTATCAAACGGGAGAAATGCTCCCTCCATCCAACTCAAGCACTAGTATTCTTAGGAGCCCTCCTAGATTCCAGGAAGATGACCATTGCAGTACCGATGGAGAAGGTTCAAAACCTTCAGGTCGAGAGTGCCAAAGCATTAAGGAACAGAAGCTGCTCAATGCACCAATTAGCTGCAATGATTGGCAGAATGACTCAAACGTCGAGAATAGGTATCCACCCAGCTCCCCTACATTATCGGGCCTTACAGCGAGCATATATCAGATGTCTTCACCAGTGGGGGACATCACACACGATCCCAGCAAGCTCAAGTTCCTCTCGACTCGCAAGCACTGGAAGAGTTAAAATGGTGGACCTCTCAGATGATTTCACAACACAACGGTGTAGCACTCCATCCCCCGCCAATCGATATGACAATCGAGACGGATGCCTCTACCAAAGGTTGGGGAGCAGTATGCAAAGACAAAAAGACGGGGGGGAGGTGGAGCATCAGCGAATCCACCTACCATATCAACCATCTGGAACTGAAAGCGGTATACCTGGCAATTCAGGCTTTTATCAAGGAAGAAGCCCAAACACCAAGGCATTTGAGACTGTTGATCGACAACACGACCGCGGTGGCGTACATCAACAAGAAAGGAGGTACGCGATCTCCTCAACTAGCGACTCTAGCAATGGAGATTTGGACATACTGTCTATCACGCCAGATATGGATCACAGCAAAGCATCTTCCAGGTTTAATGAATTCCGAAGCAGATTATGCATCCCGGAATTTCAACAATCACACAGAGTGGATGTTAGATCCCATTATCTTTCAACAAATTACAACTCGATATTACACACCGGAAGTGGACCTTTTCGCGACGCGCTTGAATCACCAGGTTCCCCAGTATGTAGCACGTTATTCCGATCCAGGAGCTCTGGCGACCGACGCCTTCTTGCAAGATTGGAGTCGTTGGACAGTATTTATTCACCCCCCAATAATATTGATCCCAAAGATTCTCATGCAAATGAAACAAGACAAGGCAACAGGGCTACTAATTGCCCCACATTGGCACGGCCAACCTTGGTTTCCAAATCTTATGGAGATGTTGGTAGATTATCCAGCACGATTACCAGCTCTCTCAACGACAATTTTCCTTCCATTTGCCCCAGAGGAAGTACACCCATTGTGGAAAACCCTGCAATTAGCGGTATGGCCAATTTCAGGAGTCGTCTCGAGACAGCTGGACTTCCAGAAGAAGTGTGCCAAGTTATCATGGCGTCATGGCGGGGGTCTACACAACAAAGATATGAAGGACTATGGAAAGTATGGACGAGTTGGTGTGTTCAACGGCAGAAGTGTCCATTTTCAGCTCCTGTAAATGACATTCTTACATTTCTTGCCGAACAATTTAATAGTCGTGATTTGGCATATAGAACAATCGCTGTTTATAAGGCGTGTATTTCACAGTTATATGATCCTATTGAAGGTAGACAACTTGGTAATCTGCCTTTAGTTTCACGCTTTATGAAAGGCATCTTCGAATTACGACCTCCACAACCAAAGTTATGTTCGATATGGCCTGTGTCGAAAGTATTATTACACTTTGCCGGCCGGGAGCCTTTGGAAGGCCTTTCGTAGAAAGATCTGACTCTCAAGCTTACAATATTACTGGCATTAACTTCGGCTGCACGTGCACACGAACTGGCAGCGTTAAATTTAACTTCGGCCCTCATAAAACAGGATGTATGTGAATTTACCATCCCTATACATGTGAAAAATGCAAGACCATACCATCCACCACGGAAGATAGTATTGACAAGATACAACGAAAACTCGGCAATTTGTGTTGTACGATGTTTAAATCAATATATGGCTCGTACAAAAGAATTACGCAAAGGCAATGATCTGTTGGTATCGTATGTAAAGCCACATCAGGCAGTTGGTAGTCAGACGGTTTCAAGATGGTTGTGTGCAGCCATACGGCAGGCAGGTATCGATGTTTCTTTCAAAGGCCACTCAACTCGAGCAGCCGCAACGTCAGAGGCATTTGATTCGGGTATTCCATTGGAAATAGTGCTAGATGCGGCTGATTGGTCATCGGCCGAGATTTTCGAGAAACATTATCACAAGGAAACCACAAATCGGGGAAAGTTCGCACATTCCGTACTGAGTTCAAAGATAAACTGGCCAATTTAGTATATTCTGAAAGAGTTATAGTTCTATGACTATTAAGGTTGATTGTACTGTAATTGACATTGTTATAATGCAAAATTGTTATAATAAAATTGTTATCTTTCGACTGATATCAGTCAAGTTATAGATTTCAGTAGCAATAAACCTTTATACATCTGCACCAGTATTGCGAGTATCAGTCGGAGAGGGTACGAAGGAGAAATAAAATTTCCCCGGAGGGTACTTACCTAAAGGGGAGATGTAGTTCTCCTAGGACCTTCGGAGACTGATAGGAGCAATACTGGTACCCCTACCATGGTGGTCATCCTTGCCACCCCTCCCAGCTCCTGAAAATCTATCACCTCAGAGACCACTCAACAAGAGGACGGTTATGCGCATGTCGGAAAAATTTAACGTGGGTTCCAGACCGCTGCCGGACGCGAATCTGCACCAGTATTGCTCCTATCAGTCTCCGAAGGTCCTCGGAGAACTACATCTCCCCTTCAGGTTAGTACCCTCCGGGGAAATTTTATTTCTCTTGGTAACATCCCCTCGGTAACATCTGCTACACTTGAATTGTTTACAAAGACCCAATAATCTTATGAAACAAACAAAAACTATTTAAATGAACAAATATAAATCATTTGTATTTCAACTGATTTCATTTATAAATGCGTGCATTTTGACTAATAATAGTGGGCCGTTTCGACTGGCGGAGACGGAGCCTTTTTGAGCTGGGACCTTTCAAATTTAGGTATAAAACATGTAAAACCGTAAAACCAACTCTGGGGGAGAAACAGCTCTAATATCGACTGGCTGTCGGGGGCGAAAGGATTTGGGGCGAGTCAGTTTTGGGGCAAAACGACTTGGTCTTGGGGCATGGCTGTCAAATGTTGGGATATATAGGTAGCCGCACTACCTGCAAGTACCTGAAGCTAACTGAGATCCTTGGTTTCAACTAAGAAGTGTTGGGTGGTTGGACCAATTCAAGCAAAGTGGGCAAGTTTGAACCACACAGGGCTAACTGCAATTTTTTTTTGGCTACCTGCAAAAAATCCAAATATACAGGCATGTCTTGTGGGCGAAATGACTTGCATTTGTTAAAATAGAAGGTAAAGGAATTGGATTTCATTTGTTTGTATCAAAGCATTAAAGTTATGAACTCAGTGATTCTGTAAATGTTTTCTCATTTCCCCTATTTCCCTTTGCTTTTAGATAATACATGATATATTGTAATCTACATGGCTTGCCACCATGCTCCAGTGCATGCATCAAAGAAATGACTTTTGCACAATGAAATACATGTCATACTTGCGAATGGATAGTATCAGTGGTTGTGAAAATAATTTCTAAAATCATTAATAATTCTTGAAGGAAATTCAAAAGAAATACATATTTAATTAGTAATTTAAAACTAGAGGAAAAGTGTCTTAAAAGCAGGTAGCGGATTTGAAATGTCTCAGAGGACAGCGGGGCTGATAAAGTATTCGTTTTCAAACTACTAGCAGGCTTCGCCTCGGACTGGAGCGAACTCCTCGTACTTGAAATCCCTGTAAAGTCCTCTGTCTCGTATTTGAACTATTACAAAATGTTGCATGGATCACATTACTTTGGCTATAATTGGTGTTCTGGTAAAACGTATGATTATATTTTGTATTTTATTTTGTACCTTGTTGAATAAAATGCCTAAATGTGCTTACCAACTTATTATAAGAAAGATATTTCTATTTTTTTAAGTAATTTGAATGATTTTCAAACAATAAATTTTTCTGACCTTTCAGTTGTTATTTTCAATATTTTCTTGATTTATTGTTTCAGTATTTGATTAATTTCATTACCATGTTTTAATTTATTCAAATTCTAGAGTACTGTGCTGTATTATAAGAACTTGATAGGTACTAGAGCTGTAATTTTTTTATCTCTTTTTTTGAAGATTGGACGTCAGTGTGACATTATCAACTGTTTTACATGCAAAGTGCACGTCCCAAAGTTGGCGCTGCAAATGCAATGCCAAAATTGGCGCTTTAATTGCAGTGCCAAAGTTGGCGCTGCAAATGCAGTACCAAAGTTGGCGAGCAAATGTTGCCGTTATGTTAGCTAGGAATGACGGTTTAGCAACTATTTTTGTGGTGTTGCAAGAAGTAAATGTAAATATAGCAATGACAAAATTCCTTCTTCTTGACAAATATCACGGAATCGACCAATATTGACATTAAATTTTTTCTCATCCCGGTTCATACTATTTTTTGTCAAAAAATAGTTATTTGTCAATGATTCAATTTTGCTTGTTATGTCGCTGAAAGGTTGTCAAAATGCAATGAAATTCTAATTTTTGACAAGTAATTAACAAAATTTTCTGCAAAAACTAGGGAAAATTGTACTATTTTGCCAGAAATTGGGAAAATAGAATATTTCACTTTGCTCTAGAACGTGTTTTGCGCATATCGATTGCATATTATTTAGTAATCTGGTATTATGTATTTCACAGTTTCCTCGGCAAGTCCTGCGCATCCCTGTTTACGGGAATGTTCCAATCCACCTGAACCGAAAACCTGCAAGTACAGTTTCACAATAGAATCCTACTACGTGCTGTCTCGTGCTTGTTTTGACTGTCCAGTCAACAAAAGTGATTGTCTAAGGCCGCAGTGTGTACCACTAAATGGTGTAAAAAGGTCTATCATGACTGTCAATAGACAGTCACCAGGTCCAAGTATTCAGGTAAATGCCGGTTACTAAGTCGTAGCAATTCAAATGTCGATTGTTTTAAATTTTATAATTGTTTCAGAAAATATGTAAGTTTCTACCGGTATTTTCGACATGTCTTTTTTCCAACAACATGAATTTTTACATAATTTCGATCATTACTGATTCTTTGAGTCCGCTTAGCCTGGGCGGGATTGAAGCATTTTAAGGCAGAAAAACTTTGCATGAAACAAAAAGGTTTCTTTCTTCAACGTTTGTATAAATGATTTTTTTGTTCGACAAGATTATTCCTGACAGTGTTCTTTCAATCACCTTTAGTTTGCACTTTGCAAGTGTTGTGCTAAAATCTATCACTAGGAAAATAATTGAGTCTTGCTGCAACATAAACCGTTATGTATTTAAACAAATCAAATTCATTGAATCCGGCTCTTGACTTGCCCTGGAAAGATGCGTCATGTACATGGACCCTTACTGGATAATTTATTTGGCTCACAAATTATTTTGGAACTTGGGCATATAAAAAATATTGTAAAACCAATAAAAACGACGAAGTATTCAAACAATTATTGTATACGTAAAATCAGCCACATTCTGTATGACAAGTTTAACAAGTTGTTAGGTGGCAAACAACATAATCAGATGTTGCAAAATCATATAATAAGAAGTGTGGTAACTGGTTATCACGTTGTAACCACAGATTAGGTAACGCTATTCGTAATCGATTGGACCTCATGCACGAGGTGCCCTGAACAAAGATGATCGATGAGCTGAGGGCGAAGCCCAAATGATCTATCGCCACATAAAAACAAAGAACGAGTAATCTAATTGTTTTAGTAGAATCAGAGAATAAAATGTTTTTATTAAGCAGTATACTAGTAACTAATAGCGTTAATAAGAAAACCGTCCATTTTAACCAGTAACCAGAACTTTTCTTCGCCTCAGGTATGTGAAGGTGATACTATAGTAGTTAATATTACGAATCATTTGCGAAACGGTGAAGGAACAAGCATTCACTGGCATGGTTTTCATGTGAAGAATGAACAATATATGGATGGTGTAGGCATGTTGACACAATGCCCCATTCCAGTTGGGAACAGTTTTACATACAATATTACTGGTACGTTTTGTTGTACTTATAATGAACAGGGAACCATCATAAACTATAATAACTCAGTAACCAATTTGCCAACGAACCAAAATGAAATATAATTTTATGCAATGCAATTTATTAACTCTATTAACAGGTAGCTCATACAACTAGTTCGACAAAGGGGTGACCCAGTTTAAAACGATCTTAAGATAACGATTAACCTACACGAAATCACACAAAATACACAACTAACCAATTGGAGGAATCAAAATGTAATTAATTAATGAAATAATTTCTTTTCTCTGTTTTTAAAGCGTCAACTACAGGAACGCATTGGTGGCATGCACATTCGGGCATGCAAAGATCAGATGGGATTTATGGCGCACTGACTGTCAGACAATCGCGAGCTGTGGAACATAACAGTGAAACATATGATTATGACTTACCCGAGCATGCTATGCTTCTTACTGATTGGTTAGACAGTCCTGTACTTGATAAGTTTATCGCCCATCATCATAGTAATGGTAATAACAAACCAGAGGCGTTTCTTATTAATGGAAAAGGTAAACGACAAGGTTTCGTCGACTCATTGACTAACAAGACGATTTACACAGATCGAGAGGTGTTTGCAGTAGGGATTGGATCAAGGTATAACCTGCATGTACCAGTGAATTCCATGATTCAGTACTAAAGCTAGGGCGCGTAAATATATTCATAATTGACCGTAACGAAAAAGATGGCGGGTGTACATTTTACCAGAATAAATTGCGGTCGGAAATCGTTACAAAAAGCAAATTCACGTCCATTGAATGGCAAGCATAAGAGAGGACGTTATTTTCTTCGTTTTGTTTAAGTTTAATGTCCTTAGGTGTTTTTTTGCATCTTTTTCAGTCGTTTTTGTTTCATGATGCACGCATTGCTTTCTGGTAAAGTTTACATGCTGCCATCTTTTTCGTTATCGTCAATTGTATAAGCTCCCTGACTAGAGCTGATAAAGCTCGGTTATATTAGGCAGTTAAAAAGTGGATTACCCCCTGTCACAGATTAGATGTATTCTAGCTAGATGCCTCACGCAGCAAATTTTTTACATATTTGCGTTCTGCCTCAACGAGTTCCATCAACGGCACCACAGCAAGTGCCCGCAGGTACGTGATCAGGGAAATTACGCAATAAATACGCATCATTAATTTTTCTCCATGGTATTAGATCTTAGAAAAAGAACAGGAGCAACTGAGGTGACTTAGCAATACTAAGTAGAATCAAAAAAGTATTTGCTATTTTTCAAGACAATCCTCCTAAAGCTCATCCTGGTTAAATAACGTTGCACTCAGGGTGGAGATGTAAGGGGATGTTAGTAACAGTTGAAAAATATATTTTACAGACGATAACTAAAGTAGTGACAAATATTGAATGAGCTATATTTAGAATGAGATTAGAAACTTTTTAATTGGGTCCTGATAGAGGAGAATCGTCTTCAATCTTCTAAATATGATACTGATCAAGAATTTATGCTTCAAATATGTGCGCCAAATTAAGTGCTGTATATCAAATCTTTATTCTTCAGGTATCGATTTCGCTTGGTCAGTAATGCCATCACAAATTGCCCGCTGAAGATTTCTGTTGACTCACACAAAATGACGATCATTGCGAGTGATGGTTCACCGGTTGAACCTTTTGAAACAGACACTCTTGTCATACATGGTGGAGAACGTTTTGATGTTGTCCTCAGTGCTAACCAGAATGTTGGAAACTATTGGATAAGAGCACAAGGCTTGGCAGATTGTAAGAAGGTTCGATGATGACAAATTTGCTCTTTAAATTTTGGAAACTATACCATCTTCACAGATCGCATGGTTGACGTCTATACACCAATCAGTGTACATACCTATAAGATTTTTACGGTATTTTTAACAGGTTTTCGAGCACTACGAACAATCAAGTGCGTGAATTCCTCAAACAAGGATGTTGGCTTTAAATTTGCTTGCCTAGTTTTTAAGGTGCTTTCCATGCAGACCACGTTTTAACTGATAATGCTGATGAAATTTTTGAATGAAACACAAAATATAAAAGACGGCAATAACAAAAAGAGCAACATGTCTCTAAAATAGTTGCTCTCTGGATCAAAATGAACCAGATCATTCATTAGCATACTGTAGTGCATGCGAAAAATTTTGACTGCACTTGCCTAACCTTTAAATGGCAAACACTTTTACTGGATCGCATTACGATTTTTTCGCGGATTACAACTTATAAACTATGTTCTTTTGCTGCATTTTTGCAATAGGTACACGAATTGGCAATCTTGAGATACAAAGGCGCCCCAGATGATGAGCCCAATGAAGAAGAAACTTGGAATCGGCAAGGATTGACACTGAATCCTTGGAATGAAAAGCGTTCTGATTTGAACATACCCTTCTTTGCTTTGAACTCCACAGGTACCAGTAATCATGCATAGAAATATTTGAGACAAAACTGCGCTGCCGTATGCTTTCTCTGTACTGAAAGCCCTGGCTGCTTTAATCAAAAGAATCCGTGTGTATGTTTGCTTTCTTAAGAATCACATTTAAAGTTTCAGAAAGTAGACCATACTGTTACTTTAATGTTAAATGTTGAACCTTAATGTTAAATTTTTTAAACCCGTTAATAAAGTATGAAGCTGATACAAAGAAAATCAATACCGCGAAGAACGTTTGGAAATCTGAGGAAGAAATAAGTAATACATAACTGATTAAGCCAGCTTTTTACCAAATTTTCTCGCAAAATACTGGTTCGTTTGAGAAGTGCGTCCAAACACTCGTAAGAAGAACTTCCTCGCATTTCAAAACACCTCGAAGTTCGTTAAAAAATACTTCTCTCGGTGAGAAATCGGAGGAAGTCCTCCCACTCGTGTTTGAACTATTACATCAAGAATCCCTCAGCAGAGTTGCACTAAATAACTATCCGATGTACTTTAATTACTAATAAACAAGACGCCTGCTAAGGCGTTCACTCCGCCTGCCTAAACGAAAATGGGCACAAGGCCAGGCAGGGCTGTAACTAGAGAGTTTATTGAGCATGGGGTCTATTCACTTATTTCTGTTCTGCCGAACTAATTCCTTTTTAAATCAATTATTATTAGGGTACCTTCCAAGGCATTTTACCAGTAAGACATTGCTAGCACATCTTATGTAATGACTAAGATAACCAAAAATCAATGTCTGAGTGACTTGCGAGGTACTTTGTCCAGAGTCCTAGTATAGGATTGCATTTTTTAGAATTTAATTTAAATTAAAGACTTTCATAGTGCATATGTTAAACAAGATTCTTTTGTTAGAATACCACCAACATATAGCTGTTTTATTTTGCAAGAAAAGAAAATTTTACTAAAAGTGTATACAATACAACATTTAAATCTATTCTGTAGCACACTGCCTGAAGTCTCCACGATATAATTTGTTGGGAACTTTAGACTAACATATGTATTTCTGGAATTGGAATGTTAAATGTCTCTTACCCTTTATAATTATATGAGATCCCACAAGCAAATAAATCATTTTGCACGAAATATTACTAGCATCTCAACATAGGTAGAATAGAAAACCAAGGAAAGAAATCACAACGTGTTTAGAATTAGGAGCACATTTCCCAGACTAACTCCTTAATCATGGAATGATGGAGCCTATTAAAATTTGCCGTTTTAAAACATTTCTAGAGCAATGTTTTGATAAAGAACCTTCCTGTCTCTTTTTGTTTACTATTACATGTTAAAAATTGTGTTTTGTATATAGATATTTCAGTAGAATTTGCGTTTGATTCTTGTGCAGAAATTTCTAAATTTCCTTAAAAGTAGGAACACAACAGAAAATTACGGAAACACGCTCTCAAAACTTCACCGCGATACATCGCTCCTCGGAAAAGTTTCGCGGCGGAATTTGTCGTTATAAAACATTTTGCATGAGAATCTTTGCACTTAGAACCTTCTTGCGCTTAAAATGTTGTAGTATACATGTTAAAATGTATGTTTTGTTAACATATTCCGCTAGAAATTGAGTTTAAACGCCGTGTTTAATTTAATTTAATTTATATGAATTTATACAGCGCTAAAACTATAAAAATATTCTAAAGCGCTAAATTACATTATACGTATACCTACGCAACATTTACAATTGTACTACATCTACAAATATCTATTTAAAAACAAGAAGTATTAATATAGGCATCCCTATACAAAAATGTCTTAAGATTTATCTTAAAAGAATCCAAAGAAGGTGAAAGCCGAATTTCATACGGTAGTAAGTTCCACAGAGTAGGTCCTGCTTTTGAGAAGGCGCGATCACCCAACGACTTTCTACATGTGGTTGGAACATGAAGCAGCATTTGTTCATCCGATCTCAAAGAATAGTTATTACTTTGTTTATAAGTCAGCATGTCACCAATATATTTGGGAGCGAAACCATGCAGAGCTTTATAAACCAACAGTACAATCTTAAAAATGACACGATGTTTAACAGGCAACCAATGTAGCCTCATTAAAGTAGGTGTAATGTGGTCAAACTTAGGTACAAGACACACAACACGAGCAGCGGCGTTTATAACTTTCTGCAGTCGATTCATTTGATATTTTACATATTTGATATATTTGATATTACAATAATCAATATGGGATGTGATAAATGCATGAACTAAAATTTTCGTAGAGTCCTCCGTTAAGTACTTCCTGATTTGTTTAATATGGTATAGGCTTCGAAAGGCCTTGCTGCAGGCTTTGCTGACATGTATATTCATGGACATGTGTATATGCAACCATGACCCAAGATCCCGAACCGCGCTCACTGGAGAAATCATCACTTCACCTACCCTCAATTTATTAATTGATACCTTGGATAATTGCTGAGGAGAACCAATGATAATGAACTCTGTCTTAGAACTTTGAATAAAAAGACGATGTACAATCATCCAGTTGCGATGATCGTCAATACAATCTTCCATTGCTTTAACAGCTGACTCCTGATACAAAGAGTTCTGAGGTTTAAAAGAAAGATACAATTGTGTATCGTCTGCAAAAGCATGATAACAAGGCAGATGTTTGGAGATAATTTCAGAAAGTTCAGACACGTAAAGTAGAAATAGAACAGGACCCAGGCAGCGGCCTTGAGGAACTCCAGTAGCAGCTATAAACTCAGACGATATACATCGATCAATGACAACGTGCTGTCTTCTGTTAGCCAGATACGATCTAAACCACCTAAGTGCATTGTCCACTACACCAAAATCATTCATAAGGATGTCAATAAGATGTTATGGTTGATAGTGTCAAAAGCAGCACTCATGATCATGTCAAGCATAACAAGCAACGTAACCTCTTCGTTATCCATATTAATAAGTATGTCATTCTGCACTTTAAGTTTACATCGGCTTACACGGCTGGTGCCAGCGGTATCACCCATGAGCGGCAGCCCAACTTTCGACACCGAAAAAAAAAGAAAACAGAAAAATTGAGCGAGGCGAATTTATAACTCCGCCACGCCTACGGCAGGCGGAGTAATAATTCACTTCACTTTATAGCTTGAGCCTTCAAGTAACAGTATAGAACAAGTTCTGTAGTAACAGTATGTCATAAAGTGTATTATATATACATGGTGTCATAACATGTTATGTGAAAAATCAAATATCTAATTAGAACATTTAAGTAAATGAATTATAAAATGTAATCTTAAAAATCGTTTGTCTGGTCATTGATTTCAATTAAACGTGATATAAGAATAAGCCAATTAGGCTTTTTACATAATAACTTGCATCGTTCTCCAGATATTCACTGACACTATTTTAAAACGTCCAAGTACCTTTTCAACATGTCAATCATGTACTCCCACACACCTGCACGAGTCACACTGTCACAGTGTTTAACTTCTTCTGACCTTTTAGAGGTATTCTTTGTTAGGTAAATTTCATTTCGAATGTGTGAGTAGATGGCATGACAATTTACAAATCAATTTCAATTTGTGGGTCTAAAAGATCGATATCTTGATCGAGAACAAGACAAGATGAGTCCTGATAGTTTGATTGAGATCAGACGCAGACGGACGATATTTCATTTTATGACTATTTCTATGTTTTCTAAGAACCAAATGATGTCACAATGGAAAGAGCTGACTATACATATTATCTTGGTATGGATTTCAACAAGATTAACAACTCCCACTTCTATGATCCAATGCACTATCCATTAAGCGTGGTTCCACGTTCCCATCATCTTTATTCACCACAGTTGAACGGAGTTTCGTTTTCCTTGCCTCCATTCCCTCCTCTTAGTCAATTTGATGACATCGTTGCGAGCGGATATGCTTTATGTACCCCAGAGGATGTGGAGGAACTAAGCTGTTCTCAGAAATATTGTGAATGCACTCATGTTATTCATGTTGAAATGGGAAAGGTACAGTATATGTGATAATCTTGTACACCCAATCACTCGCGTAGCAAGCTATGATGTGTGAGAGGTGAACCCGACTTGACACCCAAATTTGACAAGGTTAAACATGAGATTATCCGAACTGAAGGTTTTTTGCATTTTCAATATTTTGAGCACCAATGACGGAAAAAATTTCTATTTTGTGGAGCAGAATGTACTCTATCTTATAGATAAAAATGTATTTGTATTCATCAGTGGTAGATGCATGTAGTGTGACATAAGTGTGGGATTTTAACTGCTAAACGTGGATATATATTAATTTGTTTTCTGTGAAGGTGGTGGAATTTGTTCTAGTAGACGAAGGTGCTACTTTCGATGCTAGCCATCCTATGCATCTGCATGGTCATTCGTTTCGCGTTGTGAGCCAAAGAAAACTTGGGACGAAGACCAGTGTTATGGAGGTAAAAGACATGGATCTGGCAGGTATGTGTATACTAAAAAGATAGATGGATATTAAGTTTATAAAATTGTTGCCGAACAGCTGAGTTCAATTACGGTAGATCAGTTCAAGTTTGTATACTGTAGCCTGCAACGAGTATTACCGTACTTGAATCTATGTCATAAGAATATTACATTATTTCTTTCACATATCTGAGAATAGTTATGTTATATAAGGTGTTCGATAGTCAGCGAAGTTTTATAAACATAACTAAAGTAATTGTCGAACTTAATTCTCTGTGTATGGAAGGAAAATGTAGAAAACTGAAGTACCGGAAAGACCTTCGACATCCGAAAAAAGTTTTCATTGAAGTATGAACTAAATGCCCAATGTGAGGATCAAACCCATACGACCATAGAAAATATGCAGAACACGATAACTTACAGATTAAAAGTATGCCCAAAAAGCTGTTTGTTCCTCTTTTCGTGCACGAATGAAGCGTTCTTTGAACTGATGACGAATTTGATCGAGATTAGGACTGGAAACTGAAAACTCTCATATTGTTGGACAATCAAGTGGCGAGTCACGTTTTAAAAGAGAATAGCGAGACTCCAAAACATTATATAGAAGTCTGTTACAGATTTCTATGTCTGCCTTTTTTCGTGAAATATTTTCATTTGAAATCATAAGTTGTCCGCCATCTTGGATATTTGTGGATATGAATGATACGTCACAACTTGGGTCACGCATTTTTTTTTCTTGCGACACAATGATTAATATGCTCCCATAACCACATGTACGGTAAGTGTTTCGTATCTCAGCGCGAACTGATAAGGTTTCAAACAATATTGCTAGTAGGTATTTAGGAGTTGCTTTGAATGGCCTATCCCTGTTGTGATGACACCAAAACATTGTTAATTAGGTTAAAATTAATCCAAGATGGCGGACAGTTGAAGTTAATTTAGGTGAGAATATCTCCCGAAGTAAAACAAATATAAAAGTTTTGTAATAGACTTCTATATATTGTTTATACACTCACTAAAATGAGACAAAAAATTTTTTATTGCCATTTCCCTTTGAAAGTTTAATTTTTGAATATATTTGAAATGAAACCAGTTAAAGATATGGGAAAAAAGTCCCAGTTCTGCCATCCATTTAAATAACTAATAGCCATAATCAAATTTGAGAATTGACCAAAGTAATTTTTTTTGTTATAATTTGAGATTTTTATCAAGCGAATGGGGATAAGTCTCGTGTACTCATTGTGAAAATATTTTAAATCAATTTGTCTTGATAGGTAATATCACGCGTAAGCTGGATAAAGCTCCTAAAAAGGACACTGTGATCGTACCTGATGGAGGTTTTACAGTAATCAGATTTCTGACCGATAATCCTGGATGGTGGTTCTTTCACTGCCACCTCGAGTTTCACGTTGAGGTAATTAGTATACCGCCTGTCTTTTAGGAAAGCATAAACAGATTCAGACAGTGCAAATTTATTTTACTTTTGGAAACATCATTGTGAAGTCGGAGGCTTTGCGATTCGTTACATTGAAAGCAACTATTTAACGATGAAAGTCATGATTATTTTTGTTTGATCTCAAATTTTGCCCGCACTTTCATAGTCCGCAGTTTATTCGTGTGGAATATTTGCCATTTTTCTTTCTCACGTTTCCCAACATGCTGCGTTGAAAAGCCGAAAGCGCGACCAAAAATCGTCAGAAGAGATGCATGTTATCATGCTGTGCTCCATGCCTGTAAAATTTACCTGCCCGTCCGCATATGAGAAAATAAAATGCAAGCATGGAGCATGATATCGATCTGGGGGCTGGGGCTGGAAAACAGCAGAACAGAAGAGAACAGACGAGAAGTGAACAGAACAGAGCTGGAGTACAGAACAACATACAAAAGAAAACAAGAACAGAACAGAGCAGAGTAGAAAATACAGAACAGGAGTACAGTTAAAAAATAGGCAATGGCAGAGAACAGAGTAGCCTGCCTGCCTCCAATATTTACTTTACATTTGAACGTTTTCTACAGATTGGCATGTCCATCGTGCTTCACGTGGGTAAACAGACTGATCTGCCGCCTGTTCCTGATGATTTTCCAACTTGTGGTGTCTCTCCCACAACACCAAAAATATGCGAGCCAAACATGGTTGCCGTACATCAGAGTACATACGTTGTATTCTTCACAAATCTTTTAGCCTTATTCTTGTTCATTTGAATAAAACATAAATACCGCATCGGAAATTCATGAGTGCTACAATCTTGGACAAAATTATTCAGAAAGTTTTGTAGTTTCACTTGGTGTTAATATTTAAAATAAAAAATACCATAATAATTTCAAATAACCCCCTCCCCCCCCAAATCAATGTTGAGTGATTCCTCTTCCGTAATATTCAACACTGATCGAAGGGGGGGGGGGGGGGGGCAAGAACGCAAAATAAATCACAATTATGCAATATTGCGCATAATTTTTAATTTTTCTCAAGTCTTTTTATCCAAGATTGTAGACTTCCGATTAAAAGGAATTGCACGCGCACATGGTAGGTTCAACAGACTCTGCAATCTTCACTCCAACTTTTCTTGCACAAGTTATTTATTGTTCATTTTTTATGACAAGGTATTAAAAAATAGCTTATAGATATAATAACAACACACATCTAATTAGAAAATTATGGTACACTGACTTGTCACTTATAGCTACAAGATTTTACAAAGTAACGAAATATACTTGGAATCTTCATAATGATATAAATGTAAAATACCTGCTTTCCATAACTGCTGTGGAATTATAGCACTATTTACTACTTGCTTAATATACTAATTGAGCTGATTATTCCAATTTCTTGTCTCCTGATCAATAAGCAATTGCTTAACATCTTATTCGACCTCAACGAGATTGGATGCAGAAAAATCAACTTGTTGGAACATTAAGTCAAGCAAAATCAACATATCAATTCATGACAATATTGTACTCAGGTCCAATTGGAAACTTTGTGATGTTCTCGCTGCCATCTTCATGTACAATCAAAACATCATGTTCTCTGTAACCACCTGCGCCAGGTTCTCCGTACGGTATCGTAATATGAGGCTCCATAGACAACACCATATTAGGCTCTAAGACTGTCTCAACGTGCTCACGCAATTCTAATCGAGCTTCACGACCATAATAGTGTGACAAAACACCAAATGAATGACCGTACCCGAATGTGCGGTGTTTCAGAAGATCATGCTCCAGATAGATTTCATTCAATTCCTTTGCAATATCGCAACACCTTGCTCCGGGCTTGATCAGTTCTAGACCACGCTGATGAACTTTACAGTTTATTTCCCATAATTCCATATGCCGATCACTTGGCACGTGATCCAAGAATAGAGTGCGTTCTAGCGCAGAATGGTAACTAAAAAAGATAGCAATGCATTGATTATGCAATATTAATTGCCCATTCAAAGCACAACACAATAATCAATATTTTGGCGTCATTATATCATTGTACGAAGTTCATCTTGGGCATAGGTTCTGTTAAGAGCTCTGCTAATCGAAACAATTTGTTTATCAATCCATTTTATTATGAAGAAAAACAACAAAAGTATTACTCAAAATAGTACACTATCAAAGTTAACTCAAAAATCTGAACATTCGTAATGTTAATTAGCTACTGTGTAGAATTACTTTATGTAACACTGAATATTGAGTTGTCAACACTCCCACGTAATTACTACACATGTTAACTACTTACAGGTAATCTCTACATCACCTAACTTATCTCTTACTTCAAAAGTAACTTTAAATAAACCTTTGGTCATGATATCAGCTATCATGTTCTCACTTGGACAGTACTTAACAGATATTGTATTCTGTTGGACTTGTTATTACAGAAAATGGTATGATATATCAATATGCTTTGTACGATTGTGAAATTTCGGACTTCTAGATAGTTCAATAGCTCCTTTGTTATCTTCAAAGATTATAGATGGATCAATCTGTTTTATTCAATCTCCTTACAAAACTAACAACAGCAGCTAAATCTGGACGACTTATATCATAGCTTAAACGTCCGATTACCATTTGATATGCCTGGCATAGACATCAACTAGCTCATCGTCCTCTCCTAGTGGTTCAAACTTTCTTCCTTGTTCGGGTGGAGTGGATACTGGCTTGCAGTTTTCCGTATCAATCGTTTAAGGGCTCCTTTAAGATATTTCGTCTGAGTAACCGAAAGTGTTCTTGATCTTCGATCTCGTGTGACAGACATACCAAGAAAATAGTGCAACTCTCCAAGGTCTCCAACTTTTTATCTTTTGGCCAACGCCAATTTCTTTTCCTTGAGCATCTTCGTGCTGTTTGAAAACCAAGTAATGTCATCGACATAAAGATAAAAAATAACAAAATCAATCTTTCCATTCTTTCGCTTCACCGACACGATGTAAACACATGGATCAGCACCACATTTCTTGTGTCCATTAGGCAAGAGGAGTGTGTCAATTGCAGCATTCCAACACTTTGCAGCTTTCTTCCATTCAGCAGAATTTTCTTATGAGAAAGCTTCATTCATGCATGGTAACTGGTTCGTTGATATCAGACGTCAGGTTACTTGAAACATATCATTCTTTATTAAATCTGGCAGGTGGTTTGCGATGTCGCTCTCCTAACTTTTCAATCTCTCTTAAGAAACTTCCTGCTTGCCGATCATCAGGCCTGTGATCAACAGCTACATATATACATCTTGTTCCTCTGCGTCAACAAGAACATTTCTGTCAATATTACCATTTCCATTCTCTTCAGTTGGACTTCGTGGAACTTGCACATCGCTGAGGGAATAATCACTAAATGATTCAGTGGAATTATGTTCAGTCCCAAACTCATGAAAGCGTTTGGCATGTTTGAGTGTGAAAGTATTGACCGGGAAGATTCAACGATTGTTTGATACATCCTCTCTGTGATTCCATTTTGAGCAGGATTGTAGGGAACAGTTAACTGATAAATAATTCCTTTCTCTTCCAGAAATGCATCAAACACTTTGGAGCAGAGTTCTCCACCATTGTCTGTTCGCAAAACGTTGACTTGTTTGAAATTATAAACTTCTCTAGAACTTCATCTTTGATCTTCATGAAATAAGCAGACGTATGACGGGTATAATCATCGATAAATGTGACATAATATCGAGAGCTTCCCAGTAAATTAACCGACATAAGTCCTCACACATCACTGTGAATCAGCTTAAATGGTTCAGTAGCACACTCAGAACCTCTTTTAGGATATGGCTAGCGATGTTGTTTGCCTAAACACAGGCTTCGCAGATTAAACGTCATGTTTGATCACTTGCATTGTCCATTCTTTGAACCATTTTACCATTCACCAACTTCATAACATTATCCATGCCTAGGTAACAAAACCAATAATGCCATAATTTCAAACTTGATTCATCCATTCCAATAATAACATGCTCATCAGCAACAACTTTCAATACATAAAGCTTTCCAATCATTGCAACAACTGCTAACATCTTAGAATTACGGGATGTCTTACATACACCGTCCTCAATCATGACTGTCGCTCCTAATTTTTTGCACGCACCGAGAGAATTCTTTGCAAGATCTGGCAAATACAACACTTCCGGTAGAGATATTGGTTGAGTGCGACCATCAACATCAGATATAATCAGGTAAGTACCTTTTCCATATTCTAGGATTGTACGACTGTCGCCAAGATTCAACACGCAGGGTTGTTTAAACTATACACATATTCAGTCAAACCCTGCCTTTCGAACGACATATGCTGAGTAGCTCCAGAGTATATTACCCAATCTGATTTACCAACGCCATCAGATGTAAAGACTGGTAATGCCTCATTATCGCACTTATCAGGGCTTTGGTATTCGATATTTAATTTGGTATTTTGGTACGTCAAGCAGCACCTTTGGATTTCGTACCTTTACCAGTGGGATTAGATCTTTATCAGATCTTCTCTTGTATTTCGCTTCGGGCAATCTCATGCAAAATGTCCTTGTCTTGACAATTGTATTCAATACTTCGATTTTCCGTACTTGTTGAATTTTCCCCAACAAAGAAAAGTGTTTTACGAGGTACTGTTGCACTCTCTTACGAAACCGTATTGGGTGTCAAAAATATATATATGGATACGACCAATTATATATAGGAGCTATGCATGCATTATTTAGATTTTGTACCACATGTAACAATAAGACCCTGAATAACCTAGCGAGCTTACCCAGCTGGCATTGGAAAACAATTCATGATCATAATATCTCCATTCTGTAGTCGGCGGCTGGTCGGTGGGTTGTGGGCGCCGTCCGAGTTGATCTCTCCTGATTGCAACAATAGCCATGCTAAAATGAAACGAAACTTTTTAGGGGACAGTCATAAAGTAACTGCTAGGGTGGGCCGGAGGAAGACAAGCAAGACAAACTATGTTATTATGTTAGTAATAGCGAAGCAAATGTTTGAGAAAAGAATGCACGTAATACAGCTGTATTTACATTGTGATCGCCCCCTTCACTTTCCCTTTAAAAATTCTACATATATATGTACGCCGAAACTTTTTGATAGATATGTGTAAACTAGGTGGAACTTTTCAAACTTGAGATATTTTGTTCTCAAGTCTCACCCAAGATTTTTGCACTCCTGTTTTGCGTTAACTGCACTGAAATCAACAAATCACAGCCGAGAATCATATTATTGACAATCAAACAAGTTTTTAGATGAAATTGAATGCATGAAAATGATGAAGTGGTTGACGCAACTGCCAAGAAGATAACTGAAGCAAATTACCAATATAGTCATCTTACGTTTTCAATGTGCAAAAAAATATATTTCGTTTTTAAGACATTGACAAGTCAATTTTTATTGAGGTGAGTGAAACAAGACAAATTAGTGGGTCCGCGGAGTAATTGGCCAAGCGGTGTTGTTGAACGCCTAGCATGTATGGATTTCTATTTTCTGTATTTATAATGTATTGCTTTGTCTTGTAATGCATTTTCCTGTGTTTAATGTATTAATGTAGTTATAACTTACTGGCGAAACTTAAAGTGTTTATGAAACGAAATTTTGTGCAACATTTTGATGGTTGTGTTGTTAAGATAAGATAAAATAACAATATAACTTCTTTAATAGAATTTTAGTAAAATGACAATGTAACTTTTAGAACTCCGTTCCTTGTCAAGATATCAACTTTATAGGATATGTAAATAACACAAACACCGACGTTATAGTGTATAATGAATGATTGTTAGCTTGCTTACTTTGCAGCATATAATAGCTAAAACTACACTTGCATTTGTGTAGGCTATGTTTGCCATCCAAGCCTGGGTATTTAAGTATTATATCTTGAGTACTATTTAAAATAACGAGTGATGGAGGGTATGCTTGTATCTTCATTATATATTAGCACTGTGATACTAAATATACGTGGACTTTCCCAAAATTATGTTTGCTGATGTATTCATCATGCAAAGTTACAAGGAACTTGTAAGTTATAATAATGATGATAATAATAATAATTATAATAATAATAATAATAATAATAATAATAATAATAATAATAATAATAATAATAATAATAATAATAATAATAATAATAATAATAATAATAATAATAATAATAATAATAATAATAATGGAAACTTTATTTATTTGATTTACTATACTTACATTGATAAACCTCACTTATAAAAGGTAGTCTATCTATGTCTACTTGAATAATATTTGGTTATATATATTTATATAAAAAATAATTGTAATAGTGCTTTTTTTTTGTTAGATTTGACTACTCAAATCTTTAAAAGTTCTGGGCTAGTCCAGTCTTTGTTTCGCTGACAGAATATGTAGTAAGATGCTCGAATACAAGTAGAAATAATTTTCTTTTTAACGTATCTAATATGCTGTTCATCAAACTTCAAATCTTTAAGCATATCAATAAATGTGTTCGCCGATTGACCAAATACCTCTGGCGAACTTATGGATACATTAACGAATTTTACTTTATCAAAGTTATTTTCTTGAGCAGAAATAAGTGGCAAGTATTTTTTCAGTTTTCGATCTGAGTTAATTTTTAGATTCGTTTTAAAGCCTACAGTCAGTTCCAAAATATATAATAATTTATTTTCAATTGTCAAGAGAAGGTCTGGACGTAACTCATCACCAGTGATAACTGACGGGATAATAAAGCCAGGCAAATCAACATAAGGTTTGGATCCTTTGACACACGTAAGGCTGGACACCATGAAATTCAAAACTGAATCGTGTCGCCACGTAAAACGTCCTTCATTTAGATATTCCTTACATCCAGAGATGACATGCATGAGTGTTTCACGAGAAAAGCAGGATGAACAATCAGCCGATGATGACAGACCCCATCTGACCATGTTTTTTCGAGTAGGGAGGGAATTGTTGATGTAACGAACCGTGAAGTTAAATATATTCTTAGGAAGTCTGGATTGAGCAGATGACCATAGGCAATTGATTGATGACGTGGAGTTTTTGATGACATTTGAGAAGAAAGAACCTTGTAAGATGAGATGGTTTTGTAGTCTCTGTTCGTTATCATTTCTAAAAGCTTTCAATACATCCTTTGTATTTCTGTACATGTCGTACTGAATATTCTTACTCGTGCTTGTTATTGACCATAACTTATTGATGTCTTCATTCATGGACGTTTTTAAACTTGACCGTGAGACAGTTTGGCATTGGGTAAACTTCGTTGACGGCAGAATGACATTTAAATCAAATTTGTTTCGGGGGAGAAACACGTTGCTAAGGGTAGCAGAGATTGGAAGTTCGAGCCATTTTCGGATATATCTGGAAGCAAGGGTATCTAAAGTTCCGCAAATCCATGTTTTAGATATATCGGTTATTGTCAATTCCCACGAGATTTTTGAGAGCAAGTAGCGACTATATAGAAGGATTTTATTTCGGGGGTGTAAAGGTAATTCATCAATTTTTGATATTATGATATTATTAAACAGATCACATAATTCAGATTTGTGTCGTTCGTCAGACATGTTGAAATCGAAATAACGCCCAAGATAGCAGAAACATTTACCGATCTCGATACGGGGTATCAGTTGGTTATTTACGAACAGCTTTGGTTGGTTCTGGATAGATTTGGATGAGTGTTTTTTTAATTCCAAATGAGGAGCACTTGTCAACACGTATGATCATGTTGGCCCATTGATAATAATAATAATAATAATAATAATAATAATAATAATAATAATAATAATAATAATAATAATAATAATAATAATAATAATAATAATAATAGTTTATTCACAATTGATCACAATACAAAGAATAAATACATTATCACGCGTAACGTATACAAACAGATACATGAAAAATTGTGAAAGGAGGTGGAAAAGGTTATCCCTTTCTAGTCCACCTCCCAAACACTAGGCTAATGTGAAATATAAACAATGATATCTATAAAAACTATACACAATATGTAATATAATTAATATTCAGTTCAGTATGGCTGATTCAGCTTCTCTATAAGTAGAGTAACGATCTAGACAACTTACATCATGCAATGATGACATTGACAAGTTGAACAGCTAGATGACAAGACATGATCATAGTCGTGCTGGCAAGATAAACCTCACCTATCTAATAATATTTTGTATTATTAAAATACTAAGCATCAAAGTTCATTTATTGTTGGTTCAAAAGTATCACATGATAGTGAAGAAATTCGAAATTTCCTTAGAAGTGCATCTGACTTTATATCTTTATTCATCAGTGAAAAATAACAAACAATGTCTTAAAATATAATTTTGTGGAAACACCACGTATATTTATTATTGCAGAGCTTTCGGTCCGCAAGTTCGGATCTTCATCAGCGCCAGTAAATTTTAACACTATTAATATATAATATAAAAATAATAGTATTATTAACATATTAATATTATTAGCACTGATGAAGATGCGAGCTTATGAGTCGAAAGCTCTGCGATAATAAACTTACGTGGCCGGTGTTTTCCCAAAATTATATTTTAATTTTATCTTCACCATGCAAACATATACGGAACTTAAGTAATATTTTGATTTACAGGCTGTATTGCAAATAAATCTTCTGTAAATGTCAGATGATTTAAACTTTGTAAACGTTTATTTTGTGACACTTTTTCGTTTCGTCAATTTTGACATTTTGTAAATAGTAAAATACTTGATAACTGAGATGACTTTTTTCTGGAGCAAAATGAATTTCTTTTTGAAAAAGGTAAGTAAAACAGAAATTCAATGTAACTCACGTGAAGAAATACTAGTTGCCTTCTCTGGTGTAACAATGTAAGTGAACATTTCCTCAAAACGTTATTGTAATAACGCATCGAAATAGATCTATATTCAGTTCAGTATGGCTGATTCAGCTTCTCTATAAGTAGAGTAACGATCTAGACAACTTACATCATGCAATGATGACATTGACAAGTTGAACAGCTAGATGACAAGACATGATCATAGTCGTGCTGGCAAGATAAACCTCACCTATCTAATAATATTTTGTATTATTAAAATACTAAGCATCAAAGTTCATTTATTGTTGGTTCAAAAGTATCACATGATAGTGAAGAAATTCGTAATATATGTAATAAAAAACAATATGTAATATAATTAACAAATTTAGATAACATGTCTCTTTAGATACTTCTATAAAAGTTCCTAAATTATCTGCTTCTACAATTTCTTTTGGTAAATTGTTCCACGAGTTTATAATACCGGCGTATAAAAAAAGAGCTATTATAGCTATTTAATTTGGCAGATCTTGGTTTTAACTCAAAACAATGGTTAGATCTTAATTGCCTAAATTTGTCAGCAAATATGAAAAGTTCTTGGGGATCTAAGCCATTCAGCCTATTAATCGTCTTATAGCATTCACATAGAGATGAAAAAAGTCTTCTTTTTTCCAATGTTGGCCATTTTAATCGGTTCAATCGTTCATCATATGGCATATCTTAAGCATCAATACCAAGTACGAATCTTGAAGCACGCGCCGTTGTACTTTTTCTAGGATCTCAATGTCCTTCTTCAGATGAGGGGACTACAATGGCGAGCAATACTCAAGTATTGGTCTAACTAAGCTTTTATACAGTTTAGAAAATAAATCTGGACTCTTAAGCCTAACAATCCGTTTAATGAATCCAAGAAGACTATTAGCTTTATTTGCGCATTTAGTGGCTTGTAAGCTCCATGACAAGTTTGATGTAATATAAATGCCAAGATCTTTGACCTCAGATACTGTTTTAAGTATGCTGCCACATAATTTATATTCAGGAATTGATTTATCATTCCTTTTTGAGATTAGCATCGCTTCACATTTTTTAGTGTTAAAGTCTATTTGCCATTCAGTACTCCATTGCTCTAGAGAATATAAGTCTTGCTGTAATACATGCATATCTTCGTTGGTGTTTCGTAGTACTTTATACACTTCCATGACATCAGCAAATAATTTGCACTGCGATGTTTAAGTTCCGTGTTATGTCGTTGATGTAAATAATAAATAAAACAGGGCCTAAAACCGTCCCCTGTGGTGTTCCAGAGAGTACTGATGTCCAGGATGAATGGTTCCCCCGTACTACCACACGTTGATAACGATTCGTCAAAAAGCTTCTCACCCATGATAGTAGTGGGTCTCTAATTCCGTACGAATGGAGCTTCAATAACAGACGTTCGTGTGGGACCGAATCAAACGCCTTAGAAAAATCGAAGAACACAACATCCGTTGATAGACCACTATTTCTAGTGCCTGACCAATCATGAAAGACTGTTAGTAGTTGTGACAGGCAAGACTTACCTTTTATAAAGCCAAATTGATCTGGAATAAATATATCCTTAGTTATCCAGAAATCTACGAGATGTTGCCTTACGATTTTCTCACACACCTTACAGGGAATTGACGTCAGTGACACAGGACGATAATTATCGCGTTCGTTTTTTTCACCCTTTTTGTGCAAGAGGATAATATTAGCTTCCTTCCAACTGTTCGGTATCTTGCCTGATGAAAATGACAAATTGAAGATCTAACACAGAGATACGGATAAGTAATCTGCCCAATTCTTTAAGGTTAATAGGTGGAGCCGTCAGCACCTGGAGACTTGCGAGGATTTAATTCTTTAAGTAACTGCGCAACTTCATTAGTTGTACAATGGAGAAAACTGAGGCTATCATCTGCAATGACCTTAGAATATTCTCGGTGTTTTCACGCGTAAAGACTGATGCGAAGAATTTATTCATACACTCAGAAATATCACTTTCATCAGTTAATGTGTTTCCATTGCCTAATTTAATAACTGTTAAGTCATTAGAGCCTCCGCGTTTTGAGTTGACATAATTCCAAAAGAGTTTGTATTCTTTCTTATCGTGCATATTATTTGCCAAATTCCTCAAGTAATCCTAACGAGCCTCATTACATTTCCTCTTGAGCATGTTGTTTGTGCTCTTATATTTCGACCATAAATTGGCACCATCTCTTGCTTTAGTTTTGTTATATAAACGCGCTTCTTTTTTCTAGCAATTTTGATTATATCTTCTTCCGATATCCAAGGAGCACGACGATTTTTCTTCTTGCTTTTCTTGGGAATACACTGATTATCAGCGGTATTGTAGAGGTCAACCCACGAATTCCATACGTCATTGATATCATTTGAAATGAAAGCACAGTCCCAAGGGATATTATTAAATAGTTCATTTAAATCTGACCAGTCAGCCTAGTCAAAATGATAAAATCCTTTCTTGGAGGATTGATTTCGATAAGGATTAACATTAACTCTAAATGTAATAATGTTGTGATCTGATATTAGAGACCTTTAGCATTGCGTTTTTGCGGGGTACCGCAAACGTCAAACTGCAGTTTCGCGTTTGACGTTTTCCGTCAAAGTTGCGACATTTTAGCAAAGCGTTTTTTTCAAAACGTGTAGCGGAATGTTTGGGCAATAAACATGGCGGAAGCAAGAAGGTATTGTTTATATTGTTTTACTTTTTTATTTGCAACGTTTATTGTAGTGCTGAATTTTGAGAACAGCCGCCATATTGAATTTCCTTCATGGTAAGTGATGCTCGATGTTTGTGATAGTTTTAAACTAAACAGCAATATTTACAACACCAAATTATATTGCAAGTCAAAGAACACACTTCCTTCTGTATACCAACAACAGATATACGCGAGAAAAAGCAATATTCAGGCAAACAAAAGCTGAGGTAAACGACTTACCTGAAATCCTATACTTTGCCGTCGAAAACGCCAGAAATCTACGTCAAACGCGACGCCAAGAACTGGTCACGTGATTTCTTGAGGTTCGCGGTTAAAAAAAACGCAATGCTAAAGATCTCTATTGGCTCTCCGACCTCAACGTCCGCGACCAAGTCGATATTATTTGCTAAAACGAGATCTAATATATTATTCTCCCTCGTTGGCTGGAGAACCACTTGAGTTAGGAAATTATCAGCCAATATGTCTGCAAAGAGTTCATAATTGGACGAATTATTCAAAAATACATTATTCGACCAGTCAATGTCCTTAAAATTAAAACCCCCACCAGTAAAATATCATATCTGTTTGATCGGACAAACTCTCCAAGTTCCTTTGAAGTATTTCAAGGCATTCAGAATCAGCAGATGGTCAGTGGTATGTAAAAGACTCCTAACACAAGTGACCTGTTCTTTGAGTAATGAATATCAAGCATTAAAAGCTCAGCGTTTATACCTACTAATAAATCCCTCCGACTGCAAATGATGTTGTCTTTAACAGCAACTAACACACCACCTCCCTACGGTTTTGATGGTGCCTGAAGACCCAATAATTCTGCGGAAATAATTCGGACGAACTGACTGCATGTATCATCAAGATGGGTCTCAGTGACTGCTATTACGTCGAAGTAATAATTGAATAAAACATAGCATTAAACAAAGCTACTTTAATTTGTTGATTTGGGCCAGGATTCAGTTCAATGTCACCTCCTAGAATCAGCAGACTTGACATGAAACCCGGTCGAATGCCACAATCAAAGTGACGCCATCTTGTGAGCATATTACAAAGTTCTCTGTCGAAGTCCAGAAAGCACCAAAATCTCTCAGCAGTCTGATTATCAGTAACCAAAAATGTTTCACAGCCATTTTTCACAATCTTGAGGGGAACATCATTCAAAAGAGCCCACAGGAAAGATATCAAAAGGACCTTGTGTAAGAACCCCTCAAAACGCGCCATCGTACCTTTGATTTGCATAGTTTTATACATGGAGATATAAACATGGAGAAAACTTACTATCCCTCAGTTCCTGATGAGGAAAAGTTTTTGCAATCTCATTTACCATAAGATCAATCCCCACTGCAACTAATTCGTGTTCACTGATTCCTTCTCTTATCTCCTTCCTCACTGCGTCACCCGCAAGGTCAGCAATTCTAGCACCCTCTCTTATTAATTCAATTTCTTCATCAGATTTAATCATGCGCATGTGCATTGTGACCTCACCGACATCGAGAAACTCTGCATTTGGTAACGCTTCTGAAAATTTTCGATATTCGTAGAATGGTACGATATCGAGTTCTAGTCCAACGTGTTTTGTGGCACCAACCTGAAAAAAAGAAATGCTCACTTTTAATCCAAATGTTTGATTTTATGTGTTTCTAATGTCTGAAATGTTTGATAACTCGACAACGTTTATAATTCAAAAATAAAAATGAAGACATGACTAATCAACTGCACTTGTCAAAGTCTTTTCGGGCTGTTGATGCAGCAAATGGAAACAATTCATTATTTAACGGTCCCCTTCCCCGACTGTTATACATACCTCTTGCTTTATTGCATAGAAAAAGTTATCGTCGTGCCAGTCCGTATAGACCAGATTGTCTCCAAAAGTTCGTCGCCATGGTTGGCCATAATCAACGCCTATGATAGAGTGAAAAGACGAACATGCTGTAATTGCGGCATGAAAAACTTAACAAAATTTAGATGATTACTACTCAGTGGGCAGACATATCGTGCACAGTTTGTTTCATATTTTGTTTATGTTATAGTAGTTTTAGGCATAAATTTTATTCGATTCAGTTGTGTATGACGTGAACATTTCCTCAAAACGTTATTGTAATAACGCATCGAAATAGATCTATATTCAGTTCAGTATGGCTGATTCAGCTTCTCTATAAGTAGAGTAACGATCTAGACAACTTACATCATGCAATGATGACATTGACAAGTTGAACAGCTAGATGACAAGACATGATCATAGTCGTGCTGGCAAGATAAACCTCACCTATCTAATAATATTTTGTATTATTAAAATACTAAGCATCAAAGTTCATTTATTGTTGGTTCAAAAGTATCACATGATAGTGAAGAAATTCGAAATTTCCTTAGAAGTGCATCTGACTTTATATCTTTATTCATCAGTGAAAAATAACAAACAATGTCTTAAAATATAATTTTGTGGAAACACCACGTATATTTATTATTGCAGAGCTTTCGGTCCGCAAGTTCGGATCTTCATCAGCGCCAGTAAATTTTAACACTATTAATATATAATATAAAAATAATAGTATTATTAACATATTAATATTATTAGCACTGATGAAGATGCGAGCTTATGAGTCGAAAGCTCTGCGATAATAAACTTACGTGGCCGGTGTTTTCCCAAAATTATATTTTAATTTTATCTTCACCATGCAAACATATACGGAACTTAAGTAATATTTTGATTTACAGGCTGTATTGCAAATAAATCTTCTGTAAATGTCAGATGATTTAAACTTTGTAAACGTTTATTTTGTGACACTTTTTCGTTTCGTCAATTTTGACATTTTGTAAATAGTAAAATACTTGATAACTGAGATGACTTTTTTCTGGAGCAAAATGAATTTCTTTTTGAAAAAGGTAAGTAAAACAGAAATTCAATGTAACTCACGTGAAGAAATACTAGTTGCCTTCTCTGGTGTAACAATGTAAGCATAATTTCTACCCATTTTACAATAGAGAAATTCACTAAAATAATAAACGTTGTGATACGAAGTAAAAACGCATGCGTCAAGCCCAATTCTTTCCATGTGATCACGCAACTTGTCATGACGACGGTTCATCTCTGGTGCTGAAAACGTTGGCTGGACCTGAGAAATAAGATTCCCAAAAGAATAAAAAAATTTAAGATTCCTTTGAACAGTCTTATACGACACACAAACTTTGTCATGCGCAGATCGGACCTCACAGCCTCTTAAAACAATAATTATCTACGAGAATGGAAATATGAATACAGTATAACTCTATTATTACATCCAGTTGATCTGAAGACACGGAAAAGTACTGGCACTAGCTGCCAAATAGAATCCTTTTTCGATCCAAATGATCAAATTTCTCATGAAATATGATTTACTTTGTTTGTAAATTTCTGGTAGACTTATAATTTTCTTTATTAAAGACAGTTACCAAGTTTCAACAAATTTCACAAAGGAAAACAAAAGATATAACTGATTAACAACAGCAAAATGGATGGACAACAGGCCTTAGAATATACATTTGCTTAAATTACTATATTGACGTTGTGACCTACCATTGTACCCGCGATAGTTTCTTGATTAACTTGTGTTTAACATTAAACTTTTGTTGTTGTCGTGTTTATATTTTTCGTATCGCGTCAATTCAATTAATTTATCAACCAATGAGACCAGATTTGCGTTATTATAATCTTGTTTTAAAACACCTAGAAGCAATCCGCATCTTAATTAGATGTCGCGTTAATTTCTTTCGTGTTAATAAAGTGCATCGTTAATTTCCTACAGTAAGGTATCTTGTTGACTTATTGAAATGATTTGAATTTTAAAGTATAATCTTATCAGTACAGGCCAAACGGAAACTAAATTACAAGAAACGAGTAAAATGCTCTGTGCATAGGTGATGATGATTTTTCCTCACATATCATACCTGAAAAATAACTTTTTTGTAGAGTTCAAAAAGGGCACAAAATTTAGTTTTCTTTCAAGCAAAATTCAAAATTCCCCCAAACGCTGAAAAAATTCATTTTGATGCTAGTAAATTTTTAAAAAGGAGTCCCAAAATTTTGTTAACACCCTCTCCCTAATGAAATATCGGTATGGTTTGTCTGTTGGAAGGGGTTCAACAGTTTTGTTAGGCAATTTTAGGGCAACAAAACGTAAGTTTGGTATCGTGCTACATTTGTCTCTATCGTCGATGACATGCAAGAAACAGGCCTAGTGAGGCAGCCGAATGTAAATGTAAAATGTCGACGAATGCCTGCAAAGGATCATTGGTGGCATATCCGATTAAAATATAGGGAATAAACAGTAAAGCCACTCGATCAGCAGTTCAACATGCGAGGTTCCCCCATTTTTATGCAATTGAATGGCCAAAATATCGACGGAACAGCCAATTCAGCGTTTCTATTAGCCAGGAATGGGAGACGCAAACTTCAAAGGTTCCGGCTCGAGTGGCCCTGTTTATTTCGTATTCTGTGTCCGATTGTTTTCGTGACATTTATTGTTATAGTCACGTCATGTCAGAATGATTTGACCAAATATCAAAATCATGAAAACATTAAAAATCTGAGAGCGGATTAATGCAAAAGCAGCCGTATTGCGTTCTAGAAATAATAATGTTAGTGTTATTGTTAAGGTTTTTTCTGAGCATAGTTACATAGGCATGCAACTCGTAAGTTGTTTTGAGAGCCATTATTGACCTTTAGGCTTTACTTAAACCAGTTTTTCTGGTTTAGACGAAACAAAAGTCTGGCTTTCTGTATATGTCTGCAATTCTCTACACTTTTGTCTTCGTTTTACTATATAACATTTCGCGCGTATCACAGCATTCCTAACTCCAATCCTGCTATTATGCAAGTACGATGAAAATATATCAAATCTTAAAATATACTATACACAACAACGCTAACTCCGCATAAAGACAACATTATGATTCAACGTTTCAACTTTATTTAGTCATCATCATGACTAGAAACGTTGAATCATAATGTTGCCTCTAATCAGAGTTACCGTTGTTGTGTATTTTATAAAAATACTCAGTGGTTCCCACACTTAAAATATACACTCGTACTTTTTCTCCATTTTGTATTTTCATTGTTCGTGGTAAGTCAGACATTGTTCTAGCCGCATTACTTAGCTTGGAGATAGAATGAAAACGAGGTAATCTTGGTAGCGTTTTCAACATGTGATTAACAAACATCTATAGGCAGGAAAAGAAAGCCAGTGATTAGGGAAACGGAAGAACAATTTACAAATGGGTGGGTAGATCTTTTCTTGCGCGAAGTGTCTGTATATACTCTCTTCTTCAGAGACGCATGGAGCAGTCTAGCAATGATAATTTAGGTAAGTCGAAAGTAACCTAACGTCAATTTGTCATAAATACGATAATACGGCATCAAATGCTACAAAAAATTTGTTTTTGTTGGCAGCCTACCTTGAATGAATTTAAAATTTATTCCAGAGATTTAAACTTCCTAGATGTCATAATACCTGCTTCTACTACACAGGTTAAATAAACGGCTGCGATGCAACATCAAGGTCAAATGACGTGTAAAAGCCTGTTAATCTGCTTTCTATATTATCACGCAAGAACTTCAGAGTATCACAGAAAGAATCAGGGGACAGGGTCCTGGGATGTCCATAATCGGTGGTCAATAATGCGTACAAATAATAATAATATTTCTGCAGTTTGTTGGAAGAGGACGAAGAGGGCAAAACATATGCCTTTCATTGGTGAAATACGAGAACCAGGCCAAGTGAGACAGCCGAATGATAAGCGTGCAAAAGACGTTGACACGATACCTATACCATATCAAACCAGAAGAACAATATAAAACAATCTAGAGTTGCGTGCGAAGTTAATTTGGAAAACCCTTTACATTAATTTGATCATTTCTTAGAAAAATTACAACTTCTTTAAAATTATTTTATGATAACACACGATATTCTTACCAAACAAGGGCATGAGAACAGTATAGTGTGTTTTTACTCTATTATCACACAAGAACATGCAAACAAACACGCAGTTTAACCTGTTTTCAAAATACCAAACGATCAGATTGCAATGTTTAGCAGATCTTATCGAGTACTATATAGTAGCAGCCAACTCGACTAAAGCAGTCAACTGGACTACAATGGTAGTCAACTCAAATACAGTGGTAGTCAACTCGACTACAATGGTAGTCAATTCCACTACAGTAGTAGTCACCTCGACTACAATAGGCCTTTTCTGAAATAAGAGAACAAGATGCATGCTGGTATAGCTTCAGTACAAGCAATTCCATATAAGGTATGATAAATTAATTATTTTGTACTGAATCTAAACCACAATGCACCATGCTTTGTAGTTCAGAAAAGGTCTATGGCAGCCAACTCTACAGGGTGTCCCAAAAAAACCCAAAAACTATTGAAAATGATCTATTGTTAGAATTTCAATGCCTAGCACTAAATTGAGCCCACGAGTGGATAAACTATTGACATAACCGTCATAATTAATAATAATACTCAGTGTTAACCATTGTTATGCCAGACAAAAAACTAAACCTACGAGTGCATATTAGAAATGCAATCAAATTTTATGCATGGTTATTGTAGCCTATTCAATTTGGCTTTTATCAATTTTCCCATGAGCAAAACAAACGTACTTTACAAAGATATTTTAGTTTTTTAACAAGTGCTAGGGCATTCAAATGTTAACAATTGGTGATTTCAATAGTTTTTGGGTTTTTTTGGGACACCCTGTATTACAATTATAGTCAACTCGACTACAATACATGGTAGTCAACTTGACTACAATGGTAATCAATTCGACTACAATGGTATAAGTCGAGTTGCCAATCATTGTTGTCGAATTAACCATTGTAGTCGAGTTGTATATACAGTGTATCCCAGAAAAAAGGCTACTCTTTGATGTCAAGCGTTTGCGCCGCACGTTCGAATTTGAATGCTTTAACTCCCTAATCAGCCCAAAAATGCGTAATTCTCTGCTACCCAGAGATTTTTTATGCTTGCGTTGCAAGTTAATTGAATTGTTCTGCTAAAATAACACAGAATGGGCTCCTTAGGAGTTAAGCCCGCTTAGGGAATTAAAACATTCAAATTCGAACGTGCGGCGCTGGTGGTAGTTAACCCTATAATATCACAACGATTCTCAAATTTTGAAAAAAAAATTTATTGCGTTAGTAAGTGTAAAATTTATTGTATTTTTACTTTCTGATGGTTTTACCCCGCTATGTTGAATGCCTTTGTTGTGATATTCCTTTTTTTGACAAGGTTTTTAAAAATTTTGCATAGCAACGGTGTTTGATTGCTATGATTACACCATTTGCCCTTCATTAAGCGAAAAAAGAAAGTCATTAAGATAATTTTGCACCTTCGCAAAGACAAATCGGAATTTCAATAAGACATTATGTGCAAGTCAATAAGCGTGAAAGGATATTCAATAGCAACAATTGGCGATGTCATGCATAAAAACTGAAAGCCATTAATCAAAGATGGAAATTCAATAAGAATACAAAGAACATTCAAAAACACAAAAGACGTTTCATTTGAATACAAGCAACGTTCAATTAGAGAAAAATGCAAGTTCAATAAAAACCCAGATTTACTTTATAGCCACGCAATCATATTAACCCCCAAAAAACAAATACAACCTGTATTACCAAGTTTTATTAGCCTAAGTTTGTATGTGGCGTTGCCATAACTCTGCGGTGCTTGCCACCCATCCTGTCCCAAGCCTTGCTTGCTTTCTACAGTGGTACACTGTAATATTTCATTTCGTTTAGACACCTTTGTAACATTTCACGTTATTCAAAAACTTTTAAAACAATTCAGCAAAGCCAAATCTTTGCCGGATAAAGCATATTTTTCAAATAGCCCTTTTCTTTTCTGTGAGCATGTTGGTGTTCACATGACAACTTCATTCAGAACATACATTTTTATCTAATTGAGCGTTTCTTGTATTCAAACAAGAACTTCTTTTGTGTTTTTGAATGTTCTTTGTATTCTTATTGAATTTCCATCTTTGATTAATGGCTTTCAATTTTTATGCATACTTGCGTCAATTGTTGCTATTGAATATCCCTTCACGCTTATTGATTTGCACATAATTGTTGTTGAAATTCCGATTTGTGCTGGTGAAGGTGAAAAATTATCTTAATGACCTTCCTTTTACGCTTAATGAGGGGCAAATGGTGTACTTTGGTTGCTATGCGCTTTTTTCACCCAGAATTTGTGATTTTTTTTCGGAACCCCTTTAAAATATCGAAGGAACACCCCTCCTTTCATCTATAGCAGTTTTCTCGACCCATGCCTCTACAATGAGTCGTGCGATTTGTTTCATTCAGGCTTGCCAGATCACTGCATTTTTGAGGCCAAATCTTCAACAATGCTCTTTGTTTTTCTTTGTACTTGCCTTTTGTTTTCTTTGTTTACTTGACTACACTAATGACGATTTGGCCTCAAAAATGCAGTGATCTGGCAACCCTGGTTTCATTGTGCATCCACTGTGAATATTACAAAGCGATTTCGGAGTGTGTGAAAAAAGTACATAATCTCTTTCGTTGGTGTACGCTACAAGGTTCTTTTAAGCGATTTTGTGTAATAATAATGAAGAACAAGGGTGGAACTAAGTTTAGAGCGCTTAGAAGAAAGAAAAAACGAGGCTTTTTTGGTAAACGGCCACACGAGGTTCAGAATGATTTGGCCAATGCCACGTCGGTGACTGATCAAAATCCTTCTTGTTCTGATGTCCCTGTCGCTAAATGTACAAACGATTGTGTCAGTATTACGTCCAAGAAACTATTAAACACTTCTTTTGAAAAACTAGAAAGCAGTAAAAGTATATTTTAACTCGCCAGCAAGCAAAAGAAGTTGGGATTCGATCGCCAGCAAATGTTGAAATTGCCTCTGGATTCAAGTTGCAAGATGCTGTTCTGTTGAGCAAGTGCATATCGACCGCAGCAATTTGTAGTTCATGCCGCCAAGCATCTTCAAAATTGGAACTTTATCAAAGAAATAATGAAAGAGAAGGCTTGTGTGAGTCTTTATTTTTAAAGTGTTCATCATGTAGTGTGGAAACCCCATTGGCTACCAGGGGAGGGAAAGGGCAGCTGACTGACAAGACAATAGACAAAATTTTTATGTAAAAGCTATCAGAGAGAACAAAGGTATGTTGAAGGCATGAAGAACAGCATAAAGGCAATCCAACACCATATGATAAAGAATGAAGGTGTATCCTTGCATGTGCAACATAAGTACTGCCCGAAGTCCAGCGATACATGGTGTAAGTATTGGAAAGATGAAAATGAGGGAACATCACTATATAATGAGGATAATCACTTGTCCCATGTATTCATGGACCAATTGCAGAAAATATTTACAAGACTGTCAAATCATGATCTTCTCAGTAGGTGTTTGAAGGGAATGACACAGAATCAAAATGAAGCTGCAAATGGTATACTGTGGTCAAAATGTCCCAAGACCAAATTTTGCGGAGCAAGGCGTGTGAGAACAGGGGCGGATCTAGGATTCTTAAAACGTCAGTCAAAAATTCTGGACAGTGATAGCTGTGACGTCATAGTGATGACGTCACCAATATGATGACATCATAACGTCATCATATTAGCATTAACTTTGTTACAGCCGCATTTGAGCTCCACTGCTGTTTCGCCCAATATCAGGGCTCATCAGCATGCCTAGGAAACGCATCAAGAAACGAATCCGACATGGACAGCAGCCTGGTTATAAGGCGCCAGACACCCGCCTTCACACCTCTTGCTAAATACATGCAGCAACAGGAGTTTGGTTAGAAATGGGGACCTTTTGGGACATTTCATGGATGTGAAAGTGCTCAATTCTCACACCATCCCGGTCAGTTCTAACCCTTTACCCCCCGTTTAAGTGAGCAGTCTGGTTATTAGCGCCAGACACCCGCTTACACACCTATTATTATAGGAGTTTGGTTAGAAATGGGGACCTTTTGGGATATTTCATGGATGTGAGAGTGCTCAGTTCTCACACCATCCCGGTCAGTTCTAACCCTTTACCCCCCCAACGATATAATAATGATAATGATTTGTCTGAAATATCTACTCTTTATCAATCAAATCTGCATTAGAAATGATATTTGTGATCTGCAGTGTTAATCTAGCGTACAGTAGGCATAAGGCTTGAGTGGTTTACCGGTTTTCAGTTTAATTTTGAAACCTATTTTCGGTTAGGCTCATAAAAACAGGAAAACCATCATTATCTATTTGTTAACCGTATTGTGCAAAACTTGATCTTGTATGTGTATGATGTAGTTATTAAAGGTTTGTGTCGTTTTTCGTGAATACTTGTTCTTTCCTATTATCTATCCGTGATTTTTTCGCTCTATGTAATTTTGCAAAAAAATGTTTTACTTTTTTCCTCAAAGTCGGCAAAAACTGAAGTGGTATAGGGTTATAGGTTTTCAAATGCGTTGTTGACGGTTTTATTTTAATACTGCAGTCAACAAAGTTACGTACAGTATGAAGTTTGCGCACATTTTTGAGATGACTTACTGTAGTTGTGCTAAATTTCAAATTTCATTAGTCCATTCTATAAACATGCGCTACTCAACGAAATAGACAATTGTGTGAAAAAAAATTAAGAAAACTTCAGCCTTGTACTCCCAATATAGATCATTCCCTTGACATTCGTTCCTGGGATGATGCTATGACATGTACTAACGATACACATGAATATATTTGTTTATCTTTAAGCCTTGCCTAAAGTTTTTGACAAGTTTTCAATTTTCTTAATATTCGTTTTTAAAATGATGCCAGTGGCGTCGCCAGCGCGATAAGTGAGGGGGACATATTCATATATTCGTGTTGTGCACAATTAATTTCTCTTGAAGTCGATTCGATTTCAAAAGAAATTAATTCTGGAGAACACGAATATATGAATATGTCCCCCTCACTTATCGTGCTGGCGACGCCACTGAATGATGCCATGTACTAACGATGCTATTCTGACATGCAAAATGATGTAAACTACTGACTATGCATGGTAGTAAACGATACATGAGAATTTCCCAGTTGTTTCACAGTACTTAAATGGTTTTGAGGGTGCGTTCAACCTGAATAAGTCCTTGAGTATGAGCAGAGGGCATTTTAAAGGGTAACATATCAGATGAATTTTAAACGAGTATTCCCTTGAGCAAACTTATCAATAACTTTTTCAACATCAGGAACAACTTCAGTATGAATCCCCATCATTGCCAAACCATTCAGCCGTTCTTCCACCATAGTACTCCTTTGGTAGTTTTTCAGGTTTCTCAATGCAGAAATTGACCTCTCACATTCACAAGATGTAATTGGGAGTGTGCCTAAAATACGAAGAATAACTTTGATGTTTTCAAATCCCTTAAAGCTAACAGATTTTAAAGTTGTAATCACTGTATCTGGAAGAGGACCGTTATGTGTGTCCCAGTAAATAAACCACTGTCTTAATTCAGCATCTAAAGCAAGTGGATTAGGCAAATCATCATGATAAAACGTGGCAACAGTCTTAAAACGCTCTTTCCAGTCAATTCCATTCTTGCACAGGGACATCATCTTCACAGGCACAATACTTAAGCCTTTATAGACATTTACGCTGTCCAAATCAAATCTAGCATCTAAAGCTGCTTGAAGATGATCTAATAAAGGTATAGTAATCGTTAGTTTATAATGTTCTGAAAAAGAACTGCTGGGAGGGTTTGATCGAGTTGTTTGCCTTCCAACAGTCCTTTTTTTTGCTTCCTGAATGCCTACTTCCTTGCACAGCTTCAACGCTTCATCATACCAGGTGTTGTGGTAGAAATCAATGTTGTTTCTCATGATCATAACATCATTTTTCATGGTTGTTATTAGGTGAAACCCATCCATAACATCGATACTTTTCCCCTGCAATAACTCAGTAACAGGAAGTGTGGCATCAAGTACATGTCTAGTGATAACTAATGCAACAATAAAATCAAACTGGGTAATTAGTGTAAGCAAAGATGATGCATCAGCAGAAAGAGAAGGCTTAGTCTGGGACTCACCACTAACCTTTTTGACCATATCCTGTAGTGTGTCAATTAATGGGATAAAAAGCTCTTGGAAAGTGTCAAGACTTTGAACTTGCTCAACCCATCTGGTTTTACAAAGACTTACTAGTTTGGTTTTCTTTGTGTTCAGATCAGAGTCCTCAATATGATCAGCAAAAGGCATATTACGTGTCTGTGAAATATTAATAAAGTTAGCAGCTTGATTAACATGTTTCAACATTGTGGTTACTTCAAGTATAGAAAGGGTGTCACAAACAGACAAATTTAACCGATGACTAAAACAATGAGTGTAAAGAGCTTTTGGGTTGACTTTTAAAATATGGGCAGCCAAACCATTAATATGCCCAGCAACAGCACCTGCACCATCATAACCTTGTCCCCTGCAATTATCAATTGGCAATGTTAAATTGTCTAAACCTTCTAAAATAAGCTTAGCAAGATTTTTACCACTCAACCCCCATTTACAATGCATAAAACAAATAAACTCTTCTCTAACGTTCATACCACTGTCAATAAATCGCAGAACAAGTGATAATTGTTCTTTGTGAGAAGAGTCAGAAGCTTCATCTGCAATGATGCTATAGTACCTACTTTCCTTAATCTCTTCAATAAGATCTTCAGATATGACTTGGCCAATGCATTTGATAATCTTGTTTTGGCTTGTTTTAGATATGTAGCTGCTATTCTTACCACAATCACGCAAATGTGTTTTCAAAATATCATCACCAGCTCTCACTCTAAAATTAAGTGATTCAACAAAGTTACCAACATTGCCATTGGTAGAGTAACAACCAACCTCTGGATAATACTTGGAGTCATCACGATGACCCCGCAGACCTATGCCAAGCCTGCCACAAAATAAAACAGAATCTACAATAGGCCTAAGAATTTTCCTGTTTTCTGCAATTTCCTTTTTGACATTTGCATCCATGATGTTTTCAATAGGCTGTGTGACACCTGACATTTGAGAAAGTAAAGCAGTTAGCATTGGATAAGTACATGCATGCAGTCCCATTTCTCCCCCAGTGTTATTACCAGCATGCCGTCTAAAAGTAGACATAGCATCATTCCAGTAACGAAAAGGCTGAGAAACTAATCTAGTAATTCTAGAACTTCTACGTGGAAAACGATCTCCAAAAAGTACACAAGACAAACAATATGCACCATCCTCAGATGCTGAATAGCAAAGCCAGGGAAAGATATTAAGCCAGTCATATTTAAAACTTCTTTTGTTCTTCTCACTTAATTGAGGAAACACATAATTCCTGTGTGGCCTAAAAACATTTTTAATAAAAGTACAAATATCAGCAGTATTCAAGCTTTTAACCTTTTGCCTGTAAGAGGCAATATCAAAATTGCTTGTTGGCATAGATGCTTTTACCTGATCATCAGATACTTCTGTACTTCCTAATAAAAGCTCAGGTGACTGCAGTGGTTTTGAGGTCAATGATTCAGTATCAGTTGCAGTCATTGAAGTAATCAGTGCAGCTTTGGAAGAAAAGCTTTCATTAGGGGCTCTGGTTTTAGTACAAACACTTACCAAAGGTTTTTCCTCTTTTGAAAAAAACTTGTAAATATCCCCATCTGCCTTTGAACCTAATTTGGCCTTTTTAGATTGTGATGAACTAGTTGCACTTAGACACTTTCTTTTAAGTTTGCTGGAATAAAATACTAGAGGAACAAAATGGTTAGGATGGAAACTTTCACCAGGTTCAACAATACCTTCATGACAAAATAAAATATGAAGGGCATCTGAAAATACTTTGGCAGGGTTTCTTGGATGTATTAAAGAGTTAAACTGTAGTTTATGGCGTATTTCCCCTGAATCTGGGTAATATGTTCGAATATCTTTCCCTATAACAGAAGAAAGACTTAAAATACAAAGAAATGAGGACCATTTCTTATCATGGCAGTTTAAAAAGGCTTCCTTTTTTACAAGGTCTTCAGTCATCAAACCTGAATCCAAACACTCTTGTGATACAGACCTAGGCAAAAGATTCTTTAGGCTGTTGTGAAATTCACTATGCTTTTCCACAATAGATGAAAATAATGGGTGTTGAGAATAGAATTCAGCATTCATAAAAAGTTCAATTGAAGTAAGTTTTCTCAAAATAGGTACTAAACTGTTATCACCTACCAGAACCAATGACACAGAACTGTATAGGCAATTACCTGAAGCTTCTGATCTAAAAAATGTACCACCATTTGAGACTTAAATCAGTTAATATAAACAGAGGGCCAAATTACAGAAAACATCATGTAAACTTAACAGGCTTTTAATATAAACTGTAAAGTAAAATTCTAATTATATTCTCACGTTATTTAAATTTAGGCGCATAGAAATAGAATCCCTGGTTTAAGATTAAGAAAGGAGAACATAAATAATAAATTGATTCAATACAAATCGCGGCATGTGTTAAAAAAATTTACTTAATGAAATACAATATGCAATAAATAGGCACGTGCATGCTACTTAGCTATAATCGTATTCATCGCATATATTTCAGGAAATGCAAATTTTACAAAATATAATTATAGCACCCAACTAGGAAACTTTCTTCTGAGGCTTCTAGGCGCAATGGGTCATGGTGAAGTTGCAAGTCGAACGGACGAATATATATGTATATTTGAAGTCAAAATGTATATTTTAGAGCGTGTTGCCGTGCTATATTTCAACTTTACGTTTGTCATACGAATAATATTGCAGCTAATATCATGTCTGTTCTGACTATTCATTTTGTTATATTTTCATACCTTATAGCAGTACACACTCTTCCTTTATTACTACGATCTTTGAGAGGCACGTATATTTCAGCTGAGAAGTCTCTACTCAAAGCTTTCCCAGTATCGAACAACAGTGATAAAAGCTGCTCGCTCGAAATGGTCGATGCCGCACGATAATCCTCGCTTAACGAACTCTTGAGCTGCTCAAGGGCTGCTAGATTGCTTTCCAAAATCGCATTTCGAACATCCGCGTACAAATCACTACTCGACATTGTAAAATAACTTTTCAAGTCAAGTCAACTCGTATGGTATACGCGAATACAAGATTAGCATGGAAAGGACTGCTTTGCATGAATTTCGCAATTTTCAATGACTGATACCCCCAGCCGCGAATAAGTCTGAATCAGTCCAAAAAATGAGCCAATAGAAATAGTCAATATTTTCAAATTGACCAATCATAACATAATATATGGACTGGTATGACTCCCTTAAGCTACAAATAAGTCAGACCACCCCACAGATCAGTCCAGATCAGTCAAGATTGTCTATAAACCAATCAGATGTGCAGATTCGAGACTGAGTCGGTCACCCGATTCGGCGAGATTCTGGCGTTTCACCGCTGCTCTCGATGAGCAAATCGTTTTCTCAAAACGAAGCACGTAACTGGACTATGATATGAAATTCATATTATAATCACATAAATTATTCTAATTTCGAAATAATAAATTATTATTTCTTTGCAAAAAATACGTCAGTCAGGCGACTGAGTGGACATACCCTAGATCCGCCCCTGTGTGAGAATTGCTGTGTGTGAGACTGTGGCTGTTTATAATACAGGAGCTGCAAGTAAAGCAATGGTGATGACAATGTGTGGCATTACTCCTGGAGAGAATTCAATGAGGGCTCTTAAGAAGCAAGACAGAGTGTGAGCACTGACTGCAGCAAAAAAGGTTACTCTGAAATATAAAGATCAGAGGAGGAAACTTCGTGCCATGCGAAAGTCCAAGGGAGGTAAGAACTCCTATCTACTTGGAGGGTTCAGTTTGAGCTCTCAGCCTGATGTTCAAGTGAAGGAAAATAAAAAGAAAAGAAAGAGAGCTGCAGAACCAAGCATCAAATTTGTAATGCCATCAATGGAAGTTGTTGGGAAGAAAAAACGGATGAATTGACACTTATCCTGGTATGTTAAAACTCAATTAGTAACAGTTGTAGACCAGGAATCTTCATATACAGCACATTACTATCTTGCCTGTATCCCTTGGAAAGCTAGTTGACTGTTCAGAGCAAATCTGTGTTTAATACTAGACTATAAATAAGTAGAAACTATTACTGTATGTTTAACTTTGATTTTCTCAAAACATCAATGTTTTGCAATGTACAACTGGCAACAGCTCTAAACTAAAGACAATTTGATAGAATAGCTCCATTTTTTGACTGAAGGTGTATCTCAAAGTACTTTATGCAATGAATAAACAATTTTTCAAAATTTGCGATACTTCTTGCGTTGGTACTGGTAATTAGTAATACTGCTCCATGTAATAAACAAGCGCGTCACATAACTGGTATTTAAAATAGGTTGTTTTACGGTCTTTGGATATACGAACATACGTGCATATATACCCCCCCCCCTCCTTTTCCCAATTATTATCGAGCCGGTTACGACCTACCGTTGACCGTTGAGGATGCCTTGGTTAGCACGAGAAGTATATGCCACCTTAATATAAATATATCAATCAAAATAATTTCTTAGTAAACACGTTTCTTAAATTCTCATCTCTGGGTTTTAAGATAAACATGTACAGCCGTCCTTTGTGCTCATTCTCTGTCAATCAACAGGCGGCAGATCTGACCCAGATCTGACCCAGCTTTTACCCAGCTTACCCCAGCCAGGGACCAAATAATTTACGGTTGGCAACGCTGGCCTGGGTACGAGTGACTAGGAGGAAGATATATGAGCTCAATCTTTATTTCGTGTCTTTATTTGAATTTTTTTTTAAATAAGTATTTTAACACCAGTGACTTTATGTGCTTCAAAGTATATCAGACAATTATAAAAAGTAATAATGATTTAGTTGTATTGCTTTGTAGATTATGACAACAGAATCTCATCAGTCTATGTAGTTGAAAACGCAACTTAGTCTTTGATTCTTATTACATAAGCTATTGTCGTGAGCTTGATTCTTGCGCGAACGATTTACTTCCGTATACAAATTAAATGGCATTGTAGATTGTGTTCCTGGTTGTGGTGATGCTGAGATGATTCTCTCGACGAAATATTGAAATAAAAGAAGGTATGCATTACCTAAAGTTTTTTATAAACCATTACTAGTACAAACCCATCTTATTTCATAATAATCACCTGTTTGTTCGTCTTTTTGTAATATTACGAAGTGTATGATGGCGCGAATTTTTTCAATACTTTCATTCAATCATGTCTTGTTATTATTTTGTTTAACATACGTTAAAGGTTTAGAAATATTTCTTTATATATGTTTATTAAAATAACGTCTTTATCTTACTGTATACTTTATATCTTCGTCAGTATTTAACATGCTATATATGACTGTATGCAGTATAAGTTGACAAATGAAACATGTTTTTTATCATTATCATCATTGAATTTCATTATTTTGCCAGTTGCCTTGCTAAGGAATTTTGGAGTCTAAAAATCCCTTTTTTCGTAGTTAAATTTTTGTTGTGGCAGTGGACCCCACAATGAATTGATGAGTAAATTGCTCACTGCACAACCAACAGTTAAGGCGATCATCAATTTTACACCTTATAGGGATGGATCTAGAATGTTAAATGGGGCGAGGGGATCGTATACTAGAGTGGAATGTTTGTACTGCTAACTGCGGCATTGGGTGCACATTTTGATGAATTCTATATATTTTCTATTGCATTTTGTAAATCTTGGCCATGCAATCTTCAAACTTTCTAGTCTGGTTCATATAATCAAGTTCTGCCTAACTCATTTCTTTTGAAATCAACCTTATCTCAAAAGAAATTGGTTTGGCAGATACTGAATTTTTGAATATGCAACTCTTCCCCTAGTTGATGCTCTATCTACCAGAGCTGCATAATATGGTGGACCATAGGACTATTGGGCCTAGAAAATGTTTGAGGTTGGCTGAAAGAAGTATGGTAAAACTGTAAATTCTGAAAAGTCTCATTTCTCAAAGTATAGGAAGACACTGAGTATGATCAAAGAAAGGGTCACTTTTTGCAAGCACATATTTAAATGTGTTTATGATACTGATACACTTTCTTAGACATTCTAATGTTTAACAGTAACAAAATCATTGATGGATCAAGGGAGGTGCATCGAGTTGCATATTCATCTATTCAGGCTCTGCCTGACTATTGAAATCAATATATTAACATCCTCGATCTGTCCCTGGATAAGGTTTAAAAATGAAAGTTTTTTATGTGTTTACTTGTAGAAAATATTCTCAATTGGACTCTGTAGTCCCAGAAAATAAAATATTTTATGCTGCCCTGCTATCTATCAATATTATTTCAGAAGAAATTAGTCAGGCAGAACCTAAATATACAGTATGTAGTGCTCTATCTATCAACATTATTTCAAAGAAATTAGTCAGACAGATCTAAATGTATGAATATGCACCTCCCCCCAATTAATGCTATATCTATCAACCTTAGTTCATAAGAAATAAGTCAAGCAGAACCTGAATATATGTGTAGGCACCCCCCTCCCAATTATTTAATTAATGTTCTGGATCTTTCCCAGGACCTTACATTGCTGGCACTTAATGACTTGCAGCTTTCTTGTATTTAACTTGCATCACAAACTTTGCCATTTGCTTCCTATGCATAGATAAAAAGACATGTTTTGAAACTTGGATGCCCGCCATTTTTTTCTGTGTTTTTTTGGCAAGCATTTCCCTGCTATTTTTGCATCCTTGACTGTGATGTTCCTTTGATGATGAAAAGTGATGGCTGGAATGAGAGAACCTTAATGTAGGGTTGGGCAGCATATTTTTAAATTGAAAAAACTGAAACACAGTAGAAAATGTGAAAAATGTTTGAAATTTTCTTGTATTGAAACAAAATAAAGTAATTGAATGTCCAAAAATGCAAAATTGGGAAGCATTTTCCCAAAAAATACCTTGGCAAACTAAACTACACTACCATTTGCAAGCAACTGCAAACCTTTTATCATCTTTGTTTACGTTTCAAACCAGACGTTTGCCTTAAAACATGCTAAATTGCTTATTTAAACCTGTCAATCAAACTTTTAGTTGTTTGAAACATAAATAAACATGATCATTTAATAAAAGGTTCACAGTTCAGATTGCTTGAAGTTGGTAGCATGGCAAAGAGAGGTGCTTTCATGTGTTTCATCTTGTTTCATGTTAAAGTAACATAATTTAATAATGATATCGTGGTAATATATTAAATCAATGCATGTGTTGTCAACTAGCCTAGTGCCAACCAATTTACTGGTAACTGGTCCTAGCTGGAGCTACCTTGTTCGCCCTAGACTTCAATATCTTGGAAAAATTAAATATTTTGCATGTTACCATAAAATTACAAAATAAGAAACCTCTATCTCAGGTAACTAGAGCAGTTTAAGATGTAAAACATATCTGTGCTTTCCTATTTTTGGAAGTTAATTCAATTTAATTATTACATTATGCGATAGATTTCTATGAGTGTTGATGAGAATGAAATAAGTAAACTTAATAAAAAATGTTTTGATTTTTTAGAGTTGTCAAAGATGAAATGATATTTGTTCATGTCCAATGTATCGCAATCTAACACCATTTTTCCATGCGGAGAAAGAAAACTTACATATAACAGTTCCCAGAAGAATGCAAGAAAATCACGATCCAGATTGTTTAGGTTGTGCAAAATGCAGCAAGACTTCATATGCTCAACGTCAAACATGCACCAGTCTTAGTGAAAACTGGAGTGATCAAGTGCTGAGGGAAAATTACTGCACTGATTGTAGTGGTAGGAACAGAACACAAAACATTGGAAAGATGTATGTTAATGAAAGTCAGTCAGGATACCCTAAGATACCTGTGGATACACAGGATTATGTGACTGTATTGAACCCACGCCGCACAGATAGATCAACTGACTCTGGTAGAGGAAGCATGTACGGCTGTGATATGATCTACGTGGAGGATATACCATCACATGAAGATGTAAATAAAACAAAGACATGTGGTTGTAGTAAAAGCGAAGTTGAAAACTGTGGAGTTTACACTTCAAAACATTCCAGTGAGAAATCGCAAAGAGGAGATTATCACAAAGTTGATGATATAAGTTGTTCTGAAAGTTTTGGAAGTAGCGGGATTTCTGAGAGAGAGACCTCTGCAAAAGATCAAAGTAAACAAGCTGAGAATAAATATGATGCAAAAAATTCAGGGAATTGTAGAAGTAACAATAAGTTTAATGGAAAGACCACTAGTACGTCAAATGGTCAAAGCAAAGAGTCAGGTAGTTTTTCAACTAAAGAGAGTAGCGAAGTGAACTTTGGAAAAGGAAACGCTATAGATCCAGAAAACTATGAATCAGAGAGACCAGACAGGTATGAGAAGTTTGGACAGTGTACTGGTAGTGAAGGTGTTGAATCAATGCCTCGAAAAGCTAAGGGTAAGAATCATGACACAGAATATCCAAAAACTGATTGCAAGCGTAAGTCGCTGCATAGGGAAGATATTGCAGATAAGACCAAGCCCTCGAGGACTGGTAAAACTGGGACTGATGATGCAAAGAGAGCAACAAAGAGTGAGACATTTCCACCGAAAGACAATAGGAGACAACCTAAAACAGAAGAGAGTGAAGTGCTAAAACATGAAAGGTCTAAAGTATCCAAAGGATCAAAGAGAATGCCAAGAAGACGTGCTCCACGCCGACCTGCACGCGATCATGCGCGTGACTCCGAAAAACAAGATAGCAGCGGCGTGGTTGAATGGCCGCACTTTGTATATGATTCCATCAAAACAGGTTGGCATCTAATCAATCTCATTCATACGTTGGATATGTTGCAAAATTTATACATGTAAATGCATGACTCGTTCGTACAGTATGTTCCTGTAGATTGTTAACTTATTCACGTAGGTGAAATGAGACTAATCAAGTTTTGACAACATTGGTGCCACCAGTTTTTTAAAATACTTTTGCAATTTAAGAAGATTTTACTTTATTTTTAATGTTTTTATTTTGAGAAAAAATCTCAATTGACCTTTCTTATAACGACGTAAAATGCGGAAAATTAGTGTTACAGATATTTGTTTGAGGCAACCATATACGTGTAACATCTCGAGTTCGAATTTAAATTCATTAGAAAGGTTCATTACTGGTGGTTTCTTGGTGGTTTCTTTCAAATTGTACAAAGTTCCTGGTACTGTAATACAGTTCCTGATCTAAAACGCTGCTACAGCTATTCTTATATTGTTGATTGTTCTCTCTTCTTGTAATAAATGTAATTATATACCATTGATTAGCATGATAAACCATATTTTTACAATGATATTCTACTTATTAGGGATAGTTTCTGCTTTGTGTGGGATTCCATCGTATCTGAGTATTGGATGGTCATTGCTGGTATATTTTCTTCACACGATACTCCTGCTTATATTGCCTGTGCTCTTCTGGTAAGTCTTTGGAATTTACAGTAACAGCATTAAAAGCACATGCTAATTAAAGGTAACAATTTAACAAATTAATGACGGATGTGAAAACGAAAGTAACTAAAAAAACTATTGTGAATGGTGCATGTATAAATAATCGCTGTCCTTTAATGTTTTTATTGTCATGAAGTGTAGAAATTAATCTGCATTCAAAAGACGTAATTTTATAACATTTTTTTTAGCACCTGGGCGTTCATAAGAAATGTTGTTGGATATCTTTGGAATATACTTCCTTATCTCAAAACTTGGATAGGTTCGATTCGAAACAAAATATTCCGGAAACAAAAAGAAAGTTTCAATGATACAGCCCAACAGCAAGCAAACCGTTCAGCCCCGCGCCAACCATCCGATCCACTTCCTGAAGGTAGGAATGTGCAGTAGTCCAGACAAAGATATCGTTTGCTTCGTTGACTGTTCATGCTAATAACTGTTTGTTATTATTTCGTTCTGATGGATTTTTAGCTGATGAATTAGTTTCCAAACTTCTTGAGTCAAAAGATCTTGATGCATACCAGTAAGATTGGTTACTGCATAGTAATTACTATTTTTTACATTTTTATTATAATTTGCTAAAATTAAACGTTCCTCGCAGCGGGCTTAAACACCTTATGACACCTATATAGCCATTTAGCTTAAGTTCCTTTGTAAGAATTTATAAAAACAAGGACTTCAGAGTATTGTCAAAGTCGTGGAACTGGGATAGAGCTTGTTTTGCATGGAAGTAAACTGTTGGTAATAAATTTTCAATTTATTTGATTTAAATACTATTGATATATCGTCATCCACGTTGACAGTGTACATGTAAACGCAAAGTAATGTCATTTTTTTAATCTCTGATGAAACCCATATATTTGTCGCTGACTAACAAACATGAAAGACTTGATTTTCTCTCTTGTCAATGTAAAAATCTGCACGCTATGAATAGAGTTTGGGATGCGCTATTAACAGTCAATGACGTTTATCATTGTAATAAGAATTGTTCAATGAGCGAGGCTGTTATCGCACGAGAGGTCTTGGTTATAAACGGTTATTTAAATTGAATTGAATAGGTGTGCAACAATTTTTTCCATATATCTCTCGTAATACTGACGTTAGAACAAACATACAATTTACAAAAAAAAAGATGAATACAGCAATAGTTTCTAAATGGGTACAAAGCGTGACGAGGAACAACTACAGTATAAAGCAATTTTGGTCAATTTTTAATCATTTAGAATCCTTGGTGTGTCGCCAACAGCAACTGATGATGAAATCAAGCGGAAGTACCGAGATATGGCGAAGGTCGTACATCCAGATAAGGTAATCTTTACCAGTGAGCTCTATATTTAGCTGGAGTAAGTACTTCAGAGAAAAATAAAACCATAATTGCAAAAAAAATGTCGTCTGGGAGGTATCAATGCACACAAACGTTCTTTCCATCAAGAGAAGAAAGGGAGGTTGTTATTTGGACCTTCGTAAAATCATAATATTCTTTTCATCGTAGTCAAAACTTATTTTCCTCATAGCTAACCGCACTGGAACTGACATCATACAACTTCTTACATGCTTTAGCAATGGGACGGTCATTGACGTATCACTGTGCAAGCTGCTGTATTTTTCAGTTTATTCTATTTAGAATGCTCACGAAAATGCCAGTGAAGCTTTTCAGATCTTACAATCTGCATTTGAGGCTATCGGCGACGAGGTGAATATCATTTACGCTCCTGAAGCCTGTGAAAGATTATGAAATATAAACTCACTATGCAATCTCGTAGTCAGTATATGTATGTTTATGCGTTAAAATGCAGTTGTTAAATATAAATCTTTTTCATTCCCAGGAAAAACGAATGGCATATGAATTTGAGAACGGTAGAAAACGGTTTGAGGTAAAGATATGCAGCTATTTCAATTAAGGTTGTCCTTCCAAAAGCGTGAACTGTGAACTATGATTACGCAAGGGCTGATGGATTATTGTTTATTTAGGTCCTGATACTCAGGGAATACCTTTGTAGTGAGTAAATTTGCCGTCGTGAGATTCCTAGGGGCCCTCGATGCTGTTTCAAAGAGATAATTCTCCGTTTAGAGGTGAAAATAAGCAATAATCCATCATCCCATTCGCACTCATAGTTTACTGTTACGCTTTTGAAAGGACAACGTTTATTGAATTAGCTGTATACGGTATACAGCTACTGTAGACTGTCGCCTCCGCATCTTATATAATTACTACATTTTACTGGATTTTACATGGTGGATCGTTCTTGTTCTACGTTATGTCATGTAAAAAGCAGCTAAATGTAGAGTATTGTAAAAACGTCTGCAAAGGATATATCTAATAAAGGTATTGGTCAGTCTTTGATTGCTTTTGCATGTTCCAAACCTAGAATCTAAAATCACATTTTGTCATGAACTGTACATGTGTGATATAAATGCACGTGTGCAATCTTTGTAATATAAAAAGTGAGTTATTTTTAAGTAGTAGAACAGTAGATATATACTGTATTTGGCAGTCGCCTGAATGTACTGATTCGCCATTGTCCTGATTTCCAGTAACATATGCTGTAGTGACTGCAATGAAACGAATATTTTAGGAAGAGATGGACGAATTCTTTGTAGATTTTATGGAAAAATTACAACAGGCAAGTTCTTTTCTATTCAGAATGATGTTCTTAATGTGTTCCTGCGGTTAAGGGCAGAAATTCGAACCAGACAGTGCATGCTTATCTATTATTTGCTCAGTTATGAAATAACTTATCATCCTTAAAATTTCACTGGAATCAGTAGCGTTTGTGAAAAATGTTAAGCGCCAGTACACTATGCCAGTTGTGCTGCAACTTGTCTCGCAATTTTGTTGCGACACAAGTTGCAAGCGAAATTGCAAGGTGTACCATGCCTCACAATCATAAAATCACGCAACATTTTTGTTACAAGAAGCATTGTGCAAAGTAGAATCAGGTTCTACTTTTCGTAACAATTGCCTTTTCTAGCAATTGCACTGCTCTTGCAACTTGTCTCACAATATTTGTGTTGAGCAGGCGATAAAAACTCGCTGTTTAAAGATAGATCCCAGGCTCTGCTGAGATTGCGAGAAGTTGCAAGAAACGTTGCACCGTCTAACATTCCTGATCATGCAACTCGAATTTTTAAGATAAATTCGTTGCGAGTCAAGTTGCTTAGTGTAACAGCGCCTATAAGTTATCGAGGGTGAGAATCAAATATTTTGATTAGTTTATTAGTCGCGCAGTTCTTGCTTACAACAGCGTGCCAAGGGGGGGGGGGGGGGGTTGTGCGTGTGTGCATGGGTGGAGATATCCACCCACTCCTGTTTTTGCAAACCTCGTCGGTAAAAACAGGTTGTAAATTGCTTGGAAATGTCGGTAAATGCATCGGTAGAATCAATATCTATAGTCGGTAACTGAAGAGGACCGTCCCCCAAGAAACGGAGTGGTGTGCGTGGTTGCAAATGCGTATCTAAACAATTTGCTTATTAATAATTTATTTATTTACACAAATATTTTAAAACTTCTAGATGAAGAACAAAATCATGTGTCATGTCTGTGGAAAGTCTCACCCGCGTTTACCTACGGATCGTTCGATACTTGCTGCAAGATACTGTTCTGAATGTGGAGTACGACATAGCGTTAAAGAGGTAAATGACAACTACTATTGATTAATGCTTGCTGTGAGGTTACATATATACTGTACTAACAAAGATTAGTATCATCGGATATAGAGAGCACTAAGCGACACGCAGGACAATAGCTGACTGATAGCCAGCTGGAGTGGGCTTTTCTTACAGAAAAGGCCAAAACGTAGTTAATAATGGATAGTTGTAATGTATGTACTAATAGTCTAGCGCCTATAGGTTAGATTTTGTACAGAAATTGGTTAAATATACCGCTGAGCCATTCACTGTTAATTAGTTTCCAATAATTTGCTCTTTTGACTCGTATGTTGAAATATATTGCTGCACTGAGTCGATATTGCTGCACATCCCATTGAAAAGAGCAGAAAAAGTTTGCTTACTCAGCAGTTTGCTTACAGTAATTGCTGAATTACTGGAAATACTTTATGGTCCTATCGTCTTTCGATTCAGGGCAATAGAGTTCAACAGTAACGACCATTACAGAATAAACCTGTGTCGTTTGGTTAAAGGTTTCAATCTGTGAGAAATACATGTACACTTAACAGATGACAACTGCTAAGTCACAAGATTTTAGCAAACTGCAAATTTGCTGAAACAGGGAAATATATTAAGACTCAATGCAGTTTTCACCTGGCAAGTTACTTCATGGTAAACATTTTTAAAAATTAGCAGATTTTCAATGTAACCACAGGTTACTCCTAAATTCTCATTGTGTATTAAGGGTGATGTTTGGGTCGAAACAAGTCACATGGGGTTCAAGTATTACTGTTTTCTCTGCATGGAGGGCAGGGTTTATGAAGTTACAGAGTGGGGTTCTTGTCAGGTATGGCACATGACCAACGATATATTCAAAATACAAACTTACTATGTTAGTCTAGTCGAAAGACTGTCGTTTACAATGTCATTTACATTATGTCATATGATGTCAGTATTATGTCACTACTGTATATATTCAATCAGACATCCTATAATTTAACTAAAGTATATCTTTTTCAGGGTTTATTTCGGTTGAAAGCCAATTCGCATTACGTCTTTATGTCAGTGAAATCAAACCGCCACTCACCTTGGTATGTGTGTAAATACATATGTGTGTACCCATATAAATAATTGTAATAATTGTAGTCACTGTTCTCCCGTTGATACCAGCAGTATTGCTGATGGGATTTTTAACTTTTTTTATTTATTATTATTATGTATTTCTCAATAAAATCACTCTGATGCAATCCGTGTAGTAAAATAATAACTATCCATATTTTAAATCAGGGATGATATGTTTGGTGAAGGCGAACGTGCAGGTACTAACAAAAAGAAACGAAAGTCCAAGGGAAAATCTAATAAAAACAAGAAACGCTTTTAAATGACTGCATGAAACAAGCTGGAAGAAAACTTCTGGGTCGCAACTCCAAGAAATCTTATGGAGGAATAAACCTGCACGCAACCTATTCACAATTACCAGATTTAAACCGTTTGTCTATTTTTATACTTCTAACAGTGACGCTGAACCCCCCCCCCTCCCCCAATTTTCTTCTTCAAAAAATAACTTTTTTGAAGAATGAGACTGTTCTAATATACGAACAATACCGAGAATTCGTTTTAGGATTGATATAGAAAATTTGCTAAGTAATAATTGTTTGAAGAAACTGGGAAAGTCGTCAGTGGATTCGTTTAAAAATCAAGGCATCCATCCAAATACCGGGCAATTGCTGTAAGTTGTAATCATCTTCGTACGTTGTAGTTTTCGTGACAACCAATAATTTAGTGCAATTTACAGAAAACACCATTTGAATAAACCATATGTAAAAAAGTTGATATAAAAATTTATTAATTATGTTGTAGTATTATTGAATGAAATTTAGTAATATTTTAGAGCAAAACAAAAGTATATGTTTGTTATTGAATATTGTGTTAAAAATTATTCATTTAAATATAGTTCTGAAGAGAGGTTTCTATTTCCATTTCCCAGTTCAAATTTTGACTAAATCATATTGTCCAAGTGCACAAATCCCATAGTCCTGATGGCTGTCTTGCTCAAAACGTAACCCATTCTGTTTTACTATTGGTTTTTTTGGCCAGTGAATTCCAGTCCCAGTGAAATCCCAGCAAAAAATAGGCAATTCCCTTCACCCTCTTACATGGGGCTTCGGTGGTGTGGTGGTCAGACCACTCGCCTTTCACCTCTAAGGTTCCAAGTTCGATCCCCAGTAAGGTGGACTCGAACTCAGTCCTCATGTGAAAAGAGTAAAGTCGACGCTCTGTCGAAAGTCGTGGGTTTTCTCTGGGTACTCCGGTTTCCTCCCACAGGGAAAGTTGACAGGGTGGGATAGGTACTACGGGCCCACAGTAACTGGCTTACGCTGTTGTGATGACCCTGCCCTTGGGTGGCAAAGCTAAATAAAAAAAATAAAGTAAAAAAAAATAAAAATAAAAAAAATAAATAAAAAAAAATTTAAAAAAAATAAAATAAAAAAAATGTCGATTTAAAGGCCCATTGGTCGCGGGCTGCAACCATGGCCAAAATTATTGGGAAAGGTTGGGGAAGGTTTCCCCCAAGTTTACAAATAGCGATTTTGTCCGGCGAATATCGATAACTGGTCGGATAAAAAGTGCAGGAAAACTTAAAATAGGAGGACAATGAAAGTTCTATTTCCATTATATCATAAGTTTTTTAAGCTCCTCATCGTCGGGCAAAAATAAGTTTCACTATGAGTTTTACACCCCCCCCCCCCCGTCTTAGATAGGCGAATCGGGTGTTGCTTGTATGAAATAGATGTGGAAACAGATATGAAAGGTTTACAACGAATTTTTGTACATCAATTACAATTACACATTTTTTCATAATCATCTTATTGTGGATACAAGCATTTAAAACCGAAAATATTTCATTCGCTAATAACGACATGTGAACTGGTTGCTATAAAGAGTGTAACTACTAGCGTCCATGGAGATGATGGCTGGACGTTCCATTCCCGGTTCTCCTTGGGCTTTTGCTAATGACATGAGAAAAATTGTTAACAATAAACAGTTCAGGTGACGTAGAAAGCAGTTTAATGTCAAGTATGTGCTAGAAATGTTCATTCATTCATATAGGCTGCTTTGGCACTTTTAGCACAGAGAACAGAAGCCACTCGGGTCAGAACCTTTCAAGTTCGTGTATTAATTAAACTGTGCAATTGTGCATATGGCATTATGCATGTTCATTATTGTGCAGGTTCTGGCCAGTCAGTTGTCTTTACTGACCAATGGAAACATTGAACTGGCTGTTCTGTCATTATTCTGACCAGTCAATTGCATAAAAATACCAGGGTGAATTTTTGACATTTTGTTATAAAGTAAACCTAGTACTGTGCCAAAACTAGTGAGAACCAATAACGTGTCCGTACCTAACCTGCATGCCAAAATCAGTGCATTTTGTAAACTTCGAACTAGCTGCGCCAAGAGCAGTGGCGAAGCCAGCCCGACATTTAGTCATGCAAATGCAAATTTTTCTGTGTTTATCGACTGTATAAGGAATCAATTTCTAAAGAAATGAATAATGATCGTAATGATTTGAATTTGCATAGCATGACCAAATTGTTAGACTGGCTTTGCTACTGGCTAAGAAACCTGTCAAATGTATGTTTCGTAAGTCCAATTACATGTTTGGGATCAATCTGTGCTAGGTAACTGCACCAAATAAAAAATTAAGATAATTCTGTACCAAAAATGTGTGCTAAATTTTATTCGAATAGCTACAGAACAGCTACTCAACATTCACTTTCGCAAAAATAGAGGGACATGTACTGCTGGGTGGCCCTATTGTTTATTTGTTATACATTGAGGCTTTCCTCTTTGTCCCCCTCCCCCTTGACTTGTGGAGCTTGAATTTACCTCCCCAATCAAAAGTGTTTGGCAGTCTTCTATGTTTTGATAACCAAATGCAATCTTGCAGTTAATTTAAATGTAACATCCAGTTTCTGAACTGTTAGCATTAATTAATTGGCTTCGTTAGGGTGATGGAAGTAAGGTATGTGCTTACAGTAACCCAATGCAATTTGGTATAGTGTAAACGGGGCCTTAATGTTTTGAACTTAAAAAACATCAAATGTGGTTGACTTCAACCATAGTTGATACTTCAACAAAATCAAGTAGTTACCAGTCAAACTTCAACTGTTCCAACCTTTGAGGGAAATCATAATGAAAAATTTCTGCACATAATTTTTTAAAACTGGCTTGTGATTAAAAAATAATGAACTTTTGAACTAGTCTTGCAACAAATTTCCGAACTTCGCAACAAATTTTGGAATCTTAAAGTAAAAAGTTACCTAAAATTGATTGTAATGTTCTGTGGCATTTCTTTAACATAATTATGTGCATAAAGCCTGCATACACTTTCTTTAAATTTGAATGTGGAGAATGCGGGCTAATTTGCAGGCTATACATTGACTGTTGTTAATTTGCTACTTAAAGCTAGTTGAACATGATAGTAAGTATATGCCAACCCAGTCATGAATGCATCCTTATAGGGGATGAGACTAGGCTCGATCTTCCCCAGGTTTTTTGGAAAAGAAAATAACACTTGAGTTCAGATGAATATATGCCGATCAGTGGCATAGATAACAAGCATGCAAAGGCTGCATCCTCCACCCAGCAATCCTTGTGTACTTGCCAATAAATGGTTGATCTCCATTATATTAAGTATTTGGCAGTATCATGCCATTACCCAACCCATTTTTCCTACAATTTCTCTAATCTAGCTGTCAAATTTCCTCCCCTTCCCTTCCCTGGGGCAATTACCGTATTGACTGTTGCATATTTTGCAAATGGATAAGGGCCTAAGCTCGCACATTGGCGCTACAAGGGGTGAAGTTAGCATATGTTACTACAAGGGGTGAACTGGTGAAGTTAGCATATGGTACTGCATACTGGCCTGCTGTACTATGTGTTAACTTAGCACATTTAGATAAAATTAATGTATCTCTTCGTAAATATGACATATTTTATAGTGATACCAAATTTATTGTTGGCTCATCAAGAGTACAGATTTTTGGTAACAGCTGTATTCTCTCTGCAAGGTACAAAATAATTAGTACTCAACATCGAAAATAATTTAGAAGATAATTGAAAAAATATATACTCTAAAACAATCCTGCAACTCTCTAAACTCCTAAAATACAATCAATCAGTGACCCTGAAATAATTCCTATGTACAATGACATACGTGCAAAAAGATTATATTGTAAGCAAATACTCACCCTACCAGTACAGTGTTAAATTTGGAACAAATTGTATAACACCACAGTATACAGTAGTGTAGCCTGCCTGTAGATTTGTTTAGTCCTGCTATGCAAACATTTTCTTGTTCATTGATTCTGAAAAAACAACTTCCATTTAAGAAATGCATAATAATTATAATAATGAATTGAAATTTTGCACTTTGGGACGAGAATGTTGGGCTGGCTATGCCATTGGCAGTATTATTATGTATAGTTTATGCAAAATCATGATTGATTGTAGTATATTGATGTATAATTATTATTTATATTGCATGTCGCTTTACCTTGAAGGGATTCAGCCCAAATTGTTCCTGAATTGTCAAACTCATTGACAAGAATGCACAAGGATTATTTTTCAGGTCCCATGTTTTCAGAGCAATGTTTGAAAATGAAGATGGACTTCACACAGCTTGTTTGGAAAATCCAATAATCTTGGCTGATATTTCACCAGAGACATTTCTTTGCCTACTTGAGTTTCTCTACACTAACTGTTGTACACTGAATGAGGAAAATGTGAGTTAATAGGTGATATGCATACTAGATATTTGATAATGATGTGACACAAAAAACAATATCTTGATATATAGTAATACTGTGACACTTACTACTGCCTGCAAGTCAGTAGTGTCAATAGTGCAGTGAATGATGTGTAACAGGGAATGTCAGTGTCAAAATTATTATCTGATCTTTTAAAATTATGGCTTACTTTACTTGTCTATTTTGTTGGCAAGGTCCTAACAGAAATGGATCCTGTTAGTAAACATCCTGTGCAATTAGAAATTCTTTGTCGATGTTTGCATCCTAGCAAGATTGTGATAAAATCCACCAGAATTTACTAGGATCCTTCAAGAATCTTATACAAGGATCGACAGGAATATTCACCAAGGAGAACCATTCAGCAAAGTGGAAGCTACCTAACTGAAGCTCTTTCAATATGCCTTGGAAGCTGCCGCTATCACCATTATTGTAGTTTCATAATTTCTCTTAACACTCTTGTTTTTCATAGGTAATCGATGTTCTTGCTAGTGCAGCAGAGTATTCACTATATGAATTACAACAAGTAGGTTGTTGCATCATTTCTGGGAAGGCCGCTCATTGACTATGATTGTTAATCAGTCCTTTCTGCTTTACATTTTGTGTAGATATGTGGTGAGTTTATTGCAAATACACTAAGTATACCAACTGCTTGTGCTGCAATGCAGGTACAGTATATTTTAGTCTGTGTAATGAAGTGCCTCAGACTTTACTGCCCTGAGTTCCAGATCATACTAGTTTAGTGATCCGTCTGACCCATGTTAAACTAACTTATATCATCTTTCTTTTCATCAATTGCCAGCTCCATATCTGTACTTTTTTAGCTTCCTACCAAACGGTTGAAAAATCTCTATACAGTGATTACGACTATCCGAGCTTCGTACATTGGGACTAGGACATCTTCAAATAGGTGCACCTGAACCAAAGGTTCGGATTCCGGCCGTTAGAGTCTTGCCACGCCTGGAATCTGAGCAAACCTGATCCACAGCTGAACCTGAGAAAAATTCAGTTCAGACTACCTATTAATAGTAAATCTAAGCAATTCAGTCTTATATAAGTGCTGCAGAATTTTTTGTCCAAGCTTACCAATAGCAAAAGATGTTTAGCAATTTAAGTTTGTTAAGTTAAACAGCTGAATGTCATAAAACAATGTCAGTGCATAATTCGCAATAAGCTGAGACTTTTCGTTGATTGCATGTATCTTCTGGAATACATAGAAAAGTCTTTAGATTTTACCAAGAGTTCATTGTTGTAAGGAAAGCGGCCGCTGAAAAATAAACTGTATGAACATGAAGCACAATAATTATGTACTAATTTTTCTGACATAGGTTTCTGTCATGTACAGTCTGTCGAACTTGAAGGAAACTGTCCTCAGCTACATTGAAAAACATGCTCAAGAAGTATTTAGAACGGAAAGTTTTCATGAATTAAGTGAAGAAGCATTTGGGATACTTTTAGCGAGTGATAACCTAAATATTGACGAGCTTGACCTCATTACCTTGGTCAGGGAGTGGGCAACTGTTAATTCGGTATGACTATTTATAGTAGATGGCTTATTCAGTGACAAAATAAAATACTTTTACAATGTTGCAGTTTTTATTTCTGCTGCTGTTACTGCTGTTGCTGTTGTTATTGCTTTTGTTGTTGTGTTGTTCCTGCTGTTGTGTAAAGAAAGAACTGAGATGTGTCTTACATGAGATTTTGACTTTCATAGATTGGCCTCAATAAACCGATCCACGAACTGACAAAAACTATTATTCATCACATTCGTCTATTGTTGTTGTCCCCGGAGGAACTGACTATAGTTGAGTCTGACAACGAGAAGGATGTTCTTATTCCGGTAGGTCAGGTAGTGCCTGGTCAGACCAGCTGCTGTAAACAAATAATATAAAATTAAGTAATTACATTAAGGCATACAACTTAAAGTTACATTACATTAAGGCCAACTTAAAATATAGTTTGCGATAGTTCCCTACGTCGACAATTTAGTGATCAGTTGGTTACAGTTTCAATAAGCTGTCTATGCGGTGGTAATCTTTATAGGGACCATAGCGCATTTTTAGACGACTGATTTATTTTTGAGTCGGTTTTCTTTCATGTACTGCGGGTTATATCCAGGTTATTTATCTTGCATAAATAATTAAATGAAACTTGTGGGAAAATCTCGACGAATCTCGACCCAAATTGTTTAAAGTCGAAAGATTCTAGTAGTAGTAAAGTCGACGCAAAAATGAATTAAGGAGGTTAAATACTTCGAAGGTTGGGATTTAGGTCTTTATATGAATTAAACTCCTCGTTTTCGGTGTTTAACCTATACTTAGACGTAACAACAACAAAATGTGGCGCCGGATCTTAAACTTAGACCAAACACAGTTTCATACCCTGCTTCTTTACTCTGAAACTATGCGGGCCAATGAAAGAATGACCCACCCATACACCATCGCCCAACCCATACACCATCGCCCAACCCATACACCATCGCCCAACCCATACACCATCGCCCAACCAACCTACTCAACAAACAAACTCACCAAACCAATCACCCAGCCATGCGAAGGACGAACGTGTTCGAGTTAGGAAGCATTTTCAGTGTGGTGCAGCCATTAAAGTTGTAATGCAAGCAAATTTATTGTCTTTATTGTCTGCCTGAGATTTGTAAATAAAGTTTGAACGTGCTAATTTCAGGTAAAAATGATATCTGATGCTTGGAAATATCACGCTCTAAAGTCTTCTTCTGCAAGCCCGTCAAGTGTTGTTACACCACGGTCTGGAACAAAATCAAGATAAAGGGCACAATCAGAACATTGCATTGCCATTGGTTTTAACAGCTCGATATGTCAATCAAGATCAGGTGTAGCGTCTGGTGAGGTAAAAGCTTCAATAAAAACAGCAACTGCATCAGTGGAACAATTCAGTATTTCCAGATGCATGATGATGCGCACAAAAACAGTATAAACAAGGGATCTTTTTCCAACTGAAACGGCATCAAATAAACAACACTCGACGTTTAGACTAAAATTCCCAAATTCGGTTGATATAGTTTTTTCAGTGTGTGTTTTAGCTGCATTATTCACTAGTAACCGCTAACGCCAATTATATTTCGAGATATTTTGCCAGACGTAGTTAGATTTGGACAGACAAAGTTAATAACAAGTGACAGGGTGGATTATTACGGGATAAACAAGTTAATAACAATTGTTGTAAGATAAAAATAGTCCAGGTTAAGTGAATTAACATTCAAACCCAATACTTGATGTAAAGCGCGTTGTATCACATTAAGGTGTAAGTATGCGCTTCAGAAATAGATGATGCAAATGTGTACAGGAATAAATATATTTATGAAAGAGATACTAGAATATTCAGAACAGGCATCATTATCATTGTCATTAATGAGGAAGACATTGCTAGGTTTATTCCGAATTCTGCAGTAAAAATTAATAAAGTTTTTCAGATGTCATCACCTACAATGTCTGCCAAATGTTTTGCTTCAGAACACGGAAGTAAATTTGTATCGCCCCCACATTTTGACGTATTTCGGATTAGATATATGCCTATTCAACAATCCATATTGTATAAAATTTTGAACTTAAAATATTAGAACACTAAAGTTTAAACAAACTAAATCTGACCTTTGTAAAGGTTATTTGTTCTTTCAAGACAATGTGTGGCCACCGTGCATTATATTTCGTCACAGAGTTAATCCACTATAGACTACAAACATTGCCATTGGTTCATTATATGATCTAATTATAACCCGATGATGGTTTCTAATTACACTTGACTGTTGTTGTCCTACAGTAAACGATGGCACATATTTTGTTCGTCAACGCACTACTAAGAATGTGTTTTGTCAAGAGACTTCAAAGTAGCAATGGCCACGCCAGGCTTGCAACACCAATCTCGGCGCCGGCTACCACAAGCTCCCAATGTTGACACAAGTGTTACTTCAGGTGAAATAATACAGCGTCGTAGATTTGTTGAAATGGAACAGGAACAAAATATAGCTTCGATAACAAAGAAGCGTCTTACTCCTGAGGTTGTTGCTATGCTGTTATCGTTGGATTATAGCAGTGAGATAACGAACACAAGCACCAGAGCGACTAGTGGAATTTCCGCCAAATCTATTGAGGAAATATCTCAAACAAGTAATGCAAAACTAACTTTACAAGGCGATGTTGGTTTGGTGAGTATAGTAAAAATCTCTGGACAACCTTTAGGGTTTTCATTACGAGAATACAATGCTAATAAATATGAAGAACCTGGAGGGATATTTGTCTCGAGACTTACTGCCGGTGGCGTAGTGGAGAAGAATTCCTTACTTAGCACTGGAGATGAAATTTTGGAGATTAACCGTGTCGCTGTTAAGGACTATAAGCTTAGTGATGTTGTAGCCATGATTCAAATACCGAAGAAATTGACATTAAAAGTGAGATTTAGACGTAGAGGAGAGAGTAGAGACACTTCGAAAGAACAAGGTATCGAGAAGCCAAAACAAAATGTCCGAAATTTGAATAACAACTACATTGACAATGACCAAAGTCACAGTCAAAGAACTGGTCCGAAACAGGCTATCCAATCTACTGTTACCCCACCAGGCGCCCTTAAATTCAGGCGCAGCTCGTCTGGTAGGTTGTTACCAGTACTTCCCGAATCAGAAATAGGTAAATCACATCTAGTTGGTCGCCCAGAAGGTCCTTCTAATCCACATGTTTCACACACTGTTACATCGAACGAATTATCTGGGGCTAAATATTCGATTGGATCAAGTGACTTATCTCGAACTGAATACCCAATTGGATCAAAAGAATTATCTTTGGCTAAATCCCCCAATGCCCAGCTGGCTTCAAACTCTGGCCTCAATATAGACAATAACCTGCGTCAGAGAGTTTCAAAAACACATTTAAACAAGGAAGTTACAAAGAATCGTTTAAAGCCCGAACACGAGTTTCCAGCAAGCAAGCAAAAAAGTCAAAAGAGATCCACCGTTATGCCAGTGTCAGTAAATGAAGAGAAACGTTCACAAGGAACTGATAGTCAGGATGGCATACATACTTTAAAGCGTTTAGATCCAGGCGATATTAAGTTTGAACTTATAGCTTCACGTGACTCGAAGTGTTCAAACTTAAACTCTGCGCCGGTAAACACGGCAACTCGCGCATTGGATGAAACCAAACTTCAATCGAAAGAAAGTGATAAGTCAAAATATGCTTTACGTAAAACGTCGGAAACGTTCGGCTCCAGTTCGTCATTATCCAGCACTGATTCTTCGAAATCTGAAATGAGGAAATCTAAAAACAGTTCATCAAGTCTCGGAATTAATGGCCTCTCTCGATCAGAGATATTAGCGCATTCTTCCCACCTTTCTGACAACAGCCCTGTGAGTTCGTCTGCTGAAAGTGAAGATCAAATGTCCAAAGTTATTTCTGAGAAACAGAATCAGAAACCTCCATACCTTCATTCGCTGTCTTCCGATGATTTAAGCCAATCTCACAATAGTTGGTTTTCCAAGATCGGACATCAGAAACGTAAACATGCCCGGAAATTCTCGGAAGGCGCACGACCACTTTCAAAACCCGCTGCTTTCGTCGCACCATATCGTGTCCAAGAATCTTCAGATGTTGCGTCAGAAGATGTTGAACATGGCTACAGGTTGTATCCAGGTACACCCCAGGAAAATCATACACGTCCTGTGACAGGAATGCTTACTTTGGACATTGTTAAAGGAGCTCAGATTGGCGAGTCTATTACGACAGAGAAACGCAAAAAGACTAAAGTAGTTTGCAGTGTTGAATGTGATGGGGTGAGACAAGCTTCTACAGTCCCGAAGAAAGGTCTTAATGATTTTGAATGGAATGAGAATTTTGAAATAGAATTACAACGAACACGTGAAATTCGAATAAACGTTTGTTCGCGTTCCAAAAAGGAGGATGTTAAAATTGCAGAAGGCTGTCTAAGTCTCGATACATTGCTAAATAAAGGCAGTGAACATTTGCTTGCAGTTTGTTTGGAACCGTCCGGAATGATTTGCGTTAAATTAAAATTTACAGATATGAAGTTCCTACTTCAACGCACGCCTTCACAAAAGAAGGAAGGCGTTTTTGGTTTCCCGCTTGAGACCGTCTTACGACGTGAAGGTTCTAGAATCCCGAACCTCATTCGCAAGTGCGTGGAGGAGATCAATAAGCGAGGCCTGGAAACGACTGGTATTTACCGAATTTGCGGGAATGCAGCCAAGAAGAAAGTTTTGCGGGCACAATTTGAAAACAATAGCGAAAGTGTTGACTTGAGTCAAACTGAGAATCCTGTTGATGTTAACATTATTACTGGTTTACTGAAAGATTATCTGCGTGAGTTACCGCAGCCTCTCCTCTCGCAAGATATTCGTGAGTTACTGTGCGAGATCAAACCCGAAGCTGTACCTGATAACCTTGTTTCTGAAATCGTGAAAAAATTCCCTCGCCCGTCCAAAATGAGCATTATGTACTTGTTAGATCACTTTGTCACTGTCATATTGAACAGTGATGCAAACAAAATGGACAGTCATAATTTAGCAGTATGTATTGGGCCAGTATTGCTGTGCCCATCACTGGGTGGCAGCGCAATCAGTACTGTCAACGATACAAAGAAAGATATCAATGCTATTAAGTTACTGTTAGAAATCTGGCCAAAACCAGAACAGGTTTCAGCCTGTTGAGAGGAATTGTTGTTGGAAGTTTTTGTTGACATCAACATATATTTAAAACCAAGACTGAGTGCATTATTTTTTTTTGCTTTTTAAGAATTACGCTAGAGCGAGGGTATTTGCCCTCCCTCAAATTTGTGTCCTGCAAACCCAAGTTTGACCCCTCCCCAGATCGTTACAATGTTTCGCAATTCCTCTGGGTTTCATTAATGTTATGGCTTACCTATTGACCATCATTAGTATCTAAAACAATCTTGTCCCCTTAAAAAACAACATTCATTTGCCCTCCAATTGTTCTACCCCCCAATTCAGTTTAGCCTGGTGCTACCACTTATTAATTAACTCAGCCGAAGTAATCACCGAGCTTTAGAAATAATAACCAATACAACTTAAAATTCACATCAAGTTTATTGCTGTGAAAAAAAACACAAAAATCTGTAGTCACTGCCAGTTCTGGCCAGTGACTGTCACATGAGACACAGTGAACCTGGACCAATCAAAATGCAGGAAAATCAATGGTGTTAGAGCGTATAGTCTTGCCTATTTTGCAGTGATCTCTACAGGAATGGTGACTTGGACGCCTATGCGCACGAGATTTTACCGTACACTTGTGGGTCAATTCCCCCCATCTTGCTTTCACTCAAAACGTTGAAGTTGTATTAGTGAAGTCGCTTAACCAAACGATCTGTACTGGCGAGTACAAACTTGGGCACCCCCTCTACAATTGATTAACTATGCCTCCTAATCAATTTAAGAACGGGTGCCTAAAATTTTCAAGTTAGGGGGGTGTTACCACAGTGAGGTGGTACGTTAACGGTTGGCAATGTTTCTCTGCCAGTCAATGATATTTAATGTGAGAACATCAAACAGGAAATTTTATATGCCCATTTATCTGTTGTCAAGTCCATGTCTTTGAACAATATCCCAACATCTTATTATTAAATACAATGATTGAGTAAAACATGAACAAGCATCCCGCGAACCATTATTTCAAAAACGGAACTCCCCCCCGGGATGATAAATTTTGTGAATATCTTCATTACACCCCCAAAAACATTTCAATTTGACTTAGGAGTCGCGGGGAAAGAAATACTGACTTTGTCCGCTTTGTACAGATCTTGCCAATTTTTGCCGCTAAGCGACCGGACTATATACAGTGCACTGGTTGTTATTGGTCTGAGTTAATTACCCCAGTTAACTACCCTGTGCATAATAATTAAAATGACGTCGGTTACGAAGTTTTGTACAGAAAACTTAAACTGCCCAGTTTTTGTCACGTAGGTGAGAAAATATAAATCTGCGGAAATTTTAATTACGTATGCAGTTACAACAAATTAAGTTCACTCTTCCCATTATTATATCTCTCCATTAGTTGGCAGCCCTTCAGGACCAATGGCATAAAAAATGTTACTGTCGCAGTGTCGCTGTCTTCACAGTGGTCGTCACACAGGATGTTTGCCACATATCTCGGTCGTTTGTCTCTTCCCAACTTCATTAATTACCCATGTAATTTTGTAGATCTAATGGGGACGAAGAATCAAGTTGGTTTCTGGAACGGTCACCTGCAAATCATGCATATGCACAATCATCAGTCACCCGCAATATGTGGCTATTATAACGCTGTGTACTTTGCATGCTATCGACTATCGAGGACTAAACTAAGCTGAGCATTCAAACTTGAAAATTCAATTGTGATTGAAAGTGCCGAATAAAAACTGCAGTCAGGTCTGAATTAATAATGCTATTATGCTAAACCACAATTGTTGCAAACCGTGACTAAAAACAATTAAAATTGTATTGAAAATCTTTAAGATGCGCAAAGAATCAAACAGTTTTCCCCTGCCTTTTTACTGGTTTCTTGGTTTGCTACCTCTGGTTTGCGACGCTACTTGCATTGTCTTGCACACTCAGGTCAGTGTAAAAAAAACACATCGATAAGTCGCATCATATGGGCGCATAGTGATACTGGATTTTTATGTTTTAAAGAAAAGTACAAAACAAGATGCTATTTATTTAAGTCATATTTGCAAGTTCTGTTTGAGTTGGTTTGGTTTATGTTTATGTAAATGTTTAGCTTATTAGCACTTGCACATAATTCCTACCCAGACACGCTGATTTACTTTAATGGTTTGTGACATACATCAAAAGTTGCACAAGTGGAAAAACGGCCCAGCAATGGCTAGTATAAATTCCACAGAAGACAATTGTAAAAGGAAAATTTGAATTCGCTTTGTTGACGTTTTCAAAAGTGAACTAATCTCTTTTGCCATAGTAACGTTTTCAATTGCGTTCTGATTGGCTAGTACGCTTTGTTTGAGCAAAATATATTTCATTCCATCCCTAATACGGGTAGGTAGGGTTTCATACACAGCTTTGAAAGTTTATCTTTCTATGCAGCAAAATAATGAAGAACGAAGGGGACATTTTAAAAACATAACTTGCTGGATTTTCCGATTTTAAGAATGTCTGGAGATCGTTCGCCTGGTATTCACGAGTGTGAAATAATAAAAGGTATTTAGTCAAGCTCTCGAGCAATCGTTTAATTTAAATTGCGGTATTTTGTATAATGTCTAGTATTCGCGCCTTCGCATCTTGATTTTACCCGTGTAATTTCCATTTTGCAGATCGTCTTTACTTCGCCACAGTAGCTGGAAGACCTAGAAGCACTCAAAACGTGCATTATTTCAACATTGATGATGATTTAGTTTATGAAAAGTACGTGTATCCACGAACTATTTTTGTATATTATAAGAATACGAGGTATCATAATACCTCTTGTTTATATATCGTATGAAACGTTGACATGCAAATGCTTAGTGGTTTTGTCTTGTCTCGTTAGTTTTGGCCAAAAAACCACAAATATTTGGAGTCATCAGTGTGTTTAATAAGGTGTTTTATGTCGTTCTAATTGCAGTTTTAAAGCCGACTTTGGTCCCCTCAACTTGGCAATGCTATATCGCTACTGCTGTAAGCTGAATAAAAAACTCAAGGTAATGCATGTTTTAAATCACTCTTTTAAATAAACAGCCTTGAATTTAAGCTGATTACCCCCTGCAAAACAAAGTTAAAAATTCTGTACAGTACTATTGTTTATATCATCATAGTTAGTGGGTTGAATCTTTGAATAAAAGTGATGGAATCTGATAGTGTTGTCTAGCTTGTTGTCAATCAAACATTTTGCGTTCAAAAGTTAACTGCAGTCAGTTAGATTTTGTATTGCTGGAAGTTGTCTTCAATGGAGAAAGGATAATTGCTACCAGCAGTGAATGAGAGAGAGAGAGAGCAGGAGATCCTAGTTTATGACTGCTTTCAACAATTGCTAAAAGGCTTTGGCACAATGAACAATTAATAATCAAAGACTGTTTCATTAAGCTGGAATGAAAATGATCACTATCAATACAATACGAATAACATTTTGTATAACCCCGAACACTATGTTTTCAAACTGCACCATGGTAGTTCAGCATGTGTTTTAAAACCTGCTTTGGGGTCATGAGGTACTGTAAATTAGGAGGCACAAATAGAAAATTTGCTGTATACGTCTCACTTTCTTATTTCAACTTTCTCATTTATTTTCACTTACACCTTTTTCCAAATTTAGTATATGGAAAACAACATGATGTTAAATAGTACTGGTACATGGGATTGTTTTCCAAGTTACCGCAATTTTTGGGAATTAGGCGTTACATGTGTCTATTTTGTGTGATTAGCATTTACTGTGATAGCAAGTATGCTCTAGCCACCAAGCAGATTAATTGTGATTGAAACAATTACAAAAAGTCTACTGTAGGTACCTAGTATTAAATGTTCTAACTGTTACAAGATTGTACAGTTATGACTGTATACAATAGATAAATAAAATGAGAAATATAGAGGATATTACATGGTGGCTCGAAGATATGAATTTTATTTACACCCATAACCATATAATATATATATATAATAATTTGTGTTGGATTATAAATATATATATCAATTACAATGTAACCGTATTATATATAATATGCAAAGTCAACTAGTTCAGTTTCGTGAGACAGGAGAGTTTAGCAGTTGATTATTTGGTAAAAATGACTAAATAGTAAACAATGTTGCTCAAAAAGGTGATATTTAAACCCTATTCAGCAGCTTACCTGTATGATCTTAGATTTTGTTTTTGCAAGTGAACATATGATGTAAGACCATCTAAAAAATAATGATGTAAAAAGTAGGAATATATGGTGCATTTTGTGAGATCTTTGGTGTTTTTTCAAAATTACAGTTGGCAACCCTGCCTGTGTGTCAGGGTTGTCACTTGAAAAGATCATTGAAAAAGGTATGATACTTCCTGGTACACCTCAGCTGTCAGTATAGAAAATTATAAACTTCTTGATGACTAATAAATGATGACAATGGTGGGTACATTTTTGTGCAAGTCAAACTTGCTTTCTGGGGTTAAATATTTCATACAATTACTTCAAAAAAGTTTTTCATTTCCTGTTGAAAGTGTTTAGACTGTTCTGCCCAGGCATATTATTCCAAATAGTTTTTAGCTAAAATAATTTGACATTGTTGTAGTTCTAAATTGAAAGTTGCCTATACAATAAAACAATTATTTTAATCATTATTAGTAAGAAAAAAATTTCTAATGATTTATTTATGATGAGAAAGTTGAAAAGATTTAAACGGAAACAAGGAAGTAGCCGACTTAGTTAGGAATACTTATGCCTAGGTGTATTGATAAAGTCAGCAAAATTTGACAAAAATCAACTGCATTGTTTGTTTTGTCCTTTGTTTCAGCTTGTGCTTTTGCTTGTGCTTATGTAAAACTAGATTCTAGTTTGAATCTAGTTTTTCATATTTCTGAGGATGGTTCTGAAATAGAATTGTTTGTTGCTAGTGAGGATCAAGCCATAATCGCTGCGTGATATAAACCGTACTGATACTGTGACGTAATTATAATATTGCACTTTATTCAGGATTTAAAACAAACCAAACAAAAAGTATACATAAATCGTCTTAAAAGCCAAAAGGTCTACCTCGCCAAAGACAGCGCACATTTTCAAAGATTTGAAAGGTTAATAAACTTTACAACAAACATGCATCAACTGATTGACTCAATATCTTCGCTTTGTATTTTGTCAACATCGTCGTGTTCTTACTGTATATGTTAAACTGGCATAGGTTCTTATATAGTCAATTCACGTCAGTTGAAGACAAACAAGATATTTTTAGGCAATTTAGGCCAAAGTCAAACCTTTGACAATTATACTGATATTGCCATTATTGGTCACTCAGACTGTCTAATTGAATAGTAATTCTAATAATGAATCATTATTGACGGACTGAGGCAAAACATCAGCTTAAAATTGTTTAGGTTCGAGGAACAAAATTGTATTTATATGATGTATAACTGAAGGCTATAATAATCAAAGAGATAACTGCACATGCACATGTACAGTATAAATGATAAAATCTTCGTGCAGGATTTCTCAAGACATGTATTAATATAGTGATGCAAAAGTCAAATACATGTAGATATATTCCGGAAGTATAAAATACTTTCCTTGTTGATTATTTACGACTTATGGAAATTGAAAAAAACGATAAATTGTATGGAAAATACCAAGAACTGATTGAAAAGTATCTGTCAGTGAGTGGGTTTAGGGTTTATACATGTTTCTATGCAGCTAATTCTGTAAAGATTATCCTTCCAAAAGCGTGAACTGTAAACCATGGGCGCGCAAGCGATGACGAATTATTGCTTATTTCACCTCCAAATACGACACATATGAAACTGAAGACTCTTTTCTATCAACTTGCAAGCTCGTTGCGAGTGCTTGCATCTAATTAAAATGAACACCGCATGCGCGAGATTACACGCATGTGCGAGACCTCAGAAAAGCGCGGGAAAACAAAGGCAAATTGAATGCAAAGGAGTGAAAAGCGAAGAATACAAGACAACGGCTGAAAATATAAGGTAGCGAAATTTTGAGTATGTTTCTTATGTTAAAAGAAAGTTTTTCTGAGTTTACCCCCTCGTAATTTTATTTACCCTTTTTTCTGGAGCTTCATAAACGTGCCGACAGCGATACTCCTGCTAAATATCCTTACAGCTGTTGTTGTCACAATCGAGAGCTAGGGCCAGAAAACACAACAAACAGCAGTGCTCAAAATGAAAATTATGTAATATGCCAACAAGTGAAGTATCACTGTAATCAACGACCATTAGTAGCGATGTACTATCATCATCATCAGTTGATGTTCTTCTACTTCTTCGCCGGACAACTCGCGCATGCGCAAACGTGTGACCGCGGTGTTATTAAAATGAACTATCAAGCGTTGTGATTGGATGAAATGGATCGCGGCGAGCTAGCGAATTGGCATTTGCAATAAATGGAAAAGAGCCTTCAGGACGTACGGCAGCAACCTTACTTGTTACAAACTGAGGTAATTTGTGTATCAGGGCCTAAATAAACAATCAACGGCCATCCTTTGCGCACTCATAGTTCACCGTTACGCTTTTCAAAATACAACATTAATTAGAATAGCTGTATACGTTTCTGTCCGTGATGATGTCTCGAGCGTTGAACTTTGCTAGCGTAGCCGTAAATATGCTAGGTAGTGCAGTCAAAAGTACACGAAAGTATAGGTTCTGTCACGATATGACACGATAAAGCAAAATTCCACGTTTCGAGCGAAGGTCCTCATTCGCTGGGGATGTAACTTCCAGACAAAGCTCCGAATTTGTTCGTTTCAGATAGTGAGAGAATCAGTCCTTCTGTACTTTTCGTGTGTGTCTGTGTGTTTTTTTTTAAGTGGAATGTTTGTTTATCTCTACCGAAAGTGTTATCTCAGCTATCGCACAGTCTGCATCACTTTTTTATATACAATATACATGCAGCGTGTCTGTGTCGACAAATAATTAAACTTTTGCTTAAACGTAGAACCAAGTCCACAAAAAAATTTATTGAATTTTAAGATGTTTAGTAATATCATGCCTTATTGTCTTTGTAATGTCGGACAGATGCCTGGAACGAAATCTGGAGCCATATGAATGCCGGCACAATTTTTTAAAAGAAGAATTGATTAGGGGGTGTATAATTAAAGATATTTATCAGAGCAAATTAGATTTGGTTTTTGAACGAAAAACAAATAATAAGCAGCTGTTTGGCTAACATAAGCCCAAGCGAAAAAAATGTCTTTTGTCCGTTAGTTTATGCCCCCAGATAATCTAGCCTGTTATATCATAGGCGGCCCAATTCAGTGTGTAGTTCATATAGAGATCAGTGCACACATAAACACATTCGTAGTTTCTTAAATATAATTCGCTAAGGTTGGCAACTAAATCAATTATGAACATACACCCCCCATGAAATAAAGCATAAATACATAAAGAAAGCGTAATGAATTACAAAATAAACAAGACCAGTGTGTGGCTGGATAAATTTACTACCCTTATCATGTCTTTTGTCGTTATATGTAACTAAAATTACTGAAACTTACTTTTTGCGGACTTCTGCAACCAAAAATATTAAGCTTAGAGTGATAAACGACACTGAAGCGAGGGCCAAGACCCTTAAATCGCATATATTTATTTAAAATTTATCAAAAAACTAATGGGATTTTGAAGCTCATCCTTCAAAATCTAAAATTAGAAAAAAACCGAAATTTCGTGAGGGTCCACAAAAAGTCCTGTGTCCTATATACCGCCTTTGTCAATATCCTCTTACTAAAATTTCAATTCATGCATTAGCATGTATGAGAATTTCTCTATATTGCACCATATTCCAATTCTTTAGTGTGCATTTTCGTATCTCTACCGCTTCTCGTGTAGTGGAAATCGCATATAGTATCGATATCCACATATCGTTCTACGAGGTATTAGAAAGAACTCGGGGGGGGGGGGGGGGGTAGCAAGACAAACAAAAAGATGCACGTGAAGGGTTATGCCATATTCAGTTAAGTTGGAATATCTGTGCTAAAAAAGATCCAATCATTTTTCTAATTTTCAGTCATTCTCACTGGCTCGAAAAAAGATTGTCCATTACACAAGTTACGACAGCAGGAAAATGGCGAATGCTGCATTTTTAATTGGTGCCTATCAGGTAAATGCTAATTTCTAGAACATCATGCATTTTCACAACTTCATACATGCACAGTCAGAAATAAACAGAAGAATATGCTGGCCGTGCAAGTTCACCTTAACTTTCGTTTTGACAAGATCCAGTCAATTTTTAGCCACGGTCATCTTTTTTTTAAGGTTACATTATATGATAGGTGCCTTTGACACAAAAAATATTCACTATTCAGTCAGTTTTTACTGAACGTCTCTGAAATTTGGCAGAAATATTGCTTGATAGCTGTAGAAATACGTGACTTAAAACCTTGTAGGTGAGTTTAAAATTATAGCGATAGTCGCGTGGTTTTTGAGAATCGGCAGTCTTGGACGCGACGAGTTTTCTCCTTCGCTAGATTTACGCAGGAACTTCCAAATTAACATTTTTCGAATCTCTGATAATCAAGTTACAAAAACGTGTTCGCATTTTTTGACAGGTTGCGTTATAGCTGAGATATAAGCCAGGCAACTTTAGTGTTCCTTCTGTTCGGGAGTGCGTTGAGAAAAAATATCATAACCAAAAAAATATCACCTTACAAAAAATTTCCGAACACGTTTTTACTCCTTAACTATCTCCCTATATTGTGACAAAGTTTGGGCAAAATCGGTTAAAATGTAAGAGCTGGGAAGCTCACTTTGTATTGAGAATTGCGCAAAGTTCTCTTTAGAAAATAGAGGCAATCAAAGATTTCGCGGGTATTTTAATGGCACTTAGTATTTGTGCCTCCTACTTCCTTAATCCTTTAATCGCATTTATCACTAACCAATTAGGTTCAACTTTCGTAATTGCTATTTGGCAAGGTATTCTTTTCACCAATGTTTTTACTAGTGCGGCAAAGTGCTTTTAGCATTCGGTAAAGTCAAAACACTGGAAAAATGCCGGCTAAACGCAAGCGCAAATAAGGCAAGGAAACCTCAAAATCGTCTGCGCATAAAAGGAGACGGACTGAAACAACGGACACAGATAGTGAGGACGGAAATAGAAGCAAACAAACCCTTTTGGATGAAATGTTTGTTCTCGGCTAACGTTTTCTTTGCATTTTCGTTGAAAGGCATTTTATTAGCGAATTTTCTTTTTTCCGCCGCGAGCAAAATGTATTCGTATTTTTTTTATCTTTAGTTTTCCCAGGAGTCATAATCAGTGTTATAGCTACGTATCAGCATGCGAAATAGGATCTGATGTAGAAGGCAAAACAGATGGCCACCTCGACCGGATAATTTTGATGAACTTGTTAACAGAAAATGCCAATCTCAAATGCAACTTTCGCGGCAAAATATTTAGCAACTTTAATACATTTGCCCATATCTCTTTTGCGTTTTAAAATTTTAAATTTTTTTTGCATATTTCGAAAGTCCGCCAATTAATTAGTAAAAATCGATAAAAAGCTCAAAATTGGTAATTTCAACATTTTGTCATATAATGTAACCTTAATTCATGCGGCCGTCGGTTTTTTAAATTAGCGAGGTTTAGCAAACACGACGCGACGTCAAAGACGACGTGAGAATGGCGTCAAAATGGCGTGATATGACCATTTAAGGATGTTGCAACGCCATTTTGACGCCATTCTCACGTCGTCTTTGACGTCGCGTCGTGTTTGCTAAACCTCGCTATTATCACAGGTGATCTATCTCGACAAGAAGCCAGATGAAGCTTATCAGCCTCTGAATAGCAGTCGTTTCCCGCCATATTTACCTTTCAGGTGAGCTAAAGTTGCGATAAAGTTGCGATAAAGTTGTTGTGCATTATTTAAATTATACATTTTTCTCGTAATGACGTTGAATGCGGATGCGAGATGTTACTCTAAATTTGATTGGCCCGGCAAAATGTCGGACTAATAAAATTTTAGGAAACATTAATCAGTGTCATGATGAACCATTCATAAATGTTATGCATCAACTCAGACAAACTCATTTGCAGTTCATTTAATGACATTAAGTCGGGAATATCGCAGCTCTTTTTATATAATGACCCGAATATTCTACGTACAAGAATAAACATTCGAGGTTATTAGTAGCCGCTCATCTAAACATTGGAAGACCACCATGAGTAACGATTCGTGAAGGTTACACACGAGCAAAATATTTATATTTGTCTTCTGCATGGTAGGATATGGTAAAATGTGCATGACATTTTTTTACGATTTTGCAAGTTAAATAAACTGAATTAAAAATGGTCATTGTTTCTATGCTTGTTATGGTTTTGCACCGAGACGAAAATTCAACTATGTCAAAATATTTGCATGGCCTACCATCTCTCGCCTTTAAAGTTTTCTTTCTTGTTTTCTGATCTGGATTTTTTTAATGGTGATATTTTTTTCATATTCAACGTAGAGATGCATCGTTTGGTGCTTCTTCTTTTCACCTCACTATTCTGGACTGCTTAAATGGTGTTTATAAGGTACAGTAACCATGCTTCTGAAATTCACTAAATTCCAGGCGATCTGAAAACACGGAAAAGTACTGGCACTAGTTGTCAGATCGAAATCCATGTTTCGATCCAAACCACTAAATTCCACATTAAATATAATAGTTACTTAAGTTTGTTTCTGAATGTCTGGTAGACTTATAATTTTCTTTACTAAACTTGATTAGTGACTTTCAGGGTAAATACAAGTTCCATCCGGGAATGTAAATGATATAAACTATTAAAAACATCAAGAAAATGGATTTTCATTTGATAGTAGTTCCAGGCCTCTCGCGGTCTGATTAGCTAGTATATACATGCATGTATATACAACATTTGAGTGTATCACTATGTTTGGTGTTTGTAAAGCACAGTATAGAACAATGCTCATTGTACGTGCGTGCGAGTTTATTAGGATGTTGCAATATTATTTATGCATGGAAAATTTTAAAATTTACAATTTGTTTCTGTTTAGGCCTTGCAGAATAAGTTTTTTGATTTCGATACGTTCGATGTTGAAGAATATGAACATTACGAGGTTGGTTTGGGTAAATTTGTTGTTTGTATTTCACATGTGGTGTTGTTATTGTAACCTAAAATTTTCCTATAATCATATTATTTGTATTTTTCACATTTAGAAAGTTGAAAATGGTGATTTCAATTGGATAGTGCCAGGTATGTTGTATATAATGACAAATATATTTGATTGAAGCACTCATGAAGCACTGATTGAAGCACTCTTTGAAGCCGCAAGAAAGTCATATTTTTAGACTTGCGGCCATGTTGGATGGCCCCACAATTACAGGCTTTGTTGTTTTCTTTTTGAAATAAAACAATTTACATTTAAGACAAAAGCTTTCAAAGAAATCAGTTCTCTAACAGAAACTATCTGTACATCGATTCACTTCTTGAGTGGGGCATTCAACATGGCCGCCGATCTCAAAATATGACGTTTTTCCGGCTTCAATTTTATATGGGGTTTTGTATTACGATGCAATGTCCAGTCTTAATACGTAGCAATACTTCAAATAAGGCATTTAGAAACGAAAGTTAATTTACCATAATGTGTCACAGATTTTTCTGAATCTATACGTTTTTTTCTTCAATAGGGAAATTCTTGGCGTTCAGTGGACCCCATAATGAGACCAGAATCCTTAACGGTATATCATTATATTTACGCTGTATCATCTTTGCAATACAATAGTTGTGATGTAGGAGGAGAAAAGTTGATAGTGTGATTAAATCGATCGTCTTTTATTAGTGTGTTTTTACGTTTAGGCTACCCACTCCACGCTCCCGAGGCTTATATCCCATATTTCCGAAAACATGGCATCACGACAGTAATCCGCCTGAATAAGAAGATGTACGAAGCAAAAAGATTCACAGATGCTGGCTTTGATCATTATGATTTATTTTTTAACGATGGCAGTGTTCCTGTCGATTCAATTGTCAGGTAAACGTTCGAGCAGCATCAGTGCCTACTAAGAAGTGTCTATAACTTATTGACAACAATTGTGGAAATGCAAATTCCTGGGAAAAAACACCCCTTCATGGTGATTCAAATCTTGTTCATAGTTTATAATGATAATTTTTTTTTTCACTAAATAATAAAAACAGGTATACCTATTTTTCCTTTAGACGATTTTTAAGCGTAGCAGAATTAGCTACTGGTGGTATCGCAGTACATTGCAAAGGTAATTGTTGCACTGCAGTTTATGTAATTAATTGCATCTGTCAAGGGCTATGGTTTGTCACGTTTTTAGAGAACGACCTACACCAAAGCTAAATTTGAACAGAACGTATTTGAGCATGATCAGCATTACATCTACATCGGCCAACGCCCAAAGTAGTATAATTTATGGAATAATTAATTATTTCGACGAATTTAGCTGGAATTAATTTAATTTCATCGAAATTGCAACACGAGTGACATGACTTATGCATGTTGCTCAAACAAATCCCCCCTGCATTTAAACTCTCCTAAATCAGCTGGCAGTCGGTCTTATAAAGTGAGCTGTAAATTTTTAGCTGGTCTTGGCCGTACTGGAAGTTTGATTGGTTGTTATCTTATGAAGCATTTTCGTTTTTCTGCTGCAGAAGCAATAGCATGGATGAGGTATGATTCTCGCAGTGAACTTTAGCTAAGTGCTCTGGGAGGGAAGAGGGAAGAAGGAAGAGGGAAGAAGGAAGAGGGAAGAAGGGCAGGGCAGGGCAGGGCAGGGCAGGGCAGGGCAGGGCAGGGCAGGGCAGGGCAGGGCAGGGCAGGGCAGGGCAGGGCAGGGCAGGGCAGGGCAGGGCAGGGCAGGGCAGGGCAGGGCAGGGCAGGGCAGGGCAGGGCAGGGCAGGGCAGGGCAGGGCAGGGCAGGGCAGGGCAGGGCAGGGCAGGGCAGGGCAGGGCAGGGCAGGGCAGGGCAGGGCAGGGCAGGGCAGGGCAGGGGCAAGGCAGGGCAGGGGCAAGGGCAGGGGCAGTGCACTACAACGTACATATTTTCACATCTTTATACTTGTATGAATTATTTATCTAGCTGCTAATAACGAGTTTTGATCTTGCAGAATTTGTCGTCCTGGCTCTGTAATTGGTCCACAACAGAACTTTTTAGAAGAGTAAGTTGCTCGAAACATAAGTTTAGTTTAGGTTTGTAGAAACAACACGTAATTTTTTTATTGTACACCTTTCGATCCGTTAGGTTGGATCTTCACCAATAATAATACTGATTGTTATGATAATTATTAATCAGTTATAATTATTATTGATAATTAGTGTATCATAAGCACCATGATAAATTTACGTTGTGTTTTACGAGACTAAACTTGGTGTTCTTCTTACAAAACTGCAATGCTCTTGAAACTACATGACTATTTGAGAATTAGATTACGATCTCGAGATTTGTATGCGGTGATAGTTGATAAGGGCAAAGCCCGAATCAGCTATCCCCGCATGCCCGCAAACAAAGCGAGAGCGAGTAATTTAAATTATTAGCAGAATCAGAGATAATAATTTTAAATCATTTTGTTCAGAAAGCTTGCAAATAATCTTCGAATTTTATACACCAGGAAAATTATTGTGTATATAAAATTATAATTATTTTTGCTGCTCGCCATCTCTCGAGGACTAGATAGCGAGTAGAGTAGCCAATCAAATGACAGCATTTGCAAAAGTATGCTAGCATGATTCTACTAAACTGATGTAGTTAACCCCCACTTTTTATTTTCCCCCTTTTTCTATTAAGCACCCCCCCCCCGGCTAAAAAGGTAGTAATAAAAAGTTTCTGGGTGGAGGGGGCTAGAGAAAGGAATAGGGTGATTCTTCAATTGTCGTCTACTTCGAACCAATTTATTGAGGTCGTTCATCATCGTAATTTGTAACGCTAAGACAACGTCGGTGATAAAACATGAAACCATGAAATAAAATATTTATGATGCATGACAAGCTAAATGTAGTCCGCTTTGATAGTTAATATGATATCTTATGTATGTTTCATACTTTTTCTTTATTCTTCAATAGAAAGCAAGCGAGTCTATGGATTCAAGGAGACATTTTTAAAACCAGGAAAAAAGATGCAAACGCCAATGGTAAAGTTAATTTTTGAATCATGGACACAATGTATTGCGAACTTTCTTTTTGACATCGACTAAGCAAACTGCTGATATCTTATTTCACCAGTTCTCAATGCGGTTGGGACAATAACGACAGGAGTTGACTCTTTAAGGATTGAAAGTTCTGTGATTGACACTTCACCAAATTCATTCAAGGTAACACCTTTATTTATTCATGTCAACTATACTACTACCCGACTTCATTCTTGTTGTCAATTCCACTCCAAACATATTTGAAACTTATATTGAAGAGTATAAAATAACACTACGTAAGATGATTCAATAATTTTATCGACAAACTTAACAATAAACATCGTCTACGAACGCTTGAGGGTGGAGACATTTTAGAGACCCTCATATTCCCTAAAAATCTGGTCCTTGTGATGTGTACTGTATCATTTGCGACATTGTATCAAACTAGAAATTAGAATCATTATTTCGATGTGAATATTACCAATAAAAAATAACATTGAACATTTTCTTTGTTTTGTTTTTTTGTACCTGTGCAGGATAGATCGAGCTCCCTACTTAACTCCACATCGAGCAAATCAGCCATTAAATCAAAATCAACAAGTGTATTGACTCGAAGTTCTGCGAAAGATGAAATTCATGATGAACAAAAGACACCTACGCAAGGCGATGAACTACGAAAATTGAAATCAAACTGGTCCTCCAAACATCCACGTTGCGCGACTACGGGCGCTATCAGGCACGTTTAGGCTGCAAAATGATGTATATTGAACGTGAAATTAGAAGCCAACTGGGGGCCTGGCACTGTTAAAGTATAATGAGCGTGCTGTCGGTTAAAGGCAGAGCGGCAGACTGGGATGAGATTGTAGTGGTAGTGTTGTTTCCGATCCCGCTTTCTACTTTAACCATATCGTAACGAAGTATACCGGGTATTTTTGCGACAACAAGACAGATAACGACTTTAATAGAAAAATGCGGCGCAATGGAATGAAGTTGAAGTAAAAAACAGCGGTTGTCTGTAAAGGGGTTTTCGAAGTGTGGTTAAACTGCCCGCTTTTCACCGCTAAGCTCCTGGAGCCAGCTGTTCAAAGCTGGGTTAGCACTAACCCTAGGAAATTAATTAAAGTTTAACTCACTGCTTTAGTTTCTGTATTTCTACACGCCTATCTATGTCAAACCTTTTCGAGCAAAAACTAGCAATCCAGTAACGATTTCTGAAGAAATATTTCCAAGCATGTAAACCAAGCTGCTACGAAAATGCCTTTAAATTTTACGTCAGTCCAGGGTTAAGGTTAACCGGCTTTTGAACAGCTGGCCCCTGGTTTGATTCTCTGTTGGGCCAAGCTTCTCCATGTGGAAAGAGTATAAGTCAACGCTGAAAAAAGTACATGTGCATCAAGATGCATCTCTGCTTCTCTTCTGAACAGCGAATTTGACTGATTTCGCCTGTTCTTAAGAAATTGCTTTTGAAATTAAGAAATAGTTTTTCATTTGTTTATAATGGCCGTTTTATGTACTTCAGAGTTGAAAACCTTCGCCCTGGTCATACGAGAACAACTTCAAGTCGTGGTCATAGGTAAGATGTGTCTTAAAAGGATTACTCTTACACTATGGTATCGCGGGCCTTTATTATTGTTTACATTCTGTTTTATATTTTTGTCAAAAACTCATTTTTTTATTTCAACTACTAAAATTCTGTTTAAAGATACTTTACGTAATTTTTCTCAAATTATTTGCAATTCTCCTTTTAGTTGTTCGGATATATGAAAAAATATTGTTCATTTTGGATTACAAACACCACTCTTCCAGTGTAGCTATTTAGATTTTAACATAGCAATGAATGTTAGATATGGAGCCAAATCGGCGCTAATTGAAAAAAATTTCGCGTTTCATGCTTTTACTTGTACACTACACTAACTTAAAATATCGAAGTTTGCTCAAAGTAGGAAAAAACACCTATATTTTTAGAAAGCTCACAAGAATTTTTGCAGTTTTCTTATTTTCCTAGTTGTTTCAAGTTAATATTGCTGTTCCAATTCACCAAAATAGGAAAAAGTCGCGGAAAACGACTGGCACTAGCCTGAAACAACATTTAAATGCTTTATAACTCGGCAAGTATTTGACCAACTAAAAATCTCCTTTAACAACTTATAGACAGCTTTTTGTCAGCTTTCTGTTGCTACACGTTGTTTTTTTCTTTCAGCCAACATGAATATTTTTGAGTTGTCAACAGTAGTAGAATTGTATAAGTAAGTCCGGGAAACGCGAAATTTTGTCCATCAGCGTTGATTTTTCATTTGGCTCCATATCTAATATTCGCAACCATGTTAAATTCTACATAACCAGAGGGAATGGTAATAAATATAAAATGAACAATTTTGCACATGGATCACTACTTCAGATTTTGTTATTTAAAGCAGTTTCAGTGTAGCTGATAAGAGAAGTTTACAGTCGAACTGTTCTCAGAGTGATTGAAAATAATTTTTAAATCATAAACGGGATGAAACGCATTTTAGTTCGCTATCAATTTAGGCAAATATCGACAGGACTATAAGGCCAAAAAGTGTGGAGTCACGCCTTCTAGCAACAAAAATGTACAATATTATGCAACAAAATTTTTCACAACGTATACTCGGTCTCTCCCTTACCAATTTAAAAATTGTTCGCCGCTGGGTGTAACTAGGTCTTTATTGTCCTGCAGTGGTCTTTTTCTGCGTGAATGCTGAATTTGCATGCTACTTAATTAGAATTTCTAAGTATCAACTTTGTATACTATAATGCTTGAAAGATCGAAATGTATACTTTGCGATCCAATCAAAATTATCCTTTATTTCAGTAATTGCTTTCTAGTCAATTAAAACAGTTCGTAATTTTTTTCTCGTTTAATAGATTGACTAGTTCTTTAGCTATGCAGTCTGTTATTTCTCCTCTCAAAACTACAAAGGTCACAGCTATACCACGACGGACGACCAGAAGTACTACACAAGCCATGAAGAGGTAAAAGTTATGAGTCGAGGATTAGCTTTGCATTCTATGATGCCCTACAGCCGGCGGGCAATTTCAAAAAAAATACATAAAAAGAAGTGAGACCTGAAGAATATTGCTCTCTTAAGATGTCTGATGGTGACTTCAAAATAAAATCGAAACTTTTTCAGTCCCCTCTGGATGGTAATAATACCTTTTCTACTTCTACACGTCTTATTTTAAGACTTTAGATAAAAATATATTATTGACTCAGATTAACATATTTTCGAGCTTCTAACCGACGATATCTTGTATCCAGATCTTTTTTGTGATAACGTTTCTATCTGTCCTGGTAACCTTAAATGAGTTCTGTACTTATTGCTCGGAAAACCCCGATTAATAGCCGGAGACGATCTTAGGTCGAATGTCGCAACTTTTGAGCGAGATGTGATAAAAGCTAGGAAGCATCTTTCCATACTAGACAGGAAACTAATTATGAATATTTATTATTTCCTCAAGCCGTGGTGGTGGTAGTGGAGGACGAACTACGTCTTTAAAACGAGGTGTAGATGAAGAAACAAGAGAATTAAGAAAAACAATGACTACAAGGACTGTGCTCTGAAGATTACCAATTATGATTTAGTATCTTTGGAAAGTTATAATGTTCAGAGATGAAAACGACTGCCTCTGATTTCGTCATTTTGCGCATGTTTGCAATAACTGATGGAGTGGAAAGTTATTGGGCACAAATATATCGTACAGAGCAACGTTTTTGAAGACGTCAGGTTGTCGGGGCAAAATTGCATGTGCTTGATTTTGACTTTGTCAAAACTGCAACCTAGAATATGCAAACGTACGAATGTGTTTACGAATGTCACCATCACAGTAATATTAATTTTAGGCATGAGAAATTTTTAAAAATTATTTGTTGTCAATAGACATACTTTACTTTTATACAAATTATGGGAATAGTGAGATTAGTGTAGGAAATTACACGGTCCGAGAAGTTTGATGAAAAATCACACGCGTGATTGGCGAAATGTTTATAATATAAATAGTGTGATTTTTCATTAATACTTGGAGTACAGGTGTAATTTCCTATTAATTCATTTTCTAAAAAATGTTTCACCGATTTGTCTATGTTTTTAATTCTTAAAAATCCCGCGCCCCGCGGGGCTCGCGATCCGTGCCGATTAATTTTTAATCGGCACACTATGCCGTTTAATGATATTCGGCACAGTTCTTAGCCAATTAGAATCGAGTAAACAAAGAAAAATGATATTAAACTTTTAATTATGCACAAACATATCTCTCAGACAAAGGTAAAGAAAAGAAGAATTATTTACTATTAATTAATATTATATTTTATATCATTTTTAATTAATATAATATATAACTGTACATTATATAGTCAACAATACAATAACATCCCTGTTTTAATAACAATGTACGTATTATTGTTTTTAAAGCTTGTAAACCTGTAACATAGACTGAATAATAAAGAAATTGATACTTAATATTTTATTCCGTTTTCTTTTGTTTTAAAGCGTTGGATTATAGCCATTATTAAAGTAAAACAAATTAGCTGGCAATTCCAAACGACGATTACGCAAAAGATGGCCTATTTACTGTACATTTTCCCAGGAATGCATTGCGGTCGAATGTATGTACTGTCAGGGCGAGTAAACAAAAACTGATGCCCTTTCAAGTTCAAATTAGCCGCGAATTTCATTACGGTTTATTCCCATGGGTGTACAGAGAACAGATCGTGACTTAGTACACAGTACAGGGTGAGCAGAGCAGGGTGAGTAAAAAAACTGATGCTATTGAAATTCAAACTAGATTGCATTCTTGCAATTTGACAGACGTTAATTGATGTAAAACGAATCTAATTCCCTGTGGAAGTTAAAATAAACAATTCTAGACGTGCAAAATTTGTCAGAAACAAGGCAAAGTCAAAAACAAGACAACAGTACAGACCCATGGGAATAAACCGTAATGAAATTCGCTGCTAATTTGAAAGAGCATCAGTTTTTTTACTCAGCCTGTATTTTGAATGATAGGCGTAAGACAGGAGGTTGATTTGTTTATTGTGCTAAAATTTCTGTAATTTCCACTTGACGTTGTCGAAATACTGATTCTGGGAAAATGTTCATGCCGCCACCTTTTACGTAATTGTGGAGCATTGAAATCGTGGATTTTGACAACGTGACTAGAGCCGCACGGCTGTCAGGCAATAACCGGTCAACTAATGGACTTTTCCTCACCGTAGTCGGGCCTGGTTAGTTGATTCTGGTAATTAGTCACACAAGTATGGGCTGCGGAGGATCAATAGATTGTGTGGAAGCAATATTTATATATTCGGGTTGAGAAACCGTTTAAACAATTAATTTCAAACGAGATTATTGAGGCAGAACACGAATGTAAAATATTAGCCCCCATCCCCACCCCACTTGTTAATCTTCCGCGACCTATAACCATATATACGGTGCAATTTTTCTTGCAACTTGCAACACAATTCTACTCTTAAGAGATGTAAATTTGTGACAAATGTTTGGTATGTTAAACATATATATTAGCAAACTGTGATGGAAACTTGCATTTGCCAATTTCCCACATCTCTCAAGAGTAAAAATGTGATGTGCGAGGTAATATCAGCAAGCGTTGGACTTCGGTTTTTGAAGGATTTCTAAGGTCAGTGCCATCTCGTCCCGAATCATGCCTGTTGGCCTGTTCGTGATCAGTTGTGGGCATGGCCATCAATCAGTGGTTGGCATGACCACTAGTACTGTTAAGCTGCGAAGGGCCATACTCTGGAATGTGATCTTTCTATACTTTAGTTCTACTTTGGTGACAAATTTGCTTCTACCCAGCTCCCACGCATGTCTAGTTACTCCCATGTTAACCTGCGGCTGCGTTACGTGGAACAAAAGTAACTACATATTAGAAGTATAGCATGATAATACATACGTATGTGCGCGCATGGTTACTTTTGCTCTGATGTAATCATCTGCAGACCAGAACAATAGTATCCAACTATGTGAATAATCTAAACTTGTGAATTGGGCAGCAAAGTAATAAACAGATTGTTTTAAAGTGTGCGAACTCCAATTGGAATCCACTATGTCTTACATATACAACCGATCAAAACAACTATATACTAAGATCTGTGAAAAGTAATGACATTTCTTATAAGTTACAAGACTATATATATTTCACAGGAGTATGGGCTAGGTGAACCTGCATACCTTGTTAAAACTCAGTTAACAGCTCAGTTAAGGCGAGTGTGAACTATAGTTACAATCCAGGCCAAAAAGCATATGGACAGTGCAACTTTTAACTCTCAGAGTTAACTATTTTCATGATTTCCTATTAAATATGATCTATATTTTGGTTAACCCCCCCCCCTCCCAATGTTGTATGTGGATATGAGAGAAACAATTTTGACACTCGCCTTTCATTTCAACATTGATTGGGGGAATGGGGGCATGAATTGCAGAAGGGGTGAACATGAACTGAAGCATTTTGTGCGTGCGCGTTGAGCGTCGTCCAAATGAATTTGGCCCGGATTGTAGGTTAATGCTTACAATATGTTTTTGCTCTAAAGTTATATGCAGAAAAATGAATATGTCCTCGCTGCCATCTTTTTTTATATAGTACATATTTCGCTTAAAGCTGGCTCGTTTTTATATTGCATTGCATGACTTTCAGCGATGTTGGCCACAAAATTTCTCATCCTATCGGTTTACTTCTGATGCTCCGGCTGCAAAATCTACTATTTCTATTTCCCTCCATGACCTGGTGGCATGACTAAGACAGGCAAATCACTATGCAGTATGACGTATTTACTCACACTTCCCAGAATTGCCCGTGCGATCTTTCCCAAACCACGTGTTCCCATGAGAATAATGCTGACATGTTCCCGATGGGCTTGCTCACAGATGACGACACCAGGTTCACCAGTTTGGTAGATTGTCTTAAACTGTAACTGTAGAAATGGTATGATTATATATTCCTTATATTAAGACCACATGCACAGGATGTCGTTTCCGAGCGTTTCATTCTTACAATTATTTCACAAAGCTCCCGACTCATCGATAGAAATCAATGAAAATCAGCATAAACCTCTTCTCTGAACATGATAAGAACTTTATAGTTGATATATATCGTTTTCAGTTTGAATGTTGTGAAAACGCTCGGAAACGACCTCGGGTGTACATAGTCCAAGTGATAACGTGAACAACACTCGCAAGGATTTCACAACAACGCAGATTGCTGTTATTGATTCAGTTTTGTAGTAAATCGAATGCTTTAAATGGTCTACTTTCGACAAGAACTCCGTCCAGGTTTCACTTCCGGGCCTAAGCCGCTAATTGTTACTTCGCTTGTTAGGGATTAATCAAGTTATTGTATAGAACTGCCACTACATGGTGTGGATGGAATCAGCCGGAAAATCAGTATTGAGTCGTAAGCGTGCATTAGTATTAAAAAGCCGGTGCAATATACTTACATTTTTTTCACGGCAAAGTTCTTCAAATTCACTGATCCTCTCCAACACTTCTTTATCCACTGAGCTCTGGACACCTTCCCATTCTGTTAACGACACTGAGTAACCAACTATATATGAAGAGCAAAAACAGCTGTATGTGCCTTAGACTTCGTTTTCAGGAACCGTTTTCAGGTTTACACATAATTTAATGCATGTATGGTTGAAATTAAAGGACAATCGCCATGCAGACAGATCATGTATGAAATACCACCAGACCTTAGAAGTGCCTACGTCACGTGGTTTTCGATGCATATAAATACAAGGTAATTTTCTCCAACATGTTTCCCACATTGCATTGGTATTCTTTGTTTAACTCTGGCGTGACGTAATTAGGACTTCTAACGTCTATTAGGACTAAATTTTGCCATGATTTTATGTTGTGAAGATCCAGTTTTTATGGTAAAAGCTTAATCTTTCTTGTCCTTTATTTCGTTTCTTATTTTGACTGGGAAGACTGCAGAGAAGGGATATAATATGCAATATTTTGCCTCGCTCGCGCGCGTGGAAGACCGCGGGAGACTGAACTGGAATTAGTGTACATGTGGCACTTACATCTGGCGGTTGGCGTAGACATGAGAGGAACGGTGTAAACATGTATTAGAATAACTTTATCATCGTCTTTTCTCAACTTGCTGAAGTACCCTAAATAAACAAGTAAACATGTTACTGGCAAAAAAGAATCACAGTAAATACTGTTTACAATTTTTACGGCAATTTGGTCTGTTGTGATAAACCTTGCGATTATTGCTTTTTTACCCAATAATCTCGTTTAGTCGTTTCCATGTGTGATTATTTTCCTGTGGTTTCTTTCTGATAGGGCAGATTATAGATTTGTATAAGTGCTCAAAAACGTTTTTGTTTAGGAGATATAGAGATTAGTAACATTCAGGAAAACTACTGTGCAAAAATAAAGCAAACAGAAAAACGAGGCTATTGCCAGTATTGGGTAAAAATTATGCTAATATTGGAACGTGATCACAACAGACCAAATAGCAAGTAAAGATATTATTATAGTGTGTTATATGATATGCTTCCCAGCTCATGCATCCAAACCACATTCATAATTATACCGTCCGCGTTGGCTTAATTTATGCTTGTCTTAGCATAGCAAGTTGGCATCAAGAGGGTATCTTCTCACGTCTAATGTGTTGTTAGGTCGTGCTAGGTTTGACAAAAAATTAATTTACACCTGAGTCATGGGTTTAATAACAAACAAGCAGCTATACTTTTTCAGCATGGAGACAAAAAGCAAAACTGTCTATTATTCCAGTGATTGATAAGTTCTCATTCATTTTGGCTCTCTAGCTACATCAAGCATAAAAGCTGCTATTTACTTCAGGGTCAATCACATATATGCATAATGTTATTCATTAGTCGTTACATTTATCTAGGCAATCAGAACTTAATCAAAACTTATGAAAATGGTGAGATAACCGAGACGCAGCTCCGTCTATATGTCTCTTCCAAGGGCAAAATAAAAAATGGACATTTGAATATGTATGTCTTAGAATCATATTCGAATCCCGTCAAGTTGCACCGGCACTGATCCGAGAGGCCAGGTCATTTGATAAAAAATGTAGCTACATAGCTTTTCGTCAGTTGTTTTAACGTGCATTAAGCAAGAATCTACTTGATCCTACTCATCTAAGTAAAAAACGCGTTTTGAATTGTTTACTTTGATAACCTAGAATTAGCAGTTCTTATTAGCGCCGTACGTTTTTAAAAAATATGTGCGTAATTTTCGGCAGTGATCGAAACGCTTCATGGCGAATCCCTTGGAGGTCAGCGCGACGTATCTATTACTATCACCCACTAGTCTTACTATTAACTGAATACTAAAATTAAGTGAAAGCAATGAAATTGAATACACTTACATTCAAAAATTCTTTTACTGTTCCCGCTTTTGTCAATAGGAATCATTACAATTCGTCGACAATCAGCCATTATTTACACTTTGTCTTTGGCCTCTTCTTTTTGATACAATAACGCGGTTTCGGATTAATTTCAAATTCTATTTCTATCTTTCAAGTACTATTTTTCTAAGTCACACGGTCGATTCTTGCTGTTCGCTGTCCCAATATTCTCAATTAAACGAGCCGAATCTCGGGATTTTATTTGCAGCCGCCCTCCAGCTGGGTTGTTTTTCAAACAATCGTCAGTTATAAAAAATGTATGAGCTAAATGAGATGAAATATTGCGACTATCGCTTGAAACAACGTCATTAAGGATTAATATTGATCGATGTTTAATTTCTTCACAAGCGAAATTTATTAGACAGATATGGAGATCGTAAATTAAACCGAACATAGGTAACAGTAATAGCGAGTTACAATGTTATTGATTTATTTTCAGTTGCTCCATCATCATCCATAGATGCCTGATAGATTGCTTTCCTGCATGAGTAGATGTTAATTCTAGTCTAATGTATGTAGCTATACCTATGTACGTGTGATTGTTACAACTTCTCTAGATTGAATAATTATTCAGCTTAATTTAGCTTTCGAATATGATCTACTTAATTAGGAAATACCGATTTGAGTATCGATCATATTCTGATGAAAGCGGCAAAAAACCCTAAGTCAAAAGCTCAAAAAAGTCAAATCATTCAATCCAGAGATCGGGCTTGTATATACAATCATAACATGCCGGCCTGGATTTCAAATCTCCACATATATTATTGCTTCGATAGAGTTTTATGTTCGTTTGGATGTTGTTCCTGGTGTGGCAATGTTCAACGAAAAAACTAGTTAATTTAAAAGTCTTATCTAACCAATTTCGAGTTTTCGGCAATGTATTCCAAAGTACGAACGATGGATTTGAAAGCTTATCATTAAAAGGCTGTCAAAAAATCAATGTCGCTGATCTATATAAAAGTAATCTTTAATTAATACCTATGTTGTTTACTGATGCCGTGTAGCACATTAGTAGAGCACCTGCATGGCAACATGTAAGCAAAATAGTTTGAGGCATATATACATACGTCATTCCGTTAACTTTCGCATGTGACTATAAACTACCCTGCATTAAAATGTTGGGTTGATGTATTGGTAAACTTTAAATTTGATTGCATTTAGATTTGTAAGAGTTCAAAAATAATTATTGGGGCGAGTTTGAGTGTGCCCCATGGTTTTGTGACAAAACAAAAAGTTACCGAAAAGAAAAACTAAGATCAAAATATTTCACCACTACGTAGGCTGAAAATGACGGTCAAAAATGCCTTTGCTGCAGTTGCCCAGATTTCAATATGACCGTTCAGTGGCCTGCAATCAGCTGAAACGCAATTACAGGCGATATTTACATTACCAACCTGATTGAATCTTTCTTCACTCGAAAAGAAAAAAATAAAAAAACTTTTTCGCACGCTTTAGTTTTTGGAACTCCTAGATAGGATTATTTGGGCTTGAGTTTTACAGAATAAAACGTATTTGTGTTATAAAGCTACCTATAACGTAGATTTTTGTATCTTGTACCCACAAAAAACGAATAAACCAATTACCTACCCTGTATTATATGCTGAAGTAGCAAATGGCGAATTTTTCGGGTAAATCTCGATAACTGGTCGAGCAAAAAGTGTCGGAAAGTGAAAATATGAAATCAATCAGATCGAAAATATGAAATCAAATCGGAAAGTGAAAAAACGTCATATCCGGCGATCTAAGGCTCCAAATTTTCAAACGTTTCTCGCTCGACGCCAACTATAGTGACGCCTCGTAAGCTAGGATGTCATAGACTTATACATCATTTTCCAAGTGAGCTAAATCACACACTGTCGCCAAAAAATTTTCCCTCCTCATCATCGGGCAAAAATAAGTTTCTCCCCAAAGCTTACACCCAAGGTGTACGTACTTACGTACCTGCTTGCCCCCAGACCGGCCACATCTGGCTCCAAATCTCTACATAATATATCAGAACTAGGGCAGATCTAGACAGTTTGAAACTTTAAAATTCATTCACAAAACAGTTGGGTGCTTGTTTTGTTTAGGTATGCTATAATATCGGTTCGACAAACACTTGCCGTGGTTTCCGTCGGCAGTTCAAGAGCATACTCAACCAGTCTTCAGTTATGCATATGTAGTATTAATAAATATATAATAATTTTAATTAATTGGACAATCGTAAAGCGACTCTGCTTTTGGTATTGAGCATAGATGGTATTGAGTAATCTTTGAGCAATATAAATATAAATATAAGGAAGAGAGCTGGAGAAAATGCACCGAAAAAGTTACACTGTCATTTTAAGCGATCTTTGCAATGCTATCAATAAATAGCTGCACAAGATTTTGTTTCACAGGCGCTTTAAGTTGTTCGGCATAATGCCGGGCTTTTTTTCTGCGCTTTTTTTCTGTTTGTGGCATGCGACATGAGACATGCGTCGGGCAATTAAAGAGAAATGGTTAAGCTGTTTTAAATCATCAACCGATGTCATTCATACCCTAGTCAAGCTAGTCATGCAGGTCTTTTTGACTCGATAGGAACCAAAATATGACGTGATCGCATAATAATACATGGAAATGGAAACCTCTGTTAAAAACACCCCATAATAATTTCCATAATAATAATAATAGATGGAAACGGATCTCTGTTAAGAAATCATAATAATTTCCATATTAAAGCAACCCAATGCACTTTTGTGATAATTAGACAGTGAACAATTGCAATTAAAATTGAAATATTTTAATTCGATTAAATTCGTATTTTAATCGTCGATTCATTTAATTAATCAATCAATCTTCAAGGTATAATAACTGCAGTATTTCTGTACATGTTTGAACGAGTTCCTCGACGTTCAACTTGTGGTTATGGTGAAGACGCACGGATCATGCTAATAAAAATATAGACAACAAAGTGTCACATAATCTATCTTTGATCTAATGGCGATCAAATACAAAATTAATAAACAAGCCTTAGGCTTCCGTGCATTCCAAAGTCCAAATTTTATACTGCAAGTAACGCTTTTCGCTTTGAAAAAATGCTCCTGTCAGAACAGCAATAAAAAACCTGATACCTCGACATCATGGACATTATTAAATTGCATGAAAGCTTATTCAAAGAGATGCAAATTTTGATTCATAAATTATAGATTAATACTGACCGTATTTTATTAGCACTAATTTATAGATCACTATTTTATTTCTGTTTTTGAGGCAGAGCTTTGCGTTTTTCGCGATCTGAGAACAGAAAGGGCTTTAATAATATGTATGAATTGCTTGTTGTGTAATTATAGGCGGAGCTAAATAAATATATAAATCACATGTTTCAAATCTGACGCCTTGAGGCTTGACTTTGCACATTCGTTTTTCATATTTTTAAGTTAATACTTAGCATATATGTGCAATTATTTTTTTTTCCACGTAACAAGAATCATCCAAAAGGAAACACTCACTGAAAAATCGAAGCTGCTCTGATTACTATTGACTGCATGAGGCAATACAGAGCTACTGACGACGTCATGGGGCCATATAAGTATCCACTAATCTCAAAATCCACTAATCTCCAAATTTATTCTTATTATTACTCCGCCTGCCGTAGGCGAGGCGAAGTTTTAAATTTTCCCCATTTCTGTTTTTTTTCCTTTTTATTTTTTTCGGTATCGCAAGTTGGCGCAGCGCTCATGGGTGATACCGCTGGGCACAAGCCGCGTGAGCCGACCTAAACACGGCGTTTGAACTCAATGTCTAGCGGAATATGCCAACAAAACACGTATTTTAACATGTATGCTAGAACATCTAAACCGCTAGAAGGTTTTACGCGCAAAGATTCTCTGCAAAATGTTTTAAAACGACAAATTCCACCGCGAAACTTTACCGAGGAGCGATGTATCGCGGTGAAGTTTTGAGAGCGTGTTTCCGTCATTTTCTGTTGTGTTTCCACTTTTAAGAAATTTAGAAATTTCTGACAAGAATCAAACGCAAATTCTACTGAAATATCTATATACAAAACACAATTTTTAACATGTAATAGTTGACAAAAAGGGACAGGAAGGTTCTTTATCAAAACATTGCTCCAGAAATGTTTTAAAACGGCAAATTTTGATAGACTCCGTCATTCCATGATCAAGGAGTGAGTCTAGGAAATGTGTTCCTAATTCTAATCACAAAGTATTCGTTGTGATTTCCTTCCTTGGCTTGGTCTTTTATTTCTACCTATGTTGAGATGCTGATATTTCGTGCAAAATGATTTACTTGCTCGTGGGATCTCATACAACTATGAAAGGTAAGAAAAATTTTACCTTCCAATTCCAGAAATACATATGTTAGTCTGAAGTTCCCAACAAATTATATCGTGGAGACTTCAGGCAGTGTGCTACACTGAGAATAGTCATTTAAATGATGCTATCAGGTTAATATATTTATGTATTGTATACACTTTTAGTAAAATTTTCTTTACTTGCAACTACTCAAAAATAAAACAGCCATATGTTGGTGGTATCATGACAAAAGAATCTTGTTCAGTATATGTACTATGAAAGTCTTTAATTTATCTCAAACCATGTTTACCGCAGTGCATTGTGGTCATGCGCGTTCGGAAATGCGCAGAACACCTTTCTTCACCTGCGTTTCATCATCAATTATGTCTTGTGTTCAGAAGATATTATGTTTCAGGCTGGCTGTTTAAAAAATCGTGGTTAGTCAAAAGCATAAAGCTCGATAGCGCGCGCATCTATTGTTGGGTTTTGAAGCCAGAAATACGTCAAATTTTTAGACTTGCGGTCATGTTGGATGGCCCCACTTGCGCATCGAATGCCATAGATTTCTACTACCGGACAAAAAGCTTACGTTTTGAAACAAACGTTTTACGTTTTAAGGCGAAAACTTCCTAAAAATCCGTTTTCTAAAAGAAACTACGTTGATTTAATTCTTGAGTGGGACCCTTATACATGGCCGCCGCTATCAAAATATGACGTGTTTCCGGCTTCAATTTTATTTGTATTTTGTATTACGATGCACTAGCCAGTGGTCAAAACTCAAAAGCAAATGCCTTATCAAGGTTAAATTATATATGCGAGAGGAAGACAATTTGTTTTTCAGAATATATTCATTTTTGAAGTCTGCTGTTTGCGTTAATAGTCAAGTACTGAATTACTACAATTTAAATCTCGTATTAAATTGCAGTGGAATTTTAATATACATTCTATTTGATAGTATAGCGTCTGTGAAATTGTATTAAAGCGCGTTTGTTTTGTCGATAATAATTTTCCAACATTACCATTTGTGCTAATAGTCAACTATAATCAAAGTTAGCAAACCACAATTGAACAGAGACGCTGCATAATATACTCATGTTATGTTCTAAAACGCATCTGCTGTTCACGCGACAATTATTTACCGTGGAATTATGACAGTTTTAAATTTCGTGTGTTAGTTAGTGTTCTAGAAAATATTTCCAACAAACATAATTATGCAAAACTAAGTATTTCAGAGTTCACTGTAACTGTAAAAAATTATTCCTTATTGATAAAGCATTTGCTTTTCGACTTCGTGCAACGTTGACCCCTTTTGACCCCTTATGCTTTAGCCAGCCTGAAACATGATATCTTCTGGCAGACAAACTGAGTCAAGCCGAGTAATGTACTTGGCAGGCTAGCAATGCACACTATCCCACTGAATATATTTTGGGTTGCATAATTAAATGTCGTTTTCCAATAACCTATTAAGGCTCCGCAGTATTCCCTACCTTGCAGGTTACCCAGTAACTGATTTAAAAAGGAACTCCTTGGGCAGAACAGAAATAAGTGAATATACCCACCCCCAATGACCGCTGTAGTTACAGCCCTGCCTGGCCTTGTGCCCATTTTCGTTTCGGCAGGCGGAGTGAACGCCTTAGCAGGCGTCTTGTTTTAATAACGGCACATCAAGACGAAGAGACGACTGGGGACGAGTCAGTAACAGGTATATTGACCTCTGTTGTGAGATACTTTATTTGAGACACCGAGTTGTTCTTCAATAAGAAATGTGACGGACCTTTTAGATTTTGAGATTACCTAATTATATATGACTTTGGTATGCCTGGAAAGTAAAAAGAAACCTTAATACTATTTTTGATGATATAGTTTTCAAGACTTATTATCTTACTGTCATCAGACAATGCATTCCATGTATTTTCATACATGGATAAAATGGGATGGACAAAAGATTAAAAACTATTCCCCGAAATCCACTCTTTCAAATGACCGGTATGACTGAGGTCAGGATATATAATCCAGATTTAATCCTGTGTGGGAAACAGGGATAGTTCCGGTGCCTAGAGAAAAAGCATGCCACTTTCCACTGAGATCGCTCCCCTGAGTTTTTACCCAATTGATTCACAAATATACAGACATGATTGGTTGTTGTGTCATAGTTGTTCTAGGGATGTACTGACACTGCTGGTTCCTTTTACGTTGATGCGTGGAAGTAGAAAAGAATATCTTTATAACATAGTTACCGTAATCGGATCTTCCATGTAAATGCTCTTATCTCGGTTGCCATAGTAATGACAAGTGGCCGATCATTAACACAATTTTGCAGTGAGATCAAGGTTACAGAGTCCTTTGTTCCTCGAGGTTGCAATAAACAGTTGTAGGACTAATCATGCTATTTGACAATGCGAAGAGTGATAAATTTGAAGTGACTAACAAGCCAGAAGATCAGGTACGAGATGAGGTTTAACCATCTTGGTCCATTATGATCCGGAACCATTTATCAATCTTTATGATACGCTGTAGATAGATATAATAAGAGTTTCTGAATGACAGAAATTTTAACATATTTAAGGTGAAGTTTTAACAGCTAAGTAAGATTGTAGCAGAATTAATAAATTAAGATATTTACAGGCGTGAGTGTGACTGTGTAAAATTCAATTTGTACACCGTAGCTTTTATCAAATTGTGAATCAAGGAAATATACGTCCTTGGCTATAAATTATCATAGAAAGTAAGGGAAACTTATTGCACATAAGCTGACAACCTATAAAAACATGGAATTTCAAGTATTGTCTATACAAGCGGAAGTTGACTCTGAGGACTGGCGACACTGCCAATCTTGTTCAACCTGAAAAGTGGAATACTGTGGGAAAGGATTAGTTGAGATGCGACACCACCTCGACCGCACCGCGTTAATAATAATAACAATGATGAAATCTTTATTTAAGGAGGGTGTGCTAGTATATATTTATATTTATATCATTATCATCAAATTTCTGCTCTAGCTCTGTTGGCCCATGCTATAGAGATAAGATCTATTTAGCATAACAATGATGCATTTTAGTTTCAATCTAAATTTTATTAGTGTAGATTGACATATTTACCAAACATTTAGGTGTAGTGTCTGCTTTTAGAGCCGGCCATGCATGGGTTTCATCTAACCATCTTACATTTTGCAGGCTGCGACAAGCTAATTTTTATCTATATTCGTTCATCGGCGGCGCCATCCCTTTTGTCTGTGATGAATAAAAGGAAAATTTTTGCATAAATATTCGCTCCCAATAACCACAAACAAAAGGTCCTAACCATTAGCGAGCAATGAATGGAAACTACTAGATATTCTTAGAACAACTTTTTTCATTCATGCAGCGAATTTTCTGTTCGCGCGAACTTGATATGGTCATTATACAGTGCGTCCTAAAAAAGGCTACCCTTTGAGGTCAAGCGGCAGTGCCGAACATTCAAATTTGAATGTTTTAGCTCCCTATTGATGAGAACAAAAAATCAAGAATGCGAAATATTCACTGTAATGCAGAGATTTTTTATGCTTACGTTGCAAATTAATCAAATTTATTATTGCCTTTATATGCAGTCTCCTTATATACAAATAACACTTTGAGCATGCGCATTTGTCAAAAACATGGCTGAGCTACAAATAACACTCAGAGCATGCGCATTGCACACATTTTCTGTTATTTTAGCAATTTAAAACAATTGTAATCTTTTCATGTTACGTTCTATTCAAGTATTTATGTTACGTTCGTAAACCAGGATCACCTGGGAGTTGCTCTATTCCTACATGTATTGCTATAAACGCGACATCTTTAGCTAAACTTGACGCTTGTTCAGCATTGAATTCAGAACTGAATACCAATAATATATGTAGATCTGGCTATTGTGACAGCAACTTGACTAAAACCTACCATTCCTAGTCAAATGATATGCCCTCACAGTTTTACTGTGATATGCAAAGACAGACCATACGATAGGCAGTGGGTGGCTTAGGTGGTGTTTATATGAGCTCTGCATAAGGGCTACCCCAGCTGTAGGGCTGGTTTTCACCGTGTGTTTACATGAGAAAAATCAGCCCTCTTGCTAGGGCTGGCTCGCTGTCACAAACAACATTGAATGGCTTCCGTGCATCTCATTATATTTATTATACTACCCAAAATCGAAGTTTACCGAGCATATTTTGGAACAAAAACCGGCAAACAATTGGATATTCTTTTAGAACTATGTCTTTAGGGTAAAAAAGCTTCAAAGACTTGAGTTTGTACTAAATACTGCAGGTTTTCTACTCAGCCCTACTAGAAGGGCCATGAGCCCTCCTTGCAGGATCTCACCTTGCAAGTAGCGAGATTTCGCCTAATAGGGCTCTCCTCTCATATAAATGCAAACAATTTTTAATGCGAAATGTATTAGCAAGCGGGATCTCACCTAGGAGAACTAGCCCTTATGTAGGGCACATATAAACACCCCCTTAGCAGTCTTGTAAGAATGACTGGAAACTTTAACGTTTGGAGAAAGTTTCGAATCCTTATGAATGTCTGTGGACTAAAATAACCACCAAAAACTCAATATTTTATCTATCAGCGATATGTCATTCTCCCTCTCCTGAATACCAATTTAGTGACCTTCTGGATTTTCTAACGGACTCACGTGAGAGATTATTATCATTAAAGCCCAATCCGAAACTGATCACAGCTGGAGACATCAACCAGTTCCAAACCGTGGGGTTCCTCAAGAAACAGTATTGGGTCTAATATTATTTTCTATTATGATCAATAACATTCTTCCTGTCTAAGCTTGAAACTTAGTTGTTATATTTATTGATGCCTTTGCCGATGATAACTCGTAAATTTGATTGAAGATATTAGGCGTAACGTTTCAAGAGAATCCTATCATGTGAGACTTCAAATTAGATGAATTAACAAAAGAAGCTTGTGGTCAACTGTATATTATCCGCACTTGCAAATACTATATATAGGTCTTCCAGGAAGGACTTAGGCCTTCACTTTCATAGTCTATTTTACGAAAATTAGACAGTTTTTGCCATAGAGGTCTGGCGATGTGCGTCGTACTCCAAATACCCTAGCCAAATAGATAAATTTTTAAAACGTTCATATAAGTATGGATATCTTATACATGAATTATCTAATTTTGATATATTAGACAATAAAGAAAGAGTTTTATAGGAGAAAATAACCGCAGATCTCAACCATCTTTTGCAAGCCTTGTTACCTCCTGGACGGCAATTAGCATTACGCGATCGTGGACTTGAATATGAACTACTGAGAGTTCGAACAGAAAAATTTAAAATAGTGTTTGTTAATAGATACCTCTTTAACTTTATATGATATTTTATAAATTAGAATTTCTATTCCATTAGAACAACGATACTCAATATAAATGGAACTTTACTTCTACTATTCAGTATTGTTAGTATATTAATATAGAATATCGTGATCGGCATATAACCACCGACAATTTTGCTCAACCTTGGTCCAATAATCTATAATTGTTCTGTCAAAATAACACATAACGAGCTCATTAGGAAATAATTTAAACATGTGATTGAAATGTGAACATGCTGTGCTAAAGTTTGACTTCATAGGGTAGACGTTTTTTGGGACAAGCTTAAATGATAGTCTTTTTTGGAGACACACTTACTGTGCCCCCCCCCCCCCCCCTCCCACAAAAAGGCTATCCCTTGAAGCCAAGGGCTAGTGTCGCGCGTTCGAACTTAAGTGCCTGATTAGCACAAGAATTCTCGGCTATACAGAGATTTTTATGCTTACGTTGCATATTAATTGAATTTGTTTTGCCATAATAACACATAATGGGCTCATTAGGGAATTAAAACATTCAAATTCGAAAGTGTGGAGCTGGCGCTTGATTTCAGACACCCTCTATGTATTCTTAAATGCGCATTCACTCCGGCCATATCGTAGCGAAATTTATAGCGTATTTAATCGGAAATACCCACAATGGCATACACACTACTTTCACTACCGGATAACTTAGGTACTTCGAGATGTAGAATGATTGAATAAAAATTTCGATCAACTGAATGTCGTAGTGAAGTTCCTTATTTTAAGCTTCAAAGCTAAAATATTCCTTTTTGCGGGAACTTTTTTGAATAACTAATCTTTAGCTCTCATATATCACAACTCGCCAGCGATTATCAGCGACCTGCCGTCGGTTTTGTGAGAAAATGTGTGCAGAAAAACAATAAAAGACATCGCCGATGAATTACGTTATATGAGAACTAGGCTAAATACAGTGGCTTGGAAAATTCGAAGACTGATTGAAATTTACTGAGGCAATTTATCCGCATGAATAATATCATGCCATGTTCGGGATTCCCAAGGGCTTCTCTTTGGGGGGAGGGGGGGGGAGGGGGTGTCTATAGGAGTTGCAAGACTAACGTTTTTAGATGACCACTTTTTATAAAAGCACTCCCTTGTGTCGAGACCATGATATTTTGATACGTTCAATAGCCGACAAATTACATTTTGGTTTTGTATTTAGGAACATCAAGCATTTTTTAGAAAGAAAATTGTGATATTTGCTATCGTAGTAAGTATGCAGTGCTAAGCTTAGACCACTTTTCCAAATTCCTTATTACATACACTAGTGAAAAAAAATAATTGTACTAATATTTGAATTTATTTGCTTCTTTGACGGATGTCGTAAACTATGATGCTTTATGCAAACTGTCGAGCAAAGACCATTTTGGCTGGAACGCTAATTTGGGTGTGGGGTGTGTATATTCATATATTCATGTTCTTTCCGACGATTCTTTTCAAATAAAATTCGAGCAAAACATGCATATATGAATCTTCCCCCCCCCCCCCCCCCCATTAACGTTTTAGCCACAGAAAATTGGCAAATTTGCTTACATGCATGTACAACAGCAATTATTAGAAAGCTTGCTGTCTGAGGTATTATTACGCATTTACTCGTTATATATAGTCATAATTATTGCGCATGGAGCAAAAATCAATCTCTGTATAAGGTGGAGATAGTTTTCGTCTTGATTTACATTTACTTTTACTCTACGATTTTAGCATGTGCTTTTTCAACTAATAATTAGATAAGGTGATTTTATAATTTTTTTGCGGCTGTTCAGTCACTTGTATCCGTCCTGACTCCAGGTTTCTTTTCTATCATTAGGGTGCGATTGTTTTGTTAATTATTTTGGCTGTTTGTCTTGGTGTTGTACTGAGCAAAGATGATAGTGGTGGAGGTAAGTAAAACTATAGCAACCCTTACACAAAAAAAAACTCCACAGACTTGTTGCAATTAATTTGTCAATTTTACTGGCTTGTACCAACTTGTCAGTTGTCATCAAGTTGAAACAAACTTGTCAGTTTCATCAAGTTGCGACAAGCCTGTACAAATCAGACGAGTCTGTGGATAAAGCGTTTTTACAATCGACTTAAAACAAATGTATTGACAACTTGCCATACATCGACTTTTCGCCAATAAGCTGTTGCCTAGCCATGCAAACAAGGATTTTTTGCAGGATTTCAACAGACGTGTTGCACGTTCATTGTCAAAACGTTTCGAGTATCTAAAAAAACGAAACGATGTGGTACTTAATGTAGCATTATATAATGCTACACGAACTATGATTATATATGTCCCAATGATGCAGCCACGTTAATTGGCATTTTATCAGGTATAAAACCATTGCTACGGCCTACGGTTGTGATTTTGTGTCCCCTTAAATTTTGTATGCTTTCCTCATCTGCCTCGCTCTTCTTCTGGAAGCCTGCTAACGAGTTTATGGTAACCTGTATCATTTGTATATTTCATATAGCCGAGAAATTAACATTCAATAAACCGTAAGTATCTCGAGAGAAATATAAGAATATATTCTATTTTAAAATTGTGATTTCTTTTTCGTTAAAATAACAGTTTCAACGACATTTTCATTTTACAGCCCTGTTATACTTATATCGGCTGATGGATTTCGTTGGGATTATTTAACACGCGGTCTAACACCGAACATCAAAAAATTTGGTAGGTCTAACACGTAGTCCTGTTGTAAAGTCCAGTCGAACCGACCTGAGCTATAGCAAGAGCAAGGTTCGATTCAGCTTGCTCGGTGCGGATATAAAATCTACACTGAATAACCATGCATAAGTTTTGTTTCTTTAGGAAATAGTGGCGTACAAGCAAAGTTTATGCTATCACAATTTCCAACCAAAACATTTCCAAATCATTACACCACCGTCACAGTATGTATAACTGTTCGATACTATACATCATTGATTGTTTTCTGTCAACTATTGTATATCAATATATATACTTTGATTAATTTTTAAAGCTACTATGTAAACCTACTATTATATATCTTGGTCAATTTTTAGACTATACTTACAGCGTTGTTCAAATTGAATTAAAATAATTCACTATTTGTAATTAAAATTTCTACCGTAGTCTGTATGTCTATTATAGAGTAATATTTATATCTATGCCCTATTTCGTATACAACGGTTAACTGCTGCCGTATGTTTTTCAATGTCTTCGTTTTTGCAGGGTTTATATCCAGAATCTCATGGAATAGTTTTCAATGCATTTTATGATCCGGATTTAAGGCGACTTTTTACAATCAGGAACTCTTTATATGCTCCCTTCTGGCATGGAGAGCCGGTATGTGCAAACAGTAAATATGCCAATTTTTCGATGTGTGTTGCGGCATTGGCATAGCCAGGTCGAAAATTTTAAAAGGGGTCTTTATGTACATGCATGTTCTGCACAATTATTTCCTATTTGCTCCCACCCAATATGCCCCTCTGGTTTCTACATGATTTAAGAAACATAAAACATAAATAAAATTCTGTGATAATATATAATTTCAGTATTTTACACAAGTGAATATAAGAAATCTGACGTAGTGATTGGTAAAATTTGACGTGACATTCACGTACAGGTGAATATAACAGTAAAAACAAGTTACAAAATGGTGGCTAGCTGCAAGCCGCCAGCAAAATTAACAAAATTTTATAAAAAGCCAGTTGTTCTTTGAATTCACATCTGTAAAGCTCGAAGTGCTCGACTATATAATATTATATACTTATAGAAACACGGTTTTTCGCGAGCTTTCCACTTATCCACTAATCAACGGCCATGTTTTCAAAAGGCTATTTTATAAAACTGTATATCAATGAGAAAAAATATTTTAATTTTTTTTTACAACATAGCGCCAAAAATATATAATTACTACAAAAGAAGAGCGACGGGAAATTTTCCATGTTGACGCAGAGTTGTAACAACACGGCTCCCAGCCAATGAGCGTTCAGAATTAACAAATTCTATATATATATATTATAAATTAACATTCAACACATTTTGTTATTGGCTCTCTGAAGCATGTATAGGGAATAAATTTTATTATTCATTTTTTTAGAAATTTGAGACTTTATTTTTTCCTTTTTTTTTTCATAATCAACCGATCCCTTTTCCTCCATATTGGGCTGGATACGACACATCCCCTCTTTTTGCTACATTTTAACCTGCCACTTAACATACGCATGGCGATTAACATCACTATTTCTGAACCGTAATTTTCAATGTAGATTTGGGTTACAGCTAAAAAAAATGGATTGAAAAGTGCATCCTATTTTTGGGTTGGATCGGAAGTAGCAGGTTAGTTACCTACGTATTAGGTAGGTATTATAGATAAAAGTTATGAAAAGGAATAAAAATATAAAAAATATTATAACAATTCAAATTGACTTAACTGATACACGCAAAGAAATTTTAGGTAGACATCAAACGTAGTGTCACGAATAATACAAGTGAACTACAGAAACAAAGGATAACGAAAAATTGAACCCAATATTGATGTTTGCTTTGTTCTTTATATTTCATATTTCAGGTATGCAACCAGATTACTACAAGAAGTATAATCAGTAAGCAAAATTTGTATTTTCATGTGGTGAAAGCCTTAGCTACAATGAAATTAAAAGTGAACTGAGTTGTAGCAGTACAACCATGGTTTACTTTTCTGATTTTATGCACTGTAATGCTTTTCTTCTAAATTAAAGAACAAATAAGACTAACAATTTGTACAATATATATTTTTTCTTTGTTCGTATAGATTAGTACCGTTTTCTGATAGAGTTGAACAAGTTTTACAATGGCTACAACTTCCAGAAAAGTCACGGTAAAATCACCGTTTTAACTTCATGAATTTCCAAGAAATAACTCAAATTATTTTTTGCGAAACTTTGAACCATGTATAATCAAATACATAACAATCTCAGTGGGAGAGGAGTATGCCAGAAGGGAACGTGTAACAGTTAGGCCAGCAGGTTTTTGGAAATAATTCGAGATTGAATTATTACGGCTTTACGAGTGCAATTTGCTACAAATTTAGATAATTATGACTTTCTGTGGAAATAGGAAGTGCTTTAACAGTTCTATCTGAAGTCAAGAATGATTTTTTGATTGTGACCAAGTTTAAAAGAAACACTGGCATAGGCATACAATACTTCATGCTCGGTAGCTCACTTGCACTCAGGCTAAATCTACAATCATTGGCCCGATTTATACTAGAGACGGATGATCCGTCAAGACGGATCATTCGTCTGACAGATCATCCGTCTAAGTATAAACACAAGACGACCTATCCAGACGAACTACGTAAAATGATAGTTCGTCTGGTAACTCGTCCGTGTATAAACGCGGGCAAACAGACGGATCATCCGTCAAGACGAACTACGCGAGCAAATTCGTCTGAACCGACGAACTACGCAGACAGTTCGTCTTGACGGATGATCCGTCTGCTTGCTCGCGTTTATACACAGACGAATTATTAGACGAACTATCTTTTCTTGCCCAAGTTCGTCCAGACGGATCATCCGTCTCTAATATAAATCGGGCCAATAAAACAGTTTTATTGAACTAATTTATGAAGCATCGACCATGAATGTTGTCGGTAAAATGCAGGCATATAACACTTGCTATGTTCCATACTTCCAACAGACCATCTTTCATCACGCTATATTTCCATGAACCTGATTACGCTGGTCATAGATATGGACCTGTTTCAAGTAAAGTGAGTATTTTCACACAACCTTAACCTTATCAGCATATGGTCGTAAACATGCTGCAACTCTGTCATAAATATCATAAGTGAAATCACTACGAATTATACCTAAATTAGTAAAAGCTCAAATCGTTCCTCTTGAAATACAACATAAGTCAAATATTGTCATGCAAAAATATGATCCTTCATCGTCACGGGTATACTCCATGTGTTTTTAGTAAGACTACCAATTAGGCCTGATTTTCATATATCGTAATTCATCGGCGATGTCCTTGTGGTTTTATTTTCGATCATCAGTGATGGATAAAATCTTTTGTGTTTCCGAAATCTTTTTTCCTTCAGAGATCTCCCACTACAATAGATGAATTACGACATATAAATGACCAGGCCTTTGCCTACAATTCTTAACTTACACGTACAATTAATTGTTTCACAGATGATCGAATTTCTAAAACCAGGGGAGAATACAGTAAGCACGTGACGATGAAAGACATTGTAAACTAGAATTGTACAACGACTTAAATAAGAAACTTATTGCAATTTTAAATATACGAGTTTCCGAACCATTTCTTCTATTAATTTTCTTCTTAAACTTCGATTAAATGAGTCTCGTTTTTGTTGCACCTTGTACCAAAAATAAAATCTAAAAAGTCGCAGTTAGTTTCCCTTGTTACATCACAACTGAATGAAAAGTAATGAATCTCTAGCTACATCTAATTTTACAGGTCGACCTTCAAATTCGATTGATAGATAAAGCGATTGGTCAGCTGCTGACAGGACTCGAAGACTTGAACATTACCGAATCAGTCAACGTGATACTTATGTCGGATCATGGTATGTGCATCTGCTGGTTTGTTCTGTTATGCAGGAATTAATTATCATTAATTTATAATTCATTTGGTTAGAAATTTATTCTTTTCACAGTTAATGGAAATAAAAATATCTGCATACAAGGGCTGACATTTAAATCGTCGAACTATTACACATAAACTACCAATATCCCGGACATTCATAATAGTTTGATAAGTGAATGTTGCCAGTAAATATGGTACTAGAATAGACACAAAAATAAAACTTTGGTCTCATAGTGGCATTATATTGCGTGAACACAGCGCCCTAGTTGGATGTTTGTGAGATATGAAAATGCGTGACGGCAGATATATAGTTAGCTAATTCATAATGATCAATGAAAATATCTCCAGAACAAAATAACATTCGGAGATGTAAAATATTTTTGCACATCTATTGCTAATAGTTTCTGTTGAATACGACAAAGTATAATTTTATTTCCATACATCCTTTTCCAATAGCTGTAGCAACAAAAAATACCCCATAAGTTAGTGCAGCAACCGAACGTTTTCTTTTATCTAATGCTCTTATTTGTCCATAGGGATGTCGGCCGTAAATTGCAGTGAAACTATATTTTTGGATAAGGTATTATGTTTATGCACTTATTTTTAATAAAATTTAAAAAGCTTTTCGAATTAAATTATATTTTCATCAGATCGTTAATGACATACGTTCTTATTTCTTACTTGTAGTACGGCGTCTTGGCCAACACATTGCACATCAACAATTATGGTTCAGTTCTCAGTTTCAACACGAAGAAAAAAAGTAAGTTACGCAGATACACGACACGCGACAGCAATGGCGCAGTTAAATCTTTACAAGACAGAAGATGTTTGTTTACCACACCCTGCGACGACAATGCAAACCTTCTTTAAATTGTTGCCGAAATTTCAAATTATTGAATTTTCGGGAACAATAGACACTTCCCGAATTTGCTTGAGTGCACACGAAACAATAGCTTGAAATCGAGGCGGGGTATGAAGCCTATTGAAAAGAAGTGTTTTTTATGCCCACAGAATAAATTCGGGAAGTGTCTATTGCCGTAGATTTGAAGGCGTGATCAATCAAGGTCAAAGTTAATGCTGGACAAGTTTCTTCACCAACCGATGAAATTGAAACATTATATGGCATTGTTGCTGGCAGTATTTCAAAAGTTGCATGTGTGACCACTTTAAGGGACGTCATTGCAATGATTATTTTAAAATTACATTGCTGTCGTCAAAAATACTGCTTATTTATGATTTTATACATCTGCTTTCATCAGTTCACTAAACAAATGAAGGTATAGATATAAGGTTTTATCTATGTTCAAAAGGCATGAAACAAGAAAGCAAAATACTTTAATCTCTCCATAGACTTCAACACAAGATATGAGTGAGGTGTTTATGTACTAAAGTACTACTTGTTTTTATGCAGATGATCGTAAGATAGTATTTGACAAATTTAAGGTACAGCCTAGAATATTTCCTAATTTTATTACTGATAGTTTGTATAACATATCAACCTAGCGTAGCGATTTGTATAGATCAGTGCCATATATAGATCAGATTAGATCAAGTTTGAAATATTGATTTGATCACGACGAAGAACTCATCTAAAAACTGTAATATTTGTTCTATAATTTGTAGTGTGTCAACGAGTCATTCCAAGCTTTTTACAAGAGGGATCTTCCAAAAAGGATGCATTTTTCGAAGAGCAGGTATATGAATCCAGATTTTCACCAGTGAAAACCGCGGTTGTTCATATAATTTATCTTATGGCTTATATTTCAGACGTATCGATGACACCCTCGTGTTAGCAGATGCTGGGCAACTGGTTTCCGTTAAGTATGACGTTTGTACTTGTATACTGCATGCAAACAGTTTGACGAGTGTAGTGTTTGAAAAAAATTATTACGAGCTCTCTTGTTTTCCCTACTTGTCATGCAGAAATTATTGATAGGATAGAAATATACTTGTCCACTCCTTCTAAACGACGCCTAGATAAATTCATTATTTGAAGTTCAAATTTTATGACTTTTGGAATTGCAAACTCGAGTTTAAAAAATCAGCGTTTTTTAGAGTTTGGCCTGTGGTTTTTAACTGCCTTGATACAGTAGGAAATGTTCCCAAAACAATTTCTGGAAATTAGATAAATAATTTTCGGGCGGTAACAAGAGACATTTTGGGTAAAAAATTTCAGAAACATTTGCCTTCGGAAATTTTTATTCCTTCAGGCCGGTCTAAAGGATGCAAAAAGTCGCATATTATCGTAGTTCTACGTTTCAAATTTGACATCTTTAGACATATTTACGCAATTATACATACACCAGACTTACATGCAACATGTCACAATGTTTACAACTGCCTTAAACTATAGTTTTTCTCATTGGAGCATGCAGTATTGTGTTTTCTGAAAAAAAAGTTTCCAGGTTTTAATGGTAGTCATAAAATCAGCCATTTAAGCCATAAGACGCTGTAAGTTTCAGTATATCTATTTTGAACAAATTCATAGCAACGGAAAAATAATTTTTTATCATATAAGCCCACCTATATACGGTTCTAGTTCTCATTCAAAAGACTATATTGGTATTGCACTAAAGATCACATGCACTATAAGATTTAACAGTTTGATATATGATTGAACAGCTTCTTTGGATTTTCTAGTTCAAGCAGAACAAGAAGTTGTGGTGGAACACATGGTTATGATAGTATGTTGCCGGATATGTGGGTGAGTTTTTATCTGAATTTTCAAAAAATCTTAATAATTCTCATATGAGCGAAACACAAAGGAAATCATAGCTCTGAAGGAGACTTATAATGTGATAATTAAAAGGAGACGTTGATTTTCACGAAGCTTTTGCCTTGGTTTTCTCGGTTTATATAACATTTAACATATTAAAATTTTCTATAATACTAAAATTAATATGTTAAAATAAGGTTTATTTTAACATATTAAAAACTTCTTTTTTACCAGCAAAATCTGTACTAAGGAAATGAGACTTATTGAGAGTTAAACATGATTTATGCACGTGTAATAATTAAGTTTACTTTAAGTAAAATACAACATATATATCTTATAAAGATAGAGAAAACAGATTAGTTTTTGATGTTTTTACATTTTTCTCTAGAATGAGGCAAGTATCGTAACCCTAACAAAAATAATGTTAACTCGCAATGCTTCTGACAAAATATTTTCTATTTATGTATGTTGGTTATGATATATTGCAGCAAATTTTTATGGCTAGAGGACCATCATTTCAAAAAGGAAAAATGGTGGAACATTTTTCAAATCTTGAAATATATAACTTATTGGCAAGTAAGTCTTTCCCAGGTTTATTATTTCTTTTTTATCTTGTTCATCATTTTCCATCTCTCTCTCTTTTCCATTGTACTATGTTGCATCTAAAGAATATATCTCATACAGCACGTCGATATCAGGCGATTGAAATAAATTAAGCATCAACGACCTTTAGCCGCATCATTTCTTTTTCTAATTTTAAGAATCATAGAAACAATTAATTTCTTAAATCAATTTTCAATATCCTTTTCTTATACAAGAAGAGTTTACGCCATGACCAAATTAATTGTCAAGATGGCTTCGCCGCTGCCTGTAAAATTATCCGGATTACATATGTGCATGAATCGCTGAAAAACCAGTGGCGCCCACCTTTTAGGGGGAACGTTCATATATTCGTTTTCACAAAGGATGAAGACAGAACTTGAAGACAGAAGAAAGAATTTGTTAGACAATGATATCTAAATAACCACCTCTCCCCTCAATTATAATATATAGCGCTAGTAACGATATAACTGGCACATATTAATGATGTGCTTTAAAGTAAGTTTAAATTAAATATAAGAATCATACATGAATATACATTGATTAATTTTTTATCCCCTATCTAGCTCTACTACAAATAAAACCAGCCCCAAACAACGGAACGATGGGTAGTTTAAACAGCCTACTTGTGCCTGAGGCAAGATCTAATGTTTCAAAATCACATGGTGATGGCACAATGCTACGTACAGATATTTGTAAATTTCCAAATGATAAAGTGTTTGATTTCCGGAGCAAAAATGAGTCTTGTGCTTCCTGCAATGTAAGTTTGTAATGTTTTTTCGTAAACACTGCATGTGCTGTACTGTATATTATTAATAAGTAGAAGGAAAGGATAGATAGAAGGAAAGGGGATTTCGGACAGATAGAAGGAAAAAAGTTACAGTATTTTGGGACAATTCAAATTAGGCTTTTGTATAACTTTAGGCCTATCAAGCGCGTCAAGGGTGTTGGTCATGCTCTAATTGCTTGTGTGCTCCTGCCAACACGTTTTTCTTCAATATCCCTATAGAACTTTTATGTCGTAAAAAGGTGAAATTTCATTCCATTTTGAAAACTAACGAGCTTTGCAAGTTATTGCGGCTTCAAAGGGTAATGACATGTCCCGGATAAAATGTCCCAAAATTCCTAGGAACTAGTCTGAATATACGTTTTAAACGGCTCTTGACTTATCAAGAACATGAAAAATTAACATTATTGTTTAATTGTCTTATATGTAGTTTTGTGTGTACATAAGTTTATCTTTTTTGACAGTACATAAGTTTTATAGCAAAACTGAATAAAATCTTGTTGATAGTTACCCACATAATATTTAAACGTCGAACCAACGTCTAGAAATGCATTTTTTAGGCCTAAAGGTACAAAGAAAAGCTAAAATTAAATTGTCCCGTGATGACCTAACTAGGCTTTTAACGTCTACAAACAACCCGAATTCCTTCTTCACATTGCATGTGCACATCAATCAGTGACTGTTATAAAGGCGTAGTGTTGGAAACTACTGCCCGTCGCCCAGACAATAATTGAATCTGCACAGCAATTAATCTTTAAAAATATATTTCTTTTACCGTTCGCAAAAAGTCTCTCACAAAATCACAAAAACTCACACTCACACTAAAATATAAGAACCTATCCTTCTAAAAGCACATGTAAATAGTGTCTTCCCATTGGCTAATCAGAACAATAAATTAGCGTATCACTTCCGTTAGTTGGATTAGTATTGGGTTAGCATAAACAACATGAAGTACTTACATTACTTTAATATGTTAACTGGTTACACAGCAAAAAATGAACAACCTGTTCTGGCCTGATGAAAACAGCCATGAACAATGTTTTGCTGCCCACATTGTTCAAGGTTGTCAACAATATTGTTCAACATTGTTACACCTGATTGCAGGCTAATTCAGGCTCAACAATACTGAACATTATTGTTGACAACCTTGAACAATGTGGGCAGCAAAACATTGTTCATGGCTGTTTTCATCAGGCCAGAACAGGTTGTTCATTTTTTGCTGTGTAGTAGTGTTGTTAAACTTGGACAGTCTCCGACAGTAGCTGTAGGTGCGAAAATATATTGAGAGAAATCTGCTCTCGGGAACTTGCGTACTCTTGTTGTCGGTTATTTTGTCGATAAAGCCGAAATGTTTTCTCTGGCGCTCCTCACAGCAAACTTTTGGAGAAAATATATTCTAACCAGCCTGGGACGTAGCCAGGGGGGGGGGGAGATGAGGGAGCCGCGGCTCCCCCCCTTTCGTTTAATAGACAAGTTTAGCAAAGACGACACAACGCCTTTGACAACGCCAAAGCGAGGTAAAAACGATGTGGAAATGTTGTGAGCAAATCTGGAGATGGGTAATCACGGCATTTTACGTCGCATTGACGTCACATCTCTTTGCTAAACCTCCCTAGTATTTAACGCGATTGGCGCGTCAAACCTATCATAATTATTAGTATCAGCAGGGCTCCCCCCCCTTTGAAAGTTCTGGCTACGTCCCTGTAACCAGCTCGGTGAAATCATATGTTGGTGCTAAAATTAACTTTTTTCAGAAGAGCATGCACCTTCCCTTCTGATGAACGTGAATTCATTTATTAATATTTAGGCGTGTAATGAATCTCGAGCACGCGTGCATACTTTTATTTCACTGACTTGTATATTTTTCACTTGCGTTCTAGGTTTCTTATGAGGAAGTTAGCAAAATGAATATGATCTTTAACATTTCTGCTGAACAAGGTATATTTTAAATACGAAAAATTATTGGCGAAAAAAATATTCTTGTTTTTTTTCTTCAAAATATACCCGAGACCAGAGTATATTCTATATATCGGGAGACTAGGGAAAGTTCTGTAGAGCTAGGTTTTGTTTTTCGTCGATATATTTAAGGACATAGAACTTTAGGGCGTAAGAACAGATTTCCTGACCAGTATTGAAGTATTACCATGCAATCAACATATATTTTCAGCAAAATCCTATGAAGAAGAACATTTGCCAAGGGGTTTGCCTGAAGGAGGTTTGCGAGTGGAAGGATGTATTTTGATTCAACCCTATTTCGTTACTGGATACAGCACTTATTTACGTATTCCGCTTTGGACAGCCAACAGAATGAACGGAACGGTACATTTCATTTCTATCAGTAGTGAAGCTAAACCAACAATTTGGTCATGTTATGCAAATTTTAAATCATTATCATTTTTTTTATTTCTTATGAAATTGAACGTTTGCTTGGCAATAAAGACGGAAATATTTGCATAGCATGACCAAATTGTCAGGTTATGTTCGCTATGCTGATTCATATATTCACGGCCGGCGCTAGAACGTTAATTGGGAAGGAGAGGGGGAATGTATTCATATATATTTAGGTTCTACCCGGCTAATTTCTTTGAAATAAGTTGTTATTAGAGTTAACTGGATAGGCAGAACACGAATATATGAATATAAACCACCCTAATTAACGTCCTTTAGCCCCTGCCCTGTTCATATTATTTCATAGTATACAGTGCTCCAGGCTGTTGAAAACAGTATTGATTAACTTGAAATAACTGCACTCCTCCCCCCACCTAATCCCCGCCCCCCCCCCCCCCCCCCCATTAAAGTTCTAGCGGTCCTAAAGACTATTTACTCTATGCTTTTATCACTTGAATTATTTAAACATCTTCAATAGCAAGTTGTTATAGCATTGCTAGTTTTGATACTGGCACGATTGCATGCAGTTATTTACGTCACTTTTAAAATAGGCCAGCAAGATCTTCATAATAATTTCTTCCGAAAAATCTCTTACTGCCAATTGTAATTAACAATGCTTATGATTGTTTTTAGCAACTTCTACTTAGTAATAATAAGAGTGAAGAATGTTACAGAAGTGATGTCCGCCTGGCAAAGAATCAAAGTGCACACTGCACAAGTTTTAGTAACTCGGGTTATGAAAAAGGACAACTTGTGTCAAGTAGAGATTTGAATTTTAACAAGATGGCTATGCTGTCCACATCTACCTTTTCAAATATTGTTCCTATGTATCTCGTCTTTAAAGAAGGTATATTATCGCTTACATAACTTGAATAAACAGCTGTAAAGTGGAAATTTTAATTTAGCAGGAAAAATGAAAAATTACATGGAATAAAAAACTTTACAAAAACGATTCAGGTTATTGTTTTGTCATTGAAGTTTTAAAAATAAATGAGTTCAATACAGCGTCGTTGCTCAGTGTTACTCTGGAGCACTAATAGTACTAGGCCAATCAAATTCTAATAATATGTGAATTCAATAGCGTCCGAGTTTTTTTGAAACACCCCGTATATTTTTCGGAGGTGTCGTCTGCATAATAAACTAAGAGGTATGACTTATCGATAATAGCTTATCGATAAGAACCTTTAAAGTAATTGTATAGTTGTTAAATTTTTGATGACATTCTTAGTTTCTGTAATATTGAAAGACAAATGACATTAGCCGTCTGCTTGACACCAGCTATCTGCCATCTTGGTTCATAATTAGGTTACAACAGGGTGCACTTGTTAAGAAATTGAATTTTAATGAGATTTTCTCGAACACTCCGCAAACTTTTTCAAGTACAGAAATATACAAATTCAGATGAATTTTAACATTAAATATGTTTGGTAGTTGTTTCTTTAAGTGAACAATTTTACCATCTTGTGATGTAATGACTAAGATGCTAGATGATCAGTGTCCTTGCATATCCTGATTTGCCCTTCAATTCAATATTCCAGAAACCAAGCGTGTTGTCAGAAATTTTTTTTTTGATGGGTAAAACAAAAATATGTTGCAGCCTTGTCCTTATTTTACCCATATTTATAATTCCACATAAATAGCACTAATGCAATAAATTAAGGAATAAAGCTTTAAGAATACATAAAAGTCGAACGAAATCTCTGTCTATATTATAAGTTAGTTGGGAACGTAAAAACGCCCTGTAGTAATAGTAATTGTAATAATTAAGCATGTTTCTTTCAGGAATTTGGGCGAGACTTGAAAGCATGATTCGAGACTGGGCGAAAAAGTACAAAGTGATTCATGTGACTACTGGAACAATATTTGATGTTGATTGGGACGGCATTAAAGACAAAGAAATCTCGACTAAACGGTAAGTGAGTAAGGGAGTTGTTGTTTACTTGTGCAAAAGATGTCGAGCCGGACGTGCATGCAATTTCTCATTTCCAGATGACTAAAAAATCTCTATTTTTTGTACTTCCCGCACATATTAAAAAATGTTTTGTAAATTAAGACAAATAATCGTGCAATGTGATTTATACTTTAGCACCGTGACCATTATGCTCGAATTGAAGTTTTCGATCGTCGCGCTAACCCACGACGGCAGGAAATTTGTTTCTTGTGATCATCGTCGATCACCGCCGCCGAATTTGACAGAGAGCATTTCATTTTTTGTTTTATTTTTCATATGATGAAATATCAGAAGTGCACGTTACTAGTAAATTAATAGTAATAGTGGGTTCATTAGTAATATGTGAATTACTTAATCTGTTTTAATTTTGCACAGTCGAGCGCACAACTTGCCTGATAATCCCGCCATTCCAACACATATGTACAAGATTGTGACCAGGTGTGACGCAAACAAAACCTCTGAGTACAAGATAGAGAAATGCAGTGGTGCTATCCGTGTGATTTCCTTTATTTTGCAACATACGAACGAGCATTGTAAGGTCAGTGCCACACTCACCAGTGCTTACATATGATCGCACTCCAGACTGTATGTATGTGGTGCAGTGCCAACGTCTGCATGCATGTACACTTTGTGGACTGTAACAGCATTAGATTAAAAAGACATGCACTGACTGCATTATTTTGTTTATCATTAATGTATTCATTTTCTTTTTTCCAACAGTTTCATTCTTACGAAAAGCTTATCCTGCAAAATGTGGCGCCAGTGAAAGATATCGAGCTACTTACTGGAATGAATTTCTTCCCTAATCTTCCAGCACAGCTTCAAGTGGAACTCAAGACGTCCATTCCAGTCGAATTATGGTCTTAATTTATTTTATAACTATAGTCATTGTTATTTTGCGATTAAGTGAACACATACGTAAAGGCCGCATTACACTGTACAACTTTTGCTTGAAAGTTACAAATGTCGCATGGAATTTATCGTAGCAAAAAAGATGGCAGATGTTGATAATGAATGAACAGAATGCATTGCGGTCTGAGATCTTTCAAAAAACGCAAATTAGCGTCTTTTGAAGAACGGACAGAAAACAATAAGTTATTTTCTCACTTTGTATTGTTATATCTTTTACCAGCTATTCTTAATCCCACTCCCAGCTTGCCCACAAAGTACGGTTAAGACAGCCTTACGACACTACCAGCTCCGTTGGACTTGGTTGTAGCTCGGTTACTGGCGCGCGCCACCACGCCCAGTAGAATCGACATGCTCCCACCTTTTTTGCTACGATGAATTGCCGCATGAACTTATAGTAAGCTTTTTTAAAGGCTACAACATTTTTTGTGTGGTTTCAAACTATCGTAACGAGTTGTAGGGTTAACTTACACTATACAATTTAAGTTCTGTACGCGAACAAACAAAATCAGCTAACGTTTGTTTATACCCAATTCACATTTTAAGATTACTCACATGCCTAGTTACTATTATCATATTTACTTGAGGTAGCGTAGCGGAGAACAGAAATAATTAATTACGCATTTAGAAGTATGGACATGACTGAATAACTCATATTCATCGTTCGTATGCCTGGTTACTTTTGTCCTAATGTACTCTTCCACAAACCAGAATAATGTTATCCGACCATGTGAATAATCCGAAGATGGGAAGTGGGTGGCGACAGTGTAAACAAACGTTAGCCGATCGTGTCAGCGATAGTCGTAAAGCAAGTCTTTAGAATCCATGCTAAATATACAAGGTATTTTAAAATTACCAAAGACGCTGGGACGGGGGTAAATATTCATGTGCTTGTAATCTTTGTATTCTGCCCGACTAAATTTATTTTTGAAATTAAAATTTCATATTTCCATAGAAACTAGTATGGCTGATCATGGAGATATCAATACTTATTGCAATCTTGTTATTGGGGACTTCATCCGCTGATTTCTCCACCGAAGCAGTTTCTCAAAGTAGCTGCGGATACAAAGTTGTTCTCATAAAATCTTTTATACAAGAGCTCCTTACGATCGACCAGAGTAGATAAGTTATTACAGCAATTCAAAACAGTTATCATCTTTTCCACCGCCCCGGAGACTTATATTCAGGATTAATTCGTAAAAAACGGTATTTTACACATGTTAAAGGGATATGGCAATATTTTTTTGATTGGCTTATCGCGAAGAGCTATTTAAATAACTCTAAAATACCTTGTTAGATTTGATAGTAGAATGTTAGTTTCTGAATTATTGAATGACAAAACACCAGCTATCCACCATCTTGTTTTATAATTAGGTCTATTTTAATGACGTCACAACCAGGGAAGAAAGTATAAAACTTGCTGTTAGTTGTTTAAATCCCTATGAAATTTTCCGAAAACTTTTCAACTTATGCAAGAAGTATATACATACAAATCCAGCAATTCAGTTCAACACTGCACATCTTTCCTATGTGCTCCTTAAAGAAAACAAATCTTACCCTGCTTGTGACGTCATTGGTTTTTGAATATCCAAGTTGGCGGACAGCTTATCTCGTTGTCATATCTTTGTTCTTTAATATTTCAAAAGCTAGGCATGCTATCAAAAATTTAAACTGTACGGATTTTAGAGTAATTTCAATAGTTCTTGGCCATAAGCCAATCAAAAAATATATTGCTATATCCCTTTAAGGTAACATATTTAAATCAAGTACTAACCTTCAAAAACTTTATCAAAGTTCATATGTTGTACTTATGATAGGGCCAAGAAAGGCAGTCAAAATACTGAAAACAAGTTTTTTGCAATCGAAAAATTTTCAGCCGCCATCATGGTTTCTCGTAGGATATGAGTTAATACCTACTAGTAGAGGAGCCAATCAGATTACAGAATTTACGGAATACTTAATATCCGATGGCAGTCTATATAATAATTGGTGATAACTGTACCGGAATAGGATACGAAAAACCCGCAATTGCAATCTATGTACGATATACCTGAGATAAAATGACCAGGATACCAGAATATTCGCTACTCTTTAAATTAGAGTATGTGCAACTCATTCTGCTGTGTTCTTCGTTACAATTAAAACCAACATTCGCCACTCTTATTTGATTATGCACAACTCACTCATGCGAGTTTCTCGCATATGGAACTCGCATATTTGTTCGCTACTCTTGTTCACAGTTTGTACCACTCACTCACATGTACGTTCTTTGCATTGTTGTTTTATATTCCCTACTCCTTTTAGAGTTTTGTGCAACTCGCTTCTGCGAGTTCTTTGTTACACAATATTCATTATACTCTTGTCAATTCACTCTTACCAGTTTTTCCAGCATCGGGATTTAGCGCTGGCGGACGTGGATCTTTTTACCTCCCTCTTTGCCAGTGCAGGCCCGTATTCACATCTATGATTCACATCAAACAATCAAAGACAGACCGGTTCCGACGCGGTTGTTATGTTTATTTTACTCGCACCGGTCGCTCCGTCTTGGCCTTTACGAGGTACCTCGCTTTTCACAGTAATTCACTAGTGGTTCCCTCTTTTCATTAGGCTGATGACCCACCTCTTAACCTCGTCCCATGTCCAATTTTCATTGAGCGTCCTTCTCGCTGCCAACTACTCTTCCCATAGTTTCCGTATTGGCCCAATTACTTCAGCAGCAGCTGCTCAATCTCTGCCTACCTGTGCTCTATTCGTGCTTCACAACATATTCTTGCTGCATGACTTATCCTTCCGCTTGTGATTTGTTGGGGATCCCTCATTTGGACATGGTATCAATGGAACCTTACTCCAACTCTTACGTCGTTGGAGGCTACTTTTGAAGGAAGTTTCATTGGCTGTAGGAGTTTTGATTATTAGCCTGATTATAAAGGCTAAGCTAGCCCTATGATAACCGTGAACCAACGTGATAACTAATCGCTACAATTGTATGAGATTTATTAGGTTGTTATCGCAATGAAATAATTAAAAAATTATTGTCGTTATTCATTTTTTTAGAAAATGATCGTTTCTGTGGCTTTATTTAAAGACCGGAATATTTGCATGCATCATCATGTTGACCAAATTGCCAGGCCGGCTTCACTAATGGCGCCACGATTACTCAGTTGCCCGTTTCTCATAATTCTCTATGATCTACCTTATGTTCTGGGATTTGAACGTAGTCAACCAAATAGGAATTGTTATTCAGCCACGTTTTAGAGAGTGTAATTATATCATATTGATACGCGTTGCACATGAAATAGCATCGAGGGCACATAGGAAACTAATTACGACGGCAAATTTACTGGCTACAAACGGAATTCCCTGTGTATCAGAGCCCAAATAAACAATAACCCTTCGGTAATACTGAACCACCCATTGTGGCGAGTGAAACTGAACCGCCCATTGTGGTAAGTGAAACTGAACCGCCCATTGTGGTAAGTGAAACTGAACCGCCCATTGTGGTGAGTGAAACTGAACCGCCTATTGTGGTAAATAGAACATCAAATGTTACTACAAATGTTGAGGAGGTAGTTTGTGTGATTGATTACAAACAAGAACTACAAGGGCTTGTTATCATTAATGAGAAAATTCCCTCTCATTATCATAAATTACGTGTAGCAATTGCAAATACATTTGTTGAATATAAATATGCTTTTATGATTTTGCAAGGCTACATGACGGCCCTAATAAAGCAATTATTGTATGTTTCTATCTTATTGACCCACATGGACATAATGTTGAGGAATGCCTGATCCTAATGGCACTGCATTTATAATGCAGTTTGCACATGTGCTTGATGTAGAGCAATATTTGTATGTCCTTTCTGATGCACTGCATTCCAATTTGTTTGAACTGAGATTGAGAAAATGTTAATTGCTCGTGCTTTGCCTATCATCACAAATAATTCCCAGTTGCACAGTACTTTGGTATGTACTGTGAGTATACAGTATGCACCTTAAATTGTTTAATTTATTAACAGCCAATTTACACCTTTTCATCACTGTATGTATGAAAGTATTGTGGTGCGTACGACAAAAAAATTGGTAAGTTTTGCTTTTTTCTTTAATTAACCCCTGTCAATAAAGACGAGGTCCAGGTTATGAAACAATAATGAACTTTAATTAGATCAGCGAAGATATAGAACAATCGAAACTTTACTCAAAACAAAGTAAAACTATACTAAAATTTCGTATATCAAAACATGTGTCCAATGCAAATCTCCTGTTCACAAGTGCGCATGTCCGCATAGATTATGCTTGTGAAGTACTTTATGTAATATTAACATTAAACTATATTAAACTTATTAACACTCCGGGGCCGGGCAAAGTTCATGTGCCCATACAGACATCTTTTTTCGTGCTTCCACGGCTGCTGTTCTCTTCTCTCGTTGAGGTGCTGAAATGGTCAGCGACTCAGGTGTGGTAATAGGTCGCTCGAGTTTCTCCTTGCTGTCCATCTGATTCGCTTGTTCGGTTACTCTACCGTAATTTCCAATGGATGAAGTTTCGTGATAGGTCTGTTAGGCCGGTTTTCGTGCGAATATTAGCGGCTCGAACTAGTCCGTCATTTCCTCGAATGAGTTGTTCTATTATTGCCAATTTCCACGAATATCTCGGTTTGTCATCGTGGACCAGCACGATATCTCCTACTTTGATCGTTTGATGGTTGTTTCCGCTGATTCTATGAAATTCTCTCAACGATGTTAAGTACTCATGTCGCCAACGGGACCAAAATCGCTGCAGAATCGCCGCCTGCAATTTGTTTCGTCTTCTTATCTCAGAATCGTCCCCATAATTAGGATCTACTTGCTCTTCTTCATCGATGGCTGGGTAGGGAAGTGATGTGATTCTTCTTCCATATAACAAATGGGAGGGTGTTAGTGGTTCGTCGTCTTGAAGGTCGCTTGAAACGTATGTAAGTGGCCGATCGTTCAAAATTCCTTCGATTTCAACCGTTAGGGTTAGCAGCTCGAGCAAGGTTATGAATGCTCTTCCCAACGTTTTCTTGAGGGCGATTTTGGATAGTCCAACGAGTCTTTCCCAAAAGCCTCCAAACCAAGGCGCGCGTTTTGGAATAAATTGCCACTCGACGCCTCGTCTAGTGAATTCTTCCTTCAGTGACAGCGACTGGAATAAGTGTTTGAGTTCTTCAGCACCTGCTATGAATGTTGAAGCATTGTCCGATACCACGAGTCGGGGTAGTGATTTGCGACTTGCAAAACGTCGGAATGCTTGCAGGAAACTTCTTTCCGTCAAATTTGTGACAACTTCCAAATGAATTGCCCTGGTTACGGCACACGTGAACAAACAGATGTAACTTTTAATCTCCACGTTGTTGTCTCTGACGTACAGGGGTCCAGCATAATCAACACCGGTGACAGAGAAAGGTTCCGTTTGTCGCGTTCTAATCTTTGTAAGTGGGGCTGGATCTGGGGTATGATAAGCTTTTCCTTCGTGTTTGCTGCACGTTACGCATCGTCTGAGCAATTTCTTCACATACTGTCGTATAGATATAATCCAGAAGTTCTGGCGAAGTGCTGTGACGGTTGATGCGGTGCCAGAGTGAAGCTGTTTTGCATGGGCTTCGTAAACAATGAGTGCTGTAAATGGGTGGTTTGGTGGGAGAAGGTATGGGTGTTTTGCTTGATCCGAGAGCGGTGCGTTGTGAAGTCTTCCACCACAGCGAAGAAACCCCTTTGCGTCGAGAAACAAGCGGAGTTGTCTAACGAGGGGTAACCGTGTCTTCAACTTGGATGTGATGTTGTTGATATCTTTCTGCTAGGCGATGTTCTGGGTGTTCTGTACCCATAAGCATTGAGATTCACGCCTCTAGTCAATTGTCGGTCGTCCTGTGGGGGTTGGTTTCTTTCTGATGATTTGGAGAGATCTCAGGACGTAAGATGTAACGTTGAGCAATTTATTGAGTGTGCTGTATCTCAGTACATCGACGATGTTGTGGATGCCAATTCCGTTGGTTGCTGGTGATGGTTCACTAGTCGAGGATTCATTGGTTGTAGTTTCTGTTGGGGCTTTAGTTTCTGGGTCATCTAGATCGAGTATATTAACGTTGAGTGCTTGCAATGGGTTCCAAGAAGGCCACAGGGATTGGTGTGGTAACCATGCAGGGCCATGCTTCCACAGAGTTTATGTGTGGAATTGCTGGGCCGAAATACCACGAGTGAGAAGGTCAGCTGGGTTGCTGTTTGTGGGGCAATGGTTTCAATGTGTTGTGGATAATAACTCTTTGATTTCTCGGACACGGTTTGCGATAAATGGTTTCAAGGGCTTATCGTTGTTGAGCCAGTGAAGAACGATTTCACTGTCGGTCCATAACTTGACCGTAATGTTCGCATATCTTTGTTTCAGCGCTTGTTGGACAAAGTTGCCTAATCGTGCACCTGTTAATGCGGCCATAAGTTCTAACTTAGGCAATGTCAATTTTTTCAGTGGCGCTACCCTTGATTTGGCCAAAACCATCGAGGTCTCAGAACCGTTGCATAGATAAGCGACTGCTCCATATGCTTTCATGCTTGCATCAGCAAAGATATGAAGTTGGGTGCTAGATGGATTTGTGTTCTGTGGTGAGAACGGACATCTCGGTAAGACAGTTGTGGTGACATTGTCTATCTCTTTAGCAATGTTTACCCAAGTTGTCACCAACTCTGGAGAAAGTGGTTCGTCCCACTCGACTCTCTGCTGCCATAACTCTTGAAGGAAGAGTTTTGCTTTAATAGTGACTGGAGATAGCATACCAAGTGGATCAAATGTTTTCGATGACTGTCGTAGAATTTCGCGTTTGGTGATGAGGTGAAGAAACGAAGGGGTAATAGCTCTTTGGTTGAAGGTTAGGGTGTCAGAAGTTGGATCCCATTTTAAGCCGAGGAGGTTAACAATTTCATTCGGGTCTGCTGCATTCTGCTTGATTGCTTGATCACGAAGAGCTTTGCTGTTAGATGCCCACCAGCGCAAATTAAATTTTCCTTCAGCCATGATGGATCGTGATTCATTGTAATATTGGAGAGTTTCTTCTTCTGTTTCTCGTCCAGAGATGAAGTTGTCCACATACAAATCGTTCTTGATGCTTTTAGCAATGGGTGATGTGTAGTTGTCCAGGTGTGAATGCAGTGTTGCATTGAGCATGAACGGCGAGCTTGTAGACCCAAACAAGACAACTTTAAAGCGGTAGATTTGAAATGCACTCTCGGGATCAGTGGGGTCAGCTAACCATAAGAATCTTGTGAAGTCTCTATCACATTCTGGAAGTGCAACATGTAAGAATGCCTTTTCAATGTCAGTTGATAAACCGTAGGAGTATGTTCGAAATCTCATGATAATAGTGCATAGATCATTCAGGAAGGGTGGTCCGGCATCGAGGCAGTCATTTAGTGATGGCGAGTTTGGATTCTGACGGCAGCTGCAGTCGAAAACAATTCTGACTGGAGTAGTAGACGACTCCTTAGTAACAGGATGGTGGGGAATGTAGTGGGTATTGTCTGGGGTTTGGGCAATATCGACCCTTTCAATGAAACCTCGATTTTCATAATCAGTTAGTATGTCTCCATAAGTTTTGAGGAGTTCTGGTGTTCGACTCAGGCGACGTGCCATGGACCGTGTTCTGTTTTCGCATATGCTGTAATTCGATGGAAGTGGAAGATGTTCTTTTTTCCAGGGGAACCCTGCATTGTAACAACCACTGGGTTGACGTGTGATAGACGAACGTTGATAATCTTTAAGAAAATGATTCTGTGGGTCGTCATCAGTTGAGGGAGTTATACCCATGGATTCTAGTGACCAAAATCGTTGTAGGTCAACTTCTTGCAGGGGTGAAGTAGAAAAGGTGAGGAAGTTTGCGGCTTCGTTAGCTGAGTGCGTGCTTGGTAGAGGGCCTGATAGCAGGTAGCCGATCTTGGACTGCATAGCGGTAGGGCCATTACCACGAATGATTCTATCTTCCACGATATCCCAATAATGATTTGCTCCAACTAGTAGTGAAATTTCGAAGTTCTCATGGTTAGTTACTGGATATGCAAGAGGAAGTTCTCTCAAATGTGGTATGGTGTTGATGATATCAGTACAATGAAGTTGGAGAGGGGAAGCAATATTTTCCACAGTGAGGACGCGAATGGGAATTTCTTCGTTGGTGTTTGTCTTCACATAAACAATAGTGGAATCTAAGTTTTGAGGAGGTTTTGGTTGAGCGCCAAATGCTGATAAATTAATGAATTCCTTTTCTGTGGGTTGTAAACGGAGTTGAGCTGCTAAATTTTTGGTGATAAATGATCTCTGCGCACCTTCGTCAAAGAGAATGTTCGCTTTACCATATATGTGTTGTGCGCCTACAGTTGCTATAGCAGTTTTGAGAAGAGTGACTGTATTGTTGGAGGTGGACAAAGTAGTTGTGGTTGAAAGGTCATCCTGGTGGGAAGTTGTTACATTCAGTTGAGTTGATGGTGGCTGTGTGGGTGGGGTTGGAATTGGTGTTACTGGTGGTGTTGGGGGTACTGGTGGCACAGGCGATGCGGGTAATGCAGGTGGTAATTGCGGAGGTTGTGATTTTGCAGGTTCGGTTGCACAAAGACTGGTAAGATGTTTGCCTTTACAAATGCGACAACGGTTTTTTGATTGACATGCAGATGACTTATGGTGACCTAAACAATTGAAGCAAAGTTTTTCTTCCTTTACAACTGTCCAGCGTTTTGTACAATCTGTGATTACCTTGCAGCTGTTCGATGAGTGTGGTTTCTTGCAGTAGACACATTTCTTTTGTTTTGGAATAGTAGGTGTTTGACTCCATGGAGGTGGTGGTTTTCTTGTCTCAGAATGTTGTTGAGTGAGAAACGATGCTGTGAATGAAAGTGAAGGGTTGGTTGTAATGGTGTTGTCTGCTGGGATGTGATTTCCAGCTTCAAGGATTTTAATTTCTTTGTAGATGGCTTCTCTTAGTTGAAGGAAGGTCCATTTTGGGTTACTGTGTTCACGAGCAAGATTTCGACGAAGCTCATTTGGTAGTTTTCCAAGTATTATGGGAACGAGAAGATCACAGTAGGAGTCTTGTGATTTCCCGAGAGATGTAAGTCCTCTTACGTGAGTTTCCATAAAATCATAAAATTGTCTCAGACTAGATAACTCGCTGGTGGGACGCGGTAAATTTAGCAGGGCCTGCATGTGGGTGCTGATAATATTCTGTGGTTCTCCGAAACGGGTTTTTAGGAGGTCAACAGCTTGTATGTAATTGGTGTTGCTAAGAGGGAAACCAGCAATAACTCTGGCTGCGTCTCCGATTAATTGTGCCCTCAGGTAATTGAACTTTTGAATGCCTTCAAGATTTGGGTTTGAGTTGACGGCTACATCAAACGAATCCCAAAATGTAAGCCATTCAAGAGGGTTGCCTGAAAAGGTTGGGAGCTGTAGTTTCGGCAAACGGCTTACATGATTAGCAAAGGCGGGTGTAACAACTTGTGATGACGCGGTAGACACTGTAGGTATAGTTGATGGATTGACTTGCGTAGTTGATGGATTGACTTGCGTTTGTGTGTTCAAAGGAGAATTGTTAACTTGTTGAACTGTTTCACACTTTCACTTGATGTGGGTATGCTTGTTTCAGTGCTAGTATCCCCAATTGCAGGTGGACTATGAGCGATAATATTTTGTGAATTAGCTGGGGATGAAAAATGTTTAATACTGTTACTTATCTGAGCGGATAATTCGTCGGTTCCTTCTTGAATATCTTCGGTTTGAAAAATTTCCCTCTCAAGTTCCTTTGGATTTTCAATGAGATTGACAATTTTCTTATCTAATTCTTGCAATTTCGACTTTTTCTGTACTAGTTGCTCGATAATTCGCGTTAGGGACACAATGTCCATGTCTGTAAGAGGTTCTTTCTGTAAAATACTCGTTGCTTTCTTGTTAGTTTGAGTTAAATGTGCTCTGTATCCAGCTCTCGACGCTTGAAGTCGTGGTAAAGTTTCGGCTTGGTTTTCCATCTTACTTTGAAATTAATCCTAGTCACGGCACCAAATTATGTCAATAAAGACGAGGTCCAGGTTATGAAACAATAATTAACTTTAATTCGATCAGCGAAGATATAGAACAATCGAAACTTTACTCAAAACTTTACTCAAAACAAAGTAGAATTATACTAAAATTTCGTATATCAAAACATGTGTCCAATGCGAATCTCCTGTCCACAAGTGCGCATGTCCGCATAGATTATGCTTGTGAAGTACTTTATGTAATATTAACATTAAACTGTATTAAACTTATAAACAACCCCTTCCCCTGACCTACTTACATTCAGACCAATTGTATGTTTTACTTTATGCCACATTCTAGGTCAATTTTTTATGCTATTATTTTCTTTTTTTACTCAACCTGCCGTAGGCGAGGCGGAGTTTTAAATTCGCCCCGTTTCTGGTTTTTTTTTCTTTTTATTATTTTTTTTCGGTGTCAGAAGTCGGTGGTGCAGCGCTAATGGGTGATACCGCTGGACACAAGCCGCGTGAGCCGACCTAAACACGGCATTTAAACTCAATTTCAAGCGGAATATGTCAACAAAAACGCATTTTAACATGTATGCTAGAACATCTAAACCGCAAGAAGGTTTTACGTGCAAAGATTCTCATGCAAAATGTTTTAAAACGGCAAATTCCATCGCGAAACTTTACCGAGGAGCGATGTATAAATTTTTACACAAGAATAAAGGGATAGGAAGGTTCTTTATCAAAATATTGCTCCAGAAATGTTTTAAAAATGCAAATTTTGATAGACTCCATTATTCCATGATCAAGGAGTGAGTCTAGGAAATGTGTTCTAATCACGAAGTATTCGTTGTGATTTCTTTCTTTGGTTTTCTATTTCTACATATGTTGAGATGCTGATATTTAGTGCAGAATAATGTATTTGCTTGTGGAATCTCATACATTTATAAAAGGTAAGAGACATTTTACACTCCAATTCTAGAAATACATATGCTAGTCTAAAGTTCCCAACAAATTATATCGTGGAGACTTCAGGTAGTGTGCTACAGAATTGATTTAAATGATGCTATCAGGTTAATATATTTATGTATTGTATACACTTTTAGTAAAATTTTCTTTACTTGCAACTACCCAAAAACAAAACAGCCATATGTTGGTGGCATTATGACAAAAGAATCTTGTTTAATATATGTACTATGAAAGTCTTTAATTTAAATTAAATTCTAAAAAATGAAATCTCACTAGGACTCTGGGCAGAGTGCCTGGCAAGTCACTACAACATTGATTTTGGTTATCTTAGTGATTACAAAAGATGTGCTAGCAATGTCTTAAAATGCCTTGGAAGGTACCCTTATAATAACTGATTTAAAAAGGAATTCGTTGGGCAGAACCGAAATAAGTGAATATACCCCAACCTCAATGAACGCTGTAGTTACAGCCTTGTGCCCATTTTTGTTTTGGCAGGCGGAGTGAGCGTCTTAGCAAGCTTCTTGTTTCTTTTATAGTTTTGCAATTCTGACGCATGACTGATTATTGAGTGGTGCCATCTGAACTACAGTATCGAATTAAACAGAAGTATTCTCCTACTTTCAACCGACAGTTGTTAATATACTTGAACAGATCGTTGTTACCGAATAATATGGTTGTATTTTCACATCGTATGGAATGGAATATGCTTGTGTTAAACATACGTACCTACTTCAACCAAATGGTTCTTATGAAATGATATGGATACATCACAATAATCACATCGTATGTATTGTAATCGGATGGAATGTGCAATGTATCAAATTATACAGTATGCCTCACCAGTATACTGTATGGATGTCAACAACACTTCACGCGCTTCACAGTTATTTTCAAGAAAAATGTTATCAGTTGGTCCATGTACGGCAAACATTTATTGGACAATATGTTAATGGTCAACAATGAACATTAAATACCACAAAAATATGGTGGATGAAACAGTGGTGGCACACACTGTTTACTAAGTGGTTTTACAGTGGTGTGTTTACCAAGTGGAAAATTCAGTACCGGTACATATTAATTATTTGCACTTAGAGAGAAACTGTAAACACAGACAACAATTTCATTTTTTTCTAATTATTTCATTGAAAACAGTGTGACAGTTCTCTGCAAAAGACATATCTATTGATATTTATTATCAAATAATATATTGGCACCACGTGTATAATAATCCAAAGTACCCTTTAGTAATTATGTCGTAATTTCAATCTTTGAAACAATATAAATTCGTACATGCAGTGACAGTGTGTCTTTAGCAATTTAAATAAGACAATTCTAAACACTTGCGTTTTGGTACCCACGCAGCACTTCCTTGCGATACTAACTACCAGTACTATAGTGGTAGTACAGTCTACAAAAATTGTTGGTTTGATTGAGTTAAAAAATCACCATGCATGTACGGAAAGTTTTTCATTAAATTTGCCACAGATGTCAGATAACTATCATGATCAGTTGCTGTACATGGCAATTATTTCGGCATATGTACTTCCACGTCATTATAGAATCTAAACTGGTGTTGAAAATCCCAAATTAGAAGTCATTAAATTGACAATTTTCTTTAATTATTAAAGTCTGTTTCCACTTCAGCTGGCCGCCGTGCGGAAACTTATCGGTGTACATGTACCTCATGTTTACATATATTTTCTTGTATGTGATGTAACTGATGACGGCGGCGCATTAAAAGCTAACAGAGTAACAATAATCTTTACACCAAGCCTGCATAAATACATGCATGTTTATATCAAATAACCAATGAGCATTTTTGGTTATTTAATAAATAATGAAAAAAAGCATTAAAAAGTTGTAAAATAATAAATTACACATGGCGCCCCATAAAGCTGTTCTAGTGTCGCACAGGCGCCAATATATTTATATATAAACCCGCCTGCGTGAAATTTTTTACGCAAAATCCGACTTGGGTCTCGATCACCATATTTACAAACACCTATACAAGCTGTGCTTAATATCAAAACACATACATATCGTATTCAGCCTATTTGCATTATGATCTCGACACTTAGGCCTTTTTAGTAAATAATTTCTTCATCTTCTGACGAGCTAGAATCGTAACTTTCATTAACATTCGTCATCTTGACTCGATGAAATAAGTGATAAAAAGCATGCGCATTGGCATCGATTACTGAGCTGTCAGCTCAGAGCGCGCGCACACTGAGGAAATGTTCATTCGAGCACGAAATTATTCAACATGTGGAATATCCGACGCCGATGGCAAGCGGGGCGAAAATCACAGAATATGACACCCCACACTTGAGGAAACAGCTTACGCCAACAAGTCAGGACTGACGCTCAGCTCAGCTGATAGCTCTAGTGTGCGCCAGGCTTTAAACTAGGATACCTACAATGTAGTAAATGCTGCCGTACAGCGACTGCTAGAAGGAATAAATTGATCAGTGTACTTAGCGTTTGCTCAGCACCACATATGCTTTTAGCAAAGTAAACATGATATGCGACACCTTCAATGCAAATTGCAATCATGAAAAATGTAAAGCCATATTCTGATCTACCCCCAAAAATTTTAATTAAAGCATTTGGTGATGTAGATTTCAGTGCTCAGTAAGCAATGCATCCTTATAGTAAATACTGCCGTAGAAGGCTACCGCAAAAAGCAATAAATTCATCAGTACAATGAATACATATCTATCAAATATCGGAAACTTGATTGTAGTTGATACTGACTTAATTAGTTAATTGTACGACATACGTATGCGTTAGCAGGATAAACAAAGCCGAAAAGCTACAAGTTTATGATATGCGACATGCTATGCCTATGAAAATGAAATCATTTAAATATATCACCACATCTTGCCACAATCATAAAGCACCGGCAGCCGACCGACACAAGTTATACCACTTTAATGAGACAAATACAGTAAGAACACGTGCTCGGTGAAGTTCGCATATAGCCGCGTGGTAAAACAAATTTCAAACAACTTTTAACCAACATGCTTTGCGGCTCAGGCAAGATTGAGATTTTGAATAGCTGTAAGAAATTAGTATGCTGCCTTGCTCGCTCGCTGCGGCAGCAGTAATCACCAACCTCGGTCCCATACCGCCCAAGGAAAGACCCTGGAAACGAGGTTGCAATAATCACATGCTTGTACGACTTGTAACGATTGGTCAACATTTAGAGTGGCCTCATGGGAGAAAACGTCTTGCGCGAGTAAAAAAAGAAACAAACCGAAGTTATGACTTTCGCTTTAGCTCGAGTAATTAAACCACAATAACCGCTCAATAATTTACTATAAATACAACTCATAAATATCAGCTCATGCAACACTTTAGAAGAAACATTAGAAAAAGATCGTCGGACCAAACGCTAGCTCGGGACAACAGTTAGTCAGAGACTATTGATTGTAACCAGATACTATATAACAGATCCGATATAATCTAATGTCAACGTGACTTGTGAAGTTTTATATTGCACTTTAAAACTTATATTGTGTAATCGAGATTTTGTGAGGTTGTTGGGCGAAACAAAGGGAGACAATCCTCAACAACACTATTTATGACTAGCATACTGCATATGGAACGTCTGCTGCTATAAACATTAATTAAACAGGACGGTATATAATATGGGCGCTAAGAAAGATCTCAGAAAATTATTTACCCGTTTGTTTCTGGTTGCTGTTTACTGCTTGTTAGGGGCTGGTATTTTCTATGCCATCGAGCATAAAGACGAAGATGAATCAAAAAGAAAGGATCAACTCTACAACACAACAAAGACAAACATCATGCGTAGGTTTGGTATTAATGAAACAGAGTTTGACATGTTAGTGGAGAACATTGTTCACGCAAGATCACACACTCCATTGCAATGGACATTTACAAGGGGAATAGATTTATGCTTGCAGACTATCACTACAATAGGTAGGTCTACACTCGACACATGTTGTTATGAATGTATATCGTTATCGGTACCCTGATACCTTTAATAATATTCACTGTCCATGTACATATTTACCTACCGCGGTGAACTTTAATAACGCTCATATGCCTGTGAAATCATGCAACATTAAACTGGAAGAACTGTTACTTATCAATAGCATTTAGCAAAACCTGAACTAGATTGCAATCAACGCATATGGTAATGTTTCTCAACTTGCAACGTGAATATAAGAATATAAAGTGTAGCAAGGCTCTCAGTGAGAGCGTGGTTGCTATGCTGGTATTTGGTATGTGTTGGGGTTGGATGTAGAAAAGGTGAACTAGAGCTATCCAGCGGATAGTGATTTTCTTTAACTTTCTAAAAGTGCTCAATAACGGGTAAAAAAGCAGCTGTACGGTAGGTCGTATTACATCTTGTGCGAGTTCAATAACCCTGGTGACATTAATTTTATGCCTTTTTCCTGCTGTTTAGAAAATCAGATGAATAAAGCCATCTACCTTTTGTACTAACCTACTGAAAAGTAGTTGAGCAAATAAAACATTTGCTTAATCATTAACAAATAATTCGTCTTGTTTAGTTCGACTCTTAATTTGCCCACTGCGTATAAACACAGGTAACATATTGAGAATTTGGCTGATTGGGCCTATGTACAATATATGCAATTCTGTCACTCTTGATTCCACTCTGGATTCAAATACTTTCAATATTTTACAACTTAGCGATACTTTAAACGATATCTTACTGAAAAACAGCGCGAGATTTGTAGATAGACGAGTAGATTGTGAATATAATAAATTAGTCATAAAATATTTACTTGCACTTGCAACGCCATGCCGACATCCATATTTAAATAAGCAAGATAAATAAAGGATAATTACAGGGCGATGCGAAGATATGGATTTTATCTTCGAGAGGTGAAAACAATATATTTTATGAATGAGAAGTGATCAGAGATTAGTGAATTGCGTTCAATTGTTAAGAGAATTGTTTTTCACCTGGGTGATACAAAACGGAAAGCCGCATATACTTCACAGCTGTGTGAAATTTACAGCGATTTAGTCGCACCAATCACATGGAAGTTAAACACACGTACATCGCCCAAATTATCTATATGCTGAACTTGACTTACTGTTGAAATATTCTGTACAGTTTATGCAAATAACAAGACGAAAAGTTGAAACAAACAATAATGTAATAATTTGGACATTTTATAGTGGGTAACATGACTTCTTTCGCAGTACTGTCGTCGCAGGCGCGATTTGTTTTGCTAAACGAACAAAGGCAAATACCACGTCCAAAAATCTCAAAACGCAATGAGCCGTGCAAATTTTAAAACAATATTTAGTTATTTAAAAATGCTCGTATAAAGCCAGAATTATTTGCATACTGCTTACTTGCCAAATTTTTTATCTACAAACATCAGATCATTGTTTCCTAAAATGGATGAGTTCGCACTTCTTTTAGATCACCTATGCATCGATATTGCTGCTGTTTCTGAGACTTGGCTTCAAGAAGGAATAGAAATAGTCTATTCCAAACTATAATTTGGTCCGCCAAGATGGATCTGTTAGACGTGGCGGAGGAGTATGTGCCTTCGTATCCAATTCAATCCCTTATAAAAGATGGACTGATCTTGAAAATCCTCTTTATGAATGTTTATGGTTGTCCCTTAGACCTCATCGTCTCCCAGGAAAATCTCGTGCATTGTCATGGGCATATTATACAGCCCCCCGGATAAATCAGCGCAAGATCTACGAGACACAATTAATTATTTAATTGAAACCCTCGACCATGCTCGCAACAAGTTCCCTGATTGTGGGATTGTCCTAGTCGGAGACTTTAATAACCTAGACATTTCTGATTTATTAACCGGTCATCATCCGAACCAAATAATTTGTGAGCCAACGAGAGGCTCAGCCATCCTTGATCTAGTAATTACGAACTTGCAGCAGTTTTACAAAAAGCCTTTAATTCTTGCACCCGTGGGTACATCTGACCATAGTGTTATTAATTGGTGCCCAGATAATAGTTCGTTTAGACCGCGCGGAAAAGTTATCAAGCGACAACGGCGTTTCTTTCCTCAGTCTCAGCTAGCAGCTTTTGGCCGATGATTGACCTCACATGATTGGAATTCGGTCTCATCCGAAGGGTCAATTGAAGAACTGGTTTCCGATTTCACTGCAAGAATTACTCAAGCTATGGATACCTTTTTCCCAATAGAGACAGTCAAGCTCCACAGTAACGATAAACCTTGGATGTCAGTATCGATTAAACAATTGATTATCGCTCGTCAACAAACTTTTCTTGCGGTAATATTGATCTTTGTGTCATTATAAAAGCAAGGTAAAGTACGCAATTCAACTTAAGAAAAAGAATTTCTATTCTGATAAAGTACGTCATCTTAAAAAGAGTGACTGTAGATCTTGGTGGAAACTGATTAACCAACTCTCTGGAAGATCAAATTCTACTACACCAATCCACCTTGAGGAGAATGGTGTCCTACTTACTAATGACAATCTGGTGACAACTTTGAACCATTTCTTCCTTTCGGTAAATGAAGATGTTCCAACTCTTGACTTGAGTAAGTTACCAGCTTACTTACCTGCTGCTGATCAATTACCTATTATGCATCCTTACCAAGTTTATAAAAAGTTGCTCTGTCTCAACTCTTCTAAAGCTGCTGGCCCTGACAATATCCCGCCTCGTATTCTTAAAGATTTCGCTTATGAATTGTCTGATCCACTTGCAGAAATTTTTAACCTCTCTTTAGCATCGGCTACCTCCCCTTCTCAATGGATATCTGCGAATATTTCGCCAATCCTAAAAGTGACTTCTCCTAAAGAAAAAGATGATCGACGCCCAATTTCTCTAACGTCGTGTATATCTAAAGTCTTAGAGGAATTTGTGGAAGATATCGGACATCTAATCTAAGCAATTTGGATGCCTTCGCAGTTCATCTACTACTCTATGTCTACTTGACATGTTTCATTCCTGGTTATCCAAACTAGACACCGACGGATGCTCACTACGGATTGTCTTACTAGATTTTAGTGAGGCATTCGACAGAATAAACTTGAACGTATTGATTACTAAGTTCATTGACATAGGGGTTCGTAGATCTCTTATTCCATGGTTATGTGACTTCTTGTCTAATCGCAGATATAGAGTCAAACTTGGGGATTCAATCTCTGAGTGGGCACAAGTAAATGCCGGTGTCCCCCAAGGAACTAAATTAGGCCCAATTTTGTTTTTGGTAATGGTAAATGATCTAAAAACATTGCAGTCAGATCGTTGGAAGTATGTAGACGATCTCACCAGCTCCGAAGTTATACCAAAGCATAGTCAATCTAATATGCAACACGAACTTGACTATATTTCAAATTGGTGCGATCGTAATTATATGAAAATTAACCCAAAAAAGTGCAAAGAATTGAGAGTTAATTTCCAACGTGCCCTGTCTGATCTAGCACAGCTCACTATCGATGGAACATCACTTGAAACGATCAACAGCCATAAATTGTTTGTTTGTTAGGTTTTGACATCCAAAATGACTTAAAATGGAATGAACAAGTTGACATTATTACCAAGAAAGCCGCAAAACGCCTGTATATTATTCGTACTCTGAAGCGTAGTGGAGTACCTATCGATGACCTGATTAGTATATACGCATCTCTCATTCGCTCCATTTTGGATTATGGTTGCGCTGTGTGGCATACATGCCTTCCCTCCTTCCTTGTTGAGAAGTTTGAACGTGTACAGAAGCGATTTTTCCGAGTTATATTTCCGCACCTATCTTACCGTGAAGCTTTAGCCCTTACTGGATGCCCAAGACTAGAGGACAACCGCCAAAGTTTGTGCCTAAAACTCTTTAACAAACTTAAAACTCAGCCAAGTTCAAAACTCTCCACCTGGTACCCTGTACAAGGTATGAATCACATGGACGATTGTTACGTGGCGGAATTAATTTATCTTTATATAAATGTAGAACAGGCAGATATAGAAACAGTTTTTTTTCCAACTATGACGAAGGCTTATAACCAGTATTATTTAAGTTCTTCAAAATTTTAATTGACTTGTAATATTGAAGTTCTTGTAATTTTTAACTATATTGTAATATATCATTTTATTTGGTGTAAGCATATTTAATATATAGTCATTCTTGTAATATATAATGTAATTCTATTCGCACCTTACGTGGTGTGAATTTATATATTTTAATAAATTGAATTAATTGAAAACTAATTGTCAGGCTGGCTTCGCTACTACGAATAAGCGCAGCGAAGAAGGTAACATGGCAACATTTCAATTATTATTTCTGAACACAGACGCAAAGCCGGGTACATATAACTAAGGGTAACTAGTTTCGCCCGCTGATTTACACTCGGATAAACATGGCGAGGTGAAAAGACCGAAATTTCTCCCTCATGCGTTGACGTCACTACTGTGTGACCAGAGCCATATTTTCGTTTGTTTTCTAGCGCTTGGGTAGCGAGTAAATAAGGCTCTGAAGTATTTGCATTCCGCTTCGTTCAAGATTTTGCACGAAGTAAACCAGTGAAATCCATGGTTTGATCTGGTTAAACAGGAATTTGATGCGCGCGATTACTATTTCACGGTTAACCGTTGACTAAATGCGAGCCCACGATGTAAGCAAAGTATGGTTGGTAGAGCAGCTGGGAAATTTGTCTGAGCATGCGCCAGATAAGCCTGCGTGAACGCGTGGAAATTGCGTGATTTACGCTTGATATTTAAAAATCACAAACATGGATCACAAGCATTTTCAGTGGACTAAACGACCTTTTAGCGTGATTTTTAAGAGCACGCTAACAAATCAGGTGAGTAGATATAAACATGAAGGCCAAGTTCGAGCTAAAATCATGTTGGAGCAAAAGGCTGATTTTTTAAAATTCGACTCAAACTAGTCAACGCTCGTACTCGAACAACAATACAAAAATGTCACTGAAATCGATCAACTAAACGCGTTAATCAATTGAAAAATATCTTTACCATTTGTACGAAAACATTTATACAGAATCAAAGACATCATTGCACTGACGGCCCACGTGATTGTGGATGTTTTATCATTTTCACGACCATTTCAAATTTTCAACAACAACCGTAATTTAAAGTACTTTTCCGGTAGCGAGTTTCACAACAAACTATTGGCCGTGAGCGGAATTTATAAAACAAAAAAATTGGTTTGGAAAGGAACATAAACATATTGAAAGTAACAGGAAACACATATCTTTTTGGAGCAAAAGCTAAATTTTTCAGTATTAAGTCAAACGTAAATTCAACATCGCGCTTGATTCTTAGCAACCCACTCACATGTCAAAGTTTGGAAATTTGCTTCTACAGACGATGTCATCACTTCAAAATAGGATTAACTGACAGCTATATCAGTCCTTTACTGAAATGAATAAAAAATTGTGAATAAAATTATAACTGGCTCGTCAAAGAAACTAAATTCCGAGCACCTCTGAAACCAATCTGTATTTCGCAAATAATATGCTAATTACATTTTGTGTTCAGCCGCCAACAATATTTTTGCACAGCGGTGGCAAATTTCCCAGCTGCTGGTTGGTGGTATTTAAGAATAATCAGGCCAAATCTCAATGCTCTTTGTTTATTGTTATGGTCTTTTGTTTCCTTTGTTTATTTGACGAAACTAATAATGGTTTAGCCTAATTATTCTTGAATACTAGTAACTCTGACCATAGATATGTTAAACGACCCTTTTTTACTACTGAAGTCCACGGGATCGTCGGGCCGCTAGGGGGACAGCTTCAATCATTAACCCAAGATAACATACGCGTAAGACCAATCTTCAATATCTTGTGACATTTATTATATACTTCTTCTATCTCATCGTTCTTTCGTTAACTCTCCAACTATTATACTCAACTGTCATACTATATCTAATTCGTGCGTTCAATCGTTTTTTATCCTCCTCTGTGCTACAAAGTTTCTTTGTTTTTTGTTTGGTGCCGATCAATGGTTCATTGTGCGTGCTACGTGCGTGCGCATATCTTAATTACATTAATTGGTGTCCTGTTGCAAATACTATATTACAGATAGCTGAAGAAAAGTTCTTATTAACAAAATACAATATCTTGAAGCGAGGCATAGAGCATGTATTCGGATTTGTTGATGGTTTCCGTAATGAACAGAGTTCTTCTAATTGGCCCAAAAGACGTTCGCAAGTCTACACATTAAAAGTACTTTTGGACCATTTATTTTGAATTCGAACACTGAACAATTACAAAAAATAATTTGTAACAGAAGAGGAATTTGGATGTCACCAAGCAGCTAAATGACGAGCATCGAAATGAAAGCGGAATGCGAATACTGCAGAGCCTCATTTTCTCGCTACCTCAGTACTAGAAAACAAAGGACAATAAAGCTCTGCTCACATGGTGGGACGTTACGGCCGCGTTAATTACAAAAATGTATTTTTTATTTTTTGTTACGAAACTTGCAAAAATAGGGTTTTTTAAAACAAAAGTTAACATTCGAATTCTGTGTCAAGAAAAACATTCTGTGTCAAAAAAAAACAAAACAAGAAATACCAGAGCGATAAAATACTAGTGCGAAGAAAATACATTAATGGTTGACATTTTAAACCGCAAAGTCGCTTATAAGCAGTCGCAATACGACACAATTGACAGAAAAATGCGTACAATTGTAGTTCTTTATATGTCTCAAAGACCCTCGGCGCTTGCGAGGTTGCATATGTCTGCGCTCTGCCTGACTAATTTCTTTTCAGAGGGATGTGATATTTCTTGGATAAATTCATATGCAATAGTTTCAAAAATATCTATATTAATAAAAAATTATCTAAATTATCCACTTGATCGCAATAGATTTATTTTATCTATGTACTCTAGGTTATGGTAACAAGCCACCTACGACTATTGGGGGACAACTTTTCCTCATTCCCTTCGCTATAATCGGAATTCCGCTTGCAGTGTTTATGCTGAACACAGTTGGTCAAAATATTTGTCATTTTGTGGGCTTCATCGTTAAAAGGATCGAGACAAGATTGAGAAGAAAGGAATTAAAAGAGTGTTGTAAAGTAAAGCTGATGTGCTCAGTTTCGCTTCTGACTGTTGCCTTGTTGGTGTTCATGGCTGGAGTTAGTATAAAGACGGAGGGTTGGACATTTGGAGAAGGTCTATATGTTTGGTTTGTCACATTTAGCACAGTAGGATTTGGGGACTATATTCCAGGAAATGGAACAGATGCTGCAGATAGCCCCATCATGATCATATACCGGATCTTTTTTGTCTTGATTGGGCTCAGTCTACTGTCTACATTCTTCAATGCCATAACAGATTTCATCGAGGAAAAGAGAAAGAAAGCAGAACACAAATCGTGGATTCGCTTTTTTATTTCAGCTTTCATTGGTGAGAGAACAGCAGACGTTAACGACAAAGATGTTATTGAAATGAGTGAACATCCAGCAGTAAATAATCAAACAGAATGAAAAATGAACATGTTATACAAAAGGTGCCAAAATGTTTTCTTTATTATTTATTGAAAATATTTTAGGAGTTTTGATTGGTTAAGAACTAAAGGTGAAATCGTCATTTTCGCTTGTTAGTTGCTCAAATTTGGGGTTGAAAACAAATATACGACATTATGACTCATTTCTTCGTATATTGACTGATCTTTGTTAATCGATCTTTCGTCGTAATCTTACCATTGTTTTAAGAATATTTTTCTATAGTCTGATTGGCTTATTAAAGTTTTCGAACAATTTCATGCTGTTCTATTACTAGAAGCTTGGGTCTTCTTACTTACAAAGCAAGCGTTTGAACTGAGTTTAAAATATTTTCAAAAAATAATAAAAAATTATTGAATTCGGTTCTCGCAGGTTATGAGGAAGCCTTCGGCTTCGGCAGATAACACAAACCTCTTCCTTAATAATTCCTCATATCCTGCTCGATTCAATAATTGTTTAATATAGAGTTCTTATTGCATGTCCTACTCTGCTCTACATGCTTGGCCAAAGCTGATTTCTCCACGTTTTTACATAGGTGGCCCAGAAATCAGTGGTTTTTACCTTAAATTAGTGAATCTTGTAAATAACTACTCTTTTTACAGCTGCCAGAAACTTTCAACAACATTTGTATGTTTTTTAAAGTGCTTGCATTAACAGCCGACAATTTATTTACATTTAGTTCCCAACCTTGAGAATATATTAAACCATCGTATTAAGGCGATAACACTACACGAACGTCGCCCGAGATTATCCGAATATAGCGTGACAAAAGATCGGAAATAACAGTTTAAGACAAGTTTCTGACAGCTGTTGTAGCTATCGGTTCTAGTTGATGTTTAGTTGCTGCATAATGTATTTAAATGTTCCGATGCGCGCGGTGGACTGGGGTGAGGGATAAATCGGAAGTAGAAAAAGGGAGAGACACGCGTTATGTTTATTTCTTATAGTGCTATGTTTGTACGTAAAAAATAAGTTGCTGTGCGAATTTTAAAGTCGAACAGTATGGTAAGTGTTTGTGAATGTAATATCTGTAATTGTAAGTGATTGTAGATGTATTTAGTTTGTGTTAGTTGTTAATTGTAAACATTTGTTTATATCAGAAAACCATTATTACGAGAAAGAAAAATATTCAATGTAGCGTGTTTACAGTGTTCGACAAATTGATGTATCGCGGTATTCAATATGGCAGGAGTCACATTAAAGTTTTCAGACTCTTTGGCAATTAATTGAGTCTGAGGCAATTGTGTGAATTGTACAAAAGTTGATTAAGTTGATGATATGTCCATTCGTTCGTGGCCGGAAGTTCATAGAACTTCCGGATCTGGAGATTTAGCCTCGGGAATCGAGGATGATAATGTGGGCGTTCAGAACATGGTATTTCTGGCACATTATTGGGAAATAAACTTGGTAAAGGACATCGTGTGAAAATTGATAGTAAACTTAGGGTCTTGGACGGTGACAAGGCGGAGAAAAGAAGCAGCTTACGTAAGTCTCGAACGGGGTATGTCAGTAGTTCAACCAGAATTCGAAGAGAAGTAAAACTGCTTATAACCGCATTTTCCAAATGCAGCTAAGTTACATACACCGTTATTCCGTGGGTCAGGTTTGTCAAGACCAGTTACGGTCCCAGGGCAGTCTAGTGTTGGTGTTCTACCATCAGAATTTCCCCCTGTGAGTGCGAGGCCTTCATTGGATACGTTCGTAAGAGAAAGCTCTTTGCCGACTGTTATGTTTCAGGGCTGAGATCGTATGAAATTGACAGCACAGCGTTACCAACTAGCGCTTACAGTAGAGATGATAATATTTATGAACAGGGACAGTATACACCTAGATCTTTAAGTCCAGAAGAGTCGAGTGTTGGTTCGACGCCTTCATTAGGCACAATTGTGCGAGAAAGTTTTAGAATTGTAACGACGTCAAGTATGCCAATAGTTCAACCGATAGCATCATGAAGGCCAGTTATAGAAATCAGTCTTGTACTCCGAACGAGAGTGAATACTGAGAACAGTGATATGAATCGGCAAGGACTATCAACTAGAGTACAATCGATCACACCGGATTGTGGAATCCAACCTGGTGTCCTCAATTGAGTACATCAGTTTGGAACTCGTCAAATCGGCAACTTGGTGTACAGATGACTGATACTAGTATGGAGATAGTAAAGGCTCTGAGGCAGGTCGTGGCAACTCTGAAGATAGAATATATGCACTTTGATGGAGATCCGGTTAAATTCACTTCATTTATGCATGCATAACTTTGAAACTTGTTTGGAAAAGAACAATGATAACGAGGCTTCGAAGTTATCAACGAAACCTTGTCAATCTGTAGAAGACAAGAGAGCAATCAGCGGTGGAGTTAATGGTAAGATCCTTGAAGAATGTTAACGGGAACTTTCAGATAGCCTTGCCCTGGAATTTCTACCCACCATCTTTATCAGAAAATAGAGAGATGGCGGAACGACGACGTCAACTTTTAAAGAGACGTACGACTCTTGAAGGATGAAGATTTGTTGCTAAAGTACAAAACAACCATGGGCGATTATATCGAAAAAGGGCACGCCGAGAAGGTCCCAGCAGAGGAGGTAAATCCGAAGATATATTACCCCGGTGGGGTATCTGCAGCACCATCTAGTGGTACATCCTTTAAAACCAGAGATGGTAAGAGTCGTGTACGACTGTGCTGCCAAGTACAAGCAGGTATCTTTAAACGAACACTGCAAGGTCCAGACGAAGCGAATCAGCTTGTGGGTGTCTTGAGTCGGTTCAGACAAGAGCCAGTAGGTTCCACCAAGTCTTGGTGAATACGAGTGACTGTGATGTCCTCAGGTTTCTGTGGTGGCCAGAGGGAGACTTGTCGAATGATCTCGTTGGCTATCGTATGGTGAAACACTTGTTCGGGGCAAGATCATCTCCAAGTATCGCCAAGTTTTGTTTGAAGAAAACAGCTGATGTCGAGAAAGAAGCCATTGATCCCGAAGCGGTCGAATAGGTAAAGAATAATATGTATGTAGATGACCTAATGAAGTCCACAAATACGATACAGAAGGCTATCAATTTGGTGGGACAGCTTCGTGAGTTGTTATCGAGAGGAGAGTTTCGGTTAACGAAGTGGTACAGTAATAAACGAGAAGTTATAGCGGCAATACCTGAATCTTAACGAACTAAGTCTGTAGGCAATCTCCAGATCGAACGGCTACCGACAGAGAGTACTCTTGGCATGAAATGGAATATAGAAGAAGACAAGTTTGTATGGGAAGTCTCGAATAAAAGGTTAGCGGCGGTGAACAGTAAACCATTAACTCGTAGATCATAATGAACTTAAATGTTCCAATGCGCGCGGTGGACCGGGGTGAGCGACAAATGGGAAGCAGAAAAAGGGAGAGACACGATTATTAGAAAACTTAATAGCGATAAAATTTTGTTACAATTTTTGTCTTATTTAGTCAAAGAAGAAACATATTTTGGTACAAAAACTGAAAATACTGAATGAAAACAGAGGGACGATGCACATGAATTCTTCGGTTGAGTGTAAAATAGGTTTTTAGTATTATGCATCAAAATCAGTGTTACTGACTGCCAGGTTTTTGAAAAACCCGCAATCAAACAAATTAAAAAATTGCTTACGGTGATATGATGAAAGAACACAGCGCGATGGTTTGAAGATAATAATTTAATCTTCTGTTGGTAAAAAATAGTGTTTTAGTCATTTACTGCGCTTATTCTTACAAAATATTGTTTTCGTCATTCGAAGATAAAATTTATATCGAATATATACACGTGTAATATCCTGTATATACAATGTGAAATTTAAACGTTGTATTTTTAAAACTATTATTAACGCTGTATTGACTGTACCTAGCTATATTGATCGGCTTCACAAGCAATGAATAATCAAAAAGAAAATGAGATATAATTGGAGAATTGCCACGGGAGTCCACACTTGACTGGTGACATGTAAATGTGTTTTGCTACTGCGGGTCGCGGGATAATCAAGAAAAAAATCGCAGGCGGAGCAGAAACTGTTGTGATTTTGAGTGCAGGTTGTAATGTAAATATTATTATTTTTGTTGCTATTATAATGACAATTAGCGGGTCGTTATTTTAACACAGTTTTGCAATAAGATCAAGTTCTCAGAGGCACTGTTAGAGCAGTCATGCGAGTATCATGCAAGTAAGGTTAACGATCAACCATGGCATTTGACAATGCGACGAGTCAAAAGCTTTTTCAAGTAATTAGCGAGTCAGACGACAAGGTAGGAGGTTTAACAGTCACGGACTCACGGTGCATCGCCAACGTATAGATAAATAAATGATCTGTAATCATTTTTCATTTTTATGATAGTCTTCTATCTTCAGATAGATAATAAACCTTTAGTGATCACGCATATCAGTTTTTATATATCAAAGATGAAAGTGTGCACGTGTATGCAGTTAAAGAGGATATAATTGCACGGCATCTTAGATAAATATTTAAAGGCGTGAGTGTGACCGTGTAAAATATAGAAGAACCTCCCATGTTTTAAATTTTAGTTTTTGTTCGTCATATTTTTTATACTGAACCAACACATCCAAGCGAAAGTTGGCTGATCAGGATGTACGTACGACACAGTTTAACACCCCCCATCATGAAAACTATATGGATAAATTCAATGGACCTTTCCCCTTTCAGACAAAATTTTGAAAAAATCGAAATAGACAAAAATATCACGATAGCTTGAAAGAGCATCCCAAGTTTACTAAAGTTGCGAAGTTTGGTTGTGAAATGTTGTAAACTGTAGAAAATAAAGCCTTGCAAATTTGGCAAATTTTGTATACATTTGTATTACGCGTAGGAAAATAATAATCAAAAGTAACAACTGATTATCACTTTTCGATTCCGCCCGTAATACAAATATATACAAAATTTGCCAACTTGGCAAGGCTATATTTTCTACATTTTACAACATTTCACAGCCGAACTTGGCAATCTTACTAAACTTAGGATGCTCTTTCAAGCTGTGGTGATATTTTTGCCTATTTTGAATTTTCTCAAAATTTCATGTAAAAGGGGAAAGGTCCATTGCGATGGTGGCAGTATCGATGTCTGAGACGACATGTTTTTAGATTCTTGATAGCCCTCGTGATCATGCATAAGAAACTATAATGTAAACTTAAAATAAGGTGTAATTAGTGTAAAAATGATGAATATTGAAACTATAATTTTATACAGAGAGATAAAAAATGTTCAAGGAGGAGAATTGTTATATTTGCTATTCAAGTAAGTTTATGATGTCGTCACGGTTCGGTCGTTTGATGAAATGCATAAAGATCATTAATTGTGGATACATGCAGTTTTCGTCTTGTTTTACATTATTTTCCTCTACAATTTTAACAAGTCTTTAAAAATTTTCACTAAATTATTCGGAAAACATAACCCTATATTAGTAACACAAAAAACGTAACCTTATATGTAATACACAAAAATTAATGATGAATGATACACAAAATCAGGCATGTGAGCATATTTACCCTCTTTCTGTTTTATCTTAGACTGCGATAGTTCTGTTATTTATTGTGGCTGTTTCTCTTGGTGCTGTACTCAATAAAAATGCTAGTAGCGGAGGTACGTAAAACTACCATGCCTGGTCAGACAATGACTTTGAATAGATATCAAAGCCCAACATAGTGCTTTTAGTAAAGCAAATCTAAAGCAAAACAGTTTCAAAAGTAGATAGAATTATTAGAAGTGACGTTTCGTTTTAACACAAGACATCTTCAAACAGAATGAATAGAAGATACATTAGCATGCAATATTTCAATTTAGTAAAATCATACTAGTATACTATGGCAAATGCTGTAATTTGATTGGTTACTCTACTTGCTATCTATTCCTCGATAGATAGCGAGTAGCGAAACAATCATCTTCCTATAAAGATTTCATTTAAAAAAATTGCTTAAAAATCAAATTTTTTGTTGAATATTCCATGTTTGACCTCTGATTCTACTAAAACAATTAGATTACTCGCTCTCGATTTCTATGCCGTGATAGTTGATTCGGGCTTCGCTCTCATCAACTATCACCGCATAGAAATCTCGAGCTCGTAATCTAATTGTTCAATATAACTAGGACAAGATAAAACAGCATGGTACAATTACGACAGCAAGGACATTAAGGGGTCAGGTGTTAATTGGGACGGAAAGTCAGGGGACATTAAGGGGAGAGGTGTCAATTGGGACGCAAGTCCTGTTCCTTTCCCCAGTCATACCTATTTTGTCTTTGCATGTATGTTGTTTGTTTGTGAATGTAATACTCTGTATTGTCAGTGACAAATCATTAAATTAAATTAAATTAAATTATTAAATTGAATTAAATTGAATTAAAACACAAAGACAGTCGATAAATTAGAAAAGGTTAAGACCTTGGACATTAAGAGTAGTTTTGTATTTACTAACGAGGAGGCTCTCGTGTATCATTAACTCATACGGGTCGGAACAGGAAGACAGGATTTTGAGATCGTCAAAGTCCACTTTGTGACCAGAAGCACAGAAGTGGAAAATTACATATTGGACATAGCGGGGTTAGAGGTACGTTTTCCCATGATAGGAGAAATACCCAGGTGCTCTGATATTCTAGTGTGTAAATGGCGTGCGGTTTGACCCACATAAGACGCGGAACAGCATCGACACTTAATAAAAAGGTACACAGCACAAGATCTCAAGTACTTGGGAACTTCTTTCTTAAACGGGAAAAAGAAGAGATTCGTCTGGAGGAACGGAAAACGAACCTGATGTCGAGATGATGGAAAGCGGCATTACAAAGGCGATTGATTTAAATGCGGATTTGAAGAGAATGAGTCCCTGTGAACGGAAGGCTATTTTAGGGTCCTGTTGGTTGAGATATTCAAGGAAAAGAGCTCCTAATGTCCAAGGCAGTTCGATTCCACTTTACCGTTTCTAATTTGTTGACTGTCTTTGTGTGTAAATGTCCTCTTTGTCTTAATTGTATCGCGCTGTCTTATCTTGTCCCAGTTATACCTAATTGTCTCTTGTAATTTAACACTTTGTAACATAACATTAATAACATATATTGCATGCTAATGTATCTTGTATTTATTTTGTCTGAAAATGTCTTGTATTAAGACGAAATGTCACTTCTAATGAATATATATATATATATGTATATATATATATATATATATATATATATATATATATATATATATATATATATATATATATATATATATATATATGTATATATATATATATATATATATATATATATATATATATATATATATATATATAAATATATATATATATATAAATATATATAAATATATATATATAAATATATATATATATATATATATATATATATATATATATATATATATATATATATATATATATATAAATATATATATATATAAATATATATATATAAATATATATATATATATATATATATATATATATATATATATATATATATATATATATATATATATATATATATATATATATATATATTTTTCACGAATGACTTTGAAGTCGAAATACCACTGCTTAATAGTTGTCTTGTTTTAAAAGCTCATATCATGAATTTATAAGATGAGGTTTTCCGGAGTATATATTTATTATGACTGTTCATTCCACCTTTTTGTCATATTTAGCATCCCTCTCTAATTAAACCCCCTCTCTGCATAGATGATTTTACACTCACCTTTGAGAAAAATATTGTACATATCCAGTCCATCTATCACGTGCGCACTTATATTTGCAACCAGTGATTTAGTTTTCAAATTAACTTTATCTGCATTTTGTTTTAGTTGTCTCCATAGTTACCTCATATTGTGAATAACTACTACATTTCTATTTAAATTCTCTTCTTCAATCAAAATAAGGAATGATATAGTTGTTACTAATTAATAGGAAAATGAAATGAAAAATAAGTGTTAATTTTGTTTTCATGCCCCCATGCACCCCCACTTCCTTTTTAAAGCATATAATGAGTTATGGAACATCCATACCGATATATCATCTCTATTTTGTAATAGCTAAGAAATCAACAGAACATACTAGATAGTAAGTTTCTTAAGAATTGTTATGGCTTAATGTTATGTTTTATTTTTAGCACTGATGAAGATCCGAGCTTACGGATCGAAAGCTTAGCAATAATAAATTTACGTGGTGTTTCCACAAAATTTTATTTTAATTATTGTGTTTCAATGGCAATTTCGTTGCAATGAATAGAAGTTTCAACGAACAAATCATTTCGACATTTCTTATTTTATAGTCCAGTTATACTTATTTCGGCCGATGGATTTCATTGGGATTATTTAACACGGGGTCTCACGCCGAACATCAATAAACTTGGTAAGTTCTATAAAAAATGCGTGAATTCAGGTTACTAAAATTCAGCATATAATTTAGACTAAACTTGGCCCCATAAAAATTATTGTTCATGTATGTTCGGGATACGTTTTTGTAAAATATTGGTTCAAAAAATACCATCGTTGCAAGACATTCTCAGTTGTGATTTTTTGTTCGTTGTTCGTTTCTTTTAGGAAGTAGTGGCGTGCGAGCAAAGTTTATGCTATCACAGTTTCCTACCAAAACATTTACAAATCATTACACTACCGTCACAGTATGTATATCTACTTGTAACAGTATGCATGTACATTGGTGGTTTTCAATCAACTATTGCATTTTTCTTTGTTTCATAATTTTTAAACCCGAGCCGTTGTGCAAATCTTGTCTTAATTCCCTGAAAAATTTACAAAGTCCTTGTTCGTTTTTAATCCAAAATGCTTAGAAAGCTATAAAATTTTACAGTTATTAAAGAATTTACAACCGGCATTCGCTCTTTGAAATGTTTGAAATTGTAACCGTTGGACAGTTTTGACACCATTCTACAGTTAGCGTGTATCAAAGAAGTTTACATGTGGAAATATTCTGCCAGAATAGAGAGCGGTTATTGCTTTAATAGAACGTTGCAATTCGGAGTAGAACATCTAAAAATTGTTTTTTACAAAACTAACTTTTTGACTTATGGTGGCTTATTATCCGACTCCACTTTTAAAATGCCTTGCGCACAAAGATGAATTACTGAAAAGCAATTTCAAGTTAGCACAATAAGAGTATGAAGTATATTGAGCACACTAGCAGTTTTAGCCAACTTGATTCGCGCAAATCCGAGCGCGAGACCTTTCCGCCATTTTTTATATACTGTTTACAACAAAAGATTAAGAAAGCTCAACAAAAATATTTTTCCAATTTTTTTGCACTCAAAGTTTTTTAATTAAAAACTAAGGCGAAAATGTTAATGATTAGTACAATCGTTTTGAACCGATAACTTACTAATATCCCTACCAGTCACATCTACAAACGGAAATGGAAGTTTATTATTAAAGTACGACACGATAAGGAAAATGCCTTAGTGAAAAAGCCGACGGATGCGTAATGACAAACGAAGTGACAAAGAACTAATGAAAGTGAAAGTCACGTATTGTTTAATGTGTGTAAAAAATTGTCTCGGCTGTAACATGACTAACTTGGAAATACTTTCCGGAACTCAGTAATTTGTTGTATAAAAGAGAACAAAGTAGAAGCTTCTCGCCACTGTTGGCAACTTTATACGAACATTTTAAAATGTTCCCTGCCCAAATAACATATGTATCTATAACTTATTTTTAGAAATAAAATCTGTAAATCTTCCAATCGATTTCCAATCGTTTTTGCAGTCGCAGTCTTGCAAGAATAAAAATTTAACTTTTTGCTTGCAAAAATAAAAATTTACTTCAGTTGCTATTGAACTTGTGCCTTGCTACAACTATTTCTTTGTATTTCACTTAGCTCGATATAACAGCTGTAACTGAGTGAAACGTTTTGCACTAATTTAATTATTTTTGGGCTGATTTAATTATTACACTGGGCTATATTAGTGTTACACTAAAATATTTTGAAACTGCACGAAGCTTTTTAACTTGAAAATGCCAAGGGTTATTGTATGAACGTATTTCCAGTTTAGCGTGTAAAGTGATTTTTGAATGTGCACCGGTTGATTGTGCTTGCACCGCCACAAAATACTTCATATTTTAAAAACTATCCGTTTCAAACAAGACGTTTTTGTGCATAAAGACTTTAAAGAGTCTTTTTATCCACCTTAAGTAAAAAAATTAGTTTAGTTAAAAAAATATTGCCAGATGATCCAGATGAAGTTAGGATCACTAAAGTCAACTAAAACGCTTATAAGCGCTTTTCTCATTAGCAGACTTTTTTAAACTGCAAACTTTTTTGATACACCCTGTATAGCAGTTAAGTGAACAATTTGCTGAATGGCTAGATTTTGACATCTAGCAGTTCAGTAAAGAACTATTCTATTGTTTTGCAGTCCATCTATTATGTGAAGTCGTTTCTTCAAATTAGGCAGAAATTTGAGTCTTTTGATACAGTAAAGCGGATAATTTCGCCAAAACCGAAATCTGCTTCGTATATCCAACCATTGCAAAACCCCGCATTTTGTATTTATATTTCCAACCTTTGCAGGGCTTATATCCAGAATCTCATGGAATAGTATTTAATCAATTTATTGATCCGGATTTAAAACGACGTTTTTCATTGCATTGGAAGCACTATTCATATGCTCCTTTCTGGCATGGCGAACCGGTATGTGACTGTAAACATTTGCGGGGTCTAACTATTTTTACTAGTTGACAACGTTATTAAATTCTGTAATAACTGTATTATCATCAGTTCAAGAGCCACCCTCGCCGAGTGTCGGCATGTACTGTTCATTTTGTCGGCATGTACTGTTCATTTCAATTTTCATATTGTTTGGCCCCCACCGATGCAGTATGTATACCTCTGCCCCCTTACCACATCATTATCACAGGGTACAGGGTGGTTGTTTAAGATTATTGCTTTTATTGTCATAATTCACCAATCACAGAGTCTGTTTAAACAGGGATTAACCCCCTTGATTTGCTGCCCCACATTTCAGGTAACACTCCCCTCCCCACTTCCCCACTAATCAGTCACTTGACAATATGCATGATCATTATGGGCTTTCCTGAACCAAGCCATCCACGTAGATTTGGCTCACAGCAAAAAAGAGTGGATTGAAAAGTGCGGCCTATTTTTGGCCTGGATCGGACGTACCAGGTGAACTACTAAATATTGTTAAATATATGGTTCTGATTTAGGGTACAAATTTTGAGGAATGATGCATGAAGGTGGAAATTGTATAGTCGACTATTACATTTCATGTTTTAGGTATTCAACCAGATTACTACAAGAAGTATAATCAGTAAGTTTACCATATTTTACAAAGCTTGTAGCTTCATTATACTTATACGGAGAGAAGCTTTCAGTTAAATCAAAACAATAGTAAGTTGTCACGAAGAATCATGGTTTTCTTATTTTATGTAACATTTTCTCTTTGACTATAGAAAAAAACTAACTAAAAATTTAGAAAATATCTCATCCTTTTTTCTTTTTCGTCTAGGTCAGTGTCGTTTTCTGACAGAAATAAACAAGTTTTAGAATGGCTACAACTTCCAGAAGTGTCACGGTAAGATCTTCGTAGAATTGACTCATATACATTGATTTCCAAAATTTACAAATAGAGAGCATGGTACGTACTGGGGTCACGTATAACGTCATTATAATTGTTACGTACGTAAAAAAAATTGTAAAAGAAAAGTTTCATTTCGAAATTGCGTTAAGAAATGTTTCGTATAACGTGCTCAACGAAATCGATTATATACATCTTTTGTGCTTTTTCTGTGAAGTTAGGAAGTATGCTCTGTTTAAACCTAATGGGTTTCCAGATATAGCAGAAACCGTGAGTTTGAGTATTTCACCCTTTAGTGACTCAAATGCATCCACGCTGAATTCAATCGTATCGTAAGGCAATTTTTCTAATAATTGACTATGTGACTGTGTAAAATGTAGGACTTGGTATATATTTATTCTACATTTCGAACAGACCGTCCATCATCACCATGTATTTACATGAACCTGATTTTACTGGTCATAAATCAGGACCTGATTCGCATGAAGTAAGTACCAGTTATAGCTTTTTTACCCTATATATGACCAAACCAAACCTTTTAATCGAAAAATTAGAAGCTAATTAAGAAGCGTGGTACAGTTGTCTCGTCAAGCATTCCCACAACTTTGTTTGTTGCTGCAATTTGTTCATTTGTTCCTAAACAATTTCGCTGTTAGCTCCTATTGAAAAGTGACTGCCTAATATTACGGTCCCAAAAAAAACGTTCAAGTTGTAACAAGTCTGTTCACATCTTGCTGCAACCTGTTGCAAGTTGCAACAAGCCGATATCAGGATGCGTTCGCATGGCGAATGTGACAATTTGTTGACTACAAATCTGCTGCATGCTGTCAACAGACTTTTTGCAAGCACAGACTTGATAGCTATACCTGTTGTCTTTTTTGTGTATTGTGTTGATTCAATTCTTAATCAAAGTGTTTCTATATTCGGAAAATGTTAAGTAAATGGGTGTATCATGCGTAATTGAGTTGTGTATCTAACAACTGAAAACTAGTCAATGAATGAAATAATTTTCCCCCTCACTAGTGAAACTCATTTCCACCTCTTCTCCCCAACTACTCATAACTTCTCCTGTCGAAATTTAATTACATGCATAAATTAAATTAAGTAGTAATAAATGTATAACATATGATTACATCTAGTGCAACCGACAAATTGAACGTGTTGATAAAACAGTTGGTGAATTGCTGAGAGGACTGGAAGACCTAAAAATTTCTGAATCAGTCAATGTGATATTTGTGTCTGACCATGGTTTGTACTGTATAATTTATGTGTTTTTTACGTGCTTGATTAAATAATGATATAGTAATAATTATAATAATATAGCTGAAAGTGCGAAGGAGAATCAATCAACACCAGGTGCAGATTAATCGAGCGGGCTACCTGACATCACCCCGATAGCGAGATATGAGGCCTTCTAAGTAAATCAGAAAGAAAATTTGGAAAGTTCAATGCTAAAATTAGGAAAAGGAATTGGTGCAATTGGCAATATCATGTAAAGGTGCTTCTCCCCCATCATCATAGCAATGTAATTTGAATGCTCAAGGAAAGACAAACTGGGGGTCCTTAAGCGTATAAAAGCTCGAACACGGTGTATTAACACAGAATAGAATTACTCTATAAAAATTACTAGTCACATTTTATATAGTTTGGCGCGCTAGTTTCAGTGCCCTAAACAAGTGTATTGTGATTTTCCATTCACCACACTGACGTTGCATCATTTTCACAATTTTTAATTTGAAGAATTTGTGTTTAATACCCACAATTCAATAAGATAACCAGTAGTCTACGTAGCCACATTTAGTCCCGCTGTGCAAATATATATATATATATATATATATATATATATATATATATATATATATATATATATATATATATATATATATATATATATATATATATATCCAAAGCCAGTTTCTCTTCAGATTGAGATAGAGTGCTCAATGTCCTTGCCGGTCAGAGCTTGAAATACGTGAAGGAATAGGAAACGCTTTAAATTGTAAACATTTTACTTCAAGTTTCTGGAGGTGTTTCTGGAGGTGTTTCTGATTGTAAAATTTCTGAAGATGGAGGAACACCTCCAGAAACTTGAAGTAAAATGTTTACAATTTAAAGCGTTTCCTATTCCTTCACGTATATATATATATATATATATATATATATATATATATATATATATATATATATATATATATATATATATATATATATATATATATATATATATAAAATATAGAATGAGCCATTGAAATTTTAGTCTTACCGGTAGGGCTGATTTTGATTGGCTCAATTTAATGTAGTAAATTATTGAGGAAGTTTTCTACGTCATGCAATGATTGCTTATTTATGGTGATTTGTTGGATTTGTTAGACGACGACTAATCACAGTGTTTTACATTATACTAAAATTATTTTGGCATGTATAACCTTTCTAGCTGATCTGAGCGTGAGTAAAAGGCCTGGAACTAGCTACCAAATAGAAATCCATTTTGTTGTTGTTAATCACTTATATGTTTTATGTTTTCCTTTGTGAAACTTACTGAAACTTAGTAACTGTCTTTAATAAAGAAAATTATAAGTCTACAAGTAATTTACAAACAAAATAAATTATATTTCACGAGCAATTTGATAATTTGGATCAAAAAGGGATTTCTATTTGACAACTAGTGCCAGTACTTTTTCGTTATTGTGTAACAACCATAAAAGAACCATGCGTAAGTCTTCTTTTCTCTTATGCTAGCTTTTATTCATTCAGGCATGTCACCTGTAGATTGCAATGAAATTATATTTTTGGATAAGGTATTATGATTATGAATGTACCTCATATTCAGTCTCGTAGCCAGAGCCCGCGATCCTCTGTGGAGGAATCGCGAGGCTTTGGGAAAATGCATGTGAAAACAGGCCTTTGATTGGCTGCATGATAATTAGTCTTACCCATTCCCCCTCAGTTCTCTCCTCATGAATATCTCCATCATTTAGAGCGTCGTGAAATGCCTTCACTGAATCGCTCTCAATGTGATCTGACGTTCTAGTACCCGGACAAGAGTTCTTAAAAGAACTAGGGTCGTAATTCTTTCTAGCGTCATCGTTTTCCACTCTTTGCACAGCCGCCATCTTTAACCAGATAAATAGTGTGCGCTTACCTAGTGTACTGGATCCGATAGTAATGGAATGCAGTGAATTCCGTGCATTCTTTTGGGCTTTTTCCCAGAGCCTCGCGATTCCTCCACTGAGGATCGCGGGCTCTGGCTACGAGATTGCCTCATATTTTGAAAAGCTTTTCATAGTATACTTTCATCTATTACACACTTTCTTATTTCATACTTGTAGTATGGCGTCCCAGCTAATAAACTAGACATCACTAATTTTGGTCCAGTTCTCAGCTTTAGAACTAAGAAGAAAAGTAGGTACTATAGAATTCTTTGTCATGTAGTATATAATCATAGAAACAAGCTGTTTTCTTTATTCGTTTTCTTAGCGATTTATTGTCATTTTTGTTTGAAAAATAAAAAATCGATTAACAGCAGCTCTACGTTTCTAAATTATTCAAATCATCATGCCGATTATTGATAAATCGAATTATTATGAAAATAATATATATCTTTTTGTTTTCATGCAGGCGATCGCGAGAAGGTGTTTAACAAGATCAAGGTATGCATGTAAAGTACAAAAAGAGCGCGAAGATTTAAAAATATCTATCTTTCTGATGAAGACTCACAACACCTTCTCGAAAGCTCAAAACAATAAATTTTAATCCAGAGAACACTATAAATTGGTATACTCGTATGAATTAAATTTTTAACAAAATGCCTGGATTACAAATCTTCAAAAAATACAATTACAAAACATAATCCGAAAATTAGCATCTTGAAACCAAAAATATGAGTTAGGCAAGAAAATTGAGTAAGTAATATTTCGATTTTATCACAAAATCATCACCAGACTAACTACAGTTGCAATATATACAAAATCTTATATACAAGTTGGCATGTATAGCAGTTGTGGAAATGTTGTCCTATTAAATATTGTATTGCACATGTGCAAGGCATTGTCAACCATATAGTTTGCTTTAGACAAACTTTACAACTCAATTGACAAATACAATAACATTTCCGCTTTTATTTCAAGTTTAATAATTGACAACTCTCGTATTCTTCACAGCACTAATTCTCGCACACCTAATTTTCTCTTGTTGCTTGAAGCTATACATATCAAGCATCATTCACCAAGTTTAAACACTGGTCTCAAAGCTAGCAAAGAACTAAATCTTTTCTCTTAATCCACACACCCACATTTCATCACACTTCTTACCGCACATGTCGTGGTTTTTATTGGTGTTCCCGTTCTATGCTGTCATCATGGCATGCCAACTTGTATATAAGACCTTGTATATATTGTTACTGTAGTTAGCTAGTCTGATGATGATTTTGTAATAGAATATTACTTACTCAATTTAATAGAAGATTACTAGTTTACCCAATTTTCTTGCGTAACTCATATTTTGGGTTTCAAGATGCTAATCTTCGGATTATCTTTTGTATTATATTTTTTGAAATTGTCGGCTGGTATTGGTTTTTTACAAATCTTCAAATCTATCACATATGTATATCACCCAGCTAAAAGTGATTACGCAAAAATTAGTAAATTAATTTTGGACAAAATAAACACAAACCTCTGGTCAATTTTGAATGTAAATCAACAGAGAAACACGGAAAACGTTATGGATTGGTTTGGCAACATCGAGAAAAAACCTAGGCATTCTTTCAATTCGTTTGACATAGTCAATTTGGTTTAACCCTCCATTCAGCAAGGACGTTAAGACAAAGAATGCTCGCAGTTTTCTCAAGCTTGTAGACAATCACTTTCCTGTAGGCTACAAGTTACACAAAATTTTCAATAGGAACATAATTATGTCAGTTACAGTTGCATGGGTAACGTTAGGTCAATTATCACTAGCCAACACACGCATAATTAGGAAAAGTCAACCACAAAACATTAGAACAGACAACTGTAACAGTTGAAACAAGCACGCATGCCCACTGCAAAACAAGTGCATGAGTAAAGACATTGTATACAAATTAACCATTAATACAGGCAACACACAGGACACAATACTGTATAGTGGATCCAAAAGATAGAAATATAGTGGATCCAAAAGATGTAAATATCGTGCAAAATACCTCAAAAACTTACCACTACAGTTTGTTTCATCTTCCGTCTGTTTCATCCAGAAGGAATCTTCAAAGAATTGGTGGTTGTTAAAACACAAGTATAAATTTAAGAAAATAAGTCGACAACAAGAAGATTATATTGCTTCTCCACAGTGAAAATACGATTTTTATTTCACCCGTTTACCTCGCGTAAATCTCTATATGTATGGCATAAATATATATATTAAACAATTATTGAATGAGGTCGAGCAGGATATGTGGAATTATTAAGGCAGAGGTTTGTGTTATCTGCAAAGCCGAAGGCTGAGGCAGATAACACAAACAGAGGCCTTAATAAATTAATTCCGCATATCCTGCGAGAACCGAATTCAATAATTGTTTAATTATTTTTTGAAGATATTTTAAACTCAGTTTCAACGCTTGCTTTGTAAGTAAGAAGACTCAAGCTGCTAATAATGGAACAGCATGAAATTGTTCGAAATCTTAAATAAGCTAATCAGACTACGGAAAAAAATTTCTTAAAAGAATTGTCAGATCATGACGAAAGGTCGATTAACAAAGGCCAGTCAATATACGACGAAATGAGTCATAATGTCGTATATTTGTTTTCAATATACACGACGAAATGAGTCATAATGTTGTATACTTATTTTCAACCCCAAATTTGGGCAACTACCAAGCCGATATGACGATTTCACCTTTAGCTCTTAACCAATCGAAACTCCTAAAATATTTCAGTAAATAATAAATATATATACATACAGGAGTGAAAAATGTATTATCATTAACGAAAAGATTTTTTACTGACGCAGTGCGTTGATGACTCCTTTCAAGCCTTTTACAAGACGAATCTTCCAGTGAGGATGCATTATTCAAATAATAGGTACATGTTGAATTTAGATTTTTATTGCAGTGCAACACCTAGTGGTATTTACGAAAATACCATTAATTTAGCGACATTTAACCTACCCTTAACCACAAATTTAACAATTCACTTGCTGCAAATGGTGCAATTATCTATACTAGAGGTAATTTAATGTCAACATTTGTTTTTATAAACATGGAATAAACATGATCATGTAAATTGTGAACTTTGTATCCTTTTTATCGAGGATGAACATGGACTGCAATCGCAGTGATTGAATGCGCGGCTCTTAATCTGTTTCCTATTATGAGATTTGTTTATTTTGTTATGTTCCTCACTCTTGGGTGAGCGGATTTACCCAACAGGCTATTGCCCAAGTGATAGGGGATCCGAGGTACCTACCGTTTAACGTCTTTATCCAAGAAGACCAAAAGACTAACTATTTACTGATATTCATGTAAAGGCTAAGACAGCCCTTTTTCCTGAATTACTTTAAGACCCTGAGAAATGGTCCGACTATGGTCCCACCAAAGCTTGATCTAACCCTTTAGCTTTTGAATGTCAACGCTGTTGAAAAATTTAAAAAAATTGAGCAAATACGAATATTACAGATATTACAAAAAACCTTATCCTGTCTAATTTTTGTTTTATATTTCAGACGTATCGATGACATCATCGTATTGGCAGATTTAAGAGAATTGCTTTGCGTCAAGTAAGAAGCTTGTACGTGTATACTCAGGGCTGTATCGGGCTCGAGCTATATATAATGTCATTTATGTTATAGTCATCCACTGTATATGAGCTATTCTGCAGTCTGATTGGTTGAAATACTCACTGTATATCAGCTCATATACCGTGATTAGCAAAAAACAAGATGGCGGCGAGAAAGCTAAAAGATTTAAAAATCCATAAAAAGAGGAAAATATTCGCTTTACAACTATCTAAACAACAAAAAATACTGTGCAATGCGTTTCACAGGTTAACACATACATTATAAACACTGAAAGCGTGTCGAGAAAATTCTATATAAAGAATTTTCGAGACTATATGAATTCTTAATTCGAGACTATATAAATCCTTAGGAATCGATTGTTTTCATGGGGTTTTTTAATTATGATCTGTGAATACGAATGAATAATTGCTCCTCCCCCCAATTATCGAGATTACTACGGCCTTGATACTAGGTGCAAGAAAATAGCTTGATTTCACGCCGCTATTATATCCCTTATCATTCCCATCCAGAAATTAATCACCACTTCTAAAAAATAACTGACATCTTGTTCAGTGGCAATGCCAGTTCGACAATTCGGTTATGATATGAAAATTTTACATTTTATCACATTCTAATTAATTTCTAAAGAAATTGAATACCTTGTGACTACTGACTGGCTCGCTTCTGACCTAGATCGTACCCTTTTTAAACGAGCGGTATGCAATACCCTTCTGTTCTTCAATAGTAAACATAGGGTGCAGATATATTCGACTTGAAAATTTTAACACTTTGATAGGACATGCAGTCATTTTCCAAATTAGGTTCTGATTCACAAAATTTCACAATTTACCCACCTTTATTATGATCCAGGCCAATTTTTTGTTAGTTCAATTTGCTCAAGTGACTTTTACAGCTGTACAGGATTTAGCCTGCACGTTTTACTAAATCAGTAACTGTACTAGGCAGGGCCGAAACTAGAGTTAATTGTGTGTGTACGTGTGTGTGCATGCATATGTGGGTGTGTGTGTTATTAATATATAGTTGGTATTAGAAATTTGACACAGTCTTAGTCGCAAATATTTTCGCATTTATTGACTGGGAAAAACTCTCAATTTCTAAACAAAAGTGAATATTGGTAATAATTTGAAATTTGTAAGCATAGTGAGACTAAATTTTCGAGATGCCTATATGCTCCTCTGTCGTCACCAGCCGAGTCCTAGACTATCTGCCTCTACCTCAATCTCGTTCGCCGAGCCTGCGATCCCTTGGGAAGGAAACGGAGGCTCTGGGATAATTCGTGATCGACACACAAAAAACTGTATGTCGCCCGTACTGCGCATGCGTTGGAAATAAGCCGCAAAAGCATTTTTCGAAAGTTTTTTAGAACAGTATTTGTACTATTTTGTTAGTAATGTCAGTGGAAAATATTAGTTTATTTCATTTTATGTTGAACGAAGCGTTAGAGCGACTGGGTATGAAGAATTTCAAATTGAAGGAGTGTCAATAGGAAGTGGCAAAGGCTGTTGTTGTCGACCGGAAAGACACGATTTGTATCTTGTCTACTGGTTATGGAAAGTCGCTTGTACACCAGCTTCTTCCCTATTGCGGCTTATTGAATCTATTTATTTGCAACGCATGCGCAGTACGGGCGACATACAGTTTTTTGTATGTCGATCACGGATTATCCCAGAGCCTCCGTTTCCTTCCCAAGGGATCGCAGGCTCGGGGAACGAGATTGCCTCTACCTTCTCTTCCACTACTTTGATATATGCTAGTTTTATGCCTGACAGTGCTGTACCGAGCGCGGCAGGGAGAAAACATAGCAGATTTCTGTAAAATGGTCCTTGATTTCGAAAAATGATGGCCTGGTTACCAAGCACACTGCATTTGTAAACATTTCACTAGCTGCTCGAATTCAATATTTCCCACTCAAAAGCGGTAGGTATGTTAAGAAAATGGTAGCGATTCATTCAGGCATGTTTTGGAGAATATACGATCTTGGATGCAAGGAATTTTGCAGTAAATTAATATTTGACCTTAACTAGCTACATTTTAGTTATGCTAAGTATTTCGCTGTATCTTTTTTTGCTTTTCATTATTTTCGTATGAAACTTGGTCAAAATGTAGAGAAAACTGCATGCAGTGATTCTTTGGTGGTATTTTAAGAAATATATGCATTTTCCTGGTTACGATATGTTTATACATATTATTTGCATACAAATTAACTTTGAAAATACGAACTTTGCTGCATTTGGAGGGAAAATAATCACTTTTTATCTAGAGTTAGCTTATAAATAATAAGCTAAATTTAAAGCGATTGACATTTTTTCCGGCGTAAATAGCTCATATTAATTATGCTTCATAAACGTGAGCTATTTTGAAAATACTGAAACATGCTAGGCATTTTAAAGCACCTTGTGCTGTGACGTCACACGAAGGCCCGAGTCACATAAGTGCTTTCTTCAGAACGACAGGGACTAGGCTGTGTCGTCACGTGTGAACAATATGACTTAGTATAAATATACTTTAGCTTCATTTTTTTACTTTATAGTTCAAGCATTAAATGGCATGGGTGTGATCCTGGACAACATGGTTACGATAATATATTGCACGACATGCGGGTGAGTAACTTACTACCTGTATATTGGTCTTGAAACTAAATGGTCAGCCTTGACGTTCTCTTTTTAATTTTTTAAGTTTGTTTCCATTTTCTCTTCAAATTTTCTTTCAGTTATTCGTGTCGATTTTGACTGTTTAATATTCTTAATTGTTTTGTTTTTTATTTCAATAAACGTTGCAAAAAATATAACGGCATATACGTTTTTTCGACTACTCTCGGGCCAGCGAAATAACTTCTTCAGCCCATGAAATGCTAAATGGATTTTTATTCTTTATAAGACGTTTGTTGGAAAATTTGACGGCTATTTACTCGGAGGAAATTATTAAGTCAAAATTACCAGCGTCATAAGTTGAAATGGGGCAAAGGGAAAATGAACAAATTATTGTAACTTATGTACAAGTTACGCTCGCACTATACAGCGATTTCTTAAAAAAGGCTTGAAAACGATTTTAATTTATATATATTTTTCTAGCAAGTTTTTATGGCTAGAGGACCTTCATTTCAAAAAAGAAAAGTGGTGGAACACTTTTCAAATCTTGAAATCTATAACTTATTGGCAAGTAAGTCTTCACCAGGTTTATTATTTCTTTTTTATAATTATAGATGTATATAAATTCATAATATAGCATTTGTGAATCCTGAATACTGATTGGTTAAGAGCCGTGTTTACATAACTCCATGAAAACACGAAAAATTTCCCGCCACTTGTAAACACGGAAATTTTTCGTATCCTTCGGCTTTTGACATCGCTATCATAAAACAAATATAAAACATTTTTTCCGTATTGATATACAGTTATATCAACACTCGTGGAAGTCGTTCCATGCAATTTCTCGTATATCAACACGGAAAAAGTTTTATATTTGTTAAATATTGTATGTTGTTGCAAGCCTTCAATTAAATCGTCTTAATTAGATCATCCAAGTTCATTAATTAGATCATCTTTCTGTTCCGCGGTACATCAAAGAAAACCGACTCAAAAATAAATTAAGCATAGTTTAAACCCATCTTGCTGCTTACATTGCTGATTAAATATGCTGTGAAGACCGTGTAATATATAACAATGTGTACATGTTACTTAAGAAATATAAAAATTTACCCAGTTGATACGCAGTTATCAACGCGAGTGGTAATTGGAAAAGACATAGAGTTATCATAGAGAGGCTCTTAGCCAATGAGCGCGCAGAATTTACAAATGTTATGTTATAAATACTGTCTTCAATTTCTAAAACTGTTCCGTTTGCATCCGCACATTAAATGAGTATAAACCAGAGTCTCAATTTACAAAAAGTTTGAAAGATATGAAATTTGGGCAATATTTATATATGCACGCAGGTTATGAACAGAACCGATACGCAGAATTACCAGGCGCGTTTTTAACAATCCAGTAATAATATTAATTTCCAATTCCTTCGCAATTAACAAAAGGTTTATGCACGCATGTATGTAAAATGTGAAAAATGAATGTAGTTGCATTGTTTTTAATTCCGACGATGCGGCCTTCACGGTTATTTTGAAAAAGTTAAATCCAAAGAGGTGAACTTGTATTTTAGTAAATTTAGATATATGTGCAAAAGATATTTTGCTCTTAGCTTATTAATCGTTACCTAAATTACTGCAAGTTAAAAAAAAATTATTACTCGGCTCGACGTGAACCAATAATATGTAAACCACTAAAAAACTGGCAGTTGAGAATACTGAGTTCAAGTACGTTATAAAGTGTATTGGAACTGAAAATTTTGATTCATTTGAAAGAGCTTTGAAGGCTTGATTCTTAAGATGATGTAACACTATAAATAAACAAATGATTCGTTTACATTTTGAACTTTAAAATTTGTAAGTGAATGTCTAACACTGTTTTGGTTTGCTATGCTTATAAATTAATTTAGTATAATCGCCAACGTGAAAAATGAAAATCCTCTACTCTGATTGGTTGCCCTAAAGGTGACAATAATCACCTACGCGGTTTTTTCAAAATGACTATCAGTCGTTTTGTCAATGTGACAGATGCTCTCTTGAAATATGAAACGTACTGTATTTTTGTCATTTTTTACCTATGTGATTACACAAAAACAATCATTCACCTAAGACTCAGTGTTGATCGGTGAATATTCAGCTCGACTTTGTCTCTGTGGATATTCACCGATGATCACTTCGCCTTCGGCGAATAATTGTTAATTAAACCAGAGCTCCAATTCAGAAAAGTTTGACAGCTGCAAAATCTCGTACCTAGAGCCCACGATCCTCTGTCCTTAAAAATAAATTATAAAATTACATATAAATATACAATTTATATTTTATCCTTTATTTAGCTCTACTGCAAATAAAACCAGCCCCAAACAATGGAACGATGGGTAGTTTAAACAGCCTACTTGTGCCTGGGGCAAGATCTAAAGTTTCAAAATCACATAATGATGGCACAATGCTACGTACAGATATTTGTAAATTTCCAGATAGTAAAGTGTTTAATTTCCGCAGCAAAAATGATGCTTGTGCTTCCTGCAATGTAAGTCTGTCATTCCCTTTATTATTTACAACCATGCACTATATATGTATTGTTTAACAAATAGTACTTTTAATAAATAAGTATTCCACATAATTTACAAAAATGTAAAAAAATTCTTTATTGTTCAGTTGATGCACGAGGATCTTCTTAACTAGGAGGAATGCTATGGAATGTTGGTATCAAATTCACTCACTCGTGTATTTTCATTTGTATTCTAGGCTTCAGAAAAGGAAATTAGTGAAATGGATATGATATTTAATATTACTCCCGAGGAAGGTATGCTTTCTTTAAAAAAACGAAAAATTAAATACTTCTGATCTCCAGAAAGTCGAGTTTAGTATTCAGGCGAATACTTCCCTCGGAAACAGCTTTAGGGTAAAGACAGATTTCCTGACCAGTATTACCAATCAACATATATTTTCAGCAAAATCCTATGAAGAAGAACATTTGCCAAGGGGTTTACCTGAAGGAGGTTTGCGAGTGGAAGGATGTATTTTGATTCAACCCTACTTCGTCACTGGATACAGCACTTATTTACGTATTCCGCTTTGGACAGCCAACAGAATGAACGGAACGGTACATTGTATTGATACATTACATGTAGTAGGCATTTCTCTCTTTGTATATAATTAAGTTAGACTGCATGTTCAATACGTTGACGATTGTGATAAGTGCATGCACTCTGTGGCTGCATTCAGTGTTGAGGCTATTGGTTGCAGTAAAATTATTAACATAGGAATATGAAACATGACATGACATTTTTCATGGTTAGTTTCGCCACTGTGCACAGCATATAATGTTGACTTCCACCATAGCAGTTTATCTTCCTGTCAACTTAGTCGTGATACTAATTAACATGCCTATGATTTTTCAGCAACTTTCGCAAAGTAGTAAAAGTGAAAGCTGTTACAGAAGTGATGTTCGCCAAGCAGAAAATCAAAGAGCACACTGTGAAAAATTTCATAACTCGGGTTATGAAAAAGGACAACTTGTGTCAAGTAGAGATTTGAATTTTAACAAGATGGCTATGCTGTCCACATCTACCTTTTCAAACATTGTTCCTATGTATCCCGTCTTTAAAGAAGGTGCAATATTTTTTAAATATTTTAAAAGAACAACTGTAATGTGAAGCTAATCATTTAGGAGAAATACAGCACACCCAAAAATTACGCTAAGTTACAAAAACACTAAAGCATGAAATAAGCTAAGGAACAAATAAAGCTTTGTTTCAAGTAAGTTTAGGCTGAATCCGTGTACCTATCAGACTATCAGCCTACGGTAGTAATAGTTATGGTGATAAGCAAGCCATGTTTTTTCAGGAATTTGGGCGAGGCTTGAAAGTATGATTCGAGACTGGGCGAAAAAGTACAAAGTGATTCATGTTATCACTGGAACAATATTTGATGTTGATAGGGACGGCATTAAAGACAAAGAAATCAAGACCAAACGGTAATCATAATTCCACCTACAATATGCACTGGGCCGATTTTTGCGCGCAAGAACGGTTAAGCCAGAAGAGAATATTAGCCTTTCCCAAGAACTCATTAATGAGTTTGAGACAATGCAATTTGATTTGCTGCGATTTTGATAGATATAAACGGGTGCATGGACCAGTTAGGAATTTTCAAGTGCGGAATGTTAAAGCCAGAACATTCGTTATTGACTTATAGCTCGTTCACATTCGTCAGAAGAAAAAATATCGCACTACATAAATCGCAAAACATTGCAGTTAGAAAGTGATGCAAAAACGCGCAGATAGTTGTGAAAAGCATTTCACAGTATGATAATAATTTTACGTGTTTATGCTCTCATAACCAGAACCGTAACTGTGAGAAAGGTCAAACATTTTATATGCTTACCATTGATAGAATATCCCGTAGTGATCCACAAAAGTAATAAAAATATTCATTCTTGCAAACTGTTGCGAGATTTGTTTATTCATAGTAGTGTAGGCACAACGACGTGCAATGTTTTCTCATTGCTTTGAATCACGACACAATTATACATTAACATAATTTTCGAACTACCTTTGTCAGCGTCGGAGAACGGCCAAGGCTACAGTATAACTCACCGACGAACACCATTTGCTTATAATGCGGAATCTTAATTAATTTGTATTTTTCAAATAGTGAAATATCATGTGATCACATTACTTTAAATTATATATATATATATATATATACATATATATATATATATATATATATACATATATATATATATATATATATATATATATATATATATATATATATATATATATATATATATATATATATATATATATATATATATAGAGTCGCTGTCATTAACGTTGTCCAAATCAACTATATCAATATACATGTCATGTGACTTATTAGTATGCATCAACTCGCGTGTGCTTGCTATGGGCGCTTCGCGGATATTACGAGTTCAGTCGTGCAGTGTTTCTAATAAGTGAAGCAAGATATGATAAAAATGCCGGTACCATATTCGAACGATCTACGGTGGCGAATGATATTTCACCGCGTCCATTATTAACGTACCAATAAGGAAATAGCTTCACAGCTATTTGTTTCTACTAAAACTGTTTACCGTACTTATCAAACGTTTATGAACACTGATGATGTACAACTTTGTGTCCTTGGTCGACCAAACGATACAAATACTTTCTTTCCTCACGAAGAGTACATCATTATAGATTTTGCACTTAGAATGCCGCAAATGCAGCTAAATATTTTTTAACGCGACTGGCACATGCACTCATAGTTGTACTTAATCGCAGTACGATTGAATTTGTACTGTAATATTTTGTGCAGACAATATATGAAAGCAAAGGATGATGCATTCGGTTAAAATGACCATGAATATTGAGCAAATCCAGTTTCTTGTGTTGCTTTAGAATTCCCTTTCGCCAATTGGTATAAACAATTTAGTTGTTGGCCTTTTAATCGTGTCTGTAATAAAGTTACTGAAAGACACAAAGCATCCGTTTGTTCCTAACATTTTGAATTTATGCATAAAATATCTTTTCATTTCAATTCGTTCTTTGTTTTCCGCTGTTCCACATGTTAATATCCAATGTGCTTTTTTGAGCGGTTCACTGAAGCTTAGCAAATTACTATATAGCTTGATTGTTTGTGTGCTTAGGTGCATCACGCCTGGCTGCATGTCTTGTGATAATCAATACTTAGTTTAACAAAACCCTTATATATATTTGTCGTTTGGTCGACCAAGGACACAAAGTTTTACATCACCAGTGTTGATAAACGCTTGATAAGTAGGGTAAAAATTTTAGTAGAAACAAATAGCTGTGAAGCGATTTCCTCATAGGTATACGTTAATAAAAACCGCGGTGAAATACCATTCGCCACCGTAGATCGTTCGAATATGGTGCCGGCATTTTTCAGTCTTGCTTCGCTTATTGGAAACACTGCCCGACTGAACTCGTAATATCCGCGAAGCACCCCTAGCAAGCACACGCGAGTTGATGTATACTAATAAGTCACATGACATGTATATTGATATAGTTGATTTGGACAACGTTAATGACAGCGACTGTATATATATATATATATATATATATATATATATATATATATATATATATATATATATATATATATATATATATATATATATATATGTATATTGTTTTCAAAATTTAACAACTAAATCGTTACACTGTGTTTGAAAACAAAATATCTATATAAACGCTACGGCTGTATATATATATATATATATATATATATATATATATATATATATATATATATATATATATATATAATTGTGCAAAATACCTCAAAAACTTACCACTACAGTCCGTTTCATCCAGAGGGAATCTTCAGGTGATAGACCTGAAGGGTGAAGGGTATCACCTGAAGATTCCCTCTGGATGAAACAGACTGTAGTGGTAAGTTTTTGAGGTATTTTGCACAATTATACATTTCGCTCTGTCTATATGTCATTGAGCACTCTTTTGTATTTCGCTAACCAAAACTAGCACATTATATATATATATATATATATATATATATATATATATATATATATATATATATATATATATATATATATATATATATATATATATATATATATATATATATATATATATATATATATGTGACAAATGCCAGCACTCTGCTCAGCCGACAAGACTTCATATATAACAAATAAGAACGACTACGTTTCAAAGAAGTTTATTAAAAACTATATACTAATACAAAAACTAAATTTTCGGCTGCATGTCACAACCTTCTTCAGAGTGCCTAGCTTTACACAGAACATACTTATATACGATAAATTATGAATAAATTACTATTGTTGAGCAAAATCATGACTACCATTAAGGCCTTTCCGGTTGGTCAACAACATTCCTATCCAAAAGTTTTCACTCTTGAGTATTTCACTATGGTATAACTAGTATAACTAATCATTTAATTGATATGCATGAGGCGGATTATTCGAGCTTAAAATTTATGCTTATTGATCAACACCATAGTGAAATACTCAAGAGTGAAAACTTTTGGATAGGAATGTTGTTGACCAACCGGAAAGGCCTTAATGGTAGTCATGATTTTGCTCAACAATAGTAATTTATTCATAATTTATCGTATACAAGTATGTTCTGTGTAAAGCTAGGCACTCTGAAGAAGGTTGTGACATGCAGCCGAAAATTTAGTTTTTGTATTAGTATATAGTTTTTAATAAACTTCTTTGAAACGTAGTCGTTCTTATTTGTTATATATATATATATATATATATATATATATATATATATATATATATATATATATATATATATATATTTATATATATATATATATATATATATATATATATATATATATATATATATATATATATATATATATATATATATATATATATATATATACTATCTGCAGACATGCATGTTTCGGCGTTTACGCCTCATCAGTGCAGCTTTGTACATACCCAGATACATGATGTATATATATATACATGCATGGTAGCAAATGTTTAATGCTAACGTGTGAATTATCTGTTTTCTGTACAGCCGAACTCACAACTTCACTAATAATCCCGCCATTCCAACACATATGTACAAGATTTTAACCAGATGTGACGCAAACAAGAACTCGGAGTACAAGATAGAGAAATGCAATGGTGTTATCCGTGTGATTTCCTTTATTTTACAACATACGAACGACCATTGCAAGGTTAGTACCACCTTATCACCAGTACTAACTTTTGCATCACACTCTAGTCTACATACATAACATGTCATACAGTGCCAGCATAGAACCGAAAATAAAGTTGGAAGCGGGATTTCTGCTTGGATCAACTAGGGGGGTAAACTTTATCAGAACTTAACAAAGAAATACGGTAATTTAATAAGTAAGAAATATGAAATGAAATCAGAATTACCCAGGAAGTGACAAGATTTCTGCATGTATTACTTTCTTGATTGTTATTGGTTAACTGCAGTAGATTGAAACAAAATGCACGTACCACATGCACTGGTATTTATTTTGTTTTTCATCAATTTATTTACTTTCTTTTCCCATTAGTTTCATTCTTACGAAAAGCTTATATTGCAAAATGTGGCTCCAGTCAAAGATATCGAGCTACTTACTGGAATAAATTTCTTCCCTAAGCTTCCAGCACAGCTTCAAGTGGAACTCAAGACATCCATTCCAGTTGAACTATGGTCATAATATATTAATATATATATATATATATATATATATATATATATATATATATATATATATATATATATATATATATATATATATATATATATAAATGTAAGTATATATAAATTTATATATATAAGGTAATCACTCGGCAAAAGGTCATTTACACAAGTTAATCACATTTTAAAATTACGTTTCGACTTTATTTGTCTTGATCAAAATAAACCATAGACTTTACAAAGCTCTGCTTTTATACCCTATGTAAACTTTAATTACCATAATTAACCATACATTTCAGATTCCAATTCATTATCCATATTCAATCCCAAGGGGTACCTTGTCTTTAATCTATTGATCCAATTAATACATTTCCCTAACTGTAGGTTCTGCCGGATCAGTTTGATATATATATATATATATATATATATATATATATATATATATATATATATATATATATATATATATATATATATATATATATATATATATATATATATATATATATATATAATAGATATGTTACGAAAAGTAGCATATATATGACTGGAACTAAAAGAGCGCTCAATACCGGAGAAAGTAGAGCGTAAAACACAAGAAACAGACAAGTTTTTGCTGCTGTCGCTACCCTGGGTTTCACGCACTAGGCGATCATCAGTCGCCTGATGATCGCCTAGTGCGTGAAACCCAGGGTAGTGACAGCAGCAAAAACTTGTCTGTTTCTTGTATATATATATATATATATATATATATATATATATATATATATATATATATATATATATATATATATATATATATATATATATATATATACATATATATATATATATATATATATATATATATATATATATATATATATATATATATATATATATATATATATATATATATATATATATATATATATATAATAAGGAAGGCAAATTTTGCTGTCGCTACTCTGAGTTTCACGCGCTTAGGCGATCATCAGGCAACTGACAGATCATTTAATTATTCACAAATTTTACAGCTCAGTTATATTCATAGGTGGTGTTTTGTTACATGACGACATTTGCTAAATAGTTCGGAGCGTTTATTCAAAATGTTTTTGTTTCGTCCTTTAAAAATTAAAAGTTTTCTTCAACACACAGGCCACATTTTCTCTGGCCGGGTTTGCATGCCGGGATTTTCTTTATGATTCCCTACTTGATCTTGTGTGGTCGGTTGCTTCTCTTTAGTTGCCAAATGTATTTGGAAAGTTCGGTCTCGTTTTGGTATTTGATGTTGTTGATGGATTTTGTGTGGTTCCGGAATCTTATCTTGAATTCGTTGGCTGTGACCCCAATGTATGTTTTCGTTTCCTTATTGTCGGTTGTTGTTATTTCAGCTTTGTATACCACATTGGCTTGAAGGCAGTTTCCTTGCATTGGGCACTGATTGTGGTTTCTGCAATTGCAGAGGCGTGAGTCGTCTGTGCGCTTAGTTTTGTTTTGCTTGTCGTGTTTCTTTAGTATAGTCTTGTTGTGTCGGTTGATGAAGCATTTCATGTTCTCGCTACAGCTATAACTTACGCGTACTGTGTGTCTGTTGAATATTTTATGTAGTTTGTTGTTGTGCGGGAAGTGCTTGTCGATTAGTTTTAAGAATTCGCGTGCTATGTTGGTTTTTACGTTTTTGCTAAAAGGTGGGTTATACCATATTACGTTTCGTTGTCGTTTGTTGCGTGTGCTTGTGCTAGTCTTTGGTTGTTCGTATTTTAGATGTGCGTCAAAGTTGCTTCGCGTCAAGGCGTCGTTGTATGCAAGGGCTGCTTCGTCGAAGGTTTCTTTATCGCAGCACAGGATATTGATTCGTCGGTTGATGGAGTGGGGTAGCTCCAGTATGATTGGGGGCGGATGGTTGGAAAACTGGTTGATGTGGAGTGGGTTGTCGTTCGGTTTTCTGTAGGGTTTGTAGGAACCGTTATTCAGGTCAAAGGTCAGGTCCAGGAAGCTCGTGCGAAGTTGGTTAGTGCAATTATTTCAGTCCAAGATTGTCAAACACAGCGGTGAGCGGTCTTTTCTTTCCCTATCGCATAGTCTGCCAGATCTGGTGTTAATCACTGCCTGGCCGTCGTCGCGGTACAATCTAACGTCTTTTCCAAAGCGATCTTGTAAGGTGTTGAGTATAAACAGCCCGATGAGTTCACAAACTTCGGCTCCGTCGTAGCTTCCCATGGTTACATCGAAAGTGTTGTCGGAATTCCGTTTGGACCATGCACGGTTTTGATGGAGTGACCTACGGGTGTGTTTGATTACTGTCACGTCGCGGTCAGTGATGTTAGTGAATTGCTTCGCCCATGATATAGCTCGGTCTAAGAGTTGCTCGGAAATAGACGGGTAGAAATCTGCGATGTCGAAGGAAATAAACGATTTCCTTTGTTTGTTGTCGATAGAATGGAACCAGGAGATGGTGTCGGTGGAGTTACGCCACTGGTTTACTTTGATGTGCGCTCTGATTTCATTGTTGATATTGTCCAGTATAGACGGCCTGGCAGTGATTAACACTAGATCTGGCAGACTATGCGACAGGGAAAGAAAAGAACTCACCGCTGTGTTTGACAATCTCGGACTGAAAATAACTGCACTAACTAACCAACTTCGCACGAACTTCCTGGACCTGACCTTTGACCTGAATAACGGTTCCTACAAACCCTACAGAAAACCGAACGACGACCCACTCTACATCAACCAGTTTTCCAACCATCCGCCCCCAATCATACGGGAGCTACCCCACTCCATCAACCGACGAATCATTACCCTGTGCTGCGATAAAGAAACCTTCGACGAAGCAGCCCCTACATGCAATGACGCCTTGACGCGAAGCAACTTTAACGCACATCTAAAATACGAACAACCAAAGACTAGCACAAGCACACGCAACAAACGACAACAAAACGTAATATGATATAACCCACCTTTTAGTAAAAACGTAAAAACCAACATAGCACGCGAATTCTTAAAACTAATCGACAAGCACTTCCCGCACAACAACAAACTACATAAAATATTCAACAGACACACAGTACGCGTAAGTTATAGCTGTAGCGAGAACATGAAATGCTTCATCAACAAGACTATACTAAAGAGACACGACAAGCAAAACACAACTAAGCGCACAAACGACTCACGCCTCTGCAATTGCAGAAACCACAATCAGTGCCCAATGCAAGGCAACTGCCTTCATTGCCTTTTCAGGCATAATTGATACAAAAGTGGTAGGCTTTCGCGTGCGTAGTACATTTGTATGCAAATTCCCTAACTTCGCGAGGCCACATTTTCCTCATTTTACAACATTTCGCAACCAAACTTGGCAATTCTACTAACTTCAAGCTGTGGTGAAAGATTTTGTTCGTCTTGTCTAAATCAAAATTTAGTCTACTATGCAAATTGCCATTAGTAACTTAGTTTGTAATATAGTAACGTATATCTTATTGTTAATGTATCTAATACATATACATATATTGATATATGTACATATATACATATATCCCAAAGACATTCATTTTCAGGCAAAAAGAATTTCTTTATAAAATCTCGATTCTGATAAAGTTCCTCGTTTGGTAGTCTGTTGCGCCTATCTTTCCTTTTTAGGAATTCATAAACTGCAGGTCTCGGGTCAAAAACGGAAGTCCCTTTTCCATTTAATGAAACGTGCATGATCGAGTTGATTGTTTCGGGCTTTAAGGATGCTCTTTCAGGTGTCTTGATGTTGTTGTAGTGTGATACAGCTCTTTCAGTTGCCATGCTGTGGGGCGTCAACGTTAAGAACGCTGCAAGAAACTTTTTGAGAAGTCCACAGCTAGCCTGCGTCATTTTTCTTAAACGTAACGCATACGATGTGCCAATATCTTGAATCTCACCAACGTGATTTATATAGCTTATTTTGGACCATGATTGGCAGACATCTTCAACAAACTGTCCAACATCATCATGTCTAAAAATTTGAGTGACAAGAGCTCTACTTGCTGTAATTAACTCTGTAGGTGACTTTGCATCAAGGATAGCTTTCAAGTTGTTAATAGTGTCATCTTCTTCAATATTCATCCTCTGGTCAAGGAAGTTGATTGCAGATTGAACAACTTCAAGACGCACCGCACTATCTTCTCTGTTTGTCGTCGTCACGAACTTATGTCTTGCATTCATTCTCTGGCTCCGTTCACAGCTATCATCAGTTTCAACCGTGCAATTTTCAAGCTCTTTTAGGTACGTCTCTTTTTTTCCACCAGGAAGTGGTATTTCCTTCAAAACGTTGAGCTTAATAATTGCAGCATCTCTGGCAGATATAACATCCAGCAATATTAAGCTTGATTTTTGAAAGACTTTTTGCAGATTCTTGAATATGCTGCAAACATCAAACATGAGTGTGCTTAGCCACACCTATATAAAGAATTTAGGTTCACCATTGTATTGATCGTGCTAAACCCATGTACTTAATCTTAATAATTATAGTATAAAATATTTACAGGTATAAAAGATACTTGCTGTGTACCTTTCTTCATTTTCTCAAAAAACCTTGTGCTGTTGCCTTTTCTGTTTTTTCTGTCTCAATAGTTCCATTGTTCATTTTTGACCACAAGCTTCTGGCAGCTTCAAGATTATTTAGAACAGCTTTCACAATGTTTAACATGTGTTCTGCAAATCTCACGTCGAAGTGTTTTGGGAATGTTAAGCAGTTACTGTCCTCCTATAGAAGATGTACGTACATAATGTGTAAAATAGCTCTTTAACAGTGAAAGTATGTTTACAGATGTCATACCATTTCAAGTAAAATAAATTCCGAACAATTTCTAAGATTCCAAAGCTTATTTACGATTCTGCAATTGGCTTAAAGTAATAATTGTAATGAAATACAAGCAAGTCAGTCGTACCTTGTGCAGCAACTTGGTTCGTCGTGGTGATGTTCTGAAAAATGTTGACACTGCAAGAACATTAGACATCCAAATGGACAGTTCTGGAACCTGAGATTGCACAGACTCTAAAGCTAAATCTGAGCGATGACAAACACACCATGCAGTCAGGATAACTCTCCCAGTATGTTCTTTTAACAGCTTACACAAACCACCATTTTTTCCTGTGTTGGCTATCTCTCCATCAGTTGTTACACCTACTAGCTTTGTTGTCTCAACTTTAACACCATTTAAACAAGACACAAATGCATCAAGCAGCCCAGGTGCTGCCCCTAATTCACTAGATGAGATCCCAAGAAAAACAGTGTTGACACTTACCTCTTCTGGAGGTACATACCTTGCTGTTATGAACTTAGAATCAACTTGTTGCCGATCAGAACTGCCATCAACTTGCACAGAATAACAAAGACAATCTTTTAATAACTGTGCAGTTTTCTCCATTTCATGTTGACCAATTATATCTCTCATTTCTGCCTAAGTAACAGGATCTCGGTAGTGATACAATGAGCCAGGGTGGTTGCAAGGAACAAACTCTGCATCCCATCCTTCGTTTTGAAACACGCGCAATAAATTATTGCTATGCTCAAATGCTAAAGACCTTGATGGCCAGTTTCTAGCACTGAGCATTTCCACTCTACAGTCATTGTACACATCAACTGCCAGGCCCAAAAGAAATTCCAATGTTTTAGCTTTGCATTTTTTCATTATTTTTATCCATGGATGACTGTCAGACGTGTTATTCCATGACTCCTCAAGTTGCTTTAAACGTAAAGATTCGTTGTGGGCAGGTGAAAATAAGTGGTCTATCACATTACATAATCTGTCTTTACCATCAACCCGAACACCACATGCAAGAGGCACTCTTCCATTGCTGGCTAACTTTCTCACCTCCATCTCATACTTGCTGCAAAATAAACATTTAATCAAAGGTCTATGCCGATTGTCTTTAATCTCTTTTGTCAACTCTAAGCATTCCTCTGATAACACCAGCCAGTCAATGTCTAGTTTTTTTCCCTTTGTACCAGTATCTTGTTTGAATTTCCTTGGAAGTAGCCTGTAGGTTTTGATCAGCAACTGGTATATCATTTCCATTATTTCCCGCTTTATTATTACCTTCTTGTTCCGACAACAAGGGCTGTTGTGGCGTTTTTGCTGGTTTTTCAGTTGCACTCACATCAGAATCTTTTTCAAAAATGTTAGCAAAGATTTCTGGCCTGTAGCGGAAGCAGCTTCTCTCAGCGATCTTCGCTTGCTTTCCAAGCGTTTTTCGTGGCCACTTTTCTCTTTTCTTTTCATTTCATTCAAATGATTTCAACTTTCAAGTCTCAGTGAGAGTTCATTTAGTTTAGCTCTCAAGACTCAAGCTGCTACAAGCTTCGTGTCTGATGGCAAATTACATTGAACTTAACTAAAATATTTAAAATAAATGCACAAATATTTTAGTTTTGGCAAAAGCAACTAAATCTGATATATTTGTTTTCATAATTATCAGTTCCATATTTCGCTTGTGGTAATAGTATAACAGAAAGAGAAAATAACTTACCTTGCCGTTGAATTAAAATAAAATGTCCTGTGATTTTGGCGCCATTCGAATAAACAAAAACAAAGTGATGTACTTCGTGTATGTCTGTTATGAAGCATATGAGGCCCGCACGCAGGCAGTGAGGCAGGACGCGAATTATTACAGAGCCACTATGAAAGAGCCTAAGCCTTCACGTAGTTTTTAAATTGCGCTATAATAAAGCTGGCTATATTTCTTCCAACAAATTCAACTGATAACCAAAAACCCGCTTTTTTACACAGGTAAAAGGGCCCACCTCACCATTAAATCAATGTTTACTACTGGGGCAAGCAGAGAGCCTGCTGGGGTAAATGCCCCAGTAGTTATATACCCTGCCGACCACACAAGATCAAGTGGGGAATCATAAAGAAAATTCCGGCATGCAAGCCCGGCCAGAGAAGATGTGGCCTATATGCACTGAAGAAAAACTGTTAATTTTAAAAGGACGAAACAAAAACATTTTGAATAAACGTTCCGAACTATTTAGCAACTGTCGTCATGTAACAAAACACCAACTATAAATATAACTGAGCTGTAAAATTTGTGAATAATTAAATAATCTGTCAGTTGCCTGATGATCGCCTAAGCGCGTGAAACTCAGAGTAGCGACAGCAAAATTTGCCTTCCTTATTATCATTTACTCGCTCTGCCAGTTATGGTATTGAGCGCTCTAAGTTATCATACCAACATCACAACCTACCTGGTTCTGATTTCGGGATTATATATATATATAAATATATATATATATATATATATATATATATATATATATATATATATATATATATATATATATATATATATATATATATATATATATATATATATATATATATATATATATATATATATGAATAAGTGTGTTTAGATTCCATGCCTGGTTTAATATATTTGTATAATTACAATTAAAACTCCAAAATGATTTCAACAGGCATAAAAAAGGATGAAACTCTATTAAAATCCAAACGTTTCGCCTGTAAAGGCTTCTTCAGTGGAAAAGTCTAATATACATAAAAACTGTCCTCTGTTTATGTGTACATACCATATCTAATTAAAATAGATAACTATATGCAAATATTTCTGCCAATGCAACCGTTCATAATATTGTCTGAATATATACATATATATATACAGGGTGTATAAAAAAAAACGGAGTCCATGTTTTGTGTCTAATTATTTCTAAATTACTGAAGCTTATAGAACAATTTTGGACTTGTTTTAAACCACGTTTTTTTCTCTTTCGAATAAGCCGTAATTCGTATTTTTACTCGGCGTATCGCACGTGCTATGACAAATTTAGTAAAAGCTATCGATTTGAATATCAATCTTATCAATTATGCAAATTCACTATGTCTTTCATGGTCGCCAGTTAAATTTTTAATTTTTTCGCTTATTACATAAATGGTATTTCTGTTAAACTTAATAAAACTTGTTATAAAGCTTTAAAAAAGTAACGGACCGTTTACATCAACAAAAACCTTAGATTTATGCCAAAATAATGATCGAAATTAGCGTTTTGTTTATCCGCGCGTGCACAATGCTGTCGAAATTGCATAATGTTAATATTCTTGAAGTCGATACAAGCTTGAACTATCCGTTCGTAATGCACGTTAACGGTCCGTTATCTTCTGTAAAGCTTTATAACAAGTTTTATTAAGTTTAACAAAAATACCATTTATGTAATAAGCGAAAGAATTAAAAATTTAACTGGCGACCATGAAAGACATAGTGAATTTGCATAATTGGAGGGCATCTCAAATCGATAGCTTTTACTAAATTTGTCATAGCACGTACGTTACGCGAAGTAAAAATACGAATTACGGCTTGTTCGAAAGAGAAAAGAACGTGGTTTAAAACAAGTCCAAAATTGTTCTATAAGCTTCAGTAATTTAGAAATAATTAGACACAAAACATGGACTCCGTTTTTTTTGATACACCCTGTTTATATATATATATATATATATATATATATATATATATATATATATATATATATATATATATATATATATATATATATATATATATATATATATATATATATAATGTGCTAGTTTTGGTTAGCGAAATACAAAAGAGTGCTCAATGACATATAGACAGAGCGAAATGTATAATTGTGCAAAATACCTCAAAAACTTACCACTACAGTCTGTTTCATCCAGAGGGAATCTTCAGGTGATAGACAAATTTCGAAAATGTGCGAGCTTCTTTTATGCTCAAGGCGGAAACGTGGGCGCGTGGGTGGTTGAATAGCATGCATTCCTTTCTTTGTTTAGGTTGTTTACCTGAAATCTGCTTTTGTGTTGGCAGGCCGAAACTATTTCCGATCTTTTGTTAAGCAAGCAATTGTTTTTTTCTTTCAAAATACTAATTTTTTCCTCTAAACATAAATTACATCTTTTGGAACCTTCCGTGTAACGGGAGGTTCCAAAAGGAACGGGAGGTTCCAAAAGATGTAATTTATGTTTAGAGGAAAAAATTAGTATTTTGAAAGAAAAAAACAATTGCTTGCTTAACAAAAGATCGGAAATAGTTTCGGCCTGCCAACACAAAAGCAGATTTCAGGTAAACAACCTAAACAAAGAAAGGAATGCATGCTATTCAACCACCCACGCGCCCACGTTTCCGCCTTGAGCATAAAAGAAGCTCGCACATTTTCGAAATTTGTCTATCACCTGAAGATTCCCTCTGGATGAAACAGACTGTAGTGGTAAGTTTTTGAGGTATTTTGCACAATTATACAATTATATATATATATATATATATATATATATATATATATATATATATATATATATATATATATATATATATATACATATATATATACATATATATATATAAATATACATATATATATATATATATATATATATATATATATATATATATATATATATATATATATATATATATATATATATATAGTATATGGTTATATACGAGTCATCATGTATCTGGGTATATCCCACGTGGTTATATACGAGTCATCATGTATCTGGGTATGTACAAAGCTGCACCAGGGCGGGCTGCACTGATGAGGCGTAAACGCCGAAACATGTGTAGTGTCGCCCACGCGGAAAATCGGACAACTTTGGAACAATTTCAAGCACGATAAGAAGAGATATTTTAATAAACCTTTTAGGAAATAGACTCACCTAGATTTATTTTTAATTGCGCCGCAAATACTATCAATTTTTAATTTCCTCTTGGCAGCCAACACTTGTACATTATCAGCTTATCATCTGTTTTAGTTTATTCGCTTTAACACGCCTTAATCAATGATCGTGACACTAATACTAATTGCTTTTCCGCCTCGCCTTTACTAGCTAGCGTATAAAATAACTTGTAGATATTAATAACTAGACAGTCTTCGCTTACGCTCTCGCAAGTATAATCAAACTTTGTAGTATGTTAGAATTTCCATAGGTTCAAGATGAGTAAAACTATATAAAGAAAATTTATTAGTATTTGAGTATTCATCTGCGAACTCGTAAACGTGAAATCCAGCAACAAGATTCTACTCGCGCTAAACATGCATGTCTGCAGATAGTATATATATATATATATATATATATATATATATATATATATATATATATATATATATATATATATATTGAGAGCGAGTAATCTAATTGTTTTAGTAGAATCTAGGATAAATAATTGATTCATAAGCTATTTTGTTAAAAATAATACTACATATTGTCTTTAAATTTAAAAAAATACGGCAGGAAAATTGTTGTTTTGCTACTCGCTATATCTATCGAGGAATAGATAGCGAGTAGAGTAGCCAATCAAATTACAGCATTCGCATGAGTATGCTAGTATGATTCTACTAAATATATATATACTCCGCCAGCCCAAGTTATAAATTTGCCTCGCTCAGTTTTGTAAGGGTTTTTTGTAACGAAAGTAATGGGCTGCCGCTCATATATAGGTGATACGGCTGGCTTACCGCGATAAAAGAGAGTAATAAGGGTGTTTTACTTCTCCTGAGGAAGCCGGCAGGTGCAGTTAACGCCTCAGCAGGCTTCTTTATGGCTTACAAACCAATCTACCGGAACGTTATAATCAATTAAGTACAGACCACCGGTTACACACAGTGTGTTCCAAAAAACTGAAACTTTTAGAAATTATGTCATTGCTCTTAAACGGCTTCAACGCGTTCTGGCCATATCATAGACTTACTACGTTGCTGTACTCGTGGACGTTTTTAATAAATTTATAGTATTTATAGTAGTTAATAAAGATATATCTAGTTTTGTAAAATCTAACTGGTATTTAGTATGCGTGAGTAGATGACATGGATTTACATGTTTTGAAACGATAGATATCTGGTGAGCGAGATACGCTTCGGGAGAACAAGATAAACGAGATACGCTTCTAAACCAACTCATTGTTGGTTTATCACGACAGCAGCATCACAACCACGCCCGCTTCGCGGGAGAGGCTTTACAGACCAAGGACTTCGCAAAGCGTAAAAATGAAACCAAAAAATGAGGAAAAAACAAGAGTTCAAGGACTGGCCGGCACACTAATATTTCAAGAGCTTCAACCTTGCATGCAAATATATTGACAAGAATGTGTTTTTGTCATATAAAGCAATCGTTGCGAAAAAACTATAAATGAATTAGAAACGCTTTGTAGTTATAAACTGAATTATTAAGTAACAGCTGCTCGTATATTAACTTAAGTTACCTATGAATACTAACAAATTAGGATTAGTTATAATGCACGTTGAAAACACAAATCCGTTCTTTTTTTCCTATGTGGACCTCCAATTCTTAAATTGTATTTAAGCCCATGTTCGTTAAGGATTTTATAAAATGGCAAATAAAATTATTACTTTAGTTAAATAGAATTACGAAACACGAAATAAACATACAATACTAAAACATATACAATAACTACGTACCGATATGAACATTTAAAGCTTAAATATATTTACTTGCAATGAAATTGAAAACGTTCTGTAAGTGTTCTTACTGAATGTGAATCCTCGATTCTTAAAGGGCTATATCTACACGATACGATTATTCGCATACAATTCTTACTCTGGCGTATGGAAACGACCGCCGATGTCAGATTTTTACTCGTTCGCTGATGGCAAAATTTGAAATCTGACGTTTTTTACGTGTGTTTTTACTCGATCACATATACTAGAATAAGAATCGCATTCGCCAAATCGTATCGTGCAGATAGGCCTTAACTGATTACAGTTATATTACACTCAGCCACCTTCATTATGTGCGTTCATTATACGTATACCTTCTGCAGAATGTTAGACATTTTCGAAACAGCAACAACAATCTTCCCAATACAGACAATAATACTAGAAACACTAAGAATACCAATGGTGCAACGACTACGATATTTTCAAACGTGTTGAAATAATGAAGCAAAGCTATATCACCGGACGAAGAAAAAACATCCTCGCCATTATAAAGACTTTTGATCAACGTAAACCCACATAGAACTGTGAGTGTTGAAAGTGAAAGTGACTCAATAGCGTTGTCACATGGTCGGGTGAACGGTTTAATGTACATGTGGGATGCGAGAATGACAACACAAAGTGTCAGGGTTAACATCATTTTGAGCCTGTTGTCGTGAATAAAAGTTAGTACAAGAATGAGTGCCAGTCTTCGAAATATCAAGTAGCCTTCCCAAGGAAGAATAGAGTCGGCAAAACACAGAAATGCTTTGTGTGTCCTGAAAGGACCAAGGAGGACCCGAAGAATGGATGTCTTGCTTTCACTGGTTGTGTTTTCACGGCTTGTTGAACTTAGATTAGTTTGCTCGCACGCTCGTTCGGCTTGGCATTCATGTAGCGTTGCGTGGCAACAGCAGCCCTGTCGAGTGACGTCACCGTTACGAGTTTCTTCACTCACTGAAGATGTTCTTTGACAATTGGTCTCCTCACGTAATGCCTGACATTCATCTTCACCCAGACATTGACTTTGACCTTGACCTTGACCTTGACCTTCGTATTCAATACTATTATGATCTTCGCTCATTTGAGCTTCACAATGTTCTATTAAGTTTCTGCTTCTCCTGTGCGTGTGATAATCTTTGAGCAGCAAGTACGACCAAAAACAACAAAATGGCAATGGAAACATGCACGCGACACAAAACTGCCTCACAGAAATACGGTCAATTTTTAAAAGGTAAGAGCCGAGCACAGGCACAAGACAAAATGGAAACACAGATGACACGACGGAAACAAGGATGTAATATTGAAATGTTTGGTAGCATCGTATGTTACCATCAAGGAACAGAACTTGCTTGTCACCAACTGGCACACAGTGAAGCAAGGAGAGGCAGAGTTGGGCTGATGAGGCGTACATTAATAAGGAAATATAGGTGAACGCTGAAGCGATGCGTGCTGTAAACTTTGAACGATGTTCCTGAGCTACATTTGCGATCAGCGATCTCATCTCGACTGGATTAGGTCGTACACGTTTTAATATGAATCGAACCGCAATGTCTATGAAATAAATGATTTAATAATTTATTTATTGAGAAGACCGATTTAGCAGTCGGAGACTGAATTACACCGGTTTACAAGATTAAAAGAGTTAAGATGAGAATTACAATCAATTATAAGAACTATTATAGCAATAATTGCATAGATAATTATATTAAGTTTTACTAATGTTAAAAGCTTTACTACTAGCCATTATGAAACTGTTTGCGTATCTATCAGTTCTACACCTAGGTATTGATAATATGTTATTACCACCACGGAGGGAATATTCTGTATCCCGATTAGAAGGGACAAGGGAATGTAACTTGTGTGATTCGTCGGTACGCATTCGTTCAAAAAATCTCTTACAGATCGTCTCTCTCCGTATGAACAATGACACCGCATCGGCACGGACCATTGCAATATCATAACAACAATCTGGGAAGATAATTCGTAGAGCTCTGCGTTGGATCCTTTCGATCTGATCGCTTAAATACTTGGGCAAACTGTGATGCCATACTTCGCACGCGTACTCCAAGATTGGTCGGATGCATGTATTAAACACTCGCAGTAACCTGCTAGATGGAATGGAAGATCTCTTTAATAATCGTAGAGCATACAGACGCTTCGCAGCTTTCTTACAAATGAAATTAACATGAAGAACCCACTTGAGGTCTTCCGAGATGATTAATCCGAGTAATTTAGCGTGTGACACGACAGAAATGATACAGCCATCAATGGTAAGTGGTGGAAGTGCTTTGGTATCATAGGTCGAAAAACATACTCGTATTTCCTTGGTTTTAGTGGGATTCAATTTCATATTGTTTTTGGCCACCCAACTGGAGCATTCACTAATTTGTGCCTGTAAGACTGAAGTGGACGATTGGGCACTCGTAATAATTTCCCATAAAGTAGTGTCGTCTACGAATTTAACAGAATCGTCAGAGACCTTCAGGTCGTTCACCATGATTAAAAAGAGCAAGGGGCCAAGTTTAGTTCCCTGTGGGACACCACCATTGATTGGTCTCCAACAAGAATAATTCTGGCCGATTCTTGTACGCTGTCTTCTGTCAGTAAGAAAGTTGGCTATCCAATTAATAAGGACAGGATGTATGCCCATATTTATCAGTTTATGAAGTAGGATGTTAAAGTCGATCCGGTCAAATGCTTTTGAGAAATCCAACGTACAGATTCGAAGACAGGTGCCGGGTGTGTCCATAACTTCGTACCATTTATGTAACATATATAATAATGCCATTGTGGAACTTGATCTCTTAAGTGCACCAAATTGGAGGTTATCAATTTGACCACTAACTGATCGCAGAAGCCAACTATAAGGGAACGACTCCAAGATCTTGCTTACAATTGGCGTAAGAGATATTGGTCTAAAATCGGAATCAATGTCCAGGGCAGGTGACGATTTTGGCACAGGAGACACATTGGCGGATTTCCACAACAATGGAATGATTCCTTCTTGAATAGAAGCATTAAAAATTGATGCCAATGGGCGAGATAGGGAGGCAGAGTTCTCACGGAGGAACCAAGGGGAAATCTCATCTGGACCTGCCGCCGAATGGGATTTTACAGATATTAGTGCTTTCTCAACTTCATCAACGGAGATAAAGAAATCTGATGGAACATCATCAACAGCAATGGGTGACCATGAGAATGGCGGAAGGGTGCTTCCTACAGCAACAAACTTGTCGTTAAACAAGTTGGCTAGGGCGGACCCTGAGTAGGATTGACCATTGTATAAGATAGTGGAAACATTTTTTGTTGCACCAAGGCCAGCTATGTTTTTGATGTTAGACCACCACTTATGCGGATTTGATGTAAAACAGTCGGCGACATTGCTGTTGTAAAATCTTGAACGGGCTCTCTTACAAAGCATATTAACTTTGTTTCTGTAGAGAAGGAACATGATATTATTTCCGCTATTCCAAGCTTCTTGACGTTTGGAGATTAGTCTTTTGATCTCAGATGTTATCCAGGGCTTATCGCTACTATCCGATTTTATACGTTTCATTGGAAGGTACTGGTCTACGATACCATTAACAAGGGATGAAAAGTAATGAAACTTATCATTGCAAGAGTCCATTCTATACAGGGGGGACCAGTTTATTCTCGACAAAGCCTCGAAGACTAACTTTCGATTAGAAGGACGCGTGTCTCTGACCATTCGGGTACTCCGGGAGTTCATACATTGCTTCAGCGGTTTTATCAACACTGAGTTATGGTCGGAGAAACCTACAGGTGGGAGAATCTCTGGAACATTATAAAATTTGGACGCATTTGTAAATATTTTGTCTAAGATGTTGGATCCTCTTGTTGCCTGTTTAACAACCTGTTTAAGGGAAAACGAATTACATAGTTGACTGTGTCTAAATTGGTTGAAATCCCCTGCAATGATGATAGCTGATGCAGGATAGGATGTCAATGTACTGTCGAGGGACTCAATAAGGTGTGTTAACAAGGCTCTATCGTCACTTTTCGGTGGGTGGTAAATTGCAGCTAAAATGATAGAATTAAATCCACGTGGTAATCGACTTGGCTTTATTAGGAGCCATAACGATTCAACTTCGGGGTGTGAAAGTTCCTTAAGATGAACCACTGGGATACGATCGTTTACATAAACGCAAACACCTCCGCCTCTTCTACCATCTTGACGGTCGCGCCTGAATGTGGAGAAGCCATTAAGGTTTATAGCTGAATTGTTGACATTAGGAGAAAGCCAAGTTTCCGTAATGACCACAATATTCACAGAAAATGAAAAAACAGTTCCAGACAGCTCATCAATTTTATTGACTAATGACCTCGAGTTGGATAGGAACAAGGAAGGTAAGAAGGTATACGAGGCATTGCTGCTTAATTTAATTTTCCGGAGGTTACAACGATTACTGGGTATGCCAGAATTATAACTGCGGATAGTTCGGTGATCGCGTGCAGTAATCCGAACGGGGATCGTAGTAGAAGGTACCATGTGGGAGTCTATAGGGATTTTAAGAGGGCATGAGGGGATATTTGGGTCCCTCGGAATGTAAGGGATGATATAATTTTCCGATGGATTATTTAAGTGTTCTCTGGTTTTGCTAGTTTCTATAACCTCATGTTTGAGGGATTCTGTTGGGTGATTAGGCTCGGTCAGATCAGCTGCACATGATGTAAAACTCTTGGGTGATACTATACTAGTGTTGATTTGCGAGTCATTTGACTCACAAATTGTAGATAAACTGCCCATTCCATAGATTGTTTTTCCAAAACAATGCGCGGGGGACGATAATTGGCAGGGCTCGTTCGAAAAGGAGCAATTTTACGTTGAGGTTGGGTAAAATCCCTTAGACATGAGGTTTTAGATTGACGTAGACCGTGTAAAGGTTTACTCGATCTGTTGGATAATAGAGGACTATTTGATTCCAAAGATTGACACGAAAGCTTAACGTGCTGCGGGAATAATGATGATTCCTGATTTGAGGATTTAGATTGAAGTATAACGTGACTGTGGCCGTTTGGGATTTTTCCTGAGAGACTCCTCAGACTGTTAGATAAGAGGGGACTGTTAGATTCCAAAGATTGGCACGGAGTCATAACGTGCTGCGGTAATAATGATGATTCATTTAGGTTGTTTACTTGTTTACAATTAAAACCTTGGGTATCACACAGCGGTAATTTATTCAAGAACACTTTACTGACATGGCATGGTATTTGCAATTCGGGGGATTGATCCAAATTCTGTTTATTAACATGCGGCGAGGGAGTAATAGGCGCTTGGGGTGGAACAATAGGCGATTGTGGAGGGACAATAGGCACTTGGGGTATAACAATAGGTGGTTGGTTTAGAATAGTATCATAATCCTTTAAACATTTTTCTAATTTTATGTCCAAGGAATTAATTTTGCTTTTAAGTGCCTCAATTACGGAATTTTCCTTCTCCATTGGGCTTATTGTGGGTGCTGCTTTCATACTTTTTCTTCCCTCCCCATCAAGCACAGATTCAAGGTGCACGACGTTGTCATTACCAAAACAAATGGCTTGGGTATTTGCCAGCGATTGTAGAGCATCTATTCTAGTTAATACAATCTCAAAATTGATTTTCATGTCATCAAACTCAGACACCAAGTCAACACACAAACATTGTTCCCTGTTAGGATCAACGGTTTGAGAAGATTGATCAACATATTTCGGACTCGGCTGTTTACACATGTCTTCAGCTGCGCAGCACGAAACGTTCAAGGTCTGTGTGTGCGATGAATTAGTCATGCAATCAATGTCTCGACTATTGAGCTCAGGGGCATTTTGGATACACCCTTTCACGCTGTTTTCGAAAGTATTAAACGATGTTGACTTACATGCCGTGACCAAAATTTCGTTTACTAAGTCCCCAGCTTCGCCATGGAATAACAAGGAGTTCAATTTACCTGGATACCATGTGCAGGATAAATCCGCTATAGAACTCACAAACTTTTTTGAAGTTCCCCCGGCCGATTTCCATTTGCCTTGTTGTGCAAATACACATTCGATAAATTTCTTTAGTGATTCGTAATCACTATGCCATCTGATTCGTTTACCATCATAACCTATATCTTGGGAACCTTTATGTCTATAGATTCCTTGAAGATCCCATGTTGATAAACAGATATTTCTATTTGAATTGCCGGCCTCAGGCGAGCAACACACCGCCATTGTGTGATAATGATGCCCAGTAAACCCAATAAACAGTATCCCACCGAATGCAACACGGCAGCTTTTTGAACAGGGTGAAAATTTTTGATAGGACAACCAAATGATGGAATGTTGACTAAAACCATGCTCAAGAAACTTGAAATATCCTCCCTGAGTTTGCCAATGATTTCATTTCTATTTTGGTGTCCAACAGTGTTATGAAGTAAGCTCACGACTTGGTAGTAATAGAAGATCACCTTAAGTAATCCACTTTTTTGCATTTTTCTGCTTTCTAAATTTGTACCCGTTTGTTTTCGTCTTCTAAAAACCCTTAAACTGCCAAAAAGGCTTTTTCCGACAACGCTAAAGATCTCTTCGTGGTAAAGAAAGAAGATTAAGTATGCAACCAACATGGCGACGGCACCAGGAGCGAACAAAGAAATCGAGCATTCTGTATTTGGAGTACATTGCGAACCAAACAGGCTATCTGACATTTCTATTGGACACCGTCCACATAGCGTTCCAGTTCTGTTTCCATGGCAACTGTCATAACTGACGCAGTCTTTGGAACTGCAGCAATACCCCGGCGGACATTGCGCAAAAGTTATCGAGGAATTTGTTTTGTATCCCCAGAAATTTGGAAGGGCTTTAACTATTCCGTTCACGCAGTTTCCACCCCGAGGGCACTGAGTGCATTTAATATTTTTAGTTGTATTGTAAATGAATTGTGAACGTTCGAGAGCGTACGTTTTTGGGGAACATTTCTCGCACGTTATGTACATGTAAGAACAGAAAAAACTGTGCTCGGCGTTTTTGCAGGTTTTTTGGGCCTTTAATGTATATCCCTGCGGACACAGGATTTTGAAATTCATCTTGATGCTAATTCCGGTTGGTTTCTGGAAAGGTATGCGCAAAAAAATTACCTGTCCCTCGTTTAATGCCAGCATATTGAATATATTTTTTCCTGTAAAGTGAATCTTCGATTGTCCTCTCGCGTAGAATTGAGTCGCGGCCGACATGGTTTGCCGGTTTTCAAAGTAGCAATCTGCAAATGTAACGTACGTGTACTCAGACGCGGTGACGACAGCAGAAAAAGGGCTTTTCTCCGCCTTGTTGTCATAGAAACGACATGACGTCACTCGATGTCTACCTTGGTAAAGGAATATCGCTGGCACTGAATTGAGTGAACCTTGTCCGTTGAAATTCTGCGTAAACGTGTTGTTGTGAATTACTGTATACTTGATTTTAGACACAGGTGTCCTATATCTTTTGTACACTGCAACAAGTATAGCCGCAGAGTTGTTCTTAAAAGCACTGTTTAGTATTTCGACCTCGAAATGTGCACCTTTAATGAATATCGTTCTGAGACTGACGGCTGGTATTTCAGTGTTCAAGTTGTTTTCCACTCGGATGTTACGCAAAGAAATATACGTTCCGATTCGTTTCATGTAGTTTTGATCGTTTATTGACAATGACGAAAACCTCACGCAATTTACGAATACACAATCCCAAATCGAAATATTAACAATGGTTGCGTAGTTCTTTATTGAAAACAGATTATTGTAACTTAGTGCCGTATACTGACTGTCGAAGACGCTATTACGAATAAACACCTCAACGGTCTGCCAATGATTTGGGTACTCTTGATTGTAGATAGTTTGGAGTAAAGTTGGATTCTTTTGGAATACACTGTTTGTTATGTGCAGGGTTAGGTTCGTGCACTTTAACGAAATCGCAAAATTTATATTTTCTCGAAATGTTGAATTGTGTATGGTAACAGAACAGTTCACAGAATTCTTGGAGCGTATGCCAAAAAAATTATCAATAATCGTCGTGTTTTCAATTGCCAGCTCATATTTATCAACCTCGCTGCAGTCCACTGCAGTATCAGCAGAGGTTAATACCAAGTTATAGAACCCAACTTTCAGCATGTTTAACTTCAAGTTCTTTACCACAAAAAGTTTCGCACTTTTCTTACATTTAATTGTTGGTCGTCCGTTCATTCCATGAAATGAAATCGTCTTATTCAGCTCGATTGAACATGTCGATTCTGTTACATTTCCACATTCCATATAAGGTCTTCCTTTTGCCGAATCAATATAAATTTGATCTCCATCTTTAGACATCTTCACTGCGTGTCTCACCGTCCGACACGGCGTACTCCAGTTACCACAAGTACTGAGATTATTTCCACGTTGACTTACAAACCAATATGCTGAGAACACATAACGAGTTCCTGCTTGATGAATAAGGAAATGAATGGAAGGTACAACTTTAATGAAGTATTCTCGTTTAAATAGAAATAATTAAAATTTCCTTCTGATTGACCTATTAGCTGGTTTTGCTCAGTGGTTTGGCTGCCCTAAAATTGGCGTCCGCCCTCTAATTTTAGGACGCAGGAAACGTAGGTCTGTCATCAGGCTAAAGTGGGCTAAAAGCACTTAGTCCAGGAAGGACATGTTTTAAAACAGAAAGTACAAAAAATGATTACAAAGTGACTTCATATCTAGTGAATATATAGCTGATATCCTCTGGGGCGTACTAGGCGAAGTTACGAGAAACTTTCGATCGAGACGATCCGGCGAAATTAATTACCCAAATTTAACTGTAAAGCAATAAATATCGTCTGATTAATTGCCAGACGTAGAGCTATATTTAACATTGTTTAAGAGCTCATTTACCTTCAAACAGCAACAGCATCACAAGCAAGCCACCGCGGTGCAACATGTCGAGAGGTTTTTTCGTGACCAAAGACTTTTCAAAGCGTAAAAATGAAACCAAAATGAGGAAGAATCAAAACTTTAATGTAGTGGCAAAGCCAACCCGACAATTCGGTCATACTGTGCCAATATTTCCGTGCTTATTAATAAACCATGAAAATATTCATTAAAGAAATGAAAATGATAATAATTTATAATTACGTGACAAGCTACAACAGCATGAAAATAATTGTGTATATAGCAATTAATCCAATTATCATGACTACACGTGTTGTTTCCACAATACCAGACGTACTGTCCTTTACCAGGCAAAACTACGAAGAAATGTTATGAATGAATAATAGCTTGACCTCTCGAATGGCTTTTCCAATAAAGAAGCTTTTTCGAAAAAAAATGCAAATTAAAAAATTCGCAAGTTGTATTTTATTTGCATATCCGATACAGTCGAATATCTTAGTATAGTATAAGAAGTATAAGAAAAACATTCGAGCTTGTAAAACAAGACAACAATTTTGCGGAGATATTTCGACTCTATTTCACACACTATTTCAACAGGAAAATATTACGTTTTACAAGCATTACACTATTGACATATAATGATGCTTAAGAAAAGACCACGTCACGAGTTCTTTAGACGCTCTCAACCCATATACGGGCATGTTACGTATACGGGCAAGTTACATATTTGCATGCTTAGTTACATTATGTCGACATGTTGACTAATCTACGTCAAGTTTACACAGGCTTGAAATTATTTGAACTCTGTTGCAAAAGTGCATTTTTCAAATTGAGTTATAATATATTTTCTGAGTTCTGCGCAAACATATATCTTTATACATATATCATTATATCTTATGGTGAGTTATAATACGGCAATTAAAGCATTTTTATGTTCTCATTTCGTTAACTTTTCGTTAATTTTCGTCCATGCGGTCAAAGCTGAATGTCGTTAAAACAAACTGTTGTATATCTAGTAGCGCAATCTAAGACAAGACTTGTGCGTGATGACGGTATTTTTAGTTCTATGCGTGCGTGTATGCATTTCATGATACTACAGTGACAGGAATGTGGGTGGATTCTCGCAATATTCAAGATGAATCTATACCGAACATGTTAGCAATACAGATACCTAAAATAAACACGACTTGCTAAGCACCATTAAATTATTGAGCACACGGGGACGAGGGTTGGTTGAGGGGATTCTTGGGTGCTCTACCAGCCCCTGTGTTTAAAATAAATCAACAGAACACAATTTACTGTCATGATTATTTTGTTTTTAATTTGTGTTATTAAAGTACAGCATGGAGTCCGACATGGAGTTCGAGATTTTGAACCCAGTCGCATAAAAAATTATTCTTACGTACACTATTATGTAAAACCCCAAAAGTTGCAACAGAATTGTGCGCTCTCATATTTAGAATATAGACTGTTACTCTCACATAGACTGTTAGTCACGAAAAATATATTTGGCGCTATATGCTGATAACCCTAACCTTTGAACTTCGCGCTATGTGCTCGTTTACCCTGTCAAATAGCCGAGCGTTTACCCTGTCGAGTATCGCGTTCGCAGCTTTGGCTCGGCAAATGTAACTTCAACTTTAGTTTCCTGTCAATCTATATCGGTAGTTTTGAAGCCTTGAGAAATCATGCGGTAAAATATAATGAATGGATCGTTTCGACGGAAATGATGAGACTTGAACAGTAAGGTTAATTTGCATATAAAAATAATTTTAGTTTACGCGTGCATGGCAGGACAGCTGAAATTTTACACTGTTTCTCACGGGCGAGTACTGATGGACAGACTATAGTCTTTTTAGGCCTAGTTACAAATTAAAGTCAGCTAATCACGACTGTGTAGCGATATTTGTTATTTTATCTCTAAATTGCTGGTAAGTCTGGTTTCCTTGTGGAAAATTTTGTGGGTCCATTACAGTGAAGGCAATTGGCCACATTATCATATGTCGGAAACTTTTCGATCAATCAGTCATTCAAAACTGTCATGTTTCAGTGTATAGAAAGGACACTGTTTATGGAAATTACAATTCGTATATGCTGAAAAAGTTCCTTAACAAACTTGCGAAATTAGCCGAGCAACAACTCGAAGCAACGTCACTGAATTGTGCTCAAGAGACATAATTTGTTCGTGTTCATTTTAATATTGGATCCTAATCGTGGTTAATCTTCGTGACTTCGTACACCGAATAACTTGCATAACATATATATTAATATATATATATATATATATATATATATATATATATATATATATATATATATATATATATATATATATATATATATATATACAAAATAATATAATATAATATTATATATATATATATATATATATATATATATATATATATATATATATATATATATATATATATATATATATATATATATATATATATATATATATGCATGTGTGCATATGTATATGTATATATGCATGCATGTATAATGTAGTGTTGACAATTCTAATTTAGAAGACATCAACTGACTATTGTTATATAGCCGCATATTGTCATAAACAGCTTTAGTAGCTACGGAACGTGTCTATATTCAACATGAAGTAATACAGGAATATTCTATTTACGTACAGTGAGCTAGCACATATGTAAATAATTAAACTTTCATTTATCATTTTCATACAACAAAGACAATGCTAAACAGGCGGGGATTTTCAATGACAATTGGATTTGACACATTGACGGCTTCATTTGCATGGCGACCATGCTGAACTCGTTACACTGAGTTTGACTAAAGGTCGAGGGTCGAGAGTAATAGGTCGAGGGTCGAAAAATTTGGTCGAGGGTCAGAGATTTACGTTTTCTACTTGAAACCTTTTACGGTCGGGGGGGGGGGTCAAGGAGGTGATTACCAGAAGATTTTTCCACCCGCCCTACCGAGCTAAAAAGTTTTAATGCCGTGATACATGACAATTAACGGGCTGGGATGAAATTTTCGCCCGGTTTGAGTGTCAAAATGGAGCTATATTTCGACTTGTTTATAGTGCTGCTAGAGACCAGATATTACGTTTAAAACACAACCTAAAGAGAATAAGACAATCTAAACACAATTAAATGGTCGCGTTTGTAATAATTTTATGGCGCTGAAGCGATTAACTGGCAATATATATGCCTAGGAAACTTGACACTAAACTGTATACAAAAATTTAAAGGTAATGCGATGCGACAAAATACAATAGTTCTATCCGTGCTAATAACTCTGATGCAACACTATATCAATATTAATACACATCCAACAACTTTTTTGATAAATTAATATTGTATTATAAATTCGATTCAAAGTTGGTTTGGCTGAATGTGAAACGGTTTTAACAATTATTGTTTTGTCCGTACTCGTACTCCGTAGGCTATTTTTGTAATTGAGCCCATTTGAGCGCAGCATGCCCGACCTAAATTGCCCGACTTTTCAAGCACAAATTGCCCGACTTTCCTTGATCACGAAAAACTGGGGAGACTATAGGTACCGGACGTACTGTTTCGTTAGCTTAAAGTATAGCTTGATAAATGGTGCTATGTCCTTCGGATGCGGGTAATAAAACAAGTAAAACAATCTGTATAAAAACAATTATTTACAACGTGTTTAAGGTTGAAGTGTTATTCACCTCGAAACCATTACAAATTTACAAGAACGATAGAAAATTTATTTAACTCTTTAATTTCTTTGTATAATTTAAAGTATTAATGTAAATCACCTTTATAGGTAGCAGTTTTCAAATAGAAGCAATGACAACAGGCTGAACCACAGCCATGTAATTAATTAATGGTGCATTAATTTTCTGAACTTATCTTCGAATATAGTTTATATTGTAAATCGTTGAGATCACCAAAATCTTAATGCAATTAATTGTGATTTCCATTGATTCTTTAAATTATACAAAGAAATTAGAGGGTCAAATAAGTTGTCTATCGATCTTGTAATGGTTTCGGGGTGAATAACACCTCAGTTGCCAGTTAATCGCTTCAGCGCCACAAAAAACTATTACAAACGCGACCATTTAATTGTGTTTAGATTGTTTTATTCTCTTTGGTTTGTGTTTTAAACGTAATATCTGGTCTCTAGCAGCACTATAAACAAGTCGAAATATAGCTAACCCTAACCCTAACCCTCGACCTATTACCCTCGACCCTCGACAATTAGTCAAACTCGGTTACACACAGTCCACCTGACGCAGTCAACAATGTAAACTTGGTTTATCACTGACATTTGAAACGCGGGACTGGTACATGGCTGCTAAGAAAGACCTTAAAACATTATTTATCCGTTTTCTTCTTGTTGTCGTCTACTGTTTGTTAGGTGCTGCTATTTTCTATGCCATCGAGCATAAAGACGAAGATGAAAACAAGATCAAAAATAGAAAGGATCAACTCTACAACACGACAAAGACAAAAATTATGCGTAGGTTTGGTATTAATGAAACCGAGTTTGACATATTAGCGGAGAACATTGTTCAGGCGGAATCACACACTCCATTGCAATGGACATTTACAAGAGGGTTAGACTTATGCTGGCAAACTATCACTACAATAGGTAGGTCTACACTCGAAACATATACATGTTGCTATTAATACAAATCACGTTATCGGTATGACAGATATATATACATAAAACCTGGACTGGACTGATGGACTATGGACTGTGGACCATGGAACATGGACTATGGACTATGGACTGTGGACTGTTTCTTGGGGGAACCGGGGGGATATAGCTATTAATAGTTTCTGAACGAATTGGACAAACTTTAAATAAAAGGATTTTACCACAGAACTCATGACAACGTATCAGCCGCATCGCTATTCCTAAATCACTTATATTAAAACATTGTCCACAAAACAGCACGCGCAATTAAATTTATGCGGAAAAGATCGAATTTCGTTTCACAAGTCGCTTGCACCTGACATTTTTGTCGGAAGAACAAGTGCCGAACACCGACTTTTAGGTTTTTATATGTCTATTGAGTTGGCTGATCACTGCAGACGTCAGGCTTTATTATTTGGATTTGACTAATTTGGCTGACCCGGTGAAACGCTGATCATGGAAGTCCAGGTTACATACGCAGATGTGGTAAAAGGTAAAAAGCATTATACAATTTTCATATTGTATAACAGCATGAAGGAAAGCGCATGAATTTAAAGTGTATTTTTAACGAGTTTAGTTCAGGCGATACTCTTGTTTTGCACCTCGTGCCACCCTTTCTTTCACATCAAACACGTTTGATACGCGAGAAAAGGTTGCATAAGGAAATAGTTTTTCGGAGATGAATACAAGCTGGCCATGCAATTATGGCAGAATAGCACAGATTCGAATATGCCACAACAGTCGACATTTTGCTCACCTCATGGATTATCAAAGACGCCGGCAACGCAGTTTCAACAACAGACTTACATTTCGTTCCCTCCTAATTCTTCAACTCAACCCCAGCCTACACCGCCAGAGTTAGCGAGCTCACTACAGCACCTAAACCCGTCTCTTCACCTAAACCCAGTTTATCCCCTTCAGAGCACCTAATCCAGACCTAGGGTCTTTTGAAGTGACCTTGCTGCATCTTTGCGACCCACGAGTCAGCACCTGTTATGGATGCGGACAACGGATACGAGGTACAGGTATGGTAATTCCTCCGCCAAGTTGTCACTAAAATGAGACGTAATTATGTCATTGGTGGGGAGAAACGACAAGGAAAACTCGGAAATGTCTACTTCTATTCCAACATGAATTGTATCAGGTCGAAGTATCCGAATTTTCTGTCATCATTACACTACGTCACAGGGGATGTGAGAAACTTGTTCCTGCCTATCCACAAGCAACAATTGGTGACATCTTTATACTTTTCAGTCTGATATTGGATCAAACGTCAGGACAGAGCTTCAATTAAAGGATTTAGCAAAATAATTTGCATATACCTATTTTCAGCTAATTCGAAAAAGGTTTGTCCTTCTGAAATCTAAAATCTAAATTGCAAAGTCCAAAACATGAGATACAACATTTGTGTTCTGATTAATAAAACCAGATTGAATGGTAAAGTCTAAAGACGATATTATTATTTAAAACTTTGTTCCTCGTAAGCCATATAACGTTAACCAAAAGTCTTGAAGTCGACACATAGTGTATGTTGGTCTCGTATTTTGGATTTGGTGATGTAGATTCTTAAATCTTTGAAAGACAGCCTTGTTGGTTGGAGTTAGCTCTATGCTAATATTCAATATCATATGTTTAATGATTATGGTTATATGGTGTTTGGTTTATTTGCCGAGAAGTCCTTATTCTGAGAAAAAGCGAGAATCAAGTTTTGAAGGGTTTACGTTTATTATTAAATGCGACTTATTACGCTTATTGTGAGAGAAAGGGTCGCATCAGACACAAAACACAGCCGGCAAAACTCGTTAAAGACGCGCCGCTTGTGAAACGAAATTCGATCTCTTCCGCATAAATTTAGTTAGGCGTGCTGTTTTGTGGACAATGAGTGATTTAGGAATGGCGACGCGGCTAATACGTTGCCATTAGTTCTGTGTTGAAAATAACATCATATTAAACAACATCATATTCTTTTTTTTAAGTTTGTCTAAATCGCTCAGAAACTATTAACTAGAAACTATATCCCCCAGTTCACCCAAGAAACAGTCCACAGTCCATAGTCCACAGTCCACAATCCAGTCCAGGTTTTAGCACATGCCCAGCGAAATCATGCCGATATTAAAACTGGACGGACTTTTAGGTGTCAATAGCATTTAGCAAAACGTGAACTAGATTGTAACCAACGTACATAGGAAATGCTTATCAACCTGCAACGTACATTTTTTGCACATATGTATTAACTACAACCTAGCTATGTGAACGTAGAAGCGGCAAGAAATTAAATCTACCACAATTTATAGAACTATATACCCCTTACATCGTTATACCATACCACACCACAAGCCTATTCTATTAAAAGAACTCACACTCAGTGTTCAAGTGCATATAAACTCTAATGATATCAACTCTCAAGTCTTTGCGCGACTATAAAAGCAAGTCTATATTTGCAACAAGCACAATATAAACTTAAGTTAATGAAACAAGCATTGAGCTAGAAGTAAAATTGTGCAAATTCTCACATGTTCATACACGTGCTAGGCGCAATGCCAACTACACACGTAAAACGCACAAGTTGCTACAGACCTGCAAACAAGTTGTAAAAAGTCTGTTCACAAGTTGTTCACAAGATGTATTCGCACTGCTTGTTCCGAATTTTTTGGAACAAGTTTACATGTGTATAACAACAAACCACTGTCTAAATCTCTCGCGATGTGTCTGGGCAAGTGGACCAATCAGGTTTGACTATGTCATCTAAATAGTTTCCTGCTTAGAACAATATGTATCATTCTGTCACATGCATTCAAAAGCGTCTGACCTCCACGACAATATATTTCGAAATATTTCGTTACAAACATGAGCGATTGACCAACGGCGACCATTAGTGATACGGAGAGTTTACGATGCCAATGTACTGAGAGAGGACTAGCTAACCTTGGACCAAAGAATGCTTTAATATCTCGACTACAACAGTACGCTACCATTTCGTCTTCGAGGCCAACGGTAGATGCCGCAGGGAACGCAAATTTGCCGCCCACGTCGATATCTCCTTAACCACAATCTTCGTCCAACCTCGTAACCAGGGTCTTTTCTCTTGTTCACACCATGGATTTTTGTAAAATTCCCGTAGCCCGCGGAGGTTAGAAGACCCTGGGTACGAGATTTATCTTCGTCATGTACCGAAGACCACTTGGCGCAAATAAGATATGATCAATTGTTTCTCGTAGCGTGGAAGAATCGGTAGCCGTTATAGCAACCAATGCGGCCCGTGCCGCTGTCGAAGCCTTGTTCACGACGCCTCAGCAAGGTTGTTACAACAGCAGCCCAGCTGTTCCTGGCGATTTCGCTGCTGCCACAAAAAGAGATCAAACAGCACTTCTGCTATTCTTATTCATTGTAGAAGAGCTTGTATAGTGTCTCCAACATCGTTTAAAGCATGCGTGTATATTTGCTGTTAACGCTGTTTATTCCCTTCGCTCTGGCGAGAACGGTACACGGGTACAGCAGATATTACAACAACACCAACGTGATCTGGAGAAGATTGTGGCACCTAGTTGAGTGTCGCATCTGATCGATCTGATATTACATTTATCATGATGTGCGCTAGCTATATATGGTATCCTGAGCATTCCGGGCATTTCAAAAATTTTTTATTGCAGATTTCGTTTAAAATCTAATCAAAATGCACACAATTTGTGATTTGTGGTTGAAAGCGGGCATAAATAAGGCTTGCTAAGAGAGATTATTAATGTGTAATCTTATCTGATCTAATCTAATCAGCTGAAGATATTTTAACGCAGTTTAGACATGCAATTCAAATATGATTGCTTTCCTGCACGAGATATCTTGAGCACAAGATCTGTATTTGACACATATTAAGAAATTCTATCCCGGTATTAAGATCAGTGAAAAAATTTCTGCTTACAAAGGCGAAAATCTATTTTCTTCAAACTACACTTAAATTTCAATCTTTGCTTTCAAAAATTAATATTAATTCTACCGGCAATCGGCATCTTAATAAAGCTAAATTTTAACATGTACACAGTTTATTTATTTCAAATTAGTTTCAGCTGGAGTTGCATAACCATACACTATACTGACTCGTGAGGCATATAGCGGCTTGCACAGTGAGTTAAGCATCGCTGACTGTCAGTCTGCGCGCGCCGCTCGGAATTGCGAAGTACAAGCTTCAGTATATCGATTACCGCGCAGTTGATTTGTAAAATTGACGACAAAAGTTTCCAAAAATATGGAAAATGAAGAGTAGGGCAACCGCAAAACAATGTTTTTAATATGCCAAGTTGTTTCTGCTCTAACAAAAAATAAAACAAAAAAAGCAACAAACAACTCACATGCAATCGTATGAAAGTCATTAAAACGGAATAAACAAATACTAAAAAAAATAATAGAAGGTCATTTGTGTTTGCCTCCCTGCGGTTGCAAATATGTAAATCGCGCTAGCAGTCCTACTCAAAATCATTGAAAGCACAATCCCAAGATTCACAAAAAAAAATCTTGGAAGCAGAACAGACTAAATAGCGATAAACAAATATTTCAAAAAGGCTAGAATGGTCAGCTCTGTTTTCCGTATTACCAGTGGTTTAATAATTTATTTGTAATATAGAAGCTTTGTGGGGAAGCTGCTGGATTTGTCTTGGCCCCATCCAGGTTTCCTGTATTTCAGGTTTTCCCCGGCCACCCCGATGATCCAGCTGTAATAAAGCCAATGGTAATACCTAAACAGCAACTCTTACCATTTTCTGGCAAAAGCTATCTTCTATATGTTGTGGGAGTTGAATTGTTCGTCTATGGGGAATACACAATTCTGTGTATTTGTTGGGATGGAATGCTCCCAAAGGTCACCCTCGACCCCATAGACTCACATAAAACAATGTATCATATGATTATATATTTTACAGTAATTAATTATGGGAATTCATTTCCCCTTGCATGCTAAAGTAAACAATGACCATCACGGGGATCTACCTCTTGGACATTAAAGTAAACAATGATCATCACGGGGATCTACTAACCCTTGGACATTGAAGTAAACAATAACCATGACGGAGATCTACTACCCCTTGGACATTTAGAGTGCCCATCTTGGGGGGCACTACTCCATAGGCAAAGTCCAACGTGGGAGAGCCATTACCCCCTGAGGACATAGCTATATCATAATCGTAATGAGTCTGTGGAGGAGGCATTTTGACCAATGTTTTTATATAAGAATCGTAGCATTCCTCCCCATCAACCCTTCTTCCACACTATTGTGTATGTGTCAGTGGTTTAATAATTGTCTCATGATATTTGCCTGATGATTGGCGCATTAAGTAAACTGTAAATACTGGACTGACAGAGCCGCGCTGCTATAACAGGGATGATGTCATCTATACGTAGTTATATATGCGAGTTTCATGTATGTTTTTGTTGCTGAACGCCCTTTGAAGGACTTGCTTAATTGGCTTCAATGGCTTGCCATAAATGAACTTTTATATTTTAACTTTTATGTCTGAATAATATGAGTAATATTGGTGACTGACAATTCTGCATTGACGCTTTTCAATATTGCATGACTGTGAACTAAAACGAACTATAATTTAATTCTACTGCCGAACAGCATGTTACTGAAAAACACGCATTCAGTTGTAAGCTTGGGTAAATTATGCTCGAAAATTTGGCAATTATGCTCGAGAGCAGTGCTTACTAAAAATATTGCTCGTGAAACATCCTATTATGCTCGTGAAACATCCTATTATGCTCACGAAAATTCTTATTATGCTCGAACTACGAAAATAGAAAACCCTGTTTTATTAGGTAAAACTCAAAAGATTGTACACTTCAGCTTTTTAAAGCATAATACATTATAAAAATAATATATAATGTTCAATTAAACAAAACAATGTCAAATATGCAAATATAGAACACAATAGAAACAAGAAATCCAGGTGATAGAACCTAATCAACGGCCATTATACTGCAACATCGATCAACGATGTTTTAATGTAGTCTTCCAATGCTAACTCTTGGCGATCATTAAACGATACCTTAAGCAAAGAAAAGGCTCGTTCAACTGCGGCAGAGGTGGGTTGGCAAAGAAAAAGCTTCCGTGCTTCTATTGACTAGCTGGGCAAAAGTTTCTCATGTCTTTTCCACCATTCGAGGATATCAATACTGTTGTTGATTCCATTTGATGCAGCCATGTATGCAGGAAGCTCCAAAATAAGTTCCTCCAGATCACTGTTTTTAATAAATGGAAAGTTTTCTAGTTCTTTGATGTCAGTAACTGATGGTATTAGGTCATTCACCTTTCTAGGGTCTACTAAGCGAGCAGCCTTGAAGCAACACATTGGGTGTGACAGATTGTCTACACTTGCAAAAGTGGCATTAAAATAATTAAATCCTGGCTGAACACACTGACAAGCATAGTCTTGCCACTGCTGTAAAAGCTGTTGTTTCTGTAAATCGGTTTCTACAATAGTTGCTAAGTCAGATGCAATACCATTAACATTTGGCATGTGCATCAGTCTCACACAGTTTTCAAGTTCTTTAATACTATCATAAACAGTAACAACTAAAGGGCCATCCCCTTCGAGACTGTATGTCTTCTTCACAAATGGTTCGGCTGCATCAACAGTTGCTGCAATCTCTATCCTTAATTTGGATTCAGAGTTTGCAATTACATCCAGTAGCTTCCTTGCTGTGGCTGGAGCAACATTGCCACTAGTATTCAGGTCTGCCAGGAGCGCTGACATAGGGGTACATAAGGAATAAGTCCTCTCTTATGCATTCCCATTTGCTCCACCACCTTGTTGGCGAGTATGTTTTCGGAGTTTTTCCAGTGCGATCTCGCCACATAAGTTTGGCTTTTGGCGAGTGGGCAAACAGTGAGATCCAATGCTTCATAACTTTCTCCAGAACAGGGGCACTGAACTTCTCTCCCACATGATGAAGGTTGTGAGAAAAGCAACCAATATCGAGAATATTTGGAAAATAACCTTTATAGCTCTTACAGCTACATTGTTAACACTGGCTCTATCACGAATAGTGGCAACTGGTAGCTCAGTACCCACAACATATTCTCTTGCAAGAACACCAATGATTTCTCAGGCAGCTTCCTCTCCTGATAATGATTTTGCAAGTAACAGGAAACGCTAACAATTAGTTCTAATGCTTCTCCTATACTGGTGGCTCCATCAAACACAATCGAAATCTCTCTTCCCGTTAGTTCTTCCCGAAAGCAATTGATCTTATTAATAGCTATTTAAGAAAGCAGTCAAAACTTTAACACGAAATACCCGCGTATTCATACTCAATGTCATTTTCTCCAGCAGGATGGTTTTTATCATCATGTGCTCGTAAAATTTCCCCGAGATCTTTCTCGCGTTGTTTCTTTTGACCTAATTTCTCTTTTCCTGCCAGATGTTTTTGAGCTTTTATATGGTTTAAGGTGGCTCCCTACAGTTGCATGGCAGATCTATATAGACCAGTGTGGAGCTTCGCCGACCGGCAAATGTTTTGAAATGAACGACACATGAAAAGCTGTGTTTTCAGGATTTTCTACGACGAAATCACCAAGTGTTCTGTACATGATAAAAAATTTGTGAAACCTAAACAGTATGTATGTTTTCAACTGTTTTTTTCTGTTTTCCGACCGCGTTTTCGTAAGCTTTTACGTTTAGCTCATTCTGAAATATTTTTCGTGGTCGAGTTGAAATTTTATCACGTCAGCAATGATTTTATGGATTTCAGCCTCGATTACCCGCTGTTCCTTCGGTGAATTTTTTAAAAATACGTCCAGTTGTTATACCATATCTAAGGTAAGACATACTCGAATTTAAAAAAAATCTACCAATACGTTTCCCCGCAATCAATATCCACGAATATATCAAAATCTGAATAATAAACCTGTCTTCAAATTTTGATATCTTTTTCCTTTATTCATCAATAAACAACTAAAAAAATTTCAGAAAATTTGACTGAAGAGAAAGAAAGTTATTGTTCATTCATTGTGAAATTAAGCATTAAAACTGCAAAAAATAGAACGATATAGTTACCATAGCAACGCTTATTTTGTTTCCATTTTTCTATGTATGCTCATCAAACACTTTCATATCTATCCTAAAAGCACTCACATTGCCCTGTTTCAAGTGTAGTCGGTACAAATTTCGTTGCAAGCTGATGCGTCGTGAAAAGCCTAACATTTTATGTTACTGTAGGGAGCCACCTTAAGATATATGGATCTCTTAACTGATATTTCCTCACGACATGCCTCGCAAAAAATATACCCTGAATCAGTCCTAGTGTCTTTGAAGTGTTCGTCTGGGAATTCCCGAATTGACAATTCCCAATTGAATCGGGGCCGTTGAAGTCTGAGCCCGAGCGTTGCGAGTGCGTTGATTTGTTGATTTACTTTCAATTTCCGTTTACGGGCAAGTTCAGACTTTCTGGGAGCTCTAAAAAGAGACAGAGCGTTTATAACCAAATTATTCCCTTCTACTTCTTGACTTTCAGTATCAAGTGTTTTATTATGTGCATATGTGTCATCATCGCCTTCCTCGGCGTCCTCGCTCATATGCTTTCAATATCCGCCATGATGCATTTCATTAATCTATTAATTTATGCAATGTCTGTTTTTGTACTTTCCAGAATATTCATCATCTAACCCGAACCCGCGACCTCAGGTTCTTCTAGGCTACAGCCGAACTACTTTTATTTCGTCCTCACATTGTTTTTTTAATATTTTTTACACTATACCAAAAGCCAAAGGCACATTTAAAGAAAATTGAAAAATTTGCTCGAAAACGGCCTATTATGCCAATCATGCTCGTAAGTGACTATTATGCTCCTGAAGATCTATTATGCTCGACATTATGCCAGCATAATTCATCCAAGCCTATTTAGTAGCCAGGCAATTACCTAGATGGATGTGCAAGTTGCGAATAATTGGTCATAAAATATTCAGTTGCATGCACTTGCACCGTTAGTATTTAAGAATAAACAAGATATTATTTTGCAACGTGGTGTAAATTTATACCAAAAAGCAATAGCTATGAAAGGTTTATATAAGGCTCCACTAACACGACAGCGCCTTTTTAAGCACTTTCCCATTTGGAAGCAGCAATAACTCAAAAACGGCTTGAAAAACAAGGGTGCCCGTAATGGTGTCTTGTATGTTGTTTTTTATAAGTTATCTTATGATACAAGTCATTTTTCAAATGAGCGAATTAGAAGGTTTACTATTTTTTACCACATAATAGTTTTATAATAAAACTGAAAAAAACGCGTTGATCGAAGCCCACAAGAAAAATCGGGTCAAACCACATTCAGAATTGTGATATTAGGCATCCAACGGACAATTTAAGAGCAAAATTGATTTGCCCCTCGAGAAGGTAGGTAAAATTACCTTTGCCTCCTGACTAATGTTTGGTTCTGGCTTATAAATTGAACATAGTATATTGCAAGCACAGCCGCATCGGTACATAAAAAGCAAACTAGAAATGCTGTAGTCTCTATAATCGAAAATAAAAGATATTAGGTTATAAGATACAAGATGTCAAAGAACCAGTCTCGATACAACTCGCTCCATGCAACACATCGATCTGTGTTACGTATGCGTGAAGATGGAGAGCAAAGACGTCAACATTTGCTGCTATTTTATTGGGTTTTTTTTTGGACCTATACACCGCAAATTCAACGCGTCATTTTCACAAGCAATTTTGAGTAGTATATTATGTTTTATACTAGTTGTGACTGATTGCATTGAGTAAAGTTTCATTACAAAGGCAATCATGCATGCATGAGTAACTAACTTGAGCTATAGTACCTGTATATATTTGTCATATCATTTAATATAAAGATAGCAATGAGTAGATTACTTAAACGGTTGCTGCAGTTGTAATTTATTTTTTCCAACTTCTGAGCAACATGGATTTTCTACTCTTATATGAGAGTAAAATCAGTAAATATATTAACGACCAGTGTACCTCAAGTTGTGCAAAAGCGAAACGTTAGTTACGTTACGTTGAGTAAATGAACGTGTTTGGTTGTTCATTTGTGGAGTAGGACGCAAGCATGCATGGTAGGAGAAATGAAATGTTTGAAACATTAGCACCCAAGAAGAAATTCTTTATTCATATAGAAGACGCTTTATTATGACTATGGCTATACATTGGGCATATTATATTACAAGGCTGCAGACGGTTTGATTAAGGAGAATATGCATACAATTTGCTTTCACTGCAACGTACGAATATCAACATCATTAGCATGCATGACAGAGGGCAATACGGTTAATTTTACTTTTGGCGACTCGATAAAAATAAGCCCAGTTTCCTTAAGAACATCAGCTGGATTTGCTTGTTTCGGTGAGCTGGGCTTGGACGAAAATGACCAACGTGCATGAAGTTACGTGGACTGAGAGGAACTCATATATAGAGGATATACTCATCAACATAAATCGTCGCAGGAAACTACACCAGACATGCATCAACTACAAAAAAAAACGGAAGACCATGCAACAATTAACAAGATTGAATCAGAAATTGCGGCATAACTTTAGAATGCCCCGCATCTGAGAAGACACTATGTAGCAAATAGCTACTGGCTACCTAACTACAGTATAAGTACCATGCATACTGTATATAAACTAATATTATTTCGCAGCCACGTAGCAATGTAACCACGCGTAGCCACGTAGCCTAGCCACGTAGTTAGTTATCCATATTAAGCTAGGGTTAGGGTTAAGGTTTGTGTTAGGGTTATGCACTAGTCAATTGAAACCCCGGCCCCCGGGGTTTCAATTGACTAGTGCATAACCCTTACACAATATATATCTAACACAATATCTCGACAGCCTCAACCTGAATTTGCAGAGTTGAAGTTCCACGGCGGTATTTGTGAGAATATAAAATCTGCTAAAAGTAGGTGTTACTGCTACACGCTTTTATAGTTGCAATTAAACTGTCACATTCTCGCTTCTAAACTGGAAACTTCGAGCAAAATGACTCTCTAAATTCACAGGTGTCACAGGTGATGTCCAAAGAATGAAAACAAGCCGGTAAATGCTTTGCAAGGGGTGAAATAGTGTACAACGCAACTAAAAGAAAACAAGAGTTGCTGGGGTACTTTTGGGTATAAATGTGTCTGCCATTTTAGGTATAAGGTATAAATGACCTCTTAATAATAGGTATAAGGTATATTCAAGACCCCCCTAACAGGGCCTCACTTTAGATTTTGCTTGTTCTTCAAAAAACAAATTTGCACAAATGGGTCAATTTTGTCTGGTGTATGGATGCTGTCGAAGAAAGACAAGAGAAAATGTTTCTTCTCATTGTGTTATAAAATTTGTCTCTACAAAAATGCCAAAGTATTGGATACTGGTCTGGACGGAAATTTATCGGCGTAAATATAAAGCCGCAAAACATGTAAGTTTTACCTCGAGTTTTACTATGTCATATTTTAAAAATGTTTTTCCATAGTTTTATGCAGATACTTTAAACCAGTTTTACTATAACTTAATAGCTGCTGAACTGGGCGAAGTGCAGTTTGTATAGGGAATTGCACGGTACTAAAAGAAATATTCAAAGTCGCCATAAAAGTAACACTGCAAATCATGTATTACACTACTGTAAACTGCACCCCATTTAATAGTCTGACTCTTGCTCTAATTGAAGATGTCACAATACAAATTCCCCTCATTTTATCTAGGTGAATGTCTGCACCCATAGCATTATTGATTTCAAAGTGAATAATGGGAAGACAACCAGAAATTGACCACACATCAGAGTTAAACTGGGTTAAAATGCAGAGGCTACAATCTTACTATATTCTCAGCTTTGTGACTAAGATATATACCTGCCAGCCCTATTTATAAGGCACACCAAGTTAATGGTTAAATCCTGCTGTAGTTAGATGTAAAGATCAAGCAAAACATATAAGGATGCTTTAGTATGCATGCATGCAATTTTGCCTATTGTACACCAAACTGACCAAAGTCTGCTAAAACCAATGAATTTTTCTTAGTGAAGTTGTTTGCCCACAAACTGACTGTCTGTAATCATCAGAATATGTAATACAAAATCTTTAAACCAAAAAAAATAATTATGGGTGTGCAAAGTTGGGGTGAGGGAAATCTAAAACCAAGTTTCCAGACCTTTCTTTCTATGAGTTATCTTGAAGGAGGGAGATATAATTTTCAATTTCCTGATATAATTTCCTTGAGGGAATAAGGAGCTTTTCAGCAAATACCCAATGCAGTTTGCTGCTAGTAGTGCATAAAATGTTTGCCTTCATTGTTGAATATTTTTATATTCAGGTAGAAAAGAATAAGATAGAGGCATTGACAGGGGATGAACAAAATGGCATGTCTCATGGTCCAGTGCAAATAATATTAACAAACTGAGACAATTTTAGTGATGAAGCATCAAGTATGAAGCATCAAGTTTGTGGGAGGTTATTAGAGAGACATCTGACAAACAATGGAGAAATGTTATTTATTTGTTTATTTATTATATATATATATATATATATATATATATATATATATATATATATATATATATATATATATATATATATATATATATATATATATATATATATATATATATATATAGGCATATGCATTCAAGCTTTATAAAAAATAGTTAATAAAAATAGTTGAATATGAATAATGTATATTTAAAATATATAAATATGAAAGTGTAATAAAATTCATGAACTGCAGTTTGCAACTTTTTTTTCAACCAAATTGGAAATGATCAATGGAACATGGATCTAAAAAAATACAGAGAACATACAAAAAATTTAAACTCCATGGGAAAGGTAATTATGCATGTATGCATGTACATGAAACTCACAACATCGCCATGCAGGGTTTCAGGGCCTCCACATATTGCTTTACCTTCCCTTTTCTTTCCAAAACTCGTTCATCAACCGTATTCTTAGGATCTTGATGCAACGATGGAAGTGTAGACGGAATCACTCTCTTGAACAACACTTCGGCTGGGGAGACACCTGTAGAGGAGTGCGGCGTGGTGCGATAATTCAGCAAAAAGGCAAAAAGCGCTCTCTGCCAGTCACGACTCTCTGCCCACGCCCATCGAATAGCTTTACCCATAGGTTTCATAAAGCTTTCGACCTTTCCATTGGCCTGTGGCCATAAAGGTGTAACACGGTGACGGTGGATGTCATACGCGGCCAGATAATCTTTAGCTTTCTGTGATTGAAAAAGCGGCCCATTGTCACTCTTTAGCGTGCGTGGTAATCCATGTCGCGCAAACACTTTGTCAAACGCTCTGATAGTAAGAAAAGCAGTGGTCTTCGTCATGATCTCCACTTCTGGAAATCCTGTTGCTCCGTCTAACATGACCAAAATATGCTCCCCTGTGGGTGTTGGTCCATAGAAATCCACATGAACACACGACCATGGTTCTATTGGAGGTGATACAACTGCTAAAGGCGGAGGTGGTTCAGGATTACCAGACATTTATTTATTTATTTAACTTTGCCAATGAACAAACAGCACATTACGTTCACAAATATGGACAATTGGCAGGGTACACGCTACAGCTTGCGCCAATTACAGCGGCCCTCTATATAAATATGGTACAACAAACAATAAAACTAACAACAACACGAGATTTCACAGGACAGATTACGACACTTGTTACAGGACAAACATACAGATTTCCATGTTCTTGGATCATCTACATCGAAAACGTTTTTAACAGCTAGTTGGTAATATTTATAAAGACCAGATTTAAACTGGGTTAAGCTGATGTTAATGCCTATCAGTTCGTTTGGCAGGATATTCCAAAGTCTGGTTGTTCTGTTCAAATATGATCTTTGGTATGTGGTGGTCTTGCATCGGTTTGTCGAAAATGCTAAATGATCAGTGTCGGATGATCTGGTTTCTCTTCTGTTATTATTTGTAGTTGATGGTAGTAAGTTAGTGTCAACGCTTACATGACCATGTATTAGTTTGTAGAATAAAACAATGTCTAAAAACTCATGCCAATAACATAATGGAATAAGGTCTAACAATAAGAGCCGTTGTTGGTAGGTGGTGTCACAGCGGAAGGGTAGGTCTAACACATACTTTGTCGCACGTCGTTGAGTTCTTTCTGCCTGTTTGATTAAAGTTACAGTTTGCGGCGCCCAAATTTGTGATCCGTAGCATAGCTGGGAACGAACAAGAGATAAATATAGCGTGCGACGAATAGCAATGTCTTTGATGTTTAGTGTTGCTCTTCGTACAAACCCTAAAGCTTTAGTTGCTTTGGTGCACTGGTATTCGACGTGCCTAGACCACGTTAAGTCAGATGACGTTAAAATTCCTTGATCACGCTCACAGTCTGAGCATTCTAAGATAGTATGATGTAGCTTATATGGATGAACGATTTTGTTGCGTTTACGAGTGACTCTCAACACTTTGCATTTACTGGGATTTAGTCCCAGGTTAATGTTCGTGGAAATCTTTTCGAATTTTGTCAGGTCATCCTGTAGAGCTGATGCGTCCGAGCTAGATTCGATGGTTTTAAAAATCTTAGTATCATCAGCAAATGTAGCAATTTTTCACTTTGTCACTACATCGGGAAGATGGTTTTCATATAAGAGGAACAACAAAGGACCAAGAATTGACCCTTGTGGTACACCTGATGTTACTGGAACTGGTCGAGATGTTGCTCCAAGAACGGTGGTTTGCTGGTATCGATTTGTCAGATAGGAAACAAACCATTTTAGAATATGGCCCCCAAACCCGAATTATTTAACACGTCAAACACTCTTTCACATGTTGTTCTGCTTGTTTGTCTACTTTGAGCCACCATACTTTGGTTCGTAAATTTTGTTTGGTTTTGACGATTTCCAGGTGTCCCCTGTGGGCAAGTGCTATAGTTCTATAAGGTATAATTGGCCTTTGTCCTCTTAATGATACCCCGTTTACTCTTGTTATTTCCTCTCTCACTGCTACATATACCGATATGGATTTGTCATTCCATCTACCCGTTTCGAGTGCTCGTTGGACCAGCTGTAACTCTTCATCCTTCATTGCAGCTTCTTGAATTTCGAATAACAGAATTGTTCTTGGAAAGGCCATCTTTGCGACGAAATTAACATGCTCTTCAGCAACAGAGTGGTCGGGAGAATTGCTCGTTGGAGCTCGTGATAAAAAATCTGCTGGATTTCCTTTTCCTGGTCGGTATTTGACCGTGTAGTTATACTGTTGAAGTCGCAATGCCCATCTCTGAATGCGAGCTGATTGTTTGGATTTTGCTGAATAAAGAATTTCTAATGCTTGATGATCAGTATACAAAGTAAACTGACAACCAACTAGATACAAATCAAACTTCTCGCACGCCCACACGCACGCTAGTGCTTCCCGCTCAGTTTGACAATACCGCTGTTCCACGACCGTTAATGCTCGACTAGCAAATGCAATCACTTGCAAAACTCCCTGCTCATCATGCTGAATCAAAATAGCACCAAGACCTACTGGACTAGCATCCACAACCACCCCCATTGTTCTATTCGGATTATAATATGCTAAAGTACACTGTTCGGATAACTGGGACTTGACCTGCTCGAATGCTTTTTGATGATTTGCGTCACATCTCCATGGTATATGTTTGCGGTCCAATTTGCATAATGGAGCCGTAATAGTGGAAAAATTGGGAATGAATTTCGAGCAATAATTTACGAGACCCAAAAAACTACGAAGTTCGGTCACGTTGGTCGTAGGTGGAGTATTTTTTATAGCTACTACCTTCTCTTGGTCGGGTTTAATCCGATCCCATTCTTGGTAAGAAATAAAACCATACCAACCTCCATAAAACCATAAACTATCCATGTTGGCATTTGCTCTTCTTGGCAGTTAAACCAGTTTCTCTGAGCCTCGGCAACAAAGCCTGGAGATTATCGTCATGTTCTGTTTGAGTTCTACCCAGACAATAATATCGTCTACAATGTTTCTAACACCATGTAAACCTTGCAACGCCTGTTGGATGGCATTCTGAAACACTTCGCTAGCAGCATTGATTCCAAAAGGTAGCCTTTTTTACTGAAAAAGACCCTTATGAGTCGTAAAGGTTGTTAACCCCCGTGATTCTTCTTTTAGCGCAATCTGATGGTATCCACTTCGTAAATCCAAACGAGAGAAGTAGGCTGCGCCACTCATATCGTCTGTTAACTCCTCAATCGTAGGCATGGGGTGGTACTCCCTTTTAATTGCTTCATTAACTCTACGACAATCTCCACACACTCGTATATCGTCTGGATTTTCTAGTTTTGGTACAATTACAACTCCACTCATCCATTCAGTACTTTTATTAGCTACAGGTCCAATCAAATCATTGTCTTGTGACTCTTTAAGCCATTTCTCGAGCGGAGGTCTAAGATTGAAAGGTATTCTGCGGTAATGCTGGGCCACAGGCGGTACAGTGGCATCAATGTGTAATTTTTGCTCAAACCCTTTGAGGGGTTCCTACTCCTTCAAATAAGTCAGCATATTGCTCTAACAGAGCAGAAACTCGCCCCTGTTCTGGTGCGGTTGTGGGTAATTTTGTTGGTTGTGCTCCCTCATGTGTTGGTGACTTACAGGACCTCGTTGGTACATGAGCTTGGGCATTTGCTTGTGGTGAAGATTTTTGAACACTCTTTAACTGCTGTGCTGTTTTGTAACTTAGCAATCTACCATACTGCGATGCTGTGATGTAGATTGTGGCCACTGCCATGCAATGTTTTGATTCAATTACTGTATCTACTTTGCCCATTAATGGGTTGGAGTTGGTTTCCCCAGAAGCAAAAATTTTTGTAGTGGCTTTCTTTAAAAATATGGTCTCTTTGCTTTGCTTTGTCAACAGTTTAAAATCCTCAGGACCCAAAATATTGACAGATGCACCACTATCCACCATCATTTTCATAGGAACCCCATTAACCCAAACAGTAGAATACGGGTGCTTACCTTGTCGTGTCTGTCGAAGTGTGAAGGTCTCTTCTGAGCTACTATCAGGGTCACTGCTTGAATGCCTTGATGACTTGGGGGACGAAGGGTTTCGTTCAAGAACTTTATGTACAAGCTTGTAGGAACTGCTCGAGTGGCTTATCCTTCTACAGACCCGAGCAAAATGGCCTTGTTTATGACACTGGTAACGTTCTTTATCTACAGTATAGCTGGACATTTTTGGCTTTCTTTGTGTGGAAAGTCCATTCCACATCTGAAACATGATTTTTTTGATGATGGTGGATATTTACCAGTTGTGGACGGTCGTCGGCGCTCTTGTTTTAATCGATGAGCCAGCTCCTCATAACTATCCAAGTTGTCTTTCTTTGTGATTTCCTTTGTTTGTTGATCTGTACGTGCCAAGGTTCTTCCATAGCCTAAAATTTGTGACAAATTGAAGTTTTTTTCGATCAAAATTTTTCGTCGTAATCTGTTGGATAAACATCCCTCAGTTATTTGTTGTTTCAGCTCGATATTTGTATCGGTTAATTCGCATGTTTTCGCCAAAGTACATAGTCTAGTATAGTAAGCATCTAATGTCTCGTGTTCTTGCTGTCTGGCTTGCCGAAATTTGTAAACTTCAAAAGCAACATATTTAGAAGGGCTGAAATATTCGTTGAGCTTTTCACACGCCGTGTCGAAGTCGTCGTCCTTTCCATTATCAGCTAGTGTGTCGAAAATGGTTTCAACTTCCGGACCCGCTGCAAACAAAAACATAGGCGCCTGTTGACGAGCTTTTCACTTTATATCCATTGCTAAAAAATACCTTTTAAATCTTTTGAGCCATTGCTGCCAACGTTGTGCTACAGTACTAATGTCCTTTTAGGGTCAAATGGTGGTTTAAAAAGCAAGACTTTCTCTTGATTTTTATAAAGTTTTTATTTCAATAAGTGCATAATTTGCATACAAGTGCGTCTCTCTCCGAACTCTGGCCGACTCCGAATTTCAGTATATCGCATCCGCATTACACGAGGCGATTTACAGACCGTGCAATTAACCAATCATAATAAGAGACATTTTAAATAACATAACATAAAGTAGTTAACTTATAACAGGTGGCATAGGTTGTCGATTTCCCGTGCTTTCCATAACGACTTAATACCGTTGACTGAATTTTTTCGTCACAAATAAACACCAACTGTTTGAAACCGCCAAAATATATGATTTGTTCTTTAATATTACCTGTACGTCACAATCCCATCCTCATCGCCAATGTTATGTATCGAAAATACGGTATTTATTTAAACTCTTTCACAATGTAATTATCTCTGTATTCCGCCATCAGTATTTTCCCTTTCTACCTTGGAAGTACTTCATGTAACAGTAACACAACATTTAATGCCCTTGTGCGCCTCGTATTAATTAATTAATTGCTACTGAACTCTACAAAAACAATGGTAATTACTTAGAGTTGCCAATAACGTCGTCGCAAGTCTCGAATCTGCCGATAGTCGAACACCTCAATAATACTTTTTATGTATCTTGGTGCCCACACTGGGCAAGTGTGTAAGGGCAAATCTTGTAGGCTCGATTCCCACTGGGTTAGGCATATATTTTTGAACATCTCCAAGTTATAATGTCAATTGCCTCATTGCCTATGGTTATCAAGTGGAGATATGATGACATACTGTATATATCATAAATCGAATGTTTTGTAAATAGTTTAAATAACAAGGAATACGTTACAAAGCGGAACAAATCCTGAAAATAAAACCAACATTGAAATAATAGTATATCTGGAAAAAATAAAACCGATATTGTACAAACAAAAAATCATCACGCACGTAAGATCCCCCACCCCCCATATCACAGTATATAATGCAATAAGCAGTATGGTCAGTGTTGGTGTGCATGTGCACATTGACAATTTGGTGTGCATGTGCACGAATAGGTTTTGATTACTTGAAAATGAAATTTCATTCAATAGTGGAAAAAATTTCTTTGCTTTTTTAAATCCCTAAGATTGATTGCACATGCACCTTCTATGGGGCTGTAAGAAATTCTCCGCAGACGAGCGACATCATTAGCAATAATACAGAATGCTGATTGTATTTATTCTGTAGCTAAAGTTTTATTTGATAATTATGCAGGGACGTAGCCAGAACTTTCAAAGGGGGGGGGGGGAGCCCTGCAGATACTAATAATTATGATAGGTTTGACGCGCCTATCGCGTTAAATACTAGGGAGGTTTAGCAAAGAGACGTGACGTAATGCGACGTAAAATGCCGTGTTGCTCATCTCCAGATTTGCTCACGGCATTTCCACATCGTTTTTACCTCGCTTTGGCGTTGTCAAACGCCTTGTGTCGTCTTTGCTAAACCTCTCTATTAACGAAAGGGGGGAGCCGCGGCTCCCTCGGCTCCCCCCCCCCTGGCTACGTCCCTGTAATTATGACATTGTTGCATGCTTCCTACATGCTTCATTCTTGTATTATTAAACATTTTGTCGTCTTAGATTAATTGACACGTATATCTCATAAAAAAATTATCTAAATTGTCAACTTGATCACATCAAATGTGTTCGTATTATATATAGGTTATGGTAACAAGCCACCTACGACTATTGTGGGACAACTTTTCCTCATTCCCTTCGCTATCATCGGAATTCCGCTTGCAGTGTTTATGCTGAACACAATTGGTCAAAATATTTGTCATTTTGTGTGCTTCATCATTAGAGGGATCGAGAAAGGATTGGGAAGAAAGGAAGTAAAAGAATGTTGTAAAGTAAAGTTGTTGTGCTCAGTTTCTTTTCTGACTGTTGCTTTGTTGGTATTCATGGCTGGTGTTAGTGTAAAGACGGAAGGTTGGACATTTGGACAAGGTCTGTATGTTTGGTTTATCACGTTTAGCACAGTAGGATTTGGAGACTATATTCCAGGGAATGGAACAGATGCTGCAGATAGCCCCATCGCGATCACATATCGGATCATTTTTGTCTTGATTGGGCTCAGTTTGATATCTACATTCTTCAATGCCATAACAGATTTAATCGAGGAAAAGAGGAAAAAAGCAGAGCACAAATCCTGGATTCGTTTTTTCATTTCTGCTCTCACTTGTGAGAAAAGAGAAGACGTTAACAGCAAAGAGGTCAGTGAAATGACAGAACATCCAACATTATATCAAACAATATAAAAAAATATCATGTAATTCATATTATGAAAAAGGTGGAGATCGTAATAGACTCTCAGATATATTTGACATATATATTTGTTATAACTCTGTTGAGCTGAACGTGGGCTGTACAAAACTGTCCTAAGATACGTGTTACACAATACTTATTCATGGTCTGATTAAGCTAATTAGATGAAGTGTCAATCATTACGTAATCATCACATATTACATCCCTCTTTTCCTAAGATTTAAATAATACTAATTAATATATAATTATTGGCAAAACTAAGATACTAAAATCAAAGATATATATGTAATTGTTCATAACCAGGTTTTATAGTTCGGGTTTTGATTAATCAACCGTCCATATCGGCTTCTTTTAGAAGGTTCTTCTCTAGTTGCTTTGGGATGGTTCTTTTCCCGTGTCTGGTCATGACTGGCTTTGTTCGGTGGCATAAGGTTCTCAATTTCAGTCGTGTCGTACGGAGGCTCGTTAGATTGTCGTAGGTGTCGTCTGTTTCTCCTGTATTGTGTGCCGTCTTTCGTTTCGATAATGTAACTTTGAGGTGTTACACGTGGTTGCACGACTTTTTCCTTGGTCCATTTCGAGTTGGGATCATGTTTAAATCTCACTATTTCACCTTTCTGCAGGGGAGACAGGGATCTGGCAGTTTTGTCGTAGTAGCGTTTCTGGTGTTGTTGCTGGTGTTGGCGGTTGGTGTAGAATTGCGCACCATTGATGACTGATGGTGCGAGTTTGTGTTGTGCGATTGGTAGAGCTGAGCGATAAGTCGTCGGCTCATAAGGACTTGTGCTGGATTCACACCGTCGATGGGAATGTTTCTATAGTCGAGGTGTGCTAAATAGGGATCTTGGTGTTGCGCATGACACTTTTCCAAAATCTTCTTTACAGTCTGTACGGTTTTCTCGTGTAGACCACCAGACTGAGGGTATCTTGGGCTTATCGTTGTATGCATGTAAAGTCGTAATCAGTTGCAAATTGCCGGTATTCTTGTGAGGAGTATTGAGGTCTATTGTCGGATATGACCTCATCAGGGATGCCGTGTCTGCTGAATATCGACTTGGTCTTCGAAATAACTGTTCGTGCTTTGGTGTTGCGCAGTTCCGCAACTTCGGGATAGCGACTGTAGTAATCGGCAACGATTAAATGTTGCTTACCTTTCCACACGAGAAGGTCTGTTCCGACTTTTTGCCACGGCCATTGAGGGATGTCGTGTGGTTTCAGAGGTTCTCGTGAGTTAGCGTTAGCATTCGTCTGGCATGTGTCACATTTCGATGCATGTTCGTCAATTTCTGCGCTCATTCCGGGCCAAAAGATACTCTCACAGGCAAGTCGTTTCGTTTTCTCGATGCCTTGATGTGAATAATGTAGTTTGTTGAGGGTTTCTGCTCGCAGTTTTGGAGGGATTAGGATATTATGGGCTTTGTATATGATATCATCGTGGGTAGTGAGATCGTGACGATATGGGAAATAAGTTCGTATGTCAGCTGGGACCATTGATCGATGCTCAGGCCAGCCGTTCTCGATCTGTTCACGAAGCTTTCGTATGGTCTCGTCGTGATGATTCTCGTTTTTGATTGCTGCGATCTTTTGGTCTGTGACGTAGGATGCGGTTGACATAAGATGAATAAAACGCTCGGAGTTCATGTCTTGTTCGAACTGCTCCTCTTGGAGCTCGGGTGGGAATGCACAGGATAATGCATCTGCTAGGTACATTTCGGTGCCTTTCTTATAGACTAGGTTAATGTCATATTCTTGAATTTGCATCAGCATTTTCTGGAGACGACTTGGTGCTTGAAATAAGGGTTTGCGAAAAATGTTCTCGAGAGGTTTGTGGTCAGTTTCGATGGTGATCGTTTTACCATAGACGTACTGGTAAAAGCGTTTGCAACCAAAGACAATGGCTAGAAGCTCTTTTTTGATTTGAGCATGTCCACGTTGTGTTTTATTCAAGGCTTTTGAGGCATAAGCGATTACGCCATTATCTTGAATTAATGCAGCCCCGAGTCCGTGCTGTGATGCATCAACTTGAAGTGTGACAGGTTTGGTTACGTCATAGTATCGAAAAGCCTGAGAGTCAATCAGAATGCTCTTTAAATCAGAAAATGCCTTATCGTGAATATCTAACCAACGAAAAGAAATGCTCTTTTTGATCAATTCGCGGAGGGGAGCTGTGACTTCGGACACTTGCGGCGCAAACTTAGCTATGAAATTTACCATTCCAAGTAAGCGTTGTACATCTTATGTATTTGACGATTTTGCGTAATCATTAATTGCTTTAAGCTTTTCTACGTCAGGTTTAACACCGTGTTGAGTGAGGCGCTCGCCCGAGGTAGGTAATCTCGGTCTGTCGAAGTTGACATTTCCCTTAATTTTATATTGATCTGACTAACACGATTAAGTACATGTTCTAAATTCCGATCGTGTTCGTCTATCGTACGTCCCCAAATTAGAATATCGTCGATGCCCGTCTCGCAGCCGGGTGTCTCAAAATTTCTCGTTCACCGTCTTATGAAAAACTTCTTGTGCGAATACTACGCCGAAAGGTACCACAGTAAAGCGATAGCGACCGAACGGGGTATTAAATGTCGTGAGGAAGGAACTTTCGTCGTCAAGTGGCATTTGATGTTGCATCCAATGTTGCCCCAGATGTTGCATCCAATTTACTGAAGTACTTAGCACCTGTCTATCGACTACTTATCTCTTGTTGCGTCGGCAATTGATAATGTTCTCGAAGGATCGCTTTATCCAGGTCTCTAGGGTCGATACAGATACGTAGTTTGCCGCACCGTTTTTCGTTGGCAACCATGGAATTGACCCACGCCGTAGGGCCATCGACTTTTTGAATTATTCCCTTCGCTTTCATATCCAACAGCTCACGATGGACCCGGTCTCTGAGCGATGCTGGTAATTTCCGAGGGGGGTGAACGACAGGAGTGACGGTGGGGTCAACTTTGATATGATAGGGGTCAGATATCCGGCCACGTCCCTCGAAGCAGTGCGAATATTTCGTAAATATTTGTTCACTCGAATACTCGATAGTCCAGATAGAGAATTTGTTTCGCCCGTAATTTGTTCAATGTTATTAAACGTAATAAGTTTCATACTTTTGCTGTTTAATTCGAGCAACCTAAGAGAGATGTGGCCGTTTCGACCACATGAAATTCGATAACTTGTGCATCGTCAATAACATTTGCCAAGAACAGGGATGGGGTGTCCACCAAAAGCTATCAGTTTCGCCAGGCTGGTTTTGAGCTTGTGATGGCGCTGTCGTTACGGTACGACTTTCTCGAAATCTGATTTAGTTAAAATGTTTGTCACAGCCCCAGAATCGAGCTTTATTCGAATGGGCTTGTTATTAATTTGGAGCGTCGCGTGTTCGTTTGCTGAGGCGTTTGTGTCCCCTTGTACTTTGTCGATGCCGTGATCTGAAGTGTTGCCGTCTAGTTCGAGGTGTTGGATATGAGAGCTGTGAGTATAGCTCGACCGGTTCTTGCTAGATCGGCAGAACTTGGCAAAATGCCCACTTTTACCACAACTGTTGGTAGTACTTACCTGTCCGTATGGCGGTGGAAGTAATTAGTATGCAGGATGGCATTGGCGCCGGAATTAGGGGCTTTGGATTGTGTATGACGTCATAGCAATGAGACACAAGAAATATGGTTTGGAAAATGTATATTATAAAATTGTTTACAACAATAAATGCCTTTTTAAAATTACGGTATATAACTGTTCGATATATAACTGTTCGATGTATGGCTGTTCGATATAAGATTACGGTATGTAACTGTTCGATATAGAGTTGGTTTATACGCCTACCCAGAGACGATTACATTCGGTAAGTTGTCTGCATTCTAGCGTGTGTTCGTAGGCTAGGAGTGAGAGTAGCACTGCAAGATCTGCGGTGTATTCTGCGTGGAGTTTCGTATGGCAGTTTTTCGGTGTATTCTTGTAGGCAAAGAAAACAGGTGTCTTCGTACGGATAGGTGGTCCTGCAATAGGCGCAGTGTACGACGGATTCTTTGTGGGATGTAGATGCCCATGTCTTCAGAAGCAGTTGGTGTGGCTGAGATGTCCGCAGCACGGCAATTTGAGTACCATAAACAGTCCTTTCGCGATGGTTTCAAAGCAAAAGTGGCACGTTTCTTCTTGTTCGGCGGGAGGGCTCAATAGGCCGAATAGTGTTATGATTGTAGGTGATAAGACATCTTCTGCTTCCGCCAGAGTTCCGACGTGCTCCAAGTTTAGTGATTGAGTGGTGTTGCTGTAAAATCTCCCGTGAGGTATCACGTCAGATCTCTCGTGAGATATCACGTCAGATCTCTCGTGAGATATCACGTCAAATCTCCTGAGAGATATCACGTCAGATCTCCCGTGAGATATCACGCCAGATCTCCCGTGAGATCTCCCGTGAGATATCACGTCAGATATCACGTCAAATCTCCCGTGAGATTTTTTACATTAGGCAAAAATTGCAAAGCGAGAAAAAATACTGATTAAAATTTATTTTAAATGAACCGAATTGAGATATGTACATATATTGTTCTAAAAATAATTGCGAATTTGTTAAATGAATGTATCAAAAGGGCAAAAAAGGGGTACGACGAATACGAAATCGTACTGATTTTGGAGAAAAATATTAGAACGTTTCTTGGTTTGCATAAAATAACACACGGATTAACGTTTGGAATAATTAATTTTTGTAAGTATTACAGAAAGTAGAGCTATATCTTGTTAGTCTCGTACAAATTTATGCGATGAGCAGATGAGCATCTGCTCATAACTGCTCATGAGCACATACTCATACGCTCATAAGGCCCTATGTGGCCCGATGGCTGGATAGGCGACTTCCCTACGGAGACCTAGGCAAGTGTGGGCAAGACTGCCATCCTCATTGTGATGTCACTAGAAAAACTGCTTAGTTTGTAAAATGCGTTATATAAAGCGCCCCCTCGCAATTTTTTCTCATTCTATGTCAAAAGGGAGATAAAGGGGGCATGACGAAAACGTATACATTTTTAGAGCAAAATGTAGTTTCTTTGGTTTGCATAAATTAACACACGAATTAACTTTTGGAATAATTTATTTTTGTGAGTATTACAGAAGTAGAGGTATATGTTGCTAGTGTCGTACAAGTTTATGCGGAGAGCAGATGAGCACCTGCTCATAACTGCTCATGAGCACATGCTCATACGCTCATAGGGCTCGATGTTGCCCGCCAGGTTAGTATAGATATATCTTGTTAAAATTTCGTGTTTGATAATTCGTTCAATGGCTTTCATGCCATGCATTATCTATCCTTCTTCTTCCGACATCATGAGACATTCATACCTTCTTTGACTCGGTTGGATCCTTGTCACTACTTTTATACAACTCCAGGCGTGGCAATTAAGCGTGTTTGAAAATGACTGAGGTGGAACTGATTAAATTGCTGATACTGATTAAATTATACAATAATCCTCACCATATCAATAAAATTACCCAGAATGTCATAATCGTTGGAGATGTACCCACACATTATGCAAGATCCCAAACTTTTTTGATGAATGTTTTATTAGTAACTGTCTTGTGTTCAGAAGTATCAAAATCCCACAAGTTTTGACTAAATTTTTCATTTGTCAAATTATCAAAAATTTTACCGTAAAGACTAGAACAGGTCATATTAATGCGCACTACTGCCTTGTAGTTTTGCATAGAAAGTATATCGAGCGTCATCCTTACTCTTCAACGGTCAGTCTCTAAATGAATTTTTAGGATCATATATCGGAACAGTTATATACCGTAATTTTGGTTCTGGATGCCTATGGTAGAAGAAGCGTTGCAAAAGCTTAAGGCGGCTTTTCAGGAGATGAAGATGAATTTGACTCAAAGTGGTCTGGATGAGGAAACCGCTGGGGAGGCAGCTTACTCTAATATTCTCCAAAAAGAATTGGAAAGTATCTATTTGCAGCGTCTCCAATGGATACAACAACTAAAGAAAGATCCAGCAACACCACTCAATCGCTAAACTTAGAGCACGTCAGAACTCTGGCCGAAGCAGAAGATGTCTTATCACCTACGATCACAGCACTATTCGGCTTATTGAGCCCTACCGCCGAACAAGAAGAAACGTGCCACTTTTGCTTTGAAACCATCGCGAAAGGACAGTTTATGGTACTCAAATTGCCGTGCTGCGGACATCTCAGCCACACCAACTGCTCCTGAAGACATGGGTATCTACATCCCACAAAGAATCCATCGTACACTGCGCCTATCGCAGAACCACCTATCCGTACGAAGACACCTGTTTTCTTTGCCTACAAGAATACACCGAAAAACTGCCATACGAAACTCCACGCAGAATGCACCGCAGATCTTGCAGTCCTACTCTCACTCCTAGCCTACAAACACACGCCAGAATGCAGACAACTTACCGAATGTAATCGTCTCTGGGTAGGCGTATAAACCAACTCTATATCGAACAGTTACATACCGTAATCTTATATCGAACAGCCATACATCGAACAGTTATATATCGAACAGTTATATACCGTAATTTTAAAAAGGCATTTATTGTTGTAAACAATTTTATAATATACATTTTCCAAACCATATTTCTTGTGTTTCATTGCTATGACGTCATACGCAATCCAAAGCCCCTAATTCCGGTGCCAATACCATCCTGCACACTAATTACTTCCAGCACCAATACTATCCTGCATACTAATTACTTCCGCCGTTAATACCATCCTGCATACTAATTACTTCCGCCACCAATACCAACCTGCATACTAATTACTTCCACCGCCATACGAACAGGTAAGTACTACCACTGTTGCACGTTTTACCGTATGCAGGACATTGTTTTGGTGGGTGAGATCTGCCGCAATTTCCACAGGTTTTCCGTAATTTCCACAGTAGATTTCTGGGACGTTCCCGTTTCGTGTCGCGTGGTTTATAGTTGTGCTGTTCACGTTGACTATCTTTGCGTAATGCGTGGACGTGTGCAGGAGTCTTATCCCCCAGAGCCTTTACTTGTTCACGAGATAGTTCAGCTGCCTACAGATGTCAATTGCTTTCGTTAGGGTCAGGTCCGTTTCACGTAATAAACGCTCTTTTAGACTTTGGTTCTGGATACCGCACACGATTCTATCGCGTATGAGACCGTCATGGAGGCTTTCAAATTCACATGTTGCAGCTAAAGTTCGTAGCACAGTCACGTACTGATCGATTGTTTCATCTTCGATTTGGTCTCGAATGTCGAACTTGTGGCGCTCGTAGGTGATATTTTTTCTCCGGTTGCAATATTGTTTGAAGCCGTTTCTCAGTTGTTGTGTTGTTCGTTTCCAAACTAGCGTACCACCTTCGCCTTCTTCAGTTTCTGGCGTTGCGAATGTGAGTGTTTGGTAAATCTCGCGTCCTTTCTCGCCGATACATAATAAGAAATAGGAACATCGTTCTTCTTTTGATTTCGCCTTCAATTCCGTCTTTTCGAAAAGAGCCCAATGTTCATCAAACTTGCGGTAGTTTTCGCTGATGTTGCCTTCGAATTTGAGTTGTTTGGGAGCGGCCCAGTTAGTTGTTCCTGCTGCCATGGTCTGCAAAGGTCCACTCCTGACACCATGTAATAGACTCTCAGATTTATTTGATATATATATATATATATATATATATATATATATAAATATATATATATATATATATATATATATATATATATATATATATATATATATATATATATATATATATATATATATATATATATATATATACAGTCGCTGTCATTAACGTTGTCCAAATCAACTATATCAATATACATGTCATGTGACTTATTAGTATGCATCAACTCGCGCGTGCTTGCCATGGTTGCTTCGCGGATATTACGAGTTCAGTCAGGCAGTGTTTTTAATAAGCGAAGCAAGATTTAAAAATGTCGGGACCATATTTGAACGATCTACGGTGGCGACTAATATTTCATCGCGTCCATTATTAACGTACCTATAAGGAAATCGCTTCACAGCTATTTGTTTCTACTAAAACTGTTTACCGTACTTATCAAACGTTTATTAACACTGGTGATGTAAAACCTTGTGTCGTTGGTCGACTAAACGATACAAATACTTTCTTTCCTCACGAAGAGTATACATCATTATGGATTTTGCACTTAGAATGCCGCAAACGCAGCCAAATATATTTTTAACGCGACTGATACATGCACTCATATTTGTACTTAATCGTAGTACGATTGAATTTGTACTGTATTATTTTGTGCAGACGATTTATGAAAGCGAAGGATGATGCATTCGGTTAAAATGACCATGGATATTGAGCAAAGCCAGTTTCTTGTGTTCTTTTAGAATTCCCTTTCACCATTGGTATAAACAATTTAGTTGTTGGCCTTTTATCGTGTTTGTAATGAAGTTAATGAAAGATACAAAGCATCCGTTTGTCCCTAACATTTTAAATTTATGCATAAAATATCTGTTCGTTTGAAATAGTTTTTTGTTTTCCGCTGTTCCACATGTTAATATCCAATGTGCTTTTTTGAGCGGTTCACTGAAGCTTAACAAATTACTATACAGCTTGATTGTTTGTGTGCTTAGGTGCATCACGCCTGGCTGCACGTCTTGTTATAATCAATACTTAGTTTAACAAAACCCTTATATATAATTGTCGTTTGGTTGACCAAGGACACAAAGTTTTACATCACCAGTGTTGATAAAAGTTTGATAAGTACGGTAAACAGTTTTATTAGAAACAAATAGCTGTGAAGCGATTTCCTGATAGGTACGTTAATAAAAGACGCGGTGAAATACATTCGCCACCGTAGATCGTTCGAATATGGTGCCGGCATTTTTCAATCTTGCTTCACTTATTAAAAACACTGCCCGACTGAACTCGTAATATGCGCGAAGCACCCATGGCAAGCACACGCGAGTTGATGCATACTAATAAGTCACATGACATGTATATTGATATAGTTGATTTGGACAACGTTAATGACAGCAACTGTATATATACATATATATATATATATATATATATATATATATATATATATATATATATATATATATATATATATATATATATATATATATATATATATATATATATATATATATATATATATATATATATATATATATTTATCAGTTATAGACCCGAAGCGAGGGTGATTCGGCAAAATATTAACCCGAAGTGATGATATTTCCCGAGGGCTTTATCCCGAGGGAAATATCAAAAGCCCTCGGGAAATATCATCACTGAGGGTTAATATTTTGCCGAATCACCCAAGCGGAGGGTCTATAAATGATATATTATACCGAAAATATATAACTGTTCAAGTCCAGGACAACTTGTCAACATACCTTCGAGAATACGAGATTTCGTTTTTCACTCAAATAAACAATTTTTCCAAAGTTTTTTGCCAAATAGCATCAAGTAAATAGTGCTGAGTAATTTTGCCGTCTTTTGAACATCCTGTTTAGTAAAATTTCCAGTGAAACCACTTAAAAAACACCGTAGAATATCCATACACTCTTGTGTGCTCCCGCCATTTTTCATTGTTTTAATCGGCGCGTGTAGCTCTCGCGGGATGTCGCGTGAGATTCAAAAGTCGAATCTCCCGGGATATTCGGCCGAATTTCCCGAGAGATTCGGCCGAATACCATGCCTCGGGGAAAAAACCTAGGTCAGAATTTCCTATAGCGTGGTATTCGCTGAAAAATACTATGGACACGTGCTACTAATAGAACATTCTGATTGGACGAGCTAAGTATGAGGTGTAATATATATATATATATATATATATATATATATATATATATATATATATATATATATATATATATATATATATATATATATATATATATATATATACTGTTAGGGCGATCAGTATGACACATGATACTATTATAATGGTTTGTAGCTGATCTAAAAATCTTTATTAAAAACATTCCTAGTGGTTGAAAATAATAAAATTATGCTAAATTTTCGGCTGCAACTGCAAGCCTTCTTCAGAGTATATGACTAAAAGTCGCTAGATAGAGCCGTCTTTATAATGTCTATGGTTACGCTTGATAGAATCTAACAAAGGTAAATAACATGTCGGAAATAACGCGTGTTCATTAACCGTATCTGCATTTAATTTTGAATGTAAAGCCTCAAGGAAAATCCTTTGATCAAGAAAGAAATTAAGAATTATGATCAAAGGATTTTTCTTGAGGCTTTACATTCAAAATTGAATGCAGATACGGTTAATAAACACGCGTTATTTCCGACATGTTATTTACCTTTGTTAGATTCTATCAAGCGTATAACCACAGACATTATAAAGACGGCTCTATCTAGCGACTTTTAGTCATATAATTTTATTATTTTCAACCACTAGGAATGTTTTTAATAAAGATTTTTAGATCAGCTACAAACCATTATAATAGTATCATATATATATATATATACAGTCATTGCCATTAAGGTTGTCCAGACCGTAGATATAGTAGGTCTAGATTGCTGACTCATAGTATAATTACTATTGCGTAGGCGTGACCTGTATGATAAATGCAAGATTGCGCTGGAACCGGGCAAAAAACTATAAGACTCTACAAGGAAATCCATGTTTTTCGCGATTTAAAACGTCTCGTTGCTTGGAATCGCCTCGAATCAACATTTTTTCCCAACAACTATAGTTATTGCGGAAGTTTTGAGCACAATTTGTATAATTTCTGTTGAATTCCTCGTGAAAATCTCGCTCGTGAAATGCATGTGTTGTGAATTGGTCACTTGGTCAGTTCGAGACATTTGTTGTCCAAAATATGTATTTTTGACCGGCTTTGGCCTCTTGGGTGTTATTGTGACCTACAGCTATCCTAAATCAAACATTTAAAAAACGATGGAGCAAGATGTTCGCGTACAAATCGATTATTCGCTTGATTTGTGTGGTGTGTGATTTTCATTTACAATCATGTATACTGTAATGCAGTGTCACAGTGTATCGATGAATCTATGGAGCAAGATGAAACATTTTTTGACGTTGCCAATTTGAAAATCATTCTAACGGTGTTTGTGTTCACTTCACACAATGTCTTTCAGGCTTAATTAGGCTTAATTGGGTTAATTTTGTGTTGAGTGTGTGCAAACTACCCAGACTGAAAAGTTTTATTTTGCACATAAAAGAAACTTTTCACCAGAGAATTTTGCGCAGAAATGTTGAAAACTTCTAGAGTCTAGTCAGGTGGTCTGGGTTCAGTTTAGTTGATGACCCTCAGACTCAGTAAATAAATTTATCATCATCAATTTATCATTATCAATATTGAGCACAGTTGGCATGCCAGGTTAGCCTAGATTTTCTGATGATTTGTGCAGATTTCTTCATGAATTATTAATGATTTTATAATCACGACTAATTGTTCATTGGAATATAGCAAATGGGCATTAGAATATTGCTTTACCATACTCGCATGTTTGCAGACTTTGCTCCAATGTTGCACAAGCTAGCAAGCAGGTGCATGTTGCATTCTATGTACAGTGTATGCAAAAGTATGCCAAAGTTTACCATTATGTTAATTTTAAAGTAAACATATAGTTTAAATTCAAATAAAAAAATTTCGGTCACTAAACTGTGGACTGTTCAGTTAATTCTACCCACATTTCACACACGATTCACACGAACGAAACTTGCAGCTGTAGCACCAGTTTTCGATTATATTTTAGTAATGCATATTACATAATTCAGACAATATTTACTTGATAACCTATCCGTCTTTGAAGTTCGAAAACAGTACGTTGGCTTGAAGTCGTATCTATGTAGTAAATATATTACTGACGTTCAGGTATCACACACCACACAAATCAAGCGAACAATCGATTTGTACGCGAAGATCTTGCTCCATCGTTTTGTAAATGTTTAATTTAGGATAGCTGTAGGTCACAATAAAACTCAAGAGGCCGAGCCGGTCAAAAATACATATTTTGGACCACAAATGTCTCGAACTGACCAAGTGACCAATTCACAACACATTTCACGAGCGAGATTTTCACGAGGAATTCAGCAGAAATTACACAAATAGTGCTCAAAACTTCTGCAATAATTAGTTGTTTCCAAAAAGATTGATTCGAAGCGATTCCAAGCAACGAGACGTTTTAAATCGCGAAAAACATTGATTTCCCTGTAGAGTCTTATAGTTTTTTGCCCGGTTCCCGCGCCATCTTGGATTTATCATACAGGTCACGCCTACGATCTATGAGTCAGCAATCTAGAACTACTAGTCTATGGTCCAGACGAACTATACCTAAATACATGTATATCGAACACGTGACTACATCATTATATGCGTCGGCCCGCGTGGGGCGTAAGAGTGCGTGCTAGTTGCGGGACTGATTAAGTTCGGCGAATTTTGTACAATGCCACGTCCTTATTCGGACGATTTACGCTGGCGAATGGTATACCAAAAACTTTTTTTGAGAACAGCTATGAAAAAATTGCAATGCAATTATTTGTTAGTCAAAAGACTGTGTATCGGACGACTAGTACGTTTTTAAATGCGGGTGCCGTCTTGGTCGCCCAACTGGGAGTGTAACTTTATTTCCCCATGAAGAGTATATTATCATGGATTGCTTGCTTCGTTCGCCTCAGATGCAGCTACATGAAATAGCAAATTATATTTCCAACGCTACTGGTTCTGCGTTTGGCCCGAGGACACTGCAGTGTCCAGCTGTGTATAGACTTGGAATAACGCGTAAGAAGGTATACACATGCACATCACTGCCATTAATAATATTCAGTATACGTATATCAGCTAAAAATGCGCAGGAATATAAACAACACTGAATGCATCACACTATTGTTTCAATCTTAAACCTTCAATGAATCTTTTAACTCATCTTCAAAATTTGTATTGTTATGTTCAGTACTAAATTCACGAAGCATTTGCTTTTAAATACACCGAATTTCTCTTCAGCGAAATGATAATCTAAGGCTACAATTCAAAGCAGAAATCAGCGTATTTAACCCGAACCAACTCGTCTTTCTCGATGAAACAGGCATTGTATGTACAGTATACTTCAATGTCACGTTGTTGTAAAAAGCTTCTAAAAATACTTATTTCACTTGAAGGACCCAGTCGTGAGGGATTATAGCTATTCACGCTGGGCACCTCATTATTTTGCAATTTCGGCTATTTCAAATGAAGGACTTATTGCCAATTGGTTATTGAAAAATCCAGAGGAAAAATTTTATGCTCGCTCTCCTTTATCCGAATTATTTACCCGAATATTACTACATGCAATAGGACGCCTCTGGGGACGCTGGCTTGCTAAATTTGCTCAATTAATTCTTACCCATTACAATAAATAACAGATCGCGGGTTTTCCCCATTAAATCGATTCATTGCTGGTAAAAGACGTTCGTAGCTTTTCCCAACAGATAACCACCCAGCACATCATGTCCAAGAAGTTGTGGAACATGTTTATGATTCTGGAGCGCTTATCCGTTTTTAGCCACCATACAGTCCCGATTTGAACCCGATTGAAGCGGTTTTCGCCAAAGTTAAGCACTACTTGCGACAGAATGATTCAGTTTTACAAGCTGTACGAGGTCCTAGCCCACTTATCTGGAATGCATTTGTGCAAATAACATCCTTCTGACTGTCAGGCATATATGCATCATGCTGGTTACATTTGAACAAATTGTTTAAAACATGAGCAAATTTTGAAACGAACGTTGCACGAGTTTATTTTTGCTGTAACCTCAGTAGACTGTGTATACACACGCTGTCTTTGCAAGCGTGTTAACAACAGCCAAAATAGCAGTGATATCAACAAGGTATCACTAACGTGCTATAATCGTCCGATACTCAGTCTTTGGACTAACAAATAGACAAATAGTTGCAATGCAATTTCTTCATAGCTCTTCTCAAAAAAAGCTTTTGGTATACCATTCGCCAGCGTAAATTGCCCGAATACGGACGTGGCATTATACAAAATTCGCGAACTTAATCAGTCCCGCAACTAGCACGCACTCTTACGCCCCACGCGGGCCGACGCATATAATGATGTAGTCACGTGTTCGATATACATGTATATAGGTATAGTTCGTCTGGACAACCTTAATGGCAATGACTGTATATATATATATATATATATATATATATATATATATATATATATATATATATATATATATATATATATATTTGTTATAACTCTTAACTTGGAGATATGAAAACGAAACCAAACATTATGATTCAGAGTAAGTCGTTGCTCTACTCAACCGAATGCAACATTAACAGTTTTTAAATGGGTATAAGATGTGGATTTATATGCAGGAGCGAATTGCGTGACTCGTGTGCATGAGGATTGTAAACAGTACTCAAATGTTGATAGCCAGTGAGACTGTGCCTCCACGCAGCAAAGCTAGGGGAAAAGAATAACTTTGCTTATTACGACATCGAAATATGCGATATTTTATAATCGGTTGTATTTATTTTAATTGCGCACCTGCAGTTGAGACAATTAATCACGATTCTTAGTACATGTATAAGTATACATATAGTACATTTGATGTTGTATCATTTGAGCAAGTTTGATTAAAGCATATACATTCCATAAATGTCAATCTTCTCCTCCACGAGATTTTTTTCTGCAACTTTTGAATCAAGGGTTTTATGCAGGACACAGACTGTACTGGCACCTAATATATATATACCACGTGCAACCTCGATCCCAGGGCCTTTTCTTAAATTAAGGAAGGGAAAAGGCCCTGGCATCGGCTGGTCACATGACACCCAGAATATCTGGGTGTAAGAATATGTTAATTTCTGTGGTCTCTGTGAGTGTTTGCATGAACAATAAATCAGAGAAGTAATTTTTAACGTTCTATGCAATACAGCTAGCTTTAAGGTAAATAATTCCTATAAAAGCAACCTTCTACGGACTATAGCTGGCTCTACATCTTTCGGCTGTATATATGACACTGCATATGAAATAAATTAATATGTTAAACCTGGTGGAGTATAGTTGCTTAGTAGGTATAATACAGTTAAAGCTTGTTTAGAAGATTGCCGTGTGTGAGCTGATAACATGCATACGTTGTCCCTATACCTTCATAAAATTCCGATAATGAAGCATACGGATATTCTACGTATATGACTTTATACGAAGAGTGTTAAGAGTCAGCCGAATAGGTGATTTAAATCTACATAAACAAACTAAGAAAAGGGTTTAAATGATTTAGATCTCTTTTCAGTTGTATTTTATGAATAAATTATACTCTTAAACGATTTAATTGACAGTTTGAATGAGCCAATGGGATTACAAAATAGACCAGCCGATGGCAGGGCCTTTTCCGTTCCCAATTCAAGAAAAAGCCCTGGGATCGAGGTTGTACCACGTGTCCCACCCCCCCCCCCCCCAAAAAAAAAAAACTTCACAAGTTCGACTTCACAAAACGCAAAAACTGTACAAGCCGTCGAACTAAAATAAAATCCAACGCATGCAGAAAGAGCTAACTTCGATTTTGATATACTGTATAACATTAAATTCTACCAAACCGTAGTTACGTACTTCCGGTTAACATGAGATGCACGCCCTGTAATGCCGTGAGTCAGTACAACTTTTATCTGTGGTTGTATGCGGAAAGGTAGGTTTTGTGTTATTTTCAGTTGATTTCTCAATCATTTATGGTGTTTTTATTTCTTATTAGAAGTTTCTGTAGATTCTCAAGCCACCTTCTCGTTATTCGAACAACTTTGCTACCTTACCGATAGTTGACTGCGCAAACAACTAAAGCAATAAATTCTCTCAACCGTTTAATACGGCTGTACTTGCCGCTTTAAGCGGTTTTAATCGGGAAAGAAAGTCTACCATATCGCTGCAGAGACACGTATAAAGAGCGGCTTCTAGAAACAGACTTAATACCGTTAACGTATTGGCACGAGCACTTGGACATGGTACAATTGTTCAAAATAATAAACAACATCACTTATGTAGATAAAGACATTGTACCAAAAGTGAAGAGAACAAGGAAATCTACAAGATCTGAAGACAAAATAGATGGAACATTGGTACTTGAGGAACAGCTATGTCGTACATGCACCTATGCTAGATCGTACATGGTCAGATCAAAACGAGTTTGGAATACACTACCAGCAGAAATGCGCAGGAACACTTCTTTAGCTACGTTTAAGACCTTACTTAAACAATATTACAGAAATGCATTAAATTTGTGTTACGATCCTGAGGATGCGAGGACATGGAAGTCAGTTTGTGTCAAGTGCAATTCTGCCCGGAGCCTCTTAACCATTCCTTCTTGTTGTTTTTGATGTTTTTGCTAAATATGTTTATCCTTAATGTTCGTAGTATGTCTATGTCTATTGTTTGTTGAGTGTATGTCTATGTCTATTATTTGTTGTACGTGTTAATTATTGTAATGGTGCCGCAGTAATTGGCTTAAGCTGTTGCGGTTTCCAATCGCCAATTTAAGGCAAAAGTGTAAATTAAATTAAATTAAACTAAGGTTATAGTTTCCCATATGAGCACTACAGAGAAAGAAAGTTAGAGTTTCTCTGCGTCTATTTCGTCCATTTTGGACGATTACTTTTTGCGGAAGAAAGTTTTAGTTCCCTACACAAATGATTACAGCTCATGCAACCGTGACTAACATGGAACAAACAACGTCTAAAGATTTAAATGATCCAGGATTGTGCTGTTACTGAAGATTTAACGCAGTTGAAACGTGATTTACATGCGTTAATGACAACCATGATGTCAGAAATTATGTCTACTATGAAAGATGCCATGTAATAACAGTTTGAAGATTATTTTGCTCCTTCAGGCTTAACGATAGTCTTCATTCTAATATCGAAGGCGAGCCAAACAATATCGCAGCTGCCAATGAGCAAAATGACGCACCAGGCTTCTTTGACGAGCTAGTGGCGGAATTCTCTACCACATATACAACGGTCCCGCCCGTTGACAAGAAGCTTACCGACATAATCAATGATTTACTACAAAGTCGCCTACCTAAAACAAAACTTGACGAGCTTGAGACGAAATATCCTCGCCCGGAAAATTACCAGTCTCTCGTGGCCCGGAAAATCAATGAAATGGTCTGGCAGAAGCTCAAGCCAGATACACGAGCAATTGATGGTACTGTGCAGAGATGCCAGAAGCTCTTCATTTCCGCACTCCATGCTATTACTGAAGCTTGCACTGCAGGCACCGATGAGATTCATACCGTCCGAACCCATGCGTTGGTTTCTTCACTTCCCATCACAACAGAATTGTTCGGCGACAACCTTACTAAAGAAATTGAGGATGTAACTAACGCCAATCAATTGGGTAATAAGCTCTCTAGCTCGCAACGAGATCGTCGTCCACGGTACCACCCTTATGCGAATTCGTCATCGGGCCACCACAACGTCGCAAAGGAAAATACTGGTAGAGTTCCCTCTCGGAAGAATTTCCAATTTTTTCCCCAACAGAGGATTATATCGGCGGCGACTAGGGACCAAAATCAAGAGCAATCCAACCTAACCCCAGCTACACAGGTTGGTTCTCAAAAAGGAATACATGTGTTACTTAACCCCAATTTGTCCATCAATACACGAGGTAAATCGGGTTGACCTTGGAGAAAACTAATTAATTTTTTTGCATTTCTTACCATTCATTAATTGTCATGTCATTTCGTGTTGTCCAAGTGTGTATTGCATCCAGTTCCAGTTGAAGCGTCGAGATCTCGTTTATAAAAAGTGACTCTTATAGACATCATCAACATATTTTCAGTGATTTATATTGGCAGATCTAAGTTACAAGTCATTGATCATTACAAGAACAGAACAGGACCCAATTTAGTTCCCTGAGGGATACCACCATTAACGAGGACCCATTCTGACAGAAAACCATCAACACTGACAGCTTCACTTGCTTTAACGTACGTGTACAACATAATTGACCCAACGTCCAACGTCGACTAAATCAATAGAACCATATTCTATGCTTTGAACTTCGCGCTATGTTCTCGTTTACCCTGTCAAATAGCCGAGCGGAATAAGCAACCTTCGGCCCGGAGTATCGCGTTCGCAGCGTTGGCTTGGCAAATGTAACTCACTTTAACTTTAGTTTCCTGTCAATCTATACCGTTAGTTTTGAAGTCTTGAGAAATCATGCGGTAAAATATAATGAGTGGATCGTTTCTACGGAAATGATGACACTTGAACAGTAAGGTTAATTTGCATATAAAAATTGATTTTAGTTTACGCGTGCATGGCAGGACAGCTGAAATTTTACACTGTTTCTCACGGGCGAGTACTGATGGACAGACTATAGTCTTTTTAGGCCTAGTTACAAATTAAAGTCAGCTAATCACGACTGTGTAGCGATATTTGTTATTTTATCTCTAAATTGCTGGTAAGTCTGGTTTCCTTGCGGAAAATTTTGTGGGTCCATTACAATGGGGGCAATTGGCCACATTATCTTATGTCGGAAACTTTTCGATCAATCAGTTTTTTAAAGCTGTCATGTTTCAGTGTATAGAAAGGATACCGTTTATGGAAATTATAATTCGTACATGCTGAAAAATGTTCCTTAGCAAATTTACGCAATTAGCCGAGCAACAACTCGAAGCAACGTCACTGAATTGTGCTCAAGAGACATAATTGACATGGTCAATCTTCGTACACAGAATAACTTGCATGTTTCAATAAATACTCATTTTATTGGCTACATCTTTAATAAAACGAGCCATCTATATCATCTATCTGTGCAATTCTCATGATTTATAACTAAATTTGGCAAATTTCAGATAACTGTGTTTGACCTCAATACAATTGCACCTTAGTCGGTTTGAACGGAAGTTTTTCCTTTGCCTTATCAACCTTAATTCATCTTGGTTTGATCAATATATTTATCATTTATATTCCCGGAGCGAGGGGGATTCGGTGAAATATTTCCTGAAGTGATGATAGCCCGAGGGAAATAGCATCACTAAAGGAAATATTTCGCCGAATCCCCCGAGAGGAGGGTCTATAAATGATATATTATACCGAAAATCAAAAACTTCCGTAAGAATAAACTTTTAAATTCTTCAAGTTGAACATACCTTCGTGAATATAATGCTCTAAAATACAAAATAGCCAGTTCTTTGTTTATTTTTATAACGAGAAGTACACTGTGTGTGGCTTGTGTTCACGCCATAGTCAATTCTCGGCGATTCTCTGTATTTTCCCCGGATTGATCTCTCTTCGAAAGTCTTGTGGCAGTCGTTTTCGTCTTATTTCTTGCCTTTTTGGATGCCTTAAGTGTTTGCTACTACTGATAGTCCGCCATATTCCTGAGATCAGAAATGACCACCCTTCGTTGGTTGTGAAAGTTGCCAAATCTTTTGGCAAAAATACAAAATAAAAGCAAATTTAGATATTTGCTGTCAGTTGAATTCGTGATTAATCAATCAACAATAGATTTTAAATCTGGCCAATCAGTGTTAGCCATTCATGATAGTCCGCCAAATTGTTGAGATCAGTGTGAGCATGACGTCATGACCTACGAAAAAATCTCATCCCCATCGCCCATGAAAAGCGACTTTGAACTTCGCTAGTGCAAAATTAGTAACCCTCACCCCGGGCTTACGCCCGGAACGTTCGCACCGTTGGCTCGGGGATTACACCCTCTGAGTCACAATCGAAACGATGATTAATGCAGAAAGAACGTCCCTTCGCATTGCTTTTTAATTTATCCCCAACTGTAACGTTATCACAAATTGTACCTCAATTCTTTCCACACTTAAATTACATTCCAACGACTGCTTCCTCTTCCCTTCGCAACTTAGCACGAACTAAATGGTCCTTGAGGTTCTTGGTACGACGAAAACACACCATTGGTGGTTTTGGCATTATCTACAAAAACCTTTCAGACCAACCTACAATTCCCTGCAATTCTCTAAATATCTCATAAAGAACTCTCAATGCTGCATGATAATCAACTACAAAGCAATTTCTATTACTGTTTTCAATCCCCTCTTTCCGCTTAAGAAGACTATTCCTGTTGACTCCCCTCACCCTTTCAAACTGGTTATCAACATTGTGTTGATAATTATGTGACATTAAGCATTAGTTACAATGATTGACATTTAAGAAAATATTCTAATTCTGCGGTTTAAGATGGCGACGTTACTTGGACATTCTAAGTAGGACAATCCGCTAAGTAAGTAAGTGTATATAATATTTGTAATAAAGTAGTAATAAAGTAGATTTGGTAGTAGGAAATAATTTGTAAATACATTAATTTTTAGATCAAATAAAAAGGGATTATAAAAACATAAAATCATCATACGATTTGGCGGATAAAACTGATCGGACCAAACATAATCGGAACAATACCCCCATTTTACCAAAAACCCTTTAAGTTCTCCTAACTTTTCCTCAAAAACATTATCCGAATTACAAATTCGCCTCAAACGTAAACCTTGGCAATAAGGGATCGCTCTCTTAACGAGTGGAGGGTGACATGATTTAAAATTGAAATACTGATGCGCATCAGTAGGCTTAGAATAAACTTCAGTATGAAACGCACCATTAACTTTGGTAATCCACACGTCCAGAAAAGCAATCTCCCGCAAACCAATTTCCCATGTAAACCTAATGTTCTCATGAAATGAGTTCAACTTTACGAGGAAATTGGCTCAATTCATCCCCGCCTTGAAGCCATATCATGAAACATCATACAGAAACCGCCACCAAACCCAAGGCTTCAACTCATGCACAAGAATCCAAAAATCGCTTCTCAAAATACCCCATAAAAATATTAGCAAAACCGGGAGCAAATTTAGTACCAATAGCCGTCCCCAGTTTTTGTCGAAACACATTCTCATCAAATTCAAAGAAATCATTTTCTAAAACCAGTTTGGCAAGCGAAACTAAGTCATCTATAGGAATATTCTCTTCTGCTTTATTCAAAGCCAATCTAAGGGCTTCAAGGCCATCGCTATGTGGTGTATGATGATACAATCCCACAACATCCATAGTGCACAACATCTCAGTTGATGGCATATGACCTAAGTCCTCCAAACGCTGCAAAAATGTGTACTATCCTTAATAACAGACGACACACCCTCTACCAACGGCTGAATATGAAAATCAAGAAACTCAGAAATCCTTTCCGTAGCCGTACCACAGTTAGATATAACTGGTCTACCTTGTACATTTTCCAACCTATTGTGTATTTTAGGCAACAAATAAAAACGACCTAATCGAGGTCTAGAAACGAGTAGGTATTCTACGTTTTTACTAGAAATATAGCCTTGATCTGACAAAGGCTGCAATGCTTCTTTAACCTGATCCGAAACCTCACTTAAAGAATCTTGTTGAAGTTTCTCATAACCAACCGCATCGTTAAGATGATTATACGCGCGTACGCCTCCCCACAGTAATCTTTCCTATCCCACACCACAACAGCAGAACCTTTAAAGGGAAATGGCAACAAATTTTCTTATCGTCTCATTTGAAAGAGACTCCAAGACAATATACAGAAGTCTATAACAGAATTCTTATATCTGCCTTATTTGGTGAGATATTTTGACTTGAAATCTTTAGTTGTCCGCCATCTTGGATATTTGTGGATATGCACGATACGTCACAACTGGGATCACGCGATTTTTTTCTTACGACACAATGGTTAATATGCTCTCATAACCGCATGTACGGCAAGTATTTGGGATTTCAGCACGGACTGAGAAAATTTCAAACATTTGATTGTTGGTAGGTATTTAGGAGGATTTTCGACAGGCTTATCCCTGTTGTGACGTCACTAAAACATTGTTAATGAGGTGAAAAATTAACCCAAGATGGCGGACAGTTTGTTGATTTAGGTGAGAATATCTCCCGAAGTAAAACAGGTATAAAAATTTTGAAATAGACTTTTATTTATTGTTTTAGAGTCTCTTTCAAATGAGACTATAAAATTTTTTGTTGCCATTTCCCTTTAACCGCTTCCTTAATTAAATTTCTCTAAGCCTCTATTTCCTCAACCGAAAGATTACTGTAGTGTCGTTACCTTAAGAACCATTTAGTTCGTGCTAAGTTGCGAGGGGAAGAGGAAGCAGTCGTTGGAATGTTTAAATGCGGAAAGAATAGATGTAAAATTTATGTTTATATAGAAGGATTTAAAGAGACGGGGATTAGTGAATGTCATTCTGGAGAAGGGGCTTGACCCTGAAACGTGAAAAATTTTATTTTTCAATTAAAAAATGCTGTTTTTTTGAAGTTATATAAATGAAGATTTTTGTGGGCTGGCTTCTGATGTATGTATGTATGCATGTATGTATGTATGTATGTATGTATATATATATGTATATATGTATAAATATATATATATATATATATATATATATATATATATATATATATATATATATATATATATATATATACAGCATATATGTATATATATATATATATATATATATATATATATATATATATATATATATATATATATATATATATATATATATATATATATATATATATATATATACAGCTAATTCAAAAAAGGTTGTCATCGCAAACTCTAAACCTTAAACTCTGAGCGCGCAAGGCGCAATGGGAACGCACGCTCTTTCTTCCTCGCATTTATAATTAGTTGCAAGGAGTGAGATTTTAAAATGCCTCGAGCATATAGCCAGGACTTACGCGGGAGAGCAATTTGGTTGACCGAAATAATGGGTTTTCAAATCGATGAAGTGAGTATCTTACTCGTTTTGAAGCCTTGCAAGCAATAAGTCTTAAAAATACTCGATACAGTATTTTAGTAATTACAGTATATGCCCTAAAATTAGAACGAAATTATTTTGCACAATAGAAAAGCTTGACACCTCTGGGGTCTCTGGGAATTCATCCTCTTGTACGGCAAAAACATGGTGAAACAAGCATATAGCCAGAACTTACGCTGGAGAGCAATTTGGTTGACCGAAATAATGGGTTTTCAAATCGATGAAGTAAGTATCTTACTCGTTTTGAAACCTTGCAGGCAGTAAGTCTCAAAAATACTCGATACAATATTTTAGTAATTATATATGCCCTAAAATTGGAACGTAATTATTATGCACAATAGACAAGCTTTTGACACCTCTGGGTCTCTGTGAATTCATCCTTTTGTACGGCAAAAACATGGTGAAGCGCTGCCATAGCCTGCATGATTGTGATCGCCAATTCAAAACAAGAAATTGAGCGACATACTATTAACTGTGAAGGTACAATTAGAATCAGTCCACCTCTCACCCATTCCGACAAAGCGAGACGATGTAAACAACTCTCTAATTTGCTTTGCCGTACAAAAGGATGAATTCCCACAGGCCCAGAGGTTTAGAGCTTGTCAATTAAACTGTTATGCATAATAATTACGTTCTAGTTTTAGGGTATACATAATTACTAAAATACGGTATCGAGTATTTTTGAGACTCACTGCATGCAAGACTTCAAAACGAGTAAAATACTCACTTTATCGATTTGAAAACCTATTATTTCGGTCTACCAAATCGCTCTCCCGCGTTAGTCCTGGCTATATGCTCGAGGCATTTTAAAATTTCACTCCTTGCAACTAATTATAAATGCGAGGAAGAAAGAGCGTGCGTTCCCATTGCGCTTTGCGCGCTTAGGGTTTTAGGTTTAGAGTTTGCGATGACAACCTTTTCTGAATTAGCTGTATGTGTATATATATATACATATATATATACATATATATATATACATATACATAACATTTAATTACACTTTTTCTACATTACTTTGGTTCGTGGTGGACTTATTTTGTTCCATATATATACATATATATATATATATATATATATATATATATATATATATATATATATATATATATATATATATATATATATATATATATATATATATATATATATATATATATATATATATACTGTCAATCCCGAAAAGGTTGTCCAGATGAAATATACTATAATACATATATATCGATCACGTGGTTACTGTAATATATGCGTCAACACGAAGATTTTATCATGCGTGTTAATTGCGCGTTCAATTAGCGTGGAAATTAAAACCTGTTTGCAGTATATACTGTACACAATGTCGACACCATATTCGGCGCATGATTTGCGTTGGAGAATGGTTTATTAAAGACTATTTTATCAAAGGAGGTATAAAGAAATAGCATCACAGAGTTGTGAGAGATTGTACTGTAAAGTGTGTCCCTTTAGAAATGATACTATTGTTGTTAAATGTGCGTTGCTATGCCTCTGTGAATTTAAATTAGCTTCTACATGTAAAACGAACAGCAACACAATAATTACGTCAAATTATAACAATGAAAATACTTCTGCCATTCATGTAGACAATTCGTTTAAATTCCCAGAGGCATAAGAACACAATTTAATATCTTGCACAACCCACGAGTACTTTATCCATACTAACGAGTAATTCGTTTATCCTTCAACAAAAAGTATAACTCAATAAACAAAAATGTTGACCATCAAAATATATTATGACAGCGGTATGGATCGTTCCTTAATACGTGCAATGCCTGTTTCATCAGTGGTTTCATCGAGGAATACGAGTTGGTGATTAAACACGCTTATTTCGGCTTTAAGTTGCTGTCTGAGGTCATCATTTCTTTGAAGAGCAATACGTTGTATCTGTAGTATTTTAATATTTTAGCTACACTGATGATAAAACAACTTGCAATGTTAGTCAATAGCCAACCAATGTCAATACTTCAATCGGTTCAATGACCTACATTTTTACGCGTCATTCCAAGCATGTGAACAGCGTGACACAATGTCTGTGGACGAAATGAAGAGCCAGTAGCACTGTTAATGTAGTTAGCTATTTCATGTAGCCGTATCCGAGTTGTTCGAAGAATACAATCCATTATGGATAGACTCTTCATGATCGAATAAACTCGCGCTTCCAGTGGCCGACCAAGACGATACGGCTTCACATCACCGCTATTCAAAAACGTAATTGTCCGGTACACAGTTTTTGGGCAAACAAATAACTGTGATGCTATTTCTTTATACCTCCTTTGATAAAATAGTCTTTGATAACCATTTTCCAACGCAAATCATGCGCCGAATATGGTCTCGGCATTGTGTACAGTATATACTGCAAACAGATTTTAATTTCCACGCTAGTCGAACGCGCAATTAACACGCATGATAAAATCTTCGTGTTGACGCATATATTACAGTACCACGTGATCGATATATATGTATTATAGTATATTTCGCCTGGACAACCTTTTCGGGATTGACAGTATATATATATATATATAGAGTAATGTGTAGATTGATCCACATGTAGTTACCGTACGTATTCCATATATGGACTAGTATATACTTAATATGCAAGAGCATATACACGACGCTGAACAGCATACACACGACGCTGAACAGCATATACACGACGTTCCAAATATAATAGGTTACATAAGCAGTATAAATTTAGTTTTTAACGGTAAACTTTCGATTCGCCGCATTACCTCAGTGGTCTAGGTCGTGCGCTTTAGCCCTGTTTGTTTCGGGTTCGAGCCCGGTTACGTGCTTTTCTTTTATGCTTTTTTTTTCTTCTTAACACACGAATACTTTTTTTTCTTATATTCTTATATTTTTTCTCAATTTTAAAAGGGTTTTTCTCCCTCACCGGGACTGTATCTACTTCACCAAGTTTAGCTAAAGCGCGAGCCCGAAGGGCGAGTAAGGTTGAGCCTCTCTCTGTATGCGCCATGTTGTTATTTTCGAGCGTTATGTATATGCTCTTCAGCGTCGTGTATATGCTCTTGCATATTGTGCAATCACTTACCTTATATGGAATACGTACTATAAGTGCCTATCGATTGATCACACAAGTAAAAGTATACAGAAAAAATTTGTTGTGGAAACGATGAAGATGGAATAAAGGATATCATTAAATAACACTCATGAGTGTTATTTAATGATATCCTTTATTCCATCTTCATCGTTTCCACCACAAATTATATATATATATATATATATATATATATATATATATATATATATATATATATATATATATATATATATAATATACAAAGTTAATCAGCTAAGCTTAATCAGCGTTTTGTATACATCAGGTATCTCCATGTGGTCGTTTCCTGCGTTTTGGTCCTTGAGGGAATACCACGCCTCTAAAAACAACCGTTCACGATAGTTTTTTGTCTTATTGACAATGGAAGCATTGTTAAAGTCAATCCGGTGGTCGTATTGTTCAGCATGCTTAGCAATTTAGAATACTGATCGAAATGAGAAACCGCTCTCTCGTGTTCTTTTATTCTAGTCTTAAGTGCTCTGTCGGTTTGGCCATAATACACAAAGTCGCAATCGTAACAACAGATTTTGTAAACGACTCCGTTAGTCTGTTCAGGTGGAGATTTATCCTTTGGTTTGGTAAACTGTTGGGAAAGGGTAGTGGTGGGTTTATAACGCACTAAAATATTTTCTCTCCTTAACACTCTAGAGACCTTTTCTGTAACGCCCGGTAAGGTTACACAACTAGAAGCGACACAATCAGCGGGGTTTCCCCTGTTGTTGACACTAGTACGTGGTATGTGTACATTTGCATTCGTGTCATCAGTATGGCGGCGTTTTCTTTTATTGTCGTAAGACTTGATAAACGTAAAGGGGTAACCGTTGTCTCTCAAAACTTTTAATACGTGTTTTCGTTCTCTGCGTTTTCCTTTGTTGGACGACGGAATTTTCTCGGCTCTGTCGAGGAGAGTGCTTAAGACCGACAATTTATGTTGTAGTGGATGATGTGAGTCGTGGTGTAAATACTTGTCTGTGTGAGTTAGTTTTCTATATATGTCGACTTCTATTTTGCCGTTAGAACGGATGGTCATAGTGTCCAGGAATGGTAGGCATCGATTTTCCTCCAATTCGATGGTGAATTGTAAGTGCGGGTTGATAGAATGAAGGTGGTCGTGAAATTCGTTGACCTGGGTTGTTTTCAGGCAGGAATGACTATCGTCAACATATCTGAACCACCACCGAGGGGGATGTGGTGCGGTAGAGATTGCAGTTTCTTCCACATGTTCCATGACTATGTCAGCCACTGTAGCGCTAACGGGTGATCCCATAGCACATCCTGAGATCTGTTGGTAATATTCGTTCTTGTAGGTGGAGAAACTGTTCTGAAGGATGAAATCTAATAATTTGATGATATTAGTAGTCGATATGTGAAGGACGAAATCTAATAATTTGATGATATTAGTAATCGATATGTGAAGGACGAAATCTAATAATTTGATGATATTAGTAATCTATATTATTAGATTTCATCCTTCAGAACAGTTTCTCCACCTACAAGAACGAATATTACCAACAGATCTCAGGATGTGCTATGGGATCACCCGTTAGCGCTACAGTGGCTGACATAGTCATGGAACATGTGGAAGAAACTGCAATCTCTACCGCACCACATCCCCCTCGGTGGTGGTTCAGATATGTTGACGATAGTCATTCCTGCCTGAAAACAACCCAGGTCAACGAATTTCACGACCACCTTAATTCTATCAACCCGCACTTACAATTCACCATCGAATTGGAGGAAAATCGATGCCTACCATTCCTGGACACTATGACCATCCGTTCTAACGGCAAAATAGAAGTCGACATATACAGAAAACTAACTCACACAGACAAGTATTTACACCACGACTCACATCATCCACTACAACATAAATTGTCGGTCTTAAGTACTCTCCTCGACAGAGCCGAGAAAATTCCCTCGTCCAACAAAGGAAAACGCAAAGAAAGAAAACACGTATTAAAAGTTTTGAGAGACAACAGTTACCCCTTTACGTTTATCAAGTCTTACGACAATAAAAGAAAACGCCGCCATACTGATGACACGAATGCAAATGTATACATACCACGTACTAGTGTCAACAACAGGGGAAACCCCGCTGATTGTGTCGCTTCTAGTTGTGTAACCTTACCGGGCGTTACAGAAAAGGTCTCTAGAGTGTTAAGGAGAGAAAATATTAAAGTGCGTTATAAACCCACCACTAACCTTTCCCAACAGTTTACCAAACCAAAGGATAAATCTCCACCTGAACAGACTAACGGAGTCGTTTACAAAATCTGTTGTTACGATTGCGACTTTGTGTATTAAGCCCGGCTCACACTAGAGGAAACAGCTAAGCTGAGCGTCACTCGTGAATGTTGGCGTAAGCTGTTTCCTCTAGTGTGCGCTGCCGTTTTAAAGCCCGACGCACACTAGAGGAAACAGCTAAGCTGAGCGTCACTCGTGAATGTTGGCGTAAGCCAATGTAGGCCGTTTACTGTTACCAAGAATAATTCAACGCTACAAAATTATATATAATAGCAAACGCTAGTATTTAATGACTTAAATCTTACATGTTGTCTCAAGTTTTTCGGCCATTTCTTGAAGAGCTTTCTCCCGTAAGTCCCTGTTCCTGAAATCAGCAGAGCGTACGTCATAAAGGCAAGGATAATCTGGCCAAATATCGGCTAATTTATCCTCTAAAATTGCTTCAGCTACTAGTACCGAACTGTTTGCCGCCATTTTGAGGTTTTAAAAGATAAAATACGCATGCGCAGTCCCTCCGACTGCTAAGCTATTTCCTCAGGATGCGCGCACACTGCGAGGAAAATTTCATTCCTGCCGAAATTATTCAACATGTTGAATATTTGTCGCTGATGGCACGCGTGGCGGAAATCACAGAAAACGGCAGCGCACACTAGAGGAAACAGCTTACGCCAACATTCACGAGTGACACTCACCTTAGCTGTTTCCTCTAGTGTGCGCCGGGCTTCAAGTGTGCGGTGTCATATTCTGTGATTTTCGCCACGCGTGCCATCGGCACCTGATATTCAACATGTTGAATAAATTCGTGCACGAATGAACATTTCCTCACAGTGTGCGCGCTCTCTGAGCTATCAGCTCAGTAATCGATACGAATGCGCATGCGTTTGTATCACATATTCGACTCAAGATGGCGACAAACAACTCAATAGTGGCTGAAGCAATCCTTGAGGATAAATTAGCAGATATTTGGCCCGATTATCCGTGTCTTTACGATATGCGCTGTCCTGAATTTAAGAATCGGGATCTTCGCAATTCAGTTCACGAACAATATTTGCACATGCCCCTTGTGCTTGGCGGCGTGAAACCCAAGATTTTTCACGTCTTTCGATTAGCTGCTCTTAAGCGTCTTCGTCGCAGTAACAAAAGGTAAAGCAAAATTTCTTCATCTTCTGACCAGCTCGAATGATAATTTTCATCAATATTCGCCATCTTGAGTCAAATATGTGATACAAACGCATGCGCATTCGTATCGATTACTGAGCTGATAGCTCAGAGAGCGCGCACACTGTGAGGAAATGTTCATTCGTGCACGAAATTATTCAACATGTTGAATATCCGGCGCCGATGGCACGCGTGGCGAAAATCACAGAATATGACACCGCACACTTGAGGAAACAGCTTACGCCAACAGTCACGACTGACGCTCAGCTCAGCTGATAACGCTAGTGTGCGCCGGGCTTAAATTATGGCCAAACCGACAGAGCACTTAAGACTAGAATAAAAGAACACGAGAGAGCGGTTTCTCATTTCGATCAGTATTCTAAAATTGCTAAGCATGCTTTAACAATGCTTCCATTGTCAATAAGACAAAAAACTATCGTGAACGGTTGTTTTTAGAGGCGTGGTATTCCCTCAAGGACCAAAACGCAGGAAACGACCACATCGAGATACCTGATGTATACAAAACACTTCTTAGCTGATTAACTTTGAACCCTGATATATAATTCAGTTTCGAATTTAATCAGTCATTTTAACTGACGAAGACCTAAGTTACTGGTCGAAACGTCTTAACATCATTTTAAATAAACGTAGTCTTTAACGTTTTTATCAAACCAGTGTCAAATCTTTTATATTTTGCTAATATGTCTAATCCTGGTTACAATTTTAATATTTTTAATATATATATATATATATATATATATATATATATATATATATATATATATATATATATATATATATATATATATATATATATATATATATATAATGTGCTAGTTTTGGTTAGCGAAATACAAAAGAGTGCTCAATGACATATAGACAGAGCGAAATGTATAATTGTGCAAAATACCTCAAAAACTTACCACTACAGTCTGTTTCATACCTCAAAAACTTACCACTACAGTCTGTTTCATCCAAAGATTCCCTTTGGATGAAACAGACTGTAGTGGTAAGTTTTTGAGGTATTTTGCACAATTATATATATATATATAAATATATATATATATATATATATATATATATATATATATATATATATATATATATATATATATATATATATATATATATATATATATATATATATATATGCATGTGTGTATATGTATATGTATATGTATATATGCATGCATGTATAATGTAGTGTTGACAATTCTAATTTAGAAGAAATCAACTGACTATTGTCATATAGCCGCATATTGTCATAAACAGCTTTCACGGGACACGTTTATATTCAACATGAAATAATACAGGAATATTCTATTTAGATACCGTGAGCTAGAAGATATGTAAATAATTGAACTTTCATTTATAATTTTCATACAACAAAGACAATGCTGAACTGCCGGGGATTTTCAATGACAATTAGATTTTCGGCCAATTAAATTTGACACATCGACTTCATTTGCATGGCGATCATTGTTGAATATTTAGTGTGGGGTGACAAAGGTGCACACAGTCAACAATGTAAACTTTGTTTATCACTGACATTTGAAACGCGCGGCTGGTACATGGGTGCTAAGAAAGACCTTAAAACATTATTGATCCGTTTTCTTCTTGTTGTCGTCTACTGTTTGTTAGGTGCTGCTATTTTCTATGCCATCGAGCATAAAGACGAAGATGAAGACAAGATCAAACATAGAAAGGATCAACTCTTCAACACAACAAAGACAAAAATTATGCGTAGGTTTGGTATTAATGAAACCGAGTTTGACATATTAGCGGAGAACATTGTTCAGGCGAAATCACACACTCCATTGCAATGGACATTTACGAGAGGGATAGACTTATGCTGGCAAACTATCACTACAATAGGTAGGTCTACACTCGAAACATATGTTGCTAATACGAATGACATTATCGGTATGTAACAGATATATACAATTTACCACTTGAGTGCACTTATAAGGCCCATATCACATATGCCAGCGAAATCATGCCGATATTAAAACTGGACGGACTTTTAGGTGTCAATAGCATTTAGCAAAACGTGAACTAGATTGTAACCAACGTACATAGGAAATGCTTATCAACCTGCAACGTACATTTTTTGCACATATGTATTAACTACAACCTAGCTATGTGAATCTAGAAGCGGCAAGAAATTAAGTCTATCCACAATTTATAGAACTATATACCCCTTACATCGTTATACCATACCACACCACAAGCCTATTCTATTAAAAGAACTCACACTCAGTGTTCAAATGCATATAAACTATAATGATATCAACTCTCAAGTCTTTGCGCGACTATAAAGTAAACTGTAAATACGGGACTGACAGAGCCGCGATGTTATAACAGGGATGATGTCATCTATTCGTAGTCATATATGCGGGTTTCATGTATGTTTTTGTTGCTGAACGCGCCCTTTGAAAGACTTGCTTAATTGGCTTGCCATAAATGAACTTTTATAACTTTTATGTCTGAGTAATATGAGTAATATCGGTGACTGACAATTCTGCACACGCTTTTCTAAAACGAACCATAATTAATTTTAATTCTACTGCCGAACAGCATGTTATTGAACAACACGCATTCAGTAGCCAGGCAATTAACTAGATGGATGTGCACGTTGCGAATACAATAAATTGGTCATGAAATATTCAGTTGCATGCACTTGCACCGTTAGTTTTAGGAATAAAGAAGATATTATTTTGCAACGTGGTGTAAATTTATACCAAAAAGCAATAGCTATAAAAGGTTTATATAAAGCTCAACTAACACGACAGCGATTTTTATCATTGTTACAATGGAAACTAATAATAATGTTTGCTTATGGCTTATAAACTGAACATATGCATAGTATATTGCAAGCACAGCCGCATCGGTACATAAAAAGCAAACTAGACATGTCTCTATAATCGAAAATAAAAGATATTAGGTTGTAAGATACAAAGTAAAAAGATGTCAAAGAACCAGTCTCGATACAACTCGCTCCATGAAACACATCGATCTGTGTTGGGTCGCCACTAATCCATACTAACAGGCTTTGTGAGTGGTTGGTTATAACAATGAAAGACAATAAACTATAGAAATTGGTTTTCTAAAGAACGAATCACAAACAATGATGACTTTTGTTTGAAAAGTCCAATCACAAAGTTCGATCATTTTTTATTGCTCATGGTTTTTTTTTTGGACCTATACACCGCAAATTCAACGCGTCATTTTCACAAGCAATTTTGAGTAGGATATCATGTTTTATACTAATTGTGACTGATTGCGTGGAGTAAAGTGTCATTACAAAGGCAATCATGCATGCATGATTAACTAACTTGAGCTATAGTACCTGTATATATTTGTCATATTATTTAATTTTAATATGCAGATAGCAATGAGTAGATTTACTTAAACGGTTGCCGCGGTTGTAATTTATTTTCTCCCACTTCTGAGTAACATGGATTTTCTGCTCTTACATGAGAGTAAAATCAGTAAATATATTAACGACCAGTGTACCTCAAGTTGTGCAAAAGCGAAACGTTAGTTACGTTACGTTGAGTAAATGTACGTGTTCGGTTCATTTGTGGAGTAGGACGCAAGCATGCATGGTAGGAGAAATGAAATGTTTGAGGACGCTTTATTATGCCTATGGCTATACATGGGGCATATTATAATACAAGGCTGCAGACGGCTTAATTAAGGCGTATACAGTATATATATGCATAAAATTTGCTTTCACTACAACATACGAATATCAACATCATTAGCATGACAGCAGTAGCGGCGCCAGCGCGATAAGTGAGGGGGGCATATTCATATATTCGTGTTCTGCACAATTAATTTCTTTTGAAGTCGATTCGATTTCAAAAGAAATTAATTGTGCAGAACACGAATATATGAATATGTCCCCCTCACTTATCGCGCTGGCGCCGCTACTGCATGACAGAGGCCAATACGGTTTAAATTTTACTTTTGACAACTCGATGAAAATAAGAACGTCCAAGAACGTCAGCTGGATTTGTTTGTTTCGGTGAGCTGGGCTTAGACGAAAATGACCAACGTGCATGAAGTTACGTGGACTCAGAGGATACACATATATAGAGGATATACTCATCATTGACATAAATCGTTGCAGGAAACTACACCAGACATGCATCAACTACAAAAACAAACGAAAGACCAACAATTAACAACAATTGAATCAGAAGTTGCGGCATTACTTTAGAATGCCCCGCAGCTGAGAAGACGCTGTGTAGCAAATGGCTACTGGCTACACACGTAAAAATCTCTCAACTTGTAACAAGTTTGCAGACAAGCCGTCAACAAGATATGTTCGCACTGCTTGTACCAAGTTTGTCAACAAGTTGTTCCAAACTTGTTGACAACTTGTAACAAGCTTGACGAAAATATTAAACTTGTTACAAGGTTGTTTTAACAACTCTGATACAGTCCTGTTGTAGCACGTTTGTTACAAGATTGACAACACAAGGCTGTAACAATATTGTTATATCATGCTGTATCAGTCTTGTTGGAACAATCTTGTAACATGTCTGATAGTCCCATCAAGCTTGTTACAATTTGTCAACAGCTTGTTCCAAACTTGTTCCAACAAATTCGGAACAAGCAGTGCGAATACATCTTGTGAACAACTTGTGAACAGACTTGTTACAACTTGTTTGCAGGTCTGTAGCAACTTGTGCGTTTTTACGTGTGTACGTGACAACAGTATAACTACAAGTACCATGCATGCACACTGTACATAAACTAATATTAATTCGTAGTCACGTCGCAATGTAGCCACGTAGTGATGTAGCCACGTAGCTAGCTATCCATATTATGCTAGAGGATAGGTTTAGAATTGGGGTTATAGTATATCTATTGTGTAACCAGTATCCATGGCAAATGGAAATATATTTTGGACTGGGGGTATTCTAAAAGTACTCCGAAATTGCTAAAATTTGTGTGGAGGGCATTCAATCCAATGGTTGAGATATATACCTTGTATTTAATGCCCTTGTGCGCTTGGTTATTAATTAATTGCTACTGTTCTCTACAAAAACAATGGTAATTAGTAATACTTAGAGTTGCCAATAACGTCATCGCAAGTCTCGAATCTGCCGACATCCGAGCACCTCGATGATACTTTTTATGTATCTTGGTGCCCATACTATATCCACATACATACATACATACATACACTTTATTTAAACTCGAATTTACAGAGTAGCTTGAACTAATGAGCTAATATCTTCGAGCATAAATCTAAATCTAAATATACAATTTATATTTTAAAAAGGAATAGAAAAATCTAACGTTCTAATTGCGGTTTTAAATTTATTAATATCCATTGCCGTCCTAAGATCGTCCGTAAGCGAGTTCCAACTCTTAGCCGCTAAATATTTAATGGATTCCAATCCATACTTGGTCGTTTTTGGTTTCGTTAACGCTAATATATTTTGGCCTCTAAGCATGTATTTAGACGTTCTAGTTTTAAATAATCTTTTTATATAATTAGGATACTTAGGATGCAAAAGGCTCTTATACACCATAGATAACATACTATGCATTCTAGCATTATATAATGTACTAGTATTTGCTTGAGATAATAAGTCACGATAATTAGATCCCTTATCCTGAAAAATGTATCTTAATATACGCCTATTTAGAGATTCTAATTTGTCAGAATTTCTTTTTCCACAAAAATGCCATATCAGAGAGCAATAGCGAAAATGTGGTAAAACAAATACTTTATAAAGTTTTAATAATAATTTTTTTATAAAGAGGCTTCCAAACCTCTTAATTACACTAAACTGATTGTTAACTTTGTCGCAAATTGTTGTAATGTGGGCAAACGGCCTGACTTGTAGGTTCGATTCCCATTTGGTTGATAAAAAAGTTGTAATGTGGGCAAACGGCCTCACTTGTAGGTTCGATTCCCATTTGGTTAAAAAAAAACCCCCAAAAATTGGCTTGAATCAAGCACGCCTTTCCACTCGTGCCCGCAAGCTGGAACGAAGGCTTCGCACATTAGAGTCGCCCACATGTTAGGGGTCCTCATTGCCCTGATGGTTATCAGGTGGAGATATGATGACATATGACAGATATGTATCGTAAATCGAATTTTTTGTAAATACAGGTGTATAAAAAAAGTAGACAATTTTGAAACGGCTCTTAACCTCGCGAAACGGCTTGAAGTATGAGGTTTTTTATTAATATACATTGCTTGGGTACTTATACGGTGTAGAATAAATAATATTCTGAAATTTTATTAATGTTTCAAACCCAGGGGTGTGCGTATTTTGAAACACATTAAAAATGGCTTGCGCGCGAAATTTAAAGGCTTAAAGGTGATTTTGAGTTGGTAGGTAGACAATATGTAAGGTGTTTCATTGCTGTTCAAAATTTCAAGAAATTTGATTGAGTTTAAGCTGGGCCGTCGCTAGAGCGTTAATTGGGGCGTTGAATATTCATATTTTCATGTTATGCCCGATTGATTTCCTTTCAAATCAAGTTGATTTCAAAAGAAATTAGTCGGGCATAACACAAAAATATGAATATTCAACCCCCCAATCTAGCGACGGCCCTGAGTTTAAGCCATTTAAAACGTCGTGCGAACGTATATTTTTCTCAATAAGAATCGTTTTAATAAAGAAATGTTCCAGTCTTAATTCAATGTCCCTTGGGAGTTGTATTGCAAATTAAGTGAATACATAAATTGAACACGCACAAAGCTAATGTTGCTAAAAATATGGAAGTTCGCGCGGCGTTTTGAACCACTTAGACTCGAGCAAATTTTCTGAAATTTCGTACAGCAATACAACACCCGACAAATTTTCCATCTACCAAGTCAAAAATACTTTAACGCATTTACGTTTCGCGCGCAAGGCATATTTATCTTGTCGTAAAAGACACAACCCCCGGGTATTGAAGTTTTAAATTTCTCATTTTTTCGGTTTATTTTAGATTATAAGTACCAAGACAATCTATTTTAATACAAAACATCGCACATTTAGGCGTTTAGCGAAACAGAGAGCGATTTCAGATTTGTCTACTTTTTTTATACACCCTGTAGTTTAAATAAGAAAGAATACGCTACAAAGCGAAACAAATCCTGAAAATAAAACAAACTTTGAAAAAGTATCTCTGGAAAAAATAAAATACCCACAACATCACGCACGTAAGATCCCCCTTTCCTATACCGGAATAAGCAGTATGGCCTTTGTTGGTGTGCATGTGCACATTGACGGTTTGGTGTGCATGTGCACGAAAAGGTTTTGATTACTTGCAAATGAAATTTCATTCAATAGTGAAGAAAATTACTTTACTTTTTTTAATCCCTAAGATTGATTGCACATGCACCTTCTATAGGGCTGTAAGAAATTCTCCACAGACGAGCGACATCATTAGCAATAATACAGAATGCATTGTATTTATTCTGTAGCTGAAGTTTTATTTGACAATTATGACATTGTTGCCTGCTTCCTACATGCTTCATTGTTGTATTATTAAACATTCTGTCGTCTTAGATTAATTGACACGTATATCTCATAAAAAATTATCTAGGCTAAATTGTCACATCAAATGTGTTCGTGTTATATATAGGTTATGGTAACAAGCCACCTACGACTATTGTGGGACAACTTTTCCTCATTCCCTATGCTATCATCGGAATTCCGCTTGCAGTGTTTATGCTGAACACAATTGGTCAAAATATTTGTCATTTTGTGAGCTTCATCATTAGAGGGATCGAGAAAGGATTGGGAAGAAAGGAAGTAAAAGAATGTTGTAAAGTAAAGTTGTTGTGCTCAGTTTCTTTTCTGACTGTTGCTTTGTTGGTATTCATGGCTGGTGTTAGTATAAAGTCGGAAGGTTGGACATTTGGACAAGGTCTATATGTCTGGTTTGTTACATTTAGCACAGTAGGATTTGGGGACTATATTCCAGGGAATGGAACAGATGCTGCAGATAGCCCCATCGCGATCATATATCGGATCATTTTTGTCTTGATTGGGCTCAGTTTGATATCTACATTCTTCAATGCCATAACAGATTTAATCGAGGAAAAGAGGAAAAAAGCAGAGCACAAATCCTGGATTCGTTTTTTCATTTCTGCTCTCACTTGTGAGAAAAGAGAAGACGTTGACAGCAAAGATGTTATTGAAATGAAGGAACATCAAACAGCAAATAATCAAACAATATGAAAAATATCATGTAATTCATATTATGAAAAAGGTAGAGATATTTTGCTATAATTTAAAGTCCTTTGTAATTCAACAATATTAATGCACAATATTCAGCAATGTTGAGGTAATTTGCATATTTTCGATCCAACCATGGAGAGACCGTGGAAGGTCAATATAAACTTTAACTACAACTTTAAAGTCGGAAAAAATCATCGATTGAGACATGGATTCCAACTAACCATAAATTTCGAAGACTCTGAAAACGAAGGTGTCCTTGATCCCGCATCTTGGAGGTATTAAACGAAACTAAACCTTATGATTCAGAGAAAATTAAATCGTTGCTCTACTCAACTGAATGCAACATTAACAGTTTTTAAAAGGGGTAAGATGTGCATGTATATGCAAGGACGAATTGCGTTACTCGTGTCCATGAGGACTGTAAACAGCAATCGAATGTAGAATGCCAGTGAGACTGCCTCCACGGAGCAAAGCTAGGGGAAAAGAATAACTTTGTTTCTTGCGACATCGAAATATGCGATATTTTATAATCTGTTGTATTTATTTTAATTGCACACCTGCAATTTAGACAATCAATCACGATTCTTAGTTCATATATAAGTATACATATAGTACATTTGATGTTGTATCATTTGAGCAAGTTTGATTAAAGCATATACATTCCATAAATGTCAATCTTTTCCTACACGAGATTTTTTTCAGCAACTTTTGAAGCGAGGTTTTTATGCAGGACACAGACTGTACTGGCACTTAATATATATATGTGTATATATATATATATATATGTATATATATATATATATATATATATATATATATATATATATATATATATATATATATATATATATATATATATATATATATATATATATATATATATATACGTATATACGTATATACATATATAGATATATAGATATACACATATACACATATACACATATACATATACATATACATATACATATACATATACATATACATATACATATACATATACATATACATATACATATACATATACATATACATATACATATACATATACATATACATATACATATACATATACATATACATATACATATACATATACATATACATATACATATACATATACATATACATATACATATACATATATATATATATATATACATATATACAAAAAACAGACAAGTTTTTGCTGCTGTCGCTACCCTGGGTTTCACGCACTAGGCGATCATCAGGCGATGATCGCCTAGTGCGTGAAACCCAGGGTAGCGACAGCAGCAAAAACTTCTGTTTTTTGTGTTTTACGCTCTACTTTCTCCGGTATTGAGCGCTCTTTTAGTTCCGGTCATATATATGCTACTTTTCGTAACATATCTATTATATACATATATACATATATATATATATATATATATATATATATATATATATATATATATATATATATATATATATATGTATATATATATATATATATATATATATATATATATATATATATATATATATATATATATACATATATATACATATATATATATATATGTATATATATATATATATATATATATATATATATATATATATATATATATATATATATATATATATATATATATATATATATATATATATACGTATATACATACATATATATATATATACACACACACACATACACACATATATATATATATATTTATATATATATTATAATAATAAGAATAATAATAATAAGGAAGGCAAATTTTGCTGTCGCTACTCTGAGTTTCACGCGCTTAGGCGATCATCGGGCAACTGACAGATTATTTACGTATTCACAAATTTTACAGCTCAGTTATATTCGTAGGTGGTGTTTTGTTACATGACGACATTTGCTAAATAGTTCGGAGCGTTTATTCAAAATGTTTTTGTTTCGTCTTTTTAAAATTAAGAGTTTTTCTTCAATGCATAGGCCACATCTTCTCTGGCCGGGTTTGCAAGCCAGGATTTTCTTTATGATTCCCCACTTGATCTTGTGTAGTCGTTTGCTTCTCTTTAGTTGCCAAATGTATTTGGAAAGTTCGGTCTCGTTTTGGTATTTGATGTTGTTGACGGATTTTGTGTGGTTCCGGAATCTGGCTTGAAGGCAGTTGCCTTGCATTGGGCACTGATTGTGGTTTCTGCAATTGCAGAGGTGTGGGTCGTTTGTGCGCTTAGTTGTGTTTTGCTCGTCGTGTTTCCTTAGTAGTCTTGTTGTGTCGGTTGATGAAGCATTTCATGCTCTCGCTGCAGCTATAACTTACGCGTACTATGTGTCTGTTGAATATTTTATGTAGTTTGTTGTTGCGCGGGAAGTGCTTGTCGATTAGTTTTAAGAATTCGCTGCTATGTTGGTTTTTACGTTTTTGCTAAAAGGGGGGGTTACACCATATTACGTTTCGTTGTCGTTTGTTGCGTGTGCTTGTGCTGGTCTTTGGTTGTTCGTATTTTAGTTGTGCGATAAAGTTTCTTCGCGTCAAGGCGTCATTGGGAGTATCTAATTGGAGCGGGTAGCGGGTCGCGGGTAAGTGGAGCGGGTAAGGGTAAATGGAGCGGGTAAATGGAGCGGGTAATTTTTCCGGGAATCAATCGCCGGTAATCATTCCCTGGAAGTTATGGAAATTTTGCGTATCGAAGTGGAGATTGGAAAAAATGGCGACCATTTTGGTGATTTACGTTTCGAAACTCTTGGGAAATAAACTGTATTTACCGAGCAGGTATGAAAATAATCAAAAAGAATATGTATGATTTACAATATATTTTAGCTATTTTGACTTTTGTTCTAGCAATGTTAACGCAACACTAAAATTTAACACACTTTAGAATATGAATATTTATATACACTTTAGAATATCAATAAATCGAAGTGATCAAATAGATCAAAGGCCCCAGTTACACGATAGCGGATTACTATCGCAGTATTATCACTGGTTGCAAAATGAATGTTACATAATTATTTACATAATGTTTTCAGCACAATAGTTGGGAAGTTCTGCAAAATATTAAAAGTATGCACTGTATAGGAATTGCCAAGTACTGTTTATTGTAGCATGCAGTTTACTTTAGGTTTAAATACTGCAATTTATTCAATTATTCAACACATATTAATGTAAAAACTTAATTTATATTATTTGGTTTACAGAGTATGTGAAAATACAGTTCCTGGACACAGTATAGAAAATAGACAGTAAGGCCACTCAGCAGTGCGACATAACTCCCCATACTGTGTCCTGGAGCACATGCACAAGATTGACTCATTTATACAACAATTACTAATTTGCCCTGTCAAGCTGTGTATTTTCTACTGACTGTTCTGATACCCCCATTAAGTGGTAATGCCCCTCGATGTGCCATATAGTTTATTTGCCTAATGCCAGAATATTTTACTGGCCAAGGGAAGAGCTCTGTCACTTGATGCATTAGACCAGAAGCATTGTTAGTTAACCCAGTATTAATTACACGATTAGGCTTCCTGATCGATGAGTAAAATTGATTGCAGTTACATGTCAAGTAAAAAATAAGTAGGGTGTAATGGGTTGAGTAGCAGAGCTCTTCCACTAATAAGTGAATTTCTTAGCCATTTGGTGAATAAAAGTAGGGCACACCAGAAGCATTGCTGCTTGACGAACATATATTGCACTGGCTTACCTACGAATATCATTAGTCAAACACTAAAACCCCCACACTTTCCCTTTTGTACTTTGTTATCATTTACAGTATTTTGTTCTATGCATCTCTGTAGTGATTCTTTGATTTTATATGATAAATTGCAATACTTGTGACAAAGAACACCTTCTCTTTGAGATTCACTGCATGCAAGCACACAAAAGTAACAAAATTTAACTTTTATTACTGTATTTTTCAATAATTTTGTAACTGCTACAGTAATACAGTAATTGACAACAAATTACAATTTAGCAGAAATGTGCAGGTTTTAGTGTTTTGACTGTAAGAAGGGATCATCTTAATTTATTATTTAGTTGGGAAATCCACCATCTCTGGCAAGGTGGTACTGTAAAGACAAATTGCTAGGGGTAAAATATGGTATTTCAGTATTTGTAAGTTGGCAAAGTCAAAAAGTGTCGTTTAATACTAGACCTGTCATTTTTGCAGTTTGTCATTTTTGCAACCTATTTAACGATAGTGACGATACCGTATTCATAGTCCAGTATTTGTATAATTCTGTAAGTGACAAATCTATCCTGAAATAGCAAAATTTGATGTCACTGCGATAGTAATCCGCTATCGTGTAACTGGGGCCTTTGATCTCTTTGATCACTTCGATTTATTGATATTCTAAAGTGTATATAAATATTCATATTCTAAAGTGTGTTAAATTTTAGTGTTGCGTTAACATTGCAAGAACAAAAGTCAAAATAGCTAAAATATATTGTAAATCATACATATTCTTTTTGATTATTTTCATACCTGCTCGGTAAATACAGTTTATTTCCCAAGAGTTTCGAAACGTAAATCACCAAAATGGTCGCCATTTTTTCCAATCTCCACTTCGATACGCAAAATTTCCATAACTTCCAGGGAATGATTACCGGCGATTGATTCCCGGAAAAATTACCCGCTCCATTTACCCGCTCCATTTACCCTTACCCGCTCCACTTACCCGCGACCCGCTACCCGCTCCAATTAGATACTCCCGGCGTCATTGTATGTAGGGGCTGCTTCGTCGAAGGTTTCTTTATCGCAGCACAGGGCATTGATTCGTCGGTTAATGGAGTGGGGTAGCTCCCGTATGATTGGGGGCGGATGGTTGGAAAACTGGTTGATGTAGAGTGGGTCGTCGTTCGGTTTTCTGTAGGGTTTGTAGGAACCGTTGTTCAGGTCAAAGGTCAGGTCCAGGAAGTTTGTGCGAAGTTGGTTAGTCTGTGCAGTTATTTTCAGTCCGAGATTGTCAAACACAGCGGCGAGTTCTTTTCTTTCCCTATCGCATAGTCTGCCAGATCTGGTGTTAATCACTGCCAGGCCGTCATCGCGGTACAATCCAACGTCTTTTCCAAAGCGATCTTTTAAGGTGTTGAGTATAAACAGCCCGATGAGTTCACAAACTTCGGCTCCATCGTAACTTCCCATGGTTACATCGAAAGTGTTGCCGGAATTCCGTTTGGACCATGCACGGTTTTGATGGAGTGATTTACGGGTGTGTTTGATTATTGTCACGTCGCGGTCAGTGATGTTAGCGAATTGCTTTGCCCATGATATAGCTCGGTCTAAGAGTTGCTCGGAAATAGATAGGTAGAAATCTACGATGTCAAAGGAAATAAACGATTTCCTTTGTTTGTTGTCGATAGATTGGAACCAGGAGATGGCATCGGTGGAGTTACGCAACTGGTTTACTTTGGTGTGCGCTCTGATTTCATTGTTAATATTGTCCAGCATAGATTTACTGACGTTGCCTAGTTGGTTTTTAGCGGGGTTGATAAGGTGGCATTTAGGGTGGCTTTCGAAGTCTTGCTTATGGTCCTTCAGAGATATAAATGCCGATGCCTCGTTCATTGGGTCTAAACGGTTAGATATCTTTAACTCGCTGGCCATAGATTTCATTTCATCGTTGATCCCGTTTTTGATGCCGTCATGAGCGTGAAGAAGATAAGAGATTCAAGAGCTTGAAAAAGACAAGAGAAAGATCAACGCTTCTAACAACGTTTTTGTGTTCGCAGACAAAACAAGAAACATTTACGAAATGGGCGCCCCCGCTTACAATAAACTATTGACAAAGAACGTAACAAAGACTAATAAGCACGCTCATGACGGCACCAAAAACGGGATCAACGATGAAATGAAATCTATCGCCAGCGAGTTAAAGATATCTAACCGTTTAGACCCAATGAACGAGGCATCGGCATTTATATCTCTGAAGGACCATAAGCAAGACTTCGAAAACCACCCTAAATGCCGCCTTATCAACCCCGCTAAAAACCAACTAGGCAAAGTCAGTAAATCTATACTGGACAATATAAACAATGAAATCAGAGCGCACACCAAAGTAAACCAGTGGCGTAACTCCACCGATGCCATCTCCTGGTTCCAATCTATCGACAACAAAGGAAATTGTTTCGAAAGGGTTCAAGGACGCAAAGCTTATGGTGTGGCCACCAGCATCGCCTGACGTCAACCCAATTGAAAACCTCTGGTCCATAGTCAAACGAAAATTGTATGAGACTGGTAAACAGTATCATAGCAAAAATGAACTTAAAGAGGCTATAAAACAATGTTCCAAGACTATTTCACCTGAAACAATCAAGAATTTAACAAGCTCCATGGATGAAAAACTTGTCAAAATCCTGGAAGCCCATGGATGCTATATTAATATGTACCTGTTGCTGCAAGTACTACCATTTTGTGAATTAGCATTGTTGAGTGGATATTGTTATTAATGTTCACGCGGCAGATAGAAATTTCTGTGCTCTTGCTCTGCGGCATGATATCGTTACACAGCATATTTCACTATTACTTTAATATTTTGGATCCTAATTGATGAATTTGTCATGTAGCTTCTACAGTTATCTGTAAATTATGTGAAATTAAACGTGCTTTCTTATACTACAAGATTTTTTGGTTTGGCTTGATTTTACATAATATCGCGTCCAATTATTTGTTTGCATATTAGCTTTACACGTACTGTATACATGTCTTACTAAAGAAATTATGCTAAAACAACTATTCGCCTCAGGCTCAGTGATTATGGTCGACTTTGCATATTTAACACTTATTCCAGTTGACAGGACCCGAGGGAAACAGTCTGATTTGTAGACTCGAGACCGCCGATAGTCGAATCCTTGCTTCTTTTTAAATGTCCTCACTTCGGAAAAAACTATTGCACTCCTAGGAGTGCAATGGAACGTATTATATTGCACTCTTGGAAAATGGAACTTTTTATTTAATATCACATGACCATAATCAATCAATCAAACGACCAGAATTTAATGAGGTATTATGAATATATGAAAGTCATAATACAACCTGAATGACAACGCTGTACAACCGAATGTTTATAGCATGCCCAAACGCTTAAATGAGTGTGATTTTTACCAGTTTCGATTCATTCTATATTCAGGTGGGTTGACCATGCTACGGTCTCCATCCCTAACGATCGGCAGCGGGAAAAAAGCTGCTGGCTGAGTCTGTAATATCAGTTAGTCATGAGCATAATTATGTATAATCATCTTGTGAGATCACTCTCCTCCGCAGAGGCTTTTTTGATCTCTTAAACTAGTGCCTTCTTGTTAGTCGTACATGACTTTTCCGCAGATAATGAGTTTCGCGGAGGATTGTGGGAGGTTGAAATTTGAGAAGGGAAGCCTCTGCAATATAATGTGTTCAAGTGAGCGATTTTGTGAACACGACATAGCGTGGCGATACCTCCGATATAGATATTCGTGAAATTCCGTCGCAAAATCGGACTTATCATAGTTGGCAAGTGAAATTGTTTATAATTACAGATATTTCTTTTTTTGGGGTACATGCTTTTTGGACTTGCTATATTTTGAAAGAATTTAATATGCAAATCCGCCATCTTGTAAACATATGGCAGAGGCTTTAAGGCACTATTTAAGATTTTAATGTTTATAACTTATAAAACCAAAAAGCCTCTTTGGAGGAGAGTGCTGTGAGATCATTAAAACGCAATAAAGCAGCCTTAATGTACATATACGTGAAGGAAATGCAACGCGAACAATATTAATGCATGATTTTCAATATTCATGAGGCTAATAACACAGCTGACCTGTAAAAAACAATTGTCGGTATACATTACTAATCCTTGTATTGGACAATGTCATCCTTTTATAAACTCATTAACATATGTCGTGTCTGTTCACAATCCTATTTTGCCTTAGCGCTCTCCTGTCTGCATCACTGAGAAAATGGAGACACCGCAGACACGTAATCCTGCTAAGGAGTCGCATTATGATACTCGAACAGTTATATTTCGTACGTTTCTGGTTTTTACCTACATTTGTTTCGGAAGTGGAATATTTCATCTGTTAGAACGCAATGAATCTGCGAAGGAATCTGCGAATTTTGAAGCGAGCTACAATAAAACAATGTCAAGCATTTTACGCCGTGGTATGTCGAATGAAACTGAAATGCAGATAATGATGGCAGAAATTCGAAGAACATTTCTGCAAGAAAGCTTTCCTACCGAGTGGAGTTTCCTTGGAGGAGTAAATATCTCAGTACAAGCTATCACCACAATAGGTTAGTTATACTCTCATTGTGGCATATGACTATCTATTTTCACTCGATTAATCAATACATATATGATAGAAACAAATTAATCAATCTGCAGAACTATCCTGTAAAGCTGACAAATATAAATTTTGGCTAGGCCATGAAATGCGGTTTAACTGGGCAAATTTAAAAACACAATGACATTGCCCTCAAAAAGTATTCTATATAAATTAACATGCAAGGAGAGAGTAATTAAGTTTCGTGTACACAACTTTAATTTATGTGCTATGTAAACTGTAGTATGTTGTCATTGTATGCTAACGCTGTCTGTGGTGCAGTCAAAAGCACACAAAAGCATATTAATGGTATCCTTAACTATCTGAAACGATATAAACAGAATTTAACGTTTCAAGGCCCTTCGCTCGTTTCTGCCGGTGGTCATTGCATGCATATTAATTGCACTATATAGAACTATTATATATGCGTATGGATATTAGACTGGGACTATATATCCTGCACAGGACAAAATTTATTTAATAAATCAGCTATGACTTCGCCGTAGAGCTGCATGAGAAACCAATATAAGCTTTACAAAACCTAAAGAAGCCTGCAGATACGTATTCGTTGCGATAACGAAACAAGTGTGTGATATTAAATCATTCATTTTAGATCATATCACTCTAATTTCGTGCAGAAAGTTTTCGACGTCGTGTTGAACAGATGTAAAATTCTGTTTAAAGATATCAATCTAACGTAATATCAGGCTGCGTCATTGAAAATAGATCGACTAGCTATATACTCTTGTTCGACTTGCTATACTCTTGCAGGTGTTTCTTTTCCTGAGTGAATTTACCATGCAAAGTATGCATGAAATTGTATTTCAGAGCTAACAATCTTGAGCCTATACTAGGCGGTCTACGCCTCAATAATTCAATCACACTGCCGAGAGGGAGAATCTCCCCGGTGTGAACCAGTGTCATATCTCGGCGGCAATCTGCTCGCTTATCGAGAGACGTATTATAATCTGGAGCGGTTAAGTGGTTTCAGCCTATTTTTCAAATCGCCGGATTTAATACGGAAAAGTCTCGTTTTCGGTGATAATATTTATTGTGAAGCGGTAGGGAAGTTCATGAGTTTGTATCGCTGATAAATCGAAGATTGTTGTAAATGTGCGACATGCTGTTCATGCATCTACGCACAAACTTAATTATTTTAAAGACACTGGCTTTAACAACTATAAGAAAAGCTGCATGATATGAATGAGGCACATGAGCTACGACAGGCGTACATTTAACTGCACATGAAACTATTTACGCAGGAAATAATGTGCATACATCGTGCATGGAGCAACAGGACAATTGAGAATCCAAGAAAGGGCATAAGCAATGAAATTTTTTATTGTTTCATATGAAGGAGCATGAAAATTAAGCCGATTGGTGTGCCTGATATACATATACATCTCTAAAGTTCAATGTGAAGATCATTGTCCGAAAAAAATGTCCACGTGGATAAGTATAACAAGTTATAGCAATTTCGTATCAGGGGCTTGGGGACGACAGTGTTACCTTGGCAACAATATTAGAAATGTTTTTTGATGCGTAGTGTCATATAGTATCCTTGTGCAAAATTTTATTGAGTTTGAGTGAATAATAACTGAGCTATGCTCGTTTATGTTTTTATTAAACCTATACTTACCAAACTTGTGACATCACAACTTTGTTGAATCAGCAGTTTATATTTTGTACATTTTTGCGAACAACCTCGGAACTAACTAAGCGGCCAATCGGCTTACTTTTTAATGCTCTTTCACATGAAACAATAAAAAGTTTTATTGCCAATGCCCTTTAAATGAGAATAACTTTAATTTTCAGACAAATTATTTAACTACGGTAGCACAACTAATACAAATTTTAATTTTGTTTACCTGAATCCAATTAAACAATTTCAAATCAAGCTGTGAGCAGATGCTATTTATCCTTGCAATAAAATTGTGAATGTGTTGAACACCGGCTGTATATACTACTCACTCTATAAAAACACAATTTCTACTATTGATCTTACGAATATTAACGATATAAGCACGATGGATTCTTATGCGTTAATTAGTATGAATGTTGATCATTCTTTTATGATGGTTTTGAAAGTGAGTAAAGCAATTGCATGGAGTATAACATAAACTAATTTATCTTTCAATCCGCAGGGACCGCCATATGTAGTTACCGTACGTATTCCATATATGGAATAATATATACTTAATATGCAAGAGCATATACACGACGCTGAACAGCATTACACGACGCTGAACAGCATATACACGACGTTTCAAATATAATAGGTTACATAAGCAGTATAAATTTAGTTTTTAACGGTAAACTTTCGATTCGCTGCTTTAGCTCAGTGGTCTAGGTCGTGCGCTTTAGCCCTGTATGGGCCCTGTATTCTTATATTTTTTCTCAATTTTAAAAGGGTTATTCTCCCTCACTGGGACTGTATCTACTTCACCAAATTTAGCTAAAGCGCTAGCCCGAAGGGCGAGTAAGGCTGAGCCTCTCTCTGTATGCGCCATGGTTGTTATTTTCGAGCGTCGTGTATATGCTCTTCAGCGTCGTGTATATGCTCTTCAGCGTCGTGTATATGCTCTTGCATATTGTGCAATCACTTACCTTATATGGAATACGTACTATAAGTGCCTATCGGGACCGCGGAGTGGGCGGAGGTTGTAGCATGCCTCCATACTGGACCCCCTATATCGGAACAGCTGCTGATGGACAATGTCAGAACGATATAGCCATCGGACATTTGACATTTCAAAGGGTTTCTGCTCGAAAATCGTACATATAACCATGTTTTTCAATATTTCAGCGTTTATTTATCACTTAAATAAATATCGTTTTTATGTACATATACCCATAGGCGGCCCAATTCAGTGTGTACTTTTATATAGAGATCAGTGCGCACGAAACACACTTCGTAGTTTATATAGTTAATTTCCTAAGGTTGGCAACTCTTTGAACTTTTTGAAATACACGGCACGAAATAAATCCGTAGTTTTTCAAAACCAGAAGGAAAACAGCTTTAAAAACAACACAAATATAAACTAGGATAATTTTACTAACCTGTTAGCAACTTTTCTTGTCAAAACACGGCTTTAAACGGTCCGTATTTGAACGAAATATAAAGGCATTTTGCCGATTTCTCGTCTGTAACTATGCGGGATGCCCTCATCCTGCTACTGGAAAGAGCATAGGCGGCCCAACTCAGTGTGTAGTTTCATATAGAGATCAGCAGCGAGCGGTAGCGTATTGTTTACCTATATAAGATACATGAGGTTGGCAACTAAATTTCACCTGACGAACATATGACTTTTGTTAAACACAAAATACATCGCTCGTGGAATTAAAAACAGGTAAAAAATTATAACACGTTAATCTCCGATAATTTTACTAAACATACTCAATGAAATTTGTCTTCAATGTTTCCAAATGGCTGCAAAATTTTAACATATTTTTCATGCATTGACAAAAAATTTCTTGTCCCAATGCGGGATGCCAGAGGTGATGCCATACGTCAGCATTTAAAAAGCATTTATACGCTCCTATTGGTGCACTTTTAACGAAGTATTTATTTAAACCAATAGGAGCGTATAAATGCTTTTTAAATGCTGACGTATGGCATCACCTCTGGCATCCCGCATTGGGACAAGAAATTTTTTGTCAATGCATGAAAAATATGTTAAAATTTTGCAGCCATTTGGAAACATTGAAGACAAATTTCATTGAGTATGTTTAGTAAAATTATCGGAGATTAACGTGTTATAATTTTTTACCTGTTTTTAATTCCACGAGCGATGTATTTTGTGTTTAACAAAAGTCATATGTTCGTCAGGTGAAATTTAGTTGCCAACCTTATGTATTTTATATATGTAAACAATACGCTACAGCTCGCTACTGATCTCTATATGAAACTACACACTGAATTGGGCCGCCTATGGAAAGAGTTTTAAATGATGAATCCGTGCAGCGATTGGCTTGTCAAAGTTTTAACGTTAAAAATTCATAGTTAAGCCAATCGCTGCACGGATTCATCATTTAAAACTCTTTCCAGTAGCAGGATGAGAGCATCCCGCATAGTTACAGCCGTAAAATTTAACAAAAACATTAAAAATTTTGACCCGTATACAACGTTTTTAAGTGGTTTTCGAAACAGAAACTCACCACAAGGGTAGTAAATTTATCCAGCCACACACTGGTCTTGTTTTTTTTTTTGGAATTCGTTACGTTTCTTTTGTGTATTTATGCTTTATTTCATGGGGGGTGTATGTTCGTAATTGATTTAGTTGCCAACCTTAGGGAATTATATTTAAGAAACTACGAAGTGTGTTTATGTGCGCACTGATTTCTATACGAAACTACACACTGAATTGGGCCGCCTATGATATACCTAGTGTGTTTTTGATAAAAACTTAACCTTCTTTGTATCTCATAGGTTATGGAAACACCGTGCCTAAAACGATCACCGGTCGAATGTTTCTGATTGTTTATGCGACAATCGGAATACCATTGATGGCCATGACGTTGACAACATTCGGGGATAAACTGAAACACGCAATAAGATTATCTATAACATCTTTTGAAAGAAAAATTCTTAAAAGAAATCAGCATCAGAATATCCAAAGGAAGTCTCTGATTGCCGTCTTTGTCATCACCGTAGTTTTTCTATGCTCGATTTCTGCCATTAGTGCGACTGTTGAAAATTGGGATTTTTCTCTAGCTTTATATGTATGGTTTGTGACGTTTACAACAATAGGCTTTGGAGATTATGTACCTCAAGGTACTGGAAAGAAGGATACATTATACAGAGCCTTAGAAATAACATATGCATTGATAGCACTTTTTCTCGGTCTCGTATTGATAGCAACTATACTTCATGCATTATCTGACTGGGTGGACAGTAAGAAGCCTCCTACTACGGACGAGATTAAGCGATCATTGAATCGTGTGACGAATTACTCACTTTCAACGCACAAGGAAGAATCTACGACGAACACGACCGAATCATAATTAAAGAACGAGTATAACCTGTACCGAGAACAGGCGAAGTGACCATGGCCGCCGTGCAGTTACTCAAAGCTATTACATTTTTAATGCAGCTTCAAGCAACCATTAATTTCCTTGAACATTATCCAAAGGATCTCTCAGGTTGGTTCGACGTCGTGACATTGGTGTAACATTGGTGTTTTGGCCGGGATATTTTACTTTGAAACACATGTTTCGCCGCGTGTATTATACAGCTGATAGACGGGTAAACTTTGTTTATGTTTTACGTCATGTTTTGGCAGGCAATCAAGAATTAGAATGATTCAAACTAATGCAAAACACAATACGACATATTCTCAAGATTTTGCCTGTCAAAACATGACGTAAAACGTAAATAACGTTTACCCGTCTATTCGATGATGGTTGTCCTTCCAGAAGTGTAAACTGTGCAACCAAACAGATGACCATGGGGACGAGATTGTAAATTATGAGCTATAATGAGCGCACAAGGGATTACGGGTGTTGCTCATTTTCACTCTAAGCTTCTTTGGAAGAGCATCCGGGGCACACAGGAAAGTCACAAAGGCAAATTTACTTGCTACAAAGGTAATTTCCTAAGTATCAGTGGTCCTGATGCTAATAAGAAACTACCTTTGTAGCAAGTAAATTTGCCCTGTAAGGCCTAAATGAACAAAAATCCACCATCCCTTATGCGCCCATAGTTCACATGTAGTTTACGATTTTGGAAAGACAACCTTAATTGAAATAGCTCGTGTAAATTTATACCATAAGATATTTTTTCATCGCTGGCGAAAATAACGATCACGTGACCAATAATTTTTAACCATAAGAGCAGCGAAAAATATGATGTAATTAGTTGAAATAAAGTAACGTTTTAGCATCGATCGAAAATTAATAATACTGACTAGAAAAAATTTTATTATCATATACTATACTACATTAAAATTAAATAAAATTCTTTAAAAAAGTTTGCCGATCACACAACCCACTATTAGGTTAAAATAATTAGTAAGCGTAATTTATTCTCTCAATTCTCCCAACTGCATTCAAACTCTCAATGTTGCCAATATCACAGGTAGTCTCCCGCGCAGCCTAGAGCACAGAATAGAAACAGAAGGGGCACTCGAGTCGGAACCTCTGAAGTTTGTGTCTCCAGGCATGTCTCATTACACATATTCATTATGCAGGTTCTGGCCAGTCAATTGCCTTCTCTTGCCAATAGGAACGCTGAACTGGCCGTTCTGCCATTATTCTGGCCAGTCAATTGCATAAAAATAAGGGGACATGTTGCACTGCTTAGTGGCTCTACCGCTTATTCCCTATACTGTGCCTAAAGCCTCGTAAACATAGTACTGCAGATCTCAGCAGATTAAAGGACAGCTTTGCCCTCAGCCAATGCATCACCATATCATATTCAAGCTGAAAAAAGTAGACAAATCTGAAATCGCGCTCTTTTTTTCGCGAAGCGCTTCAATGTACGATGTTTTTTTTTATTAAAATGTTACTTGTAATCTAGAATAAACCGAAAAAATGAGAAATTTAAAACTTCAAAACCCCGGGGTTGTGTCTTTTACGACAAGTTAAATATTATGCCTTGCGCGCAAAACTTAAATACTTGCTGCTTTATAAATGCTGTTCTTATCGTAAACATTACATCCTGGCCGGTGTTGGATGAAGCGACCACAAATCGATACTTATCCGTCCATTTATGCAAGTCAAGAAGGAAAATCCAAAGTTATTTATACAATGTGTGTAAAACCATATGTGTAAGATGCGTTTGGAAGGTGGTTAACATCAAGTGGTTTCACAGTTTTTGGAGCCCTCCATTCGTGTTCTGAAAAGCATGACGTGTTCCAATCGTTCCTGAATCATGCAATAAATCTCTTTTTCCCCTTACGAAAAAATAAGCAACGTCGTAACGATAAGCCCTGAATTACCTCAGAACTTAGATCTTTAATCCAGCAAAGGCAGCCGGGTATATGGATAAAGTCCCAGCAAGAAATTGAGAAATTGTTAATAAAACTAATAAACTGAACAATCGTCCTCGAAGCTCTTTTTTTAAAAGGAAGGGAAAAGTTGTGACGAAGCAAGCTTGTGGTGGAATTCTCCAAAACAGCTCTCTGGTTCTTCTTCCAAAAAATCTACACTGTGTGTGATCGAAGCAGACACAGAAATTAAGTCCAGAGAATTGGCCACTACAAGTTCTTGATTGCCAACAATGACCTTCTGCCACTATCCCTTCTGAATGATTCGGACCTGCAAAATGCTAAAGAAATTGTTCTGAAATATCAAATTTTTCCAGAAGAAGTTTTTAAAGAGTTAGGATATTTGATGCACGAAAAGGCTTCGGGGCCAGATAATCTATACACATATAAATTTTAAAGGAATTTACAATAGAACTTTCCGGTCACCTTTCGCCCTTAATGCTTCGATCCAGGAAATGTCAGTCCAAATGTTTGAAAGTTAGTTGATATAATACCAGTTTCTAAAACCAACTTAGCAAAAGAAATGGAAAAGGACCTACGGTCAATATCATTGACAGCTGTCCTCTCTAAAACAATGGAGCGCTTTGTCGCAAAGTGAAACAATGTCACAAACTAGACAACTGATTAATCTGAACAATTTTGTTATTTCAACGACACATGCCCTCCTATCGTTAGTCCACCCTTTATACAAGGTTATTGAACAACGCGACCAATGTGTTTTTAGATTTTATTAAGGCGTTCAACCGAATAAACGATAATATTTTGCTAAGAAAGATGATGGATTTGGCCATCGACCCTACTTTGGTTGAGTGGGTAAGAAGTTTCTTATCCAATGGAAAACAGCGAGTGAGAATTGGAAATTCTACCTCGTGTTACCAACAAGTAAACTGTGGCGTCCCACAGGGAACAGTCCTAGGTCCAATCCTGTTCATGATAATGATCAATGATCTGTTAAAGGACAGGGAAAACCAGTGAAAACTTGTAGATGGCACCACTCTTTCGGAGACGGTTGTTGTAAATATGCAAAAAGTTCTGCGAAGTAATTTAGATGGAATAAATTCGTGGTGTGAAGAAAATTTATGGCCCTAAATGCCAGATTTCGGAAAAGAAACCTAACTTCCAACAGCTGACCGTAAATGACTACGTCGTTGGACACATAAATTCTGTAAAATTATAAGGTGTGATGCTTAGTAGTGACCTTAAGTAGAACGGACACGTCTTGTATATTGTCAAAAAATCTTTGAGACGTCTCTACATGTTGCGCCTCTTAAAAAGAGGAAATGCAGATATGAAAACGTTATTTATGGTAAATAGAACGTGTATAAGGCCAATACTGGAATATTATAACACAATTTGGCACTTTAACATTCCAAAATATCTATCAAAGACATTGAATTGAAAGGTTTACGTAGCTTTAAAAATTATTCCCCCATCACTATCATATAGCGGAATCACTGGTGGTCCGTAACATCTCAACCCTGCAATCGAAATGTGAACAACTCTGTGGAACATTTTTCAAAAGCAAAGTGGTCCCAGGATACAGTCCACTATTGCCGGAGATCCAGGGTACAATCTATAGCTGAAAGAAGACTCGCAACAATTAAATTAATCGACAAGTCGATTTAAAAACTCTTTTATTCCATCGTCTGTTAGGCATTTTAATGCCTCTTGTACCTTGGTTTCTACTACCTATCGGTGTTTAACTTACATGTAGTAGTAGTTTACATTATTTATTTATAATCGCAGTAATTTTAAAAATTCCTTGTTTTATTGTTTGTTTCTTTGCTCGAATATAAGGCAGTTACAAAAATTCTATCAAACAAGTTATACTGTGTTTTAACTGATGTTTTTAACGCAATAAAAATTGTTGGAGAAAATTTCGTTTTATAAACACACTAAGTTGTTAAAAATTACCAATAACGTACGAAAGTACTTATTAAATAGTTTGGTATAGTTTGAAAGGCTGATCAAACGAAACAAACAAACAAAACGAACCAATGAAAAAAGGATTAATTAGTATTTTTGTTTAACGATAAGGCAAGGATAACACAGAGGATCACACAAATTTTGGTAATTTTTTATTCTAAAAAAGATTGTTCAAAAAGAAAAGATAAGATTTTTTTCAATAGAAGATTGTTTAACAGTGTATTTATTAAGCAATTGTTATATGAAAGTGATACATCAGAAACTGCTGTAGGGGTTTTCTTGCTCGCTATTTCGAAGGCCTTCGATCTTATAAATATTAACCATAACATCCTACTTTACAAGTCATATGAAATAAAAGTACCATGGAAAATTATAAATTCGATCAGAATTTTCTTTCTTAACGCAAACAGCGTGTCAAGATAGCTAAATGTGTATCGAATTGGCAAACTTCTAATGGAGGTGTATCGCAAGGAACAGTTCTGGGCCCAGTAGCTACGTTTTCTTGTCACGATAAATAACCTTCTTTTAAATTAGAATAACCGAATAAAATACGTCGACGATAGTACAATCACTGAAATAGTTATACCAGATACTAATAGCAATCTACAAGAACTTGTGGATGGTATCGATCATTGGGCTATTGTTAATAATGAAATTGAATATCAGTAAATGAATTCATAATAGATTTTGCAAAAAATTATTGTCGCAATACATGTAGTAAATTGCTTTTCATTGAAATTTGTCAACATTTGCGTGTTTTATTCTGAAATATTAAAGGGAAATGGCAACAAACATTTTTATTGTCTCATTTGAAAGAGACTCTAAAAATAATATATAGAAGTTTTTTACAAAATTCTTATAGCTGTTTTACTTTGGGAGATATTTTCACCTGAATAATAGAAATGTCCGCCATCTTGGATTAATTTTTAACCTCATTAACAATGTTTTGGTGACGTCACAACAGGGGCAAGTCATTCAAAGCTTCTCCTAAATACTCACCACCAATAAAATATTTGTGAAACCTTTTCTGTCCGTGCTGAAATCTGAAACACCTATATATATATATATATATATATATACACGATACACAATAACTTCTAAACGATTAGAGCAATTAAACTAGAATATCTTTTGTCGCCTGGAGAGAAGACTGACTTAGATTTTGATGTGTCACAGTTGTATTTTTCTGAAAAATTCCTAAGACAATTAATGATTCAAATTTAATAGCCTATTTCTAGATGCGTCTAAATTTAACGAAAATTAGCATATCAAAGCATATCAAATATTAATCAAGTTTTCCCGATCTTAAAGACATATCAATCTAAGTTATGTTTTAGTGAATTATATCGTAAGGATTTGTAAAGGATATAGCGTAGATTAAGACATCTATACAAAAAAGTTTTACCTCATTATTTCCTGAAGAATAACGTTCGAAATTACGCAAGTAAGCAAAACTTAACAAAAATATATAAAAGAACAAGGGCAGCAGTTCGAAATTTTTTTGAATCTTTTTCAGATCTTTGGTAGATTGTTTCTAGATTTCGGTAGGATAAATTTCATTATTTCATTAAGGAAATAATGCTGCCTTTTTGCAAATAGAGCGCTATTATTTTTTTATGTTTTGTTTCAAAAATGTTGGATGTCTCGTGGGAGTTGCATGTTATGAGATTTGGTTTGACTGCAAGTTTATTTTGAATTAATAAATAATTTGTTTCATAATGAACAATTTGCTAAGTGTCGTTTCCTTATCGCTAAAAGGACTTGCTTCAGCTGAGTAAACCTTGATTAACATTTGATCAGCGTTTTTTCCATATTTCACACGCATCTCTAAACACGCAACCAATTTTGAACAGTGATATCTCGGGGAAACTTTCAGTAAAGTTATTCTTCCCTTAACCTAATGAAACTATTTTGGTTTATATATATATATATTTATATATATATATATATATATATATATATATATATATATATATATATATATATATATATATATATATATATAAACATTGTTAAAAACATATTGTTGAGAACACCTATACAATATGACAAAACCTTATTTGTGCATTGCCTACCATTCACCAGCTATCAACTCAAGCATAATAGCAATGAGTTGACCCGAGCCCTTGTGACACTCGGCGGAGGTTTAGAAGGTGAAAGACTACACAAAACACAAGTTTAAGGAGATTTTATTCAAGCCTTAGTCATACATCACATATTCATCATCTTTCTCTTCCCCGTCATAGCTGCTACTATCTATATATATATATATATATATATATATATATATATATATATATATATATATATATATATATATATATATATATATATATATATATATATATATATATATATATATATATATATATATATATATATATATATATGACAAAAAGAACGACTACGTTTCAAAGAAGTTTATTAAAAAACTATATATTTAATACAAAAACTAAATTTTCAGCCGAAAAAGGTTGTGGCATGCAGCCGAAAACTTAGTTTTTGTATTTAATATATAGTTTTTTAATAAACTTCTTTGAAACGTAGTCGTTCTTTTTTGTCATATATGAAGTCTTGTCGGCTGAGCAGAGTGCTGGCATTTGTCACACATATATATATATATATATATATATATATATATATATATATATAATATATATATATATATATATATATATATATATATATATATATATATATTTATATATATATATATATATATATATATATATATATATATATATATATGACAAAAAGAACGACTACGTTTCAAAGAAGTTTATTAAAAAACTATATATTTAATACAAAAACTAAATTTTCAGCCGAAAAAGGTTGTGGCATGCAGCCGAAAACTTAGTTTTTGTATTTAATATATAGTTTTTTAATAAACTTCTTTGAAACGTAGTCGTTCTTTTTTGTCATATATGAAGTCTTGTCGGCTGAGCAGAGTGCTGGCATTTGTCACACATATATATATATATATATATATATATATATATATATATATATATATATATATATATATATATATATATATATATATATATATATAAATATATATATATATATATATATATATATATATATATATATATATGACAAAAAGAACGACTACGTTTCAAAGAAGTTTATTAAAAAACTATATATTTAATACAAAAACTAAATTTTCAGCCGAAAAAGGTTGTGGCATGCAGCCGAAAACTTAGTTTTTGTATTTAATATATAGTTTTTTAATAAACTTCTTTGAAACGTAGTCGTTCTTTTTTGTCATATATGAAGTCTTGTCGGCTGAGCAGAGTGCTGGCATTTGTCACACATATATATATATATATATATATATATATATATATATATATATATATATATATATATATATATATATATATATATATATATATATAAATATATATATATATATATATATATATATATATATATATATATATATATATATATATATATATATATATATATATATATATATATATGTATATGTATATATATATATATATATTCAGCAATTAAATATCATAATTCACATGCGATGCTCATACTCAGACCGCGTAGCTCAGGTGGTAGAGCGTGACGCTAGCAACATCAAGGTCGTGAGTTCGATTCTCACCGCGGTTTACAGTATTTTTCACTTTCCCGGTTAAGACGCATTCACTTGAGAGCACTTTTCCCAAATATATATATTTATATTTAATTTGTTGATTTTAATTAACGATAAATATTAATGAACTTACGAGAATGTAATTCAAGCCAAATGCAATTTGGCGATATCAAATGCATGCATTTCTCTAATCAGAGTTGTTCGACTTTTAATTTTAAATTTCTTTCAATAACGATCAATAACGGTTTTATTATGTTTAATAAGCTGCTATAACAGATTTATATATGACGTTTACAAAGCAGTAAAGCTGCAAAAACATTGTACGTCCAGAAAAAAGACAATAGCAGTATATGCAGTATATATACACGAGAAAAGGTAAGGTTCACAATCTCATGTTATCACTTGTGGAGTGCAGATATAGATTTGCTTGTTTTAAAGATGTTTCGTTATTTTTTCATCTTCGCTGTTTTTCTTGTATCTGGGAAGGCAAACACAGATTCTCCCATCAACAAAATGATCAGGCTTGCTTTTGGCGTATCTAAATCTGCTTACTTGCCTGTTGGAGAAGGCAGATATGTCCAAAGTAGTTCCATTATTGGTCCCAAAAGAGCTGAATTAACACAATCCCATGACCGACGTAACGAGGAGGTTGTTTGCAGTATCAGAGGATGGGTTGCACAGAGTTACGAAAAGGACGAAACAGAAATAGTACTATTCACCAACATCGAGCAAAAGTTGGCTGTCTTTGGCTTTCGTGGCACGGAACCAACAAATTTGAAAGATTGGCTGAAAAACTTTAAAATGAATCTAGTGAAGACCAGTATCGGTTCGATATCGTTTAAAATTCACGAGGGATTTAGAGATCGTTATAGGACTATTGCGTCATGGTTCGAAGCCATGTATAAAGACATTCCAGCAGACTACACCATCTTGATAACAGGTCACAGTCTTGGTGGAGCACTGACTACAATTGCTGCTGCATACGCAAGTGGTAAGCTAAACCGACGTCCTGATGCTGTCATCACATTCGCTTCACCTAAAGTTGGTGATCAAGATTTCCAAGATTACTATACCAGAGTGGTTGGTTGTAAACGTACCCTCCGAATTGTGACCAGAAATGATGTTATTGCGATAACCCCGTTTGACACACACTATACACACGTATGCAACGTTCTAGAAGTGAATGGCAATAGCGGCTGGCTCATCAGTAGTTTAAATTTTGTACGAACGCATAGTTTGTACAAAGGTTACAAGACAGGATTGGCTAACAAATTTTCCGATGTCGATGAAATAAACTTTGGTTGTGATAAACCACTCTAACTGTAAGGTGATGTTATTGCAACGTACATGCAAGGACTTATAGCATACATATATATGTAAATATATATACGTTATATGTTTGGCCTGCTTATTCATTGTATGTTTTATTGAAATAAAATCCTGCCGTATTCTTATACTGAATATTATATTTAATTTTGCCTAATTAATTTCTTCGATATTTAAATTTCAAAATACATATTGCCTTCACAGTCTGTTAACAGAAATATATGAATATCACTCCGTGGCAGTCCCTTTTACGTCTGTGTTTATCAGTGTTCTTAGTTTTAAAAACATGCACTTTTTGGTATAACGTAAAACCATTCAAGAGGTTTTAGTATATTCTTTTAAAATAACGCATCATTAATTCGTGGGTAGAAAAACAAAGTACAACTGTAAACATACATTTATTATTACTATTCACATAATTCAGGCATTTACTCTAACTCCTGAGCAGAGAAGAAAATAGAGATAAACTGCAGTGAAATTGTAGTACAACTCACAGCTCCTCAGGAGGGGGTAAAGAATATAGTAAACGTACATTTTTAATGCTCGAATATGGTGTAACTGGCATGAAATTTAACAACATAAAAAGGCACACAGCTGCGATAATTGTGCAGTTACATGACATGCAGTTACACTGATTAGTAATGGACAATTTGCATAACAGAATAACATTGATCTAGGCAAAAAGAATAAAATCTTTACTACAGCGAGAAAGAGGATCCTAACATTAGTAGAAATGCAGAGTTTGGTGGCAAAATGCTGTAAAATATGGAAAAAATAGCCATGCGAAGTTTCAAAATTTTGTATATATTTGTATTACGCATGGAAAAAGTTACTATTTTCACGGCAAAAAGCGCTCGGCTCCGAGCCAAAGAGCCCACATCCGAGCCAGGGCCCCAGCCAAGGCTTCGGAGCAAAGGAGCTTGGTCAAGTAAACAGTTACGCTATGGGTCACACATGAAGAAATCATCTCGCCCTTGTCCTAAAGATAGATACTGCAGAACAAAAACAATGGTAAAAATAATTAGAATTAGTGTAATATTAGAAGATAAAGATCTATATGGAGACAAAAAAGGGATAAACATGGCAAACACTTGAAAGAGACTAATAAACCTGCAGGAGGAAATGGCGACAAACTGTAATAATATGATATTCTTAAATATTTGCATGGTGTACCGTGTAATCAAATAATTCAAAGAATTTGTGGTTGTCACCATGCATTTATTTATTTAGACGCACGGCTTGTCTTCAGAGAAAGTATAAAAAATCGTCAACAATACGAATATAACGGTCAAATTTGCTTGAGTGCGCAAATACGCGCAACGGTTCAAAACTGTTCTTAAAAAATTTTTAATGATTCGCGCTAATTCTTGGGTTTCAACCACGTGATGTCTTGAGCAAAATTGAATTTGACTGGGGGTCAACGTGGGGGGTCTAAGAAACAACATGGCGGTCAGCAATGTTGAATTGTCGGACTATTTTTATACGTTAGAAGCTAACGCTCGCAGTAGATATATTCAGAAAACTAAACTTTGTGGTGGAATTGATCCATATTGCCTCAAAAAGAGCGACTTTTCCCATAATCACGATGATTTTCCATCTATTACTTTTCCCGACATATCAAATTATTTGGTTCTTTCCACGTCGTATTATACAACAAAACAAATGAAGGCGTTTAAGAGTTTGGAGGCTTATAATTTCTTTGTTTCTGGTTGGGTAAAGGATGCTGGCTTCAAGATTTTGAAAGACTATTTTGTGGAAGAGTAAGTGTAGCAAATTTTTTGAAATCGTTCAATTCGAGCTTTTTTGTGAAAAAGTCTTCTTCTATTCTCGCCATGACATAGGTTAATCATTCGCAACGTTCATCTGAGACTCCTTTAACAACTTGGGCTCTAATAAAAGAAGAAGGTGAAATCATCACAGCTCACTGTAATTGTATGGCGGGGTACGTATGTATAATATAAGATGATATAGCCAATGAATTTAAAAATGCATTATCAAGATATTTAAATGCTCTTACCAGTAGGCTAGCAGAATCAAGCGCTCATGTTGGGGATATGCTCTATGCTATAGAAACTGCAGTACGTATGCGTGAAACAGTGACATACACAATGAAAAAAAGCAAATAGCTTATGCCTTCATATGTAAATAAGGTAAGATATTTACAATTAAATAGGAACAGTAAAGCTTAGCTATTCTATAATGTATTAATTGCAACTTACAGATTAATCCAGTTATAGACTAATCTTTATAGATTAATCCAGTTCTTGTTGCTGATATTGACTTCTCTTCTGCAAAGAATAAAAAAACAACAAATTGATGAATCCATGTCTGGTACCAAATCAGATAATTCAGTCAAAGCAAACCCATCGAATGTTTGTCCCGCAGTTAGCCAAGCATCAGCTGAATATGCAAAGTTCTTTGAAGATCTAAACAAAAACTCGCCCAGAAGTGCAGTTCTTGTAACTCAAAGAGAATATTATAAGCCTTTCATCCCTAAGTCAGCAAGCAATGCACTGCCATAGGCTCTTGTGGATTATAGACTGTCGCCATCAATTTCAGCAAAGGAGCTACAAGATGCATGCATAGGATTTAAGTTTGAAAAGCTGACACCAACTGGCATAAACAGACAGGTTCCAGAATTTGGTTCAGACAACGAGCAGGAAGAATAACTGCATCCAAAGTAAAACAAGTTCTGCTTGGTACAAAATGTGATAATCCATCCAAAAGCTTGATTAAAAGCATTTGTTATCTGGAGAGCTACCAGTTTTCTACTGCTGCAACCAGGTATCTACTCACAAAGAATTTCATCTCATAAACAATCTATTGATCACCAGTGAACTCAAATACACTTTATTTTAGTATGTTATTCTTATAAAACCAAACCATATGGCTTATAAAAGGAAGAAAGCCGTACTTACTTGCTTCAATGGGCAATCATGCAATGTCATCACATATGTCATATATTTAGTACTTAACTTAGTTGAATGCTAGATGTTATTTGGATGTGAAGAGAAGAGTCTTTAATGGTTAATGGGTTAAAAAATTTAATTGGCATCAATGCACCACTTAAGCTATCAGTAAATGGCTTTCACACTTATTTTACAAGGCATGGGTGTAAACATGAAACACATGCAAGAAAACAGTATGAGCAAGTTTTAAAAGAAACTCATGAGAACTCATGAGCATCCGACGATGGTCTTTGGCTTAATCATACAGTAAGTGGCCATTTATGGGTGCTTCACCAGATGGGATGGTCGTCTGCAGCTGTCATGGGACCAGAGTTAGTGAAATTAAAGTATGCTTTTTTTGTATTTTGTACATTTAAGTAGCATGAACCCAAATAAAATCCAGTTTGTTTTACTCCCATTGTGTAATGCATTACAATTCAAGTGAAGAGTCGTGAATTTAATTTGCCAGCCAAAATATTTCTTAATCAACCTATTAAGCTGTGGAGCTTCCTGTTGAAGACTAAAATCTGGCATCAGACAAGTAAATAAGTGAGCAGCGCCTAGGCACATTGTAGCACCATTGGTTAGTTTGATATTTGTTTTATATAGTGTCCATATAGCTGCAAGGAAGATGAGATTATCCTTAATAAAATTGGAAAAAAAGGTTTATGCTTGGTAAACAGGGAAGATTGTGGTGTGCAGCTTGATAGAAACCATGCCTACTATTACCAAGTGCTAACACAGATTCACATCACGGATGTTGAATTTTGTGACTTTATCGTTTGGAATAAGAGCAGTTTGCACATTGAGCAAATGATGCCTGATGTTCAGTTATGGAATGAAGTGTCAACAAAGGTAGAAAATTTTTTCAGAAAATGCATTTTGCCTGAGATTTTGGGACAAAAGTTCACCAAGATTACGCAATCACCGAACACACAAATAATTGTTACATAAATTAATGACATTTCACACTAAAATTTTCATTACTTGTAAGTTTGAACAATATTTATAATAATATTGAAATATTTTATGTCACTTCAAATTGCAATATTTATAAATAATATGTTAAGTACATGTTATTATATATATATATATATATATATATATATATATATATATATATATATATATATATATATATATATATATATATATATATATATATATATATATATATATATATATATATATGTATGTATTACATAAATGTATATTACAGTATATTACATAAATGTATATATGTATATTACATAAATATATTACATAAATGGTATTTCTGTTAAACTTAATGAAACTTGTTATAAAGCTTTACGGAAGATAACAGACCGTTTACTTTAACAAAAACCTTCGACTTATGCCAAAATAATGATCGAAATTAGCGTTTTGTTTATCCACGCGTGCACAATGTTGTCGAAATTGCATAATGTCAATATTCATGTCGATACAAGCTTGAACTATCCGTTCGTAGTGCACGATAACGGTCCGTTATCTTCTGTAAAGCTTTATAACAAGTTTTATTAAGTTTAACAGAAATACCATTTATGTAATAAGCGAAAAAGTTAAAAATTTAACTGGCGACCATGAAAGACATAGTGAATTTGCACAATTGGAGGGCATCTCAAGTCGATAGCTTTTACTAAATTTGTCATAACACATACGTTACTGGGAGTAAAAATACGAATTACGGCTTGTTCGAAAGAGAAAAGAACGTCGGCTTAAAACAAGTCCAAAATTGTGCTATAAGCTTCAGTAATTTAGAAATAATTTGACACAAAAGATGGGCTCCGTTTTTTTATACACCTTGTATACAATAATTTTGTAATTTTAATGAAATAATATCATTATGAAACATGATGTTTTTAAATATGAATTAAAGTATTCTTACTCTATGAGAACTATTGAATTCGACAAGTTAGTGAGCGCACAACCAATATAATTCCTATCTTATCAATTAATGCCATTGTCTCTCCTGGTTTTGCTGCCATATGTTCTGTAGGCATTGCTCTGCTTTGCAAGATTTGGTACATTCTATTGACAAGTCCAATCACTCTTTCAACATGAATGCGCACATTTGCAATCTTTCGAGTCTCTTCTACCTCCTGTGCAGAGAGCTGTAACTTCCACCTAGTGAATGCTCCAGCATACAAACTAACACTGTCCTCTACATTGAATCCACGGTTAGCTAGCACAACATCTCCAGGTAAAAGTTTCTTTAAAATCCCACTTTTTCCACGATTGCTTTGTCACTTGCTTTTCCTCCCCAGGCAAATGATGTATGTATGACACAAACCCGGCTTGAGGTGCAATTCCAATTAAAAACTTGACCGTATTATGGTGTTTATATTGCGACCATGTCTGAGCTCTAGCCAGAAGATTAGAAGGTCTTTCAATAAACAACTCGAAACAATCAATGATAACTACAAGTTTTGTACCAAAGGACTTTCGAAACTCCATAGGCATAGTAGTCTGCAATATATCACGCTCCAGCTGCTGAATCAGAAATTGGGTTCTTTATATTATTATTATAACATATTTACAGAGGATGAAACAATTCAGTATAAAAATACTGCTATCAACTTGTGTCCTCTCTACAAAGTCTAAAAATATATACATAAAAATATCTAGAAATATTACAAAATATATGAATGAAAATATATCTAAATACTAGTATTAACATATTTAAAAACTATACTTATCGTCCCAGATGTTCGCTAAGTAGTTTCTTAAACTCTTTGTAGTCTTCTACTACGCGTAAGTGTTTGGGGAGATCTTTGTAAATCTTTGCACCAGAAAATCTAAAAGATTTCCTGGCATATTCAAGTTTAATTTTAGGAAGTTTTACCAGAATTGAAATTGTTACGAGTTCCTTTATAGTGACTGTTAATTTCAAAATAACCTTGAAAATTACTGCAAACTTTGTTGTCCGGACATTCCCTTACGAATTGACAGACTTTCCTTCTAGTCAGACTATCCATGTTAGAGACACTCATCCCATGTCCGACAATTTCATTTGCACGCTTTCTATCGATTCAAGTCGCATTTGTTGAGTATCTGTAAAAACAGGCTTAATCATAGTATTATATGCCAGAATTGGTAATATCATCGATTCGTAGATTTTAGAAGCAGCATCCGGGGTTAAATATTCACGTAGTTTTGATAACAATCTTAGACGGTTGCTAACTCTCTTGTATGTAATATCAAAATTTTCATTTAGTGCATGTATCCAGAGTATAGCCCAGATACTTATAAGAAACCGCATTGTTTACAGTGTGTCCTCTGTACCTTAACTCCAAATTTCGTTCTGTGGCAGAAAGTCTCTTTCCTGTCTTAAATAACATGGCCTCAGTCTTTCCCTTTTTGAGGTTTATCATCAACTCATTTTCATCAAAATACTGCGCCAAAGCTTTAAGATCTTAAGTAAGTGCTCTTTCGGTTACCCCAAATTCTTAGCCAGGAAAGTATATAACAGTATCGTCAGCGTATTTTAAAACACGAGCATGTTGAAGCTGGTCTACCATGTCATTATAGAAGACGAGGAACAGCAGTGGCCCCAATATTGAATCCTGTGGTACTCCACAGAAAACCGGTTCAATAGATGACTTAGTGGCACCCATGATGACATACTGCTGGCGACTAAACAAGTAATCGGTGAACCAAAGTAAGTCATTACCTTTGATCCCATATGCTTCTAATTTCGCGAGTAAGACAGCATGACTTAAGGAATCGAAGGCCTTACTCAGATCTATAAAAACAGTACCTACTAGCTCTAGATTTCCTTTATCTACTTCTCTCCGAATATCGTCAGTGAGCAGGATAACAGCTTGAGTTGTGGATCGTTGGGGCCGATAGCCGAATTGAAATTTGGATAGTAGGTCTTCGTCTGATAGAAAGTCCATCAGCTGTTGATGAACTGCCTTTTCCAATATTTTGGACACTGCCGGCAACACTGAAATTGGTCGATAGCCGTCAGGTTTGTCAAGTGATCCTGATTTGTATATAGGAACTATTCTTGCTATTTTCCAAAGATCGGGAAAACAGGATGTTTTAATTGATAAGTTGAAGATGTGACACAAAGGTTGAGCAATATATTGACGACAGTCTTTAAGAAGGCCAGGGGGTAAGTTATCCGCTCCTGTCGACTTGTTTCTTTTAAAGAGCTTCAACTGATTCATAACGAACTCACTAGAGATGTGCTGAACATTAAAAAACGACCGTGTTCGAGATGTTGCAACTAATGGAAATTTCCAAACGAAATCGACAAGTGGAATAGCCTTTTCTTTAAGACTAATTCGTACTATACTAGAAAAATGTTTACTGAAAATGTTTGCTTTCTCGTGTTCTTTAGCAGAATTTACATTTAAGATTGTTCTTGTCGTCTTGTTGGGGAAAATACTTTTAATCGTGCTCCAGAAATTCTTCCGTTCGGATTGCTCACACTCAAGGTTGATTTTTGCACAACCTTGATCTAATTATTTATTTAAGGTACATAACCTATATACAACCCGCGGTACATAAAAGAAAACCGACTCAAAAATAAATTAAGATTGTATACATACTTCTCTGCGAATGGTGAGAGACAAACACTTTTTTGCCACGTCGACTATTCCATAAACTCGATAAAAGCAAACATTTCGCTCTTATTTCCCTCATCTTCTTTCATCAGCGATACACTTATTCCATCGGGCTGTATAAACTCTTCCTTTCTTACACAAGTGCTTAGGTAGAACAAGCAAACGGCGAAGAGCATCATAAACACGTTTGACCGTAACACCGCCATGCCGGTGATATCATGCAGGGGTCAACATGGACAGTTAAAATCTATCCAGGTTAAACAAGAGACATGCGAGAATTACAAATTTGAGTGCTGGTGAAAAGTATATGAGAATCATTAAGGAGAATTGCAACTTTCATCAACTTCCACCATGCAGCAATGTTTTTTTAAATTTAGGCAATTGTCTTGAAATCCTTCTTCACTATGCTATTATGTATTTACAAAAGTGTATTTCTACCTCTTTAGCTAGGTCGCTCTTTGCCGCTGAAAAGTACATGTATCAACTTATGCCATATTCTAGAGACTGTAGGCTGTGAAATGCCAAACCTGTATGCCAGATCTTGAAGGGGTAGGTTTAGACGTAGTCTCATCGAAACAAGAATAAACTGTTCAAATTTTCCAAGAGCAAACTGTGAGGTTGTAGATACGTAATTTTCGCAAAGATGAAAAACTTGCATCAACACAAGAAAATTTGGAAGTCCTGTGTAGTATTTTACTTTTTCCTCATTATCTTTAAAAGACTGTTCATTCAATTTCGAGTTCATGGCTTTCGATCGTAACTCATACAGTTCAGATCGTAAGTTTTGGTCGTCTTGTTCAATCCCATTTATATCACTAATTATAAGGTCTGTCTGACAACTTATAAACACTGACCTTTAACAAAGTGGTCGCTGCATACTCGTGCATGTTTTGACTCAGCCGCTCGTGTCACCCGAAGTGAGAGATTAGCAAGCCATTTTTCACGCCGTTGTTTTGCAAGTCTACGGACAATTTCTCCTCTTCGTTTATTTTCTTTAGGCACTCGAAAGAAATGAGTCTCTCTTTCTCTATTAGAGCGGTTGTGACACCCCAAGACAGCGCATATTTTCATACATTTACAGCATTTTAATAATAAATCAAAATAAACTACCACAAAAATTGAAAGTATGTTGTCTTTTTGAGATAGCCTGCGATCAGGCTGGCTTGACCACCACTCAAATTTTTAATTTCGCACTGTGACGTCACGTGAAACCCAAGAATTATAATTTAAATTGAACAATTGTAGGGAAAGATTTATGAAAAATGCATGTCCAAATGTTATTTAAAGGCTTTCCTTCTTGCGGTATTGTTCGATGTTTTGAGACTTCAATCGACCCTCTTGTTTTCCGAGCAAAATATTTTGGAGCCAGAAGAGCAAACATATATCCCAAATTATTTTGTGGTCGCATGCACATCCAAACATACTTAATTAGTGATCACTAATTTATCGCACCGTTTTTTAGACGCTCTTAATTGTAGTGCTCTTTTTGTGTGTTATCGTTAGATTGCGACTCGCGTCGCTCTTAATTGTCTTTGGGACAACAGGATTTGATGGATTTTCTGGTTTGAGCTGTGATACACTTTGATGTTGTTTGAGCGGGGATTGCTCTCGAATTCCCCGAATTCCACGATCTATGATAATCAATCTCAGTCATCACAACCTCCCAGAAAGCGATAACTGACGTTTAAAATTGAACTGAGTTTTCCGATCGCCTTTTCAGACAGTAATTGTTAGTTTTATCAAAGAAAAACATTTTCCCACCATACTGTCGAGTACGATGGTGGCAGAAATTAGGACCAAAACCCTACAAAAAGGCAGCAACAATCTTGTACAGCAATTTGCATCCAACCACTAAGCGCAAACATTTTTGCGGTTTTTTTACGTTTGTAACGTGACGTTTGCCGTTTTGAATTTCGGCGTTTGCCGTTTGAAACGCGACGTTTGTCGTTATATATAATTACGTTACTGTTTAAAATGATGAAAACTGATTATTTACAAGTTTTAAATTTATCGCTTTTGTTTCATTTGAAATCCTGAACAAGCTTCTACTCCACAGAAATTTGGTATTTTTTCATAAAAATTGATAAAGTGTACATCAAAACATGATAGTTGCAGTTACAGAACCGTCCGGTTTTGCATCTAAATGGCTTCCGTTTTAAACGGCTAAGCGTCCCGTTACAAACTTAAAAAGCCCACGATAATGTTTGCGCTTAGTGATAGGACGCAAATTGCTGTATGATTTTTGGACCATACACATATTTTTTGTCAACAGATAAATTTGATTATATTGCATTGTCAACGTATGTCCAAGTTATACATAAAGTAAGTAAATATAATTTAAGTTTTACAGACACGTTTTAATACCGCTATAATTATATAGCGAGTTCGAATTCTCTAGACCATGAAATCTGAAAACATTTACTACGCATTTCAGTGTTATGTTACATATTTTTCCTGACTTTTCGATGTTTATATGTTAATTTGCGGCGTTTTTCACCTTGCGCCTTCGTTTATGGGTAAAAGCTATTTATGTAACTAGGCTTGCGTCGAACGTCAAACGGCGAAATCGACATTTCCGATTGTTTCGCACGATATCTAGCTATAGTGCTTTTGTCATAGGAGACTAAAAATGTTTTTAGCTATATTCACAAATATTTACTGGCTTTTAAAACTGCATAATTTGGATTATTTGGAATAAAATGCGTCTGTTAGTTGTGCAATTAATGGGTGTAAACGTAGAGGATAACGCAGTAGTAGCTAAAACAAAAATATGCTAAGGCCAAAAATTGTATATTTCTGCTAAATTGATGACAAAAATAAACAAAGAAAATGAGTATACAACACACTATAAACGTTTGACAACATAAATGATTTTAGTTTTTTTACTTTGTGCTTTGGTATTTGACTTTGCCTTAATTCTCTGCTAATTTCAGATGTTGAAATGGTTTTTGTCGGCCATTTAAAACCCGTACAACAATCTCGAAAATATAAATAGCGATGTCAACTTTCAAAGTTCCCGTGCAGGATTGCCTCATCCTGAACGGGTATTGACCAATCAAATTGCGTGTTTCACTGTGGTTATTATATAAAGATAAATGTTTTATCATCGGCCATAATTTAAATATCCATTGTCAAACTTACAAATTATATATACATTGTAAATAATGAACCACATATTTCTATGCTCATGTAGCAAAATTAAAACTGATATATTTTTCAGACACAAGTATAATAAATTAGGATTTACATTAAATACACAATGAAATACAAAATTGATGGTCAGTTTAACAATTAATCACAATAGTTTACTCAATTACTGCTTTCACAACTTCCTCAACCTAGAAGTGAAATAAAATAATTAATTTTGAATCATTCTTGGCTCCTATTAAAGATCCATAAGCATTTGGGAAAATGTGAAAAATGGGAAAATGCTGTGAAGTAAAAACAAACAACTATAACAAACCACGGAAAGCTACTGGACACAGCTTTGTTTGCAGCAACCAATTTGAGAAATTACATTATCACTCCATCAAATGATAATAAGCGAAGCAGGCTAAGAAAAATGCAGTGCCATCCATATTTTTCACGAGAGGTTCACACAACGTTGCTGAGCAATCAAATGAAGGGAAGATGATGCCACCGAAGTTCCATGTGACCACAATTATGTACGAGAAACATCACCATGCATGCGGTAAAACCAGTACCTAATCTCTCTCTGCTTTGAAAGTGGACCTCTTTTGTTGACTGTGAAACTGGGTTCTTTCAAGAATCATTTAGAGTATTTGAAACAGAAGTTGCTAATAAAGAGATCAGTGGCAAAGCCAGCTTGATGCGAGTGGTTATGCTATTTCGCAAACAGCGCCGACGGTGCGAGTCCGATGCACACGAGGGGTGGGGGGGGGTCCGGGGGAACTCCCCCGGAAAATTTTGAAATCTAAACTCCCAGAATCGCTATTTGCGGCAATCTGGGCATGAAATTTGAGGGAATATCTTGACTTAATGAAGGGAAAAATTTGGATATTTATGTGGATATTTAAGCATATTTCGGACAACAAGATTGACAGAAAAATAAGAAAACCCTGTTCACAGACACCGGCAGATATTGATGATATAATAATTCGTATCGCCGTGTATTCCAAAATAATCGTGGTTTTAGCGCCTGATTAAATTTCATGTCAATATTTATATCAATATATTTCACTGGAAAAATATATCTTAATCAAATTTTCTACCATTTTGCTACCATTGACGTATTATACATTGTTGTAATCGCTAGGGTATGATGAGCATAAATATAGTTGAATGAAATTCATAGTCCGTCTAGTTAAAAAGTTACAAGCGAATTTACATGATGTTTTTGTAGCGTCTCATCAAATTTCATGTCTATATGTATCTCAATTTAACTGCTTTAAAATTTCCCGATCAAATTTTGTCCCAACATTGACGTATTATATATTGTTGTAATTGCTGGGATATGATGAGCATAAATATAGTTGAATGAAACTCGTAGCACGTCTAGTTAAAAAGTTACGAGCGAATTTATGTCGGGTTTTTTTGGTGGTCATGCGCCAGAAGAGAAGCATGACAAGAAAGAATAATTTGGCGAAATACGCTTGCGCTGAAGACGGGTTAAGGCGATTTAGCCAATAGGATGGCAATGTTCCTAATTGGAAGTCATGCCGGCCTGAATAGAGCATGACATGCGGGCATATTTACCCAGTTGTCATGCTCAGTAGCCTGCATTAAGGCAAAATTACGGAACAGTTCGAAATGGCCAAATATAATGTGAATTCGCTTAATTTTAAGGGTTTTTAAAATAATATATTTTAAAAGTATTTTAAACAGCAATTTAATATTTTTAAAAAATGTATTTTTAGACAAGACTTTTAGAAAAAGGACTGTTGCTTAATCATTCATGCCTTGGCCATAAAAAAACAGACAGTATGGGAACAAAAACAAGACAAACTGATGCTGGCTTTGTTGATTATGGGAATGTGCACCAACTGCAGATGACTCTGACACATTGGCATCTAAAGCTCATGTTTTCTTGCTGGTTGCTGCTCAGGGCATTGAAAATGCCCTATTTGCTATTTTCTTACTGACCATATAACGTCAACAGCTCAGGCACAATTAATAAATCTTGCATTAGAAAAGGCTGCTGATGCAGGCCTTAAAGTATGGTCGATAACAAAGGATGGGACATCTGGCAACCTCAGTACATTCCAACAATTAGGTTGTCAATTTGGAACAACATATGATTCCATTGTTACCTTATTTCCAGCCCCAACCACAATAGATGTTTTCATTATCTTGATTTATTGGTTTATATATATATATCCAGATGGTAAAAGAATCCAGTGGGATTACTTCAATGGTCTAGAGAATCTACAGGAAATAGAAGGATTTAAAATAGAAAACAAGTTAATAACCAATCACCTAAAGTTTGAAAAGCATAAAATGAATGTTCGACTCGAAACTCAAACGCTAAGGTCATCAGTGGCTATGCCATGGAATTTCTTAATATATGCATGAAAAAAGTTGAAATAGTACAAGAAAAGATACAAGAAACCATTGTGATTATCTGACAAAATGTCTATAGGGAATAAAATCCACGGCTACATATCTACTTTCATTGAAAACTAGTTGTGAGAGACAACAACTCCTGGCGACCCATAGACGCAAGACTTTCATCATAAGTTTTGTTGCCACCATAAAGTCAACAATCGAAATGACCAACCAATGTCCAGTCCTTGTTTTCAAGACCCAGTCCATTTAAATACATTTTAACAAAATTTTTACAATAAAACCATTTATTTTCATGTATTCGATCAAAACGAGGTTGGAACAATAATCCAAATTGTTTACAGCTGAAATATGCGTCACGAAAAATGTTAATGAGTTAATTGTTTTAATTTGAAGATGACTACAACACAATTATTCCTATATTTCATACAAGAAAGACAAGTCACCAGAACAAGATTCCATTATCTTTTAATGATTCAATGTAAAATAATTTGACTAAACTAGACTCAATTTTGTATACGTATTTTTCAACACATAAATGTCAACAAAAAACTTTATTCTGATCATTAACATACCAATGGACAGATTCTATCTAGAATAACAAAAAACAACTCATAGTCTAGGACCTGTTTGCATGCACTTCGTTTAGAACAGATAATCTCAACTGGTTTGGGGTGAGTTGACCATAGCGGTCAGCATGGTAACCCCAATCAGGGACGAAACGTCCGAAACTGACCACAACCAAATATGACGCTTTCGCCATAGTGCAATCTACCAAACCATAAAGTTTTGGCTTATCTCAGGTGCCAATATGGTTCAGAGATGGTGCTTTTAGGGACGGTCATTGGGAGGCGTGATAGGCCTAGGACTAATATTTCACACGAGAATGTTCTCACAACAATCATGGAGAAATGTCAATTTACATGTAGCAAGTAGGTTCTATTAAAAGTAGATTATTTAAAGGAGATTGTAACCAGGTATAAGTCTCTATTCTATTAAATTAAGTGCATAAATACTCATATACTGGTACTAGCTGGTCCTAAACGTAGCTGGCTCTCAATTTCTGGGGAGGGGACACTGCTAAAAATCTAGGAGATTTTTTGTACTGCAGTTTTATGTCGCAGCCATGGTTTTAAAAAATACGCCCTTCTAAACAGTGAACAACGTTAGATTCGTCCTTTATTCCCTAAAAATTTACAGTAAAAATACTGAATATATCATTTTTCAGTTTTTTAAGTAGTCTATCCGGTCCGTTTTGCGGCGGAAGTAATTAGTACTCAAAGATGGCGCCAGAAGTAACGGGTACGTCATGCGCTGACGTCATGATAACGTTACATGTAACGCTACCAGTAACGTTACCAGTAACGTTACCGGTAACGTTACCGGTAACGTTACCGATCAGATGGCGGCTAACGTCAGCATGATAACGTTATGGGGATAACGTTATGCCTAATATGGTTGAGTACAGTGTTTTGACATATTTATTAAGATCTAGCCTTCTCAAAAGGGCGAAAAATTGGTATGACGTATGGGAAATCGTACTGATTTTGCAGCAAAATATTGTATGCGAGGTTTGTTTGCATAAATGAATACGGACACAGATTAACGTTTGGAATATTTTATTATGTAAAGTATTACGATAGAATAGAAATACAGTATGGAGCCTTCTTTCATACACTAATTTAAAACATAAACTGTATTTGAGTAAAGTTTGTTAAATTTGACTTTCTTCGTTCCGCCGTAGTATATTGATTAGGCTCGGATGCTGCAGTGCGTACGAGAGCGTTTGTCATCTTTTCTTCTCGCTTTGTTAAATCGTTCCGCTTCTTCTCCGCACCGAGTGTGGTGGCCATTTTTATTTCCTTGGCTTCTTTTTCACCTCCAGAAGGCTGAGGTTGGTCAGTGTACGGATGCCATGACGAAACCCTGGCTTGCTTAAGATAAGGTTTTCTCTCTTTGGAAGATAAGCCATGTACTTAGTAAAGATGTGTACTGATATTTTTTAAATCAGGTCGTCCGCAAAGCGGGCAGGTTCGGCGAAATCGTCTCGGCATGACTGCTCTCGCAAATAACCCAAGTTTGCATATACGTTGACCTTTATAACCAAAGTTTTCTTACAGGACGCAGGGGCTCTCTGGCGGGACGCCTTTTTGCGTCCCTGTGTCCCTTGCGTCAATTTGCTAATTTTTTCCCGCTACTTTTCCTTAGGGGACGCAGGGACTTTATTGCGGGATATTTTTATGTGTCCCGCTCAACGGGACACTCTGACGGGACGTTTTTTTCGCGTCCCTATGTCTTTTGCGTCAAATTGCTTTTGCGGCAAATTAATTTTGCAATGTCGGCAGCTTTTCCAATCGAGGGACGCAGGGACTTTATTGCGGGACATTTTATGTGTCCCGCTCAACGGGACTCTCTAGCGGGACACGTTTTTGCGTCCCTGTGTCCCTTGTGTCAATTTTCTAATTTTGCAGTGTCGGCAACTTTTCCAATTGAGAGACGCAGGGACTTTATTGCCAGACACTTTTATGCTCAACCAGCACGAAGGGAGTGGTGCAGGGGGTGGTAATTAAACTGAAACACTGATCAAACAATACGTGTGTCTCAACTGTTTTATTTGAACATATATAGTACTAATTAACGATAATGTAATTTATTTCTCAATCCACAAGGCACGCAAGCGTTGTCTCCATCATCATCATTGCTACCACCATCATTATCATCGTCGGAGAAGTGCTGTCTATCTTCTAACATACGTTCCAATAAAAATTTTCTCTTTTTAACAGCTGCAGCCAGTGCTTCGTCAGGATCAAATTCATCATCGGCAACGAATGCATCTCTGGTTTTCATTATTTTTCTATGCACAGGATCGCTTTTCAGTTGCGACATCCATTGTAGGTGATCCATATAAACATTTCCCAATTCTTTTCGAAGCTCTGGTAAAATGGGCGCAAAGGCTTGTTTCTTCGCGTCAATTTTACTAAATCCTTCATTTTCAAAACTTTGCGCAAGTTCACTGTGTTTTGTATGAAGCTCCGCCGCTGCTTCGTCTATCAATGCTATCCAGGGATCGGCCTCCTGGTCAGAGTCGTTCGTCTGTTCTGGACTTTCACCTTCATTACTAGCGTCGTCCGTCTCTTCGGAACTTTCGCGTTCATTACTAGCGTCGTCAGTCTCTTCGGAACTTTTGTCGTTGTCCGATGAACTGAAAATATCTTTGTTCGAAACTGTTGACGTTTCATCGTCAGATTCACTTCGTATAGTATCCTTTTAGGACTCGACATTCTTCTTCAGACCCCTCATCACGTGCTACTGTTGACATGTCGTCCTCCGAGTCACTCCGCATTCTTTTTCGACTCGACCTGTCTCCTGGTTTTTCTGGATCACTTGCTCCTGATAGATAATATTTCCTTTCTTCTGCCGAGAGTTGATGAATGTCTGCTAAATGGTTCGCTAACTTCACGAGATCCTTTTTCCGCAAATGGAACAATCTTTACGCCTTCGTGGCATGCTACCAACTGCGTTTGTCGACTAACTGCAACCACTTAAAAGTGTCCCGCATGAGGAAGTCCCTTCCAACGGGATGCATGCATATATCCCTGTAAGAAAAAAGTTTTTGACTTTGCACAATTTGTCCTCCTTTAGTCCTTATAATATGATTAAGTAGTCTAGTAACGATGTGACTTGATAAAACGGAACGCAAAGGACGTCGGGACGTTCAAAAAGTGTCCCGTCAGAGAGTCCCGGAGTCCCTTAAGAGAGTCCCGGAGTCCCTTAAGAGAGTCCCGTTGAGCGATCCCACAAAAGGGTCCCACAATAATGTCCCGGGTCGGTGGCCCTACATCGACCTGTCATCGACCCCACATAGACCCTTGAAAAATATTAATCGCTCCAAACACTTCCAGATGCCCTATAAGCACAAAAAAGACTGTCCTGTCTGTAACAAGCCAGGTCTTCTGTATATGAGTAATCATTTACGTCAAGTACACCATTTATACAGTGACAGTGGCGGATCCAGCGTAGGTCGAAATAAATTATAGCAGCCAATTTTAAATTCAAAATAACTTTATAGCAATGTCATTGGTTATGAATTTCCAAAGAATAAAATCTTACCAATGAAATTGCTTTGAAGGTGTTTTAAAGTGTAAATATATCTAAGAATGAGCTGTAGTAATTTATTTTGATCTACGCTAGATCCGCCACTGTAACAGTGATGAAAGGAAAAAGTGGCCAGGAAAAGCCAGGTTCTCAATTTCACACAAACATTGCTCTGGCTCACTAACTGGACGCCCATCGCATACTCTAAAAGAAATGAGATGTGTTCGCAAGAAAACCCGTTCTGTACTGAAGCCAACAAAGCCTGCGGGAAAAGTAACAGCATCTATGGTAACCAAACCTTATCCAAAGCAAAATGGTTCACCAAAGCGAGAAGAAAAGATGACAAACGCTCCGGTACGCACTGCAGCATCCGAGCCTAATCAACATACGGCAGAAACGAAGAAAGCTGAATTGAACAAACTTTACTCAAATACAGTTTATGTTTTTAATTAGTGTATGAAAGAAGGCTCCACACTGTATTTCTATTCTATCGTAATACTTTGCATAATAAAATATTCCAAACATTAATCTGTGTCCGTATGCATAAATGCATTTGTATAAATGTATGCAAACAAACCTCGCATACAATATTTTGCTCCAAAATCAGTACGATTTCGCATTCGCCATACCCCTTTTTCGAAGAAGGCTAAATCTTTTTAGAAGGCTAAATCTTAATAAAAATGCCGAAACACTGTTCTCTTTTATATGTTTACTCAACCATATTTGGCATAACGTTATCCCCATAACGTTATCATGCTGACGTTAGCCTCCATCGGATCGGTAACGTTACCGGTATAACGCTACTGGTAACGTTAATTCCCTCGTAAGTTTTCCCTCGATTGGAAAAGCGCCCAATTCCCTCGTAAGTTTTCCCTCGATTGGAAAAGCGCCCAAAATTTGGGTGTCATGTGACCAGCCTGTGTCAGGGTCTTCGCCGTAGCGCGGGTAGCGGAGGTGAAGACCCTGAGAGTCAGGTTGTATTTAAGATACACATCAGACGATGGCGATAACGCCGACATAGCTTCCATGCAACAGTGCAATGTTTTCAGTGGAAAATCGTCGAATGAATTCGGTATACAGTAAATCTAAACATTTTATAAATATTTGAAGGTTTGGCGTCTGTTATTCTCTCAGAATTTCAGTTACTAAAAAATCGTTGAAACGCGAGGGTATTGTAGTGTTTCGTTTTGGTCGACGTTGCTTTTCATTGGTTGTTGTCACCCTTTGCTTACACCTTCGAAAAAATCATCGACCATCTTCTTAGTCTTCTCGTTTGTGACAGTTTTGCGTTCCGATTTGATATCTTCTTTAACACTGTTGCCTACCTCTAATGTTGAAATGACGTTTTCTTTGATGGATTGCAGTTGTTTGACAACATTGGCTTCAACACCTTCATTAACATGCAATTAATGAAAACAAATGAGTGGTCTTCGTCATCGCCTATTTGACTACAAAGCCCAATTGCCTGGGCTTTGTCCTCCCAGGACAACTTTCTGTTTTTTGATGCCACTAAAAGAGCTTGAATCAGATCGCCGTAATTATTGTTTACGTGACTTGTACTTTCGTAGTGACAATACCATTGCATTTCAACCAGCCGTTTTATTGCAGTGCCATGGTACGATTCAAGAACGGCTGGTTTTCTGAAGAAATGTACAGCGCCGTTATTGTGCTATAATATTCCTTTACCTTGTCAAGATTTTCTAGAACGGATGTCGCAACAAGATGGATTTTGTGGAGAAAGCAGTGTACATGTAAAATGTACCGATCACAGAAATCACTGACAAGCTTTTGCAGTCAGTGGCGGATCCAGCGTAGGTCAGAATAAATTATAGCAGTCCAATTTTAAATTCAAAATAACTTTATAACAATGTCATAGGTTATGAATTTCAAAAGAGTAAAATTTAACCAAATGAAATTGCTTTGAAGGTATTTTAAAATGTAAATATATCCAAGAATGAGCTGTAGTAATTTATTTTGACCTACACTAGATCGGCCACTGTTTGCAGTCCGTTATAGCCCCCAGACATTACGCTAGCGCCATCAAAAGACTGCCATACTAGACCTCAACTGAGATTTTAAATTCTTCCAGAGTTTCTTTAATAAAATTGAAAATACCTTTAGCAGAGCGAATCGTCGATTCCATTCACATTAAGGCAATGCTCCTCTACTTTTCCTTTGGGAAAATAAATAGCGGCAAACAAGGCCTTGAATTTCCTTTCTGCTTTTAGCAGTAGTACCGTCTGCCATAATGGTAAATAATTCCGCTTTACGTATGTCCTCATCAATCTTATATTCTTCACCAGAGTCGCTAATACTTCGATCACTCCGTTCTGTATATCAGAAGAAGTGTACTTAGCGCTAGCATTTCTTGGAAGATTTTTGGGAATTCTCCTCCATTTCTCCTCCAAGGGAAACAAAAGCCCTCAAAAACAAACCATCTCCACTGTCAATATCAGATTCATTCGTGCCAAAAAACGGGATTGAATTTGCACATAAATATGTTGACACGTTGAAAACAGCAAACAACCACTGCTTGTGATCACGTGACACGAGCGATGCTACAACTGTTTGGCCGCGTAAATTTCCCATTTTCCGTTCTTCATAAATCTCCACTACTCTGAAATGATCATTCGAAAATTGATGTCGATGAAAGCCTTTTCCGTTATTCTTGGCGTGTTTCCAATCACGAAAACCAGTTTTAGTGAATACCGTCTCTGTAGGATTTGGCAAAAACACTCAACAAGTAAAACCAAAACAATCGTCCAACTCTTCATTATATTCCAGCTACTTATATTTACTATACCATCTTGACTTAAATCGTCTCAATCTACTTCGAAATCGCCTTTCTAGACATTTTTTAGCCTAGGTACGTTGACATGGAGTTTCTTTATTTTTTAAAAAAGAGGTGTTGATGGGTCGTTTTTGAACCGTTTTTCTTGCACGTGAATCCAAATCAGTGAAAAACGTCCGCTTTCATCTTCTGCTGTAGCAACTGCCGCTCCGAATATGCTGCTTGTCCTTTCTGTATTTAGACTAGTTGGAGCATCAAACAAACGTGGTTGAGTGGTTCACTTCTTCGTTCTTCATTAACGTCAGTTATCGGGATGATATTCGAACATTCTTCGAGGTCGATGCACGTTTCAATTGTTTCAATTTCTTCAGAAGTCGATAATGACATTCTACTCTCCTATGTTGAATGGCCGCTCTCTTGCGAATCACTCTCATTTTCGTTCGAAGCCTCTTTTCTTTTTATTGAAAAATAATCAAACAATGTTTTCTTCATATTAATTAACATGTACATTTGTTTGCAAAAGTACACATTAATTCGTATTTTACAAAGAAAAACAGATAATGCAGTGTTCCCACAAAAACATAAGATTTCCTAATGAATAATAAATTTACTAAATTTTTATGAGATTCCGTGATGCTTCCATTAGAAATTGCTAGATTATTTGCCAAATGTTTAAAACATGAAGAGCACTGCTTTCACCTCAGTGTTTTTTACAAAAAGATATCAGTGTCAGAAAGAGCAAATTTTGTAAGTTTAGACTTGCAAAGGAGGGGGGGCAATATTCCAATGTTATTTCTTGATGGGGGGCCCTGCCCCCTCCCTCTCAGCAACGGGCTTGGGTAGTAAACTTTGATAATAGATTCTCAAACTCATTAATAACCCTTAATTGAAACATACATGCATACATGCCAAATTTAATGATCACCATATTAACTAAATTTTACGGTCGAATTTCTCTATAAACGGCTCACGTTCGTTTGAGAAGCAATATAATAAACTCAAAATTGACAGGGTTTATTATCAACATACAAAACACCTCAAATGTGTGTAAAAAATGCGACTAGAGCCTTCAAGTTGCTTTTCAATACAATTTTCGGTGTTCTCTTCCCTCTCGTTTGCAACTTTCCCAAAGCACCACAGATATCCCAACGAATATGTGAGTCTTTTTTGGTAATGGATGATATGCTAATCCAAGGAAACGTTCGAACGAAAATTACATTTTTATAATAAGTTCCCTGTATTTAGCATGATAGTAAATATCAAATTAAAACATAATTTTGTAGAAACACCACGTTAATTTATAATTGCAAAGCTTTCGACTCCGGGCCCACGAATCGAAAGCTTTGCGATGGTAAATTTACGCAGTGCTTCCACAAAATTATATTTTATTTACATTGCAATTGTTAGTGAAATCACATTCAGTTTTTTGGGTTACTGTTAATTGTGGGCTCCGCGCGTGGGTCACGCACAGTCGTGACAAGGTCGTACCTTGGCAGTGCAAACGTTTGTAAGAAGTCTATATATTTTGAGTTTTTTATTGTTATTAAATCTGAAAAGTATCGAATAGTTCCATGAGTCAACGACCGAATTCAAACGGACTGTCACTAAACGAAATCGGTCGCCGAAAATCGAGAAGTATCCGTTACAGTACGACGTTATAGATTGTCTTCGGCGACAATATGGATGAAAAACAAGGGCTAGAACACACGGACGAAGGTGCAAAGGACGCCCAATTCGACACAGGAGAACGTCAAAGGCCAGCTATTCGAAAGGACTACGGAAAGGAAGCTGGAAATGCTCTCAAAGACTTGGAAATTACACGGGAAACCGAGGCGGCAAACGTTTTGACAACGTTAGCGAGCGTGGGCGAGCCAGCGAAACGATACGAAGAATGGACAGCGGATAATGTAAATACAGGACTCCCAAGATCGGAAAATGACGAAAAGGAGATATACGGCGCTCGCAATAAAGTGCCCACAGAAAAAGGTAGGCAATATATATTGGAAAAAATTAAAAACGATCGGAAAAGTGCATTATCTAATGTCACTAGACAAATTAACAAGATTAAACCACTTCTGTCAAGTTTTTCAAACCGAAAACTTGTACATATAAAATTAAAAGAACTAGACGAGCTGTTCGCCTTGATGCACGGTATTAACCAAAATTACTTACAAGAACTGTACAGTGATGATGAAATGAGACAAGCTACTGAGTGGTTTGATATACATGATAAAGAAGTATTTACATTCAAACAAAGCGTGGTTGAATATTTACATGAAGCAAAGGAATATTTAAACAAAGAATTCTCTAGAAGCTCAGTGAAATCTAAGTACTCCCACTCAATGCGTTCGTATGCATCCAGATCTTCTAATCGATTACAACTAATTCAAGCTAAAGCAAAAACAGCTTCACTAGAAGCTAAGGCAGCATTTTTGAAAGAAAAACAAGCCTTAAAGATGGCAGCTGAGGAACTCGAACTAAGGCGAATGATTGCTCAGGCGAAGGCTGAAGAAAATGTTTACGAACAGTTTGAATATGGAGAATGTAATCAGTTTGAAGAGCCGAACAGTAAATTTGCCACCAGCCAGGTAAATTATACCCTACCCCCTCATAATTATATACCTAAACCTACACCAGTTGGTAATGGTTTACTGGATCCCTCTGAGTCGACACCCGAGGTAAAGAGTAAAACAATTCATGCAAGCCCAATAGTACAGTCTACTGTGGTAAATCGTGAACCAGCAGAGTCCTTGGCCCCCGAAACTCTTTCCAGTCCCAAACCTGCAACAACCAGTACAAGTAAAATTGAAGAACCCTCTACAATAAACCCAGAAGCTTTACCATTCAACCCTAAGCAAGATGAACGAACAGAATTTCAAGTTTCATCGAACTCCCAACCGAGCCCTGAACCCCCTGGTCAAGATGGGCAAACGCTGCTATTGAATAACAATATGTATGACGAATTCCTTAATGTTCAAAGGAAGCAAGCTGGCATTTCAGAAATGATTATGGTGCAACAAGTTCGAAGTTCACTTCCATCTCATAAACCTCCTACCTTCTCGGGCAACCCAATGGAATATTCAAGATTCATCAATGCGTTTGAGTCACTAATCGAATCGAAGGTGGAGAGCCTAATTGAAAGGTTATATTTCCTAGACCAATACACTACCGGAAAGGCTAAAGAGGTAATTAAGGGATGTATTCAAATGAAATCTAATGATTCGTATGGTCAAGCTAGAGACTTGCTAAAGAAACGTTTCGGAGATCCTTTCAAAGTTGCGAACGCTTACATTGTAAGGCTTACTAAATGGCCTTCCGTAAAGGCTAAAGACGGACAGAGTTTACAAGAATTTGCTGTTGCATTGGAACAAGCTAAGAACGCAACAACTGGCCTACCGTACATGGATGATCTCAATGCTACTCAATTTTTACGTCAGTTATGGGAAAAGCTACCACCATATTTAAGAAGCAAATGGACTGAGCGAGCAAGTAAGATAAGAAGAGAGAAGAGTAGAAATGTGACCTTTAGTGAGTTTTCTAAGTTCGTTACTGAGCAAGCTGAATTGGCGACAGACCCAGTGTTCTCGGAAGAATTCTCGGAAAGGTGGAAAGAAGAAGGCAAGGACAAACTCAGTGACAGCGGACGATATTTAAGAGGCAAGGGTACCAGAACTTTTGGAACGGAAGCTAAAGAAAGGGAAGAGCACAAAGAACGTATTAAGAAGTGTACATTGTGTTCGAAGTCACATGATTTAAATGAGAGTGAAGAGTTTGGCAAGAAAACTCTTCTTGAACGCAAGGACCTTATTAGGAAGAGAGGACTGTGTTTTGGATGTTTGAAAACAGGACATATCTCTAGCAAATGTAAAGATAAGCTAGTATGCAATACGTGTGAGAAGAAGCATCCTTCTACACTGCATGATCCTGACTGGAAGCCAAAGTCCAAGAAGCACCAAGCTACATCCAAGGAAAACGTTGAAGGGAATGATCAAGAACGGGTAAACACTGGACTTACTGCGTGCAGCATTACCGAGGCTGGTGATGTTCCTGTCAATATGGGTATTGTACCTATCTGGCTATACCACAAGAGTGAACCTGAGAAGAGAATCAAGGTGTATGCCTTATTGGATAACGGAAGTGGAGGAACATTTATTAAGACAGAAACGATGAAAAGACTTGGTATTGACGGTGAGGACACCACACTGGTATTAACAACCATGCACGGAACTCAAGAGATTGAAACGAAGGTGGTCAATGGCCTAGTAGCCGTAAATGGCCAGAGAGAAGATGTACATTTGGATCTACCGAGAAGTTACGCGAGAGAACAGATACCGATAGATCGAGAAGAAATACCACGACCAGAAGTAGCTGAAAGGTATCATCACCTGCGGAAGATAAGTGAGCAGCTGACACCTTATATGGGGGATATAGAAGTTGGTCTACTAATTGGCCTGAACTGCCCGAAAGCCTTACGTCCAAGAGAAGTAATACACGGACAAGACACAGAACCGTATGCTGTGCGATCCATACTTGGTTGGTATATCAATGGTCCAGTGAGCAGAGATGATGATGTCACAGTCCATTGCAATCGAGTGCATGTACAAAGCGTGGACGAGTCTTCAGGTTGCATCGTTACGGAGAGAAACGTTAAGGAAGAAATAGTGCCAAAAACTGTGGAAAGAATGTTTGAATTGGATTTCTCAGAGAAGGAGAAAGGACTGGCAACTTCTAAGGACGATCGTCAGTTTCTGAAGAAAGTTGGAAGTGGAATCGTGCATCGTGAAGATTCACACTATGAGATGCCATTGCCATTCAAGAAACAAAACGTAACTCTTCCAAATAATCGTCCACAGGCTGAGCAAAGATTAAAGAATCTGAAGAAGCGGCTTCTTTCTGATGACAAGTATCGACGAGATTATGTCAAATTTATGGACAGCATAATAAGCAAGGGCTACGCAACCAAAGTAAGTGACGAAAATGCAACAGCGAGTGAAGGACACGTGTGGTACTTGCCACATCACGGAGTATACCATCGGCAGAAAACTGAAAGTCTTCGGGTCGTCTTTGACTGCTCGGCTCGTTACCAAGGAGAGTCCCTTAACGATCATTTATTGCAAGGCCCAGACTTGACGAGCAAGTTAACAGGGGTATTGATAAGATTTAGAGAAGAAAAAATCGCTGTGATGGCCGACGTGGAAAAGATGTTCTATCAAGTCAAAGGAACGGAGCCAGATCAAAACTACCTTCGATTCCTATGGTGGCCCGATTCTGACTTGACAAAAGAACCGGTGGACCACCGCATGACTGTACATTTGTTTGGTGGGGCATCATCGCCAGGATGTTCTAACTTTGCCCTGAAGCGCACTGCTGATGACCACGAGGAAGAATTTGGAACAGACATAGCGGACACATTGAGACACAACTTTTATGTTGATGACATGTTGAAGTCTGTCCCCACAGACGAAAAGGCAATCGAAGTGGTCCAAGGAACGAAGGCAATGTGCAAGAAAGGTGGATTCACGTTAACCAAGTTTGTGAGTAATAGTCGCAAGGTACTCCAGTCGGTACCAGAAGAAGACCGAGCAAAAGAGATCAAGGGCCTAGACCTAGGGCAAGATAAGTTACCAGTAGAACGGGCACTTGGGGTGTGTTGGTGCATCGAGTCGGACACCCTGCAGTTTCGGATAGAGCTTAAAGATCAACCCTGTACAAGAAGAGGGATCCTTGCAACTATCAGCTCGGTGTATGACCCCCTTGGATTCATCACCCCAGTAATGTTAGTGGGAAAGAAGATACTGCAAGATATCTGTAACACCCGAGATTGGGATGAGCCTCTCGACGAAACGACACGAATGCGATGGAAGAAATGGAGAGACGAACTTTTCTTGCTCGAAAACGTGAAGGTGAAAAGAAGCTTAAAGCCTCCAGAATTTGGAAAGGTCAAATCAGCTCAGCTTCACACCATGTCAGATGCATCTACTATCGGGTATGGTCAATGTTCCTATTTGAGACTAGTGGATGAGCATGGGACCATTCATGTTTCGTTTCTGACGGGAAAGGCGAGAGTAGCTTCAAAGAAGACTGTTAGCATCCCGAGACTTGAGTTGGCAGCCGCTACAGTCTCCGCTAAGATGACAGACGCGCTGAAAGATGAGTTAACTTACGAAGGCTTACGAGAGTACTATTGGACGGATAGTAAGGTAGTCTTGGGCTACATCTGCAACGAGTCAAAGAGATTTCACGTTTATGTGGCTAACAGAGTTCAACTGATACAAGATCTGTCTTCACCATCTCAATGGAGATATGTGAACTCTGCCGAAAATCCAGCAGACGAAGGATCACGTGGCATGACGGCCAAGCAGTTTGTTGAAAAGTCCAAGTGGCTTGAAGGTCCTGAGTTTTTGAAAGATTCAGAAGAGACCTGGCAGATGGGAGATATCATCAAAAGTAAGGTGGACCCAGCCGATCCAGAAGTGAAAGTTAATGTAAATGCAAACGTGTTAACAGAGAAGAACGATATGCTCAGCAGACTCGATCGTTTCTCAAGTTTGAATACGGCGAAAGCAGCAGTAGCGATCTCTCTAAGATACAAGAACAATTTAAGGGAGAAAGCAGTAACGAAGAAGGATGAGTTAATGAATCGAAAGCCCGAAAGCGAAGGCAGAGAAAGGGTCTCAGCGAGTTCGTTGTTATCGGTTGACGAACTGCAGAAAGCAGAGATGGAAATAGTTAAGATGGTGCTCTCCGACGCATTTCCTGGAGAGATAAAGAATCTGAAGGACATTAAAGCTGATTCTTCGTTAAGCAATCGTCTTTCAGACAAGAAGAAGAAAGTAGTTTTGAAGAAAACCAGCGCTCTTCATACGCTAGATCCATTTGTAGATTCGGACGGTATTCTGAGAGTTGGAGGAAGAATACGGAGAGCTAACTTTGCGCAAACGTTGAAAACACCTGTCATCTTACCGAAGTTTGGACACCTCACAAAGTTGGTGGTTAGTTATATCCACGAGAAAATACACCATGGTGGCAGAGGTATAACTATGAATGAACTACGAGCTCATGGTTATTGGATCATCAACGGCAACACGGTGGTTCGACGGTTCCTTTCAGAGTGTGTAACTTGTCGACGCCTTAGAGGAACCGCAGGAGAACAGAAGATGGCGGACCTACCGCAGTCAAGACTCGAAGACGTGGCACCATTCACCTATAGTGCAATCGATTACTTTGGTCCGTGGTATGGTAAGGATAGCAAAAAGGAAGTTAAGCGATACGGGGCGTTATTCACGTGTATGGCCAGTCGCGCCATACATATCGAGGTCGCACACTCGATGGAAACAGATTCGTTCATACAAGCTCTTCGCAGATTCATTTGTCGCAGAGGTGCTGTCAGGGAACTGCGTAGCGATAGAGGAACCAATTTTATAGGAGCTGAAAATGAACTAAAGAAAGCAGCTGAAGAGATGGATGATGATAAGATAAAGGCAGACTTACTCAAGGACGGAATCGATTGGATTAAAAATCCGGTGAAAGCGAGCAACTTCGGAGGAGTGTGGGAGCGACAGATTCGATCTGTTCGCAACGTTATGAACGCTCTTATTAAGCAGCATGGTCGTAGATTAGACGACGAATCCTTACGTACATTCCTCTGCCAGTCAGAAGCGATCGTTAATAGTCGACCCCTGACTGTGGAAACGCTAAATGACCCTCTTTCCCCCTCACCACTGACTCCGAACGCGTTACTGACTGGCAAAACGAAGCTAGTACTACCACCACCGGGGAAGTTTCAGAACGAAGACGTGTATTGCAGACGACGATGGTGACGAGTGCAGCACTTGTCTAACCAATTCTGGAATCGTTGGAAGAAAGAATACTTACAGAACCTCCAAACAAGATCGAAGTGGACAGGTTTACGGAGAAACTTCAGAGTAGGAGACGTGGTTCTGATGATTGACGTGGACAAGGTGAGAAACCAGTGGCCTATGGCGAGAGTAATGAGCGTGAATGAAGATGATCAAGGTCTTGTTCGATCAGTAACTGTACGAACGTCAAGTGATTCGATCCTCGATCGTCCAATCAACAAGTTGATCTTATTAGTAGAAACCTCGGAAGAAGAGCAAGAGAAGACCGGGTGAATTCCCAGACGGAGAGCCAAAGTCGCTAAGTTTCGTTAGACGAAAAGTGAAAGAGAACAATCTAGCTAAGTATACTTAGAGACATTACTTAATATTACTGTACGAACAGTCTCTAAAATTAAGTGACATTTAGTTAAAAAGGGTTCATTTTATGTTAGTTTATGGTAAAATAGTCTTCGGCTATTTTTGAGGAGCCATGTTAGTGAAATCACATTCAGTTTTTTGGGTTACTTGTTAATTGTGGGCTCCGCGCGTGGGTCACGCACAGTCGTGACAAGGTCGTACCTTGGCAGTGCAAACGTTTGTAAGAAGTCTATATATTTTGAGTTTTTTATTGTTATTAAATCTGAAAAGTATCGAATAGTTCCATGAGTCAACGACCGAATTCAAACGGACTGTCACTAAACGAAATCGGTCGCCGAAAATCGAGAAGTATCCGTTACAGCAATAGTTGTTGTTTAGTATTGTTTATTTATATGTAATGCAGGTGTTTTAAACTGATCATATGGCGTTTCATGAGGGGTAAATAAAGTTAAGAGGACGTGAGCACTAAGCAAATGGCAACATAGATAATTTCAACCTAGTAACTAGGGTTCTATCTACGCTCCCGGTGCCCTCCCGCTCCGAAAGAACCCTATTATTGTCTGGTCACGTGACATCCCAGATTTTGGGATATAGAGTAATTCGTCATGGGTATGTAAGGCTGATCATTTGCTCGTTTAACTCGCGTGCGTATGCGAGTAAGGCCGATCATTTGCTCGTTTAACTCGCGTGCGCGTGTATTATTCGCGAAGTGTACATATCTTAACAAATTCTGTTTGCTCATGTTAGTTGTACACATTAACACACGTAAATTATCAGGTGAACCGTCTTTTCTTTGCCCTGACAGGTAATTTAATAGCTGTCGGCCTGATATGCTATAACTACTGTTCTTAGTTTTTTCCAGCGTTTGCAAATAAACAAAAAAAGCAAGTGCTGCAATAATAAATGTTTAAAATGTCAATCATGTCTATAAATATACAGTTATATAAATACAATTTTGTCCATTTCATATGAAAACGTTGTACATGCAACTTATATGAAAAAACTATCGATGTCGAAAGATAATGCTCCGAAAAAAATTTATGGAACACGGTCACAGAATTTGGATTCTCGTTGCCGTTCGTGTCTGAAAATATGTGATCGTAATCATAATACAAATATTTTCAAACCGTGTAACTCCAGCGTATTGCTAATAGCAGAGCAAATTCTGGGCGAAAGGTTACAGCGAGACGAGTCTTTACCCCATCTTTTGTCGTCCTTGCGACAGAGGATTTAAAAATTTGATCGTCCCACCCCTACTTCGTACGGTAGTCGAACATGTGTCACGTGACCAGACAATACTAGGGTTCTTTCGCAGCGGGAGGGCACCGGGAGCGTAGATAGAGCCCTAGGTACTAGGTTGAGATAATTTATAATTGCTTGCCCATCATCTTACAGAGTACAGGCTGCTTCAAATCATACGCTTTTATATGCACAAGACTACATGTAAATTTCATGTGCCTTTGTGCAACGCTAACTATCCTTCAGTATAACCTACGTGCACGAAATTGGATTTTTCCCTCTTGTGTTCGATGTTGGGGAATAAGGGCTCGCAACGCAAACGGATATAAAATGGGGCTTCAGTTGCGAAGCGGTTAGATTACTTGTCTTTCACCTCTATAATTTTGGGTTCGATTCTCAGATGTGTATTCTCAATGAGACTCGAAAGCAGTTCTCATCTCATAAGGTCGTAATGTTATGAAATTCGTGGGTTTCCTTCCGCGTTCCGCAGTGGAAGTTAGCAGGGTTAGGTATATATTACCCGTGTAAATGTGTTCACTATAATAGACGGTAATGTTTCACTCAGTCGTTCCGAGAAGAGCGATTGTGGCTATAAATGACACATTGCTTCAGCGTACATCTTCAAAAATCTGAATTAGGGGCTGATTATATGATCCCGCATACCTGGGATCAAATAAAGCGTAAAATGATTTTGAGGTATTGAAATGAGTCATAGTTTATGGTATAAAAAATGTCTAATTCCTGATTGCTCGAGATTTTTGTTTTGCCGAAATATGAAATAAACAAAATAGTATCGGGCATAAATTTTTGCAAAATATATCTTTTTCATTCATCAGCACTGAAGGCATTCTAACTTTAAATGGCTGTTTCGTAATTCATAAAATGACTTTTTTCAATACCTCAAGATCATTTTACGCTTCATTTAATCCCGGGTAAGCGGGATCATGTAATCAGCACCTAAGTCATAACTTTTTATTGCACTTCCACATTCAAATACATATTTATTTACTAACTCAACGGTATATTATTATCTATACTTAGGGTAATCTCTTGAAGGTCTCTATTTCCCAAAATCTTTGAAACATTTTTAATTATTATGTTAATGAACTTATGGTTCGGAGGCCATATGTAGTTACCGTACGTATTCCATATATGGACTAATATATACTTAATATGCAAGAACATATACACGACGCTGAAAAGCATATACACGACGTTTCAAATATAATAGGTTACATAAGCAATATAAATTTAGTTTTTAACGGTAAACTTTCGATTCGCCGCATTAGCTCAGTGGTCTAGGTCGTGCGCTTTAGCCCTGTTTGTTTCGGGTTCGAGCCCGGTTACGTGCTTTTCTTTTATGCTTTTTTTTTCTTCTTAACACACGAATACTTTTTTTTCTTATATTCTTATATTTTTTCTCAATTTAAAAGAGTTATTCCTTCTCACTTTGACTGTATGTACTTCACCAAATTTAGCTAAAGCGCGAGCCCGAAGGGCGAGTAAGGCTGAGCCTCTCTCTGTATGCGCCATGTTGTTATTTTCGAGCGTTATGTATATGCTCTTCAGCGTCGTGTTTATGCTCTTCAGCGTCGTGTATATGCTCTTGCATATTGTGCAATCACTTACCTTATATGGAATACGTACTATAAGTGCCTATCTCGGAGGCAAAGACTCCTTTTAGCTGGTCCTTCAATGATTTAATGATCTACGAAGGCTATTTAATAATTTTACTCCTTCTGAACAGAGGATAGGATTTTTCCAGAAAAATACAAAACAGTTAATAGTCGAATTCATGCTAACGAAACTTATAGACCAGAGTGAAATTAACCAGTCGTCTTCAGGAATCTTTCTTGCTGATCGTAAACCAGCGACGAGCATTGCTGGGAAAGAAGAAATAAAAAAACAAACGAATGCCAAAGAACACGTAGAAATATTTTTGAAATGTTCTATTCTTCTTTTGATACCATTTTCTGCAGCACGGGAAGTTGCTGTAACTGCGTCAACAGTTGGGTTTTCTCGTCTCGTTTTGACAATGATGTATATCTTAGCGTTGAGATAAATGTAGCCGAATAAGAAAGCAGCCATGTACGTGGTAATTAAAACATTATATGAAATAAGCTGATCTTGGAAAGATAACGCCGTGAGAATGTTCACTGAGCACCATAGAAACGCCAGCAAATATAAACATCTTTTGTTGGTGACCGTCGTTCGATGGAAGATTGGATAAGCTAAGCTAAGGAAACGTTCGACCGTCATCATGAAAAGCGCAAGGGTTGACCAGCCATGAAGGGAGACGGCAATGAATTTCTTTACTTGATGATAGACGTCATTTTCATGAGAGAATTCAACTGCTGATGATATTATCAGTGGATGAGTGATGGTAGCTACAGCCAGATCAAAGCAAGATAAAACAAGAATCATAAAGTCTGCCTCGTCCCCAGTCGCTTTTTATTTTAGTAGTTTTAAGTTTAACACAGTTATGTATATAGCTCAACGTAGTTGAATACAGTAATGTATATAGCTCAAAGTACTTGGGGGATAATGGGAAGGTGAGGAGAGAGGAAGCTTAATTTTTCATTTTTCATTTTCTTAATTTTTCATTCTTCGCCTTCCCATCATGCATCTCAATATTTTATCTTCGCCAGCGCTGATCTCTATATCTACTGTATGCGCATCAAATAACACATTGGTCTTATTATTAAGAGCCTGCGGAGGAGGCAGTCATAAAGTAGCATGTTGTCTTTCTCAGTTGTGAGGACGACCATATACTTGCTATAATGACACAATTAAAAAACATGCCAGCAGACATAAAAAGAACATTTACAATACACAGCAATATTGTATCAATCAAATTATTTTGATTCATGTTCGGCATTGTGAAAAACGTTTCTGCTTTTCTTCTTGAGTGCGTTCTATCGCAGTTTACTGCAGGACTGATGTGTCATTGCTTTAGTTTTAATTAAACTGTACGTGTACGTGTTATTACCTCAAAGCTAAGCACCACTCATATCAAGAACAAGCTGTATAGAAAGCGTCGGCACTATATAAATAGCGAGCATATTAAAATACAGTTTTTTTATCATTCTGTCACTGTATACAGATTGCCTCAATAGATGTTTTTGACAGAACTGTCTTTCGCGCATGCAAAACAGAACAGGAAATTAAATTGATCAGAAGCTTCACTCTGCAGTATAAGTTCCGATTACTGTTAAGTTAGGGACTCTATCATATCATTTTTAACATCGTAATTACATTAACCAGTGTTTGTTTTGTTCTGTCAAGTGTCATGCACCACAATGCGTCATTTTCACTTTTTGAACATTAATTTTCAATAATCATTTTGAAGAACCGAACAAAGGTGATGCAGGACCGAAAGGTCCTGTGGCGTACAGGTATTACGGCAGCTCCAATACAACGTTCACGCAACACACCCTGAACAACGTTAGCGGCGGTTATTTTCACAAAGGAAGTGGAAAGCACATTCACATTACAGGGTTTTGCTGCGGAGCGAGCGAGCCTGGGGCGAGCGAGCGAAGCAGCAGACCTAATTTGTGTATGTAGGGGAGAATTTATCTCAAACCATGTTTACCGCAGTGCACTGTGGTCATGCGCGTTCGGAAATGCGCAGAACACCTTTACTCACCTGTGTTTCGTCACCAATTATGTCTTGTGTTCAGAAGATATCATGTTTCAGACAGGCTGTTTAAAAAATCATAGTTAGTCAAAAGCATGAAGCTCGATAGCGCATCTATTGTTGGGTTTTGAAGCCAGAAGTACGTCATATTTTTAAACTTGCGGCCATGTTCAACAGCCCCACTTGAGCATCGAATGCTATAGATTTCTACTTCAGGACAAATAGCTTAAATGGCCCCACTTGAGCATCGAATGCTATAGATTTCTACTACAGGACAAATAGCTTACGTTTTGAAACAAAAGTTTTACGTTTTAAGGCAAAAGCTTCCTAAAAATCAGTTTTCTAAAAGAAACTACGTTGATTTAATTCTGTGGGGCCCTTATACATGGCCGCCGCTCTTAAAATATGACGTGTACGTTTCCGGCTTCAATTTTATTTGTATTTTGTATTACGATGCACTATCCAGTGATCAAAACTCAAAAGCAAATGCTTTATCAAGGTTAAATTATATATGCGAGAGGAAGACAATTTGGTTTTCTGAATATATTCATTTTTGAAGTCTGCTGTTTGCGTTAATAGTCGAGTACTAACTACAATTTAAAACGAGTTTGTCATTCGCACGACAAGTTAAATCTCGTATTAAATTGCAGTGGAATTTTAATATACATTCTATTTGATAGTATCGCGTCTGTGAAATTGTATTAAAGCGCATTTTTTTTTGTCGATAATAATTTTCCAACATTACCATTTGTGCTAATAGTCAACTGTAATCGAAGTTAACAAACCACAGTTGAACAGAGACGCTGCATAATATATTCATGTTATGTTCTAAAACGCATCTGCTGTTCACGCGACATTATTTAATGCCGTGAAATTATGACAGTTTTAAATTTCGTGTGTTTGTGTTCTAGAAAATATTTCCAACAAACATAATTATACAACAACTAAGCATTTCAGAGTTCACTGTAGCTGTAAAAAATTATTCCTTATCGATAAAGCATTTGCTTTTCGACTTCGTTCAACGTTGACCCCTTTTGACCCCTTATGCTTAAGCCAGTCTGAAACATGATATCTTCTGGTAGACAAACTGAGTCAAGCCGAGTAATGTACTGGCAGGCTAATAATGCACACTAGTATCCCACTGAATACATTTTGGGTTGCATAAATGTCATTTTCCAATAACCTATAAAATAATTAAGGCTCCGCAGCATTCCCTACCTTGCAGGTAACCTAGTTTAGAAACTATAAAGGCAGTGTGGTAAACTACGGAAGGTTTTATGCGCTGAGCGAGGTTGGTGCGTCCAACGAGTTTTTACTCAAAGGATGGTTGTGCACGTTAGCGAACCAAAGTTTTTGGGTTTGGAGATGACCTGGCTTTTTGAGAATGATGCCGCGGGCAGTGGCATAGATCTTAAACAAGACTCATACTTTTACATAGAAAAAGTGCAAGCCATCTAATAAATGAACGAGGAGAAGCCTATACAGCCAGCGACGGATTACAGAGAAGAATTACTGACGCTGGTTGCCGAGAAAAAAATAATATAAAAAATAAACATACCAAAAAATATATTCAAAAGGCGCCTGAGGAAATATTAGAAAAAATTTAAAATCATAAAAATGAATATCACGGGAGAGAGTTAAACGATCAGATAACAAGCCTGCTTATAACAAAATTTTCCGAGCTCATGAAGTCTATCGAAGCTGTGAAGGATAACTTCTCACTGGAGAGCGACCTTGCTCATAATGAGCTGTTAAAGAGAGATTTAAATAAAGTTATAGGTATTATAACACCCAACATTCCACTTGTTGGGTTGTTACTTGTTAAGCCGTAGTCGTTGTTTTTAGTGTTTTTACAGCTCGCTAGTTCTTTTTTTAACATGTTGAGAAGCGGCCCGGTCATCTAGTATTATTAGACTATTTGTTCCCTTAGCAAGCTAAGTGACGTGTTGTAGCTGGGAGTCCACGTCGTCCTGTCTGCAAGGTATTGCAAAAAAGTCTGGTTCGTTCTTATACTTCCACTCTTGGTATTTGTGTTGTATTTGAACGTTGGATGTATAAGAAATATGTAGTCAAAATGTCCTTTGTATTTACTTTCCAACATTTTTAACAGGTAGTATTTATTCCACATCTAAAAACTTTTCCTCACCACTATTACCTTTTACAGCTAAAATACCTCTTAACTCCCTTAACTCATTCTCCGTTATGTCAACGGATTTGGTGGTCTCGTCAGCTTTCTCTTCATCAGATATCTCTTCATCTAGTCTTTCAAGGGAGCTCCTCAAGACAGAGTTGGAAAGGTTCTCAGGAACGTCTAACACTTCAAGGTTTTCTTCAACTAATGCCGCAGGCGTATTTGAATGCTTTGTTTGGGCTTTTTCAATAAGTTATAAGGAAAGACTCGTTGTTTATGTGTGAACTTTATTCAAAACAATGAGGATTTCTAAAATAAACAGATTAATAACCATGATAAAGCCTATGATACACTATTACCAGGTTTGGTACGGTCCCTCAATGTTACATACATCTACGTACCGGATCAAGCAATAGAGCAAACTACTAAAATATAGCGATCTATTAACATACAGACATAATTTAAAACCATTGTTTGTCCTTTCCCAATACGACCCTGTATCAAAGGTCAATAGTCCATGCACGTGAACAACATGCATTAACGCAACATAATGATAAAGGTTTGACGTTCATGATTGTCACGGCATCTGTACAAGTTCTTTAAATTCACTAATGGCTGACGCTTTTTTAACGTCCTCTGAAAAGACTAGTCTTTTACCTTTAAGAGTTAAAATTTTAGTTCCGTAAAACCTAACTCCCTAAGGAGACTTTTTTTATCTTCCGTGTACGCCCTTCTGTTCACCCCAACGTCTTTATTTGGGTTGGTATTGTGTCAGAACCCCAAATTTTGTTGGTTTTCGAGTCAGGGTTTGACGTGTCAATAACCACAATGCTTTCGTCCCTCCAGTTGTCGTTAATTAATGTTAGTTTCTTCTTGTTCTTGTTCTTGTGGTTGGTCCTCACGGTCTTCGCGTTCGTCAAGCCGGCCCATCTATATAAGCGTTCATATATTCAATGTCTTTAATATCTTCTATCGGCACCCATGATTAGCTATCGTACCCCAACTACTTCACAAACGCCATACCTTTTTTCTTTTTAAGTACTTTTTCTCTCCTGTACGTGTTGTCTTTTTTGTTTACAGCAGATATATAACTCATCCTCGTAGAATTTTCCGATGATAGACTCACCCTCATGGTCCTCAGTCTCATACATGTTAGGATCTTCTCTGAGTACCTTTGCTATTTTAATTGTATCTCTTCACTTACTTACCCTAACGGTATCGCCAATCCTAAACTTGGGTAACGGCAGCTCGCCTAAAGCCGAACCATATAGCATAACCCACACGGCCACACCAAGTTACTGTTGGATTTACTCACATCTGCAGGTTTCATGAGTATGCTGCTGTGCTAGGTGGTGTTGTAGTTATTAGCGAGTTCGTTTAGCACGTCAACCCAGTTGCAAGTTCCCTTGCTATAAAAATATTTCCACATCATGGTTTTTAAGGCTCTGTTAAACCTCTTTACAATGGCAGCTTTTTTGTCAGACTTCGTGGAGAAGTAGTTAACGTTATAACTTTTCAGAAGATCTCTAACACCAACGTTATGAAACTCCTTGCCCTCATCAAACTGGACCACGTCTGGGTACTTTCCATGCAAACCTTGTTTTGTTAAACTTATGCAACAGTAGACCGACAGCCTTTGTCATGTTTTTACTGTCTTTTCTGTAGACTGGGATTGTAAAGGGGTATCGGAATTTCAACGGCCGTTAGCATCCAGTAATACCGTTTGTTTTTGTTCTTCTATTTACCCACGTCCACCAGATCTAGTTGTATTTGATCTGCAACATCTCTAACAAAGGTTTTTTGAAACTTATACTTTCTCACAGCAGGTTTATATCTCGTGTATGTGTCTTGAGTTTTTAAGCATTCTTTTACAGACCGTCCAATTGCACTTACCTCCTGTTCCTTTGCTTTTTGGTATAACTTTTCCACAAACTGATAATCCACAGTAGATCAAATGGAAGATTAAGATAAGATTAGTGCTGACCCAAAAACACAGAAGGTAAAGGGTCCCAGAAGGGTAAAACAAGGAAAAAGACTCGCACTCATCTCTAGAGAAGCAAAGGCAAAAAAAGAGCAAGAGTAAAGGGCCGAGACCACTAAAGCTATAGAGACCTCGGAAAGTACGGTGGATATAGTACCTGTAGTAGCTAGAGCTGTCGTGCTTGGTAGACCTACATTATGGAGCGTATAAGTATTTTACCGTTAGAAAAAAACCCGAGCATAAGGAAGAGACAAAAAAAGTTGCCAAAACTACAGTTTTGACTAACTAACTAAATAAATTAATAAATAAATAAATACAAGAATGGTTTTAATAGGAAGAAGATCCTTAAACGAGCGAGGAATTACATGAATTTTTTCTGTCTAGTACTTTTTATCATATTTGCGTGTTATACCGTCGATGGGCGGGCAGTTATCCGTCATTAGATCATCCAGCTTTGTTAATTGTTATGTTTGACAAAAACCGAGTTTCGTTATAATGTGATCCTCTAAGATAGTCTCTTATCTCTGTTAAAACTTTTTTGTAACTTGTGTAAGCCAGCATGTCTTTTTGGTTGGTTTGACTTGTCTATGTAGGTTGCTAACGTTAATCCAACGGCCGATATTGACACTAATATTATTAGATTAAGCGTTACTCCACCTACAGCAACTCCGACGGCAACCACCATTTTAGAGATAACCCTTAGTGTACTAAATGCTTATATTTTTTTGACTATACATAGTCCTGTAGCATTTTGCAAGCTTGTGATACGTCTTGTATTGACTTACAAACTTTTCCTTTTCATCATTGGATAGGGATTTTGCGATATGTAAAGTTCAAGATTTGCCTTTTCATTTATAGTTATATATAATGTACCGTTCGGCTATAAAACATATTGTGGCTGCACTACCAAATATGTATAAATTTTTTTCGCTGTAAGTATTTTTCGCTTCGCTAAAGTATTTTTTCTCTAAAGTCTGTCATTTAGCTCTACAACTGATCAGGGCTAACGTGAAGACAATAATTTTGTTATAAAAAATAAAAAAATCGACGCCTCGCGAAATATTTCTACATTTTGCGCCCTCCAAGTAAATTTCAGTAATGTTTTTAGAAAAAGTGTCTGTGTGCCCCCTGTCTTATACGCATTACCCTTTTATCACGATGGAAATTATTTTTTGCAACTCAAGTAATAAGCCCTGCTCTTGTTTTAAATAATGACTCCCTCCCAGTAAGACCAAACCCACCCTAAAGGGATTAGACTGTAGTTTAGTTGACTAATAGTTTCTTTATTATTCTTTATTGACTTTATTATAACTTCCTTTCATTTTCTTTATTATTTCCTATTCTTCTATTCCCTGATATACACTGCACTCTATACACGAAACAGGAAATTCAGATTTCCAGAGTTCAATTGCAAACTCAAAGAAATTCAGAACGAGGGTCAAGTGAGAACTCATTACTTTAGACCATTGTTAACAACTGACTTAAGGAGTGCAGACTTGCGCTTGAACCGCCATTGATTTGAGATCACAGTTTGAATTTCTCGATCCTTCAGCCATTCGTTTAATTTTCTTTTATTGCATTCCAATCCTTATTCTGATTGTGTTTCACTGTAATTATTTTATAAAACAATTGCAAAATAGTTTCCTGGGTAAGATAGCTTCATCCATGTTCTTGAGATGGTGCCCGACGTTCCGTTTCCACTTGAGGTTCTTTTTAAAGTTTTCCCAAAATGTTGCAACATCACGCGCATTATTTTCTTACACATGATTTAAATAATCAGAAAGTGTGACTTAAACTGGACCAAAAAGGGGACTAAAAATGACGCCAAACAATTCCATTTTCTCTTGCACTCGTTTGTTTTCCCTCGGTGCTTGTACGTTTACGATTTCCACCTGGCGAATTTATTGCAATAAAATTATTGCCATGCCTAGATTTTGTTCACTGATTTTAGTCATCGCGGCGTTTTAATTTGTCGTTGGTTGACTACCTTCTACATGCCACGCCTATTATATTTTACTTAATCTTCTGTAACAAGATGGGAAAGAATTTATATTGACCCAAGAATTAATAAATTACTACACGTGCACATAAGAAGATGCAAAACTATCGAAAGGTGTAATAAGTCGTTATTTGATTATTCAACTCTTTCATTTCAAAATGTGATGAGATACGATGAAACGCAAGACCAAGCAACTGGAAAGAGAGAAAACTCAGAAAAGAGGGGTATTCCAGAGTTATTCTTTCATGTCACGATCACAAATGGTCTTTGATTCCACTTCCAGTCCCAAATTCATGACGAGATCAAAGCGGACATAAATGTTTGATCGGAAACAATTTTATTGGGTAAAGAATTTTAAAAACAAATTTATTGCGGAAAGAATGTCCCTATCATTATTCATTAAAATATATTCCTGTATTCTCATTGGTTAAGAGCCTGCAGATAATTATGCGTATTTCAGCGCAGACAAAAAAATCGCGTATCTGTCTAGTTCAAAATTTGACCTTGACAAATACGACATTAATTTGAACTTAGTTCTAAACACACAAAGTTGATTCGCTCTTGAGTTTATAAATGCAGAAAATGATGCTACACGACCCGCTCGATCGTTGAGATCGGGGTATCTTAACATCACAGAAGTTTTTACTTTTGTTTTGGTACCTGCAATCAGAGCTAGAAATAACAACTGGTGATTAAAATCTGCATTTTTGGAACATATTTTTGATCAGTGCAGATCCCACTGGAAAAGGACTCGAAGAGATCTTAGATTGAGATTTTCTTTGTGGAATAAATGTTATTGTTTTCTATATGAAATGCAGTTGAAATGCTCATGCAAGTGTAACTGTGTTGAATTATATGACTATGTGGAGCTGACAATACGAATTACTATTAGCTTTCGATTACTACCATTTTTGTGACATTCAATGAGAAATTGAACGGAATTAATATGAATAAAAAAAACCAATCCCGAAATCGCATATTCAAAGAAAATTTCGTTAATCACTGACCTGTCCTAAGAAACAATTAACGTGGATAATGATTTTACCTAAGCTAAAATTTGATTTTAATTTCCAAATGGAAATGAATTTTAACAGATTTTCAATAAATTCCCAACGGTGACAAAATGTGATCAGTACCTAAATGCCAGTTCTTTTGAGCCGTGAAAGAATTATTTCTGTATGTTAAACCCAAAAGTACGATTAACGTTTTTTATACTGCCTGTAGTGATTGAAATATATGATAAAACGCTCCTTCTCGTGTATCATTAAATAGTATGAATGCATGTCGAAATTTGTCGAAGTTTAAGAAAGTAATCTGTTTGCCGTTGAATAAACGCCCAATTTGCTAAAAAAAAACCCAAAATCAGAAGATGGTCAAGATGAGTAATCGATGCAAACAATAAAATCCAACATGCATGAAATCAACAGGATTCGTATAAAATGATTTTTAAATTTTATACAATTAACATCATGCTATCAGTATAACCTCATTTCAAAATTGTCTGCATGGTGTATATAATAATATATAATAATATATAATAATATATAGTAATACAGGTATAAATAATGATAATTTAACCATAAACGATTTTAGAGGAATAAGAAACACATCTACTGTCCTTGTATCAAATTCCTTATGTACTATGGAATCAAAATATATAGCAGTTAATTCTCTCATTATGTGTGAATTTATATACTATAAACACCATTAAGACTTACTCAAAAAGCTACTGATATCAAGTTTTAAACTGCATCGTTAATTAAAAGCTACTGATTTCAAGTTATCAAGTAACGTAGGTTAAAACCAATCAGTATTAACTAAGTTATAGGATCATACCGATAGTAGTATCAGTACAGAGCTAAGGGTAGAGTCCGAACTTACTGACGAACGCCAAGACGTATGAATGCATTCAGGAAGATCAGCAGATTATTAGTCATGCCATACAGGGTATATAAAAAAAGTAGACAAATCTGAAATCGCTCTCTGTTTCGTGAAGCGCCCGCGCGCCTCAATGTACGATGTTCATTTTTATTAAAATAGATTGTCTTGGTACTTATAATCTAGGATAAACCGAAAAAAATGAGAAATTTAGAACTACCGGGGGGGGGGTGTCTTTTACGACAAGTTAAATATGCTTTGCGTACAAAAGTAGTTAAAAGTAGTTTTGACCTGGCAGATGGAAAATTTGTCGGGTGTTGTATTGCTGTACAAAATTTCAGAAAATTTGTTCAAGTCTAGGCCGTTGAAAACGTCGCGCGAACTTCCATATTTTTAGCGAAATTAGCTTTGTGCATGTTTAATTTATGTATTTAAGCATCTAAATTTCGCGCGCAAGCCATTTTTCATGTGTTTCAAAATGCGCACACCGCTGGGTTTTAAATATTTGAATTTCAGAATATTTTTATTTTATACCGTAAGTACCCAAGCAACGTATATTCATAAAAAACTTCATACTTCAGGTTGAGAGCCGTTTCAAAATTGCCTACTTAATTTTATACACCCTGTATACAGTTAAATTGTTTCTTAAATATAAATAATAAATGTTTATAAAATGAATATCCGACTTTTAATTTAAAAATATCTCAATAAAATTCAATTATGCTTGGGTTAAAAATTTTAATTAAAATAATTTGAAATTAAATGAGCGATTCCTTAATTGAACATAAATTAACAAAATTAGGGCACGTAGATTTTTAGAAAACTTTTGCGTCGATTTTCTCGTCTACATATACTCGAAATTCTTTTGTAAACACACTGATAAGATGGGTATAAAATTTTTCATTTTAGAAGTTATTTACAATGCTCGATCGCGCAGTTTCATGCAATGATGTGAATAGAATTTGTTTTGCTCATGAGATATGTGCAGTGTGCAGGAATAAGTATTCGTAATTATTATTGCGTTAATGGCGCTAATGATAAAATTTTTAAAATTTTTGCTATACATGGTTAGAACTCAATGAATTTTGTTGATGAATTTTTCTGTCCAACAGTTTTCGCAGGCATGTATTTCATGCTTATCGCAGAATGAAAGCACATATTGTTATTAGTTATTAGTAGAACTTTTGGTTGTCTGCATGTGCATGAGATCGAAATTTGCACTGCATGTTATGCCGTTAACATGCATGCATTCACGTTGACCTGTTTTGATTTTTGGTGAGCCTGCATTAAATTCTCTCTTAAAAAAGAGACTCTCAAAAAAGTGTTCTCATAGCAATTATTGAGTGAAATTATTTTGATCAAATGATAATTTTAATAATTTATCCTTATCTTATCATTATCTATAATCAATAAAAAAATTGAAATCTAACTACGATATAATTTGTATACACAATAATAATTGTTGTTTTGTCAGTCTAATTTGTGATTTAAGTTTTTAATATTTTGTATTCATCGCGGCCACAACTGTAAATATACTAAAAGGCTACCGTCCTTCAAGAATTTTAATCAAAGATTATAAAGTCTTTCTGAAATCTAACTACGATATAATTTGCATACACAATAACAATTGTTGTTTTGTCAGTCTAATTTGTGATTTAAGTTTTTAATATTTTGTATTCATCGCGGCCACAACTGTAAATATACTAAAAGGCTACCGTCCTTCAAGAATTTTAATTAAAGATTATAAAGTCTTTCTGAAATCTAACTACGATATAATTTGCATACACAATAATAATTGTTGTTTTGTCAGTCCAATTTGTGATTTAAGTTTTTAATATTTTGTATTCATCGCGGCCACAACTGTAAATATACTAAAAGGCTACCGTCCTTCAAGAATTTTAATTAAAGATTGTAAAGTCTTTCCTCCGGAAAAATTGGTTTGTCAAACAATTTTCTCGTATTGTACTAGAGGAAAATATATAAAGATCTTCAAATGACTGATTTCAAAACACTTTATCATAAAAATGTTTGCAAAGCGAACCTAGCTGAACCGAGTGCGTGTATTTGGCAAGTTTATAGAGCTGTCAAATAAATTTTGAATTCACTGAAAAGAGGATTCTGTGACTTACTACATATGCACGTGCGCAATTTATACGAAACATAACAGATCTGCTGACAATTCCCTAGAATTTTAGAATCTTTTTTTTAGCTACACTATAATTATATAAAATCTTTGAGGGGAGAGAGAGTTTCTCCCTTCATGCTGACCACGGCAGCACCATGCCCTGTGCCTTTATACAAAATTTATAAATAAAAAAATACAGTATCTCAATCCCAAGATTGCGTATTTATTGAAGGGGGGGGGGGGTGTAAGGATGTTTCTATACAACCTGAACCCCTTCCATTAATCAACGGTTTTTATTGCAGTTTAATTTACCGACAATATTTAAAAAAATCCATTATTTTTCGTTATTGATTTTTGTTAATAAGTTTTATTGCTATTTAAAAAGCTGCATGGTGTCGTAAAAAAAGGTGATTAAACATTGTACTTTAAACTTGAGTAATATTGTGTATAATATAGGGTAAGCAAGCAAGCTAGGTTCACAATCGTATATTCGCCACTTGAGTGAAGATATTTAGATTTTGTCTTGTCGCATCTTCAAAGATGTTCCGTGATTCTCTTTTCATTTTTCTTCTTCTTTTTGTCTCTGGAAAGACAAACACAGTTTCTCCCATCAAGAAGAACATCAGGCTTGCCTTTGGCGTGTCCAAATCTGCTTACTTACCACTTGAAGGAACCAGATATATCCAACATGGTCAAATCATTGCTCCCAAAAAACCTGAATTAAAATTCCATGACCGAAGTAACGAGGAGGTTGTCTGCAGTGTTGGAGGATGGGTTGGAGAGGGTTATGAAAAGGATGAAACAGAAGTCCTATTATTCATCCACGACGAGAAAAAGCTGGCTGTCTTTGGGTTTCGTGGCACCGAACCAACAAATTTGAAAGATTGGGGGAAAAACTTGCAAATAAATCTGGCGAAGGGCCGTATCGGTTCGAAAACATTCAGACTTCACCAGGGATTTAGAGATCGTTATTTGAGTATTGCGTCATGGTTCGAAGCCAAGTACAAAACTGTGTCAGATTACACCATCTTGATAACAGGTCACAGTCTTGGTGGAGCACTGACTACAATTGCCGCTGCATACGCAAGTGGTAAGCTAAACCGACGTCCTGATGCTGTCATCACATTCGCTTCACCTAAAGTTGGTAATCAAGATTTTCAAGATTACTATACCAGAGTGGTTGGTTGTGATCGTACCCTCAGAATAGCGACTAAAGGTGATATCGTTACAAAGGTTCCCTTCAGCAAAGATTACACTCATGTATGTAATGTTCTTGTTGTGAATGGTAATACAGGTTGGTGGAGTGGCTTGAATTTACTTAAAATTCATAGCCTGTACCAAGGTTATCGAATAGGTTTGCAAAGAGAGTTTTCCAATGTTCAAGAAATAAACTTTGCTTGTGATAAGTAACTCTTATTCTATGGAGCTTTACGGCAAGGACTTGTAGCTTAGAATACTCAATGATTCAACTGTAACGTTATCACTATATTGTACTTTTAGTCGAACTTATATTCTGCTTCAAGTTCAATTATGTGTTCATTCGAATAAAATCTTGCCGAAATCCACAATGTTGTTTCGTTGTTTTAAACTTAATAAGTGTATTTATTTTTTATACGTCACATAATCTATTTAGTTCCGATATCATTCCACAATACAAGTATGTATGTATAAGTATAAGTATAGTGATAAAAATATCAAGATGCCGTCAGAAATATAACATCATTAGTATGTATTTATCATATTAGTTTACTTGTTACTGAGAAAACACGGGCAAACAAAGTATACTTATAAGTAATATCATGAAATGAGGCGTATTAGCTGTTAAACCGCCCGCTCGACGAGGGTCATTAAGTAAATTCCTGAGGGCCGTACTTTGTAATATTATGGTTGTCGAAATTCGAGCGACGGCTGCAACTACACTTCTAAAGGCAGGTATTCCGGATAAAATGGCACTGCAAAGGACGGGTCATCGTACTTTGCGAGAATACCAGTCACAGGATATAAACGACACGAAACGTGTATCGGATGTGCTGAGTTCCACGCGCGCTGATAATGCTGAGATTTGCGAGAAACAGCAAATTTGTGTGGCCATAGTAATAATATCGAAGACATTAGTTTTGACATGTTTGATGAATTTGATGTAAGTGATATTGAGTTGATTCAGGTATTGGAGTCTTACGAGACTAGTGTGCGAGCTGAAGGAAGAAGTTCGTCAAGTGCTAACCTTGATTTTAATGGATTTTTTCGGATTGTACTATTGGCACGATAAAATTGTATATGATAACAAGTAAGGCATTTGTAGTTTAAAGTAAAAGTTTGTGTGTTGTTCAAGTGTGTGTGTTTTCTTTTGCTTTTATCATTTGCTAGGTGAGAATAGGCTAATACTACCTCGCATGACGTCATTCAAGGTTGTATTAGTTCTAATACGACCGCTAGATTGTATAAATGAATTTTAATGAGGTAAATTTAGTGATTAATTCAACCTGAAAAGACAAAAGAAATTGAGATAACCATGATATTATAGAAATAATTACATAGAATTCCACAGCCAAAATGCAAATCAGTAATGTCAAGTAACGGGAAAAAAGATCCCTGGGAAGTCGAACTTGAGTTGAATGGGAAATTAACCAAATTTAAGATAGACACTGGAGCAGATATAACAGTTATACCAGAAGCTGTTTACAGTAGTTTAGTACCACGTCACCACTTCAATTAACAACGGCCGTCCTTTGCAGTCCTGGGAGAACAATCACACGTATTGGCGAAATCACAGTAGTCTTGCCGTATAAATCAGTGAATTATTCAGCTCGTATTTTTGTTGTTCGTGGGGAAAATGTAAACTGTTTGCTCTGTCGAGAACATTCATGTCAAATGGGTCTGGTTAAGAGGGTTCGTGAAATTACTGATCACAACGTATTTAGAGATATAGGGTTATTGAAATGTGAACCTGTTAAGATACAACTAAAAGATAATGTTAATTATATTATATAGAAGAAGTCACTGAGCCAACTGAGTGGTGTGCCCCAATAGTCCCAGTTCCCATGAAGAACGGTCAAGTAAGAATTTGTGTTGATTTAAAGAAATTAAATGAGGCGTTAAGCGGGAAAGATACGTTTTGCCTAGTTTAGACGATATTGCCCCATCACTTCAGGGATCGAAAGTGTTTTGGAAATTGGACGCAGCTAGTGGATTTTGGCAAATTCCGTTACATACTGAAAGTTCTAAATTAACGACCTTCATTACCCCTTTTGGTCGATTTTGTTTTCGAAGAGTTCCGTTTGGGATATCTTCTGCCCCTGAAATTTTTCAAAGGCTGATGACCGATCTTCTTCAGGGAATCCCTGGTACCAAAGTTATTATGGATGATAATTTATTTTAATTTATTGGAAATCGATTGAAAAACAAGGTTCTCATTTGGACGGAGCTCTAGATACAGTCCAACATTCTGGGCTTAAGTTGAATAAAGAAAAATGCGAGTTCTGAAAAGAAGAGTTATAGGGTTTTTTGGTCATCGTGTGGGCAAGGATGGCATCAGACCCGATCCTGAGAAACTGATGTATAATGAAATTGGAGAGTTTCAAAAGCTATTTACAAAATTCGCGTCCGTGTTGTAGCAGCTATACAACTCTCGCCTTCGGCTCGAGTTTGTATATGCTGATACAACACGGCCACTCATATTGTATATAGTACATACAGAGTAGCAAATTTCATGCGGAACATATTTGATTGTTTGCGTGCACTCGAGTATAGCTTTTTTGGAAGAGAAAGTTCTTGATAAATAATAATGCTACTTTATCTGTGTCAGATAAAACTGGAAGACGTTGTTCGATTATAAAGGGACGTCGACACAAAGGGACAAGGTTTTCATTTTGTAGATGGGCGAGATGGCCTAGGCAGTGCTCCTCACACAGCCACAGACAGGCTGTAATGTCTCTATATGGTTGCTATTTCATCAGCTATACTAGCCTACTAGCCGATGTACGTTATATGCGACTAAAATATGGTTCAATTTAACCAGGCTTTTTTATAGCCTGCAACAGTATTGTGAAAACAAACACAATATGTTAACACACTTAGATCTCCTATGTGCATCAAAATAAAATCCTAGAGCATAATACATGGTAAGATCCCAGTAGCCATTAATTATTTGCACAGCAATATGTGCCCTCCCCCCAAGAAACAAAAGAAGGCATGAAAAATCCCTCCAAAGTTTTCTCGAGTAACACATCTAAATTTATGAGACTTTCGTTAAATAAAATTTTTTGCCGCCGAGGAGACAGTGTTTTGACAGCAATGTTAATTCAAACACATAATTCCTAAGAAAACTTCATTTCGTTCGCGTTATAGAACTTCTCCGCTAAAAAATAACTTTAAAGTATGGATATCGACGTAATAATAAAATATTTTTCAAGGTCTGTGTAACGAAACGATAGAAACGCGGCAGACAGTTTTCAGAAGTAAACAAGCCGATTGCAAGATATGCTCACTTCGATGTTACACGAAAGGTAGAGGCTCTGTCGCTACCGGAAACGACAAAGGAAAATTGGACGTTTCGAGCCAAGGCCTTTATCTTCACTACCAACTTTCCGGCAAATGCTTTCGCACGACACATCGAATTTTCCTTTAGCTTTGCCGTTTCAGGCAGTGAACGAACCTATACCTTTCGCGTACCATTGTATTGAATGCATTACCTAGACTGGCAACGTCAGGTCGTGACATTGTACTGACTGAATTTAAAAATAATTGACTGGATTAAAATAACTGGATTAATTCAAAAATATATTTAATGAGTATTTTAAGCAATTATGTTTGTTCTAAGACATAAAATTTTTCTCTAAAACAATTGGTCGCCCCCAAAGTTGCCCCATCATCCATCGTGCGCAGTTTCACTTTAAATGAAAGCAAGCTAAATGTTAAGTCTCTGCGTAAAGCCCCGTACAGACGAGCAAGTTTTCCTTCACAAGTTTCTTAACGAGTTCACTATACGCGTCTGTACGACGAACAAGTTTTCCTTGACAAGTTGTCCTTGACAAGATTTATTTGTTCCTGTGTACGCGAAATTTGATAATATTTTTTTTCTGACAACTTTTACGAGGCCGCACGAATTAAGTAGGTAAACAAAAATTCCCTTGTCAAGTGCTCCTTGTTGCACGTACACACGAGCAAGTTTCCTTGTCGAAAATTTGGTAGGACTAGCTTTTAAACCAGGCTCCTTGTCAAGGAAAAATTGTCATTTTTTTGCGTACACACGAGCAAATAAAACTTGTCAAGGAAAACTTGTCAAGGAAAACTTGCTCGTCTGTATGGGGCTTACAACCATTTGCAAGCTACCGTTCACCGTGCATTCAAAACAACGTTTTAAAAAGTTATGAAGAGCATGTTAGTCAGTTGAAACTTATTAGTTTCAGGTGTCAAACTTGTAAGTTTTGAACGCGTAACTTGTAGTTTTGTGCGCGTAACTTGAAGTTTTGGTGCCGTAACTTGTAGTTTGATGCCATAACTTGTAGTTTTGATGCCATAACTTGTAGTTTTGATGCCGTAACTTGTAGTTTTGATGCCATAACTTGTAGTTTTGATGCCGTAACTTGTAGTTTTGATGCCGTAACTTTTCGCTTTGTGATTCCAAAATGATGAATATTACAACACAGTAAACAGTAGCGAAAATTTAGTTGAAGAGGTTTCAACTGAATTTCCGCTACTGTATATGTGTTGCAATATTCATCATTTTGGAGTCACAAAGCGAAAAGTTACGGCATCAAAACTACAAGTTACGGCATCAAAACTACAAGTTATGGCATCAAAACTACAAGTTATGGCATCAAAACTACAAGTTATGGCATCAAAACTACAAGTTACGGCACCAAAACTTCAAGTTACGCGCACAAAACTACAAGTTACGCGTTCAAAACTTACAAGTTTGACAGCTGAGGCCAATAAGTTTCAACTGACTAACATGCTATTCATAACTTTTTAAAACGTTGTTTTGAATGCACGGTGAACGGTAGCTTGCAAATGGTTGTAACTCACTGAAAATACGTTACGAAATTTAGACGCTTGCATACTAACCCGTTTTTGCATCACAAGTTATGACCCTAACGTGGCCTAATTTAGTTTGCTTTTATATAGTGGCTGATTAGACTAGTCATATAATCAGCAAGGTAAATCATATGTCCAGGGTTCATGGTATGATCCTTGAAACAATTGAGACAACTGACATTAAATTACACGATCGGGAAGCTCAAATTGCTCAAAGTCGTTCAATATCAATGTATATGTCTTGTCCGCGTTACAAGGAAAGGTTTTGAATGATTTTCAAGGCGTTTTAGTGATAATTGTTGCAAAAGTACGATTTTATAAAAGTACGTTCGTCGTTGCTACACGTGGTATTAACTATAGATATCTCATATACACTAGACAGCGCATCTGTATATCAAAAAGTGAAGCCAAAAATCTCAGCGGTATCCCCTAATAACAATAGGCGGCGGCCATATTGGTCGTTCCCACTCATCAAAAAAACGCTACAGAAAACATTATAGTTTTCGGCATTTGTGTATTAAATATTTTTTAGCTGCATAAAAGAGGACACCGACGTATTGCCAACTTTGTCCATTTCCGCAATACAAAATACATGCTCCGTATCAACTCCGTGGGAACGACCAGCGCCTGCGATCTGGCTTCAATTTTCGCCTACCCACAGTGTGGGATGTACCATCTAGTGTATATGAGATATATCTATGGTATTAAGACAATAACTAAAATGCGTCCATCATCATCGCTAATTAGTGTAAAATACAACGTGGACGGAACGCACTTTTGACAACATTTCTATCAGACCCAGAGTATCAGACCTACGTTTCGCACTACCTCGCCAAAAAAAATTGCCAGGCGGCGACACGTAAGTCTGTGATCAGGCTAAGTATTCCTATACAAATTTGTATCACGCGACTTTGTGTTCCCCGAAAGCGAAATTTGCATGTAAAATTGAGCTTCAGCTTTGATTTAGAAGATATATCCAGTCCTCTATGAGATCAGTGATTGGTAAATAAATTATTGCGCTCGCAAAATTAAATTGAATTGTTGTTTAACATGTACAAGGCAGAAAGCAGAGTCAAGATTACAGGAAAGCATACTCTATGCGACATGCACGCATGTAGAATAATAAAATTTGCATAAGACACATGTTGGGACGGGTATATCCCTTATATTAATTTATGCAGGTTTCACTTTCGTTACTTATTTTACTTGGAAATGAGTTAGAGTCGTTTCCGTCTCAAATACTGAGAAATCACTCTTAACAACAAAGGTTCGAGTAAATAATCGAAAGAAATAAACATGGCGTTGTCCAATGATGTATTTGCAGAACCGATGCTTGAAGATGATAAAACGTTTCTTGAAAAATATGTTAAGAAATTAAAAGAATTACAAAATAAAGGAGTTCTACCTTCAGATTTAAAGAAAGAAATATCCTACAAAGTTTACTCAGTGGAAGGAAGTAGTTGTGGTCCATGCACACAGGTCTATAGTCCTCTCGTCTGATGACAAACAATTCTTCACTATTGAGCTTGGCTTCATCAAGGTAGACGGCATTAATAGAATTTATCCCGTGACGCGAGAAATTGATGCGATTCATAAACGTTTACGTTTCACGGAACAGTCACGATGTCTACTGGCGAGCTGCTCGGACAAGCAGTTGCAGTCCTGAAACAGTTTGGCAGTTACTTCAAGTTCTGCAACAATTGTCAGGACTACTGTAATTATTTCTTGGAATCAATCGGTCTTGGTAAAACGAAAAAGATGACGGATGTCGAAAAATCATCGTTGATTCTCCTTGCTGCGGGATTACGTGCAATAGTGCTCATGCTAATATTTAAGATATAGAAACATTTTGATTGTTGTTTCAGTGCATGTGTGTTATTGCTTGTTATCATCTTGTATATGTAAATAAAATATTATAGAAGAACTCATCTGCTTTTTATTAGGTGCGTTTTTAGACTGTGCGGACGTTATTGTATAATATGTAAATACAATATAATTAAGGAAAATTTCAAATTTGGACCATTTACAGACATTAAAAATTTTAACCAAATCTCCGTGAAATCTTGACCTTGTCTTTGAAATTTTTGTATAATAAAATTTTATAATCATTATGAAATGTAGGTAAATTTCATTCACTTCATGCTTGACTTTGAAATGTATTCAAAATATTAGTCTATCAAACCTTAACTCAATAATTACAAAGATTTGTTGCGAATCATGACTGTTACCTAAAAGTTTACACTCAGGCATTTCCTCTGGCCATTTCAAAATATTTTCACTTTCGTTACTGATTTCACATAGAAATTGGTGAGAGCTGTTTCCAGTCCTTTCTCCAAATTACGAAAATGTACTGATACCAAGAAATAATAGAGAATTATTTCGCCTATCACGCCTTAAAAATACATCAGAGAGTTCTTAGAAGGAAGACTTGGGATAACCAACAAAATCAAAGCAAAGAAAATCATACTTGCACCTATACCGACCATAAGAATATAAAATTGTTTTGCCTTTTTTTGGTTTTACCAAAATATAATAATTTATGAAAATTTAGTATATCAAAAGATAAAAATCAAAATATATTTATAAATAGTACTTGTGAAACTCATAAATAAATCATCAAGAAAACACAAAAGAAATCATAAACGTGACGGAGTTTGTATACCTGCATTATTTACAGGATAATTTACAGGATTGTACATATAACGTCAAAATCTATGCAATGCAATGTAGTTTTTCAGTAAACAAGACGCCTGCTAAGGCGTTCACTCCGCCTGCCGTAACGAAAATGGGCACAAGGCCAGGCAGGGCTGTAACTAGAGAGTTCATTGGGGGTGGAGTATATTCACTTATTTCTGTTCTGCCCAACTAATTCCTTTTTAAATCAACTATTATTAGGGTACTTTCCGAGGCATTTAATTTTACCAGTAAGACATTGCTAGCACATCTTATGTAATCACTAAGATAACCAAAAATCAATGTCTGAGTGACCTGCCAGGTACTCTGTCCAGAGTCCTAGTAGGATTGCATTTTTTAGAATTTAACTTAAATTAAAGACTTTCATAGTACATATATTAAACAAGATTCTTTTGTCATAATACCACCAACATATAGCTGTTTTATTTTGCAAGTAAAGAAAATTTTACTAAAAGTGTATACAATACATCAATATATTATAATCCCAATCAATAATATTATTTATAATCCCAGAGACTTTGTTTGTAATAAAATCCAAATCATCAACCGCGGAAAGTTCGAGCCAAACGATTCATCAAAAGCATAAACCATATCACTGATGGGCAATAGTTCAATGTCTCAATTTCTTGAAGTTCTGGTTGATGTTCGGCGTTTTCAGGAAAACTGCTGTGAACATGTCTAGCCGTCCAAATGCCAAATTTCGAGTTCTTGTAACATACCCTTGTGTATGTAATTTGACACTAAACACTCACATTTACTTATAACAAGTCAGGGCAGATGTAAAGTACGTAAAAGTAACACATATACACAAAAAAATTCGGTTTATTTGTACTCAATTCTAGTTTGTCTGATAAAAATATGAGACAACATTCTAGTCGTCTATATAGAGATGTTAATAAGAACATATAATTAAGTCCTCATGACTTTATGAACATGTATAATTATATAGAATTGATGTAATGAAACAAATGTCAAGTAATTCAGGATCTCTACCGCACTTGGCCTTTTTTTTAATTATAGCGCAAACAAACGATAATGAGGTTGAGAGGTTCACCAAAACTTGCTAATATTTCAAAGTGAAACGGTCTATGCCGTTTAAATATCAATTCACTAAACACTCGATACTTGTGGACTGACATGTGATACGGTCAATGAGAATCCGCACTATGTGTGAAAGGATTAGTGGCGAAGGTGCTAGTCACCATAGTAATATGTCAAACTTTAATAAATTGATGACAAGTAGTTTTCAATGCTTTCTATAATCAAATGTAATTGTATCTGTGTAGTGGAACTTTGTTTAAACGTTAAATATTAATTTGCTAATTTGATTTTTAATAATTTCCAAACTTATAGTTACATATTAACGAATAATTGCGTCACACGTCACACATAGTTATCATAAACAGAGTCAACGCGGCAAATTTGAATAATGCGCGCCAACATGTCATTCGAGGTAGACAACTCCAGAATGTTCAATCGAGTATATGGGCACAACTTAGACAGGAACAAAAATTGGTATGCTTACAATGAATCTTTTCTTGGTTACCAAGAAAACCGTAAACGTGAGGCAAGCAAGACATTCAAGTGTTTTCCAACCGATCGAGTTTTAAAAGGGTCAATTAAACTTGAGGAATTGCGAGACGATGAAGGCAGGCAAGTGTCTTGGCGGCATTTTCACGCCGGACGAAAAATGAACATACAAGACGTGTTTGTCATATCTACGCTTGGAATTGTAGTGTTGTCTTTGCGACATCATATCGATGGTTGGCTCGATGCTCAATGTTAGTCTTTCAAAAGCGCATTTTACATTTATTTCACGGTCATTCAACGTAGGTGCCGTGGTGCTGCAGTGTACAATATTTAGTATATGTCAAACATGCAATGCGCATTTTCACTACCATTACATTATTCATTCTGTTATAATGTTTATTATAAAGCAAAATTTTAGCAGAAACTCTTGTGTCTGAAAGATGCAGTCATCTTTTGCTGATAGGTTAAGAAGATGTAGTCATCTTTGCTTAATCAGTCGAAGCTCAATGTTAGTCTTTATAATAAAGCGCATTTATTTCACGAATCACGGACATGCAATGTAGGTGCCACTGTATAAGCATGGCACAGTCACTATCTAGCTATTATCGTATTACCACTCACTGCATTATTCATATTAGCCATTCAGTTATAATGTTTATTATAAAGCAAAATGTTAGCAGAAACTCTTGTGTCAGAAAGATGCAGTCATCTTTTGCTGACAGGTTAAGAATATGTAGTCATCTTTGCTTAATCAGTCGAAGCTCAATGTTAGTCTTTATAATAAAGCGCATTTATTTCACGAATCACGGACATGCAATGTAGGTGCCACTGTATAAGCATGGCACAGTCACTATCTAGCTATTATCGTATTACCACTCACTGCATTATTCATATTAGCCATTCAGTTATAATGTTTATTATAAAGCAAAATGTTAGCAGAAACTCTTGTGTCAGAAAGATGCAGTCATCTTTTGCTGACAGGTTAAGAATATGTAGTCATCTTTGCTTAATCAGTCGAAGCTCAATGTTAGTCTTTATAATAAAGCGCATTTATTTCACGAATCACGGACATGCAATGTAGGTGCCACTGTATAAGCATGGCACAGTCACTATCTAGCTATTATCGTATTACCACTCACTGCATTATTCATATTAGCCATTCAGTTATAATGTTTATTATAAAGCAAAATGTTAGCAGAAACTCTTGTGTCAGAAAGATGCAGTCATCTTTTGCTGACAGGTTAAGAATATGTAGTCATCTTTGCTTAATCAGTCGAAGCTCAATGTTAGTCTTTATAATAAAGCGCATTTATTTCACGAATCACGGACATGCAATGTAGGTGCCACTGTATAAGCATGGCACAGTCACTACCTAGCTATTATCGTATTACCACTGCATTATTCATATTAGCTATTGTTATCATGTTTATTATAAAGCGAAATGTTAGCAGAAACTCTTGTGTCAGAAAGATGCAGTCATCTTTGCTTAATCAGGTCGAAGCTCAATGTTAGTCTTTATAATGAAGCGCATTAATTTCACGGACATTATGGGCAAGAATATGTATCCTGAACATTATAGAAAGCATACTAAGCATGGTACCTTTGCCCTTTTATAATCATGTATTTTAGTCTTTATATCCAGATATCATTTGTTACATCTTTGTTCACATGTAAAACTCACATTCAGTGCACGTTCAAGACTAGCTACATGCAGCGTTGGGGAAATGACTTTAATAATACATCGTATTTTTCGTAAAGGAAATGTTGGCAGAAACTCCTCTCTTGTGTCAGAAAGATGCAGTTATCGTTTGCTGAGTTGAAACTCAATGTTATAAGAATTCATTATAAGACGTATATATTTCACCAACATTCAGCTGGTGTACATGCAACTACAGAGTACAGTATAAAGACAGCGCTTTGTACTGTAGTATGGTATAACTAAAACAAGTTTAGTATAGTTATCGCGTTTTTGTATGCATGAAGTATATAAGGGAAATGTCAGCGGGAACGTTTATGTCACAAGAAAGATGCAGTCATGTTTTGCTGGCAGGTTTATGAGATGTGCTCATAGCCGCATTCGCGCTAATTCGACTAATTCCGGTCGCTGTTGAGGTCTCCTGCCATGCTGCGGAGTGTATACAAAAGTCGAGGGTCGAGAGTACATGTCGAGGGTCGAGAGTAAAGTCGAGGGTAATAAAATGTCCTTAAAAGTGCGAGAAAAACCCTGAGTCATTAGAGTAATAATTTATTTTTATTTTTTATTTCTAAGGTAGTGACGTACCTTAATATAATGATATGTAATACATCGATACACATTATACTTGTGACAACTCGAGATATTATTACCTCAAAATAAGTTTCTTCATAATAATAAACCGTATATTTCATCGGCAGTGCTAATGCTATAAAAAATATCGATCGTTTATAGGCGCGCGTTAATCACCATAGGATATATAACAATCAACCTTTGATTTTGCGACAAAAAGGCACCAATCACACCTTCAAGGCCCTTCAAGGCCCACACGTACTGATAATGATATTGAACGAAGGGATTTATAACTTTTATTGTAGCAGCTATGTAGACCTAGTGAACCAAAACTGGTATAGAATTCCCAGAGTTAACGTGTTGTATATAGGTTTTTACTTACTAGCTTAATTTGCAAAATAAAAAAGCGCGTCGCATTGCTGAATCGCGTCCGGTTCGGTGTGTTCGGTCATTTATGACGTGCTGATCGAATGCGACTTTTTATCATTAATGCTCAGTGGTGAATATATCTATTTATTACATTCATTTTGAAATCAATGGTATTTCCAGCATTCTGATTGGTCAAAAATAGTGCGATTAATCCTCAAATCGCATCATTTTGGGGAGTCTGGGTTTTTGTCGAGGGTCGAGTGTCGAGGGTAAAAAGTCGAGGGTCGAGAGTAAAAAGTCGAGGGTCGAGAGTAAAATGTGGGGGGTCGAGAGTAAAAAGTCGAGGGTCGAGAGTAAAATGTCGAGGGTCGAGAGTAAAAAGTCGAGGGTCGAGAGTAAAATGTCGAGGGTCGAAAGAAAAAAGTCGAGGGTCGCAAGTCTTCTTTCTGGGTTTTGTTCCAATTTATTTTTTTTAATATTGGCAATGGTTGAAGATGGTTCAATTTTTTGGTACTTTTTTATAATCATTTTAATCTCAATTTAATCAGACTTGTATAAAATTGTTGTTTTTATAGTTAGCGATGATAACTTGTATCAATTTTCACGAAAAAAGCTGACACGCGTATTAATGCATTAATTGACGAGCGTCCATCATGATCTGGATAAATAGATAGATTGCTTTAATAATACAAGATTTTGCAGTCGTACACTGAATTACAAGTGTATAAAAAAAATTTACCATACTAAAATTTATATTTTCATAAAACTAATAAACGAACATACTCACAGTATTTATCTCGAATGTTTAGAGGTATAGTGAATTATATATGAATTTCTAAAGCGATTATCACGTATTTTAGGAAGTTCAAAAAGTCAATTAGTCAAACGGGGGGGGGGGGGGGGGCGTGGCATGGTTCGTGCCTTGTTTGTACGTGCTCCGTTGATGTTGTATCAAAGGTTTATTGCAAATGTAAATAATTATGTCGCTGCTTAAGAAGTCATACGCCGCCGTTGTTTGTAGCTCTGATTCTGAAAGTGAAACGAATTTTTCACAAGAAAAGTTCATGACGGAATTACTGTTAAAAAAATGCCATCCGAAAGACAAAAAATCGACATCAGATCAAGTTATGTTGCGAAGTAAAAGTACTCCCATAGTCACCGGCAGGAATATCAAAGAAGCATCAAACTTCAAAGCCCGCAGCCGCAGTTGCAAAAGCAAGGTAACAATTATTTGCTTTCTGAAATATTTTGTCTTTATTATTAACGGTACGACTATAATGAGACCACAGACGATAAAGTTATTCAAAAAATAAAAGCATATATGTGTGTGGGGGTACTTCAATGGCATACATATATTTACAGTAAATGCTATTATTAACGTAAGATTTCAAAAACTCTCGCTCCAGGGAATTTTTAAGAAGAAAGAATTTGAGTGTTGGGAAGAAGAAGATTTTTGTCCCGGGAAGCCAATCCTTCCTGTGGGAGGATTCGCGTACAAAAAAGTCAGTTTACTCATTCACGTTTGCGGCTCATTAATCAAGCTATAACGTAGTCGTAATGTATTATTCTTGATTAAAAAATACCGGGGGGGGGGAAATAATCATGAGAATATTAATTTTGTCATTAACAGGAAAATTATAGACTTGATAAAAACTGTGACTTTAACTTTATTGCACTAAGAAAAAATAATCCCTTTGTACCCTAAGGGGTGTTCAATTATTTAGTAAACAGCGGGGGGTGCCAATTAATGACAAGTAATGATAACAGGGACAGGAGGGGGGGGTGTGCTTTACAAAAGACCTAAAAATTGATTATGTAACGGTTACACAGCCCCTAAAATTATTTGCAGATTATCAAGACGAAAGAAGTAATTGACCTTACCATCTCGCCAGTGAAATCACAGTGTAATCAAAGGTTAAACATGCCACAAATGTCACATATATGTCTAGTTTGCTTATATGTACTGTATATGGATCAGTGTTCAACTTAATTGAGTTGCACTGCAAATACATGCCGTTGTTTTACAGTGAGGAATCTGATGAAATTGAAGCACTTGATGAGGACGAACCCCCACCAAAAGCCATGCAAAAAGCAAAGAAATTAAAATTCGGGAAACAAAAGCCCAGGTAATATTTTGTTTTTATATACTCTGATGTAAGTCCGTTTAAATTCGTGGATCTATTCAATAAAACTAATCAACAAGTTCTGCACAGCTATTTCCAAATACTGCAAGGGAATAATAAACGTTTCCACAGCAAATAGAGATTATTATGTATTGAAATTTTTTTCTTGTTCGTGGTTGGTTAAAACGCAACGGATAATTTACCGTATCAGCAAGAGGACACGTTATTTTAGCTGCTGACGTGATCAGCGTGCAATAATACCTTCTTTTAGACCGAACTTCGGTGCAAAACAAAGTATTATTGCACGCTGTCAAACCCAAGCCCCTAGCACGGTCGGTAGCTTGTTTAAATTTCCGCCAAAACTAAATATTGTTTGAGAGTAAAAATGGCTTTTATCTGATATTTGACGTTGTTCTCAAAGCAAGATTGTGTAAAAGCACACAGAGAGAAATAAAACTGTATAAATGTATTTTCAAGTAATAAAATATGGGGAAACGTTACTCAGCAGGTAGCGAATTTAAAGTTGTTCTACGCAGAAGCTACAAAACAGAACGGCAACTAGTTGTACTAGAATATTGATTTTCGTTACGATTTTCGTGACAATTGAGTACTATCACTTAATTGTTTTAAAAACATTGCTGCATTGAGAGAACATTAAAAAAATGTTGTACGAATTAACTTGGCATGATTGCATGTTTTGCATAGTTCCTTGTTTTTTGGTTTTGAATACATAATAAAACAATTATTGAATTCGGTTTTCGCATGATATCGACAATTATCTAGGCCTCGGTTTGTGTTATAACGGAAACCTCGTCCTTGATAATTCTCGATATCATGCTCAACCTCATTCAACAATTGTCTATTATTATTTATTAAAGATATTTTAGGAGTTTTGATAGGTTAAGAGCTAAAGGTGAAATCGTCATATCCTCTTGGTAGTTTGGGATTGAAAATAAGTATACGACATTATGACTCATTTCGTCGTATATTGACTGACCTTTGTTAATCGACCTTTCGTCGTAATCTGACAATTGTTTTAAAAATATTTTTTCCGTGGTCTGATTGGCTTATTAAAGTTTTCGAACAATTTCATGCTGTTCCATTATTGGCAGCTTGTGTCTTCTTACTTACAAAGCAAGCATTTAAAAAAACTTAAAAAAATATTTTCAAAAAATAATAAACAATTATTGAATTCGGTTCTCGCAGGATATGAGGAATTATTAAGGCCTCGGTTTGTGTTATCTGCCTTAGCCACACAAACCTCTGCCTTAATAATTCCTCATATTCTGGTCGACCTCATTCAATAATTGTTTAATATAAATGGGCAATTTGCAGTAGAGTCTAAATTTTGATGCATCCAAGATAAACGAAATCTTTCACCACAGCTCGAAAAAACATCTTGGAATCAGTAAAATTGCAAAGTTCGGTTGCGAAATGTTGTAAAACAAGGAAAGTACAGCTTGCGAATAAATGTAGCCTACAATGCAAATTGCCTATTGAAGCCCATAGTTTCACGTTTGTCTTAAGTGCTTAATCAAGCGAGGTGTAAAATTTGGGCATGTATCAATTTGCAAATTGTTTATTATATAGCGATAAACCTAATGCAGAGAAGGTACCGCAAAAAGGGAAGAAAGGAAAGTCTGAAAAACAAAAGCTTAGGTAATAAATACCTGTTTAAAAAAATACAAGTATATTATCTATTGTGAACCTCTTTTCCCCACACAATAAATCCAATCGATCAGCATGTGCAAGTTTTGTGTTAACATAAAATTGAAACGAAAAACTAAACCTTTTTTATCTAAATTCTACAAGCACCCAATTACATTAATATGTGTAATATTATAGACATGTGTATGCCATTAGTCGTGGTGTTAAAATCACTTTTACCTTTTTGATTTTACCTAAGCAAACCTTTGTTAAATATTTATAACAGAGTTATAGAGTTGTCAAAACGCTTGGACTGAGATCTTTAGCTAATGATGGGGTCTTTTTAATTTAGCAACGAAGACGTCCAAGAGTCAGAGCGAGATGAAACCTCTAGCACTAGTGGTAGTGAATCTGAAAGCGATCTGGATGAATGGCAAACCCAGAAAAAGCAAAAAAAAGTAAGTCCAGAATGGTGGGATGATGCAGAACAGGTGGTTGTAGATCAACTACCAGATAATATCGACGGCAGCGTCATATACAAAATACGGGGTACAACTACTAATAAACACGTTGTTGGTGTACTGCACGACGGACGAAAATGGGAAAAAAATTGTCCTACGTCGTGGAAAGGTCATGACCGTGTGAGATATGCCAATTGTAAAGGTTCATACAAATGTGCCATAGAGAACTGTCCATTTAAAGTGCAATATGGGGTCATCAATACAACTCAATTCGAGAAAAAGAAAAACAAAATGACCTATTGTAAGGGGTGCGGTAATTTGGCAGAGTTCGTTCCCTGCATGGCGCGAAGATATGTCAGTTATGACAGGGAGTCTTTAACGGTTTACCATTATGGACATCACACTTGTCCTATTATTAAACGCCGCTCTAAAAATAAAGACCAGGTGAAACAATTACTGAAAGACAACCCCAATATAAAACCAACCGAGTTGCAAAGTGCCTGCATAATATCTGCACTCAGAGATAAATCTGACTGGCGCGCTGTTGAGAAACAAGCCGAATCAACCTTAGACACAGAATGGATATCAAGAGAGAAGAAACAGATGAAGAAAAACATTGAACCGGTTGGCCATAACTTTGAGGCGGTTGTAACTTTTAAACAATACTGCGATCAAAAAGACAAATTTTTTATATACAAAGTTAACGACAAACGGGGCAATCCAGATAAACCGTCTTTTGTTTCTAAGACAAGCGAGAAAAAAGCAAAAATGGCATTAAAAATGGACAAGGAAGGCGATCATTTCCTGAAAAGTGAATTCTGCTATTTTGATGGTAAATATAAAAGGTGTCGTGACTTTGTCACATTAACGGCAAGCGTTTATCACCCGTTGTTGCGTAAACAAACAACTCTTGCTGTTATGGAAGCAGAAACAGAGGACACTGAAAACATTAGCCTATTTTGGACATTGTTTAATGAAGTGCTTCAAAAGGTTTCAGGAAATATTAACGAGAAATTTAATCCCCTGGGATGGTGTACCGACATGGCAGGCGCAAACATGGCTGAAATTTGTAATGTCTTTGGGGAATCAGCAAAATGCCGTATTAAATCTTGCGAATTTCATTTTAAGTACCACCGCAACAAGAAAGCAAACATGTTGGATGCAGATAGTTCTGATGAATTCAAAATATTATACCAAGAACTTCTCGAAAGTGTGACAGAGAAACAGTACGATAACGTTAAGAGACGCCTGGACTTGTTTATATCTGAGAAAGATGATCGTTTATTTCTAAATAATTGGCTATCGTGGTGGCATGACCGAAGAGGGTTTATTTTTCGAGCTTTCACTCCAAGCAATGCCCCTAATATGAATCAGGCAGAGGTAATACATGCAGGCTGGGCGCACAAAGATCCTTCAAACATGTCGCTGCTTGAAGTGTGCCAAGCTGATGTAAGAGATGCAATAATATTGGATGTTCAACTGAAAGCTTATTGCGCTGGAACAGCTACAGGGGGGAATGGTCCGTCATATAACCAAAGAAAACGGAAGCAATATGAACGTGAGATCAATCAAGCGAAACAACTGGGATCAGAAATGTTTCAAAATCAAGATAAACACGATGGTAGTCGAAAAATTGACCCAACAAGCTCCTTTCACCCGAAACAAAAGAAAAAGCGGCCACGAAACGGCTCAAAAAGTCGAGATGTTGGAAACGAAACTGCCGTTGCTGTTGCTTCTAAGACGAAAAATTCCACTTTGGCTGTTCAACAAAATCCCACTGTTTCGTCTGAATTACACAAAACTTCTCGTTTTTCTTTTCAGCCATCTGCCCATGCTGAACATGGTGCAAGCAACAGCGCACTATTAACATCCAACTTCCAGTCACCCCAATTCCAAATGGCTCAGTTCCAAGCATCTCGCGTTGAGACATGCCAGTCTGGTTTACCTCATCTTGAGGCATCGTATTTGCATGCCCAGGCCCATCTGCTTGAAACATCTCCAATTCAATCACCTCGTCGGTTTCCAACATCTCTCACCTATACGCCTGATCCTTTCAAGTTACCGCAGCATCAAATACCGCAAGCATGTCAAACGGTTAATGCAGGTTACTCGAATACTCATCATTTTCTGCGTTTTGGGCCACCACATATGCCTTTCAATCAAGAAACTCGTGGGTCCAGCTGTTCGTCGACCTGCAATACTCCTTCTAATCAGCAAACAACCCAGTCCAATGAGCAGTGGCATTCCGGTATGTCACCTTTTCCATATGAGGTAGTGCTGCTCCCAAATAACGTACGAAAATGTTATGGTTGTGGTAACGACTTCGCGCAAAAATACAGAAAGCCGCCTTTTAATTTAATAGTGAAACACATTGATAGACGAATCATAAAGAAATGTGAGAAAACTGGACAGTTGGTTTTTAGCAACGACTATAACAACACGTATTATCATTTGGTAGGTTTGCATATCCTCCGTAAGAATCATGCTTTTACCGGCGTTGCCATTATTTCACGTGAACTATATTCAACACTAGACGAAAGGCAGCAAGAAATTCTTCGCGAGTGCGATATCAATGTCGTTTTTGGCTAAAAATAAGAATTTGTTATATGATTATATGTGCATTTATATTTAATAGTTACGCTTAACCACAGAATAAGATATAAACAGTAGGTCTCCAGAAAAATCAGTATAAACTATAGGCATGTTGTGTTGGTGCATTTTTATTTGTTGTAATTGTTTGTTAATGTATTTGGGGAAATAAAATATACTTCAGTTACCGTGATGCTTGAATAATATATATCACTCCAGCAATCATGGTTACGCGATGTATTTTGTCCTAAAGATTTGATATCAAAGTTTTATTTCGTCATTGTAAGCACTTGTATATGAACATGTTTCGATCACCGTGTATTGTGTGCGCTTTGATTACAAAACATGTAGAAGCAACATGAAACGGACTAAAATGATAAATCCTGATCATTACTTTTAAATACCCGCGGCTTCTTATTTGCGACCCACACAAGTACATTTTCAACCTTTGCCAATAATGAACGAAAAAATTTGAATAAAATCCCAAATTTTTAAAAGACTAGCCACTCTCGACTTTTTACTCTCGACCCTCGACTTTTTTCTTTCGACCCTCGACATTTTACTCTCGACTATTTACTCTCGACCCTCGACTTTTTACTCTCGACTTTTTACTCTCGACCCTCGACTTTTTACTCTCGACCCTCGACTTTTTACTCTGTACCCTCGACATCTTACCCTCGACACTCGACCCTCGACAAAAACCCAGACTCCGTGCTGGCGTCTAAACTTTGCAGGTCACGCCCACAAAACTGCAAATTACGCGTTCAAATTTTACAAATTTGACAGCTGACACTAATAAGTTTCAATTGATTAACATGCTATTTATAAATTTTCAAAACGTAGTTTTGATATGCACGGTTAACGGTAGCTTGCAAATGGTTGTAAAAAATATGCAAAATCAAAACAAATTTGTCCAAAATTTGCAAAGCTTTGCCCCCCCCCCCCCCACCTCTTCAACTGAATTTCCGCTACTGTATATGTGTTGCAATATTCATCATTTTGGAATCACAAAGCGAAAAGTTATGGCATCAAAACTACAAGTTACGGCATCAAAACTACAAGTTACGGCATCAAAACTACAAGTTACGGCACCAAAACTTCAAGTTACGCGCACAAAACTACAAGTTACGCGTTCAAAACTTACAAGTTTGACAGCTGAAACTAAAAAGTTTCAACTGACTAACATGCTATTCATAACTTTTTAAAACGTTGTTTTGAATGCACGGTGAACGGTAGCTTGCAAATATTATATTTTTGCATTCTACAGTTATAGTTGACATATACGCGTGTCGCGTGAATGGACAATTTCAATATCTAACAGGATGAAAGCTGAACTGGGCTCGGAAGAACGAAATCTTTCACAACAGTCCTTAATGTAAACGATTGCTTTCTTTACATTTAGAAATTTTACAATTGAAAGGGTATACTAACTGAATATCTTACACTGTTCTGGTTTGGTATGTTCGTGAATAAAAAATGTAAACCGCGGAGCGGTGTTTTGATTGCATATATACAAAATTTGCAAACTTCGCGAGAGTATATATTTTCCGTATTTTACAACATTTCGCCACCTAAATTTGCAATTCTACTAATCATGGGTTCTCTTTCTAGCTGAAGTAAAAGATTTCGTTCCTTACCCAGGTGAAAGCTTAGTCTATTAGGCAAATTGCCATTATAATGACAGTATAAAATAGCAAATTTCAAAATATTGCAAATAGTTAAAGGCAATCAAGTCTGGAGGGGAAATAATAGTCTGTGGCACACAGGGGAAATAGAGAATTGTGCATGTATGGCCGATATTGGCGTGCGCATGTAGTAATTGGAACCAGAGATAATCATTGTTATTCTACAAGGCCATATAATAGCTCCGGATGTTTCCCTGTGCTCAACTGTAGTTTCCCCTGCAATCTTAATCGGATCATCTGATCGGATGCAATTAGCAAGTAACTATCACAAGCACACAACCATCATATATAAAAAGCTTTGACAGTTTGTGCAGAAAAGAACAAAAGTTCAGAGTAAACCAAGAGGATCAGTCCCAGGTATAAGAACAAACAATTGTCTATTCAATGATGGACAATCAAAGGTATGGACTTGAAACGCGAGATAAAGCGCTTATGTTTAAGATATCGCGACAATGCGACATCTATGATATGCCCTCCATCTGATACGCTTTTATACTTCAGAACCTTGTACCTTGACTTTAAAATATATTCCAGGACTTTGTATTTACCTACTTTAAACAAGAATATTAATGTCTGAGGAACTATCGATTTTTTAAACTTTTTTGGGGGAGGGGGAGCTATAGTGGGTAAACAGGCCGTCAGTCTCAATTTAGTGTTTTCGTAAATTTTTTTTTTAACTTCAATTATTACACCTTAAAGAGTTAAGAGTTGATAGTTTCATACAGATTACTGTGAAATACCGTGAAATAGGTGAATACAGAATACTGGAATACATTTAAAAGTGATCGTTACAGCTAGGGTTCCAAACTAAGTAAAGCGTATCAGGCCTTACTGAACGGATGTCATTAGCGCTTTAGTTCGCGCTTCCAGGCTATTCCTATGACAGTTTATGATTTCATCAACAAGAATGACTACATTGTTCGGTTTTGTACTGTTGATGAAATGCAAAAATGCAGGTTGCAAATAAAATTGAAATTAAATTTAGCTATTGGGTTTAAATTAGATAGCTTAAAGCTGTATGAAGTAGTTATAGTTAGTTGACTATATTTTGATTAACAGTCATTAATTTAAATCTAAATATTTATTGTCATTATCTACATACTGTATATAATTTATTACAAATTATTAATTACATCATATAATTTAAACTAAATATTTATTTGCACTTTGCTAGCTTAGCCAAAACTGTTTAAAACCTGGCTTTCAATAGAAATGAAATAAGTGAGTCCCGTTTAATGAACACCATAGTCACAAGGGGTCGTAAAGCCACACAACTTGTATCGTCGTGCAAAAGATAATTACTAGTTTAGAAAACGCATACACCGACACAATACTGCATGATAGGGTTCGCAATTTTAATTATTTGATTTGTTTTTAGTGATTTTACAAGAATGTCGTGTTTAAGGTTTGCGTTCGCCGTTGTTGTTTTGGTAAGTATATATTAATACCTATACGTATATCCGCTAAGGATGATATAACATGAATCCAGTTTGATTTAAATATAGATAATGATATAATGCCTTTACTGAATCAAAAATAATATTTAAAATAAATCTGCAGATTTTTCAAAACAAAAACACTCTCACTGACAAATTTTATTAATTTATTTATTTACTAATTTTATTAATTATTTTAACTAGTTATTTAGGCAGTGCCAAACCCAAAAGCGGTAGCCAACTTTTATGATTTATGTTAATTTGTTACATCAGTATAATATAATTTGCATGTGATAAGTAATGAATATATTTCCCTGAGTATTACTTTTAATTTATATTTTTAGGCAGCAGTGGGTTTATATCCAACACGTGTCGATGGTGAGTATTGTACTGTTAAAAATGGTAAATTCACCTCTGCTAAAATACTATAGCGCGATCACAGTTCACAGTTTACGCTTTTGGAAAGATAACCTTAATTGAAATACCTGTATATATAAGTATTTGAGCTAGCTTGTGCATTCATAGCTAACCCAACCGTATGCAAAAATATCAATGCCATCAGATATGCCTGCGGAGGAAACTACTTGTGCATTAAGTTCCTGAATTTTTTCTTTGTTCGCTCTTCTTGTTGCAGCAAAAACATGCAAAGCAAGCAAATGCTTCTTACCTCTTTGTCCTTTCGGATATGTTATTGATAAGAATGGATGTCAAACCTGCCGATGCAAAAGTAAGCAAATTAGAGCAAGTTATTTTATATTTAGTAAAGATAACCATAATTTGTATAGAAGTTAATTTTTTTCTTTCGTATTTTGTCTTTCTATATTCCTGTGCTACAAAGCTAGCATATGTTCATGATGTTGTTGGTTTTCAAGCCATTATTTTTGTGAGGCCGCTTAACCCTGGGGCCCAGGGAAATTGCCTCTTTTGCCCCACCCGGTCTGTGGCAAATGTTTAATACACCCATTGTTCGTTTTGTACCTATTTTGTTCAACTCCAGCCACTGTAGTCCATATAGTTAACAGTCAATAGTCTTCAAAAAGGTATCCACCAAATAGGATAGCAATTCAGACATAAAAGCGACGTCTAAGATGAAAAAAGTAGTGTAATACACAACTTCATGTTGCCAACTGATGTCAGTGGCGCCACGAAGAATTACAAATTGCTTCTTCAATATCGACATTTTATGCATTAAATAACGTACGTATTTCGCTTAAATCGATATGGGTGTAACTTTGAAGATCTTTGCCCCCCGGTAAGCTTAATAAACCATGTATTAATTGTGGTAGAGTCGAAAAATATTGTTATAAACAGACACAAGTGTTACACGTTCACTTTGTCGTTCATGTTTCTTTGTCGATTTCAGAATTCGTAAAATTGACCAATCACAGCGAAGCACAAAAGTTCTAAACATTTGCCACAGACCAGCCCCACCCCTGATAAAAATAAAAAGGGGAGTGAAGTATGTTCATGAGAAAAGAGGCCTCCAACATGATGTTTTCCTCGGCTTTCTGATTTCACTCAACGCTCCTGACAGACAATTATAATATAATTGATATTATATATCATATAATTCATTTTATTTTAATCACTTTATTTTTGTCAATTTTATGTCCATCTGTACAGAACCAAATATTCCTAAATGTCCTCTTCGAAAATGTCGGGCATGTCCCCCAGGTCAAGTCCACATAAAAGATAACAGAGGATGTCCAACCTGCCTGTGTAAACGTAAGTGATCGAACTTGAATGTTCAACGGAAGACTGGAAAACACTGCGTCGTATATAGCCAAAAATTTTATCTCTTTTATTAAAAATTAGTATTTACTCTCCGTCGTAGCCATTTATTTTGTTGCATATAAATGCCTAGCTGGCTGAAGCAGGTACTGTCCGTTGTTATATATATGCGAACGTAAGTGATCGAATTTGTTCCAATAAAAGGTTTGGAAAACTCGCACATTTAGCTCATATTATTTAGCTCACATCAGTTCGGTTATATTTATGTAAATGTATGCATATTTTATATGATAGTCTCTGAGACATCGCAAAGTACAAATTAAAGTCATTGACAATGATGGGTAGGTGGGTTCCATCATTTTCGAATGCATGTGCGGAGGTTTTATTAAGGTGAGGATGTTCTGGATGTAAGATATTAATAACATTGATCTTTTTGATCATTAGCATGTCTATCTGTTCGCCAGTGTATAAGGCCATGTTATTCTGGCTATGTCAAAGATAAAGATGGTTGTCATACGTGCCTATGTAAACCCAGGCGTAAGTATTATTATCACACAGACCTAAGGAAAGTATTGTATAGTACAGTATAATTAGTCATAGAAAGCATGCATGGCCTACATGTTGCCACTTGCCAGACCAGTCGTGATCAGAAAGTGAAGTGACTGAGAAAATTATGACTGAAGAGATATCATAATGGATGATGAGATATGCTTAAATAATCACATGCTTATATAACACTTGCAACGAGTGGCTGCGTGGTGGAACAAGTCTTGCGCAAAAAACAACCAGACCGAAATTATGACTTTCGCTTCAGCTCGAGTAATTAAAGCGCTAGTTAAGTTTTGGCAGAGCTCAGGGTTGCAGCTAGGCCAGGAAGAGGGGGGGGGGGGAGAGGAGCATTCATATATTTATGTTCTGCTTAATCATTTTTTTATAAAATCAACCTGATTTCAATAGACCTAGCTCATCAGCCTTCACGTGAATTGGAAATGGCTTACTTTTACAAGCCATACAACAACCATCTGATCTGAAGTGCACTTTATAGGATATAGCAATTATAGTAGCTTGAATTTTTTATTTTTTCAAACAAAATAAATGCATTCTTACAGCGTGTAAAATTATATTTAGTCATACGGCAGCACTTTCCTTGCGATAGTAACTTCTAGTCATTTTCAGGAATCTTGGTTAAATTTGCCAGCTTTTTGAAATACTTAAAATATTCAACACAAATATGGAAAATAATTTATTGAATAAACTAGAGATCCAAGGATAGTGCAAATTTTCAAAGCAAATGGAGTTCTGTAGAAGAAACTGACAGCATGCAACGGTTTGCACGATAGATATTGGGATAGCTGATATTCTTTAATTAAAAATATGCGACCTTTCGCGAAAATTGTCTTCGAGATAAGCAGTTATTTTGAAAATATTACTCTAATTGTCATAAGCATGATTTCATGCACAAACCCTTTACAAAGGGTAGTCATATAATTATTCATGTTCTTTCTGACAAATTTGGGCAATTTATAAAACGTACAGATTTTTAGGAAGACCTTTATATCTCTTGTGATTCCAATAATTTTTTTATTAATTTAGAAACTGCCTTAATTTCCATGAATTTATTCTATTCATATTCGTCTTTTTAATTAAAACTATAGTCTATAGAATTTTGGCATTGCTTCATTGGGTCGCTACAGAAATTGCACGTTTCAATTGAAAATTTTCATCCGAAAACTTGCACTAGAACAAATATCGTCATTCAGACTTTCGCTACATAATAAATTCCAAGATAATTTTTCTACGGAGCGAGAGTGCGCTTAATCATAACACATGCTTGTATATAGCAAGAAATGTTAACTTTTTTATGTATCCGTTGTGTAAGTTACAAAAGTTTTTCACTGATACAGTACAGTTAATTTATTCCAAAAGTAAACGGAACTATGTCTAAAATTTCTGGTAATGTAAAAAAATTGAATTAAGTATTGAAAACTAACAAAGAAAGAAAGCGATGCGTAAAATTTAATTACACCATACACACACACTGATTACGGTGAACTAGATCCTGGATAGATGACAATGCAACGCAATTAAAGATGGCGTCTTTATTGATGACATACTTAGGCTTCCGCTTCGCGCACGTGTTCATATTTTTGTGTTTTCTTTTGAGTCTTGAAATCGATAGTTTCCGCGAACAAAAATATATCAATATGCCCCCCCCCCCTTTTTCGATCTTCTGCAACAACTGCACTAATTCTAAGCATAATACAGCAACACGTACAATAATATACAACTAACATGATATCACTGTTCTAATGTGCGTGTTTTTCTTTTATAGCTATTTCTTAGTTATGCCATGCAAGAAAAGGACACTGATGGACACGTAATACTTGTTAATTATGTATTAGTTAAACCTTTAATTTGTAACAGTTTTTGAACTTGAATTTTTTTCTGTGTTATTACACAAACATGTACGTTTTGATACTAAATAAATTTTTGAACTTTGAAAAGATGAATGTGTGTAACTCCAATTATTTCATCGGCGAGGCCTAATTATTGATTTAATAAAAAAAAACGAAACTGTTCCATTCTCCGGTAGCCCACGTTCTGTCCACTTATATGTACTTCGGATTTAACAGCCAACACTTTGACCGCGCTTCGTTTCTTCTTCTAGTCGACTATAACTAGAGGAACATATAGGGAAACAACTTGGAGTAATGGAGGATGGAACGGTTAACAAACGGTAAACCGTCGGTAAACATCATAACGGTTTCACATCATGTTTCATTAGGAAATGTTTAATTGCGTAAAATTATAATTATGCTCCACAAAATGAATTGTTCCAAATGTTTAACTTTGAGCTATATTTTGACCAATATTTTACTCAATAAACAGGACATTTTCGCATTCGCCATGCTCCACTTTATCTAGCTCTCTTTTGAAAACAGTCCCGCGACCAATATAATGAAACCGTCTGGTGACCATTATAATCAATTGGTCTCGCAACCACCCAGACGTTTTTTTTTTCATGACCGCCACCATTTTGAATTCTAATTACTTTCGCCGCCATACGGACCCGGTAATCTACTACAGTAACATGTTCCGCAATCCCACTTTTTATCCTTGTTCTTTTGTGTTCTTCTGTACCTGTACCTTTCAGTTAAGATGTGAAAATTCATATCTTCATTCGAATAAATTTCCGGTAGTACGAACAATCCCAAGAACGATTGGCACTTTGGCACAAAATGTAAATTGGAACGTAAGTGTAGTTGACACGTGCGGACTGCGTGGCATAATTGGCTCCACGAACTAATTGTGTCGCGGAAAGGCGAGAGTGAAAAGACAAAATTATCTTGGAGGACATTCGTCAATGGAACTGAGAGCATCTTACAAAAAGTAAAAGGACGTGCTGGATGAGTTAAATAGCTTATTAGAAAAAGATACTTGGGGAGAAGTAGCTGATCAAGCACATGAATATGTAAATTACGGTATAGACCTCTTGAATTTTGTGCTGAAACAAATTAACGCCAGAACGAACAGACGGAAGCCGCCAGAAATCGCGCTTCCATTTGCTCAAGGGGAACCCGTCGTAGCACATTTCCGCGAGCAAGCTTGTCGTCATCGGCAAGTACAAGGCGAAAAGCTATGGCAGAAGAGGCTGCTGCAAGGAAGCAGAATTCGATCGGATTATAGCGGTAAGAGAAAATGAAAGGAAATTACTCGAAACGGAAGAAGACGAAGCAATCGCAAACGCCAAACCGATGCCCTCAAACAATCAGTTCTTATAGGAAGAATCCTCTTACCAGCTTGCCGAAAAAAAAGAATGGAAGAAGACGACGCAGAATCTCGCAAATTAGCGTGAGTCAGCACGCTTTACAACAAACTCGAGCAAGAACCCGAACTAACATCTTTCCCACCATACCTGATTCAACAGGGAAAAATCGCAAATTACCATCAGCTACAAACGGAAGTGCGGAGCAAGTTGGATAGGAATAATTTTTCGTCAACAAAGCAGTTTCAAACGGAACAAGTTCACTCAAAGCAATGTCAAAGGGAAAGATTTAATGCGAAGCAAGTCTATTCAGAGCAAGTTAAGGAACATAGTCAAGATGAAAGAGCGAAGCATTTGTTTTGAGGGTATTGCGAAAACAGTGAGGTAAAATCTTCCAAAATGTCACACTACGAGTTCACACTATTCTATATATATGGAAAACCATGAAAAAAGGGATTCGAAGCAATGATCCAATATGCAAACCTGAATGCCAACCAAAAATGGCCTACCCCAGAAACTAAACCAAGGGAAAGGTGCTCTTAGACATAAAATTACTGGAAAAGGCAAAATGTCGATTCGTGAATTGTGAGTTGAAATGGGAAGGCGTTTTAGAATTACAACTATTATAACCAATTCGCTACTGGAACGGTTGCAACAATCCGCAAAGTTTAACAGACTCGTCATCTTTTCGCGTTGCATCAAGAATTAAAACTGAAGAGTAAAGAAGAGAAAGACGGGGAAGAGATAGTCAACTCAAGGTGCACCTTTGTCTGTCGCGGAAAAACTGGAGAACACTTGTTACAAGTCGGGTCCTTACAATTTACTTTGACCGCCCTTCCACTCCCTCGCAACAAAGAATGTAACTCTAAGCATTAAGCATCTTGAAATATATATTTTATCCCTAAAATTTGGTTACATTGAACTAAATTAATCAAGGTTATATTTTACAACTACTCTGTTTGAGCATGGTAACCTGATATCATCACAGTTTAGTTGAAGCGTCTGAAGTGTTCGTTGTATAACATTAATTTGTGGTCCATCAGAAAGATATCCATGCTCTCTTGTGAATAAGTATCAGCGTGTTAAAGCAGCATCGTCGTGTTCAGCTACGAACTCTTCTTTTGGCCTTAATTGCCTTCTGACCAATAACACCTTCTTTTTAGCACGCTAGCTTTTATACTAACGGTGATGACCTACATTACTACCATAAGACGAATTAGCTAATTATTAAGCAATACGCTCTGAGAACGCACATTCCATTGTTTCACATACAAGCCAATCCCAGGCTGAATAGCTTTGCGAGTAAACGCGTTTAATAAACCAATTTTTCACCACGCGAATTTGCTCGCGCTACGTAAAGTACAAGTAAAAAGGAGTAGTCGCAAAGATCCATGGTCCGTTCCTAACACTCATATAGCGCTCCCAACTGTCCCACCCTGTGCAAGAGAGAGCGACTGACCAAGGGTCAGAGTACGAGTGCTATAAGTGCATCGTTGTGGTCGTTAAAGACACTAGAAACAATAAAACTCTTTGTTGTGGATTTGAAATATGCGCTTAATCATGCTTCTGTTAACCTTATATAATAATTAAGCAATACGCTCTGAGCACGCACATTCCATTATTTCACATACAAGCCAATCCCAGGGTGAATAGCTTTGCTTGCGCAAGTTCGTGGGCGCTAAAGTATTTGCTTATTCATAGTAGATAAAGTAAGCTAAACATAATTCGACAATACGTGTATAGTAATAATAATATTAATAAATTTACATGGTATGCCATATCATGTAACACACTCTGGTAGTAAAATAGTATTGGTGGACGTGTTTAACGAAGTCAATCCAGAAGCAGAGTGCAAAGTGTACAATTGTCGACGACCAGAGTAACACATCTACGATCACACCTAACCTCGCTGATATATTAGAAGTGGACGCCCCCAAAGAAAAAATACCCCCTTTCAACGTGCAGTAGCGCCAGAGCAAGGATGTCAGGAGTAACGATCAAGTCATTAAATACCACAATACGAAACTGCCCAATCTGATAGAGTACAATAATTTTCCACACGAAAAAAAGGAAATATAGGAAGGAATACCCCTTCCATGGGAAAGCATTTTCCACATCTGAACGACATCGCAAACGAAATAGCACGGCTTGATGAAGATGCTAACGTCGAGCTTCTCCTAGGCACACCGGAAATGTTGAAAGTCCGTGAATTTAGAAAAGGTCCGACAGAAGCCCTATGGATTGGCCCTGAGGTTTGCTACTCGGTCGGACATTTTCTGGTCAGACACGTCTCGAACGTGCAGGCAATCCCATGCACATCTCTGCACGTCGTACAGCGGTAAAAAAGGAACAACCGGGTGACACGATTTCGACATAGCCAGACAACGTCTGACCAGCCAAATGCGGTCCAGAGTTCAAACTACTTTAAGATAAAAGAACACCACGTATTGTATTTCCACGTATCCTATAACCAAATGTATTTCACGGGGAACGAGAACAGGAACGACGTTTACCACACCACTCCAGAAGATAACGATACTGCTTTATCTCGTGAAGATCGTTAGTCTCTAAAGATCGTAGAAGGAACGCACTTTTGACAACATTTCTATCAGACCCAGAGTATCAGACCTACGTTTCGCACTACCTCGCCAAAAAAAATTGCCAGGCGGCGACACGTAAGTCTGTGATCAGGCCAAGTATTCCTATACAAATTTGTATCACGCGACTTTGTGTTCCCCGGAAGTGAAATTTGCATGTAAAATTGAGCTTCAGCTTTGATTTAGAAGATATATCCAGTCTACTATGAGATCAGTGATTGGTAAATAAATTATTGCGCTCGCAAAATTAAATTGAATTGTTGTTTAACGAGGGTGGTAAAGGGGGGGGGGGGTTCGGATCACGTTTCATGAGAGGAAAAACAGTCATTTCACATTTCACAGGTAAAAAATTAGTAATTTCACGAAATTTAATGAACTCGTTTTTAACTGTGTAAATTTAATGCCTTTCTTAACCCGTCAGCCTATTTTTGCGTCGTCGAAAGTAAAAAGCACCATTGAAAGCTCAAATTCGGACGAATTTTTGTAAAAACAGCCAATATATGTAGAAAAAAATGAAGAAAATAAATGCATTTAGTAAAATTGTTGTAACCAATGCATCGCACTTTGTTCTTTAGCACTTATCCCTACTCGTCCAGCTGCCAATCAGGGCTCGGGAACAGGCATGTAAATCACATTTCACGACACAAAAATTCGTCAAATCACATTTCACAACAACAAATATTGGCAATTCACGGCTCACGAAAAAACCCTTTACCACCCTCTTTAACATGTACAGGAAAGCAGAGACAAGATTACAGGAAAGCATACTCTATGCGACATGCACGGGTGTAGATTATAAAAATTTGCATAAGACAAATGTTGGGGCGGGTATATCCCTTATATTAATGTATGCAGGTTTCACTTTCGTTTCTGATTTTACTTGGAAATGAGTTAGAGTCGTTTCCGTCTCAAATACTGAGAAATCACTCTTAACAACAAAGGTTCGAGTAAATAATCGAAAGAAATAAACATGGCGTTGTGCAATGATGTATTTGCAGAACCGATGCTTGAAGACGATAAAACGTTTCTTGAAAAATATGTTAAGAAATTAAAAGAATTACAAAATAAAGGAGTTCTACCTTCAGATTTAAAGAAAGGAATATCCTACAAAGTTTACTCAGTGGAAGGAAGTAGTTGTGGTCCATGCACACAGGTCTATAGTCCTCTCGTCTGATGACAAACAATTCTTCACTATTGAGCTTGGCTTCATCCAGGTAGACGGCATAAATAGAATTTATCCCGTGACGCAAGAAATTGATGCGATTCATAAACCAAAGTTTACGTTTCACGGAACAATCACGATGTCTACTGGCAAGCTGCTCGGACAAGCAGTTGCAGTCCTGAAACAGTTTGGCACTTGTAACTGGACTCGTACTTTTGGCACCTACTGTATATCTTGCAATTAGCATCTGAATTTTGTCCCCGAGCCAACGGCGCGAAGCGCCGTTCCGGGCGTAAGCCCGGGGCGAGGGTTACTAATTTCGTATTAGCGGAGTTCAAAGTCGTTGCTCGTGATAGGTACTAAAAGTGGTATGTCCTCACTGATCTCAACAATATGGCGGACTATCATGAATGGCTAACACTGATTGGCCGGATTTAAAATTTATTGTTGATTGATTAATCACGAATTCAACTGACAGCAAGCAAATATTTAAATTTGCTTTTTGCTCTACAATATTTTGTATTTTTGCAAAAAGATTTGGCAACTTTCACAACCAACGAAGGGTGGTCATTTATGATCTCAAGAGTATGGCGGAATATCAGGAGCAGCAAACACTTAAGGCATTCAAAAAGGCGAGAACTGAGACGAAAACGACTGCGACAAGACTCTTGAAGAGAGATTAACTCTGGGAAAATACACAGAAGCGCCAAGAATTGACTACGGCGTGAAACACAAGGCAAGTTTGTTGATAATGCGTATTTATACTTGTGTTTTAATGCTTTATAAGGGCCGGCGTAGCCGTACTCCTCCAGTCTATTCACTGTTTAAATTCCAGAGTAAGTTTATGTTTTGTATTAAAATGCAAGACTGTCTTCTTATTGCTGTATTTCAAAATATTGACGAAGTTTACATGTAAAAGAATATGAGCGAAGATACAAAATTGGCTTGAAACGGTTTTATTTCAAACTCAAAGTTTATGTAGATAAAAATTTAGTTTCATAGATATTGCAAAACGTCTAATATATGCAATTAACAGGTCGTATTTTATACCAAATTTAAGCTTACATTAGGCGTAATAACATACCGATGACAAATGTTGTGCCATTTTAAAAAAATGTCAATAAAACAAGGATTACAAACTCAATATTTTGTCATTTTGAAAAAATATACAGAAAGAATAACAATTGCCGTGTTGCTATGACAACAACCTATTCGAGTACTTCATGTAATTCCGAAAATACAGTTGCATGCTCTTAGTTAGTGGCGAGGGGTTGCTGCATGCATGTATTTCTAGTTACAGTCATAGTTTAGTGGTTGCTTTATTTGTCCCCGAGCCAACGGCGCAAAGCGCCGTTCCGGGCGTAAGCCCGGGGCGAGGGTTACTAATTTCGTATTAGCGAAGTTGAAAGTCGTTGCTCGTGATAGGTAGTAAAAGTGGTATGTCCTCACTGATCTCAACAATATGGCGGACTATCATGAATGGCTAACACTGATTGGCCAGATTTAAAATTTATTGTTGATTGATTAATCACGAATTCAACTGACAGCAAGTATCTAAATTTGCTTTTTGCACTACAATATTTTGTATTTTTGCAAAAAGATTTGGTAACTTTCACAACCAACAAAGGGTGGTCATTGACTCTTGAAGAGAGATTAATTCTGGGAAAATACAGAGAAGCGCCAAGAATTGACTACGGCGTGAAACACAAGGCACGTTTGTTGATAATGCGTATTTAGACTTGTGTTTTAATGTTTTATAAAGGCCGGCGTAGCCGTACTCCTTCAGTCTATTCACTGTTTAGTGTTTAAATTCCAAAGTAAGTTTATGTTTTGTAAATGCAAGACTGTCTTCTTGTTACTGTATTTCAAAATATTGACGAACTTTACATGTAAAAGAATATCAGCGAAGATACAAAATTGGCTTGATACGGATTTGTTTCAAACTCAAAGTTTATGTAGATAAAAATTTAGTTTCATAAATATTTCAAAACATCTAATATATGTAATTAGTAGGCTGTATTTTATACCAAATTTAAGCTTACATTTGGCGTAATAACATACCGATGACTAATGTTGTGCCATTTAAAAAAATGTCGATAAAACAAGGATTAAAAACCCAATATTTTGTCATTTTGAAAAATTAATATAAATAACAATTGCCGTGTTGCTATGACAACAACCTATTTCAGTACTTCATGTAATTCCGAAAATATAGTTGCATGCTCTTAGTGGCGAGGGGTTGCTGCATGCATGTATTTCTAGTAGGTCTTATAATTTTAAATTATTTATAACCCCAGAGACTCAGTTCGTTTGTAATAAAATCCAAATCATCAAACGTGGAAAGTTCGAGCCATACGATTCATCAAAAGCAATTAAAGTGCTGGAGTAAATCAGTTTGTAAGACTACGCAAACCATATCACTGATGGACATTAGTTCAATGCCCAATCTCTTGAAGTTCTGGTTGATGTTCGGCGTTTTCAAGAAAACTGCTGTGAACATGTCTAGCCGTCCAAATACCAAATTTCGTGTTCTTGTAACATACTCTTGTGTATGTAATTTGACACTAAACACTCACATTTACTTATAACAAGTCAGGGCAGATGTATAGTAGGTGAAAGTAACACATATACACAAAAAAATTCGGTTTATTTGTACTCAATTCTAGTTTGTCTGATAAAAATATGAGCAACATTATTCTAGTCGTCTATATAGAGATGTTGATAAGAACATATAATTATAAGTCCTCATGACTTCATGAACATGTATAATTATATAGAATTAATGTCATGAAACAAGTGTCAAGTAATTCAGGAACTCCACTGCACTTGGCCTTTTTTTGAAATCATAGTGCAAACAAGCGATAATGAGGTGCACCAAAACTTGCTAATATTTCAAAACGGTCTATGCCGTTTAAATATGAATTCACTAAACACTCGATACTTGTGGACTGACGTGTGATACGGTCAGTCGTTTGAGAGAAAAAGTGAAATAATTAAAATAATTTTTAGTTCAACGGTTACAAGAGTTCAGAAATTTGAGCTTAAAGGTTTTTAGGAAGCGACGTAATTTTAATGTAAATTCAGAGAGATACGCGATTTTGGAACGTCGAAATTGGGGTACATATGTCTCTCGGTGGAACATTTCCTTGGGCATGGCTCCTGAGGTTTGTAGAACGTTTGTTAACACTCCACAAAAACAACAATCAATGTCACATATCTATATACAATTTGTCGAAATTATTAATTTTGTAGAAAGCCTGAAAAAGAGTTATGTCTGCATTTCTCATCAAAGAAAAAACTTTAATAGATAATATATGGCATATTATCATCCTTCGACTGCAGCAGTTTTCTAAGTTGAAGGACATCCAATCATGTATGACAAGCACGTGTAGAAAACAATTACCCTGCCAGTGATCATTTAGGGTAATTTAAAATATTCACGTATACCGAACAATAAGAAAGGTCGACAAAAGATATTTGGGTTTCAAAACAATAGCAATAGATACTCCGGGCGGAAATCTTAACTTCGTTAGAAATATCAAAGCCCAGACAACAGCTTTAAATAGAGCCATAGCATGACTGAACAAAACAAATTTTTTTGAAAAATATTTAATGAGGCCAACGTTTCGTTGCTATAGTTGCAACATCTTCAGAGCAATTAAGGTATTATAATACGTACAAAAGCATATATATAAAGCACAAAATTCAAAGGTTACAAAAAACGGTTACAGATTTAAAATAGGCAAATCATAGTGATTTAACAATAACAAAACTAAGGACATATAATATTACAGTGTACTATACAAAGGACATGCAAGGTAGGATTAATTATACAAGGTTAAAGGTACAGAACTAAGATTGGCATTAAGTGAAGGCTTAATAAGTTTAGAGATAAGTATAAACTTTCCCTTATATTTGGGTTATTATTATCATTTATTATTATTATTGTTATTATTATTATTATTATTATTTATTTAATATTATTATTATTTTTTGTTATTTTTTTTATATTTGGGTTAGTGCAGATATTTTGAAAAGTATTGTTGGCATTTTCGGTCTGAATGAGCATCTCCACGAGGTTCCTAATAAAAAAACGGTCATACATGAATATAAGCCTATTTAACTTGGTATCGAGAAACAACTATTTTGTCTAAAATATTGCTTGTTTTACACTTATAAAATTGATTTTAATCAATGTAGATGAAGTTTAGATTGTCTTGTAAACGAAAGGAACCTCGTGAAGATACCCAGGCTGAAAATGCCAACAATACCTTTTAAAATACCTGCATTATTGGTTACAAGCTCCGCAAAATATATTCGAGCTAGTTGCAATAACGTAGAGCTCAATAGTCACATGTAAATAAATAGTCACATGTAAATAAATATAAATGAGTTAGCCTTTGTGTTCCTCACTTCTGGCAAACGGGTGATCTGAAAACAAGGAAAAGTACTGCCAGTAGATGCAAAATTGAAATTTATTTTACGAACAAAAAGTACTGTTGAGCAGCATGTAAATATTTCACAATTTTTTATAGTTTTTTTGTAGTCTAAATACGGTCTAATTGAAACATTGACATTGATAAATAAGGGGCGTGGACTTTCGAAGGGTTGTTGTTGTTTCATCGCTTTGGAGTAAAAATATGTAAAAAATATACGGTGTATTTATCGCAAAAGTGAGTAGTCTAGTCAACATTTGGCGGAAATTAGAACCGAGGGGGCAGCAGATGGCGACCCGAACGTTACCATGACAACTTGTAGTGATGAACTATCCGAGGACTACTCAGTAACAGCTGTTCCAGTATGGGCAAAGGCCAACGGCAACGGAAAAAAAATTAAAATCAATGCTAATCTTGACGATGCCTTAGCAATACAAGAGCCGTATGAAAAGGTCAAAGTTTACGTTCTAAATGACCTCGTTGAAACCTCTGAATCGATGCCAGTTGCTGTACAGATCATGTACAAGCGTGGTTTTGCAAAGAAATTCAAGTAAGAACTTGTCAGAAAAACGTCACTGGAAACTACCAAGTAAAAGATTGGTCGGCATACCAAAGTCGATAACGACATCTCAATCCTTGCTTTTTTCCCAAGCCGGCGAGAGATGGAACTGTCGATATGCTGATGAGAGTTGACAACGATGATTTGCATCTATGAATGGTTGACGTTCCTGCGGAAAACGGGAGTCCGGTAGTCAGACGTCGACCTTTGGGCTGGACGTGTGTTGGAGCTATCAGCGGAGGGGATTCATCTAAGAAAAGGACACATGTTATCCGTACGTTCCTGTCAAGGCAACCAAACGTTGTAGCGAGGAATTCTTGCTGTGACATTGATCAAAATCTGAAACGCTTTTGAGAAGTTGAAAGTTGTGGCACGGAAATGAACGATGTTAATATTCTGACGGAGAGTAAAAAGAAAGCGCTTGATTTGGTTTGTGAGTCACTACTGTACCACAACGGAAGATACCAGGTAGCCGTTCCATGAAAAGACGATAAGCCGAAGCTTCCCGATAATCGTTCTATGGAAACCTCTCGTCGTCATAGCAGAGAAAAGAAATTATTACAGAACGAATTCTTTGCGAAAGAATATCAGATCACTACTGACAGTGGCGGATCTAGCGTAAGTCAAAATAAATTACTACAGCTCATTCTTGGATATATTTACATTTTAAAACACCTTCACAGCAATTTCATTGGTTAGATTTTATTCTTTGGAAATTCATAACCAATGACATTGTTATAAAGTTATTTTGAATTTAAAGTTGGGTTGCTATAATTTATTTTGACCCTTCGCTGGATCCGCCACTGACTATTGAAGAATATATTCAGAAGAGTTACTTACGAAGGGTTCCGCCAGACGAAAAGCCGAAGTCTGGTATTTCTCCGTGATTCGTATGGACAAGTCGACATCCAAAGTAAGAATAGTCTTCGATTGCTCTGCCAAGTGCGAAGGGATATCCCTTAACGACGTGATTCACCCCGGTCCTAAACTTCAGAAGAACCTCTTCAACGTACTCGTCCGTTTCCGTCGGAACCCCATTGCACTAGCTTGCGATATCAAGGAGATGTTCCTCCAAGTTGAAGTACAAGAAAAAGATCGGTCTTATTTCCGAATCCTTTGGCGTAAACTTGATGTCGACCAAGAGCAAAAAGAATACGAACTCAACAGAGTTGTCTTTGGTAAAAACGCAGCGCCGATGGAAGCTCAGTACGTGTCCCAGGAAAATGCACGTCGTCATGAGAACAAGTTTACAGCCGCTTCGCAGACTGTATTGAAATCCACGTATATGGATGATTCACCGAATAGTATTGAGAACGACAGGCAAGGTATCGAACTTTACGAACAGTTAAAAGAGCTTTGAGGACTTGCTGCGATTTCGAACTCGCCCGACGTTATGACTGCGATACCAACTGAAGATCATGCCATTGAGTTTAGTATCAACGACGGTCAAAATTCTGTTACAAAAACCCTGGGCCTTTCGGGGAATAGTGTGGATGATGTTCTTACAGTACCAAAATCATCGCAACCAGCTGAATTCGATGTTACCAAACGGAACGTTTTGAGAAAGATAGCGACCATCTTTGAACCATTGGGTTTTATTAGTCCTGTACGTGGTCGTCAGGGCAAAAATCATCCTGCAAGAGCTATGGTCTCGAGGATATGAGTGGAAAGAAGAAGTGACCGATGAGTTCGCTAACCAGATCTGTAATTGGTTCAATCGATTCTCGAAAGTAGCCGAAATAAGCGTTCCCAGAAGCCTACGTGAACTGAAGTCGATCGTGACATCAGAGGTGGTCACGTTTGTTGATGCACCGAAGGAGGCTTATGGTGCTGTGGTGTATCTTCGACATGGTTACGATGATGGAACTGTTACGAGTAGAATGATAGCATCAAAAAGAAAAGTTGCACCACTTACTCCTGTGACCATTCCATGATTGGAGCTTATGGCAGCTGTGCTAGGGTTACGTTTAACCCAATCTATCGTTAAAGTGCTGGAGTTAAATTCGAAAGAAGCGCTGTTTTACTCAAACAGTATGGATGTGCTTTATTGGATTCAGGAAAAGGGCACAGACTTTCGATCATTCGTCGCCAACCGGATCGGCGAGGTGCAGATCTATACAGACCCAACGCAGTGGCAGCATGTTTCCTCAGAGAACCCTACTGATTTGCGCACAAGAGGAGTAACTCCTAACAAGTTAGCTGAAAATACACTTTGGTGGTCTGGTCCCGAATGGTTACAGAAAGGTAAAAGTGAGTGGCCGAAAATGAAGAGCGAAACCCAGCCTCGGAGAAGGCTAGAAGAGAAGCCACAAAGTCGTAGCTTGAGCAGACCAACCGAAGCAGCCTGATTGCATATCAGTCGTAACCAAGATACAGAATCAGCCGAGACCAGAGAGCATGAATGGAGACTAAGTCCGACCTGCTTTTCTAATTGGACAAGACTGGTTCATATATACGCCAGGGTAACCCGAGTGTTCGACAATATGCAACAAAGAAGTGCCGACGGAGCTCCTAGTATTGAACTGCAACCTCACGAGATAACGAATGCTCAAGTGACAATAATAAGAGATGCTCAGAAAGAAGCGTTTAAAGAAGATTACAAAGCGCAAATAGCAAAACGCACATTACCTGCGAACAGTCCATTAATCAAACTAAACCCATGGTTGGACGAAAGTGGAGTCATTCCATCAGGAAGTCGTTTAAAGTTTGCGGACTACTTGCCTTATGATACGAAGTTCCCGATAATACTACCTCGAGGATAATGGGTGACGACGTTAATCCTAAAACCGTACCATGAAGAAGCAAATCATACATTGGAGGAGTCAATTTTATATTGGGCTAACTTAGTAAACGTTTCTGGATCATAGCGGCAAGAGAGGAGATCTTGGACTGGAAGAAGTCGTGCAACGAATGCAAGAAAAAAAAGAACAAAATGGCGAAGCAAGTTATGCCGAGTATTCGACTCCGTTTTACATTCCGTCCTTTCGATCAAAACAGCCGTTGATTTTACTGGGCCATATACAACAATACAAGGAGGAGGCAAAGACGGTTAAAAAGATGGTTGTGTATGTTTACCTGCTTATCAGTTAGAGCAGTTCCCCTCGAGATGACCTAGGGGCTTGATACGGGCATATTTTTAAATGTTTTTACACGATTTACAAGCCGAAGAGGGGTACCCAAAGAAGTCGTGAGTGATTGTGGCACTAATTTCGTCGGAGCAGTAAATGAATTAAAAGAGCTTTGCAGACTGCTAGACAAGGAGAAAATACAACGCGTTACGGTAGATAAAGGGGTGAAGTGGATCTTCAATCCACCGGCGGCACCGCATTTTGGTGGTGTCCATGAAATTATGGTGAATTCAGCCAAGCGAGCAATAAATGGAGTTGTAGGAACTAATAAATTACTAATAATCGTGTTTTCGGGCGTGGAGAGTCTTATAATTCGCGAACATTGACTTATCAGACAGCTGACCCCCGGGATGACACACCTCCTACCTCCAACCACTTTCTACACGGCCAGATGGGTGGTGATTTTGCCCCAGAAACGGAAATGACGGCGTTTAGCCCTAAAAAGCGTTGGAGGAAAGTTCAGGATTTAGTATCACCAGTTTGGCGAAGGTGGATGAACGAACATTCGCCATTGGTACGTGCTCGACCGCGGTGGAACGAAATTATCGAAGATATAAAAACAGATGACGTCGTGCTTGTGCATCAGACAGACATTGCGCGGGGACGCTGGCCTCCAGGGCGCGTTCTAGAAGTATTTCCAGGGAAGGATGGACATACTCGTGTTGTTATAGTACAATGCGGGGGCAAGACATATGTGAGGCCGATACACAAACTAGTGCCCCTCAAAGTAGGACAATTATCCCATAACCACACCGGGTTATACCATAAGTGTGATGAAAGCGAGCTTCTGATTGGTTCTCAGCAGGTTAGTTTTTTTCGAACTAACTTGCCTTTTCCGAACTTACCCGCTTTTCTCTTTTATCGATAAAACCGGCTTTCTGATTGGTTACAAAAACCCGAACTTATCTGCTTGTTGCTTACGCTGCCGTCCGCCTCAAACTGCTCAACAACAATGGCGAACAAAATTTAGCTGATTATTAAACCTAGCTACACTTTAAAGAACATTTTTGGGCAAAAAACGTCACAGAAACCAAGCAAAAAGAAACGGAAAATTGTAAACTAAAGACAATTGAGACCCTGATAAAGAAATATTGAGAGACCAATAAGTTTAAGAAGAGAAAATGTTGACAAAATACATCGGTGACATCGGCGACTCAGCGAGCCTCGGAAAATAACACAAGAAGATAAGTTTAGTATGGGATAAATACTCAACAGCTGTCAGACCCCTCGGTGCGTTAATCCCGAACCAACCTCCCTGAAAGTAAGTTTGTTATATTATTTACCCCTTGTGAGGGAGGGGGGATGTTACGCAGCATGTAGATATTTCACACTATTTATAATTTTTTGTAGTCTAAATACGGTCTAATTCAAACATTGACATTGATAAATAAGGGGCGGGGACTTTCGAGGGCGTTGTTGATGATTCATCGCTTTGGAGTAAAAATATGTAAAAACTACTGTATATGCGGTATTTAACGTGAATAGTCTAGTTAACAACTACTGTACTAGATTCTTCATAAAATATAATTTACTTTGTGTCCATATATCTGTTGGACTTATAATTTTCTTTACTAAACATGTCAATTACTAAGTTTCAACAAGTTTCATTAAAAGAATAAAAAATGTAAGTGATGAAATACAGGAAATGGACTTTAGAATCCAGTGCAACTCGCATTTGTCACAAAGACTCATTGACATGGTAGGATGATTTGGATGACGATGCAGGAATCCCCTGGAAGGACTTGCAATTTTGTAAATGTTCAAAGTTTCCAACTTCCTGTTCGAAATCCCCTAAGTTCCTGTTTAAAGTAACTTCCAGTTGCAAAAATTTATTCAAACGGCAAATCAAAATTGGTACATTAAAATCTAGATGTTTTGGTTTTGACCATTATTTGAACATGTCAGACGAAAAGGGAAATCAAGTCAATGGTCTGAGGTCGGTTGTATAAAACTCTTGATCACTTTTTAATCACTGTTCTGTAGTTAAATAGAAATTAAGTACAAAATACGTTGTTCTGATTGGTTGACATTTCCACTAATCCATACTTAACTTTAATCCCTTTTTTATACAAGCGGCCCCTTTGCTTTAGTTGGCGAGATTCACATGCAGGAACTGTCACGAGAAAATCTTGCAATCTTCTGATGTGCAAGTTGCTCTGAGGAGTTCGCAATCGTTTGAGAAATTAACGATCAAACTTCACCAGAGTTTCAATGTTCATTAAAAAAGGTAATTTTTTTCGCAATATTCATTTGCAATTAAGCTACAATTTAGAGCCAAACCGAATAGTCTTTTGCCAGCATATTGATTCAATATTGATTCTCGGAGAAATTTACAGTCGTTTGACAAGTTGTTGATCGAACTTCACCCTATCTTATTGCAAAATTCAAGGTACATTTGTTTAAAAACCCTGCAATATACGTACATTTAACTAATTTAAGTATTTAATTATAAAAATAATTCTAAACGCTTTCTTGCCTGCATGTGCGCCGAATGAAACGCGAGCAAATTGTATGATTGCAAATTCTTCAAATATATTAATATTGCAAATCAATATTGTAATATTGCTTGCAAAAGAAGATTCGGTTTGGCTCTAAATTGCAGCTAATAAACATTGGAACAAATTTCTCAAACGATTGCGAATTACTCAGAGCAACTTGCACATCAAAAGATTCGCTCGTGATTGTTCTTGTATGTATATCAGTAGGTCACCAACTAAAGTACAGGGGCCGGTTGTATCAAAGGCGTTTAGCTTAAACGGTGGATAAGATGATCGCCTAAGGGCGTGAAACTCAGGAAGTTACTTTAAACAGGAACTTAGGGATTTTGAACAGGAAGTTAATTAGGAACATTTACAAATTGCAGATCCCTTCAGGGTTTTTGCAACTTTCTTAAGGGGATTTGCAAAGGGGTTTTACAAAATTGCAAAATTAATCAGAAAAACGCTTCGCGTAGTTTGGCTGTAAATTAGTAGGGAAAAAATTGTTCAGGTTCAATTTCATGCTAAATTAAAATAGAGATGGTAGGTCAGGTTTTAGACACTCACTGTTCTCGTAAAGTGTTATCTACACTATGTCACCCAAATTTTTTTTTTCACTGGATTGGAAATTCTTCAACCTATTTAATTTGAAAGTTTAGGTCTGCTGTCTTGTTCAGTTGCTTGGGACAACCTAATGCTAGTAGCAGCAGTAATTATTTTGCACAATCAAGGATGAAATGACACATCAGTATCAAAAATATTTCTATCTTGTCAACATCACGAGTCCAAGTAAGCAAATTCAAAATTAAATGTCTCTGTATATCCTGTACACAGTTTTCAATATGCCATCAGACAATCTGACACTTTAGCCACGTAGAAATACACACGAACACAGGTATCAAATGACAACAAGATTTTGTTGTAGTAAAGCCTACATTATACATATGATCATACAACTTGACTGACGATATGTGAATTTTAAAACAAATATCCACTTATAAATCCTCGAAGAATAGTATTGATAAATGCTAAACCTAATCTTAAGACTATCTTAACGTTATTAATATTAAAGTGTTTAGATTTTGCACCACTCAATGACAAGCGAATTCTAACTAAAACATAGTGACAGTATATTATCGCATTGATATTGTAGTGTAGTGTAGTGTAGTCTGTACTCTAATAGACTGTGGATTTGTCATTCATACATACATACATGTACACTATTCTCGTACTTGTTGCAGAATTGTAACCGAGCAGGCATTATATATACTAATTTTGTTCATACAATAAGGTGTCTTTAAAGATTTAACACCAAAGTATTATCAGTTTGATAGACTATAAGCTATGCATGTTATTTTATTATATTATATTATCAATATCATGTTCATGCAAGCGTTCAGATCCCCTCTCTTGACGTCCTTCACCACAGAAACAAGTCACTTTAGAGACACGTCACTTCCCCCCTTGGCCAATAAGTGCGAATATAAAATGATATTTTCTTCAGCTATTCTATCAAAGAAGTCAATAACAAGTCAATTCAAAAACCATTCTATCTAGTTGTAGCCTAATAGTAAGTAATACATGTGATGTCAAATTTAGAAGGTTCGAACATATCATGGGTTATTAGCTAAATGATATATAGACTAGCAAGGAAGTAGTGTTTTGGAATGATATCACAGCACTGCTTTATGCAGCAGCAACATGAAATAAGTGCTTATTATAATTTTGTTCCATATTTTAACCAAACTCTGACTTAATAATCCGCTTAAATCCGTGTTTTTAATTCTTACATACAGTTTCCTGCGCTTTTACAACTATGAAATCCTTAATCTTGGCCATTGTTTTATTCGTTGCTCTGGTAAGTATATATGTAATTGAATATCATATCACAGTTTTCATTTACAGCTATAGAGGATGGCCAAAAAGGTCGTCTCTTAAAAAAACATGATAGCTTACCTGGTTTATAAAGCTAATAGCGTATTTATTATGCATTTGCATACCTGTGCCAGTGGGTTATACGCCCATGCATGCAAGAAATATTTGTGACTCTTAGTGAAGTATTTGGATCAAGATGGCGGTTTAAACCTGAAATTCACTAAAATAAGAAACACTAAACTCGAACAAAAAAGTTTTCAATTTCCGAAAATTACTCTGTAAGTAATTCGAATTGCGACAGAACCGGTTGCGCCCCAATACAGAATGTACGCAACTGGCTTTAGTTCGCGATGCTGTATTTTATGGTTATATATTTAGGGTGTCGCTACAGGAAAACCTTGGAAACCAAACCCAAGTACGTCCTGAAATATTATAATACACCTTATACCACAATATATTCAATATATATCAGATCGAGAAGCTAGAACTATATAGTCACTTATGTTTACTATATACGGAATTCTTGTTTATTTCTAGACTGTCCCGGCGCGTGTATTCAGGTTTATGATCCAGTTTGTGGCTCTGACGGCAAAACATACAGCAATAGCTGCATGTTAACATTGGAGAATTGTCAAAAACCGCCCGGAAATATTTACGAAGTTCATAGAGGAGTGTGTGGTGAAGGTAAGTGATAGATATCGATGTAATTTCGATGAAAATCATACAATACGACTTTTACAATGTAGTCAGGTGCACTTGACTACCGAAAAATGTTCACCCAGCATGGCTTGTACATGATTATAATAAGCATTAATCGCAGTGTTAATTTCACTTGTGTTTTCAAGATTTTAGTAATTCGCGACTGGGATAATTTAAAAACACACGCGAAGTCATGCAGTTTCTCGTTCTCGTAATGTCATGCTGTGTCGCATTAGTCGATATATATGTAGCTACGATGTGTGAATGACCAGTACAAGTGACTATACAAGTTAGACTTACATTAGTTCTTTGAATTTCTTAGGTGATGGCAGTATTTAGTGCTCCTGGCAACGTTCGTATTGAAAGAATTGATAGCGACAAAGAATCAGCCATGCCTACAAATAGATACTACGATTCAGTGTACACGTTTAAATATTTGCAATATTAAATTTTGTAATTTAGTTGTTGAATAATAAAATTGTGTTGAAACACACATGTATCAATGTCGAATCTTAATATACTTGTTCAGAAGTTAACTTTTAGCCCAAAGTGCTATCCCTAGTACACTTGCAGAAAATGTTATATTAAAAAAACACACAGTGATCACCCAAATTATTCGAATAGATAAAAACTATCTATAACACATGATCGATATGTACCCTGACTGAAATTCTGGGCAAATTAGATTTTGTTCTTTCTATATCATACATCCTCAAAGTAGGGCCTAAAATCAAATGCATTACAATGAGGGAAAATGACATTGAGAGTAAACAATATATAAGAAAGACAGTAACGCATCAAGTAACCAAGAGCGTAGCCACGCCCCTCCCCCCTTTATTCAGAAGATTTGTAATTCGTTCAAAGCCAGGCAGAAATTCAGATGGGGGGGGGGGTTATAAGAATACCATTGTTTATAATATTGTTTGGCATTAATTAAATTTGCAAGCATCTTAGTTTTTTTGGAGCTTACTAATGGCAAGTAGGATGCTCCATACTAATAAGCTTCAAAAAAACTGTAAAACATATGAGTTTGCTTAGTAAATTGTTTGCCATATTCCCATTTAAGCCGAGGATTACATTCTATATATATAGCTAAATCACTGGAACCATCGGGATTGTGCAGGGAATTAAAGCCGCAGGAAAATGCGAAGTAGGATGCACAAGACCCACCGGGCGGGTAATCTGAGTTTAAATTTAATACAAGAATAAATTTCCTCATTTTAAGGAAATACAAGGTCAAAATACTGCCTGAATTGAAAAGCTACCAAAGACGTGAGGAACAAAAAGTATCCATTTAACGTTTTGCATGTCAGTTAACTGAAACTGCCAGTTACCTATTTACGAATTTTTGGCTAAATTGCAACATGATTCTTATAGGCCGACAAACCATTCCTTGACTGTCTCGCTCATGTTTCCTCACTGCGAGCACTGAGATAATGCGATTTTTTACATCATGATAGTAATATGGCGTCAAATTCGTATAATCGCGTCATTTCCGTGGAGCTGAATTTGGTTATTGTGAAAAATCCATGTTTGACAAATGACAATTACACAGTTGTGGAGAAGGAGTGTAAATATACTCTCAGCAAAGAACCTAAAACGTCTGAAGCGTAGGCTTAAGTTAACCGAGTCCCAAACGCACGCAATAGTTAATCACATTAACCGGATGTGACGCAACCGGATGAAAAGGTGACCTTGATCTCGTCAGTTGGAGACCCTCGCGGTTTGCGAAGGGGAAAATTGCATCGGTGGCATATCGGAACTCGATTGAGGATGTCTTTATGACTACTCCTTTACGTGTGCAAATTATCAGCTATTTGGTTTCCTCTGCACAGTTAATCAATATCCATCTCACCGAATAATAACAATATAACATGCATCAAGAATATCTCAATTTTCATTGACCTGCAGAAGTAAATTTTACCGAAAACAGTGCCAAGAAAGAAATTCAGTGTAAATTTTATTGGGTGCTTACGCTTTCTGATTCGTCCATTCATAATGCCGGCCAATTTTGAATGACGGAAATTGAAAGTTTGATCGAGCAAACAATTCGTGAACTTTTAAGTTTTTCTGATCTTACGATCGGACTTAAACTTTAAGAACATGCTAGGGAGGTTTTTGGACGTTATTGCAAAACTCACTCGTGCATGCTACAATCTTGGACAAAACTTGTCGAGACACTCATTTTGAGGTCAAGCTACGCGTGGTACTCTCAAATTATTAAAATATTCACAATTCACTAATATACCTAAATCAATAACACGATGCCATTGAACCCCTTTCCGCTATTCGCAAGCAAATATTATATTTTTGCTTTGTACAGTTATAGTTGACATATATGCGTGTCGCGTGAATAGACAATTTCAATATAAAACAGAATGAAGGCTTAACTGGGCAAGGAAGGACGAAATCTTTCACAAATCACAACAGTCCTTAATGTAAACGATTGCTTTGTTTATATTTAGAAATATTACAATTGAAAGGGTATACTGACTGAATATCTTACACTGCTCTGGTTTGCTATGTTCGTGGATAAAAATGTAAACCGCGGAAGTGGTGTTTTGATTGCATATATACAAAATTTGCAAACTTCGCGAGAGTATATATTTTCCGTATTTTACAACATTTCGCCACCTAAATTTGCAATTCTACTAATCATGGGTTCTCTTTCTAGCTGAAGTAAAAGATTTCGTTCCTTACCCAGGTGAAAGCTTAGTCTATTAGGCAAATTGCCATTATAATGACAGTATAAAATAGCAAATTTCAAAATATTGCAAATAGTTAAAGGCAATCAAGTCTGGAGGGGAAATAATAGTCTGTGGGACACAGGGGAAATAGAGAATTGTGCATGTAAGGCCGATATTGGCGTGCGCATGTAGTAATTGGAACCAGAGATAAATCATTGTTATTCTACAAGGCCATATAATAGCTCCGGATGTTTCCCTGTGCTCAACTGTAGTTTCCCCTGCAATCTTAAATCTGATCGGATGCAATTAGCAAGTAACTATATATCACAAGCACACAACCATCGTATATAAACAGGCAAACAGCTTCGATCGACAGTTTGTGCAGAAAAGAACAAAAGTTCAGAGTAAACCAAGAGGATCAGTCCCAGGTAAGAACAAACAATTGACTATTTCAATCATTGACAATCAAACGTATGAACTTGAAACGCGAGATAAAGCGCTTATGTTGATATCGCGACATCTATGATATGCCCTCAGTCTGATACGCTTTACTTCGGAACCTTGTACCTTCACTTTAAAATATATTCCAGGACTTTGTATTTACCTACTTTAAACAAGAATATTAATGTCTAAGGAACTATCGATTTTTTAAACTTTTTTGGGGGAGGGGGAGCTAGTGGGTAAACAGGCCGTCAGTCCCAATTTAGTGTTTTCGTAAAACTTTTTTAACTTCAATTACTACACCTAAAATAATTAAGAGCCGATAGTTCCATACAGATTGCTGTGAAGTACCGAGAAATATGTGAATACAAAATACTGGAAAACATTTAAAAATTATCGTTACAGCTAGGGTTCCAACGTAAAGCGTACCAGGCCTTACTGGACGGATGTCAGCGCTTTAGTTCGCGCTTCCAGGCCATTCCTATGACAGTTTATGATTTCATCAACAAGAATGACTACATTGTTCGGTATTTGTACTGTCGATGAAATGCAAAAATGCAGGCTGCAAATAAAATTGAAATTAAGTTTTGCTATTGGGTTTAAATTAGATAGCTTATAGCTGCATGAAGTAAATTAGTTATAGTTAGTTGACTATGTTCTGATCAATCATTAATTTAAATCTAAATATTTATTGTTATTATCTACATATATAATTTATTACATATTATTGATTACATTATATAATTTAAACTAAATATTTATTTGCACTTTGCTAGCTTAGCCAAAACTGTTTAAAAACTGGCTTTCAATAGAAATGAAATAAGTGAGTCCCGCTTGACAAACACCATAGTCACAAGGGGTCGTAAAGCCACAACTTGTATCGTTGTGCAAAAGATAATTACTAGTTTAGAAAACGCATACACCGACACAATACTGCATGATCGAGTGTGCAATTTTAATTATTTAATCTGTTTTTAGTGATTTACAAGAATGTCGTGTTTAAGGTTTGCGTTCGCCATTGTTGTTTTGGCAAGTATATATTACTACCTATACGTATATCCCTTAAGGATGATATAACATGAATCCAGGTTGATTTAGATATAAATAATAATATAATGCCTTTACTGAATGAAAAATAATATATAAAATAAATCTGCAGATTTTTCAAAATAAAAACACTCTCACTGACGAATTTTATTAATTTATTTATTTACTAATTTTATTAATTATTTTAACTAGTTATTTAGGCAGTGCCGAACCTAAAAGCAGTAGCCAACTTTTATGATTTATGTTAATTTGTTACATCAGTATAATATAATTTGCATGTGATAAGTAATGAATATATTTCCCTGAGTATTACTTTTAATTTATATTTTTAGGCAGCAGTGGGTTTATATCCAACACGTGTCGATGGTGAGTATTGTACTGTTAAAAATGGTAAATTCACCTCTGCTAAAATACTATAGCGCGATCACAGTTCACAGTTTACGCTTTTGGAAAGATAACCTTAATTGAAATACCTGTATATAAGTATTTGAGCTAGCTTGTGCTTTCACAGCTAACCCAAGCCGTATCTATTCCGCTATACTTCGATATTGAGCACTTTCTTCATATATATGGTTTTATTTTTCTTCCTTGTCTAAATATATATATATATATATATATATATATATATATATATATATATATATATATATATATATATATATATATATATATATATATATATATATATATATATATATATATGTATAGGTTATCATATGAGAGGCGAGGTGATATCAGTTTTATCGCTCGAGAGACGAGCGATGATATCGTAACGAGAACGATAAAACTGATATAACCGAGTCTCGAATATGATAACCTATTTATCACATACTTGTGCCTTTATCTAGAGCAAAAACCAGATTATATTTTAAATTATTTACACTTCGAGTACATTTCAAAATGAATTCAAAATGATTGTTTAAAATACGCTAAACAGGTAGAAATTACAAAAACAAACCAAAAATAACTTATCTTTTAATAGCTGCAAATTTCTTTGTGTTATTTTCCTTGTATTATTTAACATTTTTATTCTTATCTCTCATCGATCCTTCAGTCGGACGCCATCTTTGTTTTGAGCGGGACAAAAAACGATATCGCGGGACAAAAAACGATATCACGGGACAAAAAACGATATCACGGGACATCGTTTTTATGTCACCGTGTTATCGCCCGGATAGGCACAAGTATGTGATAAATATATATATATATAGATATATATATATATAGATATATATATATATATAAATATATATATATGTGTGTGTATATATATATATATATATATATATATATATATATATATATATATATATATATATATGTATATATATATATATATATATATATATATATATATATATATATATATATATATATATATATATATTTATTTATATATATATATATATATATATATATATATATATATATATATATATATATATATATATATATATATATATATATACTGGATTAAGCGAAAAGTGTATCAAAGCGCAAAGGAATTTTCATGTTTTGACAGGCAAGTCGAGATCAAAATGATAATGCCCTAATGCTGGGAAAAGGAACTTCTGCTGAATGTTTTTAGGTACCTGCCAAAGAAGTGGTAGAGCAATTATTTAGATCCGTATTATAAGCGTTTAACATGTCTTCATATGTGCCTAAATGTGCAAAAGAGACCTCTGATCCCTATTTCAGCTGTTACTAGCGGAACTTTTCCACTTTTTTGTTGACTCCTTAGCCTCACCGGTCATATAACATAATTGAACATCAATAATCTAACCCATGCATGCATTCTTAGAGCTTTATCACGCTGATTTCGTCTGCCTGTCTTAAGGACAAACTTCCGTTGTGCTTTCAAGCATTTTTTGCCTCAATCCAATTCCAAAGGTTTATTCCACGACACCAGTGGAAGTACTTTTAGAATTATTATTTCTTACCAGGAATTCATCATTGCTAGTTTTGAAAATATATGGCAAAGCAAACTTTCTCAAAATGTTGACAGACGTTGATCATGATAATTTACGAACAGTTCTCCTTCAAACCCCTAATACCTCCCATTCTTATCCATTTTAGAAGTCCAGAATCTCACTTTTCTTCCGTTCCACGTATTCTTTATAAAATCCTCCAACTATGACAACAAGTTTGTTTATTTTCTAACTAAAATATTCTCTTGTTGTTACCTATGCTATTTTTGGTTAAATAATGTCGTTTCCACTTCCAACTAAGTTAAAAACGACGTCATATCGTGTTATCATATTTTTGAACCTAATAGCGTGGTCCACCTCAAATATGGAACAGCGCCATATTTTTTTAGTCGCGTGACTAACATCAAATATCAACATCGCTCAGGTTTTCTCAACACTTTGTTTTGATGTTCATAAGTTTTAATGAATAGCAATGCACATCTTGAATACGTACGACAAAAATATCTTTTAAAACTAATACCATGGTTCGCACTATATATATATATATATATATATATATATATATATATATATATATATATATATATATATATATATATATATATATATATATATATATATATATATATATACATATATATATATATATATATATATATATATATATATATATATATATATATATATATATATATATATATATATATATATATATATATATATATATATATATATAGCTAGCCCAGAAAAATCTTCGTCTATATAACATCAAAAAAGAAACAACGTTTTTTAATTTGAAAAATGTTGCACCTGCACTGACAAGTCACTTAAACCTGAATGGCCCTGCCCAGCAACATTTGTCAGCCCACGACCATACCTATTTAAGGAACTTTCATGGTTATTAAAGCGCAAACGAAATGATCGATAATACAGTTGATAATATGTTGAAAGTACTATAACATCATTTCGGTTGCGCTGTAATAATCATAAAAGTTCTTTAAATATCAAACAAATAGTTTCAGAGTCAAAACAAATAGTTTTAGTAGCCAAACTATGATGTTATAGCTTTTCAAAACTTGTTTTTTGCGAAGCGCCAAATAGTATGGCTGTGCCACTTGTAATTCCAATAAGTTTTAATTAACTTAGAAACTGCTTTAGCATGCTATTCATACATGTATTCATCTTTTAAACTTAAAATTATAAGTACTATTTTTTTAATTTTTGCTGTTCATATTTCAGCAAGAATATGCGCACCACGCAAATGTCCTCTAGTTTTGTGTCGTTTTGGATATGTGATTGATAAAAATGGTTGTCGAACATGCCAATGCAAAAGTAAGTTAATTAAACTAGTATATCCGAAGTAGTATATCCGTGCCAATTGATATTCTGCGAAATCACGATGATCATTTAAAATGTATTTTTATGAAAATTGGTTAAATTTGCAATCTGTTTGCCTGAAACATTTTAGAGCTACCCAAGTTATAAAGTAATGCTAAAAAAACTTTGAATGAAGTTTAGTTTAAAACCACCCAAGCCACGATACTGCTTTGATTGTAGACATCAATTTATTGAATTATTATATAAAGGGGGTTAAGAGAGGGGTAATTAATAGTCTATAATCATGTTCTTGTTCTGCCTATCGAATACTGATTTGTGTCGTTTTATTAAATGTGCAGATTTAGAAGCTTTTTTATGACCTGCAATTCCAAATAATTTTAACTTACTTAGAAACTGCTTTACCATGCTATTCATACATGTATTCGTCTTTTTAACTTAAAATTATAAGTATTATTTTTTAATTTTTGCTGTTCATATTTCAGCAATAATATGCACACTACGCAAATGTCCTCTAGCTTTTTGTCGTTTTGGATATGTGATTGATAAAAATGGTTGTCGAACATGTCAATGCAAAAGTAAGTTAATTATTATATAAGTGAGTTAGACATTTTAGATGGTTCAGATAAAGCAAATATTATTTTTACTGCTCGCATTAATGCACCAAATTTGACACAGATTAAGACATTAAAAGTTTAATGAAGCATTTCTAAATGAGAGTCCAAAATCTGGTGCCAGAGAAAGAAGATATTTGCCGCATTCCCTTTCTTACATAAAACTGCTATACAGGGTGTATACAAAAAGTAGACAATTCTCCAAACCTTTAACCGACTGCACTATCACATAAAGTAATGATATACAACTAACTTGTAAACAATATAACAGTTATCACTCCACTACAATATACTCATCTGTACAGAACCAATATGTCCTCTTCGAAAGTGTCGGGCATGCCCTCCAAGACAAGTCTACGTGAAAGATAGGAGAGGATGTCCAACTTGCCGATGCAAACGTAAGTGATCGAATTTGTTTAATAGAAGGTTTGGAAAACTTGAACATTTAGCTCATATTATTTAGCTCATATCAGTTGGGTTATATTTGTGTAAATGTATGCACATTCTATATGATAGTCTCTGAGACATCGCAAAGTACAAATTAAAGTCATTGACAATGATGGGTAGGTGGGGTTCTATCACTTTCGAATGCATGTGAGGAGGTTTAATTAAGGTGACAATGTTCTGGATGTAAGATATTAATAACATTGCTCTTTTTTATCACTAGCATGTCTATCTGTTCGCCGGAGTATAAGGCTATATATATATATATATATATATCTTTTTGGTAATTCAAAAGATAAAGATGGTTGTCAAACATGCCAATGTAAACCCAGGCGTGTTATTATAATACAGACCTACGCATTCTGGAGTAGTATATCCGTGCCAATTGATATTCTGCGAAATCACGATGATCATTTAAAATATATTTTTATGAAAATTGGTTAAATTTGCAATCTGTTTTCTTGAAACATTTTAGAGCTACCCAAGTTATAAAGTAATGCTAAAAAACTTTGAATGAAGTTTAGTTTAAAACCACCCAAACCACGATACTGCTTAGATTCTAGACATCAATTTATTGAATTATTATAAAGGGGATTAAGGGAAGGGTGATTAATAGTCTATAATCATGTTCTTGTTCTGCCTATCGAATAATTTGTGTCATTTTATTAAATGTGCAGATTTAGAAGCTTTTTTATGACCTGCAATTCCACATAGTTTTAATTTACTTACTAGAAACTGCTTTACCATGCTATTCATACATGTATTCGTCTTTTTAACTTAAGACTATTAGTAATATCTTTAGATTTTTGCTGTTCATATTTCAGCAAGAATATGCGCACCACGCAAATGTCCTCTAGTTTTGTGTCGTTTTGGATATGTGATTGATAAAAATGGTTGTCGAACATGCCAATGCAAAAGTAAGTTAATTAAGGTAGTATATCCGAAGTAGTATATCCGTGCCAATTGATATTCTGCGAAATCACGATGATCATTTAAAATGTATTTTTATGAAAATTGGTTAAATTTGCAATCTGTTTGCCTGAAACATTTTAGAGCTACCCAAGTTATAAAGTAATGCTAAAAAACTTTGAATGAAGTTTAGTTTAAAACCACCCAAACCACGATACTGCTTTGATTGTAGACATCAATTTATTGAATTATTATATAAAGGGGGTTAAGAGAGGGGTGATTAATAGTCTATAATCATGTTCTTGTTCTGCCTATCGAATACTGATTTGTGTCGTTTTATTAAATGTGCAGATTTAGAAGCTTTTTTATGACCTGCAATTCCAAATAGTTTTAACTTACTTAGAAACTGCTTTACCATGCTATTCATACATGTATTCGTCTTTTTAACTTAAAATTATAAGTAATATCTTTAAATTTTTGCTGTTCATATTTCAGCAAGAATATGCGCACCACGCAAATGTCCTCTAGTTTTGTGTCGTTTTGGATATGTGATTGATAAAAATGGTTGTCGAACATGTCAATGCAAAAGTAAGTTAATTATTATATAAGTAAGTTGGACATTTTAGATGGTTCAGAAGCATTTCTAAATGAGAGTCCAAAATCTGGTGCCAGAGAAAGAAGATATTTGCCGCATTCCCTTTTTCACATAAAACTGCTATACAGGGTTTATACAAAAAGTAGACAATTCTTCAAACCTTTAACCGACTGCACTATCACATAAAACACTGATATACAACTAACTTGTAAACAATATAACAATTATCACTCCACTACGATTTTTTCATCTGTACAGAACGAATATGTCCTCTTCGAAAGTGTAAGGCATGCCCTCCGGGACACTTCTACGTGAAAGATAGGAGAGGATGTCCAACTTGCCAGTGTAAACGTAAGTGATCGAATTTGTTCTAATAGAAGATTTGGAAAACTCGCACATTTAGTTCATATTATTTAGCTCATATCAGTTGGGTTATATTTATGTAGATGTATGCACATTTTATATGATAGTCTCCGAGACATCGCAAAGTACAAATTAAAGTCATTGACAATGATGGGTAGGTGGGGTTCTATCACTTTCGAATGCATGTGAGAAGGTTTAATTAAGGTAGATAGATAGATAGATAGATAGATAGATAGAGAACTTTATTTACCCACGCTGACCCTGTCAACCGAAGCTGATTTCCACAGGGGGCGTGTAACAAGAAAATTACTAAAGTAGAAAAGAAATTACAGGATAGTATGAACAAAAATCGTTAACTTATTTACAAATAGCAGAAAAATAGGTAAAAGATTACAATAGTTTATAGATTACGCTATGTACAAGTGGTTTTACTTTAGAATGTGTGAGTAGTAATTTTATTTTGAAAGCATGATAAGGATTTGCTTTCTGTAATTTCTTTTGGAATGGAGTTCCATAGTTTAGCACCATCGTACATAAAACTATTTTTCATACTATTGGTGCGTGGTTGTGGTAAACAAAGGCTACCAGAAATATTTCTTAGATTATATTTTGTCGTTTCATTTTTACAGTGAAAGAGCTTTGTAAGAGATTCAGGGCCTATATTGTTTAGGGTTTTGTACATCATTCTTGCTTTTGCTTTTTTTCTCGTGATATCAAGTGGCTCCCAGCCTAAGACATGCAAAGCAACAGATTGATCTACATCATTGCTCATGCTAGAAATAATTCGAGCAGCTCTATTTTGTAGCTTTTGCAATCGTTTAGATTGTATTTCACCAAATACATCCCCAACTTCACAACAATAATCGAAGTAAGGACGTACGATGGCATTGTATATAGAAATAAGTGTACCTCTTTCAGCAATAAATGGTTTGACACGACGTAGAGCTGAGATTCCTGATGTTATTTTTTTGCATATGTTTTCAGTATTAGGCTTCCAGGATAAATGTTGATCAACTATTGTTCCTAGTGCCTTGGATTTATTGACTTGCTGGATTTGTTTGTTATCAATTGAAATATTAGCTTGATAATTTGAAACATTCCTTAACATTTGAGGAGATCCAATAAACATAAATTAGGTTTTCTAGATCAGAATTTGCTGCAATCTCAATATCAGCAATGGAATGACTAGATGCTGTGAGGTTTGTGTCATCAGCAAATAGACGAGGTCTTGTTTTCTTAAGGCACTCGGGTAAGTCGTTAATATACAACAGAAACAGTAACGGTCCTAAAATAGAACCTTGTGGTACACCACATTCAATGAAACGTTCTGATGACACAAATTTATCTACTTGACACTTTTGGCGTCGATTAGAGAGATAAGATTTTAATATATCAAGGGCTTGACCCTTAATTCCATAAGATTTCAATTTTTTTACTAGGATACCATGGTTGACAGTATCAAATGCTTTTTTTAAGTCTATAAAGACTACAAGGTTAAACATTTTCTTATCGATATTCATATACCACTCATTGGTACAGTCCAAAAGAGCTGTTGCTGTAGAGTGAGATTTTCTGAAACCGAACTGGGCACTGCTTAGTAGACCATATTCAGTTAAATAATTGTAAAGTTGATTGTATAAGATTCGTTCCATTATCTTACTTATGGCTGGAAGAATTGAAATTGGCCTATAATTTTCAGGCATATTTCGATGTCCACTTTTGAAAAGAGGTATTACTCTCGCTATTTTCCATTCATCAGGAAAGGAAGCAAGAGTAATAGCCTGATTAAAATTTAAAAATGTATGTCAAAGAATTTGCTATGGCTGGTGCAGCCATCCTAATCATTTTACATGATATTTTATCAATGCCAGTTGCTTTATTGCTGGATATTCTACTCAGTAGCTGATAGACACTGTCAACTGTGGTATGTTGGAATGCAGCAAATTCCGATGTAGCTATTTTAACACATGTCTCAAAATTGGAAGTTGATGTTTGAATTTGGCTTGCCAGATCTGGACCAATATTTGAGAAATAATCATTGAAGCCCTCTGCAATGTCTTTGGGGTTATTTAGAATGTTTTCACCTAGTTTGATTTCATTGACTTTTGATTGTTTTTTTTGTTTGCCCAGTAATTCATTAATTGATTTCCATGCTTTCTTTGGATTATGCTTTTGATTAGCAATTTTTGAGGAGTAATAATTCTTTTTAGCATTTCTTAGGTCAACATTTACTTGATTTCTAATTTTCTTGTAATTTGACCAGGCAGTCTCTGTTTTGGTGGTAATTGCTTTTCTTTTTAGTTTGTTTCTTGTAGTTATGAGACACTTTACTTTGTTTGTTATCCAAGGCACTTTACTAGATTTAGTTTTTTTGTGTTGTAATGGGGCATGTTTGTCTAGAACTTCTAAAAATAATTCTTTCCATATTCTCCACATAGCATTCAGATCATCGCCAAAAAAGTATACATTTTCCCATTGTTGGTTAAGGAGTTCATTAACAAACTTTTCCTCATTGAAATGTTTCATATTTCTTATTTCAACAAAATCATTAGCCTTCTGAAAAATGTTTGAATTTTTTCTGATTGCATAAACTAAACTGTGGTCACTAATTCCAGTGTGCAAAACACCAGATTGTGAAATTTTTTCTGGTGTATTGGTAACCACATGATCAATAAGGCTTGATGATTTTATAGTAATCCGGGTTGGTTCTTTTATCAACTGGGATAATTGGTGTAATTCATACAGAGAATATAGTTTTTGTGTTGACATATTGAAAAATGTTTTCTCTTCTAACAAATTACAATTTAGGTCTCCTAAAATGTACATTTCTTTATTCTCATCATCAATTTGTTTAATTAGTTTTTCCAAGTGGTCAAAAATTCTGCAGTTGCATTTGGTGGTCGGTAAATTGTGGTGACAAAAAATGGTTTACTATGTGGTTTAGTAATTTCTAAACAAACTGCCTCTAGTTCAGTAGGAATAAGATCTGACCTTACTTTAAAATTGATGGAGTTACGTAGATATATGCAAACTCCACCTCCATTTCTGGACCGATCTTTTCTAATAACCTCATAGCCATCTATATCAATGAGGCCATCAGGAATACTCCTGTCTAACATTGCTCTTTTTTATCACTAGCATGTCTATCTGTTCGCCGGTGTATAAGGCTATATATATATAATATATCTTTTTGGTAATTTAAAAGATAAAGATGGTTGTCAAACATGCCTATGCCTATGTAAACCCAGGCGTGTTATTATAATATAGACCTACGCATTCTGGAGTAGTATATCCGTGCCAATTAATATTGTGCGAAATCACGATGATCATTTAAAATATATTTTTATGAAAATTGGTTAAATTTGTAATCTGTTTTCTTGAAACATTTTAGAGCTACCCAAGTTATAAATTAATGCTAAAAAACTTTGAATGAAGTTTAGTTTAAAACCACCCAAACCACGATACTGCTTAGATTCTAGACATCAATTTATTGAATTATTATAAAGGGCTGAAGGGAGGGGTGATTAATAGTCTATAATCACGTTCTTGTTCTGCCTATCGAATAATTTGTGTCATTTTATTAAATGTGCAGATTTAGAAGCTTTTTTATGACCTGCAATTCCACATAGTTTTAATTTACTTACTAGAAACTACTTTACCATGCTATTCATACATGTATTCGTCTTTTTAATTTAAAATTATAAGTATTATTTTTTAATTTTTGCTGTTCATATTTCAGCAAGAATATGCGCACCACGCAAATGTCCTCTAGCTTTTTGTCGTTTTGGATATGTGATTGATAAAAATGGTTGTCGAACATGTCAATGCAAAAGTAAGTTAATTATTATATAAGTGAGTTAGACATTTTAGATGGTTCAGATAAAGCAAATATTATTTTTACTGCTCGCATTAATGCACCAAATTTGACACAGATTAAGACATTAAAAGTTTAATGAAGCATTTCTAAATGAGAGCCCAAAATCTGGTGCCAGAGAAAGAAGATATTTGCCGCATTCCCTTTCTTACATAAAACTGCTATACAGGGTGTATACAAAAAGTAGACAATTCTCCAAACCTTTAACCGACTGCACTATCACATAAAGTAATGATATACAACTAACTTGTAAACAATATAACAGTTATCACTCCACTACTATATACTCATCTGTACAGAACCAATATGTCCTCTTCGAAAGTGTCGGGCATGCCCTCCAAGACAAGTCTACGTGAAAGATAGGAGAGGATGTCCAACTTGCCGATGCAAACGTAAGTGATCGAATTTGTTCAATAGAAGGTTTGGAAAACTTGAACATTTAGCTCATATTATTTAGCTCATATCAGTTGGGTTATATTTGTGTAAATGTATGCACATTCTATATGATAGTCTCTGAGACATCGCAAAGTACAAATTAAAGTCATTGACAATGATGGGTAGGTGGGGTTCCATCACTTTCGAATGCATGTGAGGAGGTTTAATTAAGGTGACAATGTTCTGGATGTAAGATATTAATAACATTGCTCTTTTTTATCACTAGCATGTCTATCTGTTCGCCGGTGTATAAGGCTATATATATCTTTTTGGTAATTTAAAAGATAAAGATGGTTGTCAAACATGCCTATGTAAACCCAGGCGTGTTATTATAATACAGACCTACGCATTCTGGAGTAGTATATCCGTGCCAATTGATATTCTGCGAAATCACGATGATCATTTAAAATGTATTTTTATGAAAATTGGTTAAATTTGCAATCTGTTTGCCTGAAACATTTTAGAGCTACCCAAGTTATAAAGTAATGCTAAAAAACTTTGAATGAAGTTTAGTTTAAAACCACCCAAACCACGATACTGCTTTGATTGTAGACATCAATTTATTGAATTATTATATAAAGGGGGTTAAGAGAGGGGTAATTAATAGTCTATAATCATGTTCTTGTTCTGCCTATCGAATACTGATTTGTGTCGTTTTATTAAATGTGCAGATTTAGAAGCTTTTTTATGACCTGCAATTCCAAATAGTTTTAACTTACTTAGAAACCGCTTTACCATGCTATTCATACATGTATTCGTCTTTTTAACTTAAAATTATAAGTAATATCTTTAAATTTTTGCTGTTCATATTTCAGCAAGAATATGCGCACCACGCAAATGTCCTCTAGTTTTGTGTCGTTTTGGATATGTGATTGATAAAAATGGTTGTCGAACATGTCAATGCAAAAGTAAGTTAATTATTATATAAGTAAGTTAGACATTTTAGATGGTTCAGAAGCATTTCTAAATGAGAGTCCAAAATCTGGTGCCAGAGAAAGAAGATATTTGCCGCATTCCCTTTTTCACATAAAACTGCTATACAGGGTGTATACAAAAAGTAGACAATTCTTCAAACCTTTAACCGACTGCACTATCACATAAAACACTGATATACAACTAACTTGTAAACAATATAACAATCATCACTCCACTACGATTTTTTCATCTGTACAGAACGAATATGTCCTCTTCGAAAGTGTAAAGCATGCCCTCCGGGACAATTCTACGTGAAAGATAGGAGAGGATGTCCAACTTGCCAGTGTAAACGTAAGTGATCGAATTTGTTCTAATAGAAGATTTGAAAAACTCGCACATTTAGTTCATATTATTTAGCTCATATCAGTTGGGTTATATTTATGTAAATGTATGCACATTTTATATGATAGTCTCCGAGACATCGCAAAGTACAAATTAAAGTCATTGACAATGATGGGTAGGTGGGGTTCTATCACTTTCGAAGGCATGTGAGAAGGTTTAATTAAGGTGACAATGTTCTGGATGTAAGATATTAATAACATTGCTCTTTTTTATCACTAGCATGTCTATCTGTTCGCCGGTGTATAAGGCTATATATATATAATATATATTTTTGGTAATTTAAAAGATAAAGATGGTTGTCAAACATGCCTATGCCTATGTAAACCCAGGCGTGTTATTATAATATAGACCTACGCATTCTGGAGCAGTATATCCGTGCCAATTAATATTGTGCGAAATCACGATGATCATTTAAAATATATTTTTATGAAAATTGGTTAAATTTGTAATCTGTTTTCTTGAAACATTTTAGAGCTACCCAAGTTATAAAGTAATGCTAAAAAACTTTGAATGAAGTTTAGTTTAAAACCACCCAAACCACGATACTGCTTAGATTCTAGACATCAATTTATTGAATTATTATAAAGGGCTGAAGGGAGGGGTGATAAATAGTCTATAATCACGTTCTTGTTCTGCCTATCGAATAATTTGTGTCATTTTATTAAATGTGCAGATTTAGAAGCTTTTTTATGACCTGCAATTCCACATAGTTTTAATTTACTTACTAGAAACTACTTTACCATGCTATTCATACATGTATTCGTCTTTTTAATTTAAAATTATAAGTATTATTTTTTAATTTTTTCTGTTCATATTTCAGCAATAATATGCACACTACGCAAATGTCCTCTAGCTTTTTGTCGTTTTGGATATGTGATTGATAAAAATGGTTGTCGAACATGTCAATGCAAAAGTAAGTTAATTATTATATAAGTAAGTTAGACATTTTAGATGGTTCAGATAAAGCAAATATTATTTTTACTGCTCGGATTAATGCACCAAATTTGACACAGATTAAGACATTAAAAGTTTAATGAAGCATTTCTAAATGAGAGTCCAAAATCTGGTGCCAGAGAAAGAAGATATTTGCCGCATTCCCTTTCTTACATAAAACTGCTATACAGGGTGTATAAAAAAAGTAGACAATTCTCCAAACCTTTAACCGACTGCACTATCACATAAAGTAATGATATCATATGATAGTTATCACTCCACTACAATATACTCATCTGTACAGAACCAATATGTCCTCTTCGAAAGTGTCGGGCATGCCCTCCAAGACAAGTCTACGTGAAAGATAGGAGAGGATGCCCAACTTGCCGATGCAAACGTAAGTGATCGAATTTGTTCAATAGAAGGTTTGGAAAACTTGAACATTTAGCTCATATTATTTAGTTTATATCAGTTGGCTTATATGTAAGTACACGAATGCATATATTTAATGTTATATTTTTTGAGACATCGGAAAGTACAAAGTTAGTAACAATGAGGGATAGGTGGGGAACCATCACTTTTCAATGCATGTGAAGTTTGCATGGCTGGAATGTTATCTGTAAGATCTTAATAATGCTGCTCTGCATTAATTTTTTATTCGTCAGCATGTGCAAGAGTTCCCTTGTGTAAAAGGCCATGTTTTTTTGGCTATGTCAAAGATAAAGATGGTTGTCAAACTTGCCTATGTAAACCCAGGCGTAAGTATATTATTTAGACTCAAATATTGTACACTTGTATTTGTAGTATATCCGCCATTTGATACAGTGGCAGAGTAAGTCAAAATAAATTATAGCAGGTCAATTTTGAATTCAAAATAACTTTATAACAATGTCATAGGTTATGAATTTCAAAAGAAGTAAATCTAACCAATGAAGTTGCTTTGAAGGTATTTTAAAATGTAAATATATCCTAGAATGAGCTGTGGTAATTTATTTTGACTGACGCTAGATCCGCCACTCATTTGATATTCTTCGAACCACGCGATAATGATTTAAAAATGAATTTTCATGTGAATTGGAAATGGCTTACGTTTACAAGCCACACAACAATCATGTGATCTGAAGTGCACTTTATAGGATATAGCAATTATTGTAGCTTGAATTTTTGATTTTTTTCAAAATAAATATAGCTAAATGCATTCTTACAGCGTGTAAAATTATGTGCATACGGCAGCACTCTCCTTACGATAGTAACTTCTAGTCATTTTCAAGAATCTTAGAATATTCTTAGAATATTCAACACAATAATACTTAGAGTAAACTTGAATAAACTAGAGATCCACGGATAGTGCAAATTTTCAAAGCAACTTATGATAGTTTTGTAGAAGAAACTGACAGCATGCAACGGCTTGCATGATAGATATTGTAAATATTTCTATACAATTACAAACAATTTTATATAACTGTCAGTAACTAATAATATAGTTGATATTCTTTAATTAAAGATATGCGAACTTTCGCGAAAATTGTTTTCGAGATAAGCAGTTATATTTTGAAAATATTACACTAATTGTCATAAGCATGATTTCATGCACAAACCCTTTATAGAGGGTAGTTATATAATTATTCATGTTCTTTCTGACAAATTTGTGCAATTTTATAAAACGTACAGATTTTTAGGAAGACTTTTATATCTCTTGTAATTCCAATATTTTTTTTATTAATTTAGAAACTGCTTTATTAATTCCCATGAATTTATTCTATTCATATTCGTCTTTTTAATTAAAGCTATAGTCTATAGAATTTTGGCATTGCTTCATTGGATCGCTACAGAAATTGCACGTTTCAATTGAAAATTTTCATCCGAAAACTTGCATTACAACAAATATCGTCATTCAGACTTTCGCTACATAATAAATTCCAAGATAATTTTTTTGCGGAGCGAGAGTGCACCAAATCATAACGCATGCCTGCAAGAAATGTTAACTTTTTTATTTATCCGTTGTGTAAAAGTTATTCACTGATACAGTAGCTACAGTTAATTTATTCCAAAAGTAAACGCAACTATGTCTGAAATTTCTGGTAATTTAGAAAATTTGAATTAGCTAACAACGAAAGAAAGCGATGTGTAAAATTTAATTACACCATACATAATTACAACATACACACACACTGATGCAGTGAACTTGATGCACTGATGACACAAAACCCTGGATAGACGACAATATGCAACGGGCTGATGGCGTCTTTATTGATGACATACTTATAATAGGCTTCCACTTCGCGCACGTGTTCATATTTTTGTGTTTTCTTTTCAGTCTTGAAATCAATCGTTTCCTCAAACAAGAATATATAAATATGCCCCACCTTTTTGATCTTCTGCAACAACTGCACTAATTCTAAGTATAATACAGCAACACGTACAACAATGTACAACTAACATGATATCACTGTTCTAATGTACGTGTTTTTTTTCATACCTATTTCTTAGTTATGCCACACAAGAAAAGGACACTGATGGACATGTAATACTTGTTAATTATGTACCAGTTAAACCTTTAATTTGTAACAGTTTTTGAACTTGAATTTTTTCTGTATTATTGCACGAACATGTACGTTTTAATACCAAATAAATTTTTGAATTTTGAAAAAAAACGAATGTGTGTCACTCTAATTATTTCATTAGCGCAAGGCCTAATTATTAATTTAATAAAAGAACGAAACTGTTCCATCCTCCGTTAGCCCACGTTCTGTCCACTTATGTTCTTTAAATTTAACAGCCAACACTTTGACCGTGCTTCTTTCTTCTTCTAGTCGATATCTAGAGGAGCATATAGGGAAACAACTTGGGCTATTGGAGAATGGAACGGTTAACAAACCGTAAAACCGTCGATAAACGTCGTAACGGTTTTGTTGTTTTGTTGTAACGGAAATGTTTAATTGGGTAAAATAATAATTATGCTCCACAAAATGAATTATTCCAAACGTTTAACTTTGAGCTATACTTTGACCAATGTTTTGCTCAAGAAACAGTACATTTTCGCATTCGCCATACTCCACTTTATCTAGCTCTTTTTTGAAAACAGTCCCGCGACCAATATAATGAAACCGTTTGGTGACCATTATAATCAACCATCCTGACGTTTTCTTTCATGACCGCTACCATTTTGAATTCTAATTACTTTCGCCGCCGCAAATTTCGATTCCGTATACGGTCGGAGACCTCCGAGATGGCGGAGCACCTCATTGACCTCGTTTTTAAACCTATGTGTCTGATAAAACTAATAGATTTTTCTTTTTAAAATTTTAAATAATCCAATCCCTGACCCAAACCCAAAACCTAAACCTAACCCTTACAAAAATCGTATAAAAGTAAAAAATTATAAAAAAAGTTAGGCGAACTTTAAAAATAAAAAAACCTCGGATGGGATTCTGCCTAATCTATTAGAAATCGCACGCCAAGACGACTGAGCTAAAACGAGCTTGCTGGAAACCGTCGAAACAATTCGTATTTACAGTATAATACAACTTCGTCCAAATGAGCCAGAGCAGTCTACGAACGAGATCAATGAGGTGCTCGACCATCTCGGAGGTGTCCGACCGTCTACAGATTGGAAATAAGCTTCGCCGCCATACAGACCCGGTAATCTACTATAGTAACATGTTCCACAATCCGACTTTTCATCCTTGTTCTTCTATCAATTTTTGTTCTTTTGTACCTGTAACAAGTGATATCAGTTAAGATATGAAAATTTATATCTCCATTCGAATAAATTTCCGGTAGTACGAACAATCCCAAGAACGTTGGGCACTTTGGCACAAAATGTAAATTGGAACGTGAGTCGTATAAATGTAGTTCCCCCCTCCGAACCGCGTGGCATAATTGGCTCCACGAGCAAATTGTGTCGCGGCAAGGCGACAGTGAAAAGATTATATTAACTTGGAGGAAATTTGTCAGTGGACCTGACAGCATCTTACATAAAGTAAAAGGACGTGCTTAGAGGAGCTAAATAGCTTATTAAAAAAAGAAAATTGAGAAGAACTAGCTGATCAGTCACATGAATATGTAAATTACGGTAAAGACCTCTTGAATTTTGCGCTGAAGCAAATTAACGCCAGAACGGACCGAAGGAACCCGCCAGAAATCACGCTCCTATTAGCTCAAGGCCGGAATCCGTCGTAGTGCATTACCGCGAGCAAGCTTATCGTCATCGGCAAGTACAAGGCGAACTAAGCTATGACAGAAGCGGCAGCTGCAAGGAAGCAGAATTCGATCGGATCATAGCGGTAAGAGAAAATGAAAGGAAATTATTCGAAGCGGAAAAAGCCGAAGCAATCGCAGACGTCGATGCCGTCAAACAATTAATTCTCTAGGGAGAATTCTGTTACCTGCTTGCCGAACAAAAAGAATAGAAGAAGACACAGAAACTCGCACATAAGCGTGGGTCGGTACGCTTTACAACAAACCCAAGCAAGAACCGAACTAACATCTTTCCCGGCCACAATACCTAATTCAACAGGGAACAATCGCAAATTACCATCAGCTAAAAACCAAAGTGCGGAGCAAGGTGGAACGGAATAATTTCGTACAAAGCAGTTTCAAACGGAACAAGTGCACACAGAGCAATGTCACAAAGAAAGATTTAATGCGAAGCAAGTTTATTCAGAGCAAGTTAAGAACATAGTCGGGATGAAAGAGCGAAGCGTTGAGGGTATTGCGAAAGCAGTGAGGCAAAATCTTCCAAAATCCGTGAAAAAAGGGACTCGAAACAATGATCCAAGATGCAAACCTGAATGCCAACCAAGAAATGGCCTACCTCAGAAACTAAACCAAGGCAAAGGTGCTCAGAGACATCTATACAATTACTGGAAAAGGCAAAATGGCGACTCGTGAACTGTGAGGTGAAACGGAAAGGCGTTTTAGAAGCACAGCTATTATAACCAATTTGCTACTGGAACGGTTGCAACAACCCGCAAAGTTTAACGCACGAGACAAAGCAAGGTTACAAAATTTCGCTGATGTTTGCATGGACGTCAATTACCAAATCAAAATATTACCAGGAGTTGCCTGTCTGAAGCGTTATACGACTGATCGTTGATAACTTCCCATTTCTTCGGACCAAACGGAGGAAGAAAGTAGTCGCCTACACGGAAGAGAACAACGATGTTTATCCCGGACTATGGCATACTTTCGCAGTCACGATACACAAAGCTAGATTGAAGAATCATCCTATGTTTCGGCAGGTGATGCAAATCCTGACCAGACAAGCAAGAGTGAAAAACGAGGAAACAATGAATATCAAAATAGGCAAACTTTGTTTTCGTTGTCTTTCTGGGATACTTTGCGCGAAAGATTGCAAAAACGGGATGAAATGTAGCGAGTGTAACCGTACTAGTCATCTTCTCGCGTTGCATAAAGAAATAAAACTGAAGAATAAAGAAGAGAAAGACGGGGAAGAATTAGTCAACTCAAGGTGCACCTTTCTCTGTCGCGGAAAAGCTGGAGGACACTTGTTACGAGTCGGGTCCTTACAATTTACTTTGACCGCTCAGCATCCATGCACTCACTCCAACAAAGAATGTAAATCTAAGCATTAAGCATTTTGAAATATATGTTTTATTCCTAAAACCAACCATTCCTTTACCATTCCTACAACCTGATATCATTGCAGTTTAGTTGAAGCGTCTGAAGTGTTCGTTGTATAACATCAATTTGTGGTCCATCAGAAAGACATCCATGCTGTCTTGTGAATAAGTATCAGCGCGTTAAAGCAGCATCGTCATGTTCAGCTACGAACTCTTCTTTTGGTCTTAATTGCCTTTTGACCAATAACAACTTCATTTTAAAATAGACGCTAGCTTTTATATACTAACGGTGATGGCCTATACGCTCTGAGCACGCACATTCCATTATTTAGCATACAAGCCAATCCCAGGCTGAATAGCTTTGCGAGTAAACACGTTTAATGAGCCCATTTTTCACCACGCGAATTTGTTCGCGCTACGTAAAGTAACAGTAAAAAAGAGTAGTCTCAAACATCCATGATTCGTTCCTAACACTCATATAGCGCTCCCAACTACCCCACCCCCTGCCCGAGAGGGCGACTGGCCAACGGTCAAAGTATGAGTGCTACAAGTGCATCTTTGTGGTCGTTAAGATACTAGAAACAATAAAACTCTTTGTTGTGGGTTTGAAATATGCGCTTAATCATGCTTCTGTTAACCTTATATAATAATTAAGCAACACGCTCTGAGCACACACATTCCATTATTTCACATACAAGCCAATCCCAGGCTGAATAGCTTTGCTTGCGCAAGTTCGTGAGCGCTAAAGTATTTGCTTATTCATAGTAGATAAAGTAAGCTAAACTTAATTCGACAATACGTGTATAGTAATAATAATATTAATAAATTTACATGGTATGCCATATCATGTAACACACTCTGGTAGTAAAATAGTATTGGTGGACGTGTTTAACGAAGTCAATCCAGAAGCAGTGTGCAAAGTGTACAATTGTCGACGACCAGAGTAACACATCTACGATCACACCTAACCTCGCTGATATATTAGAAGTGGACGCCCCCAAAGAAAAAATACCCCCTTTCAACGTGCAGTAGCGCCAGAGTCAGGATGTCAGGAGTAACGATCAAGTCATTAAATAGGACAATACGAAACTGCCCAATCTGATAAAGTACGATCATTTTCCACACGAAAAAAAGGAAATCCGTACCCCTTTCATGGGAAAGCATTTTCCACATCTGAACGACATCGCAAACGAAATAGCACAGCTTGATGAAGATGCTAACGTCGAGCTTCTCCTAGGCACACCGGGAATGTTGAAAGTTTGTGAATTTAAAAAAGGTACGACAGAAGCCCTATGGATTGGCCCTGAGGTTTGCTACTCGGTCGGACATTTTCTGGTCAGACACGTCTCGATCGTGCAGGCAATCCCATGCACATCTCCGTACGTCGTACAGCGGTTTCGACATATCCAGACAACGTCTGACCAGCCAAAGCGGTCCAGTGTTCAAACTACTTTAAGATAAAAGAAAACCACGTATTGTATTTCCACGTATCATATAACCAAATGTATTTCACAAGGAACGAGAGCAGGAACGACGTTTACCACACCACTCCAGAAGATAACGATACTGCTTTATGTCGTGAAGATCGTTAGTCTCTAAAGATCGTAGAAGAACGAATTCATAAAACGCTCCGGGTAACTGGGAAATCCGTACCAAAGACATACTCATGCCAAATAACAGAGATTAAGCGCTTAATCGACTCAACAGCTTATTATTAAGTCTCAAATGCAAAGCGATTACCTTAAGTTCACGTCTGATGTGATCCAATCGAAGAACCAGCGGAACATATCACCAACAGCGTCTACGGGACCACATTTGGTTTTACACTCACCCCCTACCACCGTTGGTCAGGTACCTTCCTTATACCACTCAAGAAAGCCAGAACAGATTCGCGTGGTGCTCGACACCTCATGCGAGTTCCAAGGCGTCTCACTAAACAAGGAAGCTGGTCTGGTTCCGTCAAGAGAATCACGGAGTAATGTGCGACATAGAGCGTTCTACGCATGTCACGTCAATCCTGAACACAGAAACTTTCTAGCTCCGCTTCCTCTGCTTCAAGAACGACATACATCTTGAGGAGAAGAGATAACAATGAGGTGTATAGTCGAAACCAGTTGAAAGAAAGAAGAAGGTTCCGCCGTAATTCCAACCTCGTGAAATTAGACCTATACCGGCCCGAATAATAACATGCAATTGGCCATTTCCATTGTTCTCCATTTCAACGACATTGTTAAAATTATTCTAATGTCTGTAAAAACGTTAAAGAATAGTTTCTCCAAAATAGAATACTGCATGATCGGCAAATTTCTAGCAATGATACCTCAAAAACTATAATTGCTGTTTTCATGAAATTTTAAGATCTTTCCATAAACTAAGCAATGAACTACAATACTAGGTGTTTAAATATATGAACAATATTTTCAGAAATGCTAGCAGATTCAGGTTTAAAATTAGAAGCATGCTCTATCAAATTAAAAACTGTTACTTCATTGCATGCACGTACAAAAACAGATTATATTTCCAAAATTTCACAAGTAAAGCTTAAATCCTGATCAAGTTATTACTGCTTGCGGTCTGAAGCCAAAAAAATCAAGCATTTTCTGGGTAACCATCGCAACAAAATTTACCTGTCACACATAAATGTGATTCTTTCTCATACATGTTACATATAGAAGGCATAATTATCATAAAAATAATTAATTAAAATTTTAAGGGGCTTTCCAGCTAAAATTTTAGAATTGAGCAGCTCTTCGTGCAACCCGCTCTGTATGTAAGATCTGCTAGTGATTTAATCTTAACTCTCGTGTTGAATACAGGAATATCTATTTAACAAATAGATTACATTTTGCCGTTGTCTGTTCAGTTATAGATACACGGTATGACCTCATAATGTGATAAGAACAAAAAAGTGGCCCACGAGCCGCCTAGGCGAGTAGAGTATCTATAACTGAACAGACAACGGCAAAATGTAATCTATCTGTTTTGCATAATAAAAATGTGAAAATATTTGCCAAAATAAGCTTTGTAAAGCGACGAAAATACTTTAGCACGCCATTTCACGTGATCATGATCTATACAAAACAATAAAGCACGCCATTGGCTATCGATAATTCTAAAATTGCTGTGATTGGCTTGTCGTTGAAATGGCGTCAACGTGCGTCCGTCGTCTAATAGACCACAGTTCTCGACCAATGAAAATCCAAAACGAACTCTGATTAGGAAAGCTCTCGACATACATTTTGTCACAAATGAAAGCGATAATAAATTAATTTTATTTGAACGACGTTTCGATGTCATCTTTACATCATTTCCAAGTTCATTTAAAGTTCGTTACTACTAGTGTGTTCACATGGCGAGTTCATGATTGCGTAAGCAAATAATTACATGAAAAGGGCGCGTGCAACTAAAACGCGGCAAAATAAAAGGCGTTAGAAATCACAATTATACTCCACAATTATATTACATATACATATATATAAACTCTGACTATTACATAAAATAGAATAATATTAAGCTAGTGTACATAATTCCCTAAAACATAAAACTAATCAACTTTTGAACAACTTGCCCCTGGACTGCAATACCAAGTACAGAATATCCAAGGAGTCACTTTGATTCACATTATGCACCGATAATTTTTTACGTGCACCTTGAGCCCTAGCATATATGTATACCGGCATTTCTTGTTTAATCTTTTTCTAACTCCCTCTCCTGTAACTATATCTGGATAAATTTTCAATGTAACATTAATTTAATTTTGTATCATCCTAAATACATATCACACTCATTTTCAATTATCCTTAAAGCAATTGGAAATCAGCCAACCAAATATTCTACTAAGTGATGTGCGTTGGAACTAAAGACAATCATTCAAAGTACTCGAAATCTACTCATTAAATTCCCTCAAATAGGCTATTTTTAAGCACAAGTCATAACAAATGTAAAAGTGGCCACACGCACAGAGGCGCCACGGTAATTAGAAAATGCTGTTGTTTTGACCCCGCTCATGCGGCGAAGCTAATAAAAAATAGAATGATCAATATGGAAAACAAGAAAATGAGTCACTTAACCCGATTCCTCGGATTGACCATAAAGCTTTAATATGTGAGAACGGAGAACCTGAAATATACAATAAATTTTTATGAGAAGACCCAATATCTTTAATAAAAACAAGACGCCTGCTAAGGCGTCCGCCTGCCTTATACATATTAACGTATCCGACGTTAAAACCTTACGTGGAAACATTGTCAATTGCGCAATCGAAAGTTTCAAACGCGTTTAATACACAAGTTGCCCCTTCGCGATGGAGTTTCCGAATCCGTTAAAACTGGTCGTTTTGGAACATTTTGAATGGAAATTTTACACGAAAAACCTTGCTGCCGTTTCAGTATCATGTTAAAATGCGTTCTAAACGTGTTTTATAAAACGTCGTATCGTTGATGTAGACAAACACAGCAAAGCCAAAGGCTGCTTCGCGATAGCATGCGATGGAATCTGTCGAAATTTGTCGTTTTGAAACATTCGCACCTAAAACCGGCTTCTTTTAGTTTACATGTTTCAATATACTTGTCAAATGCTGGTGTTTGCATACATGCAAAATGTAAAAATACGTTTAAACAGAATAAGAATGTTAATTCCTTGCCCATTGATATTTTGAATTCACTGTACTGTCACTAATATACAGTGCGAACCATGATATTAGTTTATAAGATATTTATGCCGTACGTATTCAAAACGAGCAGTGTAATTCATTAAAACTTACAAACATCGTAACAAAGTTGTGAGAAGATCCTGGCGATGTTGATAATTGATGTTAGTCACATGACTGAGAAAATATGGCGCTGTTCCATATTTGAGGTGGACCACGCTATTAGTTTTAAAAATATGATAACACAATAGGACGTCGTTTTTAACTTAATTGGAAGTGAAAACGACATTCTTTAACCAAAAACAGCATAGGTAACAACAAGAGAATGTTTTAGTTAGAAAATAAATGAACTTGGTGTCATAGTTGAAGGATTTTTCAAAGATTACGTGGAACGGTGGAAAAGAAGGATTCTGGATTTCTAAAATGGATAAGAATGGGAGGTATTAAGCGTTTGAAGGAGAACTGTTCGTAAATTATCACGATCAACGTCTATCAACATTTTGAGAAAGTTTGCTTTGCCATATATCTTCAAAACTAGCTATGATGGATTCCTGGTAAGCAATAATAATTTTAAAAGTACCTCCACTGGTGTCGTGGAATAAACGTTTGGAACTGGATTGAGAGCACAACAGAAGTTTGTCCTTTCGACGGGCAGACGAAATCAGCATGATAAAGCTTGGAAAATACATGCATGGGTTAGATTATTGATATTCATTGATGGTATGTGACCGGCGAGGCTAAGGAGTGAACAAAAAAGTGGTAAAGTAAACGAGTTCTGCTGGTAACAGCGGAAATAGGGATCAGAGGTCTCTTTTGCACATTTTGGCACATATGAAGACATGTTGGTTGCTAATAATACGGATCTAAATGATCGTTCTACCACTTCATTGGCAGGTACCTAAAACCTTTCATCAGAAGTTCCTTTTCCCAGCATTAGGGCATTATCATGTTGATCTCGACTTGTTTGTCTTGTCTGTCTCGACTTGTTGTGCTTTCATGCACTTTTCGCTTAATCCATTTTCTTCCATGACAGTAGTTAAGGTATATTTTTAGAATCATTATTGCTTACCAGGAATCCATCATTGCTGGTTTTGAAGATATATGGCAAAGCAAACTTTCTCAAAATGTCGATAGACGTTGATCATGATAATTGACGAACAGTTCTCCTTCAAACGCCTAATACCTCCCATTCTTATCCATTTTAGAAATCCAGAATCCCTCTTTTCCACCGTTCCACGTAATCTTTGAAAAATCCTTCAACTATGACACCAATTTCGTTTATTTTCTAACTAAAACATTCTCTTGTTGTTACCTATGCTGTTTTTGGTTAAAGAATGTCGTTTCCACTTCCAATTAAGTTAAAAACGACGTCCTATCATGTTATCACATTTTTAAAACAAATAGCGTGGTCCACCTCAAATACGGAACATCGCCATATTTTTTCAGTCATGTGACTAACATCAAATATCAACATCGCTAGGATCTTCTCACAACTTTGTTTTGATGTTCGCAAGTTTTAATGAATAGCAATGCTCATTTTGAATACCTACGGCATAAATATCTTATAAAACTAATATCATGGTTCGCACTGTACTTGTGACGTTACCGCATCATGTCTTAACTGAGATCTCTACTCGACACAATGGGTTACGTATGTCTAATCGCGAGTAAGTGCGTTTAATAAGCCCACTTTTCACCACGCGAATTTGTTCGCGCCTAAAGTAAAAGTAAAAAGGAGTAGTCGCAAAGATCCATGGTTCGTTCCTAACACTCATATAGAGCTCCCAACTGCCCCACCCGCTTCCCGACAGAGCGACTGACCAAGGGTCAGAGTATAAGTGCTACAAGTGCATCTTTGTGGTCGTTAAAGTGACTACTAACAATAAAACTCTTTGTTGTGGGTTTGAAATATGCGCTTAATCATGCTTCTGTTAACCTTATATAGCACGTTTAAAGAGCAAGTTTGTAACTTCCTCGGTTTATGTGATGATTATTAATTATGTACCCAAAATATACGTATATGCTGAATAACCGAACGGCATAGTTAATAACAATAACAAGGTTTGTGTGATTATTTCATGATTATTTCTCTACCTTAAAGTAAAAACCCGTTTGACTTTGCGTGTATTTTTGATTGACTTCACCATGCATGATACAGCGATTCTAGATCAGGTAAAGGCAGGAGCCGCCTAGTCATACTGTGTGATCAGAATCTCGATTAAAATCTCAAAGACCAAAGATTCGCCTAATTCATCCAAAACACTCCTTTACCGGTTTACTTATATTGGCTTTCGTGGTAGCGAAACATATAATTCCGCGTGAGAGTTATCATGACTTAACGCCTAGTGGCAACTGCAATATTAACCGGAATCTCGAAAACCTGACAGAAAGCAAGACAAAACAAGTCCCTGCATGGGTGTGGTTTGAGTGCCGACCGTTCCTTAGTGCCTTGTTTTCCATGTAATGTAAACTGTTGCTTTGAGACTGTGGTATATAAACAGGAAATTTTCACTACCAAATATAGCCTCTTCCGCAGGCAACTCAAATAGCAAAAAACTGACAAACTTTCGAAGCAAAATTGTGATGATTTGAATGCGCTCTGGTTACGTAGGAGCATTACAGAGAGCATGGGAACTGGGACAAATCAATTATCTTTTATTCAATTAAAATTTTATTCATTTAAAATTTATTCAATTTAAATTTTATTCAATTATAATCAATTTGTGAAATCAATCATCTTAATCTCTAATCGAATACTCAGTTCTAATCCCTTTCCTTCCCGCAAACCAAAATATCGAGCTTTGCTTCCAATCTTGTTGTTTTTTCATTTTTTGTAATTTAAGTAACCCGCGGAGGAGATTAAAAGAAATAAAACCGCGCCAGCCGGCACGTGCCTGTATTTTGATGTTTCCCCACACGGAACACAAACTTAACCATCCTTATTCGTGATCAGCTGACCGCATTCTGTAGATATTGACTTAATGAGAGATGGCGATCAGCCAGTTCAACGTTCTTATTAGCCAGAAAATGCTATTGACTGGCAGGGATAATGGTAATGATATGAGTATAGTGCGACACGCGCGGACACATGCACAAACTTCATTCGAGTGGCACTACTATTTATTCTGTATTGTGAAATTTCTTATCCACGTTACCGACTTGCCTATTACGTGACTAACGTCAGTGGAAAAGAAATGATTTTTATACTTGTCGGCCACTCCGCGTAGTAGGGGGTATTCACTCTCCCACGCAGAGCCTTTCTTTTATTTTCAAGCTAGCGCCTCTTCATTAGTCTTACACGACGTTCACGCAGATATTGAGGTTTGCAGAGGATTACACAGCAAAAAATGAGCAACCTGTTCTGACTTGATGAAAATAGCGTTGAACCACGTTTTGCTGCCAATGTCAATGATTTTGTGAACACCGCATTGTGTGGCGATACCTCCGATATGGATATTCGTGAAATTCTGTCGCAAAGCATTATAGATAGCAAGAGATATAAAACTGTGTATAATTACAAATATTCCTTTTATGTTGAAGAGAATGCATATGCTTTTGTGATTTGTTATACTTAAAAAGTTATACTTTATGCAAATCTGAAAACGCTATATGGCAGAGGCTTAAAGACTCTAGTTATACAACCAAAAAGCCTCTGCGAAGGAGAGTGGGCGGTATATTTACGCAGAATCGTAAATTAGTGTGTAATCTAAGGTCTGCAAACTGCATGGCCAAATACTACTGTTTATTTCCTATACTATGATTGAAATTTGTTGTGTACTAACCGGTGACCATGCTCTATACTATGTAGTAGACCCTGATGCAATCCTTAATCCGGTCGCCTTCCGCCCACACAATAGTTTTGTAACAACAACATCTAGTTACACCGGCTAATATATCTTATGTAAGTAGCATTAACCAAACATAAAAACTCATGCTAGAAATAAGCTAATCAGAGTTACAACCGAAATCCGGTTGTAATGACTTTTGATAGCATTTGTATCAGGCCTAAATGAAGGCCTGATCGCAGGTTACCAACTTATCGACTTCACTACGTGACTAAGGTAAATGGAAAAGAAAATATTTTTATATTTGTGGACCACTCCCATAGTAGGCGTTTATTTGGTAATACCCTACCTGGACGTAGAATTATAAATTAGGGTATAAGGTAGAGTCAGCAAACAGGCTGCGAAAGCCAAATGCTGCAGAAAGGTCATAGTTTATTGGGTCGTTCAGGATATACAGTACTTTAATATTGACCCATAAATCTTTATTGTGGTTTATCTACTAATCTAGCTAAGTATAGATGATACACAACCAGCAGTACAATGTCTAATCGCCATAGCGACTCTACTAAAATCATTTCTAAAGTATATATACTGTAGCTAATATAATACCAACTAGACATGTGTGTGATTTTGCAATGTGAACTGAGTATAAATTAGTAACAAACAAAAGTTAGCCGATTTTGTCTACTTGATACTATATATAATACTATGTACTAAACCGTAGAGAGTATTCACATCAACAATGAAAGTAATTTAAATTCTAAATTCAGTGATCGTGTGCTTAAATATACATATCGAGTTTTTCGGATAAAAATCTTTCCGTGCCAGACGAATCATATTTGTACGCAAAAAGCTATTTGCAAGTTGCACACTTGCAAGTTGCACCTACCCAGTTGAGCCCAGTTGAGTGAAATTATGGATTTTAATGTAAAAGCCCTGAACTAAATATATGTAACTAAATGATTGTCGATAAGTTCGATCACTTTTGAATGAGATTTTGATCGGAAATTTCTGATTGTATACTGTCGTTTCTGCGGCTCTGAACGAGTGAAGGGTGCAGAATTGTAGCAAAATCCTCCCATGTACTTCATGCACTATCATTATCCAATATTTAAATGCGTGTAAGTCACTGCAAGCAGAAGCAAAATGTAAATACACTAGTACAACAAAACTAATTTACATTTACTTTAATCAACTTGCAAACGACGGGTAATCAAAGCCGATAACGATACTTATATATATATTGACAGCAGTTGCTATGTCGCATATTCTTTTCTTATTCTACTACGATCTACTTTCCACTGCCAATATTACAATGCTTTGATCGGCTACCATGACTTCAGAGTATTACTGTAAAATATTCGAATTCCCCAAGTAGATATAGCGATATAGCCGGCAATGTAACAAGCATGAGGCATAGCCACCAAGCAAACATTGTAACCTTGCACCCTTCCGGCCAATACAAAGCAATGCATATAATGATGAGGCATAATAAGATGGTAATGACGTATATACCATAAGTGCCTTGCATAATCCCTCTTACTTTATTACGACTAAATAGTTCTCAAGTGCAGTGATAAATTGTAAGCTTTAATCTCGGAAGCTAACATCGAAAATATATACTTCGGTCCGTGTGTACCAATATGATGGATCAGCTAAATATTACAAGTTCGAATATTTCTTCTGGTGAGAACGAGATTGAGAGCTGCTTTATGACTTACATCGTTCGTAAGCCAACGACATTCTACGTTATAAACAGCGTATTTGGTTGCGTAGTGAATGGAATTTTGGCTATTCTTGGGACATTTCTGAATGGTCTGGTCATCCTAGTTTTCTGGAAAACACCAAAATTTCGAAACAAAGTAACCTACTTTATGATAATGATTTTATCTTGTATTGATATGTGTGTGACGGTGACTGTTCATCCATTTCACTTGATGAATTCCATAGCTGAGATTACCCAGTCGTCGCGGTGTGTTTACAAAATGCTTTACCAAACATCGGCAGTGATCTTTTCAGGGATGTCGTATTTTACATTTTTTGTCATGAATATCGAAAGATACCTATCAATCTGTCGGCCATTTTATCATATGAGAAATGTAACTAAAGAGAGATGCTTCATACTCTCTGCTTGTCTCTGGTTAATCTGCATCGGCACAGGGATTGCTCCTATATTTGGCATGGATATTCAGTTCGTCGTTACAGCACTTGCAGTTTTTATACTTGGAAGCATCTTCTTTCTATATCTGGCTATTTATCGAGTTGCTACGAAAGCACGGAAGTCTCGGTTACGATCTGCAAGTCGTAATGGCCAAGACGCCATGTCTGTCACAGAAGAAACTGTTTCCGCACTTGAATCACGCGAGTCCACTCGCTCAAAGAAAAAAATATCACTCTTTCACGACTTACAACTCGCAAAAATGTATTTAATTGTTGTTTTCTCAACCATCCTCCTCAATGTGCCGAATGCGGTAGTATTGGCTGTGTTTAGTGAGCGTGTCCAGACTCTAAACGGGGTAGTTCAAGTTAAAATTTGGACACTTACATTGGTTGCGTTCAACTCTACGTTCAATTCGCTTGTTTTCTTCTGGGCCAATGAAAGACTACGAAGTGAAGGTTGGAAAATGTGTAAAAAACTTTTTAAATTTTAAGAAAGACTCTGTTTGACAGCGTGCTAAACTATCCCAACACTCGAACATCCACGAAACTCTCCGGTGATCCTACCTCGCAAGGAGCAAAGATTCAAGCAGTGGCGTGGCCGCCGCGATGATTTAGTCCCGTTGGGCAAATTTGAAATTACTACTTGCATAGCGCCTAGGACTAAATCTACGGGTTGGCCACGCTACGAAGTCAGGTATCACGCTCCAGAGCCGCATGAAACAACACCTATAACTTGCGGTGAAGAATGCCGAAATAATTGGATGGATATTGTTTAACAGAGTGGAAAAACGCTTATTCAGAAAATAGTCAACAATCATGGCACCCAGTAACTTATAAAGCCGAGATCAATTACACTCGTGCTGACACGAGGTACTAAAAACGCAGTTGACGAGAAAATAACTATTAACCTTAACAAGCTTGACCTGGTTAAAAAAGACTTAAAAATAACCTCAACAAGCTTGACCTGGTTAAAAAAGACAGAAAACTTCGTAGTTTTAGGAAACCATTAATTGAATAATATTTCTAATCACTATTTCAATTTTGTATTTAATCATATTTTTCGTTTTTATTGCACAGTATATTATGTCGTTTTAATTATATTTGTAAATAAAGAGAAGAGCCTCCCTTTTAAACCTTCAATGTTAATTAGAGTATGGCGTCCACCCACAATAAATTTTGTCATTCAATCATTTATTTTGGCTAGCTGGCTTATATATCAATCGAATTTTATGAAACGATGCATATATAACAAATATGAAATGATGCATATAAAACAAAGGTCGAAATTTTTTCACACAAAAATTATAATGACCTTAGTATCATGCAACTCTCCAAGTAGGTTTGACAATATTCCAGGCACTAAAATAGCATGGTTCTGATACACTTTGTGTACTTGGAAAATAAATGTGTGCACTTGTAAAAGGAAAAAAGTTAGTGTGTACTTAAGAGTAATGTATAAGAAAATTTGTTGGATTACTTTTAATATATTATTAAAATTTACTTCTATTTGCATTTTACTTCCTACTTGCAAATGCACACATTCAAATAACATGGCTTTCCAAATCAAAGTTCTTGGGTTAAAATTGCTGATTTTGGAGAATTGATACCAAAGGATAAACAATATTAAAACAATTACTTACTTACAATACAGCCTTATCACAAACATGGTCTGTAGGTCAGGTAATTTACTATTTTATTCAAAACCTTTCATTTTATTATGCAAGTAGACCATGTAATACCAATTTAAATGCATTATTTCACTATAAAAGTGTATAAATGACAAAAAAATGACATGTATTTTTATAGTTTAATTTCTTTATAATTTAATAATTCCTAAATTTATTGATATATTCATAGCTACCAGTGTATGATGTAATAGGGATTACGCCACACAGAATAAAAAATAAACAGAACACATACCACTCAAGTCAGAAATTTTGAAGTTGTCCACCTGCCCATAATAGAAATGCTGCACTAGTCAACTGTCCCAACATTATTCTTGCCAATTAGAGAAATAGGGGGAAGATGCATAAAATTGATAAAAAATAGGGGGGGGGGGGATGTCAAACTGCTGAATGGCCCTACTGTTTATGCCCTATACTCTAAAGACCCATTACTTAATTTCCTACTACAGCAACATACTAATCTGTGTAAGGGCCATCGTGCAGATGCATGGCTTTTAGTTTTCATAATCCAAATAATTTGACAGCTTGTAGTTTTGCCTGGTAATTCAATTATTTAGCAGTTATTTTCTTTTAATGAATTAAGGATCTTTGACAAACAAGTACCATAAGGGATGGCCGACAGACTGAGAAATATTTAATTCCAGTTTCGAAAGGCAATTTTTCGTCAAATACCCGATATACCTGTACACATACATATTAAAACATGAATTTCTGATTTTTATGTCATACATGTATTCAGCTATTTTTAGTATTTTTTCATCATAGAAATATTCAAAATATTTAATACTGATTTTTAAAAAATGCATTAAACAGCACCTTTAATACCGTCAGGTAACTTCTTGGTTTCCTCGCCAATTTCTTATTTTGCTTCCTCCATTATGAATAATTGACGTAGCGGATTGGGTACGAGCAGGTACGAGCGATATTCACGCGGCATTATTATTAGCGGGTTGGTGGGCTTGAGTAGCTAGTAGGATTAGGAATTTACGACGTAAATATTTCCCTGACGAATGCATGTTATTTTGCGCAAGGCAAGACACTTGAAGACAGCATGCATCAATTAAATCTTATGCCATCTCAGTTTTATGACAGTTTCCCTGAGCTAGTAATATTTTTAGTCCTATATAGCTACGTATACAATCATGCAGTAGGGCTAGGCAATTTTTAAGCCTGAAATCCGGTGTGCTAAAATGAGGAGACTCTTTAGATTTTGTTGATCTTTTTCATGGGGGGGGGGGGGGGGGGGGGCAAGAACCACATGTTCTGGAAGGGAGGGGCCAATAAACTACTTGTCTCAATATTTTTTGCGCGCAATTGTAGGTCGTTCCTATCGACATTGCCTTGGCAGTTTGGGGTCATAATTGAGGTAAGACAAAAACCCACAACGGTTCATTGGTTGTTGACTGAGTTTTGACCAGTTTTCTTTGTTGACCGCAAGTATTTACTTTGCTATTTTTGTTTCTATGACAACTGCACTCGTTGAAAAGCTAGCCCGCTAGCTTTTGAATGAGACTAGTGCACTTGTCATGGGAAAAAATGGCAAAGTGGTGCGAACAGACGAGCAAATAAACTTGCCACATGTACATGAAAACTTGTCATAGAAAGTTTGTTTGTCTGTAGTAGGCTAATATAGGACTCTTTTAATAAATAGTGTGCATGTTATGAACATTTCACGGTTGATAATATCGATTTTATTTCAAATGAGGGAAGTTCCCCCGTTGGTCACTGACCGTAAACGCGTCAATCTTAAGGCTCTAATAGTGCCGGGACTCTGGCAGTTTAGTTAATTAATAACAAGCGAAGAATTTTGTCCTTCCAATTATATACCGACACAAAATACACAATATTTAATCTCAAATTAGAATCGAAATAATACTGAACTGATTAATCCTGAAATCATCAACTGTAATTATATCTGCAATTGCTGCCTTTTATAGCTTATCAATGCCAAACTAAGTTTAATTAAATTTATTGTAAAAGATATATTCCACAAACTACTGAATTTTTGTGTTCGTCACTTGAATGCTAAAAAAGAAAGAAATATATAAACAACTTTGTCGTGACCAATGCAAATCACATCCATCATATGTATTTTATATTGTCCAAGTGTACAAATCAGTCCTGCATGGTGCTTGTATTGCTCAAATCTCATCTCATTCTTGTTTGTCGACCAGTGAATTCACGATCTACTGAATTGTTCCGATTTTCCCAGCCAAAAATAGGCAATTGCCAGCTTCTGTTTTTACAGAATCCCCTCTAGTAATAATCTGTTTCATTGTGAGACAGCTAGATCATAACTCTTCTTATTTTCAGTGTCTCATTTTTATAGAAAAACATTTTGTCGTTATCCATTTTCAGGCCCACTAGCTGCTGAATGATAAAGTGTGTACGCTAATCGATATCTAAGATCGTAGAATATAAATGCATGACGCCTTTAAGAGGTTATATAAACAGCCCAACAAGATAGGTGGGATAGCAGGCAATGCTCCACAAAAATTACTTGCGCGTTTAGTTCAAATAGTGTCAGATATGCACTATTATACTGGCAATGTAAAATAGCTTCAGAAGGCCTATATACACAACATTTCTTCAGTGGTCTATAGAATTCTCTCTTCGACACTCACCGTTAATCTCGACACTGACATTTTGGACAGTTATTCTCGTCGAGAACAACTCCGCCCTGTCCGTCACAAGTACTATTACATGATGACATGGTGTCACATTGATGCCCTCAAAGAATAAGTAAATTTAGGTAAATATATATTTGGATATTACAATTTACTATTAGAAATACTTGATTACTGATTTCCACGGTTAACTTTCCCCATAACAAAAAAGCTAGTTGCATGCACTGATCTGGATAAAGCATCCTTCATTCTTTTATAGTGAGATGATATACTAAAATCGATCAAAATTTCTGCAAATCAAATCCCGAAGTGTAAAAACTGGCCAAGCTGAGCAAGTGTCTTTTACACATTAACTGCAAAGACACAGCTTGCCCCAACGTTTCTAATGGTTTCGAGAAGGTTTAAAACAATTGTTAATGGCGGCCATCTTGGCTATTCACAGGAAAATTTAAAAGAAAACAGAGATTGTCTGCGAAAAATTTTTGATCACACAATGTTTGGCCATTCCCGCCGACAACCTAAAACTGTAAAAACCTCTTCTACTACGTCAACAGTAGGAATATGGACTTAAAGTGGATAGTCCAATATGGCCGCCATTAGCTTCCTTTATGCATTGCAGAAGCCATTTTACCCAGTTTTAGCTTCAGGTCAGTGTTTGCATAGTTATATTATAGATACGACACATATTTATTATTTCAAATTCTTCGAAATTTGCACTGATAAATGTTGTATATTTTTTACAGACTGATAGTTTTAGCAAATAAATAATTTTTGATAATAACAATAAGTTTTTAGTTGTATAATTATCTCAATACGCAAACTTTATTCGAAATAACTTTAATACTATACATGTACATGTAGTATTTGTTTTGTAGGTTTGATATATACAGGGTGTCCTAAATAAAGGTAACACCCGCTGAACCATTGTTAGTGTCAATGTATTAAAGATAACAATATACGCATAATTAATTTGTTAAATATACAAAACAATCGATATTTCCAAGATAGATGACATTCTGAAAAAAAAATGTTATGTATATTCTGTTGTTGTTATTTAACATTTTATCAAAATTGTTGAAATTTCTATATAATCGGTAAAAAAAATTTCTAAAGCTTTATTACTTTATCAATATATTTTATTGTACCAAGTTCTGATTAATAAAGCAGAAATTTATCTAGTATGTGGCTTAACGATATAAAAATACACACCTCGACATTCACATTTGGAAAAACATCCAAAATTGTCTTGAATAAAGCCGTATTGACATGGTAGTGAACAATGAAAATAGCTGCATTGCCCACCAACGCCTATCGATTGTCCTTAACAGCAAAAAAAATTTAAAAATTTAATTGACTGAATACACCCTCCAAAATTGAAGAAAAAGCGCTTTTTATAGAGCCATATATACACTCACTCTCATCTCTCTCTCCGGGATCTATGTCTCATTTTAGTAGAATATAGGGCGGTGTAAGGATAGGGCGGTCCCCTGCTGCACTATACGAAATACGATCATATTTTCAGCTATGATATAAAGTATTTGGCATTTAGCATTGTACGGTTTTGGCTTTAACTATCTCAAAGTGCATTAAAAATATGATATGCTTACGGATTAAAAGTCCTCAGTGTGTATTTTTTAATTAAAAACAATCTTCTAAGGCCAACATGCACAAATTACTTGCAGTATAGTAGAGAACAGTATACAGTTAGTTCAGCTATAAGTCATCTTAGACTAATGGGAAAACTTGATGATATTGACAACTTCATTATAGAGAATTAGAACTATTTAATAAATGTGTACATAATAATTATTGTGTAAATTAATAAAGCAACTACACCAGAAAGGAAAAGTTGCTTGAGTTTAACTATTTTGCGGGTTGCAGGCTTCCGGCTAGACTTTGCAGGCTGCAGGCCAGAATTTGAAGGCTGCGGCCACAATTTACGAGCTGCGGGCAAGCACGATTGCGGTCCGCAGGATTAATTAGCACCATTGCAGGCCATGGGTCAAATTGCCGGTCTGACGTATTTTTAGAAAATACATATACTTTTTGCTTAGAAAGAGTATTCTGTATATGTAAGGCTGTGTCTAATCGTACGCATAAAGAGTTTTCCTTAAATCTATTAAAGCCCGTTTCCACCAAGATAACGTTGAGGGGGTATTCCACAAGAAATTTAGGAATTTAGTCAAATTTTTTTGTCTATTATAAAGCATTAAGCAACTAAAAATAATGCTATGAATGTTTTGCATCGAAAAGGGAACTTTTAATATGTTTTTAAAGGCTTTTAGAAATAATTTTGAGCTGACGGCCTGGTGTATTCCTGGTAACTAGTTTCCGTTTCCGGTACTAGAGACGAAATGGCGGTAAAGAAGACGGGCTTTTCGAAGCGTGAAGCTTGTAAAGTGTTTACTGCCTAGATTTAACCAGAATCAGTTGGGTGAGGACATCATAAAGTTCGAGGATCCCGATCTCTGTTGCACGAAGAAGTGTGTGATATAAACACTACGTAAGTCGTCGAATATTTTACGAATTTATGCACGACTCGGTTGTGCTGAGAGGCTGATGTTAAATCTGTCCACAAGCATTTGAAATCATATGAAAACTGGCTTCAAATCCGTAAGTTAGAGGTGTTGAAGTAGCGCTCTAGTGTTTCGAAATGTTTGTACTGTACAATGCATGTGGACTTTGCATAATTTCTTTGTTTTGGTAGGGGGCTATGGGTCATGCCTAAATTTTTCACAATTGCCCAGAATCCTTTATGGTCGTAGTATATTTCGCTCTCATTCAAAAGGCTTTAGATGAAGTATTACAAAGCGTTCAAATCGAAAAATTGAAGCTACAGGTACTTTCTTATTAAATGCCTAATGTGTAAAACTTTAGAACAAATTTACTCGATTTCAAATTTTAATGTAATAAGCAGTGCGCCAAAAATGATATCTCAAAATGTATTTAACCAATTGACTTGAAATTTTTGGTGCAGCTTTCTAACATAACTATCTATGTTGTGAACTAGGATTTTTTTGATTGGAGATATACGTTTGACATAATTGCCATTTTTCTGTTGAAAAGGGCGGAAAAATCTTCGCGATATTAATCTCTTTCAAAAAAACAAACTAAAACTCAATATTTTGCAAAGATCCAGGTTCACAGCATAAATGTGACATTGTAGTATCTATTTATACCACTTTTAGATATTTATCATGTTTTGTTCCAGTTTGCAATCTTTTTTGGCGTGACACCATTTTTTCACCATTGGGGGTAATTATTTTGGTAACCATATGGCAACGGTGACTGTAGAAACTATGTCATTGCTTATTATTTTATGACAGAAATAGTTTTATGTAAATAAAACAATGAAAATTATCTTATTTAAAAAAAGTTATTCACTTGTGGTGTACCTCCTTAAACGAATGCTAACCAAACTTGCTCGAAACATTGGACCTGGGCACAAAGTGCCAAAATCTGGTAATGAAAAGCGAGAAGGACATTTTTAATATGGTATCGAATTCGGTTTGACATAGCTATTTCCTATTGTTTTGTGCACAATAACAGTAAAGAATAGGTTTGTGAACGGCACCAAGGTTGAATATAACTTTCACGACAAAAAATCGTTAGGCTCTAATTTAGCCCGCGGCTTGCATTTTTACTATCCGCAGCCCGCATTTTCTAACCCGCAGCCCTTAAAATAGCCTGACGGAGTTGCTTACCACACATCCCCTTTTTGAAAACAACGAGATGTCTTTGATGGAAACAAGCTGTCCAATTGAGTTCGCATTCATTCCGATACTCAATAGCGTTAGATCCGCATACACCAAGACTTTCTGTACAATTGTTAAAAGCTGGACATTCGCATTCTCCAGCAGGGTTCATCTTTCCACCATACATACAGATAGGTGCTGCACTGTTATTACCTGAGACAAAGATATGAACGGTTACTGCATTTTGGCCTTTGTATGGGTGCAGTTATATTTTTTACCAAAACTTAAAACCAAAACTTATAAATACTGGAAAAACACGCATTTTTTTATCGCGTATTTTGCAATTGGTGATTTAATTTTAAAATTTGTCGCTGAAGCTTCACACAGAATACGCAGTTAGCGAGTCCCGCAGAGTCCGCAGTCACCTGATAAATGATATGCGATAAATTTGGGTCAATTTCTGTTTTTATAAATTTCCCAATCAATCAATTTTTTCACCCAATAGTAGACTATTGAAGGTCTGGTCCTGTAGCGTGAAAAAAGCTAATTAGAAACAAGTTTAAACCTGAAAATACGAAGTAATTACTATATCCCCCATTTTGTTCGTGCCGAGGAAAATACTGCAACACTAGTAAGACCTACGTCTTGCAGCATTTTTACTTAAGACACTTTTTACTTAGCAATTGCTGTAGGGCAAAAGCTAAAGGGGATAGACGAGAAGTGGGTTTTCAAGATGGCGAATGTTTTTCAAGATTTTTAAAACGAGAATGAATCGGCAACAACCAGTAATCTATAACTTTTTCTAAATTGAGGTTAGGTACCGAGTAAGGATTAAGGTGAGGTATAGGCTTAGGTGTTATAAATGTCTGGCTGACGTTGATTAATTCGTTTTGTTTTAAGAATCTTGAAAAGCAGCTCCCCTCTTGAAAACCTCTCGTCCATCCCCTTTAGCTATGACCATCGCTGTAGCTACTTTGTTCTGGCCTGTATATTTTAGCCAGCTGAGATGACTTTATCGTACTATTAATAATTTGTTATAAAACTTACCTAGCATGATAACAACTAGTCCCTGTAAAGAATGCATGAAAATGTCAATTTTTTCACGACATAGGTATGGGAACATTTGATTTTGATGATTAAGTGCGTGACTGCATAATCTCGAATTAATCAATATATTATCGGTCATGGCTAAAGGGGATGGACGAGAGGTAGGTTTTCAAGATGGCGGCTATTTTTCAAGATTCTTAAAACGAGAACGAATCAACAACCTACGTTTATAGCATTCCTAAATTGTGGTTAGGGTTAGGGTTAGGGTAAGCTTTAGGAATGATATAAATGTCTGGTTATTGATTCGTTCTCGTTTTAAGAATCTTGAAAAACAGCCGCCATCTTGAAAACCTACCTCACGTTTATCCCCTTTAGCCATGACCATGTATTATCGAGGGTGCTAAGGGGGGGGGCACACTTCATAGCAGGAAAAAAGCAGTTTTACAATTCACGTGTCATAAAAAAAAACGCAACTCTAAACGTAATTTTAAATTAATTTAATCATGCGAGTTACGCTCGAATACGAGTAGGGGATCCAAATGTTTATAGTAGCGAAATTATCTGATGCAACCTGCAGTACTCAATACTTTTTTATAAGGACTGATTTTGAGTCAACACTATATGGAAGGTCTTACTTAAAATCAAACCCACAACCTTAGAGGTTAAAAACAATAGGTCTAAATGAAATGAAGTCCAAATATCATCTATAAAATGGCAATGTCTAAAACCAATTTTTTAGTAGCTAGACCCTATGGTTGTATAATATTGTATTTGCATTTATATGTTCATATGAGCCAGGCACTTGCTCAGCTGAAATAGTGCTTAATAATTAATTTTCTTGTGTTAATGTTTACATTTGGGAAAATGTAAAATTTGTTCACACTTATACATAGAAATATTGAATTACAGTGGCAATGGGTGGGATTGTTTCACTTATTTTCCACTGTAAAGTTAACACAGAAACATGAGCATGCATAGTCTCATCTGATTGCCAGGCAGGTTAAGCTGGGCTGAGATATACCCACTAAAGGTGAGATATCACTTCGTTGAAGCACTATAGGCGTAGATCCGCAAGACAAAAGGTCATGCACACTTTGGAAATTAATGATAACGTCATCATAATTCCATTGAATTTTCTCTTCGTGAAAAAAAATTGCGCTTCGCGCGCATGCAGCAAGTAGAAATACGAAATAGAAAAAACGTGATGGAAAATCGCCTCCAAAGTTTTCTTGCCCCCGCTTCAACTCCTAACCTCTTAAACTCCAAACCCCTTAGATTGGTTGTAAGTCAAGATCTAGAATAATTACAAGTTTCAATGCATGGGATCGTTGCATGCATTAACATAGGTATATACAGCTAATTCAATTAAGCTAGAACTATCAGCGAGCAACTGGCAAGAAATGAAGGATTATATATGGTTTATCTACACCCTAATAAATTAGGTAATAGTCTTTGCAGCATGTAAACCTATATATGCTATCTGTTTAAAGATACAATTCCAAATTTAGAGGTGAAAATAAGCAATAGCCCATCATTCCTTGCGCGCTCATAGTTTACAGTTATACGCTTTTGGAAGGACAACAGTGCGTCAACAGTCAAAATCTGTCAAGGATTTATCTTCTCCGTGTCCTTTTGTTTCCTCCCACGGGACTAGTTGACACTGTACGTGGGTTAAAAACTGACCTATGCTTGCCGAAAAATTAGAGTTAGTATAAACTTCATTACGTCTGTAGACTAATCGCTTTTGACATATTTTATCGTGTACGTACTTGTTTTGCTTTAAGCAAGTATTGTAGAGTTAGAGTGGTCAAGAAATACGGCGCAATTGATAAGGACACCATTAATCAGGATAGTCAAACAATTTGTTTATCATAAAAACCGTTTACTGCCTTCTATCCGAAATTTAGTGTTCGTCGATCACTTTTCAATATATCGTTGAATTTTCAATTTGACATCATGCATTTTACCAAATTTTTCATTCTGATACATTAACTACCACCCATGTGATTTCAATTGTACTCATCCGTACAAGCGAAAACTCTTGGCAGAGCTACGGCCTATGGCCATGGGCTTGCGACACCGTTTTCTTGCCATATATATTTAATTCATGATTAATTTCATGCAACATCTAATTTTACCATGTAATTATGTAAAATAGCTGAGGAGGCTGCGAAACAAAGACCTATATTGTGCGGGATATCTGCACGAGGAAATTGCTTAGCTATGGGCTCTCTAGTCTGGTTGTTTTTTGGCTGAAATGTGCGGCTGACATTAAAATTAAGTTACTTTATCAGTATGACTTATTACGTTTTTTTACTCTAGACTATTTGCTTTAGGCTAAACACGTTCATATTTTGCTTTTATACATGCTATATATATATATATATATGGACTTAATTTACTTCACCAAAACTGTAGATATCTCGTGTTATTTTTTATTGATATTTTCAGAACAAGGCCAATTTATCATCCTTTTATAATACGTTTCGAGCTATTTCTTTTACAAAATCCGTAGAAATGCAACAGTCAAGAAGGTATATAGCTACTCAAGGCATATAAAATCAGTAAGGTATATGCTCTAATGAATGTTAGATCAAAATACAAGCTTGTGCGTGGGGATCAACTTACTAGACATACACCTGTGACATTATAAAAATATTGAAATTCCTCATTGATAAATTGCAGTGCCAGTGATCATAGCAGCTGAAAATTCCGCATTCCACATGAAAACTGAAATATTGATCGAAAACCCATCATTCGGTTAAATAGGAAACTCAAAATCTAAAATTTTAAATCATTCCTCCATAAACTTATGGCAGCATTGTTACATCAATTCTGGAATTAGTTGTTTAAACAAAGACGAAGTCGAATAAACTATTGAGCGTCATCTGAGCCATTTCAGCTGACTATAAGTACATGGTAACAGCTGGCGGCCAAGCAGACAAAGGAAGTTTAGCTACTGTTATCAAAACGTGATTTATTTTAATTAACTATTTTGAAAGACTACATTTAATATCAAGACCGCCTCAGCACTATGCCTTCATTCAAACAAAGTTGATCAAAATTTATATGAGTAGTTTTTTTACCTGAATTACGCATATTAGGAGTGAAAAAACTTAATTAAATTGCGAGCTATATTTTGTACACATACTTACACAAAATATCACCAACCAACCATTTCGTGCGGAAGGCATGATTGCTTTTACTCCTCTTTTGACTTTTTTTCAACAAACAGAATTCTGTTAGTGTCCACCTCACCTATGGTAATAGATTAGCTTTGCAGGCACGAAAAAATGAATGAACAAGGAAAAACTTATATAGCATAATGTAGATTCCGTAGGGACGTATATATATTGTACATACCATCCAGCTTATGATTGTTACATGCATTATAGGCAATGGTCCGCCAATTAAAGTCTATTGTCTATGATAGATGGATTTAACTTAATTTGAATTCAGCCAGGGAACCTGCTGCTGGTTTCATAGCAGAGTAGAGAAAGTAATTATATACACAGAATTAATATTGCATTTGTGCCTCAGTTAGATTGGCATTTAGCTACATTTTAGACAGTTTTTAGATTGAAGTATATATTTCATATGCAAATGCAATACGGAGATATAAGGTGCATGATTGGGTACACGCATCTGGTTTACTTTATTTTTTAGAACTGACTTTTCTAATGCGAGCGAAACAATATTTCTATTCAGTTGAAAAAGCATGTATATTTTGTTGCTGTATTAAGAGCCCTATGGCCTGCGTTATATATAGTCTCTACTTCGTTCGTAAATACGCCTGCAAAAGCCTTTGCCAATAATAAAACCAGCATGTGCACGACCGGCTTAATTCGCCTTCGGTCATCACTCCTTACGTCGAACACGCAACAAGATTCCTACATGACTGAATTTAGTTGAATAATCATCATAAAGGTGACATAAATTAATGGCTTGTTATTTATTAGACCCTAAATCAAAATATTTGTTGCCAAAAATATTTGTTGGCTTTTGTGCTTGTTGGATTCGAATTGTCAGGATAGACGTTCAAATATTTAACAAGAGCGACAATCATGAAAAATTCACTCATCCTCAAAAGTTCACGCAGCCTCAATGCTCTTAGGAACAAAGATGGTATTTATAATGAGCATGTTTCAATTGTGTACAGCCGCAGGCTCGATAAAATAAACATTGAGAAGAAATTATCAGTTGGTAAATGATGAGCTTCTATGCCATTAAAGCTGGTCAGTATGGTTTTGTTAAAACTATGTAGGCCGAATATATTTGATTAAACTTTACGTTTTGAGATTAACTTACCTGACAGAGATTTGTTGTTTGCTCGGGTTCACGATGTACTAAATGATGTTAAACATGCAGTTGGCAAATTTAAAACGATTTGTCATTCAGTTTACTCGAGATTATGACGTCATGCATAAATATCTGCTGGAATATGCAATTGTGTAGCCAGCTGTCATATTATACTGACGCAGATAACACAGTCATTTATCCTCTCTATACTTTATCCTGGACATGTCTACTGTAAATGGGATTTTCGCCCACGCGAGTATTCTGGCACAAATGAGCTTTTTGTGAAAAACAATCGGATTTCATCCAAATCACATATAATTCCTTTACGTGTTGTGGTGCGTGTTTGTTCAAATGAGACCAAACCTACTGTATAAAAAGAGTACTCAAACTGCTCACGTTAAATGTTACGAAAGGAGATTTCAGAAGTTTAGCTCCCTTTACGCAATGTTAATGTATATGATACATTCCATAGACAAGTAATTTATTTTTATTGTTCTGGAGAAAATAGGGCTAAATTTTCAAGAGCTGCATGCTAATAGATGATGACATATGTTGATGTATATATGGAGTGAAAATAAAGTTTAAACTTGCTGCTACCGGTTCCACAGCAAAATATAATATCATCCCATGCATGTACATTATTAGTTTGAAGTTTCAATATCTATATAACCACAGTATGAGAATAGACATTATAGCCACACCGCCTCCAAATCTATGGCGATCTATATATATATAATGTGGTTATATAGATCGCAAGATTTGGAGGCGATGTGGCTATCCACATAAAAAATACTAATCCATACTTTGAGAGAAGGGATCTTGTCCCTGATAACTTATAAATAATATGTGTCAAGATTACATGCAGGCAACTTAGTAGGCCTATTTTATTAACTACCTGGTATCGAACTCCTAATTCTAGCAATCTATCGATCGATCTAGCAATTTCGCAACAAGAAATTAAGCCACTCAACTCCCTCACTCTATGCTGATGACACGGAAATTTGTGCATCTTCTAAGAACTATATATACTGACCTTGCTGCCAAGGTAAACACCGATCTTGAAAATACACATAAGTGCATGGATGCTAAAAAACAAACTTCAAATACACCCCACTAAATCCAAGTATATGATCATTGGATCTTCCTATAATCTTAAAGTATTTAGTAATCCCATTTTATTAGTAGCGTGCCAATACCTAAGATTAGTAAATACACATGCCTTGGTGTGACTGTGGACGAAAAGCTAGCTTGGGAAAAACACATTGATTCTAGTTCTAAGGTCAGTGCCGGTATTGACGCAATGAGACGAGTTAAATTTACCTTTTGTGCAACTGCCGACTCTGACAATGCTATATAATACTATTATACAACCTTATTTCGTTCATTGTAGCCCATTATAATTATACAACGTTATCCCAACGTTGGCTGAACGTCGTATTTACGTTATGCCTCAGTCATTTGTAACCACGCCCCCCCCCCAGCCCCGGGACATAGCGGGGAACTTAACACTAACCAAGTGTTAAAAACTGTTAATTTCCCCACCCCTGGTGCAAGGTTACTTGTTAAACCCCCAGTATGGCAGGACCTCAAAACATCCAAATCAACCAGATCACACATTAATTTAAAATCTTACGAAGTGTTAAAAATATTACGCCAATATAACAAGAAAATAGTAACAGTTAATATAACAAATATATAAAGCTCGTGTTTATAAATTGCGTCCAATCATGCATATCAAATTTCAAATAGATCTGTTAATATTGCTGAAATAAATAAGGTAAAACCTGATTTAATGTATACCTACTGTAAGTTTATGAATTGCTAAGGATACATAAACATATTAAAAATCATACTTTCTACAAGTTGTTTTGTGGGACGCCAGACCGGCTGTTAAATCCCGGTTTGATTCCCCGGTGTTAAAATTCGCAGTTAATTCCACGGCACTACGGGGCATATTGCGTTGTTAAATGGCGTTAAATCCCCGTTATAGTTTTGAACATCCCCGCTATGTCCCGGGGGTGGGGGGGGGGCGTGGTTACAAATGACTGAGGCATTAAGTCGTGACCTAACGTTAATACAACCTTCCCACCACGTTGTATTTCTTACTTAAAAGCTCCAGACGTTGTATCAAAGTTGGTTGAACGTTAAATGTTAACGTTCGTCAAAGTGTCATTTTTACGTTGTATAGTAGCTAACGTTGTTAGTCGTTGTATCAACGTTGGTTGAACGTTGAGCTGATTGACGTTTGTAAATGTGATATTTTTACGTTGTATGCTAACGTTGTGTCAACGTTGGTTGAACGTGGAGATTGACGTTTGATAAATGTGATATCTTTACGTCGGGTCTGGACATAAGCCGGACGCGGACCGCGGACGGTGAAACGCGGAGAATTCGACGAGATGGAAATGGCGCACGTGGCTTTTTTTAAGCTCAATTAAAATGAACATTTCAGAAATTGGCGGCCAGCTTTTCCAGGAGTTTTATTTACGTTTTAAACTGTTCTCATAGTAAGCGATCTCCACACAAAGGATTTCTTCACAATAAGTCACAATAACAGTGCAAAATAACCATGAATTTGTTACTTACAACAATGTCCATGCTGTTAATTAACTAGCGCCACCATGTATAAGTTACTGTCGCTCTTGCAGGAACGTATTAATCTGCATGCAAAGTACTGAGTACAGTGCTTATTAAAGGACATTCTCGTGTATTTACTGTCGCGGTAATACCATGCCGGAGAAAGAAAAATTAACGACACAAACAAAATAAAAAGAGATGAACTCAAAAGCCAATTCTTGGTTTAATGAAATGAAAAATGAATTATATTACAGAAAGAGTTGCAAAAAGGTACGTAAATAGTCAATCGTTGTTAGATTTTATCCTCAGATGATGACAATTTGTAAATTAATTGATGTAACGAAATACTGTAAATTGTTTCAACGTTTGTTAAATTATATCATAAAAGCAAAAATTCTTGTCTTATGATAGTTTGATATAACTCAAAATAACGTGGTAAGCTCACTATTCGTTTTCCCACTCACATTTTCGCTCGTTCTATATCTTCTTTCTCTCGTCCTTTTCTCCTTAGATATCAAATATCTTTCGTTGTGTTCAAGATTTTATATTTCTAGTCCAAATTCTCCGAGAAACAGATAGTGAGCTGGTGTCATCATATCTTTGATCACATGTGGTATTTGCACCTGTGATGATGCCATGAAATATGCTTGGTGTTTTTTCACGCGGCGTTTACATGGTAGTACACATTTCCCGGTCTCTCTTGCAATTGTTCTTCCCTGTCATAATAGGACCTTTTTGCATTAGAAACAATAACCAAATCACATGGTGGTTCTCCAATTTGGCCTCCTGTTTTCAGTGTCTGGTCACAACCAAAACATGTTTTCACCTGGGGCGGACAATGTTTCAGGAAGTATAACATATATGTCCCAAAAGGTGGATTAGGGTATCCAGGAGATAATAGTGCAAGAACGAGCACAACAGCAGCAAGACGGGCAACAGCAACAACGCTCAACAACATTAACACCCCAACAGCAAAAACAACAACATCAACCACATGTACAACAGCGACAACAACAAATGTGGCAGCAGGAGCAAGAGTGAAGACTTCGACATCAACAACAACAATAACAACAACAACAGCAACAACAACAACTGCAACAAAAACAACTGCAGCAGCACTAACAACTACAACAACAACAGCAACATATTCAACACCAACATCAGGTCCAACAATCACTTTGTAGTGCGACCTCACAAAATCAACAGTTGCTGCAGTGTAATACCACCTACTACGCACCATTATCTCCTGGACACCCTAATCCACTTTTTGGGACATATATGTTATACTTCCTGAAACATTGTCCGCCCCAGGTGAAAACATGTTTTGGTTGTGACCAGACACTGAAAACAGGAGGCCAAATTGGAGAACTGCCATATGATTTGGTTATTGTTTCAAATGCAAAAAGGTCTTATTATGACAGGGCAGGACAATTGCAAGAGAGACTAGGAAATGTGTACTACCATGTAAACGCCGGGTGCATGAAAAAACACCAAGTATATTTAATGGCATCACAGGTGCAAATACCATATGTGATCAAAGATATGATGACACCAGCTCACTATCTCTCTCTCGGAGAATTTGGACTAGAAATATGAAATCTTGAACACAACGAAAGACATTTGATATCTAAGGAGAAAGGGACGAGAGAAAGAAGATATAGAACGAGCGAAAATGTGAGTGGGAAAACGAAGAGTGAGTTCACCACGTTATTTTTAACTATCATAAGACTTGTATTTCTATAACTGTAGAGAAACTCAGAAAGAATTTTTTGCTTTTATGATATAATTTAACAAACGTTGAAACAATTTACAGTATTTCGTTACATCAATTAATTTACAAATTGCTATCATCTGACGATAAAATCTAACAACGATTGACTATTTACGTACCTAAGCTTTTCGCAACTCTTTCTGTAATATAATTCATTTTCCATTTAATTAAACCAAGAATTGGCTTTTGAGTTCATCTCTTCTTATTTTGTTTGTGTCGTTAATTTTTCGTTCTCATGGTATTACCGCGACAGTAAATGTACGAGAATGTCCTTTAATAAGCACTGTACTCAGTACTTTGCATGTAGATTAAATAAATACGTTCCTGCAAGAGCGACAGTAACTTATACATGGTATACATGGTAGCGCTAGTTATTTAACAGCATGGACATTGTTGTGAGTAACAAATTCATGATTATTTTGCACTGTTATTGTGTGAAGAAATCCTTTGTGTGGATTAAATCTCGGTTACTATGAGAACAGTTTAAAACGTAAATAAAATTCATGAAAAAGCTGCCCCCCCCTAATTTCTGAAATGTTCATTTTAATTGCGCTTAAAAAAAGCCATGTGCGGCATTTCCATCTCGTCGAATTCTCCGCGTTTCACCGTCCGCGGTCTGCCGTCCGCGGCCCACCATCCGCGGTCCGCCGTCGCGGTACGCGTCTGGCTTATATCTACACCCCATTTATAGTGTGTTTATGGAGTGATAAAGTCCCCAAGATGCTAATATAGTCTAGCTGCTAACGACCAAAAAAGAGCTGAATTGTTCACTTTAGTGATAAAAGCGTGAAACTTTGCATGGTTGTTACTAAACATGTCATAAACAATTTTTGATATGGAAGCTTAATTCAATCTCGGTCGATGTCATGAAATAGGGCATAGGCAGTGCATGCGTCAGTAGATAAAAGTTAGAAAATGAAATAATGTCTTATTTTAAATACTCTTATGGAGTTTCTAAAGAGGATCAAACGCTATGCTACTTATCAGGTTGTAAAAGTGTAGTTTCTGACTGGATATCGCAGATCAAATATTTTTGAAAGTGCTGATTCGGCATTTTCTGTCCGATCAAAATCCCTCAGCAGTTGTTAGTTACCTATTTCTTCTTTCGATATTATTGATTCTGATAGAAGAGTATAGCTACGAAAATAGCCATGAAGTGGGCAATGTCAATTTTTCCATTATATCTTGAATCAATATTCTAGTTCCAATCTTATAACATTCACTATAATGATACAACCACTGAACTTTGCAATATCAATGAGACATTTAGCTTTAGCCAAATGAAGCTGAGATTGTCCCCTTCTCCAAAAATTATATATGTGATTGTTTAAAGAAGATTGCACTTTTATGACGAATATCCCTTCTGGTTTGTCAGAAACATAAGTTTTGACCTGCCGCGCTGTTGCACTGACCACGTTGTTGCACTTTTCAAAGCACTCTTTAATTTCTACGTATACACTTCCCTTAGGATAAAAAATATACTAAAAAGAAATACGTAATTATCAAACGCTGAGAGGTTTTAATAAGACAAAAAATGCTGAATCAGCAATTTCAAAAATTTTGAATCTATGATATCTCAGGAAATATACTATTACAATCATAAGTGTGATTTGGCATTTAATCCTCTTTACCAACTTTATACAAACGCTTAGGCAAAATAACACATCATTCGATTTCCCACTTTTTTACAATTGATGTAGGTGTACTGCGCATGTCATATTCCATGACATCGACCAAGATTGAATTTGACTTGGCTCCATATCTAGAAATGATTATCTCAGCAATATTAGTAATGCGACAAAGTTTCAAGCTTCTATCATAAAAGTGAACAATTTGGTCGTTAACAGCTGTACTATCAACGTGATTGTGCTACAATCTTGGACAAAATAGTTTGACAAATCCTATTTTGCTTTCTCATTTTTCGTCATACAGTTATTTGTCTACTATATTTAACTCTTAGGTACGCTTGTCCCTCTCCCTATATCAATGTTTCTATTTTCAGGAAAATCCTCGTGTAAAACACGTTTATTGCCGCAAACAACATTGATATTGGGGGAAGGAGAATAAAATGCCATTTTTGCCATATATTTTGTCCAGGATTGTAGCTGGGTTATGGGATAATTGCGGAATTGGCCTCGAAGATAGGTTGCAAAAATATCAAAATCGGGCTGCGAGAGTTATCACTGGGTCAACTTAAGATATTCAATCGCCTGATTTACTTGAAAAATTTTGGAAATCTTTTGAAGAAAGGCGAAAATACCTAAAATCTATTTTCATTTATAAAATCCTAAATGACCACACCGCACCAAATCTTAAAGATGCTTATTGTCCAAACAATGAAAGAGATAATCTCTATACAATCTCAGAAGTAGAGATACTGATCTAGCGCCACCCATGCCGAAAAAAGAATTTGGCAAGAGGTGCTTCAGTTATAATGGTGACGTGCACTGGAATAATCTTCCTAATGAGGCTAAAATTGCGGAATCTTTAAGATCCTTTATATCAATCTTAAAACAAAGAATGATTTAAAATTTGCTCGTAAATGTTTTCTTCTATTAAATATATCTGTATTTGTATTTCGTTAGTGTGTAACGTATTATCCGTACTGTTTCTAAATCTTGTAAATTAGTTAATTTGTTTTAATTCACGCCCCTCATGAAAACCAGTCAACTAATGGGTGATGAGGCTAGCCTGACAAAATAAAGTATGTATGTATGCATGTATGTAGAGATGTAGGTCACAGTTCTAATTTGTGGCTAAGCTCAAATATCGGCACGCTTCTCATATCCCGAACGCACTAAAAACAGTGGGTAATGTGCTTATCTACTCATGTTTTTGGTGCGTTCGAATTTTGCACATGGTGTTACGTTAGTTAAGACCCCGTCTGCACTCCTCTTCAAACTGTTAAAATTTGATATTGGGACTATGCGGATCCGATACCGTGTAAATGGAGTCTAAGTGAAATTACAGCTGTATAGACAATCTAAGGATTAAATTTACTGTGGGCGTGAGAAACTGCTTTGCTGCCGAAACTGTTATATATCCCAATAACAGCTAATAATAACAGCTACTAAACCAGCTAATTAAAATTAATTTCAGGTTCTGGGATAATGAGTGACGATGTAGCCATGTATTTATCATCTGTAAAATAAAAACATGCACATATAAAGTCGAAGCAGCAAATTAAGTTGTTGTGTTTTTATAATCAAAGACAATGTCAATGACTTAATTCTTGGCCAAGGAAATAGAAAACATTTACTACGTACAATTACAAACGAAGCACGTTAAAACATATGTTGGTGGTAAATACATCTATATTGAACATTTGGCTGCTTGACAGCACGGATCGATCATTCTGTAATAATACTATTTCCGTTTTGTAATTAATCTTGTAATACTTGTATTGATTAAATATTTTCCCAAACTGATATTTTCGGTTGTATCAACACAAGTTATCAACACTCACGGAAATTTAAAAACTCAAAATTACATGAGAACACTCTGAGCATCCCGTTTCCACATAACTCATAAGTTATCTTTTTCCCACTTCCCACTTGCATTTGTATGTGTTGATGACTATATTGAAGTATCAAACCAAAACGTATAAGTTTAGTTTTGTGGTATTTATAGGCCTACATGGTGTTTCAACAAAACTAAAAAACTTATATATATTGCTGTTTACCATGCATGCAAGCCAACACCTACAAAGAATTAAATATTTTATATCTCTAATAACCATGGCGACGACGACGTGCTACAGTATTATTGAGGGATTATTTTCGTTTTTTATATAATGCTGAGTGTAAAATGGACGCCTCACTTCTTTCAAGAATCAACTTGACTGATTACATGACGTAAGCCTACGTAAGCCAGTTTGTAGCAATGCAGGCGTCAAAAATAGATATAAATAAAACGTCTTAAAATTCAAAAATCGTAGAGCTAAATCAGAAAGGTGAAATTTGTTTCACGTATGATGAATTATCCCTTGGAATAAAGAGTCTCTGGAATGACAGATCCTGACCTTTTGCTTCAGGAGAAAATTTTAGGGATTATTACGCGACATTATATATCTATAGTCCAAAATTTGTTTAAGTAAAGATTTCCAAATACCAGCATGCACCCGTCTCTTTTTGTTCTCATTCTTACATTTACATTGTACTCTTCAACGAAATCGTTGCTATAGAAAATCTGTGTGGCTCTGGTTAAGGGTGACTGTTGGCTTGTTGTTTTCAGACCTGAGCACAACGCCTTGTGGCGTATGCAAGATTTTCCGTAGCATGCCATGCGCATCCAAAACCCAAGCGACGATGGCAATCTTTGTCGCTATGGCAACTTTGAAGTGCAAGCAAATGTTGATAGCCGAGTGCTGTGGTGTGGAGTGTTCAGCATGGTCAAACATTTGTATGATAGGAACGCGTTCACCTGCAGTGGTATGTATGGACAATCAAAGTTAAGGTAACCGTCTTAATAATAATGCATGGTAACATCTTGGGCTTTTTTGGTTTGGTTTTTGGCTATTAGGAATTTGTCATACAGACGTCAGCTTGAACTCGATGATGAGGCATTCACAAGTTCCTGTGACCTTTGCTTCTGGTTTCCAGCGTCCCGCCTCGCACTTTTATAGTTGAAGTTATCTCAGCATTTGAGATGTTGCTCAAATCCTCTTTTTTTAAGCCCCGGCAAGCGGATAGCTTCAAATTTATAACCGTTCTCACATCACTTGCAAATGCTGAACAAGCTTGAGCTGCAAACCCCTTGACTTTTTAGTTGGCCGATTCTTTAACAAATGCATATGGTTATACAGTTCCCATGGTCATTTTATCCGAGGATCCTGTGATTTAGGACGTCAGTGGAAAAGATAGAGTTTTAGCCGTAGCATCCCGTCGGTCATAATGACCTCACTTCATAATGCACAATACCATGGGATACTTCGCCACCTAAATGGTACAAACACTACTTCACCATTCCAAGGGGGTGAAGGCCCTTCGGAGAGTTATTTGTTGGTCGGTGGTTAGTGAGGAAGACATATACAAGCAACGGATAATATCAGTTCTAAGCCCCAAATACAACGTTTAAAATTGCGATCAAAGAAAAACGAGAAACATGTATTTTTATGACCATGCTGTTAAATGTGACAGTGCATATTCAGAAACCAAAAAAATGTCGCTCTGTGCGCAAAATTCTGTCTATTAAACAACAGCCTTTATATATATAGGCATTGGCAGCCCAAAAATTGATGCAAACTTTAAATATTGATTGAAATCACAGCCCACTTCTATTTCACGAGCGCCACAAATTTATTCAGCTACATAATTTGGCTGGGGCGAGTTTTGTTTTCAATCAATATTTATTGGAGCTGGTACATCAATTTTGGGGCGGCCTATGCTTGAATTTAGGAACACTGATTAAAAAACTCTTTCACCAATACTTAGATTCAGAGTTGTTGTGTATTTCATGAGAATAAAATTATGGATATATTCTGGTTATAGGGTCATCTCTCCCTTTTTATGAATTGTGGTCAGCGGTTTACCACACTGATTTATCTTATTTTTAAAGGCAAAACATGATCTGAGGTAAAAACCTAGAGGTCGTAATATTGAGAGGTCGCTGTACTCTCTCGATATTTCGACCTTTAAGGTAACCTATAAATACACGACTCATGATTCAACTGCCGAAAAATACTCTCAATGATACCGCAGAAAGGAATCAAAAAGTACGTACTGCGTGTAAGCTACAGCTCCGTAAGGTAAAAGTTAGATTTATCTGACGGACATGTTTCAAAATGACTTGAAAGAAGTTTTTCTACAATGACTTGTGTAATTTGACTAATTTTTTGTCTACAACTGCTGTGATATGATTTGAATGCTATAAAAATGCCGACGTGATCTACAGTAGTTAATCATTATTATAATCACAATATATTAAGCAAAACCTGATGTTTGCAAACAATATAGAAAGACATTCTTCAGAAACCTTGGTAAAGATCAGAAATATGTTGAAAAGCCAGCAAATAAAGAAGCAACAGAAATATTTTGGTGTAGCATCTGGAAGAGCGATATAGAGCACAACTACTCAGCAGAGTGGATAACGAGAGAAGAGCAGAAGTATGCTTTAAAGAAGACAAGTAACTGGAAGTCGGCAGGCCTAGATGCAGTTCCCAACTTCTGGCTTAAACAGCTCACAGCACTATATCACCATCTACTGAATGCACATAACCAAGCAATCGAACACCCAGAAAACCTACCTAATTGGTTTACAACAGCACAAGCATATTTATACTGGCAAAGAACAAAGATACAGAGAATCCTAAGAACTATAGACCAATTTCCTGCTTATATCAACATTGTGCTAAATAACATCGATTTCAACAGAAAGAAACTACTCTCATATGATAAAGAATAACATATTGCACTCTGAACAAAGAGGTTGTGCTAGAAATTCATATGGATGCAAAGACCAACTAATGATAAATAAGACGATTATAGAAGACTGTAAAAAGAAAAAAGAACTTGAGCGTGGCATGGATAGACTACAGGAAAGCGTTTGATATAATGTAGAAAAATGGCTAAATAATTTAAACCAGGGAAGCTACGGTTAATCCCTGCCCTTGTCATGAATCGTTTTGGTTTTGGTCAAAGTTAAGAATTAAGTATATAGCCTAGAAAAAATTGCTAAGACAATTTAGACCATGTTGCAGGAGTGTGATAGCCAACATAGGCTGGCCTCTGGCGTTCAGGGGCCGGTTGTATAAAACTCTTAATCACTTTTTTAATCACTGTTTCGTAGTTAAATAGTGATTAAGTACAAAATACGTTGTTCTGATTGGTTGACGTTTCTACTAATCATAGTTAACTTTCAGTGGCGGATCCAGGGTAAGTCAAAATAAATTATAGCAGCTCATTCTAGGATATATTTACATTTTAAAATACCTTCAAAGCAACTTCATTGGTTAGATTTTATTCTTTTGAAATTCATAACCTATGACATTGTTATAAAGTTATTTTGAATTTAAAATTGAGCTGCTATAATTTATTTTGACTTACCCTGGATCCGCCACTGTTAACTTTAATCACTTTTTTAAACAACCGGCCCCAGAGCATAATGTTTCCAGCCATCGAGCAAGGTAGCGGATTAATTCCTGCCCTTGCCATGAATCGTTTTGGTTTTGGTCAAGGGTAAAAACTGATTATAAGCTGGAAAAAAATTTAAACGCTAAAGTGTGTGACAGCCAACATAGTTTAGTGGTCAAGGCAAAATGTCAAAGCCAGTAAGGCTAGGATCAATTTCTACCCTTTCCATGAATCGTTCTGGTTTTGGTAAAGAGTTATATAATATGGAAAAAACGCTTCGACAAATTTAACCACGCTACAAGAGTGTGATAGCTGACATTGTCTAGCTCCGGCATCTCACCCGATCCGAACGTTGTATCCCAATAAAATTATTGTCTCCAATAAATTATTGGGATTGTTAGGGTTAGGGTCAGGGTTGGGGTCAGGGTTCATTTTATATGCATGAAATGACAATTCCAGTAACTATTGGAATTATCAAACGTTGTAACCAGTAATTTTATTGGGATACAACGTTCGGATCGATTGGGCATCTCTGGTTTGAATTATAGGGAAGGTAGAAGCGACCCCCAGATCATAAGTGCTAAAACCCTGTATTTCCGAACTGTAGTATTGTCAATTTTCATACATATACGTTAGGCTTTACTGTTCCAGTGATTGTGGTTAAATTTCGACCAGTTTGGAAAATTATTTGCATGCATAGTAGAAGTATTGTATTCATTGATTGTTACGCAACCACGCCTGCTCCGCTAAATAACAACTACTCGACCGGTTTATTTCAGGCATAAAAGAAACATAAAACATTTTTCCATATTGATATATCAACACTCCGTGGAAACGTTTAGTGAAAACACTTCGCCCTGCGGCCGTCGTGTTTCCACGCAATTTTTAGTTTTTCCAATTTCCACTCGCGTTGATATAACTGTACATCACCACGGAAAAAAACTATTTTTTATATTTAAAATACGATTTTAAGTCTATCCTTTTTTCGACACAAGCACGCCGTTTACTGAAAGGATTATACCGATACAACTACAATCTTGGACAAAAGGACGGAGACAGTTACGTGTAACATGTCACATGTAATTCTTATTCGTGACACAGACTAGCGGTAGCATAGCAGTAAATACAGGCTGCACGTGAATAATATTACTGAAAACCCTGAAGGCCATTTAACAGTTACACATATAACCATATGTTTGCTTATTGTTTATGACAATGACAATGTGACATCCTTTTACAAAAACAAAAATTTATTGCTACGAATGTAGAATTATGTCTACAGTCAAACAAACAGCAAGAGTCGAAGAAGTAAGTTATCATTTCGACTATTATTCAGTGCTCTTCAGACTGTAGCAGACCCCATCAGCAATCTTTGACAGGTTTCCACCAATGAGGCATGATCTTACTTTTAGCTCACACTCATTGTTATAGGTTTTCATATCTGAGCCACATACTGGTTTGTAGAAATCAGGACATTCTTTAAAGCAATTGTCGACGCAGCTTTTTTTGCGTGTAATAAAATTATTTTCGCAGCGTTGGTGGGCTGGACAGATGGTAGAGCCGCATAAACCTAAAATGTCATTATTATCATTATGAAAATATGAAAAATACCGGGCTGTTTACATGAGGCAAGCTAGGCTGGTTAGTTCGATTAACGGATTGATGGATACGGTTTTAAATTACCCTAAGACAAGTTTACAACTAGTATAAACTGATTACTACTGACGGTTTGGGGAAGAGAGAGTGGTGGAGAGGGTAGCAATGTGCTTAATTGAGAATCTATAAGTATTCATACTCTGCATTCCTAAACACTGACAACATGAATTCCTATACTTGTTGTAAAGACAACTCTCACAGGATGGGAAGTCCACAGGATGGGAATGACCGAAAAAGTTACACCCATAGCATGCTTATATATGTATATCACTATATGGTAATACGTACTGTAAGTGTTGGTGGCAGGTATGCATTCACAGGATGACCAACAACCACGAGCATCAAAGTCAGGAACCTCACCCGGTGGACAAAGTTTGCAAGCTATATCTGGACAGATCAGATAATGCTCGAGTAACGGTAAGCCTAAATAAAAGAACATGAATATACTGCCAATGGCATAAACAAAAAACACGAATACAAAAACGTGTTCTTAGATCACGCAAATACACCTTTTTTATACAATACAAAATTACACACACACATATATATATATATATATATATATATATATATATATACATATATATATATATATATATATATATATATATATATATATATATATATATATATATATATATATATATATATATAAATGAATACTGAGAAGTAAGTGAAGTATGTTGTATTGGTGTTCAAAAATTCTATATTTTGAGAAGTATGTGTTCTTGTGTAGTAAACGCTTTCAAGCCTAAACCTTTATTTTCCAGAAAATTTTGTGAATGTTTATATAATCTATGCCTTCCACGTAATTTGCAAATTCCCTTACCCAAAGACTTTTCATGAGAAAAACGATTTTTATTCATATAATCAAGGTTGAGAAATTTTTAACAACAATACAACTCTAACAAATTTTTCAACCATGCACTAACTCAGTATCCAAATATCCGCGAAAGAGTATGAATCTGTTGATAAAAATAAATTATTTATAAGATAATTATTCAGTTGTGTAAAGTATTGGCTCGATGCCGAAAAGAGATCAATATAAAAGGGAGAAATATGTTTTTTAGTGCGAAGAAATGTTTATAACTACTATTTACAACATGAGCGGCCGTGTTGTATCAGCATATACAAACACGAGCCGAAGGCGAGAGTTGTATATCTGATACCGCAACATAAGACGAGAAAATCAAAGTTAAAAGTTATGGAAATCAACAGAATTCTGTATCAGAGTATACAGACTCCTTCACGCTCATGATTTCTTTTGTGTTTTCTTTATGAATTATTAATGAGTTTCACAACTTTACTCACCATCAGCAAGGTAAAATAGAGCCTAAAACAAAATTAGAAGGAAAATGTATTTTTAAAATTGCGCACTTTTAATTTCAACAGATTGGGGAAATTGTTATCGACAAGTTTTATAATAATTTTTATCTTAGATTATAGCTAGTTTAATAACACACACACACACATTAACCGATGTCTTGTGCCGTATTAATTTATTTTTTGTCATGTACTCCCCCCCCCCCCCTCATAAATAAACACGCTGGTGGAACGATACTGTAATGTTAATTTAACCTGTGATCAAGTTCCTTTTCTGTTCTACTAAGAAAGGTACGTGCAAGCCCAAAAAAAGATTTGTACGCGCCAAAGAGCATGGATACGAGGTTGCGGTGCGTGCTGTTTAGCAACTAATCCCTATACTACAACTGAATCATTTGATTAAATTTCAAAACATGTAACTGATTGAACGCACAGGAACATGCAGGCAAAGTTTTGAGTAATTTTTCTAATCCGACCCCCCCCCCCACACACACAATGAATATCGCTCACCTGAGTACATAAAAAGCAGGTGTGTGTGTTGCAAGGACTTAATCATATCTCTCTCTTAAACTACAGCCTTGATTTTTCATTGATCTATGGATTTCCATACAGCTATACTTTTTTACACATGGCATATTATTTGAATGTAATTACAACTATTCACTTACTGTGGTGAACAGCAAAACTTCATATAAAATCAAAAATGACTTCATTCTGTTTACGTATCTATATAGTGGTCTCTTCGATCTAGCTAAAAATAATTCATAGAGTAACACATAAACCTTTAGGATATGATTTAAACTGTAAAACTACATTTATTATTCATGCAAGCTATGCATATTTGTAGACAACCTCAGTGTAGTAAAATTCTGAGTGCCATATGCAGGATATCCGTGCACATGCAATGTGATGTAAAGCTGATTGAAAACATTCAAACATATTCAGTTTCCATGCATGATAATCCATCACAATAGACAATTCTTACCTGTGGATCTGCTGTTTATTGACACTGCCTCTGCGCTCACAATTAGTAGGCACAAACACGCACTCTGCTTTTATATATATTGGCGCATTTCCTCTCCAAATCATGTTTATTTCTTGCGTTGGCGAATTCAAATTGCGCAACGAAGTTCATTTCCTGAGGATCTTTTCATAAAAAGGGATTTAGGTGTGCATATGTGCATATAATATATTCGAACCGTTGATGTTACGTAAAATTATTTTCAGATTTTGGTTTTTCTAAGCATGATCAAATCATAGTCTACCGAAGTATAGTATAGTTTTTCACATTAATTTGTCTTAGTTTTCGTTAATGTGGGTCCGGTCACGACATTGAGCTCATTGGGTGGGAATTATTTAATGCAGATTATGCGGCTGCCACAGAAAGTGTATTTGTGCACAATGTGTCCTCATCAAACTCTCGGGTATCTGTTTAGTGGCGTATTTGAAGTTTTATGACTATAGCTCTAGACACCAATACTGTATATCGTTAGGGACTAGTACGGCATAGGAAAAACATTTCACAGCAGTTATAGCCATTTAGATTATCTGTCCAGTCCAAGCTAACACATCTGAAAATACGCAGATGATTTTAGAACCTAATGTCAAACACGCAAGAGAAGGCCGTTATTATCTTGTACATGAAAATGGCTTGTACCTCATCAAATTCTATTTCCCCCATAGTCATGCAGCACGTAACTGAAGCATTTCCGACACCCGCTCGACATGCTCTTGCCCTCATCCTATTGTTTACATGCTATGACGTACGAAAATACTATCAAGCGCTAGCAAGCACTTGAACGTCATTATATCGTCCTGTTTCCAACTGGAAGATAATTATCAATTACGCGCTGGGTTGCATATATCGTGATACAGAAAAAAACAAAGGGATATATGGGATGAATAATAAAGACAAATAAAAAATGCAATATATTTCCTACATATATATGCAAAATATGATATTCAGGAAACTTCAACTATTAATATCAATAATCATAATCATAAAAGAAAGATCTGTGAATTAAATCACTCATTTTACATGTACGCACACGCACACGCACACGTTTATTAAACTCTAAGCCATTTTGATGCTACATTGCATTCTGTGTCCAGAAACCAAATACTCACTAACAATAAGTGATAAAACTTGGCGTGTCTGGATTGCATGTACACTTTGGTGCTCCAGTAGAAGGGTCAACGTCACAAAATTTATACATTGGGCACTTCAACCATTTGCATGGATCTGAAACAAAAAAAGTGATGCCTAATTAACTATTACGCACAAAACATTAACTATAAATAATTAAATAGTCATTATGTTACCAGTATGAACCAATATCTCTATTTTCAAAAAGAAATCGAGTTAAATTGTATGCAGTTGCGAAGCCAGCCCGACAATTTGGTCATGCTATGCAAATTTAAATCATTATCATTATTCATTTCTTCAGAAATTGATTCCTTATACGGTCTATAAACGCAGAAAAATTTAATTTCATTTGCGTGACCAAATGTCGGGCTGGCTTCGCCACTGGCTGTGAGTGTTTTAAAGGAGGTTTAATTATTTCAAATTGGTAGAATTAATTATTTAAACATGAATTATAATTATTATTTTGAATTAACATCATACCCATTTCGCAGTCACAACCTGGACAACCATTCGCATCTCTTTTCACAACACGTCGAAATTCAGGGGCACAAAGAAGAGGACAATGTACATTAACCGGACACACAACTGCTGGTGGTTTTGGTAAAGCTATAAAGAATGGAAATAACAATGTTGCAGAGAGACCCAGATAGTTATATAATACAAAAATGTTATTTATATTGAGTGTTGAGCAAAGCACTCAAACTTGTCACTTATACGTAAAAAGTAACGCCACAATTTGTACTTAAGTAGAAGTCAAAGTACTGACTCAAAGTACTGGAAAAATTTACTTAAGTTTTTGAAAGTACTATACAGCTGAAATAGAAATTAATAGAGCATTTATTTGGGCGGTAATAAACCGGAGGTAAATGCCCTGAGCCATGGCCTAAGTGAGCTAAGCACATTCTCGGTAATCTACATGCTAAAACTGAATATATATTTGCATATTGTATATTGCAACCGAAGCTGGACAATGAAATGAAATAAATGCATATTATGTCATACATATAGAGATTTACGCGAGGTAAACGGGTGAAATAAAAATCATATTTCACTGTGGAGAAGCGAAAACGCGTTTTTTTGGCCATACGATTTTTTTCACTAGTGAAAAATTATCGCATCAGCATTTTGATTGGCAATATATACGGTTTTTCTCACAAGTGAAGAAAATCGTATTGTCATTTTGCTCACAACATGGCCCTGACATGGCTGCCGTGTTTGTTTCAAACGGCAAAAACGGCACTATATGAGTCTATATGTTTTGCACTTGTACTATTCTTATTAAGCACTTGTGAAAGTTTGCTAATAAACTCACTTGCTTAGCAATCTTTCGCAACTCGTGCAAATAAATCGTACACACTCACCAACTATGCAGTGATCGCTATTTATGTAGACCAAAGTGATCGTTTGTAAAACATTGCATTTTATGTATGAACATTAAATTACAGTTGTACAACTCAGAGGATCTCATCTTAATTTTGTCACGTATGATTTCATAGTATCAGTACATCCAGTCAAGGTAATTGGTTATAATATTTTACCTAAATGTTGGTCAAACTGGGTTTAGCAGGAAAAAAATTCGGAAACATACCTTGATTAAACATTACCTAAAGGTGAAAAAAGTATTGCAATGTAGTAATTAACAATTAACATAAATAAACTCGGCTCAAGCTCCGTGGGCACAGAGTAATATATTTATATATTTAAAAACATCTTTTATTTTTTTCTCCCAGAAAGCCTCCATTCTTTACTTTTTTAGAGGAGAGCAAAAGACCCCCTGCCCAGGGCACCTCCCCCCCCCCCCTTCGTTGGGTGAAAGTGTAATTAAAACCAATTCTCTTTCGTTTTGCCTTGTTGAGAAAGAATATGATAAATTTATTCCTCCGGCATAAAAGATTATATTTCCTAGAGGTGATTGTACTGCAGCACCACGAAATACAGTAATAGTAAGCAGTATTGTTACTTACAGCATTAGCGAGGACCAAAACGGCAATGATCCTGGAAGACGTCATTTTTTTTTTCTTTTCTTTGGTAAAAGATTGGTATTTGATCAACGGATTGCGCTGAATAAATTCAAATGAAGTTGTAAACAAAAGCAATTGAAAAAAATTCAGGTAAATCAGAGAGAACTGTCTCATGTCGCCATCCTATAGACGCCAAGGACTGAATTATGTTATACAGCGGTGGTAACAATTAGTTATACTCACCCTAAATTATACACGCAAACGTCTCTTATTTATATTCCACAGTGTTCGTAATAGTGTGTGTGGTCTTCAATGGGAACAGACAACTGATCATGCACCGACTGTTATTAATTGTTTTGCCCTTGACAATCGGTATTATATGCAAATGTTTGATGCAATATATATCCTTCCTCCGGTAAACTATTAGAATAACAATTATAGTTCCCCTATTTACAAAAATTATTGTTTCATCTGGTTATTAAAAGGGAAATAAATAGTTTACAGAAATTTACTACAATGCCAGACGAATTTCTGCAATAATTGCTACAATTTATAAACATATATACGTTCATTTCTAAAGTCTCAAAATAATTCTTTAGCCACAGTCGCACCTCATACGAATTTCATTACCATTATAGGATAGATAGGATTTCTATAGTTTACTTTAAAATAAATCAGTGCAAGAAATTAAATGCTCTCAAATTCATCAAGATATAAACGACGGGGAGTGTAAAAATTTCCTTTACTCCATGGAGTAGAATCACCATGCACATACAGCAAAAATCGTCTTGTGTGGGTATCACTCGGGTAATACCCGATAAGGTGTATGTGTACTTTTTAAAAGCGAAAACTATGAGCCATGAGCGCGCACGGAATGATAGATTGATGTTTATTTAGGCCTTGATACTCAGGGAACAGCCTTTCCTATTTCTTTCTCAAAGAAATAATTCCACAAACAATAATCGGTCATCTCTTGCGCGCTAATAGTTTATAGTTCACTTTTGCAAGGACATTTTGGAAGGAGAACCTTTCCTGAATTACCTGTATATGTCCATTCGTGTGTGCTAAAAGTTGCGCAGTTGATCGTACGCGGTTGATCGTATCTTGATTGTTGTTCGAGTACCATTAATTCATTGAGAGAGTTACATAATACATTCAAAGTCATTACAATATAGGTTTGCTATATAAAATTGTTCAGAAACATTCCAGGCGGTCGAGACCCATGACAAAACTCTTTATTGTTATAACAAGCAGGTGACGTCAAGCAAAGTGACTCGGATGTAATACTACAGTATTACTTGTATCTCAAGGTTAATACGGTTCTTATAGTACATGGGATCAAAGTCCCAAATAGCAGATAAACAAACTACTCGGATGTATTTATAATAGCGACCTCTTATGGTGTGTATTGGTACAACTCTTATCGGAAATCTGAATATATCCGCGCATTAGTTTAATAATTAACACATTCTCATCCCATCTTTTCGTCGATATAGTTAATTAATTTAAGGTATAGTTTGAAACTCGTGATAATAGCTATTGCTTATGCTGATCAATGGCAATGTTAACTTTGCACATAATTGTAAATGTCTAAGTTTATCCACACCATATAGCCAAAGCATTTTTACGGAGATACTCTGAAACATGCATGTGCGCTTGTGAGAAAGTGACACTTAATTGTACCTAGGGAGCTTTGTACTTAGGGATCTAAATTTCTGACACGCTCGGGCACGTACCTCATAAAACAATACGGCACTAAACATGAGCAATGATTTCAGGACACGATTTCGCCCAGGAAAACCCATGACACCTAGGCTTTCGCATGTCATCACACTATAGTACAGATAACTCGATAGTTTATTGATTTTAACATTTATTCAACTTACACAATATAATTAACAACCAAGTACTAGCTATAGCTACAGTTCCTAGTATAGCAGAAGTGTCCTCAACTACAATTTTACCATTGAAGTGATTGAACTGCATGAAGAATTTAGTTTACTGATCAGCTATATATCCACATGCACCATGATGGGCCTTGGTAACCTTGCCATTTGTCTCACATTTAGCAATGAGTAATTCACAATCATTGTTGTATGTAACACCATTTTACCCACAAACCCGATCAACGTACATAAGTGCGACAGAGTTGTGGACACACACATGTTGGTTTGTTTGTTTTAGGATCAATTTCGCAAAATCTTCTTTTTGGGCATTTCAGATGCTTGCACGGATCTATGAAATAAATTTAAAAACAAATATTGCATTAAATATGATTGGGCTACGAAATAAAATTTTAGTATATGCTGGCACATTTTTCAAAAGAATCAACAAAGACTATGCTCTTATACAATAGTTTTAAAGACCATGGCAGCATATTTTATTGTAACAACCTGAGCTCATGGTATAACATATGTATTATGCCTCCTACGTAATTTCATTGATATCTAATTAGTGACAGTAATTGCAGTATTGTGCAAACGTTACAGGAATCTTCTAAGAAAAGCGTCTTCTAAGAAAAGTTGTAGAGGTTCTCCCCATTCTTTTAAGTTGTTGAGGTTCCCCATTTTTCGATAGAAGACATTGGAAGTCACTTTTCTATATATCGCTATCATGAAAAATTGGTTGACAGTTGTGGTACTAATTATATGTCCAGCAGACCTGACCGTGAGTAAAAGGCCTGGAACTAGCTACCGAATAAAAATCAACTGATTTTGCTGTTTTTAATATCTTTTATTTTCCTTTACGAAACTTGTTGAAGCATTGTAATCAGGTTCAGTAAAGAAAATTATAAGTCCACCAGAAATTTGGAACCGAAGTAAATTATACTTAATGAAAAATTTGCTAGCTTATTTGCTTAGCTCAAAACATGGATTTCTATTTGACAACTAGTGCCAGTACTTTTCCGTGTTTTCAGATCACCTAAGTGTATGCTCCATCACAATCTTTGACAAAACCTAATTAGTCAAATCCAGATTCATACAAGCAGATCCTGCTTGTGACGTCATTAAAGTTAACATTGATAAAAAACAAGATGGCGCATATATGGCTGGCGTAATTTGTCCTTTGATATTTCTGTAACAAAGTGTGTTACCAAAATGTTAACAGCAGATGATAAAATTAATTCAAAGATTCTTATCGATACGCCAAAAAGAAAATTAGATGTATTGGGCCAGTTGTATCAACTGCGTTTAGCTTAACTCTAAAACATGTATAACCTGAGAAGAACAATTATATATAAAGCTGAATATATATTCATCAAGCTCATAATTTCGGTGACGTATGACATGTTAAAGTGATCTCTAAATTTGACTTATCAGTGTAACATGTCTTAACTCATCAAGTCCCTTCAAATGCCTTTATACAATTGTTTTACTATCTGTCTTTGGAGAAAAATTTTGATCTTAAAGTGCCTATGACACGAAAATTTTTATTGTTCTATTTGAAAGAGCATGAAAAAATAAGTGGATTGGCCGTTTACAGTAATACATTATCTCTTTTAGTTGCTGAGTTATTCACAAAAATATGAAAAATATAAATTGCTGACTCAGCACAATTTGTGACGTCTTAGATGGATAAATATGTTTATTGAATACAAAACTTAGCATAGCTCAGTTATTATTTAGTCAAACTCAATGGAGTTTTGAACACAAGTACTACATGATGAGGCGTATTGAAAAACGTTTCTTTTTTTGTTGCCAAGGCGACACTGTCGTTCCCAGGCCCTTTATATTGAATTTCTATAGCTGGAAATATTTATCCTTGTAGGCTTCATTTCGAGTCATTATCTGTTCCCTGAACTTCTGGCATGCATAGGTATATTGGGCACACTACTGATTCTATGTTACCCTAATTAGTGTCTAGAGTACAGCTGTTTTACAAAATTTGTGGGAGGGGCCTGGGAATGACACTGTTACCTTGGCAACAAAAATAGAAATGTTTTTCAATGCGCCTCGTCGTGTAGTATCTGTGTCCAAATCTTCATTGAGTTTAACTTAATAACAACTGAGCTATGCTAAGTTTTGTATTTGATAAACATACTTATCCATCTAATGACGTCACAAATTGTGCTGAGTCAGCAATTCATATTATTCATATTTTTGTGAATAACTCAGCAACTAAAAGAGATAGTGTATTACTTTACACGGCTAATCCGCTTATTTTTTCGTGCTCTTTCAAATAAAACAATAAAAATTTTCGTGTCATAAGCACTTTAAAGCATGCAACGTTTGTAAATGTGAAAGTCTGGAACTATAGTCGTAATAAGTGCATGTAATCTGTAATCTGTGCTCATTACTCATTGATATTGCCATAGTTACGTCGTTCACAAATTAGAGTTTGTTGCTTTTGCAACTCATATACCTGTGGACAACTCATTGCTAATTGAGAAAGAAACTATGAATTATTATATAATCCAAAGTGTGACTATTATATAACATAGAATTAGAAATATTTAGCTATTGAGATCAGCCAGTCGCATCAGTTGCAACATGATTTATGAATACGTACTATAGCAGCGACAAGTGGAGCAACCACGTGCGTCTTTCATTTGAACTCCAGGAACCAACATGGTTTACTACAATTAATCAGTGGACACTGTACAGGCACCTGCATGCTTGAGTAAACCTGTGCAAAAGATAAAAACCATATGTTTACAATTTTACATTGCCGAGTCAGGAAAACAGCTGAGGGCATAAAAGGGTACAACATTCTGTGATTTATATAACCTGCAGGGCCGCACAGAAATGTTTGGGCAAAATTTAACCTTTATAATAAAGGCGTGTGTTTTCATCTTCTAGTAGTGTATTATATATGATAAAGTCGGTAAACTACCATAATATTCAATAATTACATATCAAAAGAGACAGACTGAAAAAATTAAGCGTCTACTAGCAGCCCGGCCGCCGAAGTGTGTAGAAAAACGTGGTGCTGACTGAGACTTTTACACACATTTTGAGGTGTTAGCTATGTGAGTTTCCAGTATTACTTGATTTCTCAATTTAGCGAGCCGTTTGACACAACAGTTGAGTTAATTCATGAATGGGCTTCTATACAATTTATGGGTATCATGACAGCGACTGTATATGATCGTGATTTCCATGTTTTCATTATTACTGAATGACTTCGTCCCCCCCCCCGCTTATATTGGTTAGAAATGGATAAAAATGCATACCTTGCGCTCCACACCACATCATCTACAAAATAATGGAATAATAGAACAATGTTAGACTAGCAGAGACGCAATAGCTGCCAGCAATTGCACAGGTTGAATACTGGAAAAATAAAACTGTGTACTTTACCGTTGTGAAAGCTAACACACCGACAATCCACGATGAAGTCATAATGATTTCTCCGTATACTACCTGGTTAGTTAACCTGACACAATACAGCAGGATTATAAAGAGATAGAGTATACCACACGCATTCAGTCAATTGCAAATTTCAAACGCGCATAATTAGGGTTATTATTAATTCTTGACCTGCAGCCAACCTCACCGGCGAGACACACCACTCAATGCTTCTCGCCAACGTTAGCTGGTGACCACAATATAGAACTGATAAAATATTGTTTTGTGTTTCACCCACAACATGGTCGACGTGCAAGTCAAGAATATCTTGTTGGAGTAAGAACTTCAAAGTACGCTATCGAAGTACGTACACTAGCTTACCACACCGTGCATGGGTAGGTGTGCCTTATAGCCTGCTACTCCCATTTCATAATTCCACATTTAACAGTGCATGCAATAGTTAAACCTTGATAGCACAATTTTCAAGGAGGTAAAAGGAACAGATTAACAAAATATTGTCGACTGACAACATTGAGCAATGTTTGCAGCAAAACATTGTTAGTCATTCCCTTTTTCAACAACCCTGAAGAGGTTGTTCATTAATTTTTTCCGTGTAATTGGATTCGAATCCTATGAACAGCAGACACGTAACTTCCGTGTTCCCCGCAAAAATTGAATTTGACTTCTTACCTTTCTTCGGTTATGAATTCTAATACGGTTTCCCTGTCCAACATATTTTGTGTGAGCTGCTTTTATATAAGAAACTCTTCATCTCAGCTCAGATTTCTATTTCCCCTATTGACGTATTTCCCACGCAAATGTCATAACAACAATGCCGAAGTGTGTTCAAGATGTGAACGCAAATGCCATTTTTGATGTCAATAGGGTTCAAGAACGTATCAGCATGTTTTATTTAATGATGAAGGATTAAGCGCTTGCGTTTTGCCATATCATTGTCCTTACTACAACAACACCTTGTAATTATACCTTGGATTATTTTAAAATGACGTCGATCGACGCGTCGGACATCAATGGACAATTTCAAACAGTCCTCAAACTGCAAGGGAATGCTCGTGCACTATTAATACGCCGATTGGCAATTTTTGTGACACATACCATAACACAAGAAACATAATCATGAACTAACTTTATTCTAACCTTATCAGGCACTGTATGCAGAATCAACCTGATATGGCTTTAAGTTGGTCATATTATCTACATGAAATATTCATCGTGCAGGATGCTAGGAGGATACTAAATACGGGTCTTTAATAACCCAATAGCTGTTGTAACCGTTGTAATGATTTAATATCTACTTCCTACATTGTCTTCCCAAAACAATCAGCTATGCATGGTAGTGCTACCAGTGTCTGCATGGCATATGCAAGATTCAATAAACGGCCTATAATATAAAGATGTCATAAACTACCTCAACACGTAGTTTATGACATCTTTTCTTTTTCATCATCGTCATGAACAAGCTTGTCAAACGTCGGCGAATTTTCTTGCGAAGCTGGACTTATCTCTTCAACTTTTTTAGACTCCTTCAATTCTTTTGGTTTCTTTGAAGAAGATGATTTACTTTTTGACGGAATGTTGGACAAAACTCTAAAAATGAAATATGCGCGTTGAATTTATCAACAAAAACGTTTTTCCTGTACGTGCAATCTATATTCAAATAAAAATGAAACTAATAAGGCAAATAATACATAACAAAGAAAACCGAGCAAGAAAACCCGGTAAATTCCCAATCATTCAGGGTGCCATTTCGGCATCTGACATAGTCGTACAATAGTTGTATCGTCTGTTGGTTCGGTTACTATCTCAGTCTATAGCGATATACACAAAAGGAACATTACATGCGAATACATGGGCGAAGATAATGATTATCATGATGAACTTTTATTAATCACAACAACATGCATTATCAGATATAAAGCTGGTCTACAATCCACATGTGAGTTAATTCAATATGTTTTTGTGGTTTTTCTTGTGGTAAAAACACTCGAAAATATGGGTCAAAAAGTCGTTAACGTTCAGATAAACCACTTCAAAACGGGCATCTGAACTCATCCGAAGAGACAGTCTGCTATGATTAACAGTTAATCTACATACATGCACATACCCAGTTTGTTGTATAGATTATATTTTCAATATTTTCATGATGTAACCTTGGTTTAGTATTCAATATTGTAGAATATACCCAAAAATAACATAACGAGAAAGTATTGTTCATACCTTGCCTTCACGTCTTCAAACATTTGAGATACTTTTTCTATTAATTTCTCAATTTCGTGCTGTATAAACAGTTCAAAAGCATTATTATATTGGCAGACAGTTTTTAACGTTAAAGAATTTGTTAATATTATTGAAACGGTTTGGAGGTACCATGGAGCGTGAAAATACAGTGACTACTCACTACTTTTAAATCAGTGACTACATTTTTTCTTACCGCATTGCATTCTGGTAAAATGTACATTTGCGATCAGACTTTTTTGCTACGGTCAATTTTTTGTAAGAAAACAGAATTTTCGCAGTTGCCGTTATAGAATTTTCTAAAAATTAAACATTGCTAGTCTAAAGTGGGGGGTAAACAACTGTGTTTTTTTACTTAATGCGCAGCAGTCAGCATAATACATCATTTTAGTGAATTTCATGCGGGTGTTGTCATGATAGCAGTGCACAATTGGACACCAAAACTGTCATAATTTGAAAGACGAAATGTTATATGATATATGAAAAATTCAACACGAGCTGTTGAAAGTGCGAAAAGTAAGGATGTCAAGCATGCTAGTTACAGCCTACAGATATTTTTTAGCTGATTGTAATTGACTGTGTTTATCTAGATACTAATCTAGCTATACACTTACTCTGTACATGTCGTAAAACTTCGGAACAGTGAAAGCCGTAATGAGACCTATAATAACCGAGGGTACACTGAATCAAAATAGTGTACAAGTTTTAAGGAGAGCTAAGTATATATATTATATATATAGACTAATAGTTTCTGAAATATATATAGAAATTTGATATAGCTTTTAAAAATTCAAATATAAACATGCAAGTGCATGGGCAATTAAGGATACGCAGTGGTAGAAAAAAGTTTGTAAAAAAATTATACAGAAGCTACTACATACAATTCAGAATAAAACTATATTCAACAACCTTATAGTGTGTTGCTAACCATCATAGTAATAATGACCAAGACTTTCTATAATATTTAATTTTTTGTATCCATTTTGTAATATGGATAGACCGCATCTCTCAAACTTACAAAGATACATCAGTGTAATTCCGCTAAACCAATCACCAAGATAAGACACAACATGAACTATCGCCAGCACCTGTTTAATTGAGAAAATATATACAATGGTATTGTATAATAGTATTGTATAATAAATAGTATTAATATTAATTATATCATTGGTTTTTCTTCAGTGTTCCCGAGAAAACAAAATACGTACGATATTACCAGACGACAGAAGTGGATTTAACGGCCTTTTTTAAGGGCAGCCATGCACGATAAAATTTAGAAGCTCATACATGGTTCGTAACGCTTTAATTATTACATCTTACTCATTCAATTTCTAAATCACATCAATCGTTCTACAACCAGAACTTACATATAACTCAGATGAGTTGTACAGGAGTTGTAAAATGGTAGTGACACCACCACCATATTTATTCATGATTTTTACCCAATGCATGTGTCTTGGTGCTATGAACACAGGTGAAGTAGATGGATGTTTGTTGTATTATTCCACGGAGGAGTCGAACCTACAACTGACTTAGCTTAATGCTAGGCCAACAGAGCTACCTGGTTATAGGGCGGTTCAAGCCTGTGAGATTTCGAAATTGAGTCCAATATTCCTTCCACCACGGGCAGGTCACTTTTTTACCAGTTTCACATTCGCAGCCCATGCAGTTTCAGATTGAATCTGGAGCCAGATGCACAATGTTCGGGTTCGGATAGCTTTAATTAATTCCCTGAAGGCTTTCCCTATCTTAACATCATGCTCATCAACGTAAAGCCCATCAACATAATCCTGTAGTCGCGATTTACGCGTCTAGCCCATCCTGGCATGTGTCTGAGATCATGTGACCAGGTAAAATGATTTTGGCGGTGCTACTGCGCATGTGCAGATCGCTATTCAAAAATTTAGAAGGTTTTAATTGCAAAGACCTCTCTCTGAAAGCTTGTCACTGCATGGTGAAATATGCCAATGATAGACTCAGGGCCTGTTCATATGGGCAGAAGTTATCTCGGTTCCCGAGAAAACATTTCGACAATTTCAAGCGAGATCTCGCCTTCTTACGAAAATAGTATGAAACGTTACCTTGCGTTCATATGAGACGAAAAGTTTTCCCGTTAACCGAGATCTCGCTTGATGACCGGCGAGATCTCGGTGACCGAGATAATTTTTATCCCATATGAACACAACTTTCCCGCTTATAGGGCCTGTTAATATGGGAAGAAGTTTTCCCGGCTAGCGAGAAAACATTTCGACAAGTTTACAAGCGAGATCTCACCTTCTTACGAAAATAGTATGAAAAGTTACCTTGCGTTCATATGAGACTAAAAGTTTTCCCGTTAACCGAGATCTCGCTTGATGACAGGCGAGATCTCGGTGACCGAGATAATTTTTATCCCATATGAACACAACTTTCCCGCTTAGCGGGAAAACTTTCTGTTTACACTTTACAAAATCTACACCACCGCGGGAAACTTTACCCAGTAAGCGGGAAAACATTTCTCCATATGAACAGAACAACATTATTTGACCCGTCGAAATGTTTTCTCGGGAACCGAGATAACTTCTGCCCATATGAACAGGCCCTTATTTACCTTTAGAGTGTCAACTACATCCTCAACAAGCAATATTCGACGGCATTCGTGTAATATGGTTTTCACAAATTTAGGCAAAGTCTAAAAAAAAGTGTATCACTCTAAAAACCCCCATAAAGATCATGATTGTTTTGTCGAAATATACTGAATAATTTGTTAGCAACAACTATACCCTATTAGGGGGTATTTTTTGCTCAATCATAAGGGACTGAATGATATTTGTTTGCATGAATCCGGATTTAGTTTTACATATTTATTCCGGATTGTGTTCATTCCATTTTTATTCCGGATTCAACACTCGATCCAGAAGGAAATGTTCTTCCGAAGTCATGTAAACGTGGATTGAGACGACACTCTGGAATTACACTCGGAATGAAATTGATGTTTTTATGCCCAAAATTAAGATTGTTCGAAAAATGAGGAGTTTCATTCACGTACTTGAATGTATAAGTGCTAAAGTCGTCGTAAAAATAAGAGAGTCATTGCATGAGTCTGAAACGAGTTCCAATCCGTATTGAGGTTTTTTATTTACCACAATGTCCTAATCCTCAATTCAATCTTTCATGTAAACACGGATTGATTTTGAAGTGTCATTCGGACACTTTAAATTCAATCCGCCGTATTTACCTGAAAGATTCAAGTAACCCCACCCCCCTTAAGAGGGTTTTTGATTCGCGAAACAATGCCACACAAAAGACCGAAATGACTTCGGGTGATTAATATTTTTAAAACATTAATTAAACAATTCCAAAATCTTTATATTATCCAATCAAACTATTTCAATATCTTTATGTTATCAAATCAAACTATTTCAATATCTTTATGTTATCTACCATAATCAAGAATCTACTTCTCATTTCCAAGCAAGACGGAACATGCGTGCATGCATTTATGTATACAGATTACTTTCAAAACAACTGATAATATGAAGAGCATGTATAAAAATGGTTGAAAAATGAGTGAAAAGGCACTTTCAAGATATGAATTGCAATATGTTTTGCATTAATTTGTCTGATTTATATGAAAGTGTGCATGTACAATTCAATTACTGTGCTAATATGTATTACTACCAATACCTTGCCTCAGTCGAGACATGGTATGTACGTTTTACGTCACTCTGTTTGGCATTTCTAGGTTTGGCAGTGCATTCTTCATACAAGTGAGACAATGATTGTACTGATATACCTACCGTGCCTATTAAAGCGTCAATATCTAATTCCAGCGCCTCTCTATATAAAAAGCAATTATATTAATAACAACATTATTAAAAACCTAGCCTGTACATGACATGAATTCTACCCCCCCCCCCCTATCCCAAATGTAACAGCCCAATATTTAAGACAATTTAAAGCCACATAGGATTCAGAATGTCTCATCTAGCTATCAGTACATTTAATTGCTGAGTGGTGTCAGCAGTTTGATCCAGTCGGTTTTTCCCATCTATTATTTTCCGCAGGTTGATAATAATTTTGAGTGGCGGTATTACTATATTACTATTAGTATTGGTGAAAAATGTATTACTAATAGGAAAAATAGAATTTTTAATTTTTTTAAACCATAAGCTAAACCCTAGGTAGCCAAATAACTGATAGTAAAATAAGTTTGGTTCAATAAATTTCAATATGTTTTTAAGCTAGATTTCATGATGATTATTACTCAGTCTCTCACTGTATTGAAAGGTACGCTTTTTTACAGGCTTATTGACAAGAACTTTTAAGTAATCGTAATGTTGAGTGTTAATTAAGTATCAACAATTAAGTATGTTACCAAAAAAATTAACAACGGATGTCACAATTACTTCAAAGGCTTTTATCAATAAGCCGATAAAAAGTATATATTGCTATTTTCCTTTAAAATATGAAGAAGAATAATGAGCACTAATCACTAACTATAAGCATATAAATACGCAATCATATGTATATCCATCATTTATTATTGGGCTACCTAGGGCTAAACCAGCTACTTTTTGACGCTAAAAGTGTCTTACTTGAATGGATGTTCACATTCTGTCTTTTTTACGGCTGCTTTGAGACTGACGATCAGGCGAAACAACAACGTAGGTAGCAATGATATTTTGAGTAGATATGTAACTACAGTGACTACGCTGAAGTGATGAAAACTGTAGAGTAACATCAAACAAGCAACAAAAATAGGACCAGTGATCTTCGGGTCTCGCCAGTACAATATATCAATGAACGACATGTTCTTGGATGACTATAGGAAGCCAAATAAGATACACCAATATTAAGAACACGAATACAACTATCTATATATACATGCAGTTCAAGTCTACTCGCATGAAGGAGAGATTACTGAAAAATTTAGAATCATTCATCGCATGTTTACCCCCCCCCCCCCCAACGGCTTAAAATGTCTATAATTTTTGGCATATAGTCCGTAAACTATAGACTATAGTAAAATGATTCCGTCATTTAACAGTCACTCTTTTCGGTCGGTATTCGTCTCTCCCTTAACTATCAATCAATCAATATACAAATTTGCAACCAATTACGCGAAAGTAATTGCTAGAAATTGAGCGCGATTTCGAATTTAAGTTTTCCTCCAAAAAAATATTGGTTCCCCATTTCTTCCAACATGTTTGTGTTCCTTTCGAAGACAATTTAAGCAAAAGAATTGCCTTGAACTCTAGCACCACAAAAGCACACAGTGATAAAAACAAGTATATTCATGCGATTACTCAGTCAAACTTTGATACCGTATACATACATGTATGCTTTGCAACAAAAGCGAAAATCGTATGCAATTTATTGGTGCGTTTAGTCGATTTTTGTACTCTTGGTCGAGAACGACATCGATCAGTTTAAGTCGAATCTGCCTTTAAAAAATCTGCCTTTCCCTCCAAAATGATTTCAGCTAAAACTTGATCTTGATATTTATGTCTCATTGACTCATTTGTTAGCCTAGTCGAATGTAAATTTCGCAATCTATGTTTATACGAGTTTTAAAACTACCGCATAAATCGCACAATTTCCACATGTCCACGCCATTGACATAAATACATCGCTTTTGAGCAAATATTTTTGCCAATCGTCTACGCAAGTTATCACGCGCATGCGCAGCAAGCTGCGCTTAACAATAAAAATGAAATTTAGTAAACCACTGACCAAAATTCATAAAGAACGAGATATGAATTTGTAACTATTATATTGCTTCGAAATAACCACTGGACGGATTGGGTACTGACAACGTTCGGGTTAAATGCTGACATAAACTGGGCAAAAAAACGCCTCTAAGAATTCAGCAACAAAAACAAACATTTTTTTGAAGATTGAAGTGCTATAGCAAACATTGTAAAGAAAATCACGAGAGTGCATAAACTCAATAAAAAAGCGCATCGTTTATATATTTATGGTTCGTTTATGTATTTATGGTTTTATTACGGTTCAGAATGTCACCTCTTTCAAGGATACTATTGTAAAGACTCACAAATTATTAATACATTTTGCTTTGCATATACAGAGTTTCTTCATCTGATGAGATGAGTGACCCGATTGACTGCCTGCTAGATAAGTGTAATTCATTTTACTGCATATATATTAGAGTTTTTTTTAAATAAATTTAAGTTTACATTGATACATGTTAATTGTGTATACATATTGACATTTTTGTTAAATTCGTATACCGCCATATGAATTATCATATGCAAAAATAAAAACTAAATTTGCATTCAAATTTGTTGAATAATTTATACCTTTCATCGTGACCTTTGGACTAAACTTGACGGCAAATACAGCAGTATATCATGTGTTGCAGACTGAGCCGCACTTTGTTCTTTTAGAAAGAGTTATACATGATGTACTTCACAAAACGACGAAAACCTCAAACTTTAAATAATATACCATTATAAGACAGTTTTGCCAAGAAAAATCATTTATATACATTGTATTTAATATACATCAATACCGTTAAAATTAAAGATCTATAATTAACGCGAGATATTACATCAATTCTTCAATTTGTTTAGTTTTACAAGTGTAACGTAGCATTTCCTATTTCCAAGCATTTGTGGTATGGCCATGGCCCATCATCCTTGTACATGTATCGACATATTCGACATAAATGTAAAAAATAATTTAAGAGCCAATGTCCGTGCACGTGCATGAACTTTCGTATTTTGTCAACAAAGTATCTATTTTGCGATGATTGTCAGTAATTAAAAACAGAAACAGAAAACAGAATAATTCTGTGTTAGGTCTGTAGTAAAACAACGACGAAGCTTGATTAAGACGCTACTTGTGAATAGCAGCATCGTTGTGTACGATGTTAGCTTGTCAACAGTAAAGATTTTTGAGCTGAGATCAGCATGGAACGGACGCAAATACGAATGCAGAATATCACAGGCAAATAAGAGATGTGTATGTTTTGGTCTATACTGATGCTGCTTGTCACAACACAAAAGCAATATCAGGCAACAGCTGTTCGAGCATATATAAACATTAATCACTTCACATAAAAATATACGCTAGAAGGCTCTACTACCTTTTACCTCGAACGATCCCTTGGTGCTGTGTTCGGTTTACTACGTCGCAATGTACGCTGAGAAGAAACATAAATGGTAATCCTTAGTGAAATCTTTAAAATACAGTAAGCTTTATCATATTATTGAGCCAATATATTGGCAACTGTATGTTCCGTAAGTTGTACATGATATGTACGTACATGCACCGAATGCCCATACCTTAGTGAATATTGCGCCAATTCTCTTTTAGAAGTTTCTCGAGCTTGTATAATTTGTATTCGATCTTTTTGTAATTGCTGTCAAAACATATCTTTTCCCGCGATATATGGGTGTTGTCATTCAATACTTTAGGTAGCGCTTAGGGGACTGGTGCTTATTCACGTGATCTAAAGCAAGTTCGCTTCTATGTGTAATGACACATAATCTAGAGCTCATACAAATAAAATATGGATATTTCATTATCTCGAAAGGTTCATCATTGAACCGCAACATAGCGAACGCAGCTGTTGCGTTTTGTATAAAGTAACACAGTATTGAATGGCTTTACTTTATAGAGGCTACTGTTGCAAGGAAATGCTGCTGTAAAGCCATGAAGAATGCACAAAATACAATAGGACTAAAAGTAACACAGTATTGTATATGACTGTACATAATTTCATATAAAGCAGTCACATTTATCGTTCTTAATTTAAAACGAGCAATCGAAGGCATTCTTTACACCTGAGCCAAACACGAGTGCACGGAGTGCTTTTGAACGAACTGTGGCACTTTGAAGCAATTTGTACGTAGGGCGAAGTATAAATATTCCGCGTTCTTCCCATTCAAATTTTGGAGTAACTACCTAGGTCAGAATGCAGATAATCACATTTTAGGAAATCCCATGTTGAATTTTCAAATTTTTCCCTGAGAGTATACCTCCGACCCTCTATGAGGACATGTTAAATTATTGCCAAAAGGTTATTATTTCATGTTACGCGGACGAATCTACTGTTCCTTGATTCCAGTCTCAGATCAGATCAGATCGAAGGCGGTACATGATTCGAACAACAGACCGTTAATTGCATTCAAATTTCAATCAAATTACAATCAACTCTCGTTTTCATGCTTGGTTCATTTTGTCCAGCAGTCTTTTCAAAATGTTATATTGTAATATTTCCAGAAACACAACGTTTTTCTCTGAGTAAATGATTTCTACTACAAATCCATCCTAACCCCTATTACACAGAAGCCACAGAATGTAACCACATGAAAACGAGGCCATGTGTTAGGAACAGATGTAAAAATGGTCTGTATATGGCTATTAGACACTGAACGCAATTTATATATCTAGAGAATGCGCTTCTATACTTTCGTCAGTCAAAAAGCGAAGCCAAAAACATGGCTGCCGCGTGACGTAAAACGCGTCATATGACATCAGTCTACTTATTTTCTGGTGATTTACCACTGACCACAGCAAGCGATTACTGATTTAGTATATATTCAAAATCCATTCTCAAATATCTTGATATTCGCAGAAATTCAGTCTTGGCATATCAGAACGGAATCTGAATAACATAGATCCATAGTCACATGTACAATTATTTTGCTGAAAATTAAGTCCATTTATTTCGACCCAGTAGAAGTTTATTTGCATGTGTTTACAAAATGTCCGGAACTGTTGGAAAATTAACGAGTTTTCAACGGCAAAGAATTCGCTGTAGTTCTTTTAAAATGCTTGTCAGACTATGGGAATCAATTACTTTTGCTAGCAATTGTACTACTACTCTAAACCTAACTAATCAAATCATTCAGAACCAATATTATTAAACATCATAAATTAACTTTCCCCCTAATAAGCTCTGTCTAATTCAAGGTGTGTAATCAACAGAAAGATGGACAAAATATTACTTTACTACATAGAAGTATCATTACGTTTTTCACCCTCTAGAACAGAAACGGGATGATGCACTTCCGAGACTTGGGGTAATCTTGAAACTCCTTTCTATAATTTCTATGTTTTCCGTGGGCCCATTCTGCCATCTGAAGTAGCCCGGCTAAAGTGAATAGTCCAGCTATATATACAAAATGTCAAAAGTCTTGATTAGATTTGGTTTAGCAACTCCATAGTGGTCATGGTTGATGCATGCAGATAAGGTTGACACTTCCCTTAGATGTGAACACCCAAATAATATATGTATATCACAGAACTCAATCTAAATCCACACCAGGCAACTACCCGTGCAATACAGTTTTATACCTGGAAATGTTTGGGTCATCCCGGTGAAAAACATCCACGCCAAAACCTATGATAAAAAAATTATAAGGTAATAAGCATGACCACCAAATGCCACTATGATGCTTTGTTTTCTCTCTGGACTCCCTCTCACGGCCCCAACTCTACAATGTACGCAAAGTAACCGTTAATCTGGACAGGTTTTTCTTGCACGGATACTAACGGAACCACATAATATGCTCAAAGCTATAAACTTTAAGACAGATCGATAGCAATGTCCTTAGTTGTTTAGATCATTTTTTTACAAAATACGTATCACCAAATGTCAAATAAACGGCGATTGTCAGACAACTTTACGCAAGATTGCCTTGGTTCACAGAAATTTATAAAAAGCCAGAAACCATTTATACCAGAAACCACTTTTCTGGAATACATTTATATTGAAATTCGAAATTGCCAGTAAAGCGTGTGGATATGACGTAATCCGTGAGACTGCGAAATCATAGGCGAAGTATCCCCAGTAGCACAACTATGTATCCTTAATCTACGTCACGATTGTAATTCACCATAGCAAAAAAGATGGCGGATGTCAATTTTACCAGAATGCATTACGGTCTGAAATAGGTTATTTTCACACGTGTTTCAATCCATTAGCTTTGCTTCTTGTCATTTTTTTCTAGGTATTCTTAGTTGATACCCGCAATGCATTCAGGTAAAATCGACATGTCGCCATCTTTTTTGCTATGGTGAATTCATATTTCGGTACGCGTTTGGATTGCCTGATTTGGACGATATACCTCGTATGTGTAGTTTGGACAGGATACCAAATTAAACATCAATGACATTGGGTTTGATGTCGGATAAGGAATTCTTCTTACAGTTGAACCTAATAAGAAAAAATGTCATGCATTTAGTATACACAAACCTTGAAGTGTTTTTATGGATAAAAGGAAACTGTGGCCTCGTAGATAACTTGGTTATTTCGTTATGTTACAGAACATAACTGTATTTATTATATGGTTATGGGTGTTTTACCGCATTTTCCATATTTTCACTAGTGAAAAACGCGTGTGTTTTCCCGCGGGATTTATATGTTCTCTGTTCGCTTGTTTCGACTTCTGACCATATTGTTTTCACCACTTGAAAATAATATTCATGTCTTCGCGCCACTGTGTAATATCCTCTATGTATCCACAACTATGTGACCTGTTAGGGTTAGGACTAATATTAATCCTAACACATAATTGTGCATATATACAGTTATGATCTGCAACATAATGAAATAAACGGTAGCTTTGCCAATCAAGGAAAGTGCTGTATCTGTGTCTCCACCTGGTATTTAGTGGGGGAAGAAGGGGTAGGGGTTTTCCTAAAAATTTGGAAAACTATTTTTTTCAAAATGCTGAATTTTAGATGGAAGCATTTCCTTTAGTTGTCTTGCTTCTCCATCAGGTAAATACCCAGGATGAGGTTTATGAAATATTCTTAAATTAATGAAAATTTTGGATTATTTTTGAAACTTTATATTTCAGTGTGGAAGCACTGAATTTCAGGCTTTCAGATTACATAGATCTACTAATACGTGGTTCAGGGGAATCCATCTCTATAGTAAAAAAATCTTTGTAAATTTGAGGGAAAGCTCCCGCACAATCCCCAAAACCTTAAATACCCCCGTATATCGGGAAAAACAGTTCCTTCCGTTTGACTGCTGTTTTTTAATATTTGTGAGAAAACGTTATCAGTGCAGAGAGTTGTGTGCTGTCGCCATTTTCTGCCATTTTTTTTCTAAACTATGCCATTACTATTATAACAAAGGTCACCAGATTTGTTCACAAATGACTAAATAACCTCTTACCTTTCGGTCGTAAATCTCGCAAGACACAATGAGAGACAAAATTTCCATATTCACCCAGCTAGATGTAAAAGAACTGTAATGCACCATAAATGAAATAAAACTTTACTGCTTCCTATAATTTATGAGTTACTGTGGTTACATATACATAAGCCACCCGTCTTTTCACGAACAAAATACAGTCACGCATTATTGAAATTGGCTCAGCTATCATGCGACGTCGGCAAATACAGTTAAAACAAACTACGACTTGATAGTTCTTCACATCATACTAAACCCAACTCAATATTCTGACTCACAGTACTCTCTCCTATATGAAAAATATTTTCATATTTCTTACAGTATATACGATTATTTAGCTTACCAAGAAGCCAGCCAAACCAATGTAAATCTGACGGTCTCCAAAGGCTTTACAGAAATTGAAGAAAGAATAATAAATTAATTATTGCAATGACCAGTATAACTGATATAAAGAGATTTTAGGTCTATTTTTGAGAACAAAGTACCTCAAATACAGTACCAAATACAATACCTGGTGGAGTGTATAGTGGATGATTCACATAGTAACTGACAAAAGCTGCAAATCCCCTGTAAAAGTATGATATCAAATCGAACATTTAGCCGCAAGATTTCTTCGGTAACGTCCAATAGTAAGATTAAAAGCAGTGTCAAAATTTGCACTTCACATAGTCTAGCATGCACGTCCTAATCATCTTTAAATTTCATCATGGTGACACTTGGAAGTACAAACCAAACGCATAATGCATGCGTTCTTTCTTTACCGCCATTTTGGTAGAATGTTCTCGTTTTTGACAGCGAGAAATGAGTAATAAATGTTTAGATATGACAAATAATATTTGTACTTCTTATTGTTTGTTTCTGAGTCCATGGAGAATCATTCCAAATGAAGGCAAATTCCAAACTGATGTGTTTGCAAAACACGTACGTGTTTGAAAAACGTTTCTGGCGCGAAGTTGTTTTGATTTGACCATCATGGAATGTCAGACAAAACCAACATGGCCTAGCAGTACCGGCCACCTAATACTGACATTGCGCTACATTTCTGCAGGAGAAATTGTACAGGTATATTCTATACTGGAACCAGTGTCTTCTAATTTAACAGCCCCAACTACTTGGCAACCATTGTTAGAAATAGCTTACCAGTAATAGCTGCAGTTCTTTATATTCCAGGAAGCATCATGCAAGTTAACAAAGTAATAAAACAGAAAAATAATTGCAATTAATAAACAGTCGTAGTGGAAAATCCTATTGCCCATTTCTCTCGAGCTTGCTCGAGAGCCCAAGAGGGCGTTTCCATCCTTCTCAAGCCGCTTCATATCTCCAATTCTAAATCGATAATTTCTTTATAGCAAAATATCAGATTCGATCTTGACATCGTTGTAATAAACTTTTAAGGTAGGATTATCAATTCGCATAACTGATGCCACCAAAAATCTGGAACAAATTATCTACTCACCTTAAACAGATTTTTAATAGGCATAGTTCCTTTAGAGAATCTATGGACAAATAATGTTTCTAAAATGCGTTTGATGTAGTGCAATGACCAACAACCAGCTGCAATCCTACAGAAATGCAAACGGATTTTTTTACTTTCACTCTCTAATATCATTAAATTATTTCATGACCATGTAGTGCGCCAACAATGATAACAAATGATAATAATTACAGTTGAAATGAGTATTGTAATGTTATCTCCTATACTACACCTGCTTTCATCACCTATTAGCCTTGTAATAAAGTAAGACATAAATAAAAGATACGTTGTAATAATCTACCACGTTTTTACATAATTTACAACATCAAAAATACCATGCACTCACCAGACGACAGATGCCCTAGGCTTAAGCGATGCTCGTGCACCGTAAATAAATGCAGGCCTTGCAGCAAACATTAGGTAGGCAAGAAGTGGGCCACTATATTCCGTAAAGAATACCTAAAGCAAGAAACAAACCAGGTGATATAAAAAATTTAAGTATTGCAAATAATGTTTCAGAAACATTCCTAACATTCTTTTGACATTTCTTTCTGTGTTGATACTTACAGTGGACCAGCCTATCTGTGGACCTGTTAAAATAACCAAATGAAAGTACATACTTTGTAATTCATGTTCAACATTAAAATATACCGAAAAAGGAAATGTGAAAAAAGCTATTAACATGTACTCGTCTTTTTACTCAAATCGTCATACCTAAATCTTTAAAGTACAGCTTATTTTCCTCAGGAAGATCGAGATCAGCTAATTTGAGTTCATCTTTTATGGACTTCCCTCCTATTAAAGCAGGCAATATAGATCTGTTATGTATATAAAACTGTTTTATCCTTACATTAGTTTGTAGAATTATAGCATAATCTCTATACTTAAAAACCTTGTTCGATATAGAAATAAATATTGATCAGTTTTAGATTGTATATACTAGCAATATGAACTAGACCAATATATATTTGTATATAAATATTCAAAAAATTAATATTTTGATAAAACTGTAACTGTGAAATTTTAACTACCAGACAACTCTGACTTCGTTTGTTCATTTTTAAGCCACACAGTAGACATTGGCCTTTGCATATCTATTGTTGCTGAAAAGGAGGACAACTGTGGGTATTATCATGACGTCAGTGCAACATGTCAATAAAGTCACTTACTCGTTTCTAATCTTAATGATTGTCGACTTGGATAATACTTTGGACCTGCGTGATAAAAAATAAAACCAGTTATAATTTGGGCACATGCATGCAGATCAATAGCAATTCCTAAGTACGCAAACTGTAGAACGATCATGATGATATTTTATTTCTTTATTGTTCTTCCAGATTGGAATGAACCTGGATTCAAGCCTTTTAACGATCATGATGATATAATAGCGCAAACGTTTAATCGCTGTCTGTATCTTAATATTTCATGAATGAGTCTGTTTTCCTGTTTAGTAGAATCAGAGATCCACCATGACACATTCAACAAGAAAATTGATTTTTAATATGTCAACAAAAATGATTCTTCCGCTACTCGCTAACTATGAGAAATAGCTAGCGAGTAGAGTAGCCAATCAAATTACAGCATCTGCACTAGCATACCGTAGCATGATTTTATTGAAAGTAAATAGCGCTTGCAAGCGCGTAAGATATGTTAGCTGGAGGTCTTAAAAGTGAATATTGTGTTGCAGCAGAGCCCCCTCTCCCAACAGTTTGCTTTATCACGTAACCGTCATAGTGGAGCGCAAAAAGCAACAAACTGATTGAACTTATACTTTTTCTCGACTTAAGATGAATTCACAAAGAAAAACTAAAATTACACAATAATTACATTTCAGATGTAGTTTATCTTTGACATCTTTTACTGTTGACGATTTGTCAAGCTGAAAAACATTATTTTTGAGAGTAAACCATAAACATTATGCAAACAGTGTAATGTTAAACAAATATTATATAACACGTCGAGCATTTTCAAAACTTTTAAAATTGACTTTCAAATACTCTAACAATACTCAAAAAGTCGCAGAAAAATCCTGGCTTTATCAATTATGCTTAAATACGGGTTTGGTAATGAGAGAAATCAATTAGATGATCACTTTCGACTACTATCAACGGCTTACAGTGTGGCAGCGAGGACTTGGGCTCTAGTGATCAGGGTGAGGGGGGAGGGCTTGACGATAATATTTAGTAAAAAATAACATGTAAGATGTGGGGTACATGGACGGTCCATTTTTTTACTGCACGGTTTTAAAGGGTGCAATCAAACACAATGCAATGCGCACATTTGTTTACGTTACACAATAGTTGCCGCCATTTCCTAAGCTACGAAAATGGCTGCCTCTGATTCACTACGTAAAGGAAACGGAAAGGAGGGTTGGTAGATTTGGTTGGAAATTACAAAGAAAACAAAAGGAGTATATATAACGGAAAACAAAGACATTTGTTACAAATTTGGATATTTATTCATGTTATCAACAAATCCTTGCGTAAAGAAACGCACGGGTTGAATTGTGGTAGATGAATTTTGTGTTCTTAAAGTAAAGAGAAACGAATCCCAGAGTGATTGAGAGAACTCGAAATAACAACTACCATTTGCCGTGAGCTCTTTCTTTTGTCTATATGGTAGTAAGACCTGTATGTAACCTCTTACAGCGTATTTAACATCTAATAAAATATATTAAATGTTGTTTCTGTAAGCTTTGATGTACATTTAATTATTTAATCTAAAAATGAACCTAGATACCATATTTTTGGCGGTAGATTTATAATTGGTTAGAATTTTTAGTTTATGGAAAAACGTCTTACCGCTTCAAACCCAGGAGAAAAATTTAAATGTGGCCGACATCCAGAAATACGCTTAGTTATGCCTAATTAGGCCTACGGTATGCTAATTGTCTCAAAGTATAGTATTAAGGATTCTTTCTGATATATCACGAAGAGATCCATATTTCCAGTTAGTTAAATGCAAACTGAAAGGTTGTGAAAACATTGAACATTTTAAATATAGGAATGAGGAAAGTTGGAGCAATGAACTATTAAGCTTCTCATTCCTATTCAAATTCATTTCTGAAAAACGAATCATCAAAAAACATGGACAAATTTCAAAGGAATAGGTTTATAGCAGTATAGAAACTGGCTACTTCTAATTTCTCCAGATTACTGCTTGTCAATATTAAAATGATGTTAAACATCATTTGTGAGGTGAAATGCATAACCAGCCAAGATCATGGCAGACTTCTCACATGTTTCAATTAGAGTATCTGAAGAATCAAGCAAGATATAAAAAAGCTGAAAAAGACAATGATTTTTATTTGTTTATATTAAGTTCTTTCAAGTGAATATGGGCATGGTACTATAACTCTATACACCACCTCACCCTTCACCTCTGACAGGAATCAAATATAGTCTATAGGGTAGGAGAAAATTACAGTGAAAACTATAAACAATATAGGGAAAAAATGAGAGCTGAAAAAAACAGGGGAATGAAGTGGACAAGAGACGAGAATGAAAGACAGCCTTGTGGATCAGACTGACTCATATAACTAGGTGAAAAAGGAGGTTGGGACATTAGTATAGGTGAAGTATGTATTTAAAAAGTAAATATATATTATATACATACCAATGTTGTAAACCTTAGCAAATGAGAGTCATTTGCAGAAAAGAGCACACTTCAATTTAGTACCATCCAAAACAGTTAATATTATTTATCAGTATCAATCATTTTGTTTAGTTATTTGGGATAAAGAAGTTTAGACTAAATAAACTGGGGATTTGTTTCCAAAATTATGATTTTTTGCAAGGATCAGATAATTAAGAAAGTTGAAGTGAGAGGAGCTAGGGATATATTAAGTAGGAGCTAGGGACAGAGAATTAATAATAAACCTAGATCATTGAAGAATTATATAAACATTCCTGCAAACAACAGTATCTTAGTATGTTCTAATATAAAGGTTCATATTGGGTAAGTATATTAATATATTAATTACATAGTCAAATCATTTTTAATTAAATTAAAAATATTAAAGTACAAAAGTACTACAAACATTTTCCAAAACAGCAATTTGCTTTCCATTGCTTACACCAACAATCTGAATCTGAATAAAAATAGAATGTTATCATTCATTGCATGTTAATGCACCAAATAATTCAATAAATTCTGAAAAAGTTTTGGAAGATGAAAAATTTGGGCAATGTATATATCAGGGAGTCTCAGAACCAATGCACAAAACAGACTTTAACACCTTAATTCTTTCACTTAATTACCGGTACTAATAACAATTTTTTCTAGGATTTATATAGTATATTGAAAAAGATTGCAGGAAGTCTCAATTAGTGTTCCAATCACTTTAACATTGAATCATTTTATGTGACAATGCATGTGAATATGTTGATATGCATGGCTCAATCATCTCCATATTTTAAAAATTTCCCCTTAATCAATCAAACTATGTACTAGGTTCTTTTACTACCTGAAATGAATTCTGTTTTATCACTTCATGAGATCCATGAAAAACTATATTTTGGCATACTTTAGTTGGTACTACTGACACTCACCATGCTAAGGGCAACACCTACATTCACATTGCCATTCATCATCAAATTAGAGAGTGATCAACTCACTTGTACATGCTAGTTAGTCATAAGAATAGCTGGGTTTCACTCAACAATGTTTGGTGGTCAACTTTACACATAATTTGAGCACTGTTTTGTGCCCTGTGGAAGAGAGCAAAGTTCGTCAAATTGTATATGGGTGCTACCAAAATCAATACCTACAGTAAATAATAAATCTGATAACGGTGTTTCCATTTGGGTTGACCACCAAGCACTAAACATACCACAAGACTCAAACCCACATATTCTTGACTCGTACATCGGCCATGTTGGTGGTGAAGCACAAAAGAATATTTTATCAATTCTATTGTGCACACCAGCCATAGTGGGATTGCAACATTTTCTCATGATTCCCGACAGATTAGTTGGAAGACAAGAATACACAGCTCCAGTCAATCAAGCTTATAGCATCATTGCATGCATTGTGCCAAAATTACATGGCCCATCTATATAATCTGAATCAAGCAGGTCTTGCACAATTTTCTTGAATTATGCATGCTGCAAAGTGATAGTCAAATAATATTTAGTTTATCATGGTATATGATTATTACATGTAACATGTTAGTGACGTTGCTATTGCTACTGCAAGTGATTCATATTTAATAAAGTCAATCGACGTGTAACTGATCGTAACAGACCACACACATTTTATATACCATTACTACGCAAGTAATAGGAAAATGCACTATACGACAAATAAATACCTTCATTGTGTAATCTTGCAATAAAATAACTCACAAGTAAGACCGGCCCGACTAGGTTTTCCTCCAAAAGAAAATATCAAAATGAGCTATCAGCCTATCACTATCGGCATAGTACAAAACGTGGACTGGACCCTGGACTGGACGCAAAATTGGACTCAAAATTGGACTCAAAATTGGACCCAAAATTGCATATGATGTCGTAACGTTACGTTACATATACGGGCATGTTACATATACGGGCATGTTACATATACGGGCTACATTGCGTAATCCAATTTACACAGCCACAAATTGCGTGTTGAGTTACATTATATCGACGTGTTGACTAATCTATCGTGAAGTTTACACATGCCTGAAATTATGGTGAACTCTGTTGTAAAGCGCATTTTTAAAATTGAGTTATAACACATTTTCTCGAGTTCAGCGCACATATATTATTGTACTTATATCTCTATATCCTATGGTACAATATGGCAATTAAGGCATTTTTTGTGTTCTAGCTCATTTCGTCTGAGATATTATAACATTGTCAGCTAATGAAGCATTTAACCATGGCATTTATTCGGCGCGACTTTCTGTCTTATGAATCAAAATACATGCGTTTATATAGTGTTTCTGGCATAATGTTAACTTTTCCATTTCATGCGGTCAAAGCTGAATGTCGTTAAACAAACTGTTGTATATCTAGTAACGCAAGCTAAGAGTTCACAGGACTTGTGCGTCATGATAATATCTTTAAGTCTATGCGTGCGTGTGTGCATTTCACAATACTAAGTGGCAGGAATTTGGGTGGATTCTCGCAATATTCAAGAATAATCTATGACTATACGAACATCCATGACTGTATAGTCATGGATGTTCGTATAGTAATAGATTAATCGATCGAAGCTTCGTAAAACAAAACTCAGCGTCGCGCTTTCCAAGCTGAAGCGCTATACACGTTAACGTTATAAACAGCAACATAGGTACCAAAATAAACACGAATTGCTGAGCTCCATTAAATTATTGAGCATGCGAAGACGGGGGTTGGTTGAGGGGATTCTCAGGTGCTCGACCAGCCTCTGTGCTCACAATAAATCAACAGAACACAATTTACTGTTACGATTATTTTTTTAATTTGTATTATAAAAGTACAAAATCGAATGAGATAAAGATATACTACTGGGCGGGCATGTCGCATTAAAAAAATTATTCGAATATTCCTACACTATTATGGAAAAATCTCGAAAGTTGCAACAGAATTGTGTGCTATTATATTTGAAATAAAAATCAAACAACAATATAAAAATACCATTTACGTCAGTAACGTCACATTGTTAGTCAAAAAATATAAATTTTTCCTGATATCAAGTTGCCTATCAATAATATAGACAACAGGAAACACAATTGACAACAGGGGAAAAATATCATTTACCAATACGGTTATCTGGAAAACACGGACACCGGACAACGCGGACACGGACAACACGGACACGGACAACACGGACACGGATAACGCGGACACGGACAATGCGGACATGGACAACGCGGACACGGACAATGCGGACACGGACAACGCGGACAATGCGGACACGGACAACGCGGACAATGCGGACTGTTTTAATATTAGCGCGTCTTTTGGCGCCAAAAGTATCTATCTATCAATCTATCTATATGTCAGCGAAAGACTAAAATAGTAATTCACCGTTGTCAACTAATATTGAATCATTTAAAGATTATTCTGTAAACTGGATACATAAACCCCCCAAAATGCCTGACGTGCTCAAGTACGATAAACCATGAGTCAATTACAACGTCCTCTATATTACAAGAAAATGAAGTACGCATTGCCAATCTGTGCTAAAGATTAGCGCAGACGCAATTGTGTGAAACTTGCGCGAAAATGAATGAGAGATGAAGCCTATTTCTTAAAGGTAAGGGTTTTCTCTTTTTTTATGGCCTGGATTGCAGTCTGCAATACAAATACGTTGACTATGTTCTCACGACATTCTGTCAACAAATGATTTTTACATTTTACACAAACACTGAACCCACGTGAACGTGCTGATAAACAATACGTTTGAGTAGTGTGAGAATTTAAGAACAAGTGAAGGAGACAATAGAACGCTATTGTCCGCTCGTTGTAACTTGTATATTTTTATTTTTGTTCTACCGCAATACACATATTTTAATATATATTACAAATATAAATTAATGTTCATTGGGCCTCAGAGCTACTAGAAATCTTGCATAGGCTTTTATTTAGACGCCTTCTTACAATGACCAGTTGTTTTGACACACATGACACATACATTGGGTTAAAATTAAGGATCTCACCGAAGTGTCGAAACGCTGAAAAATAACGCATCATCGCCACGCCCAAAAACATCGACAGCCCCGCCCAAAATCGTGCACTTTCATACTTTTGGCATAGTCGGCACGGCTAGTGAAAATGGGTGAAGTTAGTAAGCTCGGACGAACTTATATCCGCGGAAAGGCAATTAATGATGATTTAAGATCCCTCGTTATTGACCAAATAGTTGAAATGGGAGGCGACCCCGCGGCAGGATTTTTTCAAGGAAGCTACAGTGCTGTATCCTCTAAATTAAAACTTTCGGTGGAAACGATTCAAAAAGTCTGGAAGAGGTTTTGTGAGTCTGGCGAGGTAAAGCGTCATGAATCTTGTGCGAGTGGCGTTAAACTTCTAAAACCAGAAGATATGCAACTAATAAAACTTCTGAAGATGGATAGGCCATCAATGACATCGGGCGAACTTTTGAACGAAGCAACCGAACTTTGTTTTAATCCGGGCGGGATCAGTAAACAAACTTTGAACAGGGCTGTCAGAAATTACATGAATGACGGAAAATGGTCGTGGAAGCGAATGATTAGACCTGCTGCCGAGAAATTCACGCAAGAAAATATTGAATACTGTCAGGCATTTCTCGACTACATTTCAACTGTAGACCCGCGCGAGCCGAAATTTTTCGATGAGTCAGGCTTAAAACTTCCCGACGTAGCAAATCCCAATTACGGCCACTCGCGTATTGGAACACCTTGTGTAGAAATATTCCGAAACATGCAGACGCCAAATATCACGCTCAATCTGTTGTGTGAAGCAGACGGAATTATGTACGCTAACACAGTATTTCTCTCAAACTCAAAGTCGAAAACGTCCAAAGAAGAGCAACAAAAAGGATATTACAACAACGCAAGGGACAGCAGGAGTACAAGGATCGACTAGTTGCATTAGATCTTCTACCACTTTGCTATGATAGAGAGTTAAAAGACTTGACATACTTTTATAAGGCATTGCATGGACACATTGGCATAGACATTTCCAACTTTGCCTCCTTTGTCAATAATCGACGGACCAGGTCAAGTAATTTGAGAACACTGAAAACACCATATTGTCATACCAGCACCTTTCAGTCATCTTATTTTAACCGTATAGTGAAACTTTGGAACAAGACCATTCTCGTTACTCCTCAGAGAAACTTCTCTACTTTAGTGCTCGTTAAAAGGTCAATTAAGCACTTGTTTACATGGACTTTCGTGCCTGACTGTTCTTGCCACAGGCAATCAAGAAGTCGTTAAATGTGTAGTCTCAACAGAGGCGAGTGATGAAATTCCGCGATGATATTGTTCCTACTTGCTTACAAGCTGATTTATATCATTCTACTCTTCATCATTCGCTTCTGTTAGATTGTTCTGCTCTTGTTGTGTTGTGTTGTGTTGTGTGTTGTTTGTTCTATTGTGATACTGTACAATGTGTACATACTTTCTATATTACTGTGAGGGAGTGAGGGAGAAGCAGGGCCGTGGCTAGAGCATTAATTGGGGGGGTGTATATTCATATATTCGTGTTATGCCCGACTAATTTCTTTTGAAATTAACCCTAATGACAACCGATTTCAAAAGAAATTAGTTGGTCGTAACACGAATACATGAATATACACCCCCCCCCCCAATTAACGCTCTAGCCACGGCCCGGGGAGATGCCTTGCATGGGACGTAGTTACTGTCCCGTTCGCATATTTCCCCTTCGGGCTATTGTTTGCATGAACTCCAATAAAGAGCAAAGAAAGGCCCAGAAAAATGATTATGTCCAAATGAAATTGATAATTAAAAATTCGTTGGGCCATACGTGCACAAAAATGAAATAAACTGCTTATTGACATAGCCCTATTGTAACAAAGAAAACGTTTATCACAATATTTTTCTCCGACAGCAGCCACTTTTGCTATAAATGGTATTTTCTACTCTGGATAGGCTAAAATACATCCCGGGCGTCGCATTGATAAAAAAGATCAATTGACATAAGTGGTAACATACAAACTATTATTTCACATTGAATTGTTACTTTATAAAATGGTTGATATCATTTTTTCTCATTTTCCACTTTGATCGCTTTTTTTCGTATTTTTACGTGTCCGTGTCCGCGTTGTCCGTATCTGCGTTGTCCGTATCCGCGTTGTCCGTGTCCACGTTGTCCGTGTCCGCGTTGTCCGTGTCCGCGTTGTCCGTGTCCGTGTTTTTCAGATAACCTATCAATACTTTATGTAATATACAGTGTTATCGAACTTCTACCTTGTGCCTCCCGCGCCTATCACGCACCATAGACAATCAAAAGAATGGACTGGAAACGCAAGCTAAAGCGTCAATGTTGCTGACGCGACATCCGTGATACGGCCTGATATGCTATAATTTGGAACCCTGTAACTTCACTTTAAATATACTTCAAGACTTTCTATTTACATATTTCAAACAAGAACGGCAATGTCTAAGCAACTATCGACTTTTAAAATTCTTTATGGATATAACAAAGTTAAAACCCACCGCTGAATGTTTACGTTCTTTTTAACTACAGAAATGTCGCCAATGTTGTAGTTGAAAAAGGGTTTACGGAAACATTGAACGGTGATTTTCTGCCTTGTTTATCTCTCTGAAAAGTTTTAAAAGTTGATAGTTGCATTCACATTTCTGTTCTTGTTTAAAATATGTAAATACGGAGTCCTGAAATGTATTTAAAGTGAAGTTACAGGGCTCCAAAGTAATGCGTATCACGGATATCGCGTAAACTTTAGCTTAACTTGCGTTTCCAGTCCATTCCTAAGACTGTCTATGCACGCACTGACTTGCGCGCAATGCTTACCGCACCGTAATCAAACTCGTATTGCACTCGGAAATATATACAAAAACACAATTTTTGACATGGGCGTATTAATCCTGGACAAGTGGTCCATTTTATCCTGGACAAGATCATGGGTGTAGATTGTGTGTGTTTATTGAAGGTGGGGGGAGCTTGAGCCTCCCCCTCCCCAAAATTCATAGTAGCTTAGGCCCCCCACCCAAAAAAAACAAAGATTTCACAAGTGGGCTCAGGCTCATGAGAAAATTTTGCTTAAATCAATTGCTGTAACTATACTAGCTAACTCTGCAACACTTGATTTTGCAAAAAAGACAACTTTTATACATAGCAAGTTTATTTTAATTTGCAGATTATTTGTATTCATAGGTCTCAAAATGCTGGAAATGTACTTCAGGGTCCCTAATTTTAAATATTTCCGGGAGGCATGCCCCCTCCCCCCTCCCTAGAAGTTGCGGCAGGGGCAGCCATCTAAAAAGGGCACTTGCTTCTTAGCATACGTTTTTGGACCATTGGAAGACCGTTTTTGGACCATCTATTTTTTCTGTATTAGTACTTATTTATTACCTAAGTAAGTACAATATAGAATTACTAATACAATTATTTCATTCCGTTATTCTGATTGGGTTGATCAAAACTTTATTCCTGTTTTACAATTTGTTTCATCAATACTGATAAATTAAAAATATACATAGTGATTAACAAAACATAACTTCTGTAAATGTCAATAATAGAATATCCTTCAATCCTTCATTCAAATTGTCGAAAGTACTTGCGCCACTGTTAACGTTTGCTTGAATAAAATCTTTAGCAATCGTTGACATGCAGACATCGTCATTCGTCAATCCTGTTTTTTAATCGTGCTAAACATTTTATTGTTCTAACTGTTTGCGAACATTGTTGACCGTACCCGCGATTTAATCCTTCGCATGACGCTAAAGCTTCTTTTTGCAGCAGTTGCTGACGCTAGGGCACGGCATCGTAAAAACACAACAAGGAAGGCTTTCTTTGGAACTTTGTTTGTTGCTCAAGACACCACAAAGAGTGGAAACCTTTGTAACTTTCCTCGCCAGAATGGTAGATTCTTTGTTGCGTGTCCATTTTCATCTTGGCAGGCAGAGTGAACAACTCAGTAGGCGCTTGTTATATTGCCTAAAATATTCACACACCTCACCCCCCCCCCCCTCCCCCGCAAACTTGCATGGCATTGAACATTGCATTTAACTCCGACACCAGCACCATGTATCGCTGTATCGCTTTTTAGTATGGCCATAATTATAAGCAGGCCATTTTTATACTCTCCTTGTAGGGTCTTAAAAGTTATGACCCTTCCCATTTTTACATCACCCCTTGTTAGTTTCTGACAAATCTTTAACTCAGACAATCAAAATGCGAACACTTTTATTAATTAAATAAAAAACCATGGTGTCTGAACGTCACTTTTGAAAGACAACTGAAGGGAACATTTATTCCGGGTTATGCATACAATATGCTACTAAACATTGAACTGGCCTGCTACACTAAACAATGTATACTAAACATTGCCATACTGAACATTGAATGTATACAATGGCTATATAAAACATTACAAAATAACCCGTAACGTTTTCGAAAGCGAAAATTTCATCGCCGAAATCGATAATTGGAATTTGCTGGTGGCAATGATGCTGGTGGCAGTGTTGCTGGTGGCAGTGTTGCTGGTGGTTGGTACGCATTCTAATTCTATTATTTCTATGGTTTTAACATGCTTATCAATTAAAGTAATATATGTATGTAAACTGAAGCTGTGGCGGCGGAATCTGGCCTGAACTGTAGAGATGATTTACATGCCATTATTCGACAAAGAGAATAACAGGAATGAGTAATTAGTAATTGGAATTCTGATTCACGTAAAAATTAAACCGAGACGTGATTGAACTCGTGGAGTTCACAGATCCTCATTAGATTCAAGTAAGGGCAAATTTGAGAGTTCATCTGATACTTGCATCCAATTAAACGAAACTTAAATTACTGATTTGGAGATAGAGGAAGTTTTGAGTCTACTAATTTTAGCCTTAAGTTTTGAACATCAAGGAAGTTTTTAGTCGTTAAGCGAGGAAGTCTTTAATCTATATTTGTATGCATTTTATATACCATTTTTAACTATACCCCACCTTTTATAATTTAGGTGTTTATTTCAAGGACATTAATGAAAATGTCTTTGATGATAAGGCTAATTTTTCGCTTCAGTTATAATTGTGTGCACGCAAATACGAAGCCGTCCTCGCACTCGTCTTGGCAAGTAGATGATTATTGATCATATTAATTCAGTTAACCTGCTGAAATTGACAATCTGCTCACTATTTTATTTTCTGTTATACAGATATTAAAATTCTCCCTAAGTTTCACATTGCGTGACTAGAGTACAATTCAAAAGTATATAGAAGGGGCGGTCACCTGCAGGAAAAATAAAAACTATCAGGAAGATCAGAAATGAACTGTAATTATTTAATGACGCAAATGTTAATCCAAGGATATATACCGACGCCCAACAGTCCCGTGTCCTTCATAGCAATCCACCTGCGCTCTGAAACGATGTCTGCATTTATAGTAGGTGCAATAAAGATTACCTTTGGCTTGATATCAAAGAAAATCTGTGCATTCGGTGCTAATAAACTGCACAATGGCGGGCTTTTTGACAGGCAATTTAGAGATTTAATCGTCAGCGAGCTTGCTGATATCAAACTTAAAGTGGACGCTCTTTCTCAAAAAGAACTTAGTAGCGGCATTAGCTGGTTTGATAGAGGAGTAGACCGTCTGGGAAAGTGCTTTGAGACCTCTAGTGATTCAGTCGATGGCATTGGTCGATCTCAGACACGGAACGCTATTGAGAAACATTCGTTGACATCTATTACCGAGATGTTAGGTATCGAGCAAGAACTTACAATTGCTCACGCCGTTGGTAATTTGAAAAACATTGCCAATGATCGCTACGAGCGCGCTGAGGAATCTTTTAAAAATGCTGCTAAAGATGCAGGAATGGCATTCTGTAATCCTGCGCTAGATATCAAGAACAGAATTCTTGCATGCAAAGTTCGTATTGCCAGCGAGATCCTCGGAAATTTAACTGATCCTGATCTAGCAGCCAACGATTGTGTTGGATATTTAAAAGAATTGCACAGACTGCCTTCCATAGTCGCAATCTTTGATGAACAAGCAAGCGGAGGAGTGAAACGGCGGATTAGTTCAGCAAAACGCACAGAACTTATAGAATCCGTTATTATGATCAATCTGTCCTTGCTCAATTTTATCCTGAATTTTGCAAAGAAAGAAAAGAATTCCTATGTCACATTTGATAGCTGGCCATTGATAGTATCGGGCACAACGGTTTACCACCCACTGTATTATGAAGTCAGTAATAATATAATGCAGCAGGTAACACCACCGTGGTGCATTAGAACAAATCCCTTGCTTGATCATTATAATAAAGATCTTTCAGTGGTAAATAGCAAAGGGGATGTAATACGTTGTCCTAACCCTACTCAGAATTCCCTTCAGAAACTCGACAGACATACAGGCGAGTTGCAGATCTTGACAAAAGGGAACAAAGAAGATATTCAATGCATCTCTTTAGCTGTCGATGAAGATGATACGGTGTACTTACTGGTATGCCTTTGGGATACTTGTAACAAGACATTAAAAGATAAATTACAAAAGTATCAAAATAGAGCAGCGAGAATTATTGCCGGCGCTAGCTATGAGATCAGGTCTGCTGACGTACTTCAAGCCCTTGAATGGGAAGACTTAGAATCCAGAAGAATTATAACCAAAGCCACTTTAATGTATAAAATTTTGAACGACTATAGTGCTCCGAATTTGAAAAAGTTATTTAAGAGAAGGAATTCCTTACAAACTTCTTACGCCCTCAGAAATTCTCAAAATGATTTAGACCTACCAAAGCCTAGACGTGAATTCCTTAAAAAAAGCTTCAAGTATAGTGGTTCTAGACTCTGGAACAATCTCTCGCTTGAAGCTAAGGAAGCTCAATCAATTTGCTTGTTCAAAGACTTTGTAAGATCAACTAATAATCTGTTAGATTGAATAAATCCTTATTGTAACTATTAATATTTAGCCGGATCACACCAACTTTTTGTAAATATGCATGCTATTTATTTTTTCTTCTTTCTTTCCTTTTCTGTCCTTTTGTAAATATCTTCCTTGATTCTTTTTTAATTGTTTGACGCCCCTTGTGGAAACCAACTATTTTGTTGACAAGGCTAGCGTCAGTAAATAAAGTTTTACATACATACATACATGTGACAGCCAGAGAAAATGTTACAGCCTTTGTGTTTGTGACAGAAATGGCAACATTGATAACTACCCTGTAGAATTCCTAAAAGGGAGAGAGTGTCACTGTTTTGGCATAACCAAAGAAAAAAGGCTTATTTTTTGTTGTGAATTCGAGAACAATGTTCACTTAATTTACACAAGCGATAGAAATGGGCAGCTAAAGGATTGCTTTCCTGCACGTATTCCTGAGAAACTTGTCGTAAAAGACATTTTTTGCTCAAACTCAAACGAAATTATACTGGTCGCAGTAAAGAGCAACAACAACAGCTCTACCATTCGTCTTTACGTCTACTCAGTGGAAGGACACTTAAATGGAATCGTTAAACTGAAACTGCCTTCTCGTTTGAGTTCTGCAAACTCCTCTATAGTGAAGTATGATTATCGCGCACAGCGGTTCATATGTTTAACCAGCACAGAGACCGGTAGCAGCTGCAAATATATGGAGTTCTGTCTGACTGGTGATTTGAAAAGATCCTGTGACTTGAACGTTAAACACCCGGGGCTGACCATGAAGCCAAATCTAACCTCTCATCCGAAAGGCATCGTGGCTTTGGTATGGCAAAATGGCGCAGTGTTTATGACGCATGGAAGTCCTTGTTCAGTTCTTGCGATAAAATAGATCCCATATTTATAACTTCCCTCTGAGACCCGAACGAGACTACGTAGAAACACTGTTCGTATATGTTACCACGTTGTTAATGGAGAAACGTTATACCTTCCGAATTAGGTCTTTAGAGCGTTAATTCATGCGATAAAACAAACCTTTGAAGTGCTTACGTCACTCTAATGTCGAACAATCAATTGCAAAGCAATCTGGGAAACTTGTAGGACAAAATGATCATATCCATAGAGATTATAAATAGTAATACAGAAGTATCGAGCACCTAATAGTAATTATAGGTATAATAAGACGTACTGGGGTTTTTTACTAGTTGCCGAATTAACAAAGTCATCAATAAGCGTAGTTAGAGTTTGCTGCATTCCAGCCTGTTACTGTCAGCCAAATCTCTCATCTTTTACATGGACTTTCTGGCAATAAAGCCACTGGCATTGATAAAATTTCTTGCAAAATTATCAAATTAGCCGCACCAGTTATCTCAGACTCACTGACTCTTATTTGTAATCAGGCTATTACTCTATCTTCCTTTCCTGACGAATGGAAAATAGCTAGGGTAGTGCCTCTGTATAAAAATGGTCAACGTAACATTCCTGGAAACTACAGACCTATATCAGTTTTACCGGCCATTAGTAAAATTATGGAACGAATATTGCATGATCAACTATATAACTATTTAACAAAATTTGATCTTGTGAGTGATACTCAATTTGGATTTCTAAAATTCCACTCCACAGCTAGTGCATTACTAGACTGCACTAACGATTAGTATATAAATCTAGACCGAAAAATATTTAACCTAGTAGTTTTAATTGATTTAAAAAAAGCTTTTGATACTGTTGATCACCAAATTCTATTAAGCAAACTAGAGCTTTATGGAATAAAAGAGCAAGCTCTAAATTTGCCCAAATCTTATCTCACAAACCGAAAACAAAAGTGCCAAATAAAAAACGTTTTTTCATCTGAACGCCTGATCAAATGTGGTGTACCACAAGGCTCTATTTTAGGGCCATTACTCTTCTTGTTGTACATCAATGATCTACCTCACTGTCTAAGCAAAACAAAACCTCGGTTGTTTGCTGATGACACAAATTTGACGGCTTCAGTGAATTCAGTGACTGACCTCGAGGCTGCAGTAAATTCTGATTTGGAGAACCTTAGAAAATAGTTAATAGCTAATAAGCTTAGCCTCAATGTGGCTAAGACTGAGTTTATAATAATTGGCTCGAAATCCATGACAAAAAATATTTCTAATCCACATCCGAATGTTTTCATTGAAAATAAACAAATCAAACAAGTTTATGAGTGTAAAACTCTTGGGGTAAAAATTGACCAGCATTTGTCTTGGAAAAGTAATACTGATAAGATCCGTAAAAAAGTATTAGCAGGAATCTCTGCTATTCGTCGAATCAACCGTTTGTTGATCAAGAAACACTTATTTTGATATATAACGCTATTGTTCGTCCGTACTTCGACTACTGCTGTGAATTGACGGGGTCAGCGTGTATAAATAAAGTTATACTACTACTATGTACTTGTGGCTAAAGAAAGAGTATGAGGCGTAATAAATAACAGCTTTTTACACAACTCTCTTTGTAAAGGCCAGTTTACACAAGCAATTTTTGTTGCGATTCATAGTGCGGATATTCCTATATTGATATGATGGACACGTATTTTAGATTTTTTCACACCTGTTCATCCCCCCCCCCCCACTCCCCATGAGGGCAGTCTTATGCAAATAAATTCAGGATATAAATTCAGGATATGTAATAGATACACGACATAACGCGATACGCATGTTTAGCGCTCATGGTGGTCAACTCCGAATGGAAACAGTTACATAAGGCACATAAAGCGGTAGTATTTGTAAAGTTTGCCATCAAGCGTCATCCTATTGTAAAAGTATGGAGTCCATTTTACAATTTTAGCGATTCATTACGAGTTCAAGACCTCAAAATCATGTATTTACCATCAAAAACTTAATTTAGATCATTATAGGCCTTAAGGCTCGACATAGACGTACGAATATTTCCCATTTCATGACATGATGAAACTCCCAGACTAAGAAAATTCTATAATACCTGTATATCAGTAATGACCTAAAGCGTTCAAATTTGCGATGACGAGAATGGCGGATCATCTATTAGTACTTGTGTTCGAAATGTTCGATAAAAGATTTTCCATTTTATTTATTTTTTTGATATTTTTCTACGTTTCTACGGCAATGTATTTATCCTAGAAACACAAAAACATAAAAAGAAAACAGCATTGCTTAATTTAGTCATTATTGGATTAATATTAGGATTACATATATTCTATAAAGCATGAAACCGGATATAACAACATATATAGCGCTAGATGATTGTCACGGAAACAAGTATTTGTAATCATTATGATAGCTAAGTATAGAGTCTGACTAGATAATTCAGTTAACCGACTGCAATTTCCTCCTTGATTTAAAATTGAAGAGGCTTTTAGGTGTTAGGCAATTAAGCCAAACAAATATATTGCGTTACTACAACAAACTATATTGCTCAAATTTTACTGTTATATCATAAGCTGGACATTATACTGCAAAGGTTATACACATAGACTGATAATATATTTACAAAGTCTCTCCACTCTGCAGGTGCTTCCATGGCCTTTTGTTTATGTTCCGAAATTTGCGCTAGATTCATATCATCAATTTATGGCACAAGTTTAACGATATAACCACAAAGCTTGTGCCACAGTATGAGGAACTGACAGAGGGGTCATTCAATTGAAGTTTGAGTGTCCACGCACATCGCATTACCTGATCTCATTACCATTATGCCAGCTCGTCAATTGCATTTTCTGGCCAATATAACGGTGAACTGGCAGTTGGCAGCCAGTAAACTGCATAACTGGGCCACCGTGTTGCGCTACGGAGTGGCTCTGCTGTCCATTCGCTACACTGTGTCTGTGCAGGGAAGAAAAATATATACATAGTAATGATTCCTTTCGCTGTTCCGTCTATTATGAGTGAAACTAGAGGATATTGCATATCGGCCGTGAAGACATGTCGCTACAAATGCACACCGTCGATTTGTGGTTCATGATTTCTAAACCATTTGATTGAATAAAATAGCAATGACTAAAGTTGTGGTTGAGAAATATGGGTCCAGAAGTAACTTTCATGGGCCAAAATACAACACAACCTGTAACCGTATTATGTCCCTGAACATCCACCCCACACACACACACACACATACGGCTCGCTGCATGCCGCGCGGTATGGCAGTGAGGTTTGTGAGTCATAAAGGCAAAGGTTTTATTTTAAAAGCGTTTTAAAAGCCAAGCGAAAATCTTTCAGTGTACAATTTGTGCTTTCTTTCTTTCAGAAAACCGCTTTCGGTGATAACAAATTAGGAGGCAGCAAATTAACGTAGCAAAATGGCGACGGTTCATTTCTGAAGAATTGAAAGTGATTAACAACACATATTTTCCAGCAGCATTTCAATATATTCGAAAGAGTCGTATCCGATCATTAATAATAACGATTGTTTCCTCGTATTTCAGACGATGTTTGGGGCGTTTTGGTTGCCATGGCACGAAATACGCGCATACGAAGACATGTACATACGTCATCTGGGGCGGCCCAACTTCCGACTACTGTAGAGATTAATTTAGCAGAAGTTTGCAATACCAGAAATATTTGCATATCTAGTTTTGGCACCTACTATACATGCAAATATGAACTCTAACCTTCTTACAACTCGATAGTGTTATCAGTTCTTGTACTGCTCTAAGCAATCTTTACGAGTCCCGGTATCGTTGCAAGCAACCTTTAGCAAACATGTCACTGTACTAAACTGAGTTATCTTATTAAGCAATATGAGACAAGTCACATCTTACAATCATATGCTTACAAGTCATTACTGTTGGTGGACAACAAGCCTTAACAATTTTTGCAACCTAATGACAATTGTTCTTGAAGGATTTCTACAATGATTTTATGTATCTTGGTGTTCTATGCTCAGGTGAAAATAATGTTTGTTTTGGTGTTACTCTGTCAATACTTATAGGAGGAAACTGAAGAACACGGAGGAAACCCTAGAGATTCGGCACAGATTGCCGATGTGCCGCGTCATAAGTCTTAAGGTCCCTATTAAAAACGTAACGCGCTACGGAAAATTCAAGTATAATACCAAAAATATCAATAAAACGTTTCCTTGCACAGGTCTATATTAGGCACGAATTGGCCAAGTGAATTAACGACCGCGAGCAGTATATGCTGGGTATAGTACACACTAAGTCAGACGGAAGTCAAGAAATATACCAGTCAATTTGCAGTTTTACAGTTTTGCAGGAAAATACATTCAATTAAACTTTAAAACTGCGGTTAACTGCCTAATAACTGCCTGCATGCTTAGTAAATTTGATTTCTTGTGTGGTAATTAAATACGACATATTATTCAGGGTTTTCATAACACCTTTATGCCAAAAACAATTAGAAAACACGGCTGACAAACGTTTAATTTAGTTCTACGAAGCGAAATCAGAAGCAATCCGTAACTAAGGCAAGTGTGTTTTTGTAATATATCGATACAGGCAGCTCTGTATAAATTGTGCTGAGAGAATGATCTAACAATACAAATTGTAAGTTTCCTTATTAATATAATCCTACCTTTAATTCATTATAATCACACAAATTATTAAGTGCATTCAGAGAGTCCTATTGTTCCTAGCTTATCCAAAATATCTTCAACCTTAGCTTGCCTGACCCAGAACTACTTATATATTTATTCAATAATAAATCGTTTTTATATTTGCGTCGTTACTTTTTCACTCAGAACAAACTTTCATGGAGCTTAGAACATACCAGCAGATTAACACATTTGAATTAACACACATGACACATGAATACCGCACACCGGAACTAATTCAGTGCAACGGAACTGTTATTCCGCCAATAGAATAGAAGTTACATGAACAATAAAACGTCTATATATGTTGGTTGTAATCATTAAATCAGTGAAGACGTTTGGCAAAATCTCATATGCATTCAGGGGATTCAACCTGTATGCATGCACGATTAAACTAAAAGCAGTGTAACCGACAAGTTCATATGATGCAAAAAATAATCCGAAGAATAACACCTTGAAGCCTAAGATTTAGCATGAGTTGTGAAATTTCGATGTTATTGCAAAACAATCGTTGGTTTGAGTATATATGCATGATTTTGCAATAAAATCGAAATATCACAATGAAATATTACAAATTTTAACTTGCCGATCTGAAGAGTTCGAATCTTATATTCCAACTGCAGATACTAATCTTAATTAATCGGATTAGTAATCGGGAAATATGTTTGATGGAACTCATGAAAACCGCTATCAGGACTAACTGCAGAATAAACACTCACTAAATATACATTGATTGTTAAATACTACGAATTACTGAGTATCAGACAATTTGAAATGTTTTTCGTGTTGTATAATAAATATATCGCTTCACTACCACAAATTATATCTAAAGGTCAAGGTAGAAACATACAAATTACAAAATCGGATTGGCCAAAATCTTCAAAACCTGACGCAATTTAAACAAAATAAGTCAAAATGCATAAATACAGAATGCCTAATACGGATATTGACCCTTCTATTCGGTATCGATTCGTGTGCACTAGTAATCTCTCTAATGATTCCGAATAAGAACCTTTTATTAAACAAGTCCACTCTCTAATAGGCCCGCCCTCACTTCTCATTGAAGAATTCAATAACATATTTAAGGCCTCCTATTTAAAAAAACACATTTCTTTTCACACTAACTTGTTTTCAAATCAAAATTGTCGTATCATTTTTGTGGATAAATAAATAGTCTCTCTTAAACCCCTTCAAAGATCAAGATGTGCGAAGAAAACAAGCCTCCCGAGGGGTTAAATACAGAGATTACTCTGAAGTATATTGTAGCATGCCGCAAGGTAATAATTCTGGAATTCTTAAACACTGTGGCTTTAGTCCAAGTGAACTGAGTACTTAGAAACCGAAAATTGGCATAAATAGCGCTTGACAATGGCTTGGCATTGGACAAATTCAATGAAAGCACTATTTCTTGTATGCCCTGCATGAAAGGAGTAACCATCAGGAAGAAATGCCTGCTCAGATAACACACGCGAAAAAACAAGCCTCCCGAGGGGTTAAGTACAGAGATTACTGTGAAGTATATTGTAGTTACATGCCGCAAGCTTATAAGTTCTTTAATTCGTAAACACTGCATGGCTTTAGTCCAAGACCAAGTGAAGTTAGCATTTAGAAACAGAAAATTGAAGCGCTTGATAGCCCTTGATAATGGCTTTTTTAGCATTGGGCTTGACAATGAAAGCACTGTTTCTTTTATACTCTGCATGAAAGGAGTAACTATCAGGAAGAAATGCCTGCTTAGATAACACACAAAGTTCTGTTTACCCTCCTCATGCTTAAATAACCCGAGGTTTAAAGTAAACTGGGTTCTTAAAACTTGCCTTGGGTATACAGAAACATGTCGACGAAATTAGTCTGACACGTATACATGTTGGTAGGAAAATACCACGAGTTCCCTCCCATTATTATTTCCAAATGTTCGGTATAATAATGCAATGCAATACTACCAAATCTGCTGTAACGCAAGAACAATTCATAAATTTCTTTCGAAGAAATGTTGGCAGACTCATCCTTTACCACTATGTATATCTTATATACATTATATGCAAACAAATATAATTCAGTTTCTTGAATGTACTACTCTATAGATCCGTTCGCATCAGATCTCAATACGCAAACAACTGCCAGTATTCCAGATTTTAATGTTAAAAACATTTATGCATGCAGGTATAATTTACCAGTTTAATCCTCTTATCCCATGACTAATCCGATACTTTTTTAAAGTTTGAGACAATGCTCTTGATAGCTAGACCTCCACATACACCCCTCTTCCCTCAACGATATTAATTGTAAATATAGGTATGGCAAAATATAATGCAGGATTGTGCATTCACCCAGGCGATGTGTACAACCACCATGCAGCCATGCATTACTTGATATACACTTCCATTTCAGACCTGATAGCTGCAACGGTATATCTGTGAGACTAAATATATGTAGTGCAAAGTACACATTCATGTAATTTTAATATATCTATACCGCAAATCTAGAATTTATAGATGTACATTTAGTCATATAATTGATAAATTATTGAATATGTTCTGAGAGCTGCATTTTAGACTGGCTACTTTGCGGTTTTAATTAAGCAAGGTAAAATTTGGAAAACATTTCATCACGAAATAATTGCAAGCAAACTGAATGTGATCGACGATGCTTTGCGGTGGTCTTGGCTCGAGATTAATTGATACATTTTGTTTGTACTTGTGCATCATATTGCTATGGTGAATTCCTTGGCTTACCATAAGCCAACAGATTATCAATGGAGAGGAATTAAATTCACAATCGTCGCTTACTTGAACTGGTGCCGAAACGTGAGTGATTGATGCGCATGCGGCAACCGCAAATTGTATATATATATACGTTTATTCCAATATTAGCAAGTGTTCATTTTGCACTGCAGTTGTGAAGATGAAGATACCCAGAGCCAGAGTTCAAATGGCAAGCGTCGTTCAAGATTCTAGGTTCCACCCCGTAGAAACCCTCGAATTGTTTTCGAGAATGCCTTTCGTAGGAATTGCTGAACAGGAGAAAACTAGACCAGATGGGGAAGAGGTGAACAATGAAGAAATCGACGACAAGAAATCCAAACAAAAAAAGAAACGAATATTGACTGGTGTAAGTCGACAGCGTCGCGCTGCAAATGATAGAGAACGTCGCAGAAACGTGAGGCTGAACCAAGCTTTTGTTACGTTAAAAAAGACTCTGCCCTTGGCGAACATCGATATCTCCAAGATCGAGATCTTGCGCTTAGCTGTAAAATGGATTGATCATCTGGCAACGCTGCTGAAAGACCACGAAGAACGAAAAGATTTACTGATGTTGGCTCAGATGCCAGCAAATCAAAATGGAACTGATAATCCCACAACAGGAAAATCTACGCCTGTAAGACACGATTGTCTCTATCATCAAGATCCTGACTTAAGGAATACGCTTTGGGACGACTGCATTGGCTTGCCAAGTAAGTAAAATTTGTAGTCGTATAGCTATAGAGATGACAATATTGTTGTATTTTATTGTAAGCCCTATATTGTTATACGAGAAAAGACAAAGTGTCGCAATCACGCAAGTAGTGAATTTATTTCTTGAACACAACAGTCACAAACTAACTCCTTAACTGCGCTAATATACTTGCAGTCCGACGTTCCATGCACACTAAATAATCTTCCTGTCAATGCAATCATGAAAACTTAGCAAACTATAGGCGATGAATGCAAACTAACGTGCAGAAAATATCTATATGATAAAAAAATCGACACTCCAAGAATTACTGGAGGCACTTCTCCTCTTTCGCCTCTTCTCAACAGTACTCACCCCTTATTTAAACAAATTTAATATCAAAATCAAAGGGGAGGCATGCTACATCATACTACTAAAAAATTCCAAAAAATTATATAGTATAGTAACCTGAATAATAGTTTTAAACGACAAACATTATAATTATATTATTAATGACTGCATTTAAGATAAAGCTTTGGCGTAGCAAGTCGAGTTAAGCGCGCTATGTGTGTACCGAGAATCACCACTGAACTGCACAACAGTAAACTGAAACGTTAAATGATTAGAACACATCCTGATATGTATAAGTGGTATCTAAATCAAGCAAAGCCGGTCTGCTAAGATTTTAAGACAGAGTCACTTTAATTGCTAATTGAAGTGTTAAAATATCCTCATTTCAGGATAATGCGTTTATAATTGTAATCTAAAAACAGCCAAGGAGAATGAATAAGCTGAGTTTGTAAACAGTAGTCATAGCAACAAGAGCATTACGAAGCTCTATTATGTATAGAGGTCAGGGGATTAACTGCATTTTTTCCTATTTATAGAACGTTCCTGTGATGACAACGATGGTTGTATACACATAAGAAGCAACTCTCGTTTCTATGAACTGTTCTCATGACAACAAATATTTGTAAATACAAACATTCCACATTGATAACGCAGTTTTGTCATTAAATCCCATCCGACGAGGGTCAACAGCCGCCTTGCGGATGAACCGATTTTAGTAGGACTATGTATACAATAGGTGGAAATATACAGCATGGAATTTAAAATATGTAAGCTTGTATTGTACTTTAATATGTTCTTAGTTGCATGGTATCATTTGTATGCTTACTTTAGTGAGTTTGCATTCTAAGGCTCACATGATTTAACGACGTTCATGCTTTAGTTACATTGCATGAAAAATCATTGGTTAGTACAGTTACTACATTGCAGAAAAGTAAATAATATTTTGCTATCTAAAGATTCCCACATGACCTCAGCGTTGAAAGCCAAAATATCCTGCACTTACCGACTACCGTCACAACATGGTAATGAAATTTTATCACAGTGTAACATTATCTAACTAATATTAGTGAACTTTGTGACAGTATAGTCAAATCGTCCGTGTCGAGTGCGTGTGTGTCTAATAAAATGTTATACAATGTGCATTGCGCATCAGGTACTCAATGCTCGCAATTTGGGCTGGTGAATGCACGCCAATGCGGTGTGCAGCTCATTCCTCATTTAAACTTTTCAAAACTGAACTTCTTTGAACTTCTGCTAAACTTTGAAGTGATTTATTTCCGAACTCACACATACGTTAAAATAGATCTCAAAATGACTCTCAACAGTTGCTCAAGTACAACCATTTGCAAGCTACCGTTAACCGTGCATTCAAAACAACGTTTTAAAAAGTTATGAAGAGCATGTAAGTCAGTTGAAACTTATTAGTTTCAGCTGTCAAACTTGTAAGTTTTGAACGCGTAACTTGTTGTTTTGTGCGCGTAACTTGAAGTTTTGGTGCCGTAACTTGTAGTTTTGATGCCATAACTTGTAGTTTTGATGCCATAACTTGTAGTTTTGATGTCGTAACTTGTCGTAACTTGTCGTAACTTCAAAACTTGTAGTTTTGATATCGTAACTTGTCGTAACTTGCCGTAACTTGTCGTAACTCCAAAACTACAAGTTACGGCATCAAAACTGCAAGTTATGGCATCAAAACTACAAGTTAGGGCATCAAAACTACAAGTTATGGCATCAAAACTACAAGTTACGGCACCAAAACTTCAAGTTACGCGCACAAAACTACAAGTTACGCGTTCAAAACTTACAAGTTTGACAGCTGAAACTAATAAGTTTCAACTGACTAACATGCTCTTCATAACTTTTTAAAACGTTGTTTTGAATACACGGTTAACGGTAGCTTGCAAATGGTTGTAATTATTATTACAATTGTTGCACAAAGCAGGATAACCTTTTTGTTATACAGGCAGCATACTGTTTTCTTATAAAAGCCATTATTTTGCCATTATTTAGCCATTATAACTTTTACATTTAGATTTACATTTAGTCATTTAGTATTTATCTCTCAGGCGATCAAAGCGCAGAGACTTGTAACTCTATCACACAAAGTTTCTCATAGTGGCCTTATTCATTGTGAAGTATAAAGCAGAAAGGTTTGTATATACAATATTATGTCAGATTGTGCTGCAAAACTCTATAAATAGTCTATCTAACATTACAGAATAGGTTGAACAACCCGTTAAAACTAAAGTTGCAATTGTCATTTGTCAACTCTTGTTTTTGTTTGACGAAACGCTACATACAGTAGTATTACCTAGTTATGAACTGATGCTGTGAATGGTTGACAAAAGTAAGACAATTAAACTATAGAAATTAAATTTCTGAATAATAAAAGTGGTTCGTATTAGGCAATTAGTTACTCCGGTTGACCAGTACGCATGGGCTGTTCCTTACCCAGGTCTGTCCTGGCTTTTTACTTTAGACACTTTATACATAAATCTGTACAATATATACCATGTGTGACCAAAGTCAATCTAGATATGGTCTGGAGACTCGGCCAGCGTCTTTGTTCTATCTTTTTGTTCGTGTTTATGGACAGTGGCGGTTCTAGCGTAAGTCAAAATAAATGACCACAGCTCATTCTAGGATAGATTTACATTTTAAAATACCTTCAAAGCAACTTCATTGGTTAGATTTTATTCTTTTGAAATTCATAACCTATGACATTGTTATAAAGTTATTTTGAATTTAAAATTGAGCTGCTATAATTTATTTTGACTTACCTTGGACCCGCCATTGTTTATGGAGACTTGTGCACGGTGAAAACAATGAATTTTTGGTATAATGAAGCAATCGTCCAATAGCGTTGCCTCGCCGAAGCATTCAACCATACTTATTGAAATATTAATAAGCAAAATTTCAAAAGATTTGTGCACGGTGAAGCCAGCTCAACATAAAATGATAGCTCATTATAAACGCTTTGAAGTTAGCCGGGTTTCCAGACCATGTCTGGATTGACTATGGTGTGACAAAGTATACTAAAGAAATAAATATAAATATTTTACCAGAGATATATTACATACATCCACAACCTTCTAATCACTATCAAATTCTTCAATGTCATCGTTCATCCTAGTTTGACCTACATGAAGTATCTCCTTGTCGTCCACCACCTTTCCCTGACTGGATGGTGGTGGTTGAGAAGAGTCTAATTCACCGTCATCATCGTCAATTTCTTTATCTTGTAGAGTACTTCGGTTATCTCTGAGAAATATAATAGTATATAAATTATATGCGTATCTGAGTCAAATAAGATAGACATACTGTAAGAACTCTATTAGTGTACTTCCTGACTCATACATCAGAATTGTGGAGATTTTACAAACGAACTAATTTCCATTGAGCATGCGCGAAGTGCATTACTGTTCCAGGGAATATTTTTGAGTTTTATAACCACCCTAGAGGACCGACTTGGCCAATATAACACATGTGATAAATGATAAACGAGTAATTGTTTATTGCCGGCGTTTAAAACAACCGCGTTCTGCACTTGTGCGTCTGCAATAAGCAAATTCGAGTTCTTCTCAAACAAACTCAGAAATTTCGAAAAAAAATTGACCCGAAAGTGAAGTTAATTTATGGGCTTTTTACCGTGATACCAAGGGAACGATATGGCTGTGATTTCCTTTGCGTTTTGATCATGAATTAGATTGATTTTGAAAAACAGATAACGGAAACTCACCTGAATGAATGCAAACTTCTGGAAAATTTACAAATGGTTTGAAGGTGATTGATTTGTCCTACAGAGGAAAATAAATGTGTTTTCAGAACAATATGATGCACCTGGCAAAGAAATCATTGTTATCAACGGTAAAGAAGTTCTGTTATTTTGCGAATAAAGAATTCGTGAACATTAGTATAGACTCAGAAAATAAAGGTCTCTTTTACGTAATAAAACTCGTTAACCATAATAAAAGTTTCCTCGTTAAAAACTGGACTGATATAAATCCATACTTTATACCTGGTGAATGTAATGGAACATCACTGAGTGCTAGATATGGTAAATATTCGCAATGCAACTGTTCTCTGTTACGGGTATGGCCTGTATGAAAAAACAAAACTTTCTTGAAACATATGATCATCCTTTTTACCACAAAGCTCAGCTACGGTTTATGCCCTTCGACTGTAGTGCTTGCATCATGGGTACAAAGTTGACTGAAATTAACTCACTCGTGTGGGTGGTTTAACTGGCTCGTTCGCAGGCTCTTAATATTCTATGCGCATACATACAGTGACATAGCTATATGCTGAGTGTTTAAAAATCTTTTAAGTTACATGAAACTTATCCTACACCTAATACGCGTAAAGCGCAGTAGCACACAACCTGTTCAGGCTTGATGAAAATAACATTGAGCAATGTACTGCTGCCCGAATTTTCCAATGTCACCAGTTATATTGTTTGACTGTTTGGCAATGTTACATTGAACATTGTTCAATGCTCCTTGTATAAACCATGAACCAGTTGTTCGTTATTTGCAGTGTAATTCAACCCCGTATACACACAAACTAATCTATACAAAACAAACATTTTCCGATCCACCGTCAAATTTCGATTGTTAGCACCAGAGTTACCCTGAAGGATTCAACATGCAGTATTCAAGCAAGTGCAGAAAGGAAGGAAGTACAAAATTTGTTTACCCCCTTGTCCTTCAAATTTCACGAAAAGGAATACAAACCATGGTGACACAGTTAGGCAAAGATGAGGTGGACATTCGCTAGCATGAAAAACAACATGATCATAGTGACCGTTTATGTTCGCGTTACCTTTAAATAAGTCCGTCGCTGTAAGTGTATTATGTTGCGTTTGTTTAAAGACATCCCACCATTTAGGTTTATGAAAAGGACGCCATACGCTCTTAGTTTGGTTTACAGCCTGTCCTTTGTTACAAAACATCAGCCCTCTGATTGCAACAGAAGGCATGTAACAATACAGTGTTGAACGGTGCTAAAACGTAAACAGAAAATAACTCTTTGTCTAGCTTTAAACTAAAAGACTTCAACTTCGTATGATGCAACATGTCCAGGTGATCTGAAAACACGGAAACATATGTATACTAGCACTGTTGATGCAAAATAGAAATCCATTTTTCGATGCAAACTACAATATTCCTCACAAAACATAATTTGCTTTGTTTCAAAATTTCTGGCCAATCTGTAATCAATGATTACGAATACATATCCCTTGAATTTTTCGTTAACCAACCGGACACGGAAGAAAATGTCTAAGTTTCGAGAAACGTTCTGTACACGCTGTCTTTGATCTTTCAATTTTCCGACACTCCATCGACAATCAAACAAATCCAGTCCACAAACTCAATGCCTAAATGACTGAATTCCCACTTATGATTAAAAATGCAACTGACTGAAACACTTACTATCCATTCTGCAGTTAAATGATCAGCATCACTCAAGTAGTCTGATGCAACGCACTAAAATATTAACAGTATTGTTAATTTGGTTTTGTCATTTTTCCATGCAAAATTCCTGACATATTTAGAGCCAATATTTTATTGGGTATTCATAATATTACTTTCCAGTTGGCCCTGTACCTACAAACCCGAACATGTTTTCATTTGAACTCCGCTTTCCGCCATGTTTAACGATCATACTATCCGTTCCCGCCCTTATTATGCTCTTCGAATTTCACCTGACGTGTTCATATTTTTCACGTGATTCTTATCATAAATATAATATTTATACCGGTGAAAATCGTCTCAAATAATAAAAATTGTCACATATATGCGGACGACCACGACACCGCTACCCAAAGTGAGATAAAGAAAATAGCACAAATGCCACAAAATCTGATTACATAGTTGAAGTAGTTACAGTACAGACATAGATGAATCACTTTGGTTAAAGTATGTACCTTAACTTAATAATACATTGTCACAGGAAGGAAATAAGCGAAGATCATGCATACTGTGTCAGTATCTTTGACAATATAGTACTCACCACATCATCGATATTGTTGAAAAAATCCAAATAGTTTTGATGTAAATACAAGTTAAGATTTTCACCAGACATGTGACTTTTCTCGAATACATTCTAAAACAAATAAAACATTGAACTTAGCTTGGTTAATATGGTTTACTAGGCAGTACGCCCCCCCCCCCGATCTCAGGCAAGATGGCGTACAGGGAATGCTACTGAGAAAAATATTAGGAGACATAATGAAATACACATTAAACATTGCCGTAATTTGAATACTTTGAAATGCATTATCTCAAAATCATTTGCATGTACACTGTACAGTATCTAAGTACCACTTTGATATTTTCATTATTGCTTTAGCCCTTAATTGGATTACTCCAGCATTCTGAAGGGCGGGCGACACAGATGACTAAGACAAGCACTACTCGAGTACTCGATATATAGTCATTAGAGCTGGTACAGCACCCCCCCCCCCCCCCCTTCCCTCCCCCTCTCTCTTCCTCACCTGGAACCCTGCATGTGGAAATGATACCAATAATAACGTTTAAATTGGGTACCATAAGAAAATTATATGTATCTTAGACTAACAACAATCAAAGAGATTCAGAAAAATTGGCCAACCAGAAACAAACAAACGACAAACCTCCGGGTTCGCAATTAATGGAAGTCTCTCATGTTGTATTAAATGTTCTGGTAGTGAACTTTCCGTTGTATTACTGCTTTCTTCTCCTAACGTTGAGAAAGATTGGTTGTTGAAAGTCAATCAATATCACGAATTTTTGCTGTAATTATACTAATAACTATGTGCGTGTTGTTACAAACATTTAATCATGCAAAAAGCTACTTACGTTTGCAGTATAAAACTTTTCCAAGTACTCGAAATAAGAAGAGTGACGTGTCTTTTCCTCCAATGGACGATGAAGATGTACTTTCAGTTACCGCCGACTTCTTACTGGAACGTTTTCTAGATTTTTCACGTGTAACTTGTGATTGCTTCTTATGTTTCAGTTTCTGAAACGTCGATGAAGAGCCTAGAGCATAAGGGCTTAAATTTACCTCTAAATTACTGATATATATATATACATATACACATACACATACACATACACATACACATACACATACACATACACATACACATACACATACACATACACATACACATACACATACACATACACATACACATACACATACACATACACATACACATACACATACACATAGATATACATGTATAGTACAATGAAAGCAAGTTTCGAGAAATGACATCTAATTCATACCTGAAAAAGGTAAAAGTACTGTACATGTATTAAAGCAAAATAGTCACTGAAGGTACGCTCAGAAATGTTTAAAGTCGAGGTAGTTATGCAGCTGGACATACGCCACATGGTTAGAGGATCAATGAGAGAGAGCTCATGGAGACACCGTCAACTTCATGTTAAAGTTCGTTATTGAATGAGCATGGTGTTTCGGTCTAACAATACAGATATTCATTTATATATGTACCTTTCAGGCAGGTGAACTGCAAATTATTAATCAGTCCTCTTATATCCCCATTACAACCCGAAACCAGATTATCGATAACTTCCTTAGAAGGATTTTCAAATGTGGTCTTTCTCTAGATAAAACAGGATTGAAATACACTTGAATTCTGCAATCCAGGCTAGTTTTCAATTCAATACCACAAGGCTCTGGTACTCACAAAAAGCTTCCCATATGCGTCAAACTTTGCGCGCATATCAAACGTTACAAGTAAACTGTACCTTTTCTGACTCAGATAAGATAATTTCTTTAGCCAGCTTGTTTAAGCTTGTTACTGAAGCTGGATTGAAACTAAAAGACAGACAGTATAAAAATCCACTGCATGGTATGATAATCGTCAATTGATTGATTAACCCCGGAACTTCATAATTTTAGAGTTTCTCTTTTTTCACTGCCGACATCGCGACATGTTAACGCACAATGGTGTCGCTGAACAGAATGTTCGCAGCTCCTGTTTTTTTCCCCGTTTTTGGTAACACGATATCAAAAGAATATTTAGAGTTTTGTGACGGCACCATCAGATGAAAATTACAAGTATCCGTGTTTCTTGTCAAAGATCATGCATGGCTTTCAGGGATCGTCTTAATCTGAAGGATTATAAGGAGTACATGTAGGTCATTTTTTATGGTGGATAACACAAACTAAAGGCTTGATAATTCTCTATGTCATGATAAAACTGACATATACATAGATTATTAAAGCAGTGTTAAAACATCAATAGGAAAAGATACCTTATTTGCGTGATGCCAAGATCATGTATAGTATCTTTGGGAAACAAACGGAAAGCACTTGTTTCATTACTGTTACTGTCTGATACAATAAAGACAACTGGATTTCTACTGCGTCTTTGATACGACCTGTGGAAAAATGTTAACCAGCATGTTGAAGCAGTAATAGTAATTATTGACTTGGTATTTTTGGTTATAGGGCCATGTCTCGTTCTTTTTAAATTTTGGTCAGCGGTTTATTGTATTGTAAGCGATACATGGCCCAATTACCGTATTTTTAACGACGTGTCCGCTGGTCATTTTCTCCCACTCGCTTCGGCTCCAATTGTTAGCAGACGCTGAACACGAAATATTGGTTAATATATATTCATTGCGTACCTCACTTAATCTCGATGTTCAGCCCTTAACAATAACAATTTAGTAAGCCGCTGGCCAAAATTCACAAAGAAAGACGCATGAAACTATACGACCTTGGCGAAAATATTATAACGCTACCTAACAAAAGTGAACGTTAACATTTGAATAATCGACCTACGCTATAATATCATGAAGTTCAGTCGCTTTCCAGTAAAATACGTTTGGTAAGTCCTGAAAATAAAAAATAATATCTCAATGAAAATGTGTTCACTTACATAGCTAACTGCTACTCTAATGCTCCAGTGTTTTTATAAGACAACGGTATTGCTCCAGTGTTTCTATAAGACAGCGGTAATGCTCCAGTGTTTTTATAAGACAACGGTAATGCTCCAGTGTTTCTATAAGACAGCGGTAATGCTCCAGTGTTTTTATAAGACAACGGTAATGCTCCAGTGTTTTTATAAGACAAAAGCGATCACAAATTGTACACCGTTAAAATTACTACGCTATAATACAAGGGATCATACCTAGTAGTTATAAGTCATTAAAATTTTTTTAATTTATTTGATTTCAATTCACTAGTTACTGTACCGGTAGTCTATAGCAAATGTAAGACCTACCCAACATAGGCTGGAAATTACAGTAACTAAGCATTGGCAGTCTTCTCGCAGTTAGGGAAGCGATGATTACCATTAGATGTATATATGATTACCAGCCGCTGACGCTGTGGTGGGAATGTTTTGGACATCTTTGTGAAAACATTTTTTGGTCCTTTTACTTTGCCGCCGCAGTTACTCAATTACAATGATTCCTTGAGGTCACATTTCATAGTTATACTGCCTTATTTGGACGCCCATACTCCAATCATATTCTATTGTCATTTTTTCATAGACGTAAAGTTATTGTACCTCAACAAGTATGATCTTCTTATCCTGTGCTGCATCGGATGTACCAAGTGATAAACATGGATATTTGTTTGCCCTCAAAAAGAAGTCGCGGAAGTTTTTTAGCTGTGATTCACGATGAACCATTCCTTCGTAATTTTTCCATTCCAAATCATCGAAATCTAAAAAGTTGTTTCTTTTTATCATAATTATACAGTATAGTACGATATCATCATCCCAAGAGGAATTTCATTCGTTTTTTTTTTGTCACACGTTTGTGTATATATACAGGTACATATGACTATACAATACATTATACATACAAAATATGTAATCAAACAACCAAGTATTACGAAAGTATCCAGGCCTTAGCAGGATGAGGTTTTCCCCTTCCGCATGTTCACATATATGACCAAAATATTTAAATGTGCAGCAATTCTATACTGTTACATATGTATTTTGCTTCATGTTAAAAGAATAATTCCGTGGACTTTCTCAAACTACTCCATAAGTCACATTATATTACAGATTTATATTATTTTCGAGTAGTAAAAACAATATTTTATGAACAAACGCATGTTCTTTACAGTATATGCACAAGTTGTCACATTGTTGCCAAAAGAAACAATAAGGAGAAAATACACTGTCAAATATCTTTAAGATATCATGGAAAACGGAAGTCTTTTAGTTTACAGTAGAACACTCACACCCATATGGCAAATGGCATATACTTCAAATTTAACTATGTATTGTAAGTTAAAATAAATATTTGTAATATGTATCAACGATTACAGCAGTTATTTAACTTGTATCACGAAAGATTTTTTCTTCCAGTTAATGTCTCGTGCATATCCACATTAACTATTTTCAACATATTTATGGTTTAGCGTAGCTAATTTTTCAAGACTGTATGTCCTTCCAAGCCTGTTTGTTCTTAAGGGGAAATGGCAACAAAAAATTTAATTGTCTCATTTGAAAGAGACTCTAAAACAATATATCGAAGTCTAATGCAAAATTTTTATATCTGTTTTACTTCGGGAAATATTCTCACCTAAATCAACGAACTGTCCGCCATCTTGGATTAATTTTTAACCTAATTAACAATGTTTGGTGACGTCACAACAGGGATAAGCCAGTCGAAGCTACTCCAAAACACCTAACAACAATCAAATGTTGTTTAAATATTCTCAGTCCGTGCTGAAATCCTAAACACTTACCGTACATGCGGTTATAGGAGCATATTAATCATTGTGTGGTAAGAACAAAAAATCGCGTGACCCCTGTTGTGGCGTATCGCACATATCCACAAATATTCAAGATGGCGGACAACTTAACATTTGAAATGACAATATTTCACGAAATAAGGCAGATATAAAAATTCTGTAATAGACTGCTATATATTGTTTTGGAGTCTCTTTCAAAAGAGACGATAAAAAATTTTGACGCCATTTCCCTTTAAGCCTGCATCACACGAAAGCTGTCGGCTAAACTAAATGTTGCTCGTGGCTGATACTGCACGTATATGTACAGCTCAGGAGATACTTCACTGTGTACGGATGAATTTATACCAAGTTTTATGCGTCATGCAACCTTCGCTCGCGTATCAAACATGTTTGATGAAAGAATAAATATTGCACGAGGCACAAAACTCAACAAAATTTAGCTGCACATGGTGAGCTATCGACTGGACTAACAGCCACGAGTATAACACTTAGCTAAGCCGACTGCTTTCGTGTGCTGCAGGCTTAATTCATCCAATTTAGGTTAAATTGTTAGGTCTGATAAAAATCCTTCTTGGGCCTCATCGCTCATAAACACATAGCTTGCAAATTTGCTGTGCTAACAGAAAATTAATTCCTAGTCATGTGGGGTAAAGTTTGTATTCTAAAAGTTACAGATTATACAGTCAAGCACAATTACATTACCATCTTGTTTATTCTGTAATGAAGGATTAGCCCATTCCTGTATCTTAACGCCAATTTCCTTCGCTAAAACACGTAACGTTGCTGTCTTGCCGCTGCCTGGAGGACCAGTTAATAACAATACTCCATTTCCACTCTATATTAGGAAGCATATATAGTTGTTTAAACCATACAAACATTACCATTTACGTAAGACAGTTAAGCAATTCTTGCTTAAGATTTAACCAGCTTACCGATTTGCTCCACTTTGCTACGGTGTACATTTAAATTTTACTTTGAGAATCTTCTATAGGAGTTTGCACCGCGAACTGTAACTTGTACCTCTACCCATCAATTGCTATGTAAGTCGGGGGGGGGGGGGTTATTTGACCATTCCACAGAAATTTTCATCAAGTACATAAAATCGTCATTAAACAGTTTTCTATACAATTTGTCTCACATGCATGTTTTCCAAATTATACCGAAATTGATTGATCGTTTCAGAAACGAGGAGTTAACAAGATCGTTGAAAGTAGAGCTTCTTTTAGGACATGTGCATGGAGTACGGGAATATCTCATGCATAAGCAAGAACACAAGCAATCAATGTACCTCCAGGCAAATGTGAGATAGAAGCCAGTCACGGACTTCTGCAACCTTCTTTTTATGTACAGCAAGATCCTAGGGAAAGTTGGAAAGCAAAAATTAATGTCATCGGGGTTTTATATATGAATAAATAACGAAAACTTCGGCTATGGTTCAATTGCATGGTGATATTCTGTGAAGAAAACCAGCCTATGTGTATACAATCATGAATTTAATATAATTGAAAGAATTTAAAGAGGTTCAATATACATAGATTATTCATATAAAATGATTATTACTTTATAAAATTGTGTTTGAGTGATGTTAAATAATGGTAAATTAAGACACCTTTCAACGCAGCAAAAAGTAAATTGAAAAAAATAAGCATTAACCAATTTAAACTAAGCTAAAACGTGCTGAGATGAAGATTTTCTGAGAATTTCTTGCACCGAACATGTAATATGTGTACACCCTGCATTGCAGAGAATTGATGTACCTCGGATGAAGGACAATACTTGTCACACCACAACTCGTCGTTATCTGGCTCAAATCTTGGTTTTTCAGTTTGACTTGATTTCTCTAAAAGCATAGGATGAAATGAAATGAATACTTATAATTGCTATTGCTGTTGGAAGGAAATTTTATCGGTACTTTAATAATTACTACATACTTTTCAATTGTGACTTAGCCTTTGAATTGTTTTTTGCTTCAGCTACTTGCGAAATTGAAGCGTCAAAACCAACAAAAGATGACAATACCCACTGCGTGTTTTAGACAAAAAAATTTCAAAAAATTCATAATTAGCAAACCAAAAGAACTAGTCTATATACAAACAATAATCTCGATAAATATAACAATTATAATATTACTCATATAGTACTTTTTCACCCTTCTGTGAGTTGTCTGATTTTGGTTGCTTCGGCAGTTTGTCAGTTCTTAAACCTATTAAGTAAAATATTATTTATTAAATTGACGATTTTGCAAGGAATTAGCAAAGCGTCAAAAATACAGACAAAACTATAAGCACACCTGAGAAATGAGATATAACAATGCTTTATTGTATTTGCGAGCATTTGAAAAATAAAACATTGTGTTATAACTTTTGCGTTCAAAATATAATTATACTGTATGTGCAAGGCAAACTTTTCCAGGTATAATTACATACATATCAGGGCTGTCAATGGGGAGCGCGCGCGCGCGCCCACACGCGCCCAGAGTTAATTGGGCGCGCAATTGATAGCGCGCACAAATATCAAACATTGGAGCGAAGCTCTTAGTATTTTTAGAACCAGTTGAAAATAATGTTTTTAAAAACTTTGTCAATTTATGTACATTATGCACTGTTAGGTAAAAAACCTAGCAAAGTTTATCTTCCATTTGCACAGGTTCGTTTATACTTGATAAGCACTGCATATTGGTAAAAAATGGAACATTTTGGGCAGACAACACCACATTAATTTTACAGCAGCTAAACTAAAAGTTTGTGAAGTAATAAGCACTTATTAATTAAAGTGTTTCATTTGTGACGAGGATTTCAATCAACAATGGCCACACCAGTTTTTATTTGATACGTAGTCGACAACCTGCATATGGATAAAAGCATCGACAAAAGGCTTTACAGTACATCTACATTCGTCTAGATTAGACACTATCTCATATCTAAGTGTTATACGCTAGCTTCCGAAGACGATAAGGAATGCAGAAGCGCACGCAGCAGAAAAGAACTGTCATCTGGAGTGATAGTGATTCTAATATCTAACAGTCTTCGCAATAGAAGTGTTTTCAAAAAAATCCATCAATTCATTTCCTCTAGTTGAGCAATTTATCTGATCATTCTTCCAAACTTTTGAAAAGTTCCTTAGTTAAAAGGTTCACAGAACAGAATGCTCAAAAGTAAGTCTCTACGTGTGTCAGTAATAATCCATGATAACCAGTTGCAGGGACTGAAAACTATAAGCGAGGACGCGAGCGACGCTTGCAGGAAAATTTTGACTATGGCCTACACGTATATACAGCTATTTCAATAAAGTTGTTCAGACTTGTTTTTCCAAGAGCATGTTAACCAGGTTATTACCGAACCTCATGTTTTCATCCTATGGAATTTCATTTTGCAGAATATTAAATAATATCGAAAATAAGTGCTAAGTATTAAAAACATTAGGCACGAGTAGGCTTGTTGTCACCTGAAATACTGTACTTTGAATGGCTGAAGTTCGTTAAGCCTGATTCTAAGACTGATGAAGTGGATGCCTGGCTAGTGATAACATAACAACTTAGTGGAAAACAACATTCTTGTTGTCATGGGCTTATTACAATTTTTTTGAAAAATACAGTATGTCATATTAAGTACATTTGCAAAAGCTAAAACATGAGTAACTATCATCATTAATATTTGAACACTAGAATAACAAAATTTATCCCTAGCTTTATTTACCATTAGCTGGCCTTTTCATTTTCTCTGACCTATATTGACTGAAAAAAATTGATAGGATTGCTGCAAGGGCAAGTCATGAAATATAAGGTTTAGGGTTGGGTTCAGGGTTTGGTACATTTTAGCATTGAGGATTAGCATCAGTCAAATGGCAGTGCTAAATAGCCCTGTAGCCTAGAGCTGTGCAAACGCGGGTTTTTTCACCTCCGACTCCAGCAAAAAAACTCCTGCTCCGGCAGAAAACTTTAAGCTTGGGTGCAAATTTGTCAAAATTGGAAATTTTTACAGTTTAAAGTGGAAACACCATCTTTGTTTTTTATTTAACACTTCGCACTCTTCACATTAACATTTTGTAATATGCATGATACACGGTATTATATTTGCAAAACGAGACGCATTTTTTTTTCTGGAAAAACATACACTAGTTTAATAGTTAATAGTAATGTTTCAGTTATTCAAAAACACATATTTGACCTTTCATGTTGACAATTGTAAGCATAGCGTAGCAGCGTTCGATGAAATTTTCAGGTAAAGTTTTCAAGCGCTTTACCGTCTTGCGGACGTCGCACTTACAAAAATGACATAAAATACCATAATTATAATTTGTATGTTTGTGGCAAACCGTATTAGGCTGTATTTACTTTTTCGTCGATGAAGTTAGTTTTTTCGTTGATCTATGATAGAAGTTTGCAGCACAAATAATAGTCAGGGAGTCAGAGGTAATTTTACCTACCTTCTGGAGGGACAAATCAATTTTGCTCTTAAATTGTCCGTTGGATGCCTAATATCGTTATATGCCTAATTCTGAATGCTGTTTGGCCCGATTTATCTTGTGGGCTTCGATCAACACGTTTTTCTTCAGTTTTATTATAAAACTATCATGTTGTCAAAAATAGTAAACTTTCAAATTCGCTCATTTGAAAAATAACTTGTATCATAAGAAAGCTTATAAAAAACAACATATAAGACATCATTAGGGGCACCCTTGTTTTTCAAGCCGTTTTTGAGTTATTGCTGCTTCAAAATGGGAAAGTGTCCTAAAATGGCGCTAATTTCCCGGGCACTAGTCGGAAAATAAGTTTTCAAACGCTCATAACTCAACAAAAATGTGAAAAATAAAAGTATACCATAATAATGTGTTATACCGGGTATGTAATTATTTTTTTGATAACGTAAGTGGTTTTTCCTAGAAATAAATCTGAAATTTCGCCTTTCCTAACAATGTAGTTTTATAGAAAATTTCGGGAAAAACGTGTTGGCTGGAGCCCACAAGAAATTTTATCGCGTTCAAAATGCAGAAATATATTTCTTAGACCTAAAGGTACAATATAAACGTAAAATGAAGTTGTCCCTTGCTATGGTAAGTAAACATATATTTTTGTACCTCTGCCTCCCCGACTACAAGTGCTCCCAGAGTTTTACTGGAGGTGAACAAGCTCCAGCTCCGGCAAAATGGGGCAAAACTCCGGCTCCAGCCCTACGGCTCCGATGCACAGCACTACTGGAGCCATATACCTAACCAACATATGGTATAGTACTCATGTAGACAAGTGATTTTTACAATTGAAAGTTTTTATACAAACTGGCCAGGTATTCTATAATTATTACTTAGTTTGTACTGTCAAGTATCATTCTAAATAGTAGTATACACTAAATACTTTTTATACCTATAATCAACAACATTGGCTTCAGCATCAAAATCATAATTTCCTCTGTTCTTTTCACTCTGTTCAGTGTATAAAAAATAAAGTGAATAAAATTGTGTGTTGTTAAAGCTCATAGTCATACTGTAATTGGATTATTTAATCACATCCAAACATTAACATTAAATAACCAAGCCCCTTGCCTATGAAATATATTTATATGACAAGTAATTAAAGGGCAGTGTCATCGTCTTCACATCCCTTCTACACATAACAAAAAAGCTTAACTGGTCAGTTTAAAACTGTCAGTAATTGCTCAGTCTCTATTAATGCTATTGAGTGAAGTCGTTTCGGCAGAGTTCGACATCGTACATAATTTTACAAGGTTTTTGACTCTCGAAACTCTAGGTCTTGAATATTTCAATTTAAATAAGTGAAATGCTAAAATTTATGGTTTATAATATTGTTTACAACAGATTTTCTCTGATCTAGTTTACTCATTCTGTTTTTGTTTTTAACAAAGATTGTGATGTTTACTATCATGTAACAAAAGCAACATGTCACCCTATTTTTAGGCAATTGACTGCCAGCTAGAATGGCAAGTTCAGCATTTCTATTAGCCAAAAAAAAAAGGCAATTTACTGGCCAAAACCTGCATAATAAGCATGTGTAATATGACATGCATGGCAAAAACAAACTTCAAAGGTTCCAACTTGAGTGGTTCTTCTGCTTATTTTCTATATTGTGTTATGCATCATGTTATGGCCTTACAAAAATATTCTATGGTGAACCATGATTGTATCTCAATGTCCTAGATACTCTATATAATATATATATATATATATATATGCTTTTTCATGCAATATTTGCCGAGATATCGAAGTTTGAATTTCAATATGCTTTTTGCAAAAGTGCACAAATTTGCTAAAAATGGCCTTAAAGTGCCTTAATTAATGCTTATATTTTATCGTACGCACAGTGTTTAAATGAAGTTCAAATCGAAACATTAGACAGATAGATATTCTCTTTTATTTTTGTTCTACAAACTTTTGGGAAGCAATTATTAAAATTTAGAAAAACAACGCTGTTGTGGTTCTGGGTTTGTGGCTGGGCGCCCATCGCCATGCGCTGCGTATTTCCTGACATTCCTTGTGTTTATTTCCGAATTTAAGCTGACAATTGCTTCGTCTGATACTATTAACTGATCTAGGAAACAAGGGTTTTGCTCGACGGTATTTACAAATTGATTACAGAATTTGGAACGTGCCGCATGATGGCCAACCCAACAATTTGAGACAGCTTTTGTTACCGAATTTTGTTAACAGCAATTGTTACCGAATGCGCCACATCGACCAGCAAACAATCCAACGTTCTTTTGACTGCATGGTCACATGAGCAACACGTTGCATCAATAAAAGAGAACATGCTTTTGAAGGTGAATAGACGTTCAACTTTAGAAAACGAACGCGTAGTACTCCGTTGTTGTTTACATTATTACATATAAACATTTTTTCATATTTAAATTAATAGACCATATGTAGCTAATTTGTGGACTTTTCAAAAATGCATATTGAAATTGAAACTTCGATATCTTGGCGAATACTGCGTGAAAAAACATACCCAGCATATCAAATTTTTAGTTAAACATTAATGAAAGCGATAAGCATGGTTCCAGTGTGATAGACTTTATAGTTTCAACGTTATGCCTAGTGAAACAGGTTAACTTTTTTTTGCGCCACCCGGTATATATATATATATATATATATATATATATATATATATATATATATATATATATATATACCCAGACTGGAAAATTTGAAAATTGCATGTCCAAGATTTATAAAATTAAATAGATGATATGTAGAAGATATCAAAATTGTGTGAGGGAGATATTCCCTATGCTGACACTCTAAAGTGGAAAGTTTGTACTGCACAATGCAGATATAGGGGAGTTATTTTGATGCCTTCTATATATTTTCTATTAAATTTTGTAAATCTCAGCATGCAATTTTAAAACTTTCCAGTCTGGCTGACACTGGGGCACAGGGGACACCTTCCATTCTGTGGTGTATACTAAGGTGGAATCTGTGTACACCACACCGAAGATCTTCAGCGTAAAGATTGGAAATCCTTGGCATAGTGGCGTGAGATTGTTTATTTTCACGTCATATTATAAAGACAAAAAGGTATAGCTTGGTGCCATTTGTCACCTTGGCGTTAGGCTCAACAACAACTGGCGCATCTTTGGCGCGAGGTTCACATACATTCCACCCTGGGATGTATATAGGGCATGGACATATAACCCAGTCTGGAAAATTTGTATTGTGCAACCAAGATCTCAGTTGTGCAGTTTTGATGTTCCCCATATATTTTACAGCAAATTTTTGAAATCTCAGGTGCACAATTTGCAAACTTTCCAGTCAGGCATATAACCCATATCATGATCGTCTGCCATCAGCCAACATGTATAAAGAAACCAAAAACTGTACTTTTTTACGTTTGTAATACCCAGAAGTGATGCGCACTGTCACTGCTCCTTTAATTAATCAGGAAAAAACATTAAAAACTAGTAAAATTTAAAAGAACAGTTTTAAAATACAATTATAGTTTACCATAGTTTCAGCTCATCATCACTTTCCATAAACAAGCTAACTCTAATTAACAAATGTTTACTTCGCATTGTATTTGCATCATCTTGACACCAACAAGAGAACTATTCATAAAGTAATACGAACTTAAAATGAAGAAACCAACATTGTTTAAATTGAGGCAGCCATATTTGCAAGTCTGTTTGACAGAGGCAAGAGTACTTCATCTTATTGGATTATAACCGATTTTGTGCCTGGTACAATTTGTCCAATAGACGTTAAAAGCAGGGTTAGTAAATTACCTGGATAAATAAGCCAAATTTTTAACAATGGTTACTGTTTTCCTTTGTATTTGCCTTTTGTCCTCATTGTTATTTTGATGGTACTAATAACGGTTTGGCTTATTTATTCATAAAATCTATCAAACTTGGTTAGAAGTCCTTACGTCACCCCAGGGTTTAACAATGAATTGCAATGCAATGTGGGAAACATGTGGGAAACATTTATCATGTATTTATATGCATTAAAAACAGCGTGACGCAAGCACTTCTAAGGTACCTTCTATTGGAGGAGGCATTAGGACCTCCAATAGCGTACATATTAAACATAGGTATGTTATTAACTCGTACGCGTGGTGTTATGCTGGTACAATCAAATAGGCAAGTAAAGTAGTAAACTATGATGAAAACTAATTAATAGTATCTATGCTAGCGCGAGATTGACCCGCTGTGGTGAAGCCATGCAAACTGAACGATAATGGAAAATGTGTTGGGTACAAAAATGACGAAAAGTACACAATAAGCATTTTTAATCCTGTTTCCAACACAAAAAAGCTTACTGTATAATACTTACTAGACGACTGCCTTCAACTAAGTTCATAATTCTGACTAAGTCCACAGCAGTTCTTTATGGCTATTTATTTTATTCAACTTCCCATTTAAAGTTTTGTAATAACGTCTTTATACTCTTCTTTAAATTGAAAACTATTTCATTATTGGCCGGTAAAAGGTCATAGACCCCATTAATTTAGGTGTTTATTGCTCGCTAAAACAGAGAGTCTAAACATTTCCTGCTTTTTTAGGACTTGGTTTAGGTCTGTAGTTTGAAGCGATCGTTTGCCCGTTGTCACCCAAGTAGCACTGTTCGGTCCCTATGGCGGCAGAAGTAATTAGTATGCAAGATGGCGGCGCTCCGTTTGGGAACGGAAGTAATTAGTATGCAAGTATTGTTAGGGCCGGAAGTAATGAGCACGTCATGCGCTGACGTCATTACCAGTAATGTTACCGATAACGTTACCAGTAATGTTACCAGTAACGTTACCGGTAACGTGACCGATCAGATGGCGGCTAACGTCAGCATGATAACGTTATGGCTTGTAGGGATATGCTTAATATGGTTGAGTAAACATATAAAAGAGAACTGTGTTTCCACATGTTTATTAAGATATAACCTTCTCATTACAAGCATTTACTTAGGGCAATAGTTTATCTATAGTGTTTGGATTCATTGTTCTGGAAAACATCCTTGACCTTCTAAAAGCCGTTTCAGCAAAAACTTTCTCTTCTTTACGGCTGCTGCTATAGCTTCATCCGGATCAAACATATTGTTGTTGACATAATCATCTCGGGTCACCATGATCTTTTTATGGATGGGATCTTTTTTCAGCGCTTTCATCCCTGCCAAGTTATTATCCATGTAGACATCGCTTAATTCATTTTGAAAAACAGGTAGAATTTTTTCAAAAGCTTCCTCTTTCGCTTCGCTTTCGTCAGGAACCTCCATGAGAAGCGCTTGCAAGATGTCGTCGTACTGATGAAAATCCTGGACCTTGGACGCCGCGTCGTTGATCAATGTAGACCAGGGATCGATTTCCTCTTCAGAACTGTCTTCAGTTGTGATGCTGCTTTGTTCTCCTTCAGAACTGTTTTCATCACGCTCTTCTGTCGTAATGCTGTTATCGTCTTCGGCATGAGTTGCCATGGAACTTTCATTGTAGTCATCGCCTACGAGGCTTTCGCTGTATTGACTGTCAATTGTCTTACGAATGTCAGTGCAAAATAAGCGAAGTCTCAGTTATGTTCGACTATTTATACACAACAACACATCCTAATAATTTTGGTAGGAGCATACAAACAAACCTATTTTGAGAGCTCTAGAGAACCGTAAGGGAACCCCTAGGCAACCTCCAGGCAACCCCGAGGGAACCCCCAGGCAACCCAGGCTAGGAAGATCTACTTAAAAACACGGATATATATATATGTTTATGAAGTGCTTACGTTTAAACTTTAATCCACGCTTGGCATAAAATGACGCGATATCGGCCAAGTTCGTCATTCATTTGATTCAGCGGTTGTCCGCAACAGTGTAGGAAAATTCAATATGGCGCATTTAATGAGTGGAAAAAAGAATGTTTTCGTACATTTTATGCCAAGCGTGATCATTTGAGCTAGCAATCATGCCGAGACGATTTCCTCGGACCTGTCCGGTTTGCGGACGCTCTCATTTGAAAAATCTCAGCACGCATTCTTTTAAAAGTGCACAAACTATCTTCCAAGGAGAGAAGGCCTTATCTCAAGCAAGCCCAGGTGTCATCATGGCAGCCCCCCGTCGAAAGGTCTCCGCATATGACCATGTCCTATATGAACGTTGAGAAGCCTGAACAAAAGCGTGTAAAACAAAGTGAACATTCGCCACCTGCAAAAAGACCAAGAACAGCAGCGCGTACGGCAGACATCTTTGGCAACCAAATCCTGTCTGGAATTCAACTTCCGCCATAAATTCTCACTTTTGGTTGTTGGTCCCACACAAAGTGGAAAAACGTATTTTGTCCAACAAATTTTAAAACACATTATCGTATCGTGTATGAAGAGAAAAAGAGTATTTGCATTTATTGGTACTACAATAAATGGCAAGAAAGTTACGAAGAATTAAAAAAGTCTCTCGGAAAAAGCATCCGATTTAAAAGAGGTGTACCCGAACTGTCTAAAGATCTGTGTGGAATCAATCCCCGATACAATAACATCATCATCCTAGACGATTTGATGGCTGAAGCGACAGACAGTCCTGTGGTATCTCGGCTGTTTACCCAAGGCCGCCATCGGAACGCCAGTGTTATCCTGTTGCTGCAAAACATGTTTCCTAAGGGGAAATATAATACAGATATCAGCCGAAATGCCCAGTATTTGGCTCTCTTCCGAAGTTCTAGCGATCGGAAACAAATCGGAATTATTGTAGAACGCATGTTTGACAAGAATAGAGTGCACTTTATGAATGCTTATTACAAAGAGATCGAGAAACCGTATGGATACTTGTTGGTGGATAACAAGCCCGGCACACCACCCGATAATCAAAATCTTGCAGACCTATTTGAGGAATGCTATGCTTATCACTTTGGTGTAAACATTACTGAGCCTACACGTGTGGAAACCAAGCCTGTAAGCAAACACAGCACAACAACCAAAATCACCTCTTCAAGGAAGAAGCCTGTGCAAACCGTCACCTGGTCCAATGCAACTATTCCCGAATCCCGAGAGCAATATTACACCTCGGGAGCACCGGAGGTCCATAAGACTCACGAAGGATATGTTATCATCGAAATGTACAACACATCGTGTATTAAAAGTTATCAGCCTGTCCGTGGAGGTGTTGAGATCAATAGCGAAAATTATTGGCCAGTGAAATTAAAGCACCGGTCTGCAGGTCATACCAAATGGTTGAATTTACACAGCGATGAGCCTACCGTCCAATTCATTGTCAAATTAAAGAAACCATGGAAAACACTAGGTACAGAGCCAAAGACAAACTATGGCCCTAAGTAAATGCCTGTAATAAGAACTAGGCTATATCTTAATAAAGATGTCGAAACACTGTTTCTGTTCTCTTTTATATGTTTACTCAACCATACTAGGCATAACGTTATCCCCATAAGCCATAACGGTATCATGCTGACGTTAGCCGCCATCTGATAGGTAACATTACCGGTAACGTTACTGGTAACGTTATCATGACGTCAGCGCATGACGTACTCATTACTTCCGGTCCCAACAATACCTGCATACTAATTGCCATCTTGCATACTAATTACTTCCGCCGCCATAGAGACCGTACAGTACTACTTCCCCCGTTCCTATATGGATTGATTCATTTGATTGAGAAAGAAGCGTTATTATGATTTTTTATGACTTGAAACACAACAACTGCACGGATGACGTTTTAAACACTTCCTGCTAAAAAGTACCCTGGGTCGAGCGGATTTCTGGGTAGCCAAAAAGATGACTTTTAACACAAATACAGTAATATATTGCATCAATTTGCTCTTTGTTTTGTTTTACATTATATGTAGCAAAAACATTTGCATGAATAGTGAGTTTCCTGCTCATCACCTTACGAACAATCTAAAAGGGGAAGTTTATGTCTCACTAAGTATAAAACCTCACTAAGAAATTCAGAATCTGTTTATGTTTATCTATGAAGATCATGCACAGGACTGTAATTGTAAGGTAAGAAAATTCAACTACGAGATGCATTGATACAAAAATGAGATTGTCATGAGGTGATTGTTGCTAATAGATACCATGGCCAAGATCTGGAACCTCTACAAATTCAAACTTTTTGATATATCTTAACAGGATGAGATTCCCTTGATTCAAAACTTTCACCTTTACTACTTCAAACGTTGTTCCAGTCAAAATTTTAAAAAGCTCTACAGTATATCTCTAAAACGGGAAAATGCCAATTGCAGAATTGCTCATGATGCACTATGCAGTTTATTCAATACTGGTTGATAACGTTTTAAATAAGATTAACACTTCACCGCCTTTAATGTGATATCTATTACATTTGCAATTTTGTCGCTCATATTGCACATTTTACCATTGTCGATTTCAATAGATCGAAACACTGCCTCCAGTACACTGATTATCTACGATCCTGTTCAGGCTAACTTGAGAAATTTAGGTTCTTAAGTACACACGCTGAGTTTTAAAGACTTTTTGGCATACGTCAGTAATAGTCTTTAAGAGCTAGAGCCATTATTATTCAAAATTGTTTCGTTGCATGTCATGCAATGAAAATGCATGTGCATTTGATGAAAATATAAAATCTAAAAGCCTGCGACCTGTTATTTTTTAATTGACGATAGTGGTCGGCGGACTATTAAGTTTTCATTAGCTGCACGTAAAATGTCACAGCAGAGGTCGATACTTAAATGTATGCACTATGCAGTGCCCGTCAGAGACACAAAGAGCCACACATTAATTAGTACCTGCTCTATTAGCTCTGTTTATCTTCAATTGCAAATGAGTTACATGCTCTTAAGCTCTTGTTTGCGCAAAGCGAAACCAAAACAAGAAGAATTTAACTTAACGTGCGTGATCAATTCACCATAACAAAAAAGATAACAGCATGTACATTTTACCAGAATGCATTGCGGCCAATGCAGAACGACTGAAAAAAGATGACAAGAAAACAACGTATATAAGGACATAAAACTTTAACAAAAAAAAAGAAAATAAAAGTATATATGATTCTTTGGAAAAACCACGTAAATTTATCATCGCAAAGCTTTCGATCCACAAGCTCGGACCTTCATCAGTGCTAATAATGCGACTAATAGTTTGATTAAACTCACACGCCCTTAAATAGATAGAATGTCATGATTTGTATGCTCGAGTGATTTGAATGGTTATTATTAAACGGTCAAATCAACTAAGTCAAATCTAACTAACAAAAAAAGTTTTAAATAACTCATACGCGCGCAAAGTAGACACTCAAATCAACTTTATCCATTACCCTATTGTTAGAATCAATCCATTTAGAAACGGGGTAGCCGTGGACGATCGGTGTGAACTTCCCTTTAATTTCAAGAAGGAAAGAAACGAGAACGGAAAGTGTATATTCTTCTTTATGCTTAGGTTGTCCAAGCCCTATCATGTGATTGAGAGAGGAACAGCTAATGCACTGTTATACGACTTCAGTGAAACACGACTTTTTACGGCTTTTCTGTGTTGCCAAAAAGATGAACTTTAAAACAAATGCAGTAATGTATTGCGTAAATTTTCCCTTTTTCGTTTTATATTATGTCATTTTACCTTAATATAAATAAATTATTAACTAATATAAGATTCCAAAAATAGCGAAACCATTTGCAAAAACAAATATATTTATTGTTCAAATGAGTTTCTGGCTCATTACCTTACGAACGATTCAAAAGGGTAGAGTAAGTTTTACTAAGTGTAAAACGTCACTAAGAAATTCAGAATCTGTTTATGTTTATCTATGAAGATCATGCACAGGACTGTAATTGTAAGGTAAGAAAATTCAACTACGAGATGCATGGATATAGAAATGAGATTATCATGAGATGATTGTTACTAATAAATATATACCATGGCCAAGATCTGGAAACTCTACAAATTCAAAATTTTGATATTATCTGAATTCAACAGGATGAGATTCCCTTAATGCAAAACTTTCACCTTTACTACTTAAAACGTTGTTGCAGTCAAAATTTTAAAAAGCTCTACAGTATATCTCAAAAACGGGAAAATGCCAATTCCTCATGTTGTTCCTCATGATGCACCATGCAGTTTATTCAATATAGGTTGATAACGTTTTAAATAAGATTGACACTTCAGCGCCTTTAGTGTGATATCTATTACATTTGCAATTTTGTCGCTCATATTGCACATTTTATCATTGTCGATTTCAATAGATCGAAACACTGCCTCCAAACAAGAACAATAATACACTGATTATCTACGATCCTGTTCAGGCTAACTTGAGAAATTTAGGTTCTTAAGTACACACGCTGAGTTTTAAAGACTTTTTGGCATACGTCAGTAATAGTCCTTAAGAGCTAGAGCCATTATTATTCAAAATTGTTTCATTGCATGTCATGCAATGAAAATGCATGTGCATTTGATGAAAATATAAAATCTAAAAGCCTGCGACCTGTTATTTTTTAATTCCCGATAGTGGTCGGCGGACTATTAAGTTTTCATTAGCTGCACGTAAAATGTCACAGCAGAGGTCGATACTTAAATGTATGCACTATGCAGTGCCCGTCAGAGACATAAGAGCCACACATTAATTAGCACCTGCTCTATCAGCTCTGTTTATCTTCAATTGCAAATGACTTACATGCTCTTAAGCTCTTGTTTGCGCAAAGCGAAACCAAAACAAGAAGAATTTAGCTTAACGTGCGTGATCAATTGACCATAACAAAAAAGATAACAGCATGTACATTTTACCTGAATGCATTGCGGCCAATGCAAAACGACTGAAAAAAGATGACAAGAAAACAACTTAAGGACATAAAACTTCAACAAAAAAAAAAAGAAAATAAAAGTATATATGATTCTTTGGAAAAACCACGTAAATTTATCATCGCAAAGCTTTCGATCCACAAGCTCGGACCTTCATCAGTGCTAATAATGCGACTAATAGTTTGATTAAACTCACACGCCCTTAAATAGATAGAATGTCATGATTTGTATGCGCAAGTGATTTGAATGGTTATTATTAAACGGTCAAATCAACTAAGTCAAATCTAACTAACAAAAAAAGTTTTAAATAACTCATACGCGCGCAAAGTAGAAACTCAAATCAATTTTATCCATTACCCTATAGTTAGAATCAATCCATTTGGAAACGGGGTAACAACAGGCAAAATTACTAGAGTGCCATGGACGATTGGTGTGAACTTCCCTTTAATATCAAGAAAAAAAGAAACGAGAAGGGAAAGTGCATATTCTTCTTTGTGCTTAGGTAGTCCAAGCCCTATCATGTGATTGAGAGAGGAGCAGCTAATGCATTGTTATATGACTTCAGTGAAACACGACTTTTTACGGCTTTTCTGTGTTGCCAAAAAGATGAACTTTAAAACAAATGCAGTAATGCATTGCGTAAATTTGACCTTTTTCGTTTTACATTATGTCGTTTTACCTTAATATAAATAAATTAACTAAGATTCCAAAAATAGCGAAACCATTTGCAAAAATAAATACCTGTATATTTATTGGGTACGATTCAAAAGGGTAGTGGAAGTTTTACTAAGTATAATTAAAACGTCACTAAGAAATTCAGAATCTGTTTATGTTTATCTATGAAGATCATGCACAGGACTGTAATTGTAAGGTAAGAAAATTCAACTACGAGATGCATGGATATAGAAATGAGATTATCATGAGATGATTGTTGCTAATAGATACCATGGCCAAGATCTGGAAACTCCACAAATTCAAAATTTTGATATATCTGAATTCAACAGGATGAGATTCCCTTAATGCAAAACTTTCACCTTTATTACCTAAAACGTTCTTCCAGTCAAAATTTTAAAATGCTCTACAATTGCTCATGATGCACTATCCAGTTTATTCAATATAGGTTGATAACGTTTTAAATAAGATTGACACTTCAGCGCCTTTAGTGTGATATCTATTACATTTGCAATTTTGTCGCTCATATTGCACATTTTACCATTGTCGATTTCAATAGATCGAAACACTGCCTCCAGACAAGAACAATAATACACTGATTATATACGATCCTGTTCAGGCTAACTTGAGAAATTTAGGTTCTTAAGTACACACGCTGAGTTTTAAAGACTTTTTGGCATACGTCAGTAATAGTCCTTGTGAGAGCGATTTTAGTTAAGACAGGAGATTTGTTGACATTTTTTGCGTAGCTGCGTGGTCGCCAAGGGTACGTATCCCTGGATTTCCGGGGAGACTGGGGCGGGCAAGGTGGCGACGAAAAAACGTACAAAGAACGTTTTGCATGTTTTTAGAAAAGTTATAGTTTTATATGGTTTTGTTTGAATAAATATTTGGAACCAGCGCACATGTAGTTCGAATCTACAGTCCTTAAGAGCTAGAGCCATTATTCAAAATTGTTTCATTGCATGTCATGAAAATGCATGTGCATTTGATGAAAATATAAAATCTAAAAGCCTGCGACCTGTTATTTTTTAATTCACGATAGTGGTCGGCGGACTATTAAGTTTTCATTAGCTGCACGTAAAATGTCACAGCAGAGGTGATACTTAAATGTAGCACAATGCAGTGCCCGTCAGAGACATAAGAGCCACAAATTAATCAGCACCTGCTCTATCAGCTCTGTTTATCTTCAATTGCAAATGAATTACATGCTTTTAAGCTCTTGTTTGCGCAAAGCGAAACCAAAACAAGAAGAATTTAGCTTAACGTGCGTGATCAATTGACCTCAACAAAGAAGATGACAGCACGTACACTTTACCAGAATGCATTGCGGCCATCTAGCAAAAACGACTGAAAAAAGATGACAAGAAAACAACCTAAGGACATAAAACTTTAACAAAAAGACAGAAAATAAAAGTATGATTTTCTGGAAACACCACGTAAATTTATCATCGCAACGCTTCCGATGCACAAGCTTGGATCTTCATCAGTGCTAATAATGCGACTAATTTGATTAAACTCACACGCCCTTAAATAGATAAAATGACATGATTTGTATGCGCAAGTGATTTGAATGGTTATTATTAAACGGTCAAACCAACTAAGTCAAATCTAACTAACAAAAAGGTTTTAAATAACTCATACGCGCGCAAAGTAGAAACTCAAATCAATTTTATCCATTACCCTATAGTTAGAACCAATCCATTTAGAAACGGGGTAACAACGGGCAAAATTACTAGAGTGCCGTGGACGATTGGTGTGAACTTCCCCTTAATACCAAGAAGAAAAGAAACGAGAAGGGAAAGTTTATACTCTTCTTTATACTAAGGTAGTCCAACCCCTATCATGTGATTGAGAAAGGAGTGGGTAATGCATTGTTATATACGGTAACTTCAGTGAAACACGACTTTTCACGGCTTTTCTGTGTTGCCAAAAAGATGAACTTTAAAACAAATGCAGTAATGTATTGCGTAAATTTGCCCTGTTTCGTTTTATATTATGTCGTTTTACCTTAATATAACTAAATTATTAACTAAGATACCAAAAATAGGAAAACATTTGCATAAATAAATATATTTATTGCTCAAATGAGTTTCTTGCTCATTACCTTACGAACGATTCAAAAGGGAAGTATAAGTTTCACTAATTATAATTTAAAAACGTCACTCGGAAGTTCAGAATCTGTTTATCTATCAAGATCATGCACAGGACTGTAATTGCAAGGTAAGGAAATTCAGCTACGAATTGCATGGATATAGAAATGAGATTATCATGAGATGATTGTTGCCAATAGATACCATGGCCAAGATCTGGAACCTTTACAAATTCAAACTTTTTTGATATATCTCAACAGGATGAGATTTCCTTAATTCAAAACATTTACCTTTTTTACCTAAAACGTTCTTCCAGTCAAAATTTCAAAAAGCTCTACAGTATATCTCAAAACCGGAAAATGCCAATTGCTCATGATGCACTATGCAAGATCTGGAACCTCTACAAATTCAAACTTTTTGATATATCTCAACAGGATGAGATTTCCTTAATTCAAAACATTTACCTTTATTACCTAAAAATAATGTTCTTCCAGTCAAAATTTTAAAAAGCTCTACAGTATATCTCAAAAACGGGAAAATGCCAATAGCTCATGATGCACTATGCAGTTTATTAAACTAAGGTTGATAACGACGATAGTCAAAAACAAATGTTGACGAAAATATAGTTTTAAATAAGATTAACACTTAGACAGCTTTAGTGTGATACTTATTACATTTGCAATCATTCTTTTGTCGCTCATATTGCACATTTTACCATTGTCGATTTCAATAGATCGAAAGACTGCCTCCAAACAAGAACAATAATACAATTATATACGAGAAATATTTAGGTTCTTAAGTTACATACGTAGAGATTTTTATGTCAGTAATACTCCTTAAGAGCTGGGGCCATTATTCAAAATTGTTTTATTGTATATATATATGGATTTGATAAAAATGTAAAATCTAAAAGCCTGCTTCCTGTAATTTTTTAGTTTACACAGGGGTCGGCGGACTATTAAGTTTTCATTAGCTGCACGTAAAATGTCACAGCAGTGGTCGATACATAAACTATTTAGTGCCCATTAGAGGTATATACAGGCCACAAATTGATTAACACCTGCTCAATTAGCTTTTTTATCTTCAGTTGCGAATGAATTGCATGCTCTTAAGCTCTTGTTTGCGCAAAGCAAAACCAAAACAAGAATTTAACTTAACGTACGTAGTCAATAGACTATACTACAGTACAAGATGTTTGTTTGACTGTCATTTTGGATTGATTATCAAATGCCGCTTGTCAAATTATTCCACAAAATATACAGTAAATATCTCAAATGGAATGTGTCCATCCATGTATGTGTTGATATTTGATTGTTTGTTTTCACATTATATGGCAAAAGTCTGTGCTGTATTATTCCAAATGTAGCAGCTAGTGCTTTGTTTATTCTGCTGCATGGTCTTTTATTTATAATGCTTCAAGTTCCACATATATGAGTATTCCATATGACACGGCAACATAACTGTCAACATCATATTTATTGTATTTCCAGTAACATTGTATTGCTGTAACATTGGGTGCAACGCATACATGTGTGTTGAACGTTAGTTCACAAATCTAGATCGGTAATGTCCCAATGTAACTTTTAACAATATTGGTGCATTTTTGTTCCACTGTTTTTTTCCAATGTCTCACCATGTTCCATACATATGTCATTGAGTATTCCACATGACACGTAGCAACATAACTGCAACACTGTAACATTGGTTGTGTCCCATATACATGTGAATTTTAGTACTTTACATAGCTCCTTCGCCATTCACTAAAATGAAAAAGCAAGAAAACAAAATTAGAATTGAAAGAAGCTCTGTTAAAAATTGAAGTGGTCAGGAACAAAATTTAAAACTAGACCAAACATGAAAACACATATATACCTGTTAATATGAGTATATATTCAATCTTTTGCATATATGGTTGGAATGTCCAATAATATGGACCAACCATACACTAAAGATATCACAGCAATTACTATCAACACAGGTGGTTTACCATACTGCAGCATCTGCAATATAGCATTACATGATTGGTTTAATATCCATACTCAACTTGCCACAAAAAACGTCAATTTGATGTTTCTTTTCCATACCCACCCACCCACCCACCCTAGAAACGTCAATCCGTGGCAACAACAAAAAACAAGGTGAATACTGGATTTTTTATTATGTTTCCTTCAATATAAATATATGACTTTGAATATGCTGCATTATCTTGTATAAAAGCAATTAAGTATTTACAGTAACATGTACATACTATGATAAACAACATTAAAAAAACATTTCACGAAGAGGAAAATACCACTTTTTATAACTATAAAGCATTGCTGTAAAAATTACAAGTAAAGTCATCCATTTCAGTTTGGTTCTCGTCCTGGGTTACACAATAGATGTGGTACCATTCCGAACATATTTCACACTGGACTCAGTTAATACTTTTAACGGTAATTTTGTTAATGATACACTCAGGTGCTGAACAATCTTCTTCTTGGTGGTTGTCTGCATCATCTTCGCCTTCAATCATTGCATTTGCTCTGAGCATATCTAGTATGGTACGGGCCTTGGTCCTCCGCGAAGGAGTTTCGGCAATCTTACGTTTAATTCCTTGATCTCTTCGCGTGTGTTTCTTTTTCTTGTTGTGACGATTGAGAGATGATAAACGTCTAAACGAAGCTTCGCAGACGTTACAAACAGAGCTTCTTGGCTTTTGTTGCTGAACTCTTTGGCGGCGGTGAAATAATGAATGGTGCATGGCGTTTCCTTTAGTAGCTCGGACAGTGATCGCATTATGCCAAATCATCCTTTACAACACTTGGCTGACCACTACTACCAAAAACATGCTCAACTTTAATAGACGACTGCAGAAACGTGTCATAATGACCACAAGAAGTTGTTATGACAAGGTTGCTAAACTTATGCAAATCACGGATTGGGCATTTCAGAAAGGTTTTTACAGTCTCGTAGTCATTAAACAGCAGTTGGTCGCTATTAGTCTTCGCGATTTTGGTATACACGTCATGACTATCGAAACAAGCACCTTCCTAGTGTGATTTTAAATCTGTCATTGCCTTATCAAATACAGTTTTCTCTTTTTCCACCAGTTCTTCGGCACTTAGATTATTCTGCTGAATGGGACTAGATCAAATACCATAAACATTCACATAAACTAGAAAGTTTTCCCATTGGAAAGGTATAGCAAGTTGTTTTAAAATGTCCAACGTCTATACATGTTGTTTTGATTTCGGGGATACTTTTCTTTCCATATATTTGCAATAGAAACGTACTTGATAATTTGTTGCTCATTAAAGACCAAAAATGTTCCATTGGATTGAAGGCAGAGTACCTTGCTGCATACGTAAACACTGCCAAAACATCCAGGTTAAGACTTTTGAACAAGCGATAAAGAAAAAGTTGATTCAAAACAGACGAGGTACTAAAATCTGGTCCACTGTCGGAGACAAGCAGAAAGCTATTGCGTGATGATGTGTCCATTTCTGATCTTAGGAGGGAATACAAATCTGTGACATGAGTAAAAATGTTGGAGTGGTTGTACTTGCTGGATCGGACGAGTAATGAAGCTGATCCAGTGTGAGGCGTTGATAGGTGTGTTCTTCCAAGCTTAGCGTATTTAAGGCTTTGTTGCTCTAGCCCGTTAATAACGCTGAAAGGACTTGTGCTTTCATGTTTGAAAGTGACAGATTCGAACGTATTATGATTGTGTTGCAAAACATACAAAGGCCTTCCGTCGACACTTTTCTTTGCTTTAATTACTGTGTGTTGGTTGGCATCTTTAAAAACAACAATGTCCGCTAAAAATAGATTTGAAGCTGCCTGTAATTCACTTATCTCACTTTGAGAATGGACATCTTTGTCAGATAGATCTTTCTTTGCCTCACTGGCAATTTCATCTACGATCTTTTCGCAAGTGGCGCTAATGTTAAGATGAATCTTAAATTGATGAGCCAGCACATCACAGAGTGATCTTTTAACTCCTGTGACTTGCATGTTTTGGAACTTTTCATTGACTAGAATGCCTGCGCATTCTTTGTTGTAAATAGAAGATAATGTGTCTTCAGGAATAACATTGGTTTTTGGCTCCAAGAACATGTATCTGGAGGTTCCTAGAAGATAACCAGGAACTGGGAAATCGTACTCGCTTAAGTTTGGTTGGTCGTTCACAGGTAAGAATGTTTTGATTTGGTGGTAGCGAGAAACAGCAGGTGCTCCCACTTTTATTTTAGACATGTTGTCAATGGAAAGTATACCAATTTCTTTGTGAAAAAGACTGGCAAGCTCTCTGCGATATTTATTTCTCGCGAAAAGGTAATGTGCATCTTCGTGATATTCTTGATATGTATTTGATTTCCCCCCAACTCTTGCATTAACATGCCCTTTATAACGCGAACTTGCGTTGAAATTGCTGCATGGGAGCATGAAACAGACGCCGTATGGTGGACAGGAAAATAGTGTGATCCTTTAACTCGGGAATAACTCTGAATAAGTGTTCTCAAATTTGGAAAGCTGTTACCCCAGAAGAGTTACCAGTATCTGATCGGCGACGGCATTGTGCAGCAAATCCTTGTTGTTTTATGAACTCTGTTGTAATATCGACAATTTTCGGAAATTTGGAAACCAAGGAGGGCTGACCCATTTTGTTGGTATTTTCATTTTTTTTTATCAACAACATCATGGGTATCGTTGAAAATCTCAGAAGCTTCTGGACTTCCTAGCTCTTCTTGGGGTAAAAACAGAAGCTAGCGTTTCAAATATTCCTGGAGAGTAATTGAATACGTGGATATTGGTAAAACATGCAGTATCTTTGTTGCACACATACATAACTGGGAAAAGCTTAACAAGAGATTCAATTACCTCCGAATTTATTTGCAACTCCATTCGGTGGGACACGATATTGGTGCTTATAATGTTCGCTACACGAATTAGCTCTGATGTCTCAATAGAAAATTGGTTGGTATTTGAATTTTGCATGTCAATTAGTGTCTCAAACACTTGATTCCATGTCAATTTACTGTCATTTTCACAACTCAGCAATTCGTTCTTCTGTCCTTCTAAAGATTGATGTATATGAGGATGAGCATTTTTTTCTGTTGGGATATTCGGCGGTTCAACGCATATATTAGAGATCGATCAGTAATTAAACTAGTTGATGTTGCACAAGCAGTAAGAAATTGCGAAATGATCTCTGCTTTTCTCACGTAACTTCTTGACAATGCAAAAGAATTCATTGTATCGTCAATTTTGATATCCGTTATTCTATTTACTATCTCCAAGATAAGAGACGTTTGTGTCTGGATGCTCTCTAAATCATCTCTTAGTTTTGATGCTTTTGAGCAGGCAGCACCAAAGGTGTACTCTTTTTTCAACTCAACAAAAGTTTTCCATTTGTATGATAGGTTTGTAGCAGCTTGCATGCAAAAATTGGGGACCTTTAAAAACATGATTATCAAAATATTTTTCGAAACCAATATTTCGCAGGAACTCTTTAATTAATACTAACTCGTTTGATTGCAAGAAAGTGTTTTGAAGGGCATGGTGCGCGTTGGCTGTTATATAAGTCAACATTGGAGAACTTGCAATTGTCAATAGATTCTTGCGATTCCTGTTTTAGAGATGTAGGACGACTTGTGATTGTAGATGTTGTATTTGTCGATTTTTGTGCCTCTGTGAAATATCTGTTAATCCTCATAGGATTGTTTTTGGGTGCGGGAGCACTCAAAAATTCAACTCTTTTGTCGTGTTTGCCCGCGTGCAGGTAATGACACCACCTGAGCGATGGAAAATTAGGTAGTTGTTGTTCATTGTAAAAGAGTTGAGACCACGTTGCTTACGACGTTGAAGGAAATTTAAGCTATATTTTAAAGATTAAAAGTTAATTTGTTTAATTGTGCGAGTTACTCAGGGAGGCAGGGTAATTCCCCACACTTTCAGTTTCAGTTAAGTTTTTCTACTCTGGCAATTCCTTTTTATGAAAGTTTGCTTTGTTTCAAAAATGTTTTTGCGTTCGCACCATTTCTTGTTGACAAATTTTTCCTACGTCATCCTTGGCGATGCCGTCAACCTTGCATTCTTTGACTTTGAATGAGCATTTAGCAAAGACATTTTAAACGGTTTATCTTTTATATAATAAAAACTGTGTGTTTGGACTGACAACAATGAACAAAAAAAGGCGGGAATTTTCCTCGCTAACCGTGAAATTGCGGGCGAACATTGACCGAAAACCTCATATACAATCGATGATTGTTTTTTGCATGGTGGCACTAAATTTTATTATCGAAAACAAAACAACTAAGAACTTATGAGAGCATACCTTTGTAAAATCTCAGAAAGAAAGCCAAGAAACACCTTACAAACCGCCCAATATTATTCAGAACTTTCAACAAACTGCCTTCGAACGAACAAAGCACGATGCATTGAATTTGTAGCGCTACCATAAACTCCATACGTCATGAGTTATATTGTTCAACTTTAGAGCATTGTCGGTAAAATTAAAATACTTTTAAGGGTTAGTGTTTAATTTGTAAGCTCGTGACGTCAAAATACGTCATATTCGCTGACCAAACACAGCCAGTCACCCAGCCAGCCAGATTTTTTAAGCCTACAAAGCTCTACGTTGCTGTGCAATGTAGACGCAAAAACGTATGGAAGTTGCAACTTTTTACATCTTCTGTAAAAGAAACAATATTAATTGGACTTGTGCATTCCTTGTAGACTCAGGCAGGATGTTCGGCCAGGTTTATAGTCCTTGGGAGCGGGCTACAACATGTCACCATGGTTCCCAGGTCTCTCTTTTCCTACTTCTTACACGGGTAGCACTTTCCTTAGTATCTTCGCTGTCCCCAACAATGTTGTTTTTTGGAGAACTTCCAACCTCACGTTCACGCCCATTCGTTTCATGTATTCCCCGAAGTTAACTGAGACAGCTCCAAGCGCGCAATAACAACTGGAACTTCAATAACTTTTTGCATGCGCCAGACCTTTGCAACTTCATCTTTCAAAAACTGGTACTTCTCTACCTTTTCGTGTTCCTTATCTTTCATCCTATCATCACATAGGATGGCAATATCAATTATACCAGCCTCAATTTTCCGTTCACACTGGACTGTGAAATCCCACAATATCTTGAAATGTTCACTTTCCATCACCCCCTCTGGCTTTTGTTCGTGCCATTTATTAGCTCTTTCCAATCCACATTAACCACAAAGTTGCCAATAGATATACCGTTCCACGTTATCATGTCTTCCTTAACATTCTGTCAGCGCCAGCTTACCGCACTCATCCACCACATGGGCCACCATTTCACCCTTGCTTCAGCACATTCTGCACAGAGGAGATTCCATTGTGCGATCAATGTGAAATCTCGTATAATTTTTCTCAACGCTTGTTCCTGGGCACTACATATCAGGGCCTCAATACATCCTTTTAAATCTTTCTTTGCAATACACTGCCACGTCATATCCCAGTCAATACCTTCCTTTCCTTTCCTCTCACATACTGCCCATGCATTCTTTTTTCCTTCCATTCTTCCTCCATCTCCTTTACGTCATTCATTTTATGCTCCTTTGGATCCACTGCCTCTGAGATGTTGACCACATTGTTATTGAAAAAATCCATTAATAAATTTAACAAAGCTGGAAACTATTGAATTTGTCTTTCAAAATCTTGTTTTATCAGTCGATAATGACGAGCATTACTTTAAGGCCAACAACAACGCTGGAAAAATTGTGTGCAGTGGCGAACCAGCCCGAAATTTGGTCATGCAAATACAAATTTTCCTGTGCAGCTTATAGACCGTATAAGGAATCAATTCAGTTCTAATAAATACAAAATGATAATGATTTAAATTTGCATACCATGATCAAATTGTTGGGCTGGCTTCGCTACTGATTGTTGGTAATATTAGGTTGTCCCGTACGTTTGAAATAATTTCGTATCACTGCTGACTACTGTTATGGAACACACGTGCCAGGCAGCCACGCGAGCCACGGTTAACGTTACAAATTCTGGTCATGTCGCATTACTTCAATTTTATTACAGGATATACAGGCTGTATAAGGCATTGGTTAATCCAACTTTGAAGCGCTCTAATGCGTTTATTATTTAATCTACAGAAATTATTTTTCACAGTCGGAAGACCAGGCTTTTAGCTTTGATTGTCATCATCTTTTTTTAATTTGAAGAAAAATTGCGCAAATACAAATTACTTCCTTTTCCCTTCTTAACCATCAAAATTTCATCACCTAAGTTACAGTTATTCATTTATGCCCATTGTTCTTTATTTCAGCGTTTGTCTGTTCCTCCTTGAATTTTCAAACTTAACCCATAAAGGTTCAGCGTCGTACAAAGTGATTGGTACTCGTGATAGGATCATGTATGGATTCAGTTTACGAAATGTCACAAAAGCACAGACAATGGATCAATGTTTGGCAAAATGTTTAGAAGATTGTGAATGCTTGTCATTCCAAATTTGTGATTTGAATAAACTGTGCCAGCTGTGTTCTTCAAATCGCTACAAAAATGAAACATTTTTCCAACTAGGAGAAGGATGTACCAGTTTTGTTTTTGAAAGAGAACAACCATATAAGGTTCGTTGATAACAATAATACTTTTGTAGCAAAGTACATAGCAAGCATGTAATTTCTTTACTGCATGTATTATTGATATTGGGGCACACATTTATCCATTTAAGTGTGCATGTTCTGTACAATTAATTTCTTTTGAAATCGTTGTTGAAGAGGTACACAATTACCATGTTGAGTTTTTAATGTAAAATAATATAACGTTACATTATTTTACATTAAAAACCCAACATGGTAATTGCTACATCAGTATAACTTTCATCTGCTAAAATTTCGTGTTAACTATTTTCTCTCATTGATTCCTAGACGACAAAGAGTGCTAAAAAGAGCTGTCTTAAAGACACCAACTGTTGTTTGACGTCGCAACCTTGTGAGAATGGTGCTTCATGTCTTCCCCTTAAAACTAAACCGTCCATACATACCAAACGTTTTACATGCAAGTGTCGACCAGGTTACCAAGGAGATTACTGCGACCACCCAATGAGATCATGTCTGGATTACTACGTTAACCAAGCTAAAGATGACCATGGTATTTATTACGTCATCGATAGTGAAAACAAAACTTTCCCAGTTTTCTGTAAATTTAGAACATCAAAGGGGCGGGTTTATAATCTTATTCTATCCTATAAATGGGATAATTTGTTTAACCAGTCATTAACCAATGGAGCGATTGCCAATGAAGATAATCCGATGGACACTCCGTATCGTCTTTCCACCCCCAAAATGGAAAATATTCGAAAACACTTTAAAAGATGGCGAATTGTATTTAAGAAAAAGATCTTGAACGATAACAGCTGCCGGATCATTGTTGATGTCGATTTTCATCATGAATTGAAAAGATGTGAATCTTGCCTTGTTCATATTTATCAGAAAAAAAATAACGAAGACAAGAAAATCCATGAGAGTAAATGTAATTTTACGCACGCTGCAAACAGTCATTGTAAAGGCCTATTGCACAATTTTGGATCATATTGCTGTTTAGAGACGAACAACATTTCAAATTATTGTCCACCAAACTCAGAAACGATAATAAAAACATGGCTTACCGATGATCCCAAATGAATTTGATATTTAATACACTTTTTACCGTGACTCAGTTTTACAAAATGTTTCACTGAAAATTTCAAAATTAACCCAGTGTATGTGTAAATTAAATCACAAAATTAATAAAATATTTCTCTAGTTTAAGACTGTGTTAACTACCACAACCTTTTTAAGAAAGTTAACAGTACTTGTAATAAGGATGCTCAGGAATATGCACATGTTGAGTAGTAATTTACTTTATCAAACGTTTATTGCTGTTGAGTACGTATAGTCTGTCATAGGTTTTCATAATCGACAAACCTTAATCGTGTATATTAAATATAGCACTAGACTTGCATTGTAAATAAACAGTCTAAAGTGGTGTTTACAATACAAACTTTAATTGTTCATTCCTGCAGTCCATATACTGTATCTTACATAACGACTGTTTATACTACCGCAGCCAGATATCCCTCCTTTTCTAACGAGTTAAACTACAACTAAACTGTGACCAACTCAACATGACAATGTTCTTATGTTCATTACGTTGCGCGCGTTCATTGTATAATTTTTTAAAGTTTTATGTTCTTCTCCATGGTTTAATTTCTTTACCACCATTGCGCTCAAAGTTCATCCTGAAAACGTGCTGCTACTAGCCTTGCTGTCGAAGATCGTCCATTCCGATGCTTCTTCTGAAACAGATGCTAATGGCAGATCATTTTCCTGGTACGATTATTCGTCTTCAATATTCTCTAGCATGTACGGGTGGCGTTATGTGTGAGTCATAACTTTTGGATGATGGTGGCGGTGCTGCCGGGTCAGGTGTAGGTGTTGGAGTATCCGTAACGAGGTCGTGCGGTGATCTCTTGATGAATGTAACATTTTTGGTGATGTCCTGGTTTCACCCTTCGCTACAATCAATCTTCGCTCTTTGTTTCATCATTCATTCATTTGTTGATTTTTTCATTCTTCTTCACCTCCTGTGGTAGTCCAGTACCGTTTTGTTGGTTGGTGTAGACAGCCTTGTTTTGTATTTCCGACCGTTGAACACGAGTGATTCGGTAGGAGAGATGAACTGTGTGCTGTAAGAAACTTGTACTGGGGTAGCTAGCAAAAACATATTGCTCATGCTTAAGGTGGCTCCCTACAGTTGCAGGGCAGATCTATACAGATCAGTGTGGAGCTTCGCCGACCGGCAAATGTTTTGAAATGAACGATACATGAAAAGTTGTGTTTTAAGGTTTTTCTACGGCGAAATCACCAAGTGTTCTGTATATGATAAAAAATTTGTGAAACCTAAACAGTATGTATGTTTTTAACTGTTTTTTCTGTTTTCCGACCGCGTTTTCGGGAGCTTTTACGTTTAGCTCATTCTGAAATGTTTTTCGTATGTCGAGTCGAAATTTTATCACGTCAGCAATGATTTTATGGATTTTAGCCTCGATTATCCGCTGTTTCCTTCGGTGAATTTTTTTAAAACTACGTCCAGTTGTTATACCATATCTAAGGTAAGACATATTCGAATTTTAAAAAAATCTACAAATACGTTTCCCCGCAATCGAAATCCACGAATATATCAAAATCTGAATTATAAACCTGTCTTCAAATTTTGATATCTTTTTCCTTTATACATCAATAATCAACTAAAAAAATTTCAGAAAATTTGACCGAAGAGAAAGAAAGTTATTCTTCATTCATTGTGAAATTTAGCATTTAAACTGCAAAAAATAGAACAATCTAGTTACCATAGCAACGCTTATTTTGTTTCTATTTTTCTATATATGCACATCAAACACCTTCATATCTTTCCTGAAAGCACTCACATTGCCCTGTTTCAAGTGTAGTCAGTACAAATTTCGTTGCAAGCTGATGTGTCTTGAAAAGCCTAACATTTTATGCCACTGTAGGGAGCCACCTTAAGGGATGCAGGTCACGAAGCGCCACCTCTCAAACATAGTTGTCTGTGTTCAGTGCGGCGGAACTCATGGTAATTCAACGGAAAAAGTCCTTACAAAAAGTAAAAAAAGGGCAATAGAAAACACGAAAACCAATCTGTAATAATTACGACTTCAGTAGTGGATCGCAGATTGCAGATCTCCGATGATCAGATCTCCACAGATTGAAGTTGAACACCCCGTATAATCTGATTTTTTACTAGTAATTTCATTCTATTTAGCGTGATCCTAATATTTAAATGTTAATTGCCATCGTTTAAAAAATTGAAACTTGTTTGATGCAACGTCCGCGTCGTAAATTCGCGTTAGATCTTAAGGTCCTATTATTATTATTAACCAAACACGAGGACAAGCTTAATGTTGTTATATATCTTGAACTACAACAGTCACATAGATGCCTTTTGAACAATATCCCTGCCAAAATTATGCAATGCATAAATTTGTCGGGGTTTTTTTCGTTTTTCTTTATATAGTTTTTTATGGTCGTGGATTCTTCTTTTGCCTCCTGAATGATCTGTTTTAAACTAAATTATTAATTACCAAAAATGGCAAAGATATTAGCATAAATGAACATTTTTATTGTTGAATCATTTTCTTGCTCGTTGCTTTACGAACAATTCAAAAGTGAAGCTTAAGATTCGCCCTCAAAGTATAAAAGAATCTGTTCATCTATGAAGATCATCAACGGCACGGTAAGGTAAGAAAATTAATCAACTGTGAGCCAATGAACATATTTTTAATGTGCGGATTGTTGCCTAGTCTATACTAACGTATGACGTGTGTCGTTGTTGCCTGATAGAAAAACTGCGTGATATAGTCATGAAAAATTAAAAAAGTACGTCTCATACAGGAATAGCTAACTTAAATTTTGAAATGTTAGAATATAATTTTGCGGACACTCAAGCTGAGATATTGAACATTTTAGTTCAAACATGCGTTGTTAGGATGTTAAAAAATTTGCACAAAATGACCTGTCCCATCGCTTATTTGTTTTTTAGTAAAGTTCGTACAGGCAACATTTCATAGAAACGTATCTACATGTCAAAGGTTATTTCTAGTAGGAACAATCGTATCACCACCCGAATGATCGATATATAGCTTGTCAAGGCTACGCTTTGGCATGCGCTTGAACAAAAGCTTCGCGTTGCCGGAAAGTTAAAAGACTGAAATATCAACGATATAAACACATAACATGAAAATTGCTTTAACAAAATGCGCAATAATCACTAGAGTATTGAGATGAACCTAATATGCCATTTTAATTGCGCATTTTTTGCAATTTTGATATCTCCACAAACATTCAATTAAAATCTTAGTCTGATGTACAAAATTCAAGCCAGTTTTTCTGTAATATGAAACCAGCAGGACCGAACACGTTTTCTTCATCCACTTTCTCTGTTTTACCCCGGATTTTAACGACGAATCTCTTAAAACTGGGGGGGGGCGCACCCACTATTACCTTCCCTTTGCCATATTACCTCCACCCTGGTCATATGAACATCTGTTAAATTATAAAGATTTTATGCATAGTATACGTCAGTAAAGTCTTAACGAGGATTTCCGATTTTTAACGTGTTTTGAAAAGTTTGAGTGTGCGCACGTTGAATGGCAACGACACGAGCTGCTAGAGACTCCGGTGGGAGAAGGAATAGGTTGGAGCGGGAAATTTCCGGTATTCAAAGAACACATTTTGGAAAAAAAATTAAGTTATGTGAAGGATCTTGATGAGTTGATTGTGCACTATTTGTCAATTTTGATTACCAACATTTCTATCGTGATTTCAACGATATTGCGAATTACAAAATTTGAAGACGTCATTAGAGTCAGTATGTACTAATATTTTATATACTAAACCAACACGACTTTATATAAAGGGATAAACCATGTTAGATCTGTTTTGCCACGGTTTTTTCATTTTTGGCCATGGAAACACGACCACTAATTAAATCAAGGCGTCAGTTCTAATCTGTAAGAGCTGTACAGATATTAAATTGTTTCATTTTATATGGATTTGTAGCCCGTACGCAAATACCGAATCAGTTAATCGCTTATTTGCTGGGAGAGAGGGAAACGCAATATATAAATCTATTTATCGTGTATGCGCCCCTCCCCAGGGAGTATAAGCAATAATTAAATTGATTCTGTATTCGCAGACGATGGATTTGAAGAAAATGTAAAATCAAAAAGCCTGCTGATGTCACAACCTGTTATTTTTAGTTTATACGACAGGGGTCCGCTGAGCTATTTAAGAATGAATATGAACGAATATTAATGCACAGCAAGTAACTTTCAATGCATACATATCAAACAATTCAAGTTTATATTAAATTTAATTTGCTAACGTTTCGTCGCTACATTGCAACATCATCAGAGCTATATACAATGAATAAACATAAGTTGTATCTAAATATACATGATAACTAAGTATTATATTACAAACGGTAAAAATTTAAAAAGAAGGGACAAATAGTAAAAAAAGTTAGAAAAACAATGTGTCAAAGTAAGGATTGAGTCATTAGATATTACAGGTATATCAAAATACCAGGTCAAGTTCGAGTAGGATTAGTGATTAAAGCCATTAAAATAGATTTAGTGGCATGGAGGAAATATTATTATTAATAAGGATAGGTTTTAATTTGGAAATGAGGAGACTTTCACGCATCTCAAGATCAAACTTAGAGTTGGCTGACGTTAGTATATATAGTAAAGTCAGAGTCAGAGATGTTATGTCCAGAGAGGTGATGGTGAGTGAGAACAGCCGACATCTGCGAGACTGAAAGCTTATTTCCAGTTTTGGACAAAACTCCCATAAGTTCTGAGATTCGCGTGTGTATATGTCGGCTTCTTTGACCAACATACAATGCGCCATGGCATTGTATATTGCGCCACAGCATTAATATTCATATTCAGGTTGCGGTTCCCGCCTGGTATTTCAATTAAGTATTCATTAGCTGCACGTAACTGAAGACCTAGATCTATGCATGAATATATATAGTGCCGTTTAGAGACACATACAGGACACAAATGAGATAACACCTGCTCTATTAGCACATCCAATTGCAGATCAATTACATACTTTTAAGCTCTTTTTGCGCGACGCGAAGCCAAAACGAGGATTCTGAGCGTGATTAATTAGTTACTTTAAAGTTCGCCGCAAAAAAGTAGAAATTCCTATATTTTTAAAGCACGTTTTCTGTTATATGTTAAATTATATGCAAGCATGTTCCCCGCCCTCTATTCCATAAAGAAGAGACAGGTAGGAGCGATTTTCTGTATTATTTCGCGGTGAATTTTTTCGCCAACTGTAATCATGCAGCTGTAACAGTGTTCTTATCTTAATTGTAGTTGCATTGCTGTTCAATGGATAGAATGATTCACCCGGCATTACGAAAGCCACACATGTAGAAATCATTGATCTCATGTATATAATTCGATCAGTAACTTTCATGTCCCCAACAAGAAAAGGAGAAAATGATACAGCTATGGCCCTTTAAATAACTTGCATGAAGAATGCAGGTAGCACTGAGAAGGATAATAATTGTCCATGACTTCCCCTTTTTCTTCCTTCTTAAAATATACAGTCAAAATTTCATCATGTAAATCACTAATTATCCCATTGTTCTTTATTTCAGCGTTTATCTGTTTCTCCTTGAATTTTTAAACTTATCATACAAAAGTTCAGTGTCGTATAAAGTTATTGGTACTCGCGATAGGATCATGTATGGATTCAGTTTACGAAATATCACAAAAGCACAGACAATGGATCAATGTTTGGCAAAATGTTTAGAAGATTGTAAATGCTTGTCATTCCAAATTTGTGATTTGGATAGATTGTGCCAGCTGTGTTCTTCAAATCGCTATAAAAATGAAACTTTTTTCCATCCAGGAAAAGGATGTACCAGTTTTGTTTTTGAAAGAGAACAACCACACAAGGTTTGTTGATGACAATATTACTTTACCGAGTACAGTAACGAACACGTATTTTCTCTACCGCAGCATTATTTACATTGATAATTGAGGGGCGTATGTCCGTGTTCTGCGCGTCAATTAATTTCTTCAAATCGATTGATAAAAAGGTGTTATATTAATATTAACTTTCTCAATACGTCGACTTAAAAAGCTTTGCTGATTTTATTAATGCCCAATGAGCAGCTTATTATGTATTAACGATCAGTATTTTCATATCGAAAACAGCGGAACAAATGTCGATGTAGTAATTTTGTGCGGTAATATTTGGAAACAACAAGTTCCGTTTAACATTGTGCAGATTGAAGCAAACTTTTGTCACTAAAACTACACGTTTTAGAAAGAGATTTGTTATTATTTCTATACGTAACTCTTACAAAATTCGCTTCAGAATTTCGTTAAAATCACTTTTAAGTGAATGCACTGAGTTCGCATGTGGGATTATACATTCTCGTACGAATGGCCATGATCTAATATGGGTACGTCACAGAACTGGCAGTGACAGTTCAACTGCTGACCTGCATTGCCAGTGTCAATGTATGAACCTTGTAAGTAATCTTGTATAAGTTTTATTTGCTAAAATTTTGTGTTAACTATAATTATTCTCTCATTGATTCCTAGACGACAAAGAGTGCTAAAAAGAGCTGTCTTAAAGACATCAACTGTTGTTTGACGTCGCAACCTTGTGAGAATGGTGCTTCATGTCTTCCCTTTGAACCTAAACCGTCCGTAGATACCAGACGTTTTACATGTAAGTGTCGACCAGGTTACCAAGGAGATTACTGCAAACACCCAATGAGATCTTGTCTGGATTACTATGTTAAACAAACCAAAGATGGCGATGGTATCTATTACGTCATCAACAGTAAAGACAAAACTTTCCCAGTTTTCTGTAAATTTACTACATCACGTACTAAAGTGAGGTGGGTTCACAATCTTATTCTATCCTATAAATGGAATAATTCGTTTAGCCAGTTATTAATGAATGGAGTTAATGAAGATAATCCGATGGTCATTCCGTATCGTCTTTCCTCCCCCGAAATGGAAAATATTCGAAAACACTTTGAAATATGGCGAGTCATATTTACTAGAACACGATCGAGCAACTGCTGGAGCGTTGTTAATGTCGGTTTTCACCATGAAAAGAAAGAATGTAAATCATGCCATGTTCGTATTTTTGAAAAAGTAAACAACACAGACGAGATAATCCATAGCAGTAAATGCAATTTTACGAACATTAGAAACAGTAATTGTGAAGGTCTAGTGCACAATTTCGGATTATATTGCTGCGTTGACATAAACTTTATTTCACATAATTGTCCACCAAACTCAGGAACGAAAGTTAGAACATGGCTTCTCCAACGTTCTAATTGAATTTAGTAACTATGCTTCTTCACCGTGACTCAGTAGCTTCAGAGATGTTTGTAAATTAAATTTCAAAAGTAGTTTAGTATAGGACTGTGCTAAATAACTATCACAAGGACCTACACTTGTTGAGTATATAGCACTACAACGTGTTTTGAGACTACAACTGTAAATATAATTTTATATATGTAATGTATCAGACCATGATCATCGCGACCTCAAAAATTCTACAAACATGCATGTTTTCAACAGCTGCTTCAATGCATGAAATAGATGGTACGGTAGGATACCCGTGTGTACAGGATGATGGATCCCCCTTCCCCCACCCCCCCTTGATTAGGTTGGCTAGCCCTCCTTTGTAAGCAAGCAACTGGATAAACCAAAAAACTCAATCACACTCATGCAGTATACATACTTTAAATTCGCTGAATTTCGAATAAAAAGTACAAATTGTACTGGTAAATGGCACGACTATACTTTTGACCGTTTTGCATGGCAGGGGGCAATTTTTAAGGCATGTGGTACGTGCTTTTTCTGGGCAACATTGATGACAAATGTTGCGTTTTGCCCCTAAGATCCGTGTTCTTTATGCTGACAGAACGCCTTAAAGTATATTAGTGAAGTCGCTTAACCAAACGATCTGTACTGGCGAGTACAAACTTGGGCACCCCCTCTACAATTGATTAACTATGCCTCCTAATCAATTTAAGAACGGGTGCCTAAAATTTTCAAGTTAGGGGGGTGTTACCACAGTGAGGTGGTACGTTAACGGTTGGCAATGTTTCTCTGCCAGTCAATGATATTTAATGTGAGAACATCAAACAGGAAATTTTATATGCCCATTTATCTGTTGTCAAGTCCATGTCTTTGAACAATATCCCAACACCTTATTATTAAATACAATGATTGAGTAAAACATGAACAAGCATCCCGAACCGTTATTTCAAAAACGGAACTCCCCCCGGGATGATAAAATTTGTAAATATCTTCATTACACCCCCAAAAACATTTCAATTTGACTTAGGAGTCGCGGGGAAAGAAATACTGACTTTGTCCGCTTTGTACAGATCTTGCCAATTTTTGCCGCTAAGCGACCGGACTATATGGCGCGGTAAACAGAGTGGATTAATTGCATTAATTGTGTTTTCGTCATTTTCTTTGTATTTCCATCTAAATTTCATAGCTCAAAAACATATTCTACATTTTCTACTGAAACATCTCAAAAAAAATATAAACCTTTAAACATACAAATACTTGCAAAGGGTTGCTGAACAAAAAGGGTTAAGAAGGTTCTTTTTAAAAGAAAATCCCACCCAAAACCTTTTAACACGACAAATTTTGACCGTTCGATTAAGGAATGAGTCTTTAAAACGTGTTCCAAATTCTAAATTTGCTATTTGTGGCAGTATATCCTTTGTTTATTAAAATCAGCATGCGTGCATACAGTATCATAAATATTTTTAGATTCTAGAAACCATGAGCTTTTGAATTTTGAATGGTTTGTCAAGGCTATATATATTAAAGGTTTACGAATAATTAAGGAGTCTGGTTCAATTAAGAGCCGATTTCAAATTTAAATGACATCCTTTGATAAATTTAGAACTATAAGCATTATAACTAACAAATATAAAACTATAGACATATATTTAACACTTATTGACTGAGACCGAGGGAAACAGTATGTTTTGTGGACCCGAGACTGCCGATGCTAACATCGACAGTCGAGGGTCCACAAAACATACTGCTTTCCCGAGGTCTCAGTCAATAAGTATTTTGTTATATAGTATATGTGTTAAAGTGTAAATAATACACTAAAATTTCAAAAACAGCAAACTCTGAATGAACTTTGGAGCTTTACGGTTGACGCGCATGCGCTCTTCACTCATTTTAATGTTGACCGGTCAAAAAATGTTTTAATGTTGACCGGTTGCCCTTTCGCCAGTAGTATTACCCCCCCGTATGGCGCCGGAAGTAATTAGTATGCAAGCCTGTATATAGGAAAATGACGTCATTGCGAAGATGTGCGCACGCTAGGATATGCGCACTATCCTGATACACGCGAGGGTGTGCGCACTATCCTGATACACGCGGGCATGTGTGCACTATCCGATGCACGCGAGGATGTGTGCACTATCCCGATGCACGCGAGGATTAACGTTTGGAATAATTTATTTTTGTAATAAAATGATAAATTTGAGTCGGTAAGAGCATACCGCTTGCAACGTTCACAGAGATAAGACTTTTAGATTGCCAATTTAATGGAGGAGAACTTATCGCGGTTACATGACCTGAACAAGCGTGTGGCAGAGGCAAGAAAAAGAGTTGAATATTTGAAGAAAAAGAGGAATGCTTTATACCTTCGCAAAAACACGGTTCACGTACAAACCTAGCTGGATGTTAAACAATTTGGTAGACGATGCATGCCGTGGCCTCAAAGAAATGAGAAGACTTAGAAACAACCAGGGAACGCTGTGCTTATATTTGTTATGTAGGATAGATCAAATAGAAATTCCTCATCTAATGAAAAGCTGTAGTACAGCTTCTAATGAAAAGCTGTAGTAAATAAAGGATACAAACCTGTTGAGTTTGTAGACGTTGTTTTATTTGCTTGTTCTCAATACATTCACCCCACACTGGTCTCACATTGACCCAACATAGACCTTTTGTCGGCCCCACACCACCCTCTAATCAACCTCGTATAAGCAGATGGTCATCTGCATATACCAATAGTTGGGATCTACACAATGGCTATAGCTGTAATACTACTGTCGCCATAGCAATTGATTAAACATGACGTTTTGCGGATCGGCACGTGATGCGCTTTTGTCCAATCAGGATACAGAAAAATTGAACTTTGACACTAGCTATATAACAAATATATATATATATATATATATATATATATATATATATATATATATATATATATATATATATATATATATATATATATATATATATATATATATATATAAATATATATATATATATATACACAGCAAAAAACGCACAACCTGTTCTGGCCTGATAAAAACAGCATTGAACAATGTTGTGCTGCCCATATTGTTCAATGTTGTCAACAATACTGAACAAGTTGATGAGCCTGAATTAGCCTGCAGTCAGGTGTAACAATGTTGAACAATATTGTTGACAACCTTGAACAATGTTGGCAGCAAAACATTGTTCAATGCTGTTTTCATCAGGCCAGAACAGGTTGTGCGTTTTTTGCTGTGTATATTATGCTATACATATTTAGTATAAATTTCCAGGTGACTATTGATTTTCCTGCATTCTGATTGGTCAAGATTTGCTGTCTCTGAAGTGATAGTCACTGACCAGTGACTATAGCTTTTTGATTTTTATACAGTACTAAATTTGAAGTGAATTTTTGTAAAGTTTAGTTGATTATTATTTGTAAACACCTGGAAATTTACACTAAAACAATGAGCAAGAGCACCGGGGACGCGAACGATCGCGCCTGACTCAGGTATACTTTCCACCTCATGTTAATAGTTTTCTTGCTGGTCAGTTACGATGCAAGCCCAATCATGCGAGAGGTTGCCAAGGTTTCGGGGCTCTTTTTTTTGGGCCTTCCTGCTGTACCTTATTTACGACTTTATTACAGGTCAATTGAGTCGTGTAAGTCCCGCTGTCTCAACGGTGACTATGATCAGCATATCTCACTGACTTCTGATGTTTAAAATCGGTCGTTCAAAACCTTTCTCAATATATATAATGGCTGTTTTTTCGCTTATTGTCGAATCTGATGCTAGTTTACTTAGATGGGAAGCCACATGTGATGGTCATCCTGCCCAAGGACAGTGGTCGCCATTGGAGGTTTCACGCCATATTAATTATTTAGAACTCCTACCCGCCTTCTATGGTTTACAAACTTTTGCGAATGCACAACATATTCATGTTCAGTTGAAGCTTGATAATTCCACTGCCAATTCGTATTTAAGTAACATGGGAGGTATTAAGTCAGATAATCTCAATTCCCTTGTACAGCAGCTCTGGGAATTAATGGTGTTTGGTACGGGATATTTTTATCAGTGCTCAGCAGCAGGGTTGCCAGATCACTGCATTTTTGAGGCCAAATCGTCATTAGTGTAGTCAAGTAAACAAAGAAAACAAAAGGCAAGTACAAAGAAAAACAAAGAGCATTGTTGAAGATTTGGCCTCAAAAATGCAGTGATCTGGCAACCCAGCTCAGCAGGGGTTTTCTGATAACGTAGAATGGTCATTAAACACCAATGTATCTACCAAATAACGCAACTTACGCTAGTTCCGGATGTTGATTTGTTTGCCGCCAATTTGAACGCCAAAGCTGAATCGTGTCCTGGTATCCGGAGCCGGGAGCTGAAGCAGCCAATGCCTTCAGTATGAACTCATCCCATCTTAAATGTTATGCATTTCCTACATTGAGTTTGTTGCCCGGGTTTTGAGGAAAATTTCAGTGTACAAAGCGTTGGTGTTACTGATCGCGCTGCCGTGGACGACCCAGAGTTGGTACCCTCTACTCCTTAAGCTGCTCGTAGACAAACCGATCTTACTACCGCGGAAAGAAAACCTCTTGTTCCAGCCTCACAGTCAAACCCTCTATCCCTTGAAGGATCATCTAGTTCTGGCCGCGTGGAAGTTTTCTCAAAATCCCTTGGAGACAGAGGCTTTCCTGATGAAGCAGCCCGCCTTATTACATTATCGTGGACGTCAGGGACCCGTAAACAATACAACTCAGCATGGAAACAGTGGTGTAGCTGGTGTACACAAAGGTAAGTTGGTATTCTTTAACCGTTTGTAAACGAAGTTGCTAACTTCCTTTCAAAGTGCTTCGATGGGAAAGGTTACAGTACTATTATTTCGTACAGATGTGCTTTATCGTCGTCTCTTTATCCCATCAACAACACCTCTATTGGGTCCCATCCACTTATTTCTAGATTTCTCAAAGGGATGTACAATGTTCGCACTCCGAGTCCGAGGTACTCAACTACATGGGACGTAACCAAGGTAACCACGTATTGTTTCCTGAAAATTGACGTTTAAAACTGTAATGTTTTGTGTTGTGTCGTCCACTTAACGCGAACAAACCTTGTGCTCTTGACTTAAAAAGTAAAAGGGAATCGGGACTTCTTTATTTAAGTTTTGTCATCACCGACCGTTTGAAGACCTCTAAACCGGGGAAATATACAGCAGTGACTTTCGAGTATTTACCCGACCCCACATTGGGACCTTTGCCATTTGTGCACTCCAGAATGAACTGCTGATTTGCTTCTGACTTAATTTGAATTTGAATATGGCTTTGAATAGTGACCGCTGACCACCAGGTATCAGGGAAGTATGCATAATTATCCTACATAAAATTTAATGCTACGCACATCTCGAAGAACTACAATCACACTTCAAGGTAAGTACCTCTCGTTTAATTTTAAATTTTCCATATGATGTTTCCCGGCAACTGAAAAATCCTCGCACGCACCCACGATTATTTTTGAGTGAAAATGTTTGAATGAGTGAAATAATCGCTTAAGAGTGAAATTTTTAAACTGCGTATGAACCGTATGAATATTTAAGATGATTATACTATACTTACAAACTTATGTTTTTTATAAAAGCATCTACAATAATCTTAAAAACATTAGGCCAAGCGCGCAGACAATATCAACATGATTGCATGCCCTCCCACCGCTACATTAAAATTCTTCTTCATGCAATATAAAGCTAAATATAATTGAAACGTGATTGCTTGATCGGCATGCATTTCTATGATAAAAGTTATACCATGTGAAATACTAAAATATTCTTATTACTCATAAATTAAAAAGTAAAAAATTGCTTTTGTTTGACAGTTTTGTCGTTTTGTTGATCCGAGCAGCTGCCCAATCCATAAGTTTATCCTCGTTAGTTTTTAAGCAAAAAATAAGAAAACATTGACATAAACCAACTTAGATTGTGTCCACACGAAATTGTTTCGGAGCGTTTCCTATAAAAATTCTCATCATATGAAGTTTTTAGTTTTTGTCCTCAACCGACTTTATGCTGGTTTTCATTAAATTATGTAAACAAGTCGGGGGCTTTTAGACATAATTCGGAATGAAAACGCCTGGAAACGACATCGTGTGCACGTGGCTTTAGTATTAAGTATTCATACGAATATTGACATATATGAATTTTGAATTTTTGAATTTATTAAATCTAAATCTGAATGGCAGCCAAAAGCTGAATTGTACAGAGTTAGGATTTACGATAAAAAAAACTAATCTATGGATCTAGTAATTTACGTCATTAGCTAAAATTTTACAGTGATTCATTATATACAACAATACTAGAAGGGATAAAAGTATTACGAAATCTTGTGGATTTACAATTAATTAAACTCAAGTGCTGATTATTACGTAGTTCGTATGTACGCGAGTCCTCTCGTTTATTAGGAATAAGTTCATTCAACTTATTTTTCGGATTAAGAAGTTTCTTAAAGGGTATTGGCAGCCAAAATTTTTATTGTGTTATTTAAAAGTGCTTACCCATTTAAGAATGAATATGGTATTAATTCCGCGCCAAAGTCTTTTGTTTAAAAGTTATTCGTACCTTAATTCGCCCAAATTTTGATTTTCGTCCGCCATTTTGAAAATAGTTGTGAAAAAATTATCTTTCGGTCACGTGACCCAGTGTGACGTCATTAGTAGGGTAGCGCTAGAATAACAATATATTTCTCTACACGCGTTTATTGAATTCGCGAGCTTTTCATGAGAAATCGTGGCCTTTTTTGTTGTAATGGAAAATATCCACGAGAATCAAGTAGAAGCAATCTTACCCTACCAATATGAGCGAGAACCGGGCGCTGAAACATCAAGTATTAGCGATGAAAGTGATTCCGAACAAGGCAGTGTTTGTTTTCATCTGAGGAGGAAGTTGATACGGAGTTCGAAAGAGCAAACGCTCGGCGCCTTCAAACTCTAAGCTGGTGCAAGTGTGGTCATTGTGCTGTGTCATTGGCATTGATTATTGAGTGTTTCTGTTGCCTTGAAAAAGCGGTGGAATACGATGAATACGGAATGCTTCTCGATCAAGTAGAAGCACACGGTGACAAATGTTTGACAAAACATCCGGACTTTCGAGACAAAATGCTGTCGGAAAGTGTGTTAGGAGATAGATGTTTGTCGCTATCTGGAAGAAAATTGGCCTTTAGATGATGGTGATCTAGAGAAAGTACACAAGCTATATCATCTAGTCTGTTATCAACGGTGTTCACGTTGGACTTTCCAGATTTTGGGTAAAAAAAAAAGGCGAAGACCATTTCCTGCCTGCGAGTATTTAAGCATACGAGAACGCTTTGCGTCGCCTGATGTGGCCTATACACAGATTTCAAATATGCAAAAACATCAAAACGGTAATCTTTTATGTTTAATAGGTTACTTGTAAATAATGGAAATTTGGAAATTATGATTATTTAGATTTATTATTGTGATTCCTGAAAGTTCAAATCTTGTGGGCAAAACGACGTGCTTCCCTTATTTACATTTCTCTTGGACTAGGCCAATTTAAGTCTGTTCCTCACTAGCGACATAAGCATAAGCAAAATTACGAAGGATAAATTTTTCTCTGAGGTTTACGAAGACAAAACAAAGAATTTTCTTTTGAAATTGCTTTTGTTCTGCCATAGCTTATGCTCATAGTCTTACGCTTATGCTTATGTCAATGCTTATTATTATTATTATTAATTCCAACAGATTACAAAAAGGTACAAAAGGATACAAATTAAATTAACAACATTACATAACAATAAAAGAACTATAGAGTTATTACTATAGAGTTAAAACAAATCCACTGAAGTGCGTGACATAAGCACTAATAATAACTCTATGATAACTTGTAATGTCTTGTTTTACCTTGTGCTTATGCTTATGTCGCTAGTGAGGACATATCTAACCCATTAACTTCACAGATTTCCCCTTGGTTTACTTATTTATGAAAGTATGAAAGTTCAATCTCATTCACGATTTATGCACTTAGCTAATTGAATTTACATTTGCTATCACATGACACTTCCACTGCCCTGCAGTTGCACTTTCGTGTTGCGCATTTCCCCCTTACAAGCACAAGGCTTATTTTCTACCCTTTGTTTTCACTAGTAGGTAAGGCTGGTTTACTGAACCATGACTTTCTGCTGAAAGAAACTTATTCCATTCGGATTTTTTTTTGGCTGTCACTACTACAACCATACACCGGACAGTACATGTTGCGCTTTTGGCTTGCATGCATGCTATATAGGTCCTTCCGAAACAATGCGCATTTGGAACTTGTTAGCGCCTACACGGCAACAATTTAATTGCACTACATTAGGTAGCTTGACCTCACGGAGAGAAAAAAAAAACATTAAAATATTTATAGCGCAAGGTGTGTCCGGATGAATAAAGATATATTTAGAAAGTGTCGCAAAAGAATTCTGCTAATGCATTAAGGTTGTTTTCACTAGGCGGAATTTTCCGCGCGCAGCGCAATTTTTCTTTGTTTGTGAGCTCTCAGGCAGGACTAATCGAAAAAAGACAAAGAAAAATTGCGCTGTGCGCGGAAAATTCCGCCTAGTGGAAAACAGCCTTTAATGTGCTATTGTTTGCCCTTGTGTACTATATGCGCCCTAATAACTCTTGGTGGCAAGTGTTAGTGAAAGTCCACACATGATTTAAATCGCTTCCTTTACCCTTCAAGAATTAGATTTAGGTGCACACTTGTAATCCGCTAATGTGTTGCTGTTGTCTTTACCGGCATCATTTATGCCTAAATGACTTTCAGACTTGGCGGTCAGATCGGTGAAAACCCACACAAGATTTCCTATTCCAGAATCTATGTCAGTGTTTTGTAAACAATTCGGCATATTGGGTACAAACACCGCTATATGTTACATATTGACATATTGTCACCTATGCCTATGAGTGTTCCATGTTTAAAGCGATATTTCTAGTATAGAATTACATATAGTATGTATCAAGGAATTAATACTTGTTTTTTAACGATATCTGCAATATGGCACTAATAAATCATTTGAAATACATGAAAATTTGTGCATTTAGTACGTAGGCCGACGCCCCGCATGGGGTGAGGGTCTCGATGCCTTTAACAGTTCTGATACACGCGTTTATTCAAAATAATGTTAAAAGAATATTTAGAGGATAGTAATACATATTTATTGCACAATTACACAATTGTATTTGATCTGCACCTTGTACGCCTTGGCAAAATGTTCTTTAGAACGTAATATAAATTATATTATCAAATTCCGCTTACCCTACTAATGACGTCACAAATATATTCCAGCATAAATTAGCATAAGGCACTATTTTCAAAATGGCGGCCGTACGAACAACATTTCTATCAATTCTCTCAACAACTGAATGTGCTGAACACACGAAAATGCGAAATTAAGTATTCTATCGGTAAGTCTAATAGATATAAGGAATAAAAATTTTGGCTGCCAATATCCTTTAAAATAAGATTCACATAAGTCGTTTCGTCGTTGGGAGAGTAACGGTATTTCGAAAGCTTCCAAAGCTTTGCGATATGACAGATTGGGGCATATTATTCGTAGAGCTCTTTTCTGGATTCTTTCAATTTCTTCCTTTAAATAGTCAGGGGAATTAAAGTTCCAAACCTGGCTTGCATATTCAAGCACAGGTCGTATACATGTAGTGTAGACTTGAATTAAAGAACTCAGTCCAAGACCACTACGTTTAAGTACACGGAGAAAGAAGAGTCTCTTTGATGCCTTGCATACTATGTGTTCAACATGTACGTTCCAACTTAGATCCGAAGAAAAATACAATCCAAGAACTTTTGCTGATGGAACTAGGGTTATACAATGGTCTTTAATAAATAATGGTCGAAGATTGGGGACGTCTTTGGCAAACGAGATAATAAGCTCTTTACATTTAGAGTGATTGAGAATCATATCATTCTCTGTACACCATTGGTCAATATCATTAATAACGGATTGCAAATTGCCTTGGCGGCATTTAACAATTGTTTCTGAGAGACTAGTGTCATCGACATATTTCCACCTATCTGCATGATTTATAGCTAAATCATTCACCATGATGAGAAAAAGTAGTGGTCCGAGGATTGTACCTTGAGGGACGCCTCACCAATCAGACCAATCAGAGAAAGCAGAACCCAATTTCACCCTTTGTCTTCTTTGGATCAAAAAATCGATAACCCAGTTTACTAAAGGCTTGTCAATATTTAGTAATTGCATTTTTTTAATCAGGATTTTATGATTAATTCTGTCAAATGCTTTACTAAAATCAAGCAGGAAGACACGGACAGTTTTACCGTTGCCATCTGTATTAGAATACCAGCAATGAGACATACTAATTAATGCGTCTACCGTGGAAGAACCTTTCAACGAACCAAATTGCTTTGGGTCTAACTGAGAAGTAACAGTATCCATAACCCATTGGAATATAAATGATTCAAGAACTTTTGAAAGCGTAGCAGTCAGGGATATAGGTCGTAAATCTGTTAATATGTCCATGACTGGGGATGTCTTTGGGACAGGAACGACATTTGCTTCTTTCCATTGCATTGGAACCTGTGCCTGTTTAATAGACATATTAAAAATGATTGTCACAGGCTCTGAAATTTCCATTGAGAAGTTATTAAGAATCCAGTTTGGTAGAAGATCTGGACCAGGTGCTTTATTCGATTTTACCGCTTTTAAACGCGATTCAACGTCAACAATGGATATTAGGTGCGCAACAGTAGATTCCTTCACGGGTAGTTTATCAGCACTTGAAAGCGGTGGTAACGATTCGGTGGCAGCTAAGAAACCACTATTAATAGCAGTTGCTAAATCACGTCCCTGCAAAATAGATCCATTCACTTCTGCAGTACGAAAGCCGGCCTTTGACGAATAGCCAGCTAGATTTTTTATAGAGCTTCACCATTTCTTTGGCTTTGAGCTTTTGAATGATTTACTTGGGAATCGAAATACTTAGACTTTGCTTGTTTTACAACACGAATTACTTTATTTCGCAATTTATTATATTCAGTTGTATTTCCTAAAGCAAAAGCCTTTTGTCTGTGAGAGATAAAGAGTTTGATTTCAGGAGTAATCCATGCTTTGTCTCTGCAATGCAATTTAACAGCTTTCTGGGGGAAAAAAATATCCACACCCATGAGAATAATGTCATAAAACAGATCACACATTTTTTGACAATCAGGCAGCTGCGAAAGTATATTCCAGTCAAGACCCGAAAGAAATCTACCAAATGCCAACATATTTGACTGCTTCCTTTTTCTGACCCAGACTTTGGTGATGGTATCAGGGCGGTGGTAATTACCAACGGGATGCAGCAGGATTGACATATGGTCTGATAATCCAATAGCTGGAAGTAATTCAGGATCATTATACCAACTTTTCATATTAGTGAATATTAAATCTAAAGTCGCATTCCCACGGGTGGATTTCTTTACAATTTGTTTGAGCGATGTGTTTCTACAGAGTCGCCTGAAGTCGAACTGATTAAAGTCACCCATAACAATTACACCTGCTGTTGGATGGGATGCTAAAATTGTGTCCAACGAAGTTATGAGATGATCATACAGTTCGTTGTTATCAGCTTGTGGTGGATGGTATACAAGACCAAAAACAATACATGAAAATTCCCGTGGCAGTCGATAGGGTCGGAGTTTTACCCATAGAATCTCGTGATCTGGGCAACATAGCTCGGGAAGAGGTACAAATGGGATGTTTGATCTTACGAATGCACAAACTCCACCCCCACGTTGACCAGAACGGTCTTTTCTAATCAGGTTAAAATCATCAATCGCCTGTTCTGACCTACATGCGTCATGCACCTATTTTCTCCGTTGAAATGTCCTTAGAAAAGGTAAGTCTTTGTGTACACGATGTTTTCATTGATTAACTTACACATTTAGGGTGAGAAATTTGCATAAACGTATACATATTAATGAAAGACAAGAAAGCACGGTGGCGTAATGTGTATATTTATACATGAAAAATAATAATAACAAAAAAAATGATATATACATAAAATCCCTGGAGGTGCCCATCTCGCAGATGGATAAGAGATTAAAATGACATATAAAAAGTCGTCTAGAGTGCCCGCTCGACGACATTAACAATCTGAAAATAACGCCCACAAAGCAAACATGTCACACATTTCGATTCCCTGCAGCTACCCATCTCGCAGGAATCCGGAAGTACAATCATTCCCAGTACCAGCTTGGATGATGTACCACAAAACCCATTGTCAAGAGATGACATAACTTCTGTGATTGAACAGAAAGTTGCTGAGACATTAAAGAGGACTCTACCTGGCCTCTCATTGCACCAGATTTCAAATGTCGAAACCAATGAAGGGGGACCAATTGCAAAAAAGGGAAAAGTCCAGGATGATAACTCATTTTTATCAGCTACCTCTAGCCGAGCCGACAAGTATTAAGCCCCTGTACAAGAGGCTACGATTTCTGAGGAATTGTTATCCTTTCTCAAATCAGCCTTTACGAACCAACTCTCCAAAGAGGTATGGACAAATGTCATGGAGCAATACCCGGACATAAAAGGAACAGCTGAATTCCTTGTCTCCCCAGTGACGCAAACTGGGATGAAAGATGATATTAAACATGTTCATGGTTTTACTAAAACAAAGGATGAATTTACCTTTGATGATGGTCTTGCCGACAAGCAGGCCCCCTTCATATCTGCTGTTCGACTACTAGTATGTGCTTTGTGACCACGAGATGGTTGGAGGAGTCGATGATGATGGTGAGGAGATACCGGGTCCTGATCCTGACCATATCAAACGCACTTATACAGGGTGTATCAAAAAAACGGAGCCCATCTTTTGTGTCAAATTATTTCGAAATTACTGAAGCTTATAGCACAATTTTAGGCTTGTTTTAAACCACGTTCTTTTCTCTTCTTCCACGTTCATTATGCAAATTCGACAACATTGTGCACGCGCGGATAAACAAAACGCTGATTTCGATCATTATTTTGGCATAAATCTAAGGTTTTTGTTAAAGTAAACGGTCCGTTATCTTCTGTAAAGCTTTATAACAAGTTTTATTCAGTTTAACAGAAACACAATTTATGTAATAAGCGAAAAAATTAAAAATTTAACTGGCAACCATGAAAGACATAGTGAATTTGCATAATTGGAGGGCATCTCAAATCGATAGCTTTTACTAAATTTGTCATAGCACACACGTTACTGGGAGTAAAAATACGAATTACGGCTTGTTCGAAAGAGAAAAGAACGTGATTTAAAACAAGTCCAAAATTGTGCTATAAGCTTCAGTAATTTAGAAATAATTAGACACAAAAGATGGGCTCCGTCTTTTTTTATACACCCTGTAGAAGATGATATAGTGCTACTGGGTAACGCTCACTGTCGTCTTAACAGCTGGCGCCAAAGACGGTTTGCCGAGTTCCTAACCGATGTGGGAAAGCGTACATTGAAAGATCAAATTCCAGCAGATAAGCATCTCTTTCCAGAGCAGTTTCACAATGTGATACGAGAGGAGCATGACCATGCCAACACTAATCACTAAGTGGTTGCACAGCCAGTATCGGCCGAGAAAAGATTTTTTCCTGGTCCACGGGGTAAGTTTCAGTCGAATAACTCCTTTCGGAACCAGACATACAGTCGTTCAACCTTCGTCCGCCAACAAGAAAATGACTCCTTCGGCAAAAATCCAAACAATAGATCCAGTTGGTCTCGAGGAGGGGGTTACTCAAAGCACAAGGGAAGCTGACTATCAGCTTCCAGAACTAAACAAAATAAAGCCACCGGACAATCTTGTAGCAGGACGAATCAAACATTTTTATTTAAATTGGGCAATGATCACAACAGATCCTTGGATCCTACAAACTGTGAGGGGATACAAAATCCCCTTTGTTTGTCAACCCAGACAATGGAGAAAGAGACACACAAAAGCAAAGTCGAAAGTCGACACCAGTTCTATAAAAGAAGCTATTTCCCAGCTTCAACTAAAAGGAGCAATCAAAATTGTACAGGAACAACCCAACCAATTCACATCAACACTGTTTGTTGTGAAACAAGCTTCAAAAGAAAGACCAATTTTCAACTTAAAGAATTTGAATCGGTATGTACAGCTTTGCAAGTTCAAGATGGAAGGTCTGGATACGGTACGCAAGTTCATTCAACCAGGCGACTTCATGATGAAGTTAGACCTCCAGGACGCTTATTTCTCAGTGCCAATCCACGACAGTTACAAACATTATCTACAATTCATCTTTCAAGGAACAACATACGAGTTCCAGTGCCTCCCATTCGGGCTTTGCAGTGCACCCTGGACATTCACCAAACTATTGAAACCAGTCATTTCACTGCTGCAATCGCGGGGGATACGAATTGTAATATATCTGGACGATATGCTCATTTTGGATCAGAGTCCAGACAGATTGGCCTCGGTGTTTCACAGCCTTGTGAATGTGCTAAAACAACTGGGCTTTCGTATCAAGCAGGAAATTATGCTCCCGCTCCAACACAACGCATCGAATTTCTGGGTTCCCTGATCAACTCCACAGACATGCTGCAAGCAGTACCGAGCGAGAAGCTCCAAAACATTCAGGCAGAATGCAGGAAGGCATACCAGAATCGTTTTATGTCGATGACAGAGTTGTCAGCCCTTCTCGGCAAAATGATCCATTATATTGCACACAAATGGGACTGGCACAGGCTCCATTGCACTACCGTGCACTACAGCGACAGCACATAGGCATACTGCGCCACCAGAAGATAAGTTACCAGAGCAGGACCAAGATTTCCTTATCAAAGGACTCATTAACCGACCTCCAATGGTGGGTCTCACCTCAAATAATTCAATTCAACAACACTCCATTAACCCTACCAGCATTCGATATGGTCATATACACGGATGCATCCACACAGGGATGGGGGGCCCAATGCAATGGAATATTGACGGGGGTACGTTGGACTCCCCAGGAATCCAGGAACCACATCAACGTTCTCAAGTTAAAAGCTGTTCAACTACCAAAAAAAGTGTCACGGCACCCAGATCCAGAGGCCATGAGTGTGGATGCAATGACCTTGCAATGGAACAAATGGACATCATTAATTCACTACCCAATAGTAATGCTACCTCGCATACTGAAGAAGATTCGGGAGGACCAGTCGACTTGTCTGCTCATTGCCCCAAACTGGCCGGCACAGACATGGTATCCACTCCTGCTGCAGTTGTTGATCGACATCCCAGAGATTTTGCCAATGTATACAATATATTTACCATTCAACCGGCAAGCCAGGCATCCACTGTGGCGAACGCTGAAACTCGCGGTATGGCCGCTTTCCGGGGACGCTGTGAAGCAGGAGGCCTTCCACCACAGGTGTGCGACATACTCATGGCCTCCTGGCGAGATGGAACAAAGAAAAGATACGAAGGTCCCTGGAAGTTATGGTTAGCTGGTGTTTGTCAAGGAATATCTGGAAATCTGTCATACCGAACGATTGGGGTTTACAAGTCATGCATATCTCAATTACGTGATCCAGTTGGAGGTCAACCGCTAGGAACACTTCCGCTTTTAGCACGCTTCATGAAAGGTATATTCAGGGTATATTCGAACTTCGCCCTCCAACACCAAAAGTATGTTCAACCTGGTCAGTTAAAACGTTATTACAATACTTAAACAGTTTGGAATCAAACGCAAAGCTGTCACTGAAGGATTTGACATTAAAAACTATTTTGTTAGCGCTTACATCTTCAGCCAGGGCTCATGAACTTGCAGCATTACATTTGGATTTTTTACATAAGAAAGAACACAGTTTGGAATTTACTATACCCCAACATGTCAAGAATTCCCGTCCAAATCATCCACCGAGGAAACTGTTCCTGCCATTATTTCTGGAAAACCGAAATCTTTGTGTAATCGAGAGCTTAAAGGACTACACTATGAGAACAGCTCTAATTCGCAAGGACCAGAACTTACTAGTCTCGTATGCTACACCACACAGGGCAATCGGAAGTCAGACAGTATCTCGTTGGATACGTACTGTTTTATTAACTGCAGGTATTAACTCACAGTACACCAGTCATTCTACCAGATCGGCAGCGACGTCAACGGCTGCTGACAACGGTGTGCCCATCGAGGACATTCTTGCTGCTGCTGATTGGTCTTTTGAAATTACGTTTGAGAAGTCTCACAAGATAGCTTTGCCAAGAGTATTTTGTCTTCTGTTTGAACAAAACATTCAGTGCTGATAACACTTATAACATTCGCTTACATGTTAAAGTTCATAATGTTTTAAAGGAATAAATGAAAGGCAGAGAAATAAAAGGAAACAAAATAAAGGTTTGTCAATAGTAGATAACAGATATAACCTTGACAGATTGAACTGATTAACAAAAAGCTTCAAAGTCTGCATCAGTATTGGAAGTATCAGTCGGAGAAGGAGTGAAGGAGAAATTATATTTCCCCGGAGGGACTTACCTGAAGGGGAGATATGGTTCTCCGAGCTCCTTCGAAGACTGACACGAGCAATACTGGTCCCCAGTCCTGTAGTATTGGATAACTATACCACCCCAACCTAGTCTGTTAATCAATACTCAGCTTGCCACTCAATTGGGGGACGTCATGGTGCATGCGCTGAATTAAATTAGTAAAATAATATCGTGGGTTCCAAGCCGTCGCGCGCCGCAAACTGCACCAGTATTGCTCGTATCAGTCTTCGAAGGAGCTTGGAGAACCATATCTCTCCTTCAGGTAAGTTCCTCCGGGGAAATATAATTTCTTTTTTGCTTAATTGCATAATATCCGTTGTTAAACATAGTACGTAGATACGCTGGCGCTGTCGCCTACATGCATATGCATGCCATTCAGCTTCGTACTCAGGCAAATTGCGCTTACTAATATTGAGTAAACATACTTTTGACAACGCAGGCAGCCAATAAGGTTTGGGTACGAGGATGGGTTGAAATTGGCTTCACTTTTCTATCGCCACACATGGTGTCGTTTTATTCATATTAGTAGACCGCGTGACTTCCGCAATTGCGACTTCCGCACGGATTACTTCCGCTTATTTTCGCGCGTATAATATTGTGCATTGTTATTGTTCAGGGATTACAATATATTACATTATTGACCCTACTTGTGTTTAGCGAGTAGGTTTGCTTGTTAACTGCCGTGGTTGCAGCGTCATTACTTCAACTCTGATTTAATAAACAGCTACGACAAGGTGTAACTTTGCTACACATTCAGATCGACAACAATCTGCGCTCGGACTAAAGGTGTCAAAACACGACAGCTTGTATCACGCTGTAAAAAGTCAGTCGCCAAGTCATCAGAATGGCCAGTAATCGTGCTCCTAAACAGTGGAGTTTATCCAAAGATGAAACAATCACTTCATTCGAAGCGTGGCGACAGAACCTTCTATATATCTTGTCCTTGGATCCGAATTTTGCTCACTTTTTGCTTGAAGAAACAACATGGCAACGCAAAACTAGCAATCGCAATCAGCCAACTCGAGGCTTCGCTGATGAAGGTGAGGACGTACCACAAGCAAACCGATGGACTGCCGCTCAAAAGGTAACTCACCTAGAATTAATGTTAGGTCAGATTGCTGCAAATTATCGTCCATAAAGCCCAATAGACGGGTTCTAAGTGTAGGTTATTAAAATCTAAGGACCGGGCATCTGTAGCCTGGAACCCAAAGTGAGCTCGAATAGCCTGCCAAATTGATTGCATGGAAGTGGAATTTTTAACAATAGTGTTGCGAGCAACTACCGGACAAAAGTTAGCAATCTGATTGAAACCCCTCCTGGCCACATAGAAACTCCTCCTGAAAGCATTATGGGACGTAGCTCCTATAACTACCGCGTTACGCCCACAATGCGACTGGTCTGTACCAAGCGCTCTTCTCACCTTAAGGTTTTTTACCACCATCACGCTCTGCAGCTTACCCTCGACACATGTGCCGAGATAAGTATGATCAAAGCGTCAGTGGCTAGACAAGTTGGGCCATTATCCATTAGACCAGACAAACTGCCCTCCAGGCTGACGGCATAACCCCCCTTACCGTAGTCGGGGAAGTCCACTTCAATGTCAATCGCGATCATGTTGACCTTCATGTTGATGCCCTCGCGGTCGCGGAACTCGATGTTGATATCTTAGCAGGAACGCTCTTTATGGCACTCAATGACATCTCGGTTAGACCATTCCTCCAACAGATATCCATCCAAGGCTCCCACATCTTGTATTATGGCTCTGAATGCCCTGACTCCTACGTGCTTCACCATCATCTACAGTCATTTGGCCAGGAGAGTATATAGACATTCAGTTACCTCCCCAAATCCACCCTGATTCTATCCTTGCACTGGAACCTCGCCCAGATTGCGCCAGATCGACTCGTAATTGGCCTCACCCCAACATCGTTGAAGGTGTTGCAGGTCACGTTCGTATTCTGAATGGCACGACTGAACCTCAACATCTTGCTCGCCATGAACACTTTTGCCAGGTCCTACCCACCCTAACCTTAGCCGTCTCTATTGTCGATAACACACTACCTCCTGCCCCCACTCTTCACACCAGCAGAACCCATTCCCCTCCACTCCTCTGCAGTCCAGCCGGACCCTGACCACATCCTACCTGAAACTAATCGAGCCGCTTTCCAACAGTTAATGCACAGTTGCGACTCTGTATTTGACCCTTCCATTTCCGGATACAATGGCGCTGTGGGTCCTTTCGAAGCCTTCGTCAAAATGGGCCCAGTGCAACCGCCCCAACGAAAGGGTCGTCTCCCTCAGTATTCTTGCAACAAGTTAGTTCAGCTGCAGGCAAAGTTTGATGAGCTTGAGCTTCAGGGAGTATTTCAACGTCCAGAGGACATTGGCAAAACGATAGAGTATCTTAACTCATCCTTTCTAGTCACAAAACCATCTGGTGGACACCAACTAGTCACTGCCTTTGCTGACGTGGCCAGATATAGTAAGCCTCAACCATCTTTAATGTCCGAAGTGGAGACAACCTTCCGCACAATCGCAAAGTGGAAGTACCTGATCGTAACTGATCTCACTAGCGCATTCTATCAGATACCCCTAGCAAAAGAGTCTATGAAGTCTTACGGCGTTGCAACACCTTTCCGGGGCGTTCGTGCCTACACACGTTGTGCAATGGGAATGCCAGGTTCCGAAACTGCCCTAGAAGAATTCATGTGTTGGGTCCTCGGAGAGATGATTTTTTATTGTGGTGCAGACACACCGAAGAGCTGTTACAGAACTGGCAGCGAGTCCTAGATGCCCTCCAGCGGTGCAATCTTCACCTGTCTGCATCTAAAACCACAATCTGTCCCCAATCCACCACCATCCTTGGATGGGTCTGGACACAAGGTCAGTTGTCCGCCAGCCAACATCGCGTTGCTACTCTTTCTTCGTGTCCACCGCCAGACACTGTCCGTGAATTACGCTCATTTATTGGCGCATACAAAGCCCTTAGCCGTGTCCTTCCAAACTACTCCCACGGGAACAGCCTCACCAACTTATTTTCGCGCGTATAATATTGTGCATTGTTACTGTTCAGGGATTACAATATATTACATTGACTGTATATACTTGTGTTTATCGAGTGAGTTCGTTTGTTAACTGGCGTATAATATAGAAGTGATCCAGTCAGATCAGTGGTTGTTACCCCGTTCCCATATGGATTGATTCCAAGCTCTATCATGCATATGTGATTAAGAAAGGAGCGGTTTATGAATTGTTATGTGACTTGAAACACGACAACAACTGCACATGCGGATACTGTTTTAAACACTTTTCCTTGCTTGGGTCAAGAGGTTTTCTGCGTAGCCAAAAAGCTGAACATTAAGACAAATACAGTAATATATTGCACAAATTTGCTTCTTTTTTTCGTTTTACCTATGTCGTTTTGCCTTAATGTAACTAACTTATTAATTAAGTTGCCAAAAGTAGCAAAACCGTTTGCATAAATAAATATATTTATTGTTCAGAATGAGTTTCTTGCTCGTCGCATTACGAACAATTCAAAAGGGAAGTGCAAGTCTCACTCAGTATAGAACGTCACTCGGAAATTCTAGCCAGCGCGCAGACGCTCAGGGGACGTAGGCTGGGAAATTCAGAATCTGTTTATCTATGAAAATCATGCACGGCACTGTAATTGCAAGGTAAGAAAATTCAACTACGACATGCATGGATATAGCAATAAGATTATCATGAGATGATTGTTGCCTATAGATACCATGGCCAAGATCTGGAACCTCCACAAATTCAAACTTTTTGATATATCTGAATTCAATAGGATGAGATTTCCTTAAAGAGGGGTTACAGTCCGTTCTGCGCATCGGTTCTGCTCATAACAAAGGTGGGCCACCAAATATAAACATTGTCCAAACTTCCCATTTTTCAAACTCTTTTTGAATTGAAACTCTGATTTACATTCACGTATAAGCATAGCAAACCAGAAAAGTGTCAGATATTCATTTAGTAAGTCATATTTTACGAATATAGAATTTCAAAATGTAAACAAAGCGTTTGTTTACATTACGGACTGTAACCCCTCTTTAATGTAAAACATTTATCTTAATTACCTAAAACGTTGTTCCAATCAAGATTTTAAAAAGCTATGTCAAAAACCGAAAAATGCCAATTGCCCATGACGCAGTATGACATGTAGTTTATTCAATTAGGTTGATATAACGACGATAGTCAAAAACGATTGTTGACGAAAATGTAGTTTTAAATAAGATTAACACTTCGACGGCTTTAGTTTGATATCTATTACACTTGCAATCATCCTTTGTCGCTCATATTGCACATTTTACCATTGTCGATGTCAATACATCGAAACAATAGAGAGCTTAAGCAAGTGACGTTTTCGTCAACTCGGACGGCAGCCGAAAGTAAGTTGCGTCGTTATTTTGCGTCGTTATAGATAGCGAATGATGACGTCAGCCGTTCTTGTTTGAAATCATGAACGTGAAGTTGACGGACTGCCGTTGTTGATTTCAAACAAGAACGACTCACGCCATCATTCGCTATCTATAACGACGCAACTTGCTTTCGGCTGCCGTCCGTGATGACAAAACATCGCTTGCTTAAGCTCTCTAATGCCTCTTAACAAGAACAATAATGCCATAATGTAAGATCCTGTCAGTACTTAGTAATACTCTTTAAGAGCTGAAGCCATTATTCAATTTCCGTAAAATTGAATAATGCAAATTTGCATGAATTTGCGTAAAAGCCTGCGATCTGTTATTGTTTTAGTTTTACGACAGGGGTCGGCAGACTATTAAGTTTTCATTAGGTGCACGTAAAATGATGGTAATGTCCATTAATACCACTTACTTGGCCGCATTTTTAGCTTCATATAGTTATTTCTAGAGACCAAGACATTTTGTTCTGCAACTGTCAGTTGTTCTTTATTATGTATTTGAGAATGGAAAATATTAAATGTTATATATATGTTATGCTTAAACGTACTCAGTGTCCATTAGAGGTAGACAGGCCACAAATTGATTAGCACCTGTTGGATTAGCTTTGTTTGTCTTCAATTGCAAATGAATTGCATGCTCTTAAGCTCTTATTTGCGCGAAGCGAAGCCAAAACAAGAATTTAGCTTAACGAAATCAACTGACCATAACGAAAAAGATAAAAACAGATAGCAGCACGTACATTTTACCAAAGTGCATTGCGGCCATCAAGCAGAAACGACTGAAAAAACTGAGATGCGAAAAAACCCACTTAAGGACATAAAACTTGAACAAAACAAAGAAAATATGAGTATAATTTTGTGCAAACACCAAGGAAGTTTGTTATCGTGTTTTGTATGCGCAAGTGATTTGAATGTTAATTAATTGGTCAAATCAAGTAGGCCGTATATGTTGTGCTCCGATATCGTTCAGTTTCTTTTGACGCAATCAAGTATTCAAAACAGATGTAACGCGAAGCCGACGTAACGTAATATATTACATTTTTTTATTAAATAAAAAAAAACTATCAAAAATTATTATCATTATTATTATTATTATTATTATTATTATTATTATTATTATTATTATTATTATTATTTAAGAAGTCCCCCTATCTTCGATCGTACTTGACAAAAATAATAAGTATTATTTAGGAAAAGTCTAAATTCGTGTAGAAGTTGGGGGGCGGACCCCCTTCGCCGCTCGCTACTTGCCCCCCTCTAAAAACAATGACCCTAGCTAGCTACGCCACTGGTTTCGACTGAATGGAAAAAGCATGTACCATTTCAATCCATAAGAAAGGCAACACTGTTGACCCTTCAAATTTCCGTCCAATAACACTCGAGTCCATACCCTTAAAAGTATTTACATCTTGTCTGCGAACGTGTGAACAATGTTTCCTTCCTCGCATCTAATAACTTCGTCGAACATAGCATACAAAAAGCTAAGGCTTCACACCTAAGTGACCTAACCTGTCTGGCACTCTAGAACACAATGTGCAAATGGCCGATATCATCAATAAAGTCCGGATCAGACAACGGTCTATTGTCATCACCTTACTTGATCTGAAGAATGCTTTCGGCGAAGTCCATCACAATCTCATCCAATCGGTATTCGACTATTACCATATCCCTGATCACATCAAATTTGTTGTCAAAAGTTTATACACTGATTTCCAAACCTCAATAATTACCCCAGAATTCTGCACCCCCTTTATATCTGTCGGCCGTGGCGTATTGCAAGGAGATTGCCTCAGTTCTCTTCTTTTAATTTTAATATGTGCTTCAACACTTTCATCCAGCATATCAAAGCTGAGAAGTACCGTCAATTTAGCTTCTCCTTCAAATTATTAAATCCAATCCACTGGTTCCAATTCGCTGATGACGCAGCCGTAGTCACTGGCCAAGAATCTGAGAACCAGCATCTCTTAAATCGTTTTTCCATCTGGTGCCAATGCTCCAATATGATTATCAGACTTGATAAGTGCAGTACGTTTGGCATCCAGAAAGCAATCTTAAAATCAGTCCAATATTTGCCAAAACTCATCATCAACATTAATCTGATACCAACAACAAAGATTAGAGAAGCATTTCAATATTTAGGACGTTATTTTGATTTTAACACGTCGAATGATAACCATAAGATGAAACTAACGAAACTCATTAATGAACTAATGACTGATATTGACTCAAAGCCACTCCACCCAAGAAATAAGCTTCTCGTGTACAGTCGTTATGTTTTATCTAAATTGTCCTGGCACTTCACCGTTGCAACACTTTCTAAAACATCGGTTATTGAAAATATTGATCCCGTAGTCAACCAATACATCCGTAAAAGGTATGAAGTTTCAATCTCAGGGACATTAAGTTCTGTTTTCCTAACCTGCAGCAAATTTGGTCAAAGTATTTATCCTCCATCGGTGAAGTTTATCCAATGCCAAACAGAAAAACATTTTAACTTTACCATACGCTTCATTAATAACTCTCTTCCGACCGTTAAAAACCTTAACCGATGGGGTATATCTTTAGGTCCAGGGCGCACCTTTTGTCTCAACCCAGAATCATTACTACACGTGGTCGATGGATATCAGTTTTATCTCGATCGATTTACATGGAAACACAATTCAATCCTGAACTTTGTTGCTAATACTTTGCAAACTGTGAACGGTGCTTCATCCTATGTTGATATACCTGGATTCAAAAGTCCATCAATAATTATTGGTGACACGTATCGCCCAGATTTGTTGTCATCATGCTCCAATGGTTCTCTATATCTGGTCGAGCTCACTGTTGGTTACGAAAGTTAGGGAAAGTCGGCAGGGCAGTTGCCCGTATTTTAAGGGTATCTTCTCAGAACGCAGGAAGTCGCATTCTATACAGGTGTTAAAGTTTCAACTAGAGCGCGTAGTTTGATTGAACTCAAACAAATTAATTTTTACCAGATATTTTTCTATTTCCTGATTGAACAGCTAAAAAGCCGTGTAAGTACTCACATCCCACTACTGTCTTTAACGAAGAACTTCTTTACTGACGAACACGATCATATATTCTGCATGTGAGCCCTCGCGACGGCAGATGCTACCCTCGGCTTCGCTGCACAAAACCATTCTCGCCTTCCTCGCTCGGTCGGTCACAGTAAATAATTCCATCAGTATCTTTTTTACAATTTAAAATTAACTATTTTCTCCATCAATTCATAGACGGTAACGAGTCCTCAAAAAAGCTGTCTTAAAAACACCAACTGTTGTTTGACCTCGCAACCTTATAAGAATGGTGCTTCATGTCTCCCTCTTGATCCTGCGCCAAACGCTGGTAACAGTCGTTTTGTTTGCAAGTGCAGACCAGGTTACAAAGGAATTCACTGTGAACAGCCAGTGAGATCTTGCCTCGACTACAGCAATCCGGAAAATAAACCTAATATCTATCACGCTCTTGACAGTGACGATGACGTTTTCCCCATATTCTGTGATTTCAGAACATATCATTCAAAATTCAGGATTTTTAATCTTATTCAATCGTACAAATGCAATCAGAAAGAATTGTTTAACGAGTCGTTAATAAAGAAAAAACAAATTGCTATAGATGATCCAACAACCGCTCCGTATCGCCTCTCCCCGCTGAGAATGGAAAAGATCCGAAGACATTTTTCCCAATGGCGCGTTGAATTTGGTAAAACTGCAAACAGGGATTGTTGGAAAAGGGTTGACGTTAATTTTCGTCAGAAGAACTGCACATCTTGCAAAGTTCGTACAACTCGGACCATTCCAAATGGGACAACCGAAACAACAGTAACAACCAGACAATGTATTTTTACGCACAACAAAAGCAATCATTGCGAAGTTTCAATTAATAATTATGGACTGTACTGTTGTATCGAGATAGACAATATCAACAATCCTGGGGAAAATTGTCAACCCGACAAAAATTCCAGAATTAAAATATGGTTTCTCAAAACTCATCAATTGACTCATTAAGAATCACTGTTACCAGAATTCCATATAGGTTGATTGTTACTGTACTGTGTACCGTACTAATAAAGCAGCAAAGTACGTGCCAAATTTTAATTTCATAAGACTGTAACAGAAGAAGTCGTGCATCATCTAATGCGTATCTATTTGTGAAGAGCAATATTTTCAATTTGGGGATACATAACCAACAGTTGTATTGCACCAAATTACTGTGCTCAGTATTGCGGTAAAAGGATCGTATGTCCATGTCCTAAATACACGAATACATAATATCAACAAAAATAGAACGAAATATACAATGATTAAAATTGGTGTGTATATATAGACATGGACATATAACCGCTAATCTAGGTGACTCCTCATGTGCGTTATAAATTCTTCATGAATTATTAATGTTTTTAGAGCGCCCTGGTTAGTCGTCAGCCGTGCACTTATCATATTTTCAGAAGCTGGGTGACCTACCTTTTTCTTCATTTACCACCATGTCTGGGGGGACGTTTTACCTAACTGAGTGGCTGTGTCTCACATTCCTCACTCGGCCTAACCAGGTACGCCCCTGTTTCATTCTTCCTTGGGACTTACTCTGCTTAGGCAATCTTGAAGTCAACGGCCGGCATGAAAGTATTCGCCTTTCCTTTCATTTTACATGTGAATAACGCATGTTCTGAGGACAGGCTTCTCATCTGGGCATTTCTAACCAACTCCGATTGTTCACGTGTTTACCTTCAGGAGTGTAAGTATATTTAGACGAGGTGACTTGCGCACAATTACCATTTCATACTGAGTTTATCTGCACAAAAATGCATTGAATTAAAACATACTACGTATGATAGATATGCTGTCGTCTGCATGCATATGCATGCCATTTAGCCTTGCATTTGACGGCTTATTGCAAATTGTAACATAACTAAATTGTACGATCTTGCATGTGCAGTTGCATAAATAATAAATTAGTGAAAGTTTTTTGTTTCTAAGCTTTTTCTAACAAAATTGAAACGAAATTAAATTTTACACGTTTTTGCTGGTTGCAGTTCCTACTTAGACCGTTTAATTACTTGGAGGCACGATTCAATCACACAATTCATCGCGAATAACCTACCATCACAATATATTCAGAATACTTACGCTGATTTGCCATCATTCCCTAATCCTTCCGTTATTACTGCAGGTAATGATTATCGCCCTGACCTACTAATCTTGACTAAAAACAATTGTCTGTCCATCTTAAAAAATTTGTCAATCTTTCCATCACTTCACTTGGTTCGACAATGAATCTGCTGCTTTATAAAGACTCATACTAAATATCTAATTGAAAGAATAATCAATATTGCCATTGGATCAATTTATTACATTTTCTGCTGCCGAAATAAGAAATGGACGAAACCAGATTTATTGAAATTCTAAAGCCATATTGTATTTGTTATATAGTCGTGGATTGTATGGCAATGTATATTATGTGTGTTTTATAATTGCTATTTTACCCGATATATCAAGTAGCTGACTGTAAATTACCTTTTTAAAGTGAGATTTACCGTTGTAAATGAATAGAAAAATTGAATAAAGTTTTCCTTATTATTATTATTATCATTATTATTATTATTATTATTATTATTATTATTATTATCATTATCATTATTATTATTATTATTATTATTATTATTATTATTATTATTATTATTATTATTATTATCATTATCATTATCATTATCATTATCATTATCATTATCATTATCATTATCATTATCATTATCATTATCATTATCATTATCATTATTATTATTATTATTATTATTATTATTATTATTATTATTATTATTATTATTATTATTATTATTAAAACTTTATTCAAACAAGGTATTCTCATCTGGGTTTAACATGCAAACAGATATATTAAATAAAATACAAAAGCAGAACTACACTAAATTTAAAATTACATCTTAATGGAAGAAAATATAATACCTGCTATTCATGAAGGCCATGTACCAAGCTAATATAAACAATAATTTAAAATAATTAAAATAATTTGGCACAGCGCCCTCGAAAATTTGTCAAGTTACATATTTGCTCGCAGTAGACCAATCGAAAGACCGTTGCAGAGCACCGCACCACTATAGAGACAAAATGAAGTTTTATCAGTTTTTCTACTAATAAAATAATCCCGTTGAGTAAAGATCCGTAATGAAAAAAAAATTCCGATATAACTGTCAAATGTCAATATAAAGGAATGTCAGCTATCAGAAGAGGTCGGAAACATAAAGGACATAAGGGTGTTTGTCTTCATGTAGGTAACCATATTCGGTATGAGATTTTGGGTTATCAAGAAAACGCGGGTACCGGATAGCGGGTACCGGATATAGAAAACGCGGGTATGGAAAACGCGGGTAGTCATGGAAAACGCGGGTAATCATGGAAAACGCGGGTAGTCATGCAAAACGCGGGACAAGCGACTAGGTAGCAAACAAATATTGATTATTAACATAATAACATTGTTTCTATCAATTGGCACAGGCAAATATTTCACTGTCGGGCAATTGAGACGCATCGAAGCATTGTTCGGGCGAAAGATAAATTAGTAGAGCTTCTGCTAAAGCAGTCAATACATGATCATACTCATTTGTTTACAAAAGTAAACCCAAAATTGTATATATGTTTGATGTAGCATATTATGCACAAGCAGTCGCGCAAACCCATATATTGTCCCTCTAAACAAGATAAGGCCCGTACCCCCATGCTTGCTTTGAAATCTATATGAGTATGACACACAAAATGGTTTATGGTCTTTAATGAAAAAACTCTTCGAAATGTATCTTAACTTTTTAAAAATTTTCATTTTCATCGAAAGTCGAATATGTTCCAGCATTTACCACACCAACACCATTCACCCACTTGTCAGAAGCTTCTTATGGCCCACGTTTCCCAGTTCAGCACAGACCGCCATATCCCTCTCCTTATCCAAACTCATTTATCGTTTACCTCTTTAGCTTCTGCCCAGTGCAAACTTCCGTCTGTTTTGGTTGTGGAAGCTCATTGAAACCAGGAGGACAAATTGGCAACCCTCCAGCAGACCTTGTAATTGTGTCGAGCATGCACAGGGAATGGAGACAGGATGGCGAAACTCGTAGAAAAGCAGCGAATGTGCATTTTCATTACATTTTTGATTGTGTAAGGCAAAAGCAGCCCTTTTTTCAGCCAAGTCAATGTACTGTGCCACAGCAGATGGTACACTTTTTCACCCAGGAACATAAACTATACCTCGCACAAAAATTTGGCAATCTGACGATTTCGTAGACATGCACATAGTTATCTTGTTTTTTTCTACCATTAGGTGGGAAACAATATTATTGATATTACGGAACACTATTCATATTATCTGAAATAGTTTTTTTATGTGTTAATAAGATGGGATTTGATTTTGCAACATAGGTCAAGACAATGTATCAATGACCACAGTAACTTTACATTTAAGAACATTTTGTATTCGTTGTGTTTATCGTAAAGTTTATACGACATAAAACTGTTTATTGCGCATAGAAAGATCTCAATGGCACCTGAATTCTGGAAAATCTTAACAGTGACTTCTTAATTTAACGTTTCGCTCACTAGGTCTTTGACATTTCATCGTTTGAAACCTCGTCTTAGGTACAATTAAAGACGTTTTTTGTTTAAGACAATGAACTTTTTTGTGTCTAATACTTATATCCATTTTAGGAAAAGTTATAGAAATAATGTTAATTGATAATTATATTATGTTAAGGAGTTGTGTTCATTAAAGAAAACTCGCTTATACCCGCGTTTTCCATTATTACCCGCGTTTTCCATGACTACCCGCGTTTTCCATGACTACCCGCATTTTCCATGACTACCCGCGTTTTCCATGACTACCCGCGTTTTCCATACCCGCGTTTTCCATACCCGGTACCCGCTATCCGGTACCCGCGTTTTTTAGATAACCGAGATTTTGACTTGTTTTTATAACAACGAAGATCGCATAGTGTTGTGGGCAATGTCGCGACCGAAACGACTTCCTCGCGGATATTCGTGCATCATAATTGGTGTTGTATACCACTTTTTACATGCTAAAAATAATGGCATGCTTGACTATCTAAGATCTTCAATGGAATATACTGAGGCAAATTATACCAATTATGGGATGATTTTATTAGGTGATTTTAACAAACTTGATTTTAAACTTGATGCAAAGTTTTTCCAATTAAAACCCATGCATTGTTAAATTCCTTGCGAGAGACCTCAATACACTTGATCAAATTTTCACGAACTTACAGGAATATTATTGTTTACTGGTTGCTGGCCATTCTTTTGGGTTGTCAGACCATACCACTGTTACCTTCTTTTCGGCAATACGGAAAAAAGCGGCAAACACAAACAAAAGTAGTTAAATCCCGTGACAAGAGATCTACCAATGTTGCTATTTTAGGCCGATTTCCAATAAACATTCTGTGGGAATCCCTTTTATCGCTTCACCAATCCAGTGAAGATAAACTATCAATGGTCACACAAGTGATAAATTATGGTCTCGGGATAAATAAATAAGGCAAGGGTGCAACAACTTTCAATTAGATAATGAAGCAATTATCTAGATTGAAAACTGAACGAAATAACCTCCGATCGAATTTAGGAATAAATTGTGACGACAACGATCAAGACCTTGCTAATAGAATTAATGAGACATTTATTAGTATAATGAACAGCTATTTAGGGTTACCACAGGACCTATATTTAGAAAGCAATTCGCGATGATTAATAGGTATCCCTGAGCCCTATGCTTTACATCAATTATAAGTGAATCGACTCGAATTACTGAAACTTCCTCAAGTATGATTGATAGCATATTCACCAATACACCAGATAAAATCGTTTGCTCCGGTGTTTTTACTGTTGGTAATAGCGATTACAGCTTAGTAGCTATATGCATTCGATAAGGTTTTAACTACACAACAAGGGCCACTCCACAGTAAATTATCGAAAGTTTACAGTGAAACCGGATGTTCTGTTCCCCCCAATATTGCAAGATTGCCGTCAATATTGCAATGTTCATGCGCCAATTGCTCCGAGCAAGTTGGACCGGAACTTGCAAGTTGCAACTATATCAGTTTTAACAAATTTGTTGATTTCAATACTTTCCTGGCAGATTTTCGCGGATAAAAATACCGCCAAACAATATTAGTTACTTTGCAGTATTTTTATCAGCGAAAATCTGCTAGGAAAGTACTGAAATCAACAAAATTTGTTAATTAAACTGATATAGTTGCAACTTGCAAGTTCCGGTGCAACTTGTTCGGAGCAATTAGCGCATGAACATTGCAATATTGACGGCAATGTTGCAATATTGGGGGGAACAGAACATCCGGTTTCACTGTAAGAATTTTAACTTGGAAAGTTTTCGAAGTGATACATTTTCACAGAATTGGGACGTCATAAGGGCGTATAATAATCCGAACGATATGTGGCGTGTGTGGAAAACAACCTTTAATAATGTAGTAGAAATGCATGCTCGTTCTCAAACAAGGCGGGTAAGACTTTCTAAGTCACCTGGACCACGCCTGAGTTGAAAAGGCATATGCATTAAAGAGATATTCTAAAAGTCAAGGCTAATCCAATCTAAAGATATTCATGATATTCATGAAATTCTGTGAACAATGAAATTGAGCTTGCGAGGAAAGTCCATTACACGATAATGCTTTTCATGAAAATGAGAGCAATGTGGAAAAAAAACTTGGGGTATTATTAATGAATTAACCTCAAGAAAATAAAATGATTCACATATAAAAAAGATTAATTAAATGACTCTCGGGGTTATCAGAGTCTCAGAGACATTTAACACCAGTGAACTCAATATAACTGGGAGGCTACCTTCGTATAAATCCGTACGCAAAATTTGAAGCCAAACTTGACTTCCAGACATGCGTGTTTGACTTCCAGAAACGCGTGTTTATGTCCGCGCCCATCACTCGCGCGAGATCTCTGCAAGGGTTGCAGCATGTTGTTTTTGGCCGAGTTTTTAATTGCGTGGAAAGACTGGGAAGGACTTTAACAAGTTGGCTACAAATTTCCCGCCTCAGGTAGCCTTCCACTTATATCGAGTTCACTGTTTAACGCTCACTTTGCTAGTATTGGACCATGGAAAGGACATCTGGCTGGGAAGAGCTGGAAAGCTCGAAAGAACATCCTAAATTTAGCAAAATTGTGAAGTTCAGTTGCAAAACATTGTAAATTGTCGAAAATATAGTCCTGTGAAGTTTGCGAATTTTGTATACTTTTGTATTACGCGCGGAAAAGTGTAATCAGAATTCGAAATGTGATTACACTTTTCCGCGCATGATACAAAAGTATACAAAATTTGCAAACTTCAAAGGGCTATATTTTCCACAATTTACAACATTATGCAACCAAACTTCACAATTTTACAAAGTTTAGGATGTTCTTTTCAGCTGCGCTAATGAATGTTCCTAATTCAAACGTTTGTCTAAAAGGGGAATGGTCCATTGCTCATAGTATAATTTATTTAATAAATAATGGTTTCAATGAAAACCTGCATTCTGATTGGTCGACGTGCGGTCCGTATAAATGACCCGTATTAGGACAGTGGTCCGTAAATTTCCGTATTTGGACCGGGCTTTTTCCCAGTGTTTTCAATCGCACTTTTTACTGCTTGCAATATACTTATTAAAGAAATTAATGTTTTACTGATATGTTTGATGAGGTTACGCAGTAACCAAGGTTAATATGTTAGGAACCAGCGTGCGATCTGGATTTATGAGTGACCCTCCTGCTGAGCTGGATATATAAGAGCATCAGTCGTGCAGTGGGAGCATTCGCTAGTTAATAAAGCCGGCTGCAGCAATCTACGGGAAATAGAGTTAGAAATTTTTTTTAGCCTGCCGTATTCGTGGTTCTTAATAGTGCAACTTTTAAATTAAAAGTTATTCTACTGAAGAAGACTTGTACTACCATGTCAGAACATTTAGAATACAAAAGTGTTGACAATTTACAGAGCATCAATAGATTTGTGGTTTAACATTAATATTCATGTTCATTCAAAAGCAAGCCGCTGTATTCAATTTGTCTATGGAAAATGTGGTGTTGAAAGTGATTATGAAAAATATTAATATGAAATCATTAGGCTGAACTGGTCACACTGAAGAAAAGCAAATAGACTTTGTACCTCAGTTAAATAATAGATCGTCTGCAATAATAGATAAACTTTAGTCTTCACTCATGAATTTTCCGGAGTAAAGTCTATTGAAAAAAGAAGTGCATTTTATACTTGTTTTACCAAAGAAATTATACTAAACAAATATTCGGCTCAGTGATTATGGTGATGAATACCATATAAATATGGTGATTCTGTCACTGAACTTGGATACATTCGTCTCCATCATTAGGAAACATAGGTCCTGTGGTAACCCTAAATAGCTGTTCATTATACTAATAAATGTCTCATTAATTCTATTAGCAAGGTCTTGATCGTTGTCGTCACAATTTATTCCTAAATTCGATCGGAGGTTATTTCGTTCAGTTTTCAATCTAGATAATTGCTTCATTATCTAATTGAAAGTTGTTGCACCCTTGCCTTATTTATTTATCACGAGACCATAATTTATCACTTGTGTGACCATTGATAGTTTATCTTCACTGGATTGGTGAAGCGATAAAAGGGATTCCCACAGAATGTTTATTGGAAATCGGCCTAAAATAGCAACATTGGTAGATCTCTTGTCACGGGATTTAACTACTTTTGTTTGTGTTTGCCGCTTTTTTCCGTATTGCCGAAAAGAAGGTAACAGTGATATGGTCTGAAAACCCAAAAGAATGGCCAGCAACCGGTAAACAATAATATTCCTGTAAGTTAGTGAAAATTTGATCAAGTGTATTGAGGTCTCTAGCTCGCAAGGAATTTAACAATGGGTTTTAATTGGAAAAACTTTGCATCAAGTTTAAAATCAAGTTTGTTAAAATCACCTAATAAAATCATCCCATAATTGGTATAATTTGCCTCAATATATTCCATTGAAGATCTTAGATAGTCAAGCATGCCATTGTTTTTAGCATGTAAAAAGTGGTATACAACACCAATTATGATGCACGAATATCCGCGAGGAAGTCGTTTCGGTCGCGACATTGCCCACAACACTATGCGATCTTCGTTGTTATAAAAACAAGTCAAAATCTCATACCAATATGGTTACCTACATAAAGACAAACACCCTTATGTCCTTTATGTTTCCGACCTCTTCTGATAGCTGATATTCCTTTATATTGACATTTGACAGTTATATCGGAATTTTTTCTTCATTACGGATCTTAAGCTTTACTCAACGGGATTATTTAGTAGAAAAACTGATAAAACTGCATTTTTTCTCTATAGTGGTGCGGTGCTCTGCAACGGTCTTCCGATTGGTCTACTGCAAGCAAATATGTAACTTGACAAATTTTCGAGGGCGCTGTGCCAAATTGTTTTAAAAATATTTTAAATTATTGTTTATATTAGCTTGGTACACGGCCTTCATGAATAGCAGGTATTAGATTTTCTTCCATTAAGTTGTAATTTCAGATTTAGTGTAGCTCTGCTTTTGTATTTTATTTAATCTATCTGTTTGTATGTTAAACCCAGATGCGAATACCTTGTTTGAATAAAGTTTTAATAATAATAATAATATTCAATTTTTCTATATATTTACAACGGTAAATCTCACTTTAAAAAGGTAATTTACAGTCAGTTACTTGATATTTTAGGTGAAATAGCAATTATAAAATGGACTTTCCTCGCAAGCTCAATTTCATTGTTCACAGAATTTCAAGCTTTCTTAAAAGCAGACTAGTCATGAATATCTTTAGATTGGATTAGCCTTGACTTTTAAAATATCTCTTTAATGCATATGCCTTTTCAACTCAGGCGTGGTCCAGGTGACTTAGAAAGTCTTACCCGCCTTGTTTGAGAACGAGCATGCATTTCTACTACATTATTAAAGGTTGTTTTCCACACACGCCACATATCGTTCGGATTATTATACGCCCTTATGACGTCCCAATTCTGTGAAAATGTATCACTTCGAAAACTTTCCAAGTTAAAATTCTTAAACTTTTGATAATTTACTGTGGAGTGGCCCTCGTTGTGTAGTTAAAACCTTATGGAATGCATATAGCTACTAAGCTGTAATCGCTATTACCAACAGTAAAAACACCGGAGCAAACGATTTTATCTGGTGTATTGGTGAATATGCTATCAATCATACTTCGAGTCGATTCACTTACAGTTGATGTAAAGCATAGGGCTCAGTGATACCTATTAATCATCGTGAATTGGTTTCTAAATCAGGCGACCCAAGATCACAGTTTAGTTTACCCATTAAATAGTACTCGACATTTTCGGCATTAAGCATGTCAAAATTTCAAAGTAATTAAATTTATCAACACTCGAATTTGGTGGTCTGTGCCATGTCGCAACGAGAAATGGCTATGAAGTAGGTTTTTGAATTTGAATACATAGATTTTCTTAATCATTAATAGACATATATCTTTGCGCTGTATGCAGTATGAATTACCTCCATACGTTTTTCCATCAGTACTTTTAAATGCTCTGTTACGACGTATAATATCATATCCAGGTTTAGTATAATTTCTTTAGTAAATAATGGTTTTCAAGCATTTTGATTGGTTGCCTGACCAGTAAATATGAGGCATTATATACTAGTTGGCATTTTCTCAAAATGGCCGCCAGTGAGAGTCGTTTTGATGTATTATACTTTTGCCAAAATTAGCAAATGGAAAAAAATTGCAGTAATATAAACTCAAAGATACAAACAAACTTTGAAGTTAAACTATCTTAAGGTAATAGATCGTTTGCAAATACCTCATTAAATACTTTTTCACTAATAATTTAAAAATTACAAGTAAACATTAGTCTTTACTTAGGAATTTTCAGAAGTAAACTGTATTCATAAAAGACGACAGTGCGTTTTATACACGTAAATTTTACTAAAGAAATTATACTAAAACAATTATTCGCGACTTCGTCTCGGTGAATATTCACCAATAATCATTTCGCCTTCGGCGAATGATTGTTAAATATACCCATCATTACCGCCTATTGTAGAAATGAGCCATGTCTCGTAGTTTATTGCTAGAACATCGATTGGGCAATAGTAGCAAGCAAAACTCGCAGCTCATCAATACGAATTACTAGGCTTCTTACATAAGTGCCGCGAGCTTAAATTCCCACAAGGTAGGAATAACGGACTGAATAGGATAAAGGCGTAGGGGAAAAGCCCAAAATAATTCACGCTACATTCCATTACTGTCAGATCCAGTACGCTAGGCAGGTGCGCACTGCGCAGATAGTTTGAAAATATCACTTGTTTTCTATCTCTTGATTGGTAACATAGGATGTATAGCTTAATTTAAATTTGGCTCTATACGTTTTTTAACTGCTCCATTATGTGAATAATACTATAAGACGACTTAATTTGTTTATATTAATGATCCATATATTACTCGTGTAGACTAACAGTAAAATTCGCTTAAAAAAACATAGCCCTCGTAGATGGAAAATCGATATTGCTTGTCATCTTTCATTCCAATCGGGCTCGAAATGACAGAGCTTCAGGCTTAGCTTTGTTTCTTGAATAATTAAAATTGCCCAAATTTTATAAAGAGAGAATCGGTCAGACTAATTATCAAGCAGCCATCTGAGGATTTTCTCATCTGCATCTTCCCAGAGCCTCGCGATTCTTTCGGCAGAAGATCGTGGCTCTGACAGTAGATTGTATCCACAGATCCACTGAAGCCCTCGTCACAACTTCTATTCTCTTCTCTTCTATTCAACTTAGTATCCATTCCGAGAAGATATTCCGTACGTAGAATTCGGTACAAATTTAATTTCTAACACTGCAGGGCCGGGCAAGGGAATAGAGATCAGCCAGTGTTAACAGTTCCGGTTTTGAATCGGATATAAATGCACGACGCACCACTCGAGTAGAAACTTCAGTATAAAAATATTTTTAAGATTACGCTTTATTTACTTAAATTGCAAAAGGGGTTAAGAAAGCTGATTTGCACAACGTGTTTGAAGAATTGGAAGGAGTCATGATCCTGTAAAAGACAGTAATCTCTATATACACGGAAGTACTGTAATTATTCTATTGATTATAGTCATCCAGATTTGGGCGTAGTTGTTCAGTATTAAGCAACCAATATTCATCATTCAAATCCAACAAAACACCGGAACAATTGGCTTTTAAACTTCCTCCTATACGTATGCATACTTAAGTTGAAAAAAAGAAGGTCGAAAAATTCGCTGCAGTAGCACTGTTAGTATAGCCTAGCGGGCAAAATTATGATGGTTGAACCGACGTGAAATAATCTGACGTTGATTCAACGATTGAAAATGCAAATTGATCAACGTTACATTCTTGAAGTTGAAACAACGTTGAAATTACGTTGTTAATCTCATGAACCGTATTTCAATGTTTTGGGTCGACGTTGAGAATATACAAGTGAAATCGACGTTAAAAATTTACCATGAATTGACGTTAAGCGTTATATCAATGTTTGTTTGGTTGTATTAGAAAAATTTTTCAACCATGCATATTGCATTGTTGTAACAACGTCCTGTTGTCCAGTGTCACGGAATGCTTTGTATTTCCGCACATCGCTCTGTAAAACTTTTTTTGTATAAACGCTTTCCCCCCTTTTCGTCAAAGAGTAGCAATTCTTTTATTTCAAACAAGCATGCAAACAATGTATTCCGCTTCAATTCAATAATAAAGCAAACTGAACATTAATTGCGATTTTGCTCGGATTTGCAATTCCATGTTTTTTCGGTCGAGTTAAGTAGATTCTTCTACTTATATTTATATGAATCCTCATTCATAACTCATAAATCTCATACTGGGTCCATATTATAAGTGAATTAGTAAATCTAATCAGTGTGATTTAGTAAATTACACTGATTGTATGCTGATTATAATTGTTACACAGGCAACGGAACTTGTTTAAAAACCTGCCGGATGGCACGTGTTGCGTTGCGCGGTTTCTTTTGAATACTTAAGTTAGATCTAATTATATAGAAATGGAAATACATTGTTCGTAATTACCACAATTAGTTACAGTTAGTTAAAGGAATTAGCTTGCTAATTAACTAAAGCATGAAACGTGTACGCTGCATTTGAGCCACCTTGGATCCAGATGCATCACCCAGCATCAGCTGATCCCAGTATGTATTTTTCATGCGATTGTGCATGCGCAATATTTAGCACTTTAGTCAGTTGTTCAAATAGTCGAAAAAAGATTTAAAATCCTTGACAATAAATCCTCTTTTATGCAGCTAAAAGTATTTGAAACACAAATGCAGAAAGGTATAGTGTTTTCTGTACCATTTTTGATTTTTCTGATGAGTGGGAACGACCAATATGGCCGCCGCCTATTGTTATGAGGGGATACCGCTGAGATTTTTGGCTTCACTTTTTGATATACAGATGCGCTATCTAGTGTATATGAGATATCTATGGTTCAGGATCAAAATTAGAGCCTGGGGCTTGGTTATTAATTACTGATATTCGCAATCTGAAAACCGAAGCCATGCAACGAGAAATATACTGCATGACCTGATCATTTACCGCCGACACTTTCTTTTGTGTTTGACATGCTTTCTAATTTAATAAGAAAAAATCCAGATGGGAGAGTTACCGAAAAAATTTATAGCAATGTTGAGAATATTACTGGAGCACGTTTTTGAATAGCCTTATCTTACCTAAAGATAACTTCTCGAGACTCTCACAACCGAAGTGAGGTCATTGGACATTGCAAAACTGCAGCAAAAATTGGGCCGTTTACTGACTACGTTGAATTTATGGCACGGCACGGATAAAACGGGCATCCGTACCAATTTTATCCATTCTGGGACCGTGTCAATAGGTGGTCCCTGCACGGATAAAAATGGTACGAGTGACTGCTTCATCCGTGCCGTGTCAAAAATTGAGCGTAGTGTAAACGGGTTTCCTTGTTGATAATTTACTAGTACCTGATGCCTTAATGTTTTCCAGTTCTAGCACGCTAAACACATATATCAAGGTAATAATATCCTAATAATGTTTTGCCGGTGGCAGAATATACTGCACTTTCATCTTTTCCGCAAGTTTATATAAACCACATGAAAAAGAAACATCGTGATCGTGATGTGAAGCAAATAAGTGGTCAATATTTTGTCGCAAAGTTCAACATCTTGCCGAACGGATGAAATACGCATCCAACATTCAAGCAGCCATGCAATTAAATGCATGAAACTTTGACATTTCACATTTTAATTTTACGTATATAGTTTCAAGTATTTAAAATGTGGAATTACTGGATGAAGTGTGATAATATAAAGTGAAATAATAGTATAGTGAAACAGTTTAATGATTCCCACCTGCTTTGCTATGTTTTCATCCATCACTTTAAAGCAGCAAATTGAAGGTCGACTTAAAACGTAGATCCACAATTTTATGTTTAAAAATGTCCAAAATATCACTTTTTTGGAGTCGAAGGAAGAAGTAAGATCGTTGTCGTAAGTAAAGTTGCATAAATTTAACTTGTTCTTGAGTAGCGGAGTATGGTGTGAGACTGGGAGAAGTAAATCATTTCTCATGTGTCTAGTATTACCTACGTCAATTGCACTTTCAAGAATGAATAATTCGTGCAAGTAAGGCAATGAATATTGCAAAGCACTGTTTGCTAATCTAAAATCCTGAGAATAAACAGATGTTGGTGCATGCATGACCAGTTTATATCAGAGCTCAGTAGAGGCTTTTATGATTGTTTTAGTTCGGGCATATGATTGTCAAAGACAGCATCCGATCTGTATCAGTCCGTTTACTGCTGAAATAAAAAGAAAGATGAAGCAAGGTCAATGACGATGTTGTGATCCACGTAATATTGCTCAGATAGAAGAAAATCACTGACACAAGTTATGATTTATATTGCCTTTATAAAGTATCATTACAACTGATTCAAAGATTTTCTGCTGCTAAATGGATGACGCAATGAATGTCTCGCAGTCAGAATGAGAATAGTTAGTTCGTGAGAAAAACTATTTTTCTTTCAATTCTCTTCTCGAAGTTGGACAGATACAACTTGTTGACGTGGTTATCCTCTTCGTTGATTACGTCATATCCGGCCTGAGGTATAAGTAATAAGATCCCTTGAACATTGCCAGATGAGTATCATATTAGCAGGAAAGCTCTTTAATGCCGTAAGCCTAGTGAACATAACTCATGACCTATTTAGTGAGTCAGTCGTTTGAAGGCCGTCTGTGGAACTACATCTTCACATAGCGTCACGGTGAAATAGCTTGGCAAAAAAGACAGAAATCGGAGCACAAGAACATAACAAGAGGGTCGAAGTTTTATCAAGCAGCCACTCGGGATGTTCAATTTGTTCGTCGAGATTCTCAAAACTATCTTTCTCTTGGCTTGTAAGTACCTTACTTGACCTTACGTATCTCCGTTTTCTTTCTCTGCACGAAACCAATCATTTAATGCACTAGACATCAGTGATTTGTATGATTGCGCATTCAAAGCGGAGTACTAGTATCGACTGTATTTGCTGAGTTGTGCATATATGGCGTATATCGGTATGATCCACAGGGGCCAGATTAGCGCGTTATCTGTCGACAATCATCATCAATGCAGGAAGGTACTTATTTGTCCGTCTTATCAGTATATCTAGCTTTTAACTAAACTTAGCGAGAATAAGTACAGGCCATGGGTGACTTGAATGAAACATGCTGTACGACATACCCACTTTGCTTTAGCACGAATATGATAATGTTTTTACAATATGTGTTGCGCTCACTCGAAATTTTCCTTCACATCGCATATTTACAGTTTCAAAGTGCACTTGAATGACATCTCTTGCCAACATTACAGGCAGACTACTCAAGATAGATTAGGCTAGAGCGGTAATTTCAAGTCAGACGGCGAATATCCTAACCCAGGGGCGCAATGAATGGAATTCATGCTGTCATGTCGTGAAATCAATCAGTAGAAGACAACGGAACTATACTAACAACACTGTTATTCACTTAACTAGTATACTAAGCTCTAACAATAGGAATATAAAATTTCAACTGGAGTTCTATTATGCCTAATTTCGCTTGTTTCGGTCGACGCGCATACAGTACGTTTTCGTATTTGAGCCGGAGAGATTAATGGGCAAAATACTAAACACGTAAACATAATAGCGCGATAAAAACACCAATCCTAAAAACAATATTTATAAAATGAACGTTTCGCATTTTTATTTGACAGACTTCTGCGGTTAATGAAACATTAATTTCGTTGTTCAATTGAAGAATGAACAAGGCGTCTCGCGTAATTACCGCAACTGTATAACTAATTGTACTTCTTTCGCTTCTCTTTATTTCCTTATGAAAGAAACCGATCTCATTGATTTCTTTTGCTTTAAAGGTTAAATAGAGAACCGCTGTCATTTGAAAGTATAAAGCAACTATGTACTTAGTGTATATTGTCTGTTTCTGACATAGATAGGTTTCCTTTACAAAACCCTTTGTTACTTTTTGTGCCTGACTTATTGAATGTTTCCAAACGTTTTGGCCTTCAGTGCTTTCTAGAATTTCATGACCTTTTCGAAGAAAAGATCGACGGGAAATTGTTTATTTATTCATATGGGGAAAATGGGCGAATTTGTGAGGTTTCATGTTCCGACTCAATGTCAGACTTTACTAGAGTTCTCATAAGTCTGCAGTGGCGTCTTATTGATAGTAAACAAGGTATTCCATGCGACAGCTGTTCAAAGTTTCAGATCATTGAAGAGTTAAAGAGTGAGTGGCACAAACAGTGATGTATCTGTGGACTTTACTTCCCTGTGTATGTGAATCAGCCCTTTAAATTTCGCACGCTTCATATAAACATTTGTTGTGGCATGCATCATCCCTTGTACAAAGACAGTAAAATTAGTTTGCTTGAATGTAATATCTACGTAAACAATGCCATTTGCTTACACTGTCATTTCATTTCGATATAGATTACTGTATGCAGCAATGTTTGCTGAAAATATATTAATTGTTTAAGGAGGTTTTTGCCTGTTTCTGTGCGCTCTTTTGCGTATTTATAATCAAACATTTGGTCACGAACTAATGCAAGTTGTTTGCTTGCGAAGGTCTTAGCATACCACTGTCACTTTTTGACCCAGGTTGCTGTTGACAGCTTTTTCGACACCCAACTAATTAGACGACTTTGGTCGCCAACGAGCTGTGAACTGAGCATCCTGTGCCCCTTTCTATATACTTATCCCTTAACACCTCTTCGCTGCTGTGCTTCAAGTATTATAGTCTCATCACGACTTTAGACGCACTACCCAACCATTAATGCGCTTTCGCGGATGTAAAATAATCATGACGCTGTCACTGCTTGTACGTTTTCTAGAACCCAGAGTTTATGCACCAACAGTGATCAATATGCAAGTGTGTTCTCCTTATTGTGAAAACTTTCACATTGCACGGAAATACGCCAAAATCAATTATCCAATTTTTATCTATGCGATCATATTCCTAATTAATATTTGCTCTATCATCTCTCTGACAAGGAGCCGATGAGTGAAGGGTGACCCGTTCAAGCACGCTCATGCCAGCTAGCCTGCTTTGCCAGAAAGATATAGGATTAGTGTAAATATTGCTACATACATGATTTGTTTATCCCCGCAATATTCCCGCAATATTGTGATAAAATTTGTCACAAAAATCGTATTGTATTCTCAAATTGATACCCGTACATTGGCACAAACATGATTCCGTGATAGCAGAAGCCTGGAATGAGATTTATATTGTTGATCACTACCAATGTAGAATGTGGTTAACCAGTGTCGGATCAAGCAATGTTGCGGTAACTTAGGGTAGTGATTTTAATGTATTTCATTTCACAAGCATATAAAATTTCATGCAAGCTAATACCGGCGATTGCACGAACGAACGCACAGCCACAGTATAGCCTATAGCCGTACAGGCTTTTTGCCTATTTGTAAGTATACAATGTGTGCTCAACAATAAGTGCTGCGTCCATAGTCATAGAAAACACTCCAATTGGCCAGCAGCTCACCATTTGCGCATTGAATTACATGCGACCACTAGAACAAGTATATACCGAAGTCAAGATAAAGTCACATTACACATCCCTAGATCCTCTTATATAGGAGGCGTACATGTGCGACTTTGTCGAGAAATTTAAGAATAAAGGAGTTTTAATTATGCCATATTCGGCACTACTTAGTGCTTTGCACGGCATTATTACAGACAGTCAAAACATATATGTAAAAAGTTTAGCGTGTTTTTTTCTATGCCTATGGGAATGCGCGCCTTGTTTTCCCTAAATTGCTGTATGTAAACAGCGGCGTCTGCGAAAGAGCTAGATTATAACTATTGGTAACGCGGCGCATGAGGATTCTTGCCACATTAGCTTTCTAAAGAACGTTGTTTATAATACCCGTCTATTATAATCTTATTTATTTGAAGAACTCTGGTGCAAGAGAATTTTGATGTAAAGAGCGTGGCAAATACTCTTCCCCGCGCTTCCCGGTATTTTATCTTGACTATTTAAGTGCATAACAACTTACTAGTAAGAGTTTTTCAACCAGTTGTTCTTACACATTGTTTGCCCACATTCTTCTAATTTACTAAAACGGGTGTTTATATTGAAAACATTTCACAGACATCAACACGCAGCAAATATTAAGATTAGGCTTAGCATATTGAAATTGTTTATTTAGCAGCCTTTATTCCTTTAAGCCTTTCATAAGAACCCTTTCAACGAATGCGTCGCACTCTTTATGCTCTTGAGTGTGAGGATACCTGTCACGTGAATGATTAGAAACCTTTTTCAATTTATAACACAATACTCGAAGTATTATTTATCGACCGCGATTGAACATGTATTAATGTTCATATAACTTTATGTTATCCTTGATTTGCAATAACTTCCTTGGGGTAACTTGAGTTAAACCGCACGTATATCATTTCCTCGCCTTTGTTTATCTGGCGCTGCTTTCGTGTGTGATTGTTTCGATCACAAAACATTGTTATTAATCCAATATCTCGTCATGTTTATCGATATACTGTATTGTTTGCGCTTTACACAAAGAGTGATTTTTAAGAACCATTAGGATTAAAAACCGCCTGAAATACCAATGTCACGCTTGGCGCCAACTAATTTAGATTATAATTATACAATATGTGGTTTGTATCCTTAAGATATTGGCCTTCTATTTAGTATTGTTCTAAAATCACGAACTAACTTGCCTTACCATGCAATGTTGCTAAATGCAGGGAAGTTAAAAGCACATAAAATCACAGGTTATACTCAACATTTAGACAATTACAAACGGCCCTTTATAGTAGTCACTAACTTTCTGACAAAAACGGTTTCGCTCGAAACTCTTTATTTCATTATTTGTAAGTTTTTAATTTAGCCTCAGTTCACACATTTCTTTAGAGCTATATATATGAAGTACATGCAGATAAAGTATACTGTATCTGTATTTCAAGCAAAATGAAAGCCTTTTCTATAGGGGGCAATGCACATTACATTGGTTCTCTCTTTGATCAAAACATATTGCGCTAATATTATTGTATTTAAATGTTATAATTCTAATATGAGTACCTTTCATGATAGCGGGTTACAGTTAAGGAATAATTGTAGTGGTCTGTGGACATTAATTTCATGAACCACGAACCACGAAAATCAGTTTCCAGCTATAACGAAACATCTTTGGGGCCCGTTTAGGGTACGTTTACACACCAAAATTTGTCGGCTGCGATTCAAATATTGGCGAGTAAAAATTAGTGCTCAAGCCATAATTCATTAATTCTGAGCTGGTGAAGAAATAGAAATTAAATGCACTACAGATGTCCATGGTTTAACATGTTGTATTGTGTAAAATGTCAGGGCATACACAATAACACTGCCATATATGAGATTGTCATCCTGGCGTATGAGATCGAATGTATGTTATACAGTACACCGACAGTTAACAACAAACTTGGAAACGCACATGATCTTTACATGCAAGTGCTAAATAGCCATCGTGTAAATGAACCTATAGAAGTCAGCGTGCCACACGGCCACATTCCTCCACGTTGCTCGAGCGCTTCACTATACCTATAGAAGGGCAACAAAAGACGCTCCTCGGAAAGTTTTGGCTTCCATACAAAGGCTCTAATTGATTGGCAAGTGCACTAAAAAGAATATTCACCTTTTACCATATCATTATACCACTCAAACTTTTCCTATCCAAAACCAAAAAAGGCAAGATAATTGCTTTAAATTACAATATCAATTATAATCTACATAATTTCACTTTCTAAACTGACATGTTTTTGTTGTGTGCATAATGTGCTCCCAATGACAAAGCTTCAGTGATTGGCGATAGCAGATTAATAACAATATCATCTAAGTGAAGACATTTTACGCATGATGATCATTTTTGAAAGAACGGATGGTGCAAGCCATTATAAAGCGACGGTTGTCGCTTTAAAGCTAATGTAGCCTTTCACGTGACAAAGTTACTGTAGTTCATCTCCCCTGTGTTTTAAAGGATTTTCTACGGTTAGGATTTTCTACGGCCAAATCATGTAGGAATTAGGAAGAGGCAATAGGGCAAATTTTTACCATTGAAGATAGCAAAAAAGTTCAAGAAATTTTCCGTTGATCAATAAACCAATGTACCCAGTGAGATTATTGGTGACAACTTTTAACAATTCTATTTTCTTGTATTTTCAAGCGCACAAAAGGACACTAACCATCGTTAACAGTCAGAGTGGATGGTTTCAAAATTCATTAGAATAACAATATAACTTATTATCTACATTTGCCAACCTTTATTCAAAAATATGGTTCTTTATAGTCACGTGTGTATTGTGTTTTTACCAAATCAACCAATAGCAATTCTTGAATTACCCTGAAATGTTGTTATTGATTAGTTATCATACGCAGGTGACGACGAAGAACCTGATTTCTGCATAAACCAGAACAAAAATATAGATAATGACTTATAAAATATTGTATTTCTCATTAGCTAGCTCTATTAACTATATGCACTAACGCAAACAATCCCAATAATTTTTTGGATACAGTTGGGTACCACGTATACAGCATTTAGTCAAATAGGTATACTTCATGTTACTTCTTGTAGAAATCGTCTGATTTAGCGTAATATTATCTTTATCGTTCTAAACGATGTTATAAATAGTTTCCTCGGAATATACTTTGATATCCTGAATAGCCAGCGTTAAACATAACTATAGCTTGAGTACACCACACCTTCTAACGGGCGTGCTCTGGTAAAACACTTGAAAGTTCAATCAATGCATATAATGACCCAAACTTGACGGTCAGATGAAAAGGGAGTGAGTGCAGTAGATATGTGTGTACCGACAACACGGCACCAGCGTTTCTAACGTACAAATATTTGAGCAATTGTTAACTAATCAAGTTCTGTTTGTAATTTCCTCACTATACTGCCCGTTAAGTGATCAAATATTAGATTTTGAAGTTAATGTTCCTGTCTATATGTATCCTTGAATAAACAGGATGTCTACATTATGTAAATTGAAACAGTATATTGAAGTTAAGTTTGTTTTTTGTACCTCCCCATATCGTGTTAAAAGCAAGAATTTTTTATATTCATATCCTGTTTCATCTATGTATTTAAAACCCATTCGGGTACAGCAACCAAGCGGGTTCTTTCTGATAAGGATACCATGTTGGTGTATGTTTTTAGCAGTTCAGGGTCTTTTACCCTTCTGTTGCCTGCGAAGGCTGCCATTTTGGTCAGGATTTTTTATACTCATATCCTATTTCACAAATATATTCAGAACATGTTCAAGTGGAGCAATCAAGCAGCTTCTTCCTGATAAACTTAGATGTTGCGTTATTGCTGCGATTTCGTAAGGTCAAGTTGTATGAAGAGTTTTTGTCCACAAAAATTTCAGCCCGAAGAAACCTTTTTCTTTTTGCCTCATTAGCTGTCGTCCGGGAAAAGCGATGTACCCAAATAGTGACTGGTGGAAATCCACCTTTGTTACAAAGTCAGATGAAAATAGATACAATCAGAACATTCATAACTTATCTCGTTCACATGTATCATAGCATCAGAAACGGAAAATCGCACTAAGAGTAACAATGATATTATAATGATAAGAGTCTTGAATTCTTGCTCAGTGCAATTAAATTGAAATTTGTTGTGTGCAATCAGTATCTTAGTATCTGATTTCACGAAATTATTCACAAAACTAATCTTGAAGCCAGATAAATGGAAACCACCCAAGGTGATAGTAAGAGGTACATAAATTCCTCAATTTCAGTAGCATAGATTGTATTTGACAAAATTAATCAAAACATATCGTGTGATGCGCCCCATTAGACGCCTTCCTGTTAAAATCATAAAGTCTTAAATTATAAATTACTTTCCCGTTAGGCGTTCCTCCTTTGATGACATTTATATGTATTTTTAATTACATACTCTAGTCAAGGGTTTTTATATAAGTCTGATTATTGATTATGGGCAGGGTTAGTGATGAATAAATTCTATTTTGTTTGATGGGTTGGGTAAAATAACTTTGACTATATTTTAACAGTTGTATAAAAATCTCTCTTGTCAAACAGCAGACAGAGGGTAAAACAGGGAAGATCGAGACAGCAAATTGTATCGGGTTAATTAGAATACATTGCAGTATACGTTAGAACATTGGGTAAAATTGTAGTTTGTTATATTCATATATGGTCTATATGATGCGTACATGAATGAACTATCCGTTGACATTGTGTTAAACGTCATTTCATATTCATCTCATTGGAAATATGTTGAGCGATGTGTATATTAATTAAAGCATTCAGGGTGAGGTTTCCCTCAAAACTGGAATAACAAGTTGTCTGGGATAACAAGTTGTCTTTTAGGCTCGCTACAAATGACACATGCAAGGATAACTTCTTGACAATTTTCTATCAAGCAAATACTCAAATCTATGCATAATCCCATAATATTCTTGTAATTCGCTATAGAATATGACGATAAAATGATTGATAGATAGATATATAAAACGTGCGAATACACTGTTATTTGTATACAACGTATTTACGTATTTTTATTGTAACTATGTTGATCGTCTAGAAGGTGGGGTGGCTCCTTTATTTAATTTGATCATGAGTATCATGCAGACTATTTGTTCCAAAATGTTTACCATTCCGACCAATGACCACCATGCATATTATTATTGTTACTGGAAACTGATGAAGTTTTTGGACTGTAAAAAGATACCATCATCACTTGGAATGTGATACCATTGTGACATTGCCCACATGTGGGTCTTGAAAAACTAGTCTAAAGGTTGTTCTAAAGTTGTTCCCATAGATGTTTACGTATGTTTGTAAAATAATTGTGGATCGACGATCGACTATAGGCTATGATGTCACTTTACTTTAACATTTTGGTTATATCCTCATGTTTCGTGCACGATATAGCGTCGTATTTTGTCCCAGTCCCAATCTCGGTCAAATTCGTGATCAGATCAAAGAACGATGAATTCGAACGCAAAGCATAAAGTCCAACATTTTTTACGTATACAATTCAATTAAAATCAGTTGAAGCAAATCAGCGGTGCTCTTTAATCAATTAATTTGAGAAAGACACAAGGTTATGCAAAAATATCTGGTGCTAATAATTAGAATGAGACTGTATCAGTATATACCTATATCAGTAACCATGAAGGCTGATTTCTATCCAGTTGCACAAATATCTATCATGCTCTAACGATTTATATAAATGCATCTCAATACTGAGTGTTTGCAGGAAAAGGTTGATTCTAAACAAGCACAAGAAAACCTTGAATTTCTTAATTTTAGTATAAAATAATTCAAGAGATTGCATAGTTGTGTAAATAACACCAGTTTTTATTTTGATATTTTACGTCATTTCTTCCGGGACCCATTTCAAACTCCTCACTGAAATAATCTTGTGATATAATTTCAAATTTGTTGGTAATTTTTAAACATCAGCAGCGTAATTTAGGGTATTTTTGTAGATTTATGTCGGGTATACAGAATACCTCGACCCCCCCCCCCCCTGCGCACGCGTGAAAGAAATTAAACTCAAAGAAATTTTGAGAGTACCCACAGAAGCTTAAGACGAAAAAAAACATAAAGCGCCGTTAAATGAAGCGCCCAAAACGGACTTTTTGCTCATTCTAACAAAGCTACTTTATAATACTGATATAAGTGTGTAATACGACAGTGCATGGTTTCTACTGGCAAGCACTTTTCAAATCGATCTGTACTTTTCAAATGCATGTGATTCGTTATATTTGCCAAATAAAGTCATGCTTGCGTGATGAGTTTTAAGACTTTATAATATTGGAGTGTTTACTGTTCACATGAGAAATTAATAAACGACGTATGTCTTCTTCCCGAAAGAGAGCGAAGGACAGTCACTTGAATTAATGTTCAGTAGGACAATAAAAAAGAAACATATTATTTTCTTCTTCCTGTCGTCAATATTGAAAACTGAAAATGATTTAGAACACCACGTTCTTGCAATCATCATACAAAAGCTTCCTTATTTTTCTATTGATTTAGTTTAACATTACTTCAGTATGTGTGTAATTTAACTTATTGCAGTCATATGATTGGCAGAACGTCGTTAGCAAGTTGGGAACAGACGCCACCGTGTTGACACACATGATTATGTTGACAATTGCGTCTTAATTTTAAACATTGTTTAGTTCTTCTTAAAACATCCCAAATATTCTCAGGGTGAGGTCTTCTTTCCTCTTGTACTTGGCCGCTTTTATTCATACAGATTTATTAAACTAACTACATATTAGTCGGATTCACCGACTGTATGGATGCAGTACGCATTAACTGCATTTATTGCGAGGCCTAGGTAATTTAACCTTTTCCAGTGCTATTAAACTCGTCTGTGAATGACGAAAGAAGGGTGCTCTATTGGGCTAGGGGTTGTATGCGTTATTCAATAAAATTTGTAATATAGCTTAGTGATTTCAAAATCTTCAATCGTCCCACTAATGAAAATTCCATCCTTCTAGAGATTTCACAAGTATGTACATACGCTATATCCATTACTTGCGCTAACCAACCCCATACATGGAGATTTTTACACCAAATTAAAATTACCAAATCTGTCATTGAAGCAGCATTACCGATCAGCAAATACACAACACATTGAAAATGTATCACTCGTTGCTAAATTGCCACTCTTTGCTAAATTGTTAATCTGTTTTGTCAATTAATAACTGGTCCTTTTGTTTTTTCGTACACATAAGTTCTTAGCCGTTCACTTGCCGTCAGCTAAACGTCCAGCGGTAAAGAAACTGTTGCGGTTTAGGTTGCCTAAACGAATATATTCGTCATTCGTGCACCAACGAGAACAGATGAGCCGGCATTGCTTCATAGGAGAACAACTGCTGCTTTTTCACACGGTTGTTGGAATAACTCATTTTCGTAATCCGTATAATTCCTGTTGAGTGATACAGTCAGTTCAAAGCCACAACTATGCTAGTCATGATTGTATATAGGTAACTCTATATGCAGATTTTTGTTTGTTCACATGCTGATAATAATTTTTACATTCGGGCAGCTGGTGGGCAGTGGAAAAGTTCCTTTCTCGATATCGGCGTCATAGTTAATTGCGAATAAATTAAAATCAGCGTAGCTCAGTAGCTACACTAGTACAGGACTGATACAAAATGAATTTTGAAATGGATTTTGAAACTGGATTTTCTCATATAATTTTTAGGTTTTGCTTCAGTTCAAGTTGCAAGCCAAGGTAGCCCAAAGTAAGTTTGATCATATATTCAATTCTCATCTTGCAAAGTTCAAGTACATGTTTCAAATAGTCGTTAGGTATTCGACAAAAAAAACCTTATGCAGGTGAACAATGATTACCCCTTCCAATTGTAAACGAGATACAAGTACTTGTGGTTGACGAGATTTCCATTGCCAGTACTGAGTGGGTTCTTCAATGCGACCAGACAGCGCGTCGTCTGTCGCGTGCACCTGGAGGCTAAGCACATTTTGTTTTACCTACCCAGAAAATCTACAGATTTTCTCAGCAGTTTGACCCTCGCATTTTTATCTTCTTTATAGTAATTCCTTTATATATACATTTAACAATCACTTGTTACTGCGCACCAGATTTTTTTGCAAAATTTCGCATATCCCGTTGTTCTAGTGGGGGTTGAAATTAATGCTGACGTCAGCCAAACTATTTTTGAAAAGTACGTAACTCAAACCCGCAGCTAGCCCCTTTTCACTTGTCTTACACGACGTCTCCGAAGATATTGAGGTTCACGAAGAATTATCGGGAGTTGAAAATGTATCCCATCTCTAGCAATTTAGCTTAAATTTTAGAATTGAACATCCTTTGAAAGAGGCATGATACTTGCTCAGTTTAATCAATACTAGCAAAACTGCATTGTTTGATATAATGATGACCGTCTTTTCTGTATTCTTTTTATATAGGAGCGCAAAAGGTAAGATTTCACCTTAGATCAGTAAATACGAACTTTTTCATGTTGGATGAGTGCGCGAAGGAATTGTAAATAAAAGCCTGGGTGCGAGGTTAGATGAGTACAAAATCAGTAACTGCATATAAATTTCAACTAACGCTAAGTTGCTCCTAAAATAATATGAAATGGCGCCTCTCTGGTGGCGAAGTATACAAACTGTTTTATTATCATGAGAGTAGAATAAGAAATTTTACTTCTCAACCAGAAAATTAAACACAAAATTTAACAACAGACAAAGCGTTAAGCGCACACGAGGCGACATTAGTCCCGATGTTTGTCGACCGACTAAACCGTCAACCGACTAAACCATGAACTTTTATCAAACGGCCTTCAAAAACTCATTAATAGTTCATGAGCAAAACACAAAGGAAATCACAGCCGTGAAGGAGTCTTTATATGTGACAAAACACACGTTTTTACAAAACTTTTGCCTCGTTTTTGAAGCTATTTAAAATTCTCGCAATTCGTGCTTTATCAGAATATAAAACGCTCGGCTGCGCATGCGCCTCGCGTTGTATAACTGATAAAGCACTCCTGCTCGTATGTTAAATAGTACTTAGTCGGCCGATCGACGCGGAAATATCAGACTGTTTCGATATTACACCCGCTGACCCGCATGTGAAGCGATCAGTAGGTGGCCAGCCTGACGATTTAGTCCTGCTATGCAAAAATATTTAAAGTTCACTAACTGAAATATTTCTACAGAGATAACTAATGATAACAATTTGACATACAGTGGGACTAATTGTCGGGCTGGCTGGGCCACTAAAGTCACGTGGTACGCGTCCGGACTTTTTAATATTTAAGGTTTACATGCTTTTATATTTTTCCTAAATCTTTTTTACTAATTTCAAAGGATGTGGTCATCAAGTCTTGACTGCTAAAACTGGCATTATCAAATCCCCAAGCTATGGTCTACAATATCCTATAAATCTGGATTGCAAATGGACAATCAAAGCTCCAGTGGACATGAAAATCAGCTTGTACTTTAAAGATTTTGTAATTGAAAAAAGTAGAAGTTGTACCAGAGATTACTTATTAGTGTATGATGGTGAAGATAAGAACGCTCGATTGGTTGGACGATATTGCCACGCGAAGCCCGTACCATTTACGTCTTCATCCAACTATATTCACGTGCAATTTGTGACGGATCTATCATTGGGGTATAGAGGGTTTTATGCAACCTACAATATTACCTCACCAACAACAGGTACTTCAATATTTTATGCTTATGAGGGTGTAGTTATGGCAAATTAGAGCTGGCGCTTAAACAGTGTTGTGGAGACGAGAATGTATTAATTTGGCTGTTTAGAGATGTGTGACTCACAAACAAGACACAATATTTTGGCGTGCTGTTTACCGGATTTACTGGAACTTGGATTGAAAACTTACACATTTTAAAATGAATAGTTTTATATATATCAAGGCGATTATTGTGCATGTAATCCTTTGTACCTTTTTTTAGTTTTAACACAATATATCAAAAGATATAATCGCTCACTTCTTTCGTATCATTCAGACAAATATGAGCTAGAACAAATTTAATTTTGTTGACCACTCGTGAATATTTCAAGAGCTAGCCAGTTTTCTGGCAAGATTTCAGCCAAGAGCTTATGCAACTGATCACTTGGCACGATGCTCTTTACATGAGCTGTATAAAAACACACAATTTATCATGTCAAATGTTTTTATCGAATGTCATTATGACTGATGATGAAATTCATTATGACTGAATAGTCAATACAAAATTTGATAGGACTTTCTATTAGCATAGCAAGTTAAAATTAATTGTTTTTAGAAAAACCAACAACATGGAAAAGTCGCCCGCAATTTAAGAACGTCGTTTTAAACAAGACTGCAGTCGTTGGTGACTTGGTGAGACTACAATGTGAGGTAGATGGAACACCTGAACCAGGGATTACCTGGACAAAAGATTCACAAAACGTGGCACCAGATACTAATGTTCTTATTAAAAAAAACCCTTTCAAGTCAGAGTTAACTATACAAAAAGTCAGCAAAATTGATCAAGGAAAGTACAGCTGTAAAGCTTCTAATGGCTTTGGACCACCAATTGAAGCTTATGGATCACTTCATGTTGAAGAAAGAAGTAAGTATCTTGTTAACTTTTGTATATAAGGTGTTTTCCCTTTGTAACCCTAACAGCATATATATGACAATATGAGTAATTATAAAATATCAAAAAATCATAAAATTGAGATATTTTTTCTTTTGTAGAATTTCCTTTGATTACAAATGTGACGCAGAGGCAAACGGTTTTTATTGGTCAAAAAATCCTACTAAAATGTGAAGCAAAGGGACAGACTCCAATGAGTATTTCGTAAGTAAATTGAAACATTTTGATGTGAAAGATTCCGACCGAAAATTCAGGCCTGCACAGAAAAGGAAAATCAAATATAATATGTAAACAGAGAGTACTAGAGTAGTAAGTGTATCACAATTAAATAAATGACCACCTATTTGATTCATTTAGTGTTATTATGAAAAAGCAATTTTTCCATATTAAACAGGTTAAGTAAAAATAATGAAAGGCTCAAGACAAAAAAATGTTATGAAAATAATGGATGCCAAATACAATTAACTACCAAAAGGTTTGAAGAAGACACAGTGATCGCGTGTAATGTGACGAATAGCGTTGGCCATACTGGAAGAAATATTCACATTAAAGTTCGAGGCAAGTTATCAAGAAGTGTAAATGAACTATGTAAAATTTTTCAGTTGAGGACTTTTCGTTGGATTATTTCACGAATAATTTGTAGGGTGCTGTCTTCTTCATAGGGCATGATATTAGACAAAGAGATGGACAGTTAACTTATGCAACGACTACATATTATCAGTCTCTTACCAAAATTGTCTATAACTCTTATTGATTTTAACAAAAATGGACAAACAGTATTCGCACAAAAATGAAAGACTAATTTTAAAAAAAAACTAGCACGGGCAAATAAATGACCTAGGCACATATTGTACGAGACGTTTTTAGTGTCCTACTCATGCAACATATTTTCAAGTCAAAGTTCATGTTTCTTACTCAAGGTTAAGCACCTAAATGTGGTTTATCTTAAATATAACTATCTTAAATATTATAGATGCACGTTAATGACTTCAGAACTTTTATAAAATATGCAGCCAATAGTTATACAATTATTTAATGATCGAACATCATAACCTTTAAACAAACGTATCCTTCACCTGGTACATGAAAGGAGAAAAGTAGGAAGCCTAACAGGGAACACCATTCTAGTAGCCCTTCCACAATAATGATGACAACACGCTAACTTAAATAAAAATGCTCAAAAATTTATCGCGACGAAGAAAAAATTTCACACTACAAATTATTAATACGTTCTAAGAATTTCCTCCTTCGAACTCCTATCCAAATAATACCCATGTAATATTAAATATTGCCAATGTTGAATGGATTTTAATTTTTAGGGCCACCGGTTATTATCGACGCACCAAAAAACCAAACGGTGCAACGAGGCTATGGAGTGAATTTGACATGTGCTGCTCTTGGCAAAAATATTACATTCAGGTAAGTTTCAGTTTTCACATGCAACCAAAAATATTGGTGCATATTTCACAGTATTTAATGCGTGTTTTTACGAACATACTTGTAATTTTAAACAGCATATCTCAACTAATGACGATACGGCAAATACCAGTCGATTGTTGGGAAGAAACGGCTCAATAAATTTCCAATCATATTAATTTTTGCTATAACTTAGCTATAACTAAACTTTGCTATAACATGAGAATGAGCCAAAAATAGCACGTTATGCATGCAAGGAGGATCGATCACTGACAATAACTCAGGATCACGAGATCTCCGTAATCTCACTCTCAGTAATCAAATTTTGAGGTTGATCGCCGCTATCGTCGTATCCCTGCAGCCAGATGTTCAAAGCTGGGCAATAACGCTAACCCTGGGTTAAATTGTAACTCACTATTTTTGAATGCACCCCTTTCTTTTAAAACTTGAGAAAAGAAAATTTTGATCAACGCAAGCAAGATTAACAAAAAATATTTTGAAATTTACGAATAGGTTCTTGGAAAATTTGCTTTGAATTTTGAGTTAAACCTGAGTTAAGCTAACCTGCTATCTACCGGTCCTAGGCCATTAGTCTTTGCGGGTGTAAAAATAATCTTTTTTAAGAAAAGTTTTTACTTTCGTAAATTTCCTTAAAATAAGGAAGTGGCTGACAATTTCACCATCCAATTTTCAGTTTTGATTGTTACTTCAGTTGCACGTATATCCCTCCTGACAGGCTGTAATATATGCCTGGCGACGGTTGGATTCAAACCTAGGGCCTTTTGAATACACGCCCAATGGACTAGAAGACTTCCCAAAAATGCATTTGCAACAATATTTAACGAACTTTGTACTGAATTTAATAGTGTTGTTTCCTGATGTTTAGCTGGTTAAAAGACAAAGAAAAAATTTCTTATGGTGTTGTTTCGAGAGGAAATCGCTCTGTACTTAAACTTGGTTCTGTAAAACAGAATACAACTTTGACATGTCGTGTAGAAGGAGAGCATGGAGTAACTTCAAAAAATGCTCTCGTATCAATTATTAAGAAGGGTAGGTTAATTAAAGCCAATTTCCCACAAAGCAATTTCGTTTGCATGAACCAATTTAAAATAACAGTTCTATTTTAAATAACAGGTATTCTACTGAAGTGATTTGCAATGCATGTTGAAACGTACAGAATAAAAACGTTGGCAATTTGCGGAGTTTCAATAATTTACAATGTTTTACATGACAAAAAATTATTTAAATAAAATATAATTTTGTGGAAACACCACGTAAGTTTATTATCGCAAATCTTTCGATCCGTAAGCTCGGATCTTCATCACTGCCAATAAATAGAGATTACTGCATGGTTGGCGAGTGCGTACGATTTTTATGAACGAGTGAGTTTCTTTCACAACAGTAATAATAAAAATCGTACAAACGAGCCAAACACCCTTTCGCTCCTTCCCCAACACAGCAGGCATGTTGTGAGCAAAATAACAATACGATTTTCTTCACTAGAGAGAAAAACCGTATAGCCAATCAAAATGCTGATACGATAATTTTTCACTAGTGAAAAAAAAATCGTACGGCCAATGAAAACGCTTATTCGCTTCTCCACAGTGAAAATACGATTTTTATTTCACCCGTTTACCTCGCGTAAATCTCTATATGTATGGCATGATAAAAATTATTAATAGAAAATTATTTGCAATAAAAAGTTGAAACTTTTCGCCAACCAATCACTTGTTCTCGCTTTGTGTTGCGGGAACAGAATTCCCTTTTGGAATTAGAAATAGATACTTAGGTGAATATTCTCGGTATTCTGCGGTCATTTGACTCCTTGGAGAGGCAGTGCGTCTGTCACTCTTTGGAGAGGCAGTGCGTCTATGAATCATGTTGTGAAACGAGCCATTAATAACTTTCTATTTTTTCTCATAGGAAAGAAAAAACCAGTGAAAAGAATCAAACTAAAGATTTCTTCTGTTCCAAATCGCACGCTAAATTACAACGAGTCAGTGAGTGTCAAATGCTCTGTAACAGGTCACCCTCGACCTATAAAACTCAGGTAAAGTTTACTAACACAAATAATGAAAAATTGTGTATGCAAAAGAAAAATTATTTCATGAGTTGTTAAATATGGTATTTTTCATCTCATTTACCTACTGTAAATTTACAAATAATCACCATAATTCTTGATGAGTCCAATTGTTTGATGGGACATCTATTTAAGTTTAGTTTTGAAAAAGTCAAGAAATATCTAAAAACAAGCATACTGCTATACGTGCATGGAACGTTTGATATTTGAATACTTTCAATATTACCTGAACACAATCACATCATGATTATATTAATAAATGTGACATATATTCCTCAGCATAAAACCTGGACGAAATCAAACTGGGATGATTTTATTTTTGTAATAACAGTCTTCAATACAGATCTTTACAACAACATACTGCAACGAGTTAAGCGTCTCAGATAGAACCGAGATGAGAATCGAAGTGAAAATCTAACAGTTCAGAAAAATACAATGTTCCAACCCCCCCCCCCCCCCCCTTTGCCTCCTTAACGTCGCGTACATGTGTTTGATTAAAGTTAACTGGAATAAAATGTTCTCGTTTTTCTTTCAGTTGGAAGGTGAATGACAGTGTACGTTCTGAAATTTTGAAAAAAACAAGCAACGTTTTAAAAATAAAATTGCTGTCATTGAACAGAAATGTATCCGTGTTTTGCATTGCAAACAATACAAACAAACCAAACGACACAATATATTCATCACGTGTAACAATAACAGTTAAGGAGTCTGAGTCAGGTAAGTGATACGTCGTGATCTCGTGTCTTCTTTGCTTATCTCCTAGTTTCTTATCGGTGGCAAACTGTTTTCCTTTTCTGCCTTTCCTGTCTTTTTTTTCTTTTAGGCCCAGTTCCTCCGTTATTTCTCTCAGTCTGTCTTCTCAGCCTCCCTCCCCCTTCGCTCTCTACTTATGTTTTTCACTTACATATGTTCTTCTCACGCCTCACATATGGCCTCGCTTCTCACGCCTCGCTTCCCATCTTCTCGTCCTTTTTCAGGAAATGACCATACCAACGTAGTTTACTTTGCTCAACAATCGTCCCCAAGCTGTAGCTGTTACTGTTGTCATTTTCTTGATCACCGGCCATATCACTATAGTGTTTATCTTGCTTGCTTTTTGTTCTCATCGACATCCTATTGTTATTTCAGACCACCTTCACATACATGCATTCTCCCAACTGGCTCTGCCTGTTTTAGTTCATCTCCACATGCGCTTCTGACGTTCAACGGTTCCTCTGCGTCAACTTTTTCTGGAAATTACAATACTTCTGTGACGCATGTACGCAGTAAATGACATTGGTGGAAAAATAAATTTAGTTCTCTTTTTCGTTTCAGTTAAAGTCCATCGTGAATACAAGTCAAATACAATGAACGACAATATAAAACTAATCCTGGGAGCGGGTGGTGGTGTTTTAGTCCTCACCGGTGTCATTATTTTATTTATTTTTCTACGATGGAAAAGAAATAAGAAAATAGAAAAGACAAAACAATTACCATCTACTGAAGCAACTGCAGCAAGGGAACAAGAAAACCTCATTCCAAATCCAATATATAACAACAATTGCAGTAAAGAGACAGAGGTTGATACTAAGCCTGGAGTTGAAATGCTACATTATCCACGAGATAGTATTGAGCAAACAGAGATATTAGAGGATGGTAAGGATTCTATTTAGCTTTGTTTTGGAAATTGTTCATGATCAGCATGCATTTTGTTATACCTTGATTAGACACGCAGACGCGCCGCACCTTATATACCACATAGTATTCAGAGTATACTGTAGTTAGTATACTGTAATGAATACAAATTGCTAATAATGTAAAAAGTTTATATGATCATGTTTCACTTTCACGGCAGTCTTAAAAGTACCATCATCCTGTATGAATTCCAATAATAAGTTTGCCAAAAAGCTTCACACCTGTTGAAAGTTAACCAAGAAAGCCAGTGGTAGATTGCTGAATATGTTTCTTACCGTTCTTTTCTTACCGTTATGCCACAATTCGAGAAGAAAACAAGCACGAGGTGCATTTCGTTATTTTCTTCATAAAAGACGCAAAAAGCCGTTCACTGCCCCCAAAAGGTTCAACTAGAAAGTACCCAAATGCACACACTGAACACCGAGGCCGTTTCTGTCACCGACGACAAACAAAAAAACAGACGATTTTAGAACACCGCTGCGTGGCTACGCCTGGCAAGGCGAAGTGATACAAAATCAAAATCTACATGCCAGCGTAGACAACGATAGCGTCTGGCCTAGAATAGAGAGCTTAAGCAAGCGACGTTTTTGTCAACACGGACGGCAGTGGAAGTAAGTTGCGTCGTTATAGATGGCGAATGATGGCGTCAGCCGTTCTTGTTTGAAATCATGAACGTGAAAGTTGACTGACTACCGTTGTTGATTTCCACCAAGAATGGCTGACGCCATCAAGATCTATTATAGTTCAATGTCTATAACGACGCAACGTACTTCCGGCTGCCGTCCGTGTTGACAAACGTCGCTTGCTTAAGCTCTCTAATGAGATACCAAAAACGCAGATACTCTCTCATTGATATTTTCTTTACTTAGGACGTGATATAGAGATGTTTCTGGGTCTTGCAACGGATTTACCATTTTCGCCTGGAGAGTTCAGTGTTGTTGTCCGAGCTCTCAAGAATACTGATCCTTCTGAAACAATCAAAGATGATTTCGATATCGAAGCTTCATTATTGGCGAACTTAGTTCACCCAAATGTCGTTCGTTTGATGGCAGTATGTATTAAAACAACTCCATTGTGTTTGGTGTTTGAATACTCCAGTTATGGGTATTTAGATGAATACTTACAGAAATGCGACCAAAGCGAACTTAGTAACCATAAAGAAAAAGCAAAACCTGTTGATTTGGATTCGCCGGAGCTTGCACTTGTTGACCGATTATTGATGGCAAAACAAATTGCGTCTGGAATGAAGTATCTCGCAACAAAAGGTTACGTGCATCAAGAATTGCGGGCTCGTAATTGCCTTGTGTTCAAAGACATGCAGGTGAAAGTTGCAAATCTTGGTCTGCATTGGGCGAAAGATGACCAGAACTTCTTTGTGATGGAACCAGAAGAAAAACGACGGTTCCCTGTGCGTTGGTTACCACCCGAGGTTGTATTATACGGGGAGTACTCCCACTCTGCTGACGTATGGTCATACGGTGTGCTTGTCTGGGAAATATTTTCCAACGCTCATTTGCCGTATATGGGTATAAGTGATAATGATGTAGTAAGCTATGTTCGTGGTTCTAATGTACTACCAAGACCAAAACTTTGCCCACACGAAGTCTACGAAGTGATGAAATCTTGCTGGGAAATTACACCGTTAGAGCGACCAGATTTCAAGTCATTACAGGAGACATTGGCTGCTCTGCACGCTGGTGTGCCTGTATAACATTATAGTTCTTTAAACGCATGTTATAGCTGTACAGGACGTATAATGAAGCCGTGTTTAAAAGCAGAATTGTGGTCAATAACTTCAGAAAAATCATGTAGAGAAACATTCGTCTTTCACGCATGCAGAGTGCACTAGATATTGCTACACGCATCTTTACCTTGCACTTACCCTGGTTCACACTTCGTAACAATCCGGGATTTTCTCCTACTCGCGTATGTGAACGACTATGTGAACAAACTTAAGTATAGGGCAATTATTAGATTACTTTTGCAATGGTATAGAATTCACTCAATCGATCACATGGGCCAGAAGAAGTCATCCCTTACTCCAATTCTTACGACAAGTGTGAACCAGGCTTTATAATGGTTTGCAAGAATCGCAACAATCACATGTAAAATACTTTACGTAGATACAACAAAGGAAATATTAATGAAATTATCTATATTAGATAAAGTTACTAGTTTATACAATGATACACTATTAATAAGAGCTAGATGACTCTACATCACTAGGACAAATTTTGGACGGTCACCTGGTTAGTCGACTGACAAGTGAAATTCAGTTGACAACATTAATGGCATAAAATAGTTAAATGATACTTTTAGGGAACTTATTTATTTGTTTCTGTAGAAGAGAAGCAATTTACTAAAAAAACATTGTATAAATTTGTTTACTTACTCCCCTATTAATTTGCTCTATCTGGTTTCTTTGTAAGTCGAAGTTTTCCACTTACCCAGTTTGTACATATGCGTTTCCACCTTTGTGGGACACCCTATATTTCGCGCACAAATGTACAATTAATATTGCCATCACTGAATCAAGACTGAATACAAACAGTCGTGCAAAGCCGTTGCCATATAGGTATTATTGGTATTATGCGCTAGTTTTTAATTACTATTTCAAATGCAGTTGGGAGAATTGAACTCTGATATGATAAAAGATATGATAAGACTCTTTAAAAGATATGATAAAAGAATGCAATGTTGAATGCATTTGGGAGAATTGAGTGATTAAATTACGCTTAATAATCATTTTAACCTAATACTGGGTCGTGTGATCGCCAAACTTTTCAAAGAATTTTGTTTAATTTTAATGTAGGGATATTTGTTTGATAAAAACTATTTTTCAAAAAAAATTCATGAGCAAAACACAAAGGAAATCATAGCCGCTAAGGAGTCTTTGTGTGTTATAAAACACACGTAGATTTTCAGAAAACTTTTGCCCCGATTTTCTCGTCTTATACAACATCTATGACTATATTGAAAATTCTTTCACAAACAAACTGACAAGATGCATGGGGTATAAAATGGACGTACTTGAAGTAATTTAAAACACTCGAACGATCGCGTTTTATCATATCTTTTATCATATCAGAGTTAAAAACCGATGTGGGATTTATGTCATATATTTATATTATTTTTGAGGTGGTTTTCTAACAGAGTCTTGACTTTAAACAATTCAAGTCGATCTAATTATTTACTAAAGGTATTTATGCGATACATCTTAGAACATCTAAGAAAAACCGACTCAAAACAAAATATGATGTAATGCCCCTTCCCGTGCATTAAATAGTACTTATAGCACTGCTAAACTTTTTTAACTACAAAATTACTATTCTCTCTTCTTGTGTGTGAAGTTTCACGTACGTTATATAACTTTATATGAATAGGATCTCGTGTACATGCGCATATATGCTATGTATGGTTTGGTACTTGTCCAAAAATATTAGAACAAATTAAATAACATCTTTACTAAAGCTCTGAATAGATATATATCCTATATACATGCTCATTACAATGTCATGCGCCGTATTGAGTGGTTTTATATTATAAATATATACTTATAGCGTTATATACAAGAACACTTTTTATTGCTACATGAAACTAAAGTGTTCAGTGTTAAAATTCACAAACAAGCTTTCAACTACACACGTAAAAATCTCATCAACTTGTAGCAAGTCTGCATACAAGCTGCCAACAAGTTGTGTTTGCACTGCTTGTCCCAAGTTGTCAACAAGTTTAGAAAAACTTGTTGCTGATTTTGTCAGACTTGTCACAAGCTTGACCCAACAGATCTGTTACAATCACGATATAACAATATTGTTACAACCTTGTTTCGTCAACCTTGTGACATTCTTATTATATCGTAACTGTACCGGATTTGTGCGAACAACCTTGTAGCAACTCTGATAATGTCATCAAGCTTGTTACAAGTTGTTAACAGCTTGCTCCAAACTTGGTCCAACAAACACGGAACAAGCGGTGCGAGCACAACTGTTGACAACTTGTGAGCAGTCTTGTTACAACTTGCTTGCAGAATTGCAACAACTTGTGCGTTTTTACGCGTGTACACAAGTACACACGTAAAAACGCACAAATTGCTACAGACCTGCAAACAAGTTGTAACAAGTCTGTTCACAAGTTGTTGACAAGATGTATTCGCGCTGCTTGTTCCGAATTTGTTAGAACAAGTTTGGAACAAGCTGTTGACAAATTGTAACAAGCTTGATGGGACTATCAGACCTGTTACAAGATTGTTCCAACAAGACTGATATAGCATGATATAACAATATTGTTACAGCCTTGTGTTATCAATCTTGTGACAAACTTGCTACAACAGGATTGTATCAGAATTGTTAGAACAACCTTGTAACAAGTCTGATATTTTCGTCAAGCTTGTTGCAAGTTGTCAACAAGTTTGGAACAACTTGTTGGCAACTTTGGAACAAGCAGTGCGAACACACCTTGTTGACGGCTTGTCTGCAGACTTGTTACAAGTTGTGAGATTTGTACGAGAAGTTTTACAGGTTGCTCTAACAACTCTGATACAATCCTGTTGTAGCAAGTTTGTTACAAGATTGACAACACAAGGCTGTAACAATATTGTTATATCATGCTGTATCAGTCTTGTTGGAACAATCTTGTAACAGGTCTGATAGTCCCATCAAGCTTGTTACAATTTGTCAACAGCTTGTTCTAAACTTGTTCCAACAAATTCGGAACAAGCAGTGCGAATACTTGTGAACAGACTTGTTACAACTTGTTTGCAGGTCTGTAGCAACTTGTGCGTTTTTACGTGTGCAGTTTCGTTCGCATGGCTTGTTACAAGTTGTCAACAACGACCTTGCCCACATTAAGGTTGTTCTAACAAGCTAGACTGAACAGTCATGATATAACAATATTGCTAAAACCTTGTTTCGTCAACTTTGTAACATTCGTGCTAGATTATGACTGTTTCGCAACGTTGTTCTAACGACCAACCTTGCGACAAGCCTGATAATGCCAGCATTCTTGCTGCAAGTTGTTAACAGCTTGTTACAAACTTGCTACAACAAACACGGAACAAGCAGTACAAACACAAATTGTTTACAACTTGTTGGTGGACTTGTTACAACTTGTTTCAGACCTGTAACAACTTTGATGGAGCGTTTGATGAAAGTTTCCAGGGCATATTGTAAACACTCGACGTCGACTGGACTTTGGACTGGAGTCACTGGATTTTTGGCTTTCCTGTTCTGTAACGCATCTCTGTCTTAAAACTATTAATAAATTTGTAATTTACAATAACATTGTGAATTGAATTTATTGTAAACATTTTAAAGAACGGAAGATGCGTTACAGAATCAGAAAATCAGGGGCCAGTTGTTCAAAGTTGGGTTAGCACTAATCCTTGGGTTAAAGTTTAAACCACTTTTTTAGTTTCTTTATTTCTACACCGCCATTCCTTTCCAAACTATAGGAAGCATAACTAACATTGATCCAGACATGATTTCTTAAGAAATATTTTCAAAATTATGAACAAGCTGCCGGAAAGTTTCGAAAGAAATTGTACGTTAACCCAGGGTTAAGCTAACCGGCTTTTGAACAACTAACCACAGAAGTCTAAATCTTGAAACCCCAAAATCTACAGTCTAGTCCACATGTGCTCAATTTCAGTGTTTACACAATTTGCCGAGTTTGCAGTCACGTCTGGTTTCGTTTGGTTATGAGTGCTGCAATTATGGTTGATTTTTAATGATATATTTAAGATAGAACTGGAAAATTACTGTCACTTTCATCTTATAATACCCACTTCTATCCCCAGTTTCATCCAGCTTAAATACTTTTCCTATATATAGAAATATGTATTTTACATTTGTGTTATTATGGACAAGTTGCTCCAGGTTTGTGAAAAATATATTCAGAATGAATCAACAAGTGATATTTGTCGTGAAATCAGAGATAACCATTGAAACTATAGAATGAGAGATAACCATAAGATAACCATGGAAACCATGGAATTTGAAATGCCCTTGAATCAAAGCTATTATCAAAACACACTTTTTTGAATAAATCTGGATCACCTATCCAAGCAATCTAATTTTCAAGCGTGTTCTTTCTCTGCGGGTGTAAGGCACTGGTTTTTAAACAGCGTCCTCGCTTTCCCTACGTTTCCACTGTTTCTGTGATCTAGGTTTATTCATATCATTGTCAAAGCATTGCTATTGGCTTGCCATCTATTTCTCATCGTATATGCATGGTCAAGATATGCATATCTAAATGCATATATAAGCGTATTATTTGTTACACACGATATTGTTTGTAACTTTGGCTGAACTAAAGGCAATGTTAAATCTCAGTTTGCCTTAAGGCAGATTTCCAGAGCTCGCAGGAAGCTCCTCGCAGCTTGTTTCTTTCTAAATACACTTTCTAGCATCGTGATTGGATGAAATTACTCGCAAGCTTGTCGCGAGTTGGTTTCTGCGAGAAATGGAGTTAGGCCTTTAGGCAGCTGATCAGTAACTGGCGTTTCCGAAGTTTATAAAGACTGGTACTAAACTCGACTCAATGATCAGATTAAAATGATTTTAGCTTTTTTCTACTAGATAACTAGCATCACCTAAAATGCCTCTCCAAAGGATGTTATTTTACTACATTCTGCATATCCTACGTACCGTGAATTATCACTTTCGTGACAGCTAACTTAACATTTCCACGATATTAAAAAGAAACTCCATTGATGAAGGAGTATTGCTGGAAGGATTCACAGCATTATTAATTGCAGGTACTAGTTCATTGTCCAAGTTAATTGTCATTTCATCAGGCAGGGGTGAACATTGAGAACCAATAGTGTAGCCAACCTACACAACAATAACAGCAAAGTATGAGGCCAATAATTACAAACATATTCGCAGCAATAATTTAAAAGATGGAGTATTATTCAAAAGTATTAATTGTGCAACTGGCGTCATATCTAATATTTGGAAAATACGGGGAAATGGAAAACGTTAATTAAACATCCTGAAGATAAGCTCTTTTTCACATAGCAAAGCATCTGTCGGTGAAATAGATACGAAAAAGATAGTACCTTGCCGTGCAAGGAAAAATACAGGTAAGCTGAAACTTATAACGCATGCGAGTCTTCAGTGGCACAGTACAGCGAACAGCAGAGCCACTCGATAGTGCAACACGTCCTCCTATTTTTATGCAATTCACTGGCCAGAATAATGGCGGAACATACAGTTCAGCATTTCTATTGGCCAAAAAAGCAATTGACTGGCCCGATCCTGCATAATGAACATGCGTAATGCGATATGTGCGGCTACACAAACTTCAAAGTTTTCGACTCGATACGACTCTAAAAACGTGGTCTTCCCGTAAAATAATTGTTTCTGTAGATTAAATATCGAGTGCACTAGAACACTTCAAAGTATGATTACATCTTGTTTTATACATTCTGCAAAAATAACTCATGAACTTACCATGTCCGGATTCAGTTTGACCCGTAACCCAATACGACGTTTCTCGATTTGATGAAGAGTAAAGAGGTAAGGTCGTAGAGCTATTGTACAAGCCTTGGCAATATCCGCAGTTGTTTCTTTAAAATGTGTTGGCAAATTACGAGTAGGTCTGCCTCCGGTACGATCCAGAAAAAATAACTCAGTCCAACGTAATCTAAAGATACTTGGTGTAGAGAAATCAAAGTGGGTGTTGATCTTTATATCAGATGTCGTTCCAAGTGTAAGACCATCAATTGGACTCAAAACGCTGCAAAATACACAGTTTTATTACCATGTGTATGATGCCGACAGAAAACAACTTCATCGTTACCTCCTCTATTTCGCTAAAATAACCAAGTGCGCAAATAGTTGATGATAATTTCTTCTCATCTGTTTCCGGTTTTAAGGTACAATATGGATGTATTAGTTTCAAGATTAGTTATAAATATATGTTAAGAAAGATTGTCTTGCATGAACGATATTATATTATTTCAACAAAAACCATATTTCATCAAGCTATATCGAAGCTCGCTTGTATAATTTTGCATATACACAGAAACAAAAATCACTTTCGACAGAGAAACTTCACCATCAAAAATATTTTCTAGAACATCAATATACTGTAACGCAATGCCTTTCCTACAGGTGCGCACGACGTTGAATTGCCAAAGACCCGGTTCGGTCGGTTATCAAAATCCAAGAAAACCTTTTCAGCTGAATCTATCATTCTAAAAACATCCTAATGATGTTTAATCTAGAATCAGTTAGAATCCCGGTTACTTTAGTATGGGATTCCAGCATAGTTAATATCACACCTAACTACTGTATATGGGTTTTCTTAACCATACGGCCTGGTTAAATTAACCTAGAACACTAGGTAATTAACTTGGGATTTCATCAAATCAACAAGCAAATTTAAGCAGAACTTTACGTTACCGTCGCACAGGGTGACTTTCTAGATTAAACAGAGAATTTTTAATCAGGTAAACACCAGATAACAGCAGTTTAGATTGTCCCCTCACAGGCCTCACTACCCTGTCGATTGGCTTCACGTGATAATTCATGAATGCATGTATATCATGTAAATACTACTTCTAAAACATTAATAATTCATGAGCAAAACACAAAGGAAATCATAGCCGTGAAGGAGTCTTTATATGTGATAAAACATGAAGATTTTCACAAAACTTTAGTCACGATTTATCGGCTTATGCAACATCTATATTGAAAGTTCTTTCGTAAACAAACTGACAAGATGGGTTAATATAAAATGGATCGTTTAGAAGTCATTTAAAATACTCGCAATTTGTGCTTTGTCAGAAATAGGCGCTCGGCTGCGCCTCACATTCTATATCTGATAAATCTGCCCTGCTCGTGTTTTAAATATTACTTCAAAAATTTGGCGCACGATAATCACTTTGTAATCACGTATTCAATCACAAAATGTATACATTTCTTACCTTTGGTTTTCTGGATTCCTTTTAGAAACCCACTCAAATACGACTTGTTGTACTGCAGCACTATCAGTATCAGGACATCCAGTGTGGATAGTGAAGTCACTCATTTCACGCATTGCTTGTCTCATTTCCTCACTCATTTGCTTGATCATTTGAACCATCACACCATCTGATCAAAAATAATAATAATAATAATATTTATTATATAAAATACAGTGCTTTATAAGGATTTCGGGCAGTGATAAAACTGATAATCTCACATGTGAGATTATTTATAATAATTTCACATGTGAAAATTATCGCTTTACAAACAATAACCAATCATACCTTCTGGACATTTTATATTGGTGGAAAACCTGTAGTTTATATAATAAAACAGAAAAATACATGGGTGCTTGGAAATACCAGATTTATTTCTCGTGTTGAACATGATATTTCTCACTCGTTACGAAATAAATCTGGTATTTCTGTATGATTCTCTATATAAACGCCCTCTGTGATTGGTTGATTAAGCATGCACCTATACACAATAAACAATCTTTTTTCAGTTTAAATACAAAACCTTAGAAACAGATTGTATCTGTACGCTTATAAAGTTGCAGAAAAATTTTCCTCAAAAATTGAACTTGAACTCAGGGTTAAAGAAATCGACTTGCGAACAACCGACCCAGAATTCTATAACACTGGAAACATTCTCTATACTCACATACCAATATATACGACAACATACGTCCTTAAAAGTTATACCCAATAGAAAAGCGATAACCTTGTTATAACTACATTGTAGTTACCTTCAACAATGCTGACTTTTGCTTTAACATCAGTTGTACTTTTTAAGGCGCCATTGAATACAATGAAACTTGCACCAGTTACTATAAAAATGTAAACAACATGCTCTATACATTGTATCAGAAATTTCAGGACGATTCTAGGCACGTCACGAGAGACCTTACGTCATCCAAAACAACTGTGAATATTGATACCATGGCAAAATAACCAAGTTTGAAAATGAAATTATAACTAGCTGATCTGACCGTGATTAAAAGGCCTGGAACTAGCTACCAAATAGAAGTCCATTTTGCTGTTGTTAATCACTTATATCTTTTGTTTTCGCGTTGTGAATCCTGTTGAAACTTAGTAACTGTCCTTAATAAAGACAATTATAAGTCTGCCAGAAATTTAGAAACGAAGTAAATTATAATTCATGAGAAATTTTATAAGTTGGATCGAAAAATGGATTTCTACCGACAACTAGTGCCAGTACTTTTCCGTTGTCTTTTATAAAGACAATTATAAGTCTGCCAGAAATTTAGAAACGAAGTAAATTATAATTCATGAGAAATTTTATAAGTTGGATCGAAAAATGGATTTCTACCGATAACTAGTGCCAGTACTTTTCCGTGTTTTCAGATCACCTGGAATGTATATGCTATATTGTATTTATAAGATCAGTGGTTCTGAGCAAACGTATTTTTCCTTAATCCGGTCCACATTGTTGCCTGCATGTTCTTTTCGAAAACGATATAGGCTTTGGTTTTTGTCATCTTCGAATTTGAAGTCATCTTATTATACATGTAAATTTTTCTTCTTGGGACAACTGGGTCTGTGTGTTCATACAAATTTGAATACAAACACATAGCGGGCAACGAGCGAAAACGACCGTAACAACGAGCGTAATGTTTGAACACTCTGCTACCATTTACGAAGCTCATTCTTTCGCTATAGATCATAAACAAAGTCATGTGTGACAAATGTGTATAACTAAGTGCTCCCCAGGAATGAATTTCGCAGTGAAGTGAATGAACGAAAGATGGCAGCATGTACAGATTACAGAATGTATTGCAGGCATGAAGCAAGAACGACTGAAAAAAGATGCCAAGACAAACATCCAAGGACATAAAACTTTAACAACATAAAAAAACCTCCTCTCTGTTGCTTGTCCTTCAACAAACGTCAATTTGCTTTTTGAAACGATGCTCAACCGCATCAAGTCGCTTTTTGAACGGATTTCCAACCGCAATGCATTCTGCTAAAAATGTAAATCCGCTATCTTTTTCGTCCCGATCAATCGTTGGTTTCACTCGTATACTCGTAGAAGCGATATCAAGTCTAGCACGGGATCATTGCTCAGAATAGGTAAAGCAGAATTATTAAATAAAAGAGTAACTGGCAGCAAACCTTCTACACCCACTCGAGCTCAACTGGTGCCTGCCAGTTTATTCTCCAGTACTATCATAATCACATTCGGCTGCACTGCATGACAACAAATTTTTGTGAGATTAAAATTCCTCTAAGCTCGTGATTTTCACTCTCGCTGGGGACTCGTCAGACACTCACTGGTAAAAGCAGTTGATTGACGCCCTGCCGAAAGTCGCAAGCTTTCTCTGATGCACCGATTTCATCCCACAAGCAATGCTGAGAAGATAAGTTGCTATTTGCCGCTAAAGGACGGTTTACCGCAGATGTGGTACCTACACAGACATTGACAACACTCGTAGAGAGATTTTGAGTGGACCAACTTGTGATTGTATTGCTTGGTCATTCCTAATTATGAATCCACGTAACTTCCAGTGCAAGTAAGAATTTGCACACATGCATTCATTCGCCCTTTCTTACAAAAGATTTTAAAAACTAAACGTACCTTTTCGTTCTTGTCCTTCTAAATTGATAGACTGAGTTTTATAGCTCATTCCTTCTTGTATGCACACTAAGTGCGAGTCTGCAACATTACTAAAAGTCGCCTCAAATGCCATCACGAACTCATCCGTTGCATTTAGAACTTTCAACACCTATAAAAATCAGAAAGACGTATTTCTGCAATGTATTTGCAAACTGCAATCCTACCAACAATATCGGGCTTCCAAATAGTGAAAACACACAAGAGGGTTTCAACAGGGTGTATCAAAAAAAAGGTTTAAAAGAATATTCGCTAACCGTGCGAGCGCGCAAAATTTGCGAAAACTTTCAGTTAGCCCAATGAGTTTAACACACTTTAAATTGGTACATCCAGCAGCTAAATTATTTAAAATTCTGACTGTTTTGAGTAGGAAAATGTTGTTACTTTAAAAACGACTTGTGCACAAAAACGAATCATTGAAAAAAGATATTTGAAATAATGGTGTCAAAATATGGAGTATGTTGCAGAAACTATCAATGTTTCGGAAAATTAAGTGCATAAAAAACTGGATATTCCAATTCCTTACTCCACACACGATTTCTTTGCGTGACAACTACTTAATTTTATACGTGCTTGAATTTTTGTAATTTTCGCAAGCTTATTCCCAAGTGTCTTAAGGTATATGCAAAGCCAGCACACCACTCATAAGTACTTACCTCGTCATAACGATTTTGCGGTAGTTGTATAACAATTTTCTTATCCTCCAAATGAACATGCATTCCTGTCACTCGAGGTAAAGTGTACTGAAAATTCTTGAAATCCTAAAAAAATAATTCACAACTTTGCTAACCTTTCTCACTGTACAGTACATTTCTGCACATAAAAAAGAACACTCCTATGCAAAATTCTCAATGCGTTGTTTCTGCATACGGCTGTAACCGTTTTCAAAAAATCTCCTTACAGCCAAAAGATCCATGATTGTATGTCCGATTTCGCCGTATAAAGGTTCCCGATCTCTGACGCTCCACAAGGGACAGGGATAATCTACAACCAACACATATATTAGATGGGCCAAATAAATAGACAAAATAGTGTTAGTAAATTTTTCCAAGGGTATGTACGGCCCTTGAAAGTAGCGTCCTCACTCTCTCTAACTAATAATTTATGACTATTTTTTTCTCTAGGCAAAAAAGGAAAATTCCCGTACAGAACATAATCTAAAATTAGCAAAACTGCAAAATTTGGTCATGCAGATTTTGGATATAATTGTATTATACGTAGAAATTGTGACTATCTACAAAATAGATACAAACATATACAAAATTTGGCAAACTTTGCAAGATCATATTTCCTACACGTACAGGAGTTTGCTACCAAACTTTGAAATTTTACTAAATAATTTAATTTGCAATCTATTCTCTCTGTAGCTCTGCTGATTACTTCATTTCCTTTTAAATAGATTTGGTTTTTGCCCATGACCACAACAAAACAAAATTTTCTCTGCTCTCCAAGGTCTCTCGATGACAGGTACTCACATTTGTATTCAGCTCCAAGACGCAAAATAAGCCTGATTGGAAAGAGTTGGACCCAGGACACTTCTTCTCTTTGAATCAATATGCCAAAGATATGAGGGGCAGATGGCAACATTAGATTGTCTAAACACTAAAAATGAGAAAGACAAAACAACATCTTAAACCCACGTTATAAAAGTTAAAAAATATAACAAAAATTTCAAATAAAGGCATACAAGGCTAACATCGGTATATCATTCTCTGTACCTGGAATGAAGATTTAACGTAAAGAAACCCAGCATTTCTCAATGATCCCAAAAATGGTTGTCCAAATATCGTGTACCCCAAATCTGTTACTCTGTGACCTACGTATAAACAAACATCATGTGTGCGTTTATATAGTAAGTACATACAGATATAAAGCCCTGGGCAAACTATGAAACATTGTTGCGGAAACATTTAGCTTCCTGTCCATGTTTCCCTGTTTGCCCACCCCGGGAAACATTGTTGCGGAAACAAAATTTGCTTCCTGGGAAGCAAAAATGTTTCCCGACAAATTCAGAAACATTTTTGTTGCGGAAACAATGTTTCCTAGTTTGCCCACAAGTGTCCAGCTCGAGAAACATTTCTCCTGATCAATGAGCATGCGCAACGAACAAAGCGACAAAATGGCCGAGGTTTTCGAAGCTATTGAAAGCACATCTAGTACAAACAACAATTGTTTCCGCAACAATGTTTCCTAGTTTGCCCGCAACGGGAAACATGAGGAAACATTGACAAGAAACAATGTTTCCGCAACAATGTTTCCTAGTTTGCCCAGGGCTTAAATGTATACTGTAGCTGACGTTTGTGGTGATAGTGAGTTTATATCCACATACACCAGGCAAGTTAAAAAAATGTCTGACTAAATTCATGCGGGGGTCGAACCTACAACTTTTGACTCCCGCCGTTGTCAGGCGTATTTTTCAGCTTGGTTGGTAAGGATATAAACTCAGAGTAACACCATAAACATCATTTTCATCTGACTACATACCACAAAAATACATAAAAATCATGACAATATTTTGCTGTATTCTCGTGGTGCAATTTATAATATTTTCGGCTTACGCAGGATATCAGAATTATTCAGATCTCGGTCAGCGTTATCTGCCTCAGCCTTCGGGAAGATAATTGGGATATCCTGCTCAGCCTCATCCAATAATTCTTTTATCATTCATTTTGCAGGAAAAGTCAGCGGTGTGAATAAAAATTTAAACAGAAAATAAACCTTGGGTTGAACTTATGTTTTTTATTTACAAATAGGCCCTGCCAGTTTCTTTTCACTCAGATAGTTCAACTGAGAAAACACACTTGGCTACTTTGGTACTTTTTGGGGGTTTTTTTCGAGTCCTTGTCCTCGATTTTCGGTAACCACTAAGTAATTGTATAAAGTAAAAAATAATGGAAACTCTGAATAATTTCATTATCATTTAATAGCAACGTTTCGACTATTATACAGTCATCATCAGGATACTTATGAATGCTATGGGAAAATTACAAAAACTATAACTATACATTACAAACAAAAAAAAACTAGATTCATAGTAATCTAGTTTTTCATATCTCTGAAATTCTGAAATTACAAACAAAGCAGGTGTTATATCTTTTTCAACACAACTCAGTTAAATATGTTTAGTCCCTCAGAGGCTTTAGTTCCGTGGTTATGTATATGGATATGAAATGCTTCTTTGTACAATAATATAATGGACCAATGTTTAGATTTACCAAAAATTACAGTGTTACCTATAAAGTTTCTGTTAGTAGGGATGGTTCATTGAAAGGCAAACTTAACAGGAAATTTGAGTTTAATTTTAAATCATCGCAAGAATGGATATGTTTGTAGATTTCGGAGTCATTCGAGTAGCAATGTTCTTTAATCCTAGTCTGCAGGCATCAGTACCTTGCCAACATAAGAGATAGAACAACCAGGGCAAGTGAATTTGTACGCAACTGAGCTTTGGAGATGTTTAGGGGTAATATCTTTCACGTTAAGGTCTTAAGGAAACCATTGATGGTGGTGGTATTCCATTGGGTGACAAATTTGACTGGTTGTTTGATTAGACGCCGAAGTTTCTTTCTACAATTAGCAAGCAAAGTAGTTCCTCGTTTACCAAGGAATGGTAGCGGAATCCAAATTTTCGGTATGTTGTCTAACTCGGTAAGATGAGCGATGTTATTAATGCGCAGATCAGTGGTGTCATTAGTCGCATTATTAGTTGCGTTTGAGAAGGTTCTTACTAAGACGTTTAGGGATTCTTACTAAAACAATTCCAAGAAGCCAGTTTGATAATATAAAAAGTTCGTTACACAAGAGTTCTTTGTTACTGCAGAGATTACAAGAACGATGAATAGGTGCACATAACCAAGCGGTTTTCCAACACCAGGGTGTAAAACTAGATACGTGCATGTACGTATTGTCCTGTATGAGTAGATTTGCGATAAACTGAAGTAGGTGTAATTATAGGTGATAGGTGTAATTTTGATGTCAACAAAATGAATATCTTGATTATCGGTAAAAAATCATTAGTACATTGCAACTGTGGGTGAAGAGTTGTGTTTGTCTAAAATAAAAGGAAAGTCAGATGGTTTAGCCAGAACAAGTGTATCGTCAACAAAGCGAGTGTAGAATATCAAAACTCCAGAATCAGTAAGAGGCTTAATTATAGCGTATTCAAGTTATGTCGTCGGCAAGAGTTGGCTCAAGTGGACTTCCCATTGACACACCATTAATCTTTTGAAACATAAACCCATACCTATACTTAACCACGGAACTAAAGCCTCTTAGGAACTAATCATATTTAATTGAGTTGTATTGATATAACACCTGCTTTGTCTGTAATTTATATAGTTTTTGTAATTTAACCATAGCATTCATAAGTATCCTCGATTATTTGCTCGATTTGTTCGGCCGAAACCAAGCATTGTCAACACCCTTTTGAAATTCATGCGAGGTGCCGCTGAAAAATACGCGGGCACGGTTTGGACATAACAAATGAATTTCGTATTGCTTTCTGATAGGGTGAGCACATGACAAATACGAGATTTATTTTGTTTGCGCCAAAATACGGAAAATTCACTGTACGCTTACGACCAATGAGGGTACGAGAATAGACTACAACGACTAATAAATGCTGACTGGTTTACTCTTTGTAAACATCACAGAATTCGTTAATACCCTTTGGACGCTACTAACGTTACATCTAACTGCCATAATAACACTATGCACACGTGCCATTAGTGCGATATGCATATTTACCTTCTTTTGCGTATCTAAAAGCTGTATTGAAATGAGACAGAACATCTTGTGGAATTGATGATTCTTTTGGCAAACACTCTAAAAGTATTACCTACAGTACAGAAAAGTTGTCAGTGATGCTGCAAACTCCCATGTGAATACACATACACACTAGTCACTAGCTCAAACGTTTAATAGTACAACAAATATTTAATCATGCAAGTTTTAAAGCATCAAGACAGAATGGCGGCTAACCGGTTTGTGAAAATTTCAACTAAACTACTTCAAGTACTAGAAGTGAATTACTTAGTAATAAGATAATTCGACAAATTTCCACGTGATATCTGAGAGTTGTAGCAACTTAAAGTGGATCTTTAGAGTGTATATATAAGCAATAAAGAGAAAAACATAGGACAATGTGGAGTGTATTCCTTACCATATCCTCTTGGTCTGCAGCTTGCATTCCTTCACTACTGAAACACCAACATTTCCGCTTGACACAACAATTCACTAAAATAAGTCATTATCTGATTCAAGCATGAAGCAAGTCATACAGTGTATCATCATAATCTGTGTGTTAATAATTTTGTACACCGTATTCTAACTTCTTGAACCTTCTTGAATTTCGCCTTAAAAATTTATTCTATCTTTACAGCGAGTTGATATAGGATACAATATACATTTATAATATATATATAAATATATATATATATATATATATATATATATATATATATATATATATATATATATATATTTATATAAATATAATATATATAAAATCGAAGTTTTAAGCGAAAGTGGTTCGCAAAAAAAAGCATGCCCTCGTCACGAACTGCAGTATGTAGCTTTTCGACGAAGGGTATTGGCTCGAAACGTCCACTTGCACTTTGCTGTTTTAGGTAGTGAAAAAGCACATACCTTTCGTGCATTTTATTTATACATTACTAAGAATAAAGAGTTAAATCCACTCACATTTCACAATCTTGACTTTAACAACTAGATTTTTATTCAAAAGAAACATCACCGTTTCTTTTCGTTCTAAAAAAGGCGAATAAGTCAAGAAATTGCAACGTCAATACATAGTTTTCTTATCTTGGTCATACTAAACGCGGGTAGTGCATGTTTAATCATCACTAGTAATTGCATGGCATTTGTATATGTCCTTACTTTTCAAAAGGTAAAGTAGTTCTTGATGGTTTGGTGAATCATCGATTTTTAAACCTGTAAAATCACAAAAAATGTTTTGTTACCAACATCATCAAGTCGTGATCAAGTCTTCTTGGCCGGAGTTTCTTATATTTATTCATTCAGCTAGTAACTTGCAAAAATAAGAAAGTAGAATAATTTTTATCCAAAAAAGGAAAATCAGAAAATAATAGGGAAATCTTTTTGATCATTAATGAGCTGAAAGACATACCTCCAGCACTGGGATTTACGTCACACATATAAAACTTTCTGTGACATACATGGCCGGGGGGGGACGCTTTCCTTAATTAACTATAGCAGTACCGAGAGCGACTACACCATCTAACACAGAAACTAGAAGCCTAAAAAGCTTCCTTCACAAACTGTTTTACGACCAATTAAGCAGAAAAAATAAAATCATGTTGTCATCACCTTCAGTGGTCTTTCTCAGTAACGGCGGTAAAGGAATAGATGAGGTGACTGGAACGTCAGCACTTGATACGCTAGAACTACTGGAACATGTTAATGGTCTAAACTGCGTCACTTGTGGTGTAGATTCACTCACAAGATCTTCCGTAAACACTGGAGCAACAGAAGCCACCTCAACCGGTAACGCAGACGGAGCTTCAGTTGCCTCATACTCCAAAGGCTGCTCAGCATTTTCAACATTTTGTTCAACTGAAATACATAAAATAAATAAATGAACAGAAAGTTACTGAAGCCAGGGTCTTTACCCGGGCATTGCTAAAGAGGTTAGATACAGTACGAGGCTCAGAGTTGCTTTTTCCAACAATATACTGCATCATTTATTATATTTTCGGCTCAGCAATCAGAACAGTTGAAGTAATTGCAATTTCCGTTAATTTTTGGTAACATGATTAGTTATGAAATTATTGAAAGACAAAGAAAGATCAAGATACTATCCATGATGTCACAGACATGGAAATTTCTTTTCGCCAATAAGCAATTAGCAAATATGTTCAATGTTAAATTCTAACTGGTTTTGTACGCAATACCTCTTACGTAAATTACAAAGTGTAAATTACAAAAATTTCGATGGAATTTAACTAATGGACGGTAAGTTTTATATAGTCTATAGTATTGTGATATCATCGATCTTTGACTCCCCCCCCCCCAACGTTTATACACGTCCCCAACTGTTAAATCCAAAGATTCGAACTTGCTAGCACAACAAATTATAAATAAATTGATTTGATAGTTTTGGTTGATCATCAGGGCTACTAGAGCTGCTCCCGATTAATCGATTATTTCTCCACAACCGATTATCCTTAACAGTAATCGGATAATCAGATCATCTATAAACACCTCACAGCGTTATGCGGAAATGAGTTAATTTCTTTCCAGACTAAAAAAATGCTGGAAGAAATTGCGAGAATATTCAAATTAAACATTAAGGCGACTTGCGTTAACTCAAAACATTCTGATCGGGTTTACCAGTGCCGCGAAAATATCTTAAAACCTTGAAAAAGATTTTAAAGCCTTGTTTCACGTTTCACTAGGGCAAGTTATGTTTCAAAGTTTTATTTTAATTTACTGGGGGCGGAAACAGAGATCTTGCCACCGCCAAAGAAGAAGTTCAAGTCAGAGGGAGCCATGGAAGAGTTGCTTGGTAATGCAAAATCCGAAAATCGTCAAACAGCTCTGGGGAATCCACGGGCCAAGTAGAATCTCGCGCAGAAAAGAACTAAAGGATTGAATAGGGGGATTCAGCAGCTCAACAACGAGGCACCAACTGGTTTGACGGAAGACCCGTTAATGTGGTGGAATCGAAAGAAAACGAAAAACGGTACCCTCTCTTACGGAACCTTGCTGCCAGAGTGTTAGCAGCTCCACCAACATCTGTGCCAAGCGAGCAGATTTTTAGTAAGCCTGGACTTGTCGTCTCAAAGAAACGTGCCGCGCTTAAGCCAGCCGTTGTCGACGCACTTGTAGACTCTGAGTGACAGAAAGTGACAGTCGCGTTTAGACCATTTACATTGACTTTTTGTTTGTATGAGCAAGAGCGCAATCTATAATTGTGATTAACGTTTAACATTTTAAACGAAGATTTAAAACGTTTATTCTGACTGATGCAACACCCAGGAATTTAGGAAGAACTTTAATTACAAACCACCATGGGCACGTCATATTTAAATTAATTATCAATACGATTAATCGATATTAATCGATTGTTGACAACGATTAATCGATTACGTAAATTAGCCGATGGGAGCAGCTCTAAGGGCTACGATAAAGACACTGTACATCCATCCCCCCCCCCCCCCCACACACTTTAATCCAAAGATCCGCGGTCTAGCATAGCAAAAATATAAATAAAATTACTTGGTAGTTGCGGCTGATCATGAGGATTAAGATAAAGATACATCCCTGCTTCATCATCGTCGGATGCTGGAGTAACTTGACTGGATAAAGCTGCCTGTCCTAAATTGTAAGAAAAGCTTAATGTAGAAAATGCAGTCGTTTTTTCCAGCTAATGTAAAATAAAATTAAGAACGTACTTTGTAAGAGAATATTCGCACATGCTTGACAAACTCGGGCTAATTTATCCTCCAGATACTGAAGATTAAACTTCAAATTACAACAGGACGAACAATATATCTAAAAATATAAGAGAAAACTGTTATGGTGTTTTGCGATACGTGGTGGTGATTAATTACAACAACTTAACTATCTCATCTCAGAAGTTCAGATTTTTATAAAAAAAAAACACGAACAAAAAAGATGGATTTAAAACAAAATAGAAAGAGAAAATGGGATAAAAGTTAAAACAACGCAGGAAAATATAACACTATCAATGTCCGAGTGTACTTATATTTTTTTTATTAACTTCGCCACAAGGGCAAGGTCACCAAAATAGCGTGAGCCAATTACTGTGGGCCCGTATTACCTATCCCACCCTGTCAACATTCCCCGTGGAAGGAAACTGGAGTACCCGGAGGACTGGGTTCAAGTCCACCTTACTGGGGATCGAACTCGGAACCTTAGAGATGAAAGGCGAGTGGTCTTTTGCGGCGTAGAATTGCAAAACGTCGAGCGAACGTATATCTTTCTCAGTAAGAATTGTTTTTCTGAGGAAATGTTCCAATTTTAATTAAATGTCCCTTGGGAATTGTGTGCAAATTAAGTACATACATAAATTAAACATGCACAAAGCTAATTTTGCTAAAAATATGGATGTTCGCGCGACGTTTGAACGGCTTAAGCCGGTTTTCCACTAGCGAAATTTTTCTCGAGAAGCAACTTTTCTCTTTTGTCTAAGCTCAATTAGTTCCGCATGGTTGCAGCTGAAAGCTCAAGAACAAAAGAAAAACTTCGCTTGGCGCGAAAAAATTCGCTAGTGGAAAATCGGCTTTAGACTCAGGCATACCAAGTCAAAATTACTTTTACGCACTTAAGTTTTACGCGCAAGGCATATTTAACTTGTAATAAAAGACGCAACCCCCGGGTATTGAAGTTTTAAATTTCTCATTTTTTTGGTTTATTCTCGATTATAAGTACCAAAACAACCTTTTTTAATAAAAAAATCGTACATTGAGGCGCTTCGTGAAACAGAGGGCGATTTCAGATTTGTCTACTTTTTTCGATACACCCTGTACTGTTTTAAGTAGTGAAATATCGTAGGTTTTTGTGTGCTTTTGACTGCAGAACCGACACCGAAGTTAGTTCTCGAAAATAAAAGTCCTGATGGCATTTCACGTTTCGGTTTTATTTTTTGTTGTTTTATCATGTTGTCGGACTTTCTTGGCGTTCTTTTCATCATAATCGTCAGCATCATCGTTGTGGTAACAGTAGTTATTGTTGTTGTTGCAGTTGTCATTGTTATCGACGATGAAAGATAATACTGAAAGTTGAAATGAATGCACCAGCTGTAGTTAGTAACGTTGTTATTATTATCTTGGTTACATTTATTACCTTTCCACATGCTCGACAATGATGGCGTCGTTTCACCACAGAAAATTTGCACTGACAGCTCATACATCTGTTCACATCGCTATCAGGAACCCATGAAGGTGCAGTGTAGCCAAGCTGGAATGGTTCTTCAGATTCAAGTACTTCGTAACTATTATTTACCACAGTAGAAGGTTCATCAGATTCCTCTGTTACAGCATCTTGAGCCACAGGAATGGTCGCCATATCACGTCTGCCGTCCAACTCGTCATTGCTCTGAGCATCATTAATATCAAGTGTACTATTCTCTGGAATTTCAGTAGCCACCTCAGCAGTTCCAAAATGATCTTGCAAGAAAACAAGGGAAGATTCTCCTGCCTCTGTTAAGTGGGGAATATTAGAAACAGCAACATGCACAATATCACCGGATGGTGGATTGCATTCATTAGTTCTGTTATCACCATGATACATCCCTTCAATACCTGATGAAACTGTAGCTTTATTAAGAGGAATGGTTGATAATCCACCCAATGTTTGGTTTGTAAATGTTTTTTCATGTCCTGGCCGTAGTACATTGAAGTCGTTATCCATATCAAGTAAATTGTGGTTCACACGCTCTGTGCTACTTTCCGTAACAGCATTGCCGAACGACGACACAGGAGTTACATGTCCCGTATCTTCTGTTGTAAGGTCTATCAGCGAATTTTCATTATCTCTACCTGACAAAGAATATAAAGGCATGTCTAAAAGACTACTGCTGGAAGGATGACCGTCTTGAACAGACTCCTTATTCAAAGTGTATTCTCCATTTTGAATGTCAGAGAATATCTGACCACAATTTGAATTTGATGCATTACTGTTATCATTTGGATTATCAATGTCTAGTAATAAGAGCTCCTTGTGCAAATTCTTTGATGAATTCACATTACTAGCACCTTTATCGCTCAGTTGGTCATTTTGAGAAGTTCTCTGATTCGTAATACCTTTGGTAATATCGGGCGGGCAGAAATCGGACTTCAAGTCAACATTACCTAGCAAGTCTACACCATTTGGCATGGAAGATCTAGCTGACACTTCTGCACAAGTAAGGTCCATCAAATTGTTCATCTCAGAACTGGTAAGATTACGGAAATCTCGGTAGTTCTGTTCACTGTTCTGTTCAGAGTTCTCATTAGACCTGGGGACAGCATTTGAAGACAAACTGCTCTCATATGCATTAACATTAGATGACAGCAGATCAATATTTGGTTTAGTATAGTTAATCTCCTCAGCAAGAGCCAAATTAGCAGGCTTGTGCGAAAGTAAGTCGTGGTTTTTGTTAGAGCTGCTGCAGAACATGTTAGAATTAGTACTGGCTAATAAGCCATTGGCTGGCAATGTGTTTGTGGTTGGAAGGCCAGAATTGCCTGTTGAATGACTGACTTCAGCATTATCTTGATTGTTTACTGAAGATTGTCTTTGACTTGACACTAAATTAAAGCAAAGCCCATCAGTTGATATTAAGGTATGGAAGTGCAGAAACGAGTTGGCCGGACAAAAATTTATTTTAAGTAAAGAGTGAGCAATTACATTCAATTGAATTATGCTTGATCTCTTGAGAAGTCCTCCAAGGCACAAATACCTGAACATGAATGTGATTTCCCATTCAAATGACTTTAACTCCTTCACATGAATATCATGCAGACATGACCAAACTAGTAGCTATGTAGTTCAATTATCATGTCTAGAATTTCTTAATGCATGATTGTATTATGTAAATAGAGCAATACAGTTAGTTAATTTTGTCTACATTTTTACCAAACAATTTCTTTATTATGTCTTTACAATGTTGTCACCACCAGGTGCAGTACAAATTCAATTTTGAACATACATCTACGACAACTATGTGCAGGACTTGGAGGCCAAAAGGACATCATACATACAACATACTGTTAGTGAGGTTCAGATTTGACTTCCTCTACCACTACCACTACGTTTTCCCGATTTTTAAACAATTTGATTGGTTAACCGGATAGGTCCGGCACATCTGATTGGCTGAAAGATAGATTTAGGTAGCGGTGGAGGTATTGGGAGCCAAATCTGAACCTCTCTATTAATCTAAGGATGTTCAACAGTTTAAAAAATTCCTGGTATCAGTACTCAGGAAAAATTATACTGTCTCTGATATTATCGGTATACTGGCTTTTTCGACTTGTAATTAGAGAAATTAGAGATTAAATTCCTCAAAGAATCAATCGAACGAACGTCCATTTTGAAAAGTGAAACAGTCCACAACAGAGAAATGATCTGAGATGATTTAGAAGCTCTTTAAAAGGAATTTCAGTCATATTCAGACCATTTTGAACTATTAAAAACCCATTTGTACTTTGATGAAGCAAAATCAATGATATGGTCAGTATTACTGGTACAGTAAGTTTTTTTATAAGATACTGGAAATAATATAATTATGGTACACAGAAAATTTTGGTATATCAGTGTAACTTAAAAAGTCACTGAAAATATTGGTATTGAATTCAAGATCAGAATACAAAGTAATTAATCCTACATGTGAGTCTACTGGTACCCACCCTGATACCTAGTTTTTTCCATAATTTTTATATTTCTCATGGAATTTGCAAGGAGAGTGGATTTTTTCTTTATCAGGTTGAAAAAAAACAAAGGTCACCTAGTGGAAAAGAGCCTTACCACTCATTTGAAGCAATTTTTGACAAATAAAGTAGAATTTATAATTTACCTGAAGATGAGGAATCTTGTTCTTCAAAGTCATCAAGTAGTTTGTCCAAGTCAACAGGAACAAATGACTGACTCATCTTGCCTATTTTGAAAGATTATACAGTCATAAACATTAACTGTGTGGACAATCAGTCATTAACTAATCCAATGAGATTCTATCGTTAAAAAACAAGGCACTGCACTTACAAGAACTGGAATCATGCTAAATTTGATACCAAATGGTCATACATGCATGACCAGATTTATGTGCGTTGATTTAAAAACCGGCCTTTACACATTTATTCAACCAAAATTTGGGCAGAAAATTTTGGTACAACTGTAGTCCAAAAAATTTAGCGAGAGCAGGTCTTTGAATAATAATCAGTCATGAACACTGTATGACCACTTGTGAAATTGTCAAGTCTAGAGAGGAAACAAGCAGGTACTGTCCAAGCAAAGTGATACTGAGAATTATACTCATTTGTTTGTCTAACTTGAATGTATAATGTAAGGCATATTCTGACGTTCAATCAAATTGAAGAGCTTTGATTCACATTTAAAAGCTTTTTTCATGATTGAAAACCAACATGTAAGCTTAACTTTCCAACTTGCATGCAGCAACTGTTTGTATCTAAATAAACTGAATTTACATTATCATTCTCTTTATATACATTCTTAATTCTGATTGATTGATTTACCTGCAAATAACTGTGTACAAATAACACTCTGAGCATGTGCATTGCTTCCCATTTGGTAAACAATGGCTGCTCGCTTTGCTGTTTCTTGGTGGTTCGCAGATCAATTATTTAACTCTGCCTTCAGCATCGGCAAATAATTGGTCTTCTCGCCACAAAAAAATCACGATATTTTGCTAGAACTCGTCCAATAATTGATAAATATTTGATGCGTTTGAGTCATACTCATATTCACTTTGCTTAGAAGGTAAATTATCTGACCCATTGAAGTCATTGGGCAATTTCACACATTTCAGATTGTTCTGCAATCGATATTTTGAGACCTGAAAGTGACAGATACAATTTGGCTCCAACATTATTGATGTTTGGCTATTATATACTGAACACAGAGATGAACGTACCAACATCATATAATACAATAATAACAAATACAGAAAAATCCAATCGTCCTTCAACACACGATAATGCCCAGGATCAAAGTAAAACGACTGATAGTTTTAAAAACCAAAATTTCGCCAAAGAAAAGATGTTACAACCAGTTACAATCATTAAAAGAACGTAGAAATATTGTTTTATATAGAAATATCATTTTGTTAACGATAACAATGCAATGACTTGGCTTCAGTTTTTTGATAAGTAATACCTGTTACATCAGTACTTGTCTCTATATTTGTCTTTCATTGATGACTGCCATATTTCACAATTTAATTCTTGCAAACATGTCGTTTAAACATGAGGGAAAACGTAAATAAAAAGATACGAATGGTGATGTTCATGAGATAAAGTTGCTATTTATAATCTTTGTGAATACACGCGTATAATTGGTGTATTTCTGTCATGTGACACCTTCCAATGACAGTTGAATGATTTTGAATGATTCCAGTGCACGACTGATCGACTTTGCATTCTTTATTCTTCCTCTTTTTTCTGCTTATTTCGTCACCTTGTACGGTAAATCGCACATTCAGCCATTCAGGGCAATTTTACAAAAGCATGATAGACTATCATATAATCTTATAATTCAACTCAGTGATTGCCGTCAGGCTTCTTTTTTAATTTGGGCAAGAAGAACGAAATCATAAGTTTCTGAAAACGTTCTCTGATCGTAAAATTGATTTTAACACGAGCTTTCGACTACCAGTCTGCAGTCTTCGACAGGTAAAGAGATACTAAATATAAAACTATTCTACGGATATAGCTACTAGGACAGTGGTTTACAATTACAATGACATGCAATAAGTAGTTCCCCCTACGTAATCTCTAGTAAAACGAGAGTTCTTATGAATATAAAACTATGATCATTTCTTTTCTAAAAATCTATATTGTTCTGGTAAATGCTGTGCATTGTTATCAGAACAATGAGAACAAGAACAAGAACAAGAACAAGAACAAGAACAAGAACAAGAACAAGAACAAGAACAAGAACAAGAACAAGAACAAGAACAAGAACAAGAACAAGAACAAGAACAAGAACAAGAACACTCGTTTTACTAGAGATTACGTAGGCAGAACTATTTATTGCATGACAATTGTAATTGTAAATCACTGTCCTAGTAGCTATATCCGTAGAATAGTTTTATATTTACTTAGTATCACTTTACCTGTCGAAGACTGCAGACTGGCAGTCGAAATCACGTGTTAGAATAAATTTTACGATCAGGGAACGTTTTCAGAAACTAATTATGAAGCCTGGTCGCGCATCTAGCATTTTTAACAAAACCACTTGGCAGTTATTAGATATTCCATTCCTTACCAATATAATCCTAAACTCGACCGGTACTATAAATTTACTCATTACACATTGGTTTTGATCAAGACATTTATTTATTTTATATATTCATTGTCTCTCGCAGTCATTGTCATTGTATATACGTACTTCAACCAAGTATAAAATCAAGAAAGTTTGTGCAACAACAACAAAGTTTGTGCAGAAACAAAAGAATTAATCATTAAAAGCAAATAGTGGCAATGCAAGGAACATTAATGTTAGCGATAAAAATAATTAGTGTCAGTTGATTCAGTTGTAAAACAGACCCCATCTCATTCTGCATCCACCTCCTCTGTTGTCAGTATCATCTCGATAGTAAGGGGTCCAGTTGTTGGCTGTGGCACATAGTGTGCGACCAGCACCTCCACCACACTGACCACCATCACCATCAGGATACCATCGGTAGCACAACTGGATTCTTCTCGCCCACCTATGGTGTGTAGGTGGGAGTTTGAATTGCCAAGACATTCTACAGCCACCAGCTCGGTTATCTGTGTCATCTCGGTAGACGGGTGTGTATTTACCCACTGGGGCACACAGAAGACGTCCTGCCCCACCGCCACACTGACCACCATCACCATCCGGGTACCATCGGTAGCACACTTGCGCGTCTTTGAACCATCTTTGGCTGTAAGGTGAGTTAATGCTCCAGCTCATACGACAGCCACCTCCTCTGTTGTCTGTGTCATCTCGATAAGCCTGGGTGTATGAGTTGACGTCTGCGCAAAGATTCCTGTGTTCACCTGCACCACACTGACCACCATCGCCATCTGGATACCAGTTGTAACAAAATTTCGTTTGTGCTAAGAACCAGACGGGAACCTTGTTGCTTTTGCAGTCGTAGCCACCACTGCCACAAGAATATATATTTGACTTGCATGTATGTGAGCAGCAGTCACCCCCATCGAATTTTTTATCAGCTTTGTTGCAGGCATGGTCACACCACCCATCGCCAATGCTATGAGGCGTGCACCAAAATATTCCACGTTTTGATCGCAAGTAAACTAAATAACCAAAGAAGACGAACTATATTTAACACCAGGATTTTTTACCCATCTTGTCAGTTTACAAAAGAAGTAATTTTCAATATAGACGTTGTATGAGCCGAGAGACTTGAGGCTAATGTTTTGTGAAAAACTGCCTGTGTTTTATCGCGTACATTATTATAAAAACTCTTTCACGGCTATGATTTAGATCCATTTAGAGCATAGAACTCAAAATAATCTTCGAACGGGTTGTGCTGATACGATTGCATGTTAATTTCCTGACTAAATTATAAATAGTTTAATCATGAATTAACGTAAATAAAACCCACTTTTGCATACCTTTTGGAACTTTGTCAACATCATCGACGCTCTAGCAAAAAAGTCAGGAAAAAATGCAGTGTGATTGTTGGTATCAAATTAGTTTTCCAGTAAATATATATATTTGTGGCCAGTAAATATGTACTGCGTTTGAATCATTGACTATGCCCCGCAGTCACTACCACCCACATCTAATAGGTTATTTACTTATTTGGGCTTCAAATGGAACATTGGCGACTCGTCAAAGCGACCGTTTTTCACCTCATAACTGGATAAAATATCATACCTCTAAAGCTACAGCACCGGAGAACAGAGCGCCGGGAAGAAACAGCGTTAACACCAAATATACCCGCATGCTTGAAACGATGTTGAAGACACTATGCAAGCTCTTCTACAATGAATAAGAATAGCTGAATAGGGTTTAACTGCATGACGCTATTTTTATATGCGCACTTATCGTCTCTCGGCGCTACATAGCCTGAAAATTAAGTACGTTATACATCCGTTTCAGCAAGTTAACCTGGCAACAGTGCAAAACGTGGAATCTTCCATTAAAATTGTTTTTAACAAGCTCGCGTAAATCAGTTAATGATCTACAGAACTATGGGGCACCAAATGTATTTTTATTATTTAGATAAATTACAAAGATATTTTGGATGATATATCTTATTATATTATATAACCAAAATATCTGCTTTGGTTATTTGAAATAACAAGATTCTCGTTTGCCGAATGAACTCTATTATATCAAATAACCAATTTGCGTTTTGTACTGTATATTAATGAAATAATAAACTTGATGCGTTTTCGTAATTTCGTTATATCAAATAACCAAGTTTGATGTCATGATTTAATTTTGTTATTTGAAATAACCATTTTTGTGTTCATGATTTAATTTGGTTATATCAAATAACCACTTTTCGCGTTCAGATTTAATTTGGTTATATCAAATAACCAATTTTTTGTCGCATTATATCAAATAACCAAAATAATTTTTACACACTTGGCGAGCCAAATGACGTCATAACGCTAGGAACACTCAGAGCGTACCCCTCCTGAACATGCCGAAGACAATTTTCCGAAATATGGCGTCGGACCAACGAAGTCAAAGTGCTCTTGCAAGGAGTTTAACTGAAGTATCGGGCGGGCGATAGACGAGACATTAACTATAATCGCTGAGGTAACGTGTAAGAGCTTATTCGTTTTATTTTACGCCTAGATTGTCTCATATAGATATCTGTGTAATATTTTATTATTTATACACATCAACACATAGCATTGCCGCCATTACATGAAATACATGAATACGTTCATATTTATGCTATATCTATGGTTTTAGTCTTTGCCTCAAGCAAGTACTAGTAGCTCTGCTTCTACTACCACGTGGGCGGATTATACCGCGCGATCATTTACAATACGAAAATAGGAAATCTAAATTAATATATAAAAAATAGAATAACGTGGTAGTAGAAGCAGAGCTACTAGTACTTGCTTGAGGCGAAGACTAAAACAGCATAAATATGAACGTACTCATGTGTTTCATGTAATGGCGGCAATGCTATGTGTTGATGTGTAGCCTATAAAATATTACACAGATATCTATATGAGACAATCTAGGCGTAAAATAAAACGAATAAGCTCTTACACGTTACCTCGGCGATTATAGTTAACGTCTCGTCTATCGCCTGCCCGATAGCTTTAGTTAAACTCCTTGCAAGAGCACTTTGACTTCGTTGATCCGACGCCATATTTCGGAAAATTGTCTTCGGCATGTTCAGGAGGGGTAGGCTCTGAGTGTTCCTAGCGTTATGACGTCATTTGGCTCGCCAAGTGTGTAAAAACAAGACGCCTGCTAAGGCGTTCACTCCGCCTGCCGAAACGAAAATAGGCACAAGGCCAGGCAAGGCTGTAACTGGAGAGTTCATTGGGGGTGGGGTATATTCACTTATTTCTGTTCTGCCCAACTAATTCCTTTTTAAATCAACTATTATTAGGGTACCTTCGAAGGCATTTTACCAGTAAGACATTGCTATTACATCTTATGTAATCACTAAGATAATCAATGTCTGAGTGACCTGCTAGGCACTCTGTCCAGAATCCTAGTAGGATTGCATTTTTTAGAATTTAATTTAAATTAAAGACTTTCATAGTACATATGTTAAACAAGATTCTTTTGTCATAATACCACCAACATATAGCTGTTTTATTTTGCAAGTAAAGAAAATTTTACTAAAAGTGTATACAATACATCAATATATTAACCTGATAGCATCATTTAAATCTATTCTGTTGCACACTGCCTGAAGTCTCCAAGATATAATTTGTTCGGAACTTTAGACTAACATATGTATTTCTGGAATTGGAATGTAAAATATTTCTTACCTTTTATAATTATATGAGATCCCACAAGCAAATAAATCATTTTGCACGAAATATTAGCATCTCAACATAGGTAGAAATAGAAAACCAAGGAAAAGAAATTAGGAACAAATTTCCTAGACTCACTCCTTAATCATGGAATGATGGAGTCTATCAAAATTTGCCGTTTTAAAACATTTCTGGAGCAATGTTTTGATAAAGAACCTTTCTGTCTCTTTTTGTTAACTATTACATGTTAAAAATTGTGTTTTGTATATAGATATTTCAGTAGAATTTGCGTTTGATTCTTGTGTAGAAATTTGTAAATTTCCTTAAAAGTAGGAATACAACAGAAAATGACGGAAGCACGCTCTCAAAACTTCACCGCGATACATCGCTCCTCGCTAAAGTTTCGCGGTGGAATTTGTCGTTTTAAAACATTTTGCATGAGAATCTTTGCACGTAAAACCTTCTGGATCAATTTAAGTTAAAGCCCCCCCTATGCATTGGGTGGCGTATATTTAAAAAACAAAATTCCGCGTTTGAATATACGCCCCCCCCCCCCCTTTAAACAAGCGTTAATTTTCCGTATTATCGTTCCTATTTGTTTTGATATTGCATATACTCATACTTAACGAAACTGGAAGGAGATACTTTATATATAAAATAACAAATTTCAGTATTGCACATTGTTTTAACGTTTGTTTTCGCACCTTTCGTGTATTGTTTTAAAGGCCGGATTAACAGTGGTAACTTTTTGTATTGTCTTTACTCTTGATGGATTAAAGTGGTAAAGTTTTTATTGTCTTGATGGATTAAAGCGGTAACGTTTTTGTAAAGAAATTCAAATTAGCGACTAATTTTATTACAAAGGACTTGCGTCTGTAACACGCATAGCCAATAATATGCGCTTTAGCTGTGCTGTCTTGATACTGTGTTGATCAAAACAACCTCATATTTGGAGGATGAGGATTTGAGGATTAAACAAATTTGCGATATTTTTGACGTTTTTAACTTTGTTATTTCATATTATAAAGGGGGGCGTATACTCAAATGACCATTTAAATATACGCCACCCAATGCATAGGGGGGGCTTTAACTTAAATTGATCCAACCTTCTTGCGGCTTAGATGTCCTAGCATACATGTTAAAATGCGTGTTTTGTCGACATATTTCGCTAGAAATTGAGTTTAAACGCTGTGTTTAGGTCGGCTCAGGCGGCTTGTGCCAGCGGTATCACCCATGAGCGCTGGGTAGATACTTTAAGTGACCCCCCATTATAATGTATCATTACAGTCTATATAGTAAACATATACTTACACATACATAGATATCCTTAGTACTCCTTAGACTTCCTTAGCTATACTTATCTTTGTAATATTTGTAATCATTGTAATATTTGTTATCTTTGTAATCATTGTAATATCTGTTATCCCCGTAACTCTTGTAATCTTGGTTATCTTTGTAATCATTGTAATATCTGTTATCTTTGTAATCATTGTAATATCTGTTATCTCTGTAATCTCTGTGATCCCCGTAACTTTTGTAATCTTGGTTATCTTTGTTATCTTTGTAATCATTGTAATGTCTGTTATCTTTGTAATCATTGTTATCTCTGTTATCTCTGTGATCCCCGTAACTTTTGTAATCTTGGTTATCTTTGTTATCTTTGTAATCATTGTAATGTCTGTTATCTTTGTAATCATTGTTATCTCTGTTATCTCTGTAATCCCCGTAACTCTTGTAATCTTGGTTATCTTTGTAATCTTTGTAATCATTGTAATATCTGTTATCTTTGTAATCATTGTAATATCTGTTATCTTTGTAATCATTGTAATATATGTTACCTCTGTGATTCCCGTAACTCTTGTAATATTGGTTATCTTTGTAATATTTGTAATCATTGTAATATCTGTTATCTCTGTGATCTCCGTAACTCTTGTAATCTTGGTTATCTTTGTGATCTTAGTAATCATTGTAATATCTGTGATCTCTGTAATCCCTGTGACTCTGCAATCTTTGTAATCTTTGTAATCATTGTAATATCTGTTATCTCTGTGATCCCCGTAGCTCTCGTAATCTTGGTTATCTTTGTAATCATTGTAATATTTGTTATCTCTTTATCTCTGTAACGTTTGTAATCTTTGCAATGATTGTATTTTATTCCAATCATTGTAATCTCTGTGATAAAAACGTGTTTTATTTACGGAGGGGGCTAAATTTTGTGTAGATATGCCAGTTAACATTTAGTCAATCACAATGTTGGATAATGTCTTTTAAATGGTCTTGAATTATTACTGGCTATCAATGTTTTGGCAACTTTAATTGCAGACTGAACTTAAACACGTAGTATTTGATTATAAAATCTGCTCTCTGCATAACAGTTAGCACCAAGAGACATAACAATTATGCTTACATTTAAGATTACGTTAATATCTAAGGAACTAGACCGAAATAAAATAATAAATTAGGTATAAAAATTCTGCATACATGACGGACGCGCTTTAAAAATTATAAGTTATATTTTTTAAAACACGAGCAAGACTTGTGCTTTATCAGATATCTTATAAGGCACGAATTGCGAGTATATTAAATAGCTTAAAAAACGATCCATTTTATACTTATTTTGTCAGTTTGTTTGAGAAAGTGTCTAAAAGATGTTGTTTTAGCCGAGAAATTTGAGACAAAAATTTTGTGATACTGCACATGTGTTTTATCACATATAAATACTCCTTCATGACTATGATTTTCTTTGTGTTTTGTCATGAATTATTATCATTAATAATTTCCTTAATCCATTTTTAGTAACTAACAGGAAGTAATGGCGATCAGGTTTTAGTGTACGCACACATGTTAAAACAACCCCCTCCTCGCTTGGTGCATGGGGGGGGGGGGGGCTTCAGCCGTTCTGGACCCACAATAGTTACGCTACTAAATGAATTACAACCAAACAATTCTTTTCAACATCAGATTCCTTTATATCACTTCATAAGTTCATCAACCATTATCATCAACCATTATCTAATATAAACCTTTAATGTATTCATTACAGGAGCGGCGGAGCAGGCGAACTAGGAAGCTAAAGATTTAGATTGTTCTATCTTCAACTAGCTAAATGGCGCACAATTGCATTGATCATTTCAATTTGTACGAAAATGCGAAAACAGCTGCACAATTAACTGCGCTATTCCTAATAGAGGGACATGTTTTGATGAGTGTGTTCAGTGTACATGTACTTGCGAAACACCCAACGGTTGAAAACCGAAGGCTTTTAAAATTTCCCACTAAGTATCACGTTCTGCCGCCCCTGATTCAGTACTCTGGTTCTTCAACGTACAATCAAAACAAAAGTATTCCACCCCTAAAACGCGACTCATATGGTCGAACAAAATAAATCGTTGTGAGCATACTAATTTCAACTCTATCATCATTTGCAACTTTAAATTTTTAATGATCGAGACACCTACACACGTAAAAACGCACAAGTTGCTACAGACCTGCAAACAAGTTGTAACAAGTCTGTTCACAAGTTGTTGACAAGATGTATTCGCACTGCTTGTTCCGAATTTGTTGGAACAAGTTTGGAACAAGCTGTTGACAAATTGTAACAAGCTTGATGGGACTATCAGACCTGTTACAAGATTGTTCCAACAAGACTGATATAGCATGATATAACAATATTGTTACAGCCTTGTGTTATCAATCTTGTGACAAACTTGCTACAACAGGATTGTATCAGAATTGTTAGAACAACCTTGTAACAAGTCTGATATTTTCGTCAAGCTTGTTACAAGTTGTCGACAAGTTTGGAACAACTTGTTGACAACTTTGAAACAAGCAGTGCGAACACATCTTGTTGACGGCTTGTCTGCTGCAGACTTGTTACAAGTTGTGAGATTTTTACGTGTGTAATACAAAATGCTTGACAGCAGTACTCTAATGGTCATTTGAGCTATCGCTAATTTGACAATAAGGCATGGTTTATGCTCGATTTGGAGGAAAAGTATGCCATTTTCTTTACTTACTGTTTGTGGTATATAATACGAAATATTCGAATTATCAATAGGTCGAAAAGTGACCGAAGCATTCTGATTGGCAAAATACCTCGTGCTAACATTAGAGACCAAATACTTGTCAATCAGAGATAAATATTAAAATAATACCATACTATTTCACATTGGCGTACTTAAATGATGTATTATAATAACTTTAGCGAGCATTGTGACGTATTTTGCGGGCTAAAATAAACAAATCAGCGGGCTAAAATATATTTTAGCCCGCTGAAATAGCCAATGTATAAATAGTGGGAAGCCATTTAAGTGTAGTTGTTTTTTTGAAAAACAAAGTTAAAGTTAAACGTTAAGAGGCCTTTAAAGTTATTATAATAGTGATAGAGTTGATGTTCTTGGGCATAAATATGTTTTTTTCTGAGTCGGGCCAAAAACATATTTATGCCCGCGAACGTCAACTCTATTGTTATATTTTAAATGTAGATGAGGACTATAATGCTGTTTAGCGTTAAGCATTAGGTGGTCAAGGAGCATGTCTCTACTTAATTGCACCTTTTGCGTTTGCCCGAAACAGGCTTGGACAAACTGTCAAACAGGCGCTCCATCTCTGTTTTTCTCTTTTTCCCCTGTGTGTCTTCTACTTTTTTTTCATCATTTTTTTCCTCTTTATCTTTTTCACCTTTATCTTCTTTTTTCCCTATTTCCTCCTCTTGCTTTTCTTCTTCGTCTTCTTCTTTATCTTCATCTTCTTCTTCAGCTTCTTCTACTTTTTGATCTTCACATTCGTCTTCTTCTTTCTCTTCTTCTTCTTCTTCTTTCCCTTCTTCTTCTTCTTCTTTCTCTTCTTCTTCTCCTTCCTCTTCTTCTTGCTCTTCTTCATCATCCTCAGCTTCATCATCATCTTCATCTTCACTTTCCTCTTCATCTTCTTGCTCTTCCTCTTCTTCTTCTTCATCATTACTTTCTTCTTTATCACCTTTAATTTCGTCGTTCCTATTTTCTTCTTTTTTGTCATCAGCAACTTCACCATTTTCATTTTGATCATCATTTTCGGCGAGCAAAGAATGACGTTTGGGCGGTCTCTATTGCATAAAATAAACGCAGTGCTAATTATGCCCGAATATAAAAGTGTGCAAAATACCTCAAAAACTTACCACTACAGTCTGTTTCATCCAGAGGGAATCTTCAGGTGGTAGACCAAAATAGGAACGACGAAATTAAAGGTGATAAAGAAGAAAGTAATGATGAAGAAGAAGAAGAGGAAGATCAAGAAGATAAAGAGGAAAGTGAAGATGAAGATGATGATGATCATGATGACGATGGAGAAGAGGAAGAGCAAGAGCATGAAGAGGAAAGTGAAGATGAAGATGATGATGAAGATGAGGATGATGAAGAAGAGCAAGAAGAAGAGGAAGGAGAAGAAGAAGAGAAAGAAGAAGAAGAAGAAGAGAAAGAAGAAGAAGAAGAAGAGAAAGAAGAAGACGAAGGTGAAGATCAAAAAGTAGAAGAAGCTGAAGAAGAAGATGAAGATAAAGAAGAAGACGAAGAAGAAAAGCAAGAGGAGGAAATAGGGAAAAAAGAAGATAAAGGTGAAAAAGATAAAGAGGAAAAAGATGATGAAAAAAAAGTAGAAGACACACAGGGGAAAAAGAGAAAAACAGAGATGGAGCGCCTGTTTGACAGTTTGTCCAAGCCTGTTTCGGGCAAACGCAAAAGGTGCAATATAAGTAGAGACATGCTCCTTGACCACCTAATGCTTAACGCTAAACAGCATTATAGTCCTCATCTACATTTAAAATATAACAATAGAGTTGACGTTCGTGGGCATAAATATGTTTTTGGCCCGACTCAGAAAAAACATATTTATGCCCAAGAACATCAACTCTATCACTATTATAATAACTTTAAAGGCCTCTTAACGTTTAACTTTAACTTTGTTTTTCAAAAAAACAACTACACTTAAATGGCTTCCCACTATTTATACATTGGCTATTTCAGCGGGCTAAAATGTATTTTAACCCGCTGATTTGTTTATTTTAGCCCGCAAAATACGTCACAATGCTCGCTAAAGTTATTATAATACATCATTTAAGTACGCCAATGTGAAATAGTATGGTATTATTTTAATATTTATCTCTGATTGACAAGTATTTGGTCTCTAATGTTAGCACTAGGTAATTTGCCAATCAGAATGCTTCGGTCACTTTTCGACCTATTGATAATTCGAATATTTCGTATTATATACCACAAACAGTAAGTAAAGAAAATGGCATACTTTTCCTCCAAATCGAGCATAAACCATGCCTTATTGTCAAATTAGCGATAGCTCAAATGACCATTAGAGTACTGCTGTCAAGCATTTTGTATTACACACGTAAAAATCTCAACACTTGTAACAAGTCTGCAGCAGACAAGCCGTCAACAAGATGTGTTCGCACTGCTTGTTTCAAAGTTGTCAACAAGTTGTTCCAAACTTGTCGACAACTTGTAACAAGCTTGACGAAAATATCAGACTTGTTACAAGGTTGTTCTAACAATTCTGATACAATCCTGTTGTAGTAAGTTTGTCACAAGATTGATAACACAAGGCTGTAACAATATTGTTATATCATGCTATATCAGTCTTGTTGGAACAATCTTGTAACAGGTCTGATAGTCCCATCAAGCTTGTTACAATTTGTCAACAGCTTGTTCCAAACTTGTTCCAACAAATTCGGAACAAGCAGTGCGAATACATCTTGTCAACAACTTGTGAACAGACTTGTTACAACTTGTTTGCAGGTCTGTAGCAACTTGTGCGTTTTTACGTGTGTAGGTGTCTCGATCATTAAAAATTTAAAGTTGCAAATGATGATAGAGTTGAAATTAGTATGCTCACAACGATTTATTTTGTTCGACCATATGAGTCGCGTTTTAGGGGTGGAATACTTTTGTTTTGATTGTACGTTGAAGAACCAGAGTACTGAATCAGGGGCGGCAGAACGTGATACTTAGTGGGAAATTTTAAAAGCCTTCGGTTTTCAACCGTTGGGTGTTTCGCAAGTACATGTACACTGAACACACTCATCAAAACATGTCCCTCTATTAGGAATAGCGCAGTTAATTGTGCAGCTGTTTTCGCATTTTCGTACAAATTGAAATGATCAATGCAATTGTGCGCCATTTAGCTAGTTGAAGATAGAACAATCTAAATCTTTAGCTTCCTTGTTCGCCTACTCCGCCGCTCCTGTAATGAATACATTAAAGGTTTATATTAGATAATGGTTGATGATAATGGTTGATAAACTTATGAAGTGATATAAAGGAATCTGATGTTGAAAAGAATTGTTTGGTTGTAATTCATTTAGTAGCGTAACTATTGTGGGTCCAGAACGGCTGAAGCCCCCCCCCCCCCCCCCCCATGCACCAAGCGAGGAGGGGGTTATTTTAACATGTGTGCGTACACTAAAACCTGATCGCCATTACTTCCTGTTAGTTACTAAAAATGGATTAAGGAAATTATTAATGATAATAATTCATGACAAAACATAAAGAAAATCATAGTCATGAAGGAGTATTTATATGTGATAAAACACATGTGCAGTATCACAAAATTTTTGTCTCAAATTTCTCGGCTAAAACAACATCTTTTAGACACTTTCTCAAACAAACTGACAAAATAAGTATAAAATGGATCGTTTTTTAAGCTATTTAATATACTCGCAATTCGTGCCTTATAAGATATCTGATAAAGCACAAGTCTTGCTCGTGTTTTAAAAAATATAACTTATAATTTTTAAAGCGCGTCCGTCATGTATGCAGAATTTTTATACCTAATTTATTATTTTATTTCGGTCTAGTTCCTTAGATATTAGCGTAATCTTAAATGTAAGCATAATTGTTATGTCTCTTGGTGCTAACTGTTATGCAGAGAGCAGATTTTATAATCAAATACTACGTGTTTAAGTTCAGTCTGCAATTAAAGTTGCCAAAACATTGATAGCCAGTAATAATTCAAGACCATTTAAAAGACATTATCCAACATTGTGATTGACTAAATGTTAACTGGCATATCTACACAAAATTTAGCCCCCTCCGTAAATAAAACACGTTTTTATCACAGAGATTACAATGATTGGAATAAAATACAATCATTGCAAAGATTACAAACGTTACAGAGATAAAGAGATAACAAATATTACAATGATTACAAAGATAACCAAGATTACGAGAGCTACGGGGATCACAGAGATAACAGATATTACAATGATTACAAAGATTACAAAGATTGCAGAGTCACAGGGATTGCAGAGATCACAGATATTACAATGATTACTAAGATCACAAAGATAACCAAGATTACAAGAGTTACGGAGATCACAGAGATAACAGATGTTACAATGATTACAAATATTACAAAGATAACCAATATTACAAGAGTTACGGGAATCACAGAGGTAACATATATTACAATGATTACAAAGATCACAGAGTCACAGGGATTATAGAAATCACAGATATTACAATGATTACAAATATTACAAAGATAACCAAGATTACAAGAGTTACAGGGATCACAGATATTACAATGATTACAAAGATTTCAAAGATAACCAAGCTTACAAGAGTTACGGGGATCACAGAGATAACAGAGATAACAATGATTACAAAAATAACAGATATTACAATGTTACAAAGATTACAAAGATAACCAAGATTACAAGAGTTACGGGGATCACAGAGATAACAGAGATAACAATGATTACAAAGATAACAGATATTACAATGATTACAAAGATTACAAAGATAACCAAGATTACAAGAGTTACGGGGATCACAGAGATCACAGAGATCACAGAGATAACAGATATTACAATGATTACAAAGATAACAGATATTACAATGATTACAAAGATTACAAAGATAACCAAGATTACAAGAGTTACGGGGATCACAGATACAACAGAGATAACAAATATTACAATGATTACAAAGATTACAAAAATAACCAAGATTACAAGAGTTACGGGGATCACAGAGATAACAGAGATAACAATGATTACAAAGATAACAGATATTACAATGAATACAAAGATTACAAAGATAACCAAGATTACAAGAGTTACGAAGATTACAGAGATAACAGAGATAACAATGATTACAAAGATAACAGATATTACAATGATTACAAAGATAACCAAGATTACAAGAGTTACGGGGATCACAGAGATAACAGAGATAACAATGATTACAAAGATAACAGATATTACAATGATTACGAAGATAACAAAGATAACCAAGATTACAAGAGTTACGGGGATCACAGAGATAACAATGATTACAAAGATAACAGATATTACAATGAATACAAAGATTACAAAGATAACCAAGATTACAAGAGTTACGAAGATTACAGAGATAACAGAGATAACAATGATTACAAAGATAACAGATATTACAATGTTTACAAAGATTACAAAGACATCCAAGATTACAAGAGTTACGGGGATCACAGAGATCACAGAGATAACAGATATTACAATGATTACAAAGATAACAAATATTACAATGATTACAAATATTACAAAGATAAGTATAGCTAAGGAAGTCTAAGGAGTACTAAGGATATCTATGTATGTGTAAGTATATGTTAATATACAGGGTGTATCAAAAAAAAGTAGACAAATCTGAAATCGCTCTCTGCTTCGCAAAGCGCCTCAATATACGATGTTTTTTTATCAAAATAGATTGTTTTGGTACTTATAATCTAGAATAAACCGAAAAAATAAGAAATTTAAAACTTCAATACCCGGGGGGGGTTCAGTCTTTTACGGCAATATAAATATGCCTTGCGCACAAAACTTAAATGCTTAAAAGTAATTTTGACTTGGTAGATAGAAAATTTGTCGGGTGTTGTATTGCTGTACAAAATTTCAGAAAATTTGCCTGAGTCTAAGCCGTTCAAAACGTCACGCGAACATCCGTATTTTTAGTAAAATTAGTTTTGTGCATGTTTGATTTATGTATTTACTTAATTTGCATACAACTCCCAAGGGACATTTAATTGAAATTGGAACATTTCTTCAGAAAAACGATTCTTATTGAGAAAAAATATACGTTCGCACGACGTTTTGAGTGGCTTAAACTCAATCAAATTTCTTGAAATTTTGCACAGCAATAAAACACCTAACATATTTTCTACCTACCAACTCAAAATTTCTTTTAAGCCTTTAAATTTCGTGCGCAAGTCATTTTTAATGTGTTTCAAAATACGCACACCCCTGGGTTTGAAACGTTTAAATTTCAGAATATTTTCATTTATTCTACACCGTAAGTACCCAAGCAATGTACATTAATAAAAAACTTCATACTTCAAGCCGCTTCGCGAGGTTGAGAGCCGTTTCAAAATTGTCTACTTTTTTTTTATACACCCTGTATAGACTGTAATGATACATTATAATGGGGGGTCACTTAAAGTATCTACCGAGCGCTGCGCCTACTTGCGACACCGAAAAAAAAAATAAAACGAAAAAAAAAGGGAAAAAAAATACAAAAACGGGGCTAATTTAATACTCCGCCTCGCCTACGACAGGCGGAGTAATTATTTTGGTTATTTGATATAATGCGACAAAAAATTGGTTATTTGATATAACCAAATTAAATCATGAACGCAAATAATGGTTATTTGATATAACCAAATTAAATCATGAACACAAAAATGGTTATTTCAAATAACTAAATTAAATCATGACATCAAACTTGGTTATTTGATATAACGAAATTACGAAAACGCGTCAAGTTTATTATTTCATATACAGTACAAAGGCCTAGCCTGGGGCTAGGTGATCCTTATTCTTCCTCTTTTTTCTGCTCACTTCGTCATCCTGTATGGTAAATCGCACATTCTGGGCAATTTTACAAAAGCATAATAGACTATCATATAATCTCATAATTCAACTCAGTGATTGCCGTCAGGCTTCTTTTTTTAATCTGGGCAAGAAGAACGAATTAATCTTTTACTGCAGCTAGAACGGAGGATCCTAAAGATTCCTAGCATTAGTAGCATTGCAAAGTTTGTTGGCGAAATGCTGTGAAATATATAAAACGATATTTCAATTTTGACTTTTTGATATTTATTTGAATTTTCCATGTTTCGTTCATGCATTGTTTTCAATGGCTATGAATTGATGTCTTTTAGACGGGAGGATTGCCCAACCGCCTTTCAGTATTCCGGGCTTTAAAGATTCCGACTTTTAGTATTCCGGGTTTTACCATTCCCCATTTCTTGTCATATTATAATGATAGCCATCAGTCATATACATTGATGGTCATATACTGGTCACGCAAGCATTTTAACAAGGGGGGGGGGTATTAATGATAAGATGCATTTAATGATTTATCTAATATTTTTCAGTTTCACGCGACAATATTCATAACAGAAAAACATCGATAACACACGCATCTTTTTCGATACAGATATTCGATAGTTTTCAATAAGCCGCGCCAACCATACAGTTCAAAAGAGTTCGATCATTCAGTTCAGTACCAGTCTTCCCTCGAACATCGGCAAAGCTAATTAGATCTAAGAACCCTCCTTTTTTTTCTCAAGAGAACGAAGGATAATAAGTGTCAATCTCAGATAAAGCTGGTGGGAGCTTCTGAAATGAAATTTCTACGCCTAAAGATCAGTTTTCGTGCATTCTGTGCCGCTCGGCAATGGTTTGTATTCAATGAAGTGAAAAGTGGCTAAAAATATCGACCCTGTACACATGACTGCTTGGCATCTGGAGAACAAGCATATTTTTGTACAAGTTTTTATGATCTTGATGAAATGTTGAGATATTGGACTCTTGCTTCGTTTTAAGGATTATGACGTCAGTGCAATGCCTCTATTATACTGTAGAACTAGAATAGCATCTTTTTACATTGCATACAGCTATGCGGGTTGACTATTTAATTAATAATGCCCATCACACTTTTCGCACTTGAGAACCTTAATGCAGTTAGCTGTATACTTACCCGTTGAAAGCTACAGATTATTGGCAGCCGAAAGCTCGTGAATAAATATTTTTGGTAACGGATCTTAGATCTCAATTTTTGCAAATTTCAAAAAAAATCATAAACATATTTGAGGTTTTAGAATGAACAGGAAAATTAACTCTGTTAGTCTGGTAATGGCATGGATCTAAATTTTGCAGAGAATTCCATAGAACAAGTACTCCAGAACAAGTACTCTGTTAGTTTGCCTCGCTAACATTTTTCAGAGTTATTTTAGTCCTAAACCCTAAATTCTTAGAAAGAAAACAAAACTTTCTCCACCTCTGATTTATTGTAATTTAATACTAAACTCTCCTTGCTAGTTACTACTTTATTTTTTGTGCTTCGCCTGAGCATCAATACGGTAAACTATAGGTTCAGAGATGACGAATTACATTTTAAACAAACTTTGAAATAAACAAGACCAACTACGTATAATATACAATGATGTTCTCTAGTGTATATATTCATATATACCATGTGTCCTATTATCACTGGCAAAATAACACATATATGTCTTTATAGTAAATATATTGTATATAGGCGTCAATTTCTTTAAAAACGAGCTTTTCGCGATAAAACATTTTAGAGCACAGCTCTTACTAGTGTTCTTGGCTAATTCAAGCTACAATAAAAGCTGTAGTATTGATGGTTGTTTTTGTATTTGCAGCGGCTGTCTAGTTGCTTTTGTGCGCGTGTTCATGCCTACAATCGTCCATTTTTGGCATCATCAATCATCCCCCAAATATCAAAAATAAAGTCATCGGGGAACTCAAATTCACCAAAGTTTCTTTCCACGGCGGCTGTAAATTCACTGGGGTTCGTTTTGTTTTTCGACAGTTCCACCAAACTATCAGCTAAAAACAATAAGAATAATTTACAGGAATTGCAATAAAAAAGTTCTTTCATACAGTACAGAGCCAGAGGGACAACGATAGTCAATATGCATGTTTATTGTTTTCATCAAAATCCTTGTTTTTATGACTGCAAATTTAACTATTACGATCACACTATCGTATCCTGACTAAACTAATGTCAAAAATAGTTGGTTTGCTAATATGAGTAAGAATATGGTAAAACAGTCAAAGACTCATAAAGGGTTGCTTTTTTATAAGACGGATCAATGGATGGATTATAAAAATATTTTATCATGATGTCCCAAATTTGACCCCCCGCATTACTATAATCATTTAATAAGCAAATGATGTAGATGTATTATTGACACAAGGACAATGTAGACTGATCCGACAGGAAGAGATTCAAGAGAGCCAGGACGCACGTTACTGTGGCACCGTGCATCGCTCAACCATCATAATACAAAATCTAAAATACAACAGTCACGGATCGTAAAAATGTATGTAGGTATGCACCAAATAAATTCGCCCATGTGATTTAACACAGTATTATAACATACCGAGCTCTGCGTCCCTTATCCCAATAAAACTTTCGAGCAAGTCGTCCACTTTCTTGGCAGCATTGATCTCCCACATTGGTAACTATATAAGAATTTAAATTTAAAAAACAATTGAAAATACTTTTTAGGACGAAAGAACTTTTTGAATCATGCGAGGAAAAACATTTTAGACGTTCTTCGAAACTTTTCTAGTTGTCAAAATATTTTTATTCAAATCACAATAGTGAAACTAGTAAGCTGTCCGTTACCTTGGATTATTTGCAAAATTACACATGTTGCGACCCAGGCTGAGTTACGGGAACATTTTGCCGTTTACTTATAGCTATACATAATGCAGTCTATTTCTAAACCATATATTGGCAACATTTTAAGCGCCTACGTTATATTGTTGTTTGATTAGTTTTCAGATTGTGGCTAACCTTGTTTACGTGAACCCACGAATATTTTAATAAAATACAAAAGCTACAATATATACTACGAAGACAGATAACGTTTTAAACATTCACTTCGACGTTTCGAGTAAACTACAGTACAGTCATCATCAGGAAATGAATGATGGCAATTTTACACGTATAGGTACAATTAGATAGTGAAGCAACAATTAATATCATATTTCATATCATACAATTGACATCATTTTTTAAAAAAAATGTTTCACCGACTTGTTTATGTTTTTAGTTACATTTCAAACACAGAAGTTCGATATAACAATGCTTTATTCTTCATAACAACCGAATACAGCTGATGAAAGGACTAAGTTCTAAAATAAAAACGTCATGTTTATCACGTTGCCTAGCACACCTAGCACCCTCTTCAGTTCTTCATCAACTCAACCGAACACAGTTTGTATTTGCATTTGTTTAGGTTTTTTCGCTTTTGTAGTGTTTTTTCTTTCAGGTTTGGGCTATTTTCGCAGCAGTTATGGCGGAGGCCATTGAGCATAACACCTCTGAGCAGGCTGATTCTACTCCGCGAGAGTGTTCGCGAGAAAAAACGCCGGCTGTTAAGCCGAGTAAAATCGTATCTGAGAGCCGTTTGTCGGCCACTGCAAAACGGCGACTTTCCTCTCACAAAAAGGCCAAACACTCATCTTAACGATCTAAGACCAAGCGAAGCAAATTTTCGCGAACATATTCTACGTCGACATAGAGTAACAACTCATCTTTGGGCTCTGAAAGCAGTTCCGAATCTGCATATAAGCGGTCTGCCAAAAGTCCTTCGCGCCCAAACGAAAGCGCATTTGAGGAACCAGAAGTTTCGTTTGATGAATCCATCGTTACTTTCACGGCTGAAGCGGCCTTCAAGGGCCTGTCAAAATCTGCTCGCAAAAGTCTGTTGACAGATTCACCGGTGCCCTACCACGCTGATTTGCGGCCGAAAAAGGTGGATTCCTTTGTGAAAAAAAATCTGAAGCGTAATGGCACGGCTTTTACTTCGGTCATGCACCGGCGTCAAATGAACATTGCAGGGCGCATTTCAAACCCTCTTGGGCCTTAAGCGCAGCTTTGGCAAAATGCTCTTACTGCTAGAAAAATCAGGATTAGATCCTGCCGAGGTCATTGAGCTCGTTCAACGTGCGATTGCTTTGACCGGGAACGCGAGTTTTTGTGCGCTTGTTGACCGCCGTAAAGGTTTACTGGCGAAAGTTTCGACCGATTCCTTGGATCTTATTGAAGATCCATCCTTATTTTGTCCAGGTTCTACCGACTTATTCGGGAAAAAATTTAAGAAATCGTTTCTCAAGGAGATTAAACTTTCCAAGGAGTTGGATTCTTTAGTAGGTCGCCGACGTTACCATGGCAACCCTAATAAACAGAAGCCTTTTCGTTTTCAGCCCGGGAAAGGCCCGGGCCTCAACTCCCGGACATGGAGCCAGAGGTACCAAAACCGTGGGGGTCGTTTCTCCTACCATTGGGGGAAAAACAACTCAACACAATACCCGCGTGAGGAAAGCAAAATCTAAAAGGTATGCCAACAGTTCGATCTCTAATGCATGTACGAGTCGAGCAAAGAGATCAGAAACTGGGCGACAATGTGCATTCGCTACCTTTGAGTCGTTTAAAAATAGATTTTCAGGACATTTTACGCAAATCTCGCAGGACGACTGCTTCACTTCCTTCCAAACAGGAGGCAGATTACTTCAGATCCAGGTATTCTAGTGATGGTTGCAGGGCACAAGCTCCCGTTCACGTCGCCTCCGCATCAAACCTCAGCGAAAACGCCTTTGACCTTTTCTCGGCACGAATCAGAGAAAATCGACTCCGAGGTGGCCCTCCTTCGAGAAAAAGGAGTTTTACACGTTGCATGCCCAGTTCCCGATCAGTTTGTCAGCAGTCTACTTTTAGTTCCAAAACGCGACGGAAACTCCCGTCCCGTTATCAATTTAAAAGATTTAAATGTCTTTCTTCAGTGCGATCACTTCAAGATGAAGGGCATCCATCTTCTGCGCCATATCCTGCAGCCCAACGATTGGCTAGGCAAGATCGATCTGAAGGACGCGTATTTTGTGATCCCAATTTGGCGAGATCACAGAAAATACCTGCGCTTTGTTTGGAGGCAAACTCTCCTCGAATTTGCATGTCTTCCGTTCGGTTTTGCAGTAGCCGCCCGTGTATTTACGAAGATCATGAAACCAGTAGTGTCGCTTCTACGCCGGACCGGGATTTGACTGATAATTTATTTGGACGACATTCTCCTTATGGATGCGTCCGAGACCGGTCTCCAGCAAGACATGCATACAGCTCAATATTTATTAGAGAACCTCGGTTTTGTGATCAACCTCGAGAAATCTTGTTTTCACCCACCCAGCAGTTAGAATTTCTTGGGTTTCTAGTGAACACTCGGGATATGACTCTGCTCCTGCCAGATTGCAAAGCGAGTTCAATCAAGACGCTCTGTTCAACTCTACTATCTCAACGCGATGTTTCAGTACGGGAACTATCTCGGTTGATAGCCAGGCTGTATTTCCCGCACCTTTGCATTATCGCAATTTACAACAGTTGAAACACCAAGCTTTCTCTCGGGACAGGAGCTTCGATTCCCGGATACCACTCTCAATAGAGGCCATAGACGAACTTCGATGGTAGCTAGCACATCTCGATGCTTGGAACGGTCCAGCGCTCCTTCACCCATCCCCGGATCTAATAATCGAGACCGATGCGTCTCGGATGGGTTGGGGGGCTGTTTGTCAAGGCGTCTGAACCGGGGGCTTGTGGTCTCAGATGGAGCAGAAGCTCCATATCAATTGTCTGGAGGTCCTGGCGGGATCGTTTGCGATCAAAAGCTTTACAAAAAATCGGTTGTGTGTTCATGTGCGCCTACGCATGGACAACACTTCTGCGGCGGTTTATCTCAACCGTTTAGGTGGGACTCGTTCGTTGGTTCTCTCCAATCTGGCCCTTGCTCTGTGGGAGTGGGCCTTGACACGCAATATCTTCCTCAGTGCCGAGCACATAGCGGGCAATCTGAACGTTTCAGCAGACTGGGAGTCGCGCAATTTTTTAGATTCGAGCAATTGGAAACTTTGTCCGGAAATTTTCCGTTTCCTGATGCAAATCGGAGGCCCTTGCACGATCGACCTCTTTGCGGATCGCTTGAACAGTCAACTTCCCCAATTCTGCAGTTGGAAACCGGACCCAATGGCGTTAGCAACGGATGCATTTCAACAGAACTGGTCAACCGGGAGGAATTATGCGTTTCCCTCATTCTGTCTAATCATGCGCTGCCTTGCAAAGCTGAGAGCGGAAGGGGGCGAGTTGATCCTTGTCACTCGAGTGTGGACAACTCAGGCCTGGTACCCAAGCATACTGCATATGTTAATTGCCCCTCCAATGCTTCTCCCGTGGACGCCCAAACTTCTTTGCGGTCCTGCAATCACACCCTCTAGTTGTCAATCACACCCTTCAACTAGCCGCGTGGCATGTGTGCGCCAATCCTTGCAAGCGCGAGGAATTTCAGGAGACGCTGCCAAGCTCATCTTGGCAGCTTGGCGGCCGGGTACAAACGCAGTTTATAACTCCGCCTAGAACAAATGGCATAGCTGGTGTGACGAGCGGAAAATTGATTCGTTTTGTCTCACTTTGGAAAATATAACGGCTTTTCTTGCCCATTCCTTTGACAAAGGGCTTGAATATCGAACAATTAACACTTATCGCTCTGCTTTGTCGGGTGTTCTGCCGCCTATTGAAGGTTTTCCTGTGGGCCAGCACCCTTTAGTTGTTCGCCTCCTAAAAGGCATTTTGAATTTGAGGCCAGCTTTGCTGAGATACCAGCAGGCTTGGGATGTAAATGTGGCACTAGATTTCTTACGTTCCCTACCAACGAATGAAGCGCTTCCTCTTAGTACTTTGTCTCAAGAGTTGGCACTTTTACTTGCCCTCACTGCTCCGAAGCGCTCCTCGGAACTCAAGATGCTGGATCTTCGTTTTATGCGTTTTCTCCCTGAGGGAGTGGTTTTCCAGCTACCCGGCTTGACAAAAACTTCGTCGGACGTTAAGTCAGTCTTTTTTGCTAAGTTCGATGATTGAGAGAAGCTTGGTGTTGTGCATTGTTTACAGTCTTACACTGAGCACACTAAGGCATTTCGACAACCCTTGGCTTCCGACATTGCTTGTCAGCTCTTGGTCAGCAATCACAGACCGCACAAACCGGTCAAATCTTGCTCTATTGCTCGTTTGATTAAAACCATTTTAACGCGTGCAGGAATCAACACTAATGTTTTTAAGAGCCATTCTACGCGGTCAGCATCCACTTCGAAAGGCGGTGTACCTTTGGAGGAGGTTTTGCGCATGGCTGATTGGTCCGGAACGTCCTCCTTTTTTCGTTTTTATTACCGTCCATCTTTTAGTGATGTTTATGCGCGTGCTATTCTCTCTTGATGACTAGCCGCCTTAAGTGTTTTCCCTTTTTACTTTAAACAAGCATTGTTATATCGAACTTCTGTGTTCGAAATATAATTGAAGATTTTGCAAGGGCGCGTAGCGCTCGAAGTAAAGTCAAGATTATATGAGAACACAGAAGTGAGATATAACAATCCCACCCACCCTGCCACATATTACTACGTGTCGTTCTTTTTGTCTTTACTAGATTGGCTGGTGGATCGTTCCAAGATGTTACTGATTAAGAAGTTGGTTGGCCCGCTGTTTGGCTTGTTTTCCTTGTTGTAATACATTGTTGTTCAGATAAAGATATGTGATGGTTTTAACTATCATCGCGGTTTCTGCTGATTCCGAACTAAAGAGGTTGCTAGGCAACGTGATAAACATTATGACGTTTTTATTTTAGAACTTAGTCCTTTCATCAGCTGTATTCGGTTATTGTTGAGGAAGAAAGCATTGTTATATCTCACTTCTGTGTTCTCATATAATCTTGACTTTACTTCGGGCGCTGCGCGCCCTTGCAAAATCCTCAATTTTTAAAAATCGCGCGCCTCGCGGGGTTCGCGACCCATGCCAATTAATTTTTAATCGGAACACTAGCTATGCTGATTAATGATAAATCGGCACAGTTCTTAGCCAATCAGAACTGAGTAAACAAAGAAAAATGATATTAATTAAAAATCAAAAGATTGTGTCATTACTAAAATCGATGGTAGGCACATTGTACAGTACCTCTTCTTCCACCGTGGCAGGTCCTGTGGATCTTAGCCGCAATGTTGCTCGTCCAGTTCCAAGTTTACTACCACCAGCTTCAGGAGGATTTTTCTGACCCGATTTGCCAAAGTTTATTCCCTCTAAATAATTTACACAAGACATGTAATCTTAAGACACTTATAGTCCTCACTATTTAAACCTACCAAACATCTGCAATGTAAACTTCTAACCCATTTTCTTGTTTTGCTTACATCAATAGGTTTTCTTTACATGAAGGGCATTTTATACGTCGCATTTCAGTCAATTGCGATTCAAACAATACATAATGAGGCAAGTCACCTCATTATATCTGTTGTTTGAATTGCAACTGACGGGTATCTCTCCTTCAGAGTACCTATCTGTTGCCAATATATGCATCAGATAGTATAAATTTCCAGGTGAGAATTGATTTTCACGTTGGCTCAGTGAATATAGGCTTGTAATTACCTCGCCTTCGGCGACCAATCGTTAAATAGATGAATAGAATGAATGACATGAAATTTGTCCATGTGATGCAAACTACAAACTGAAATTGATGTTCTAATACAATAGATTGTTTTCCAGCACTCAGTAGCTGGGGATCAGCAGAGAAGGTTCAAAACAGGCACATTGGTGGACCTCGCCATTTATAATTTTTTGTCTTGGTAGGCTGGTACACCTACATGTTAAGTAATTCATCGAAATAACTTATTTAAAAATTGTGATAACTTTCTGCATGCATGTATAGTACAATTGACAAACGTCTCATTGACGTCCCCAAAACCCAAATATTCGAAGAATACACAATCTTGTAGATAATCTTTCACTGTAAAACCTGTTCCTTACTAGTAGCAACATTAGCATAAGCAGCATAACAAACAATAAACTCAGAGACTTAGGAAGACAAAGCAAAAAGAATTGTCCTTTGAATTTTGCTTTTGTTCCACCATAGGTTATGCCTGTGCATACTTGTGTCTATGCTTATGTCGCACACTAATCTCTGCATTTCTCTGTTCTGTCTTATGTCTTAGCTGGTACTTATGTTATGTGGCTAGTGAATACGTACCAAATGCTTTGAGTGGCTTTACCAAACCAAAGACAATCTCACTGTCAATGGGGACATCACGTAACTTTCTTGCCACATCATAATGACGTGATCCAACAACATTTTCACCATTTATGGAGTGTATATGATCTCCAACTTCTATTCGCTTATCTTTATCAGTGATGCTATCTTCCTTTATTCTTTTTATAAATGCTTGTCCTGCACCATTGTCTGTGATTGTCAAGCCTAAAGCTGCTTCACTTTTTAGAACTCTTACATCTGTTGCCTCACCTTTAATATGTGCAAATATGAAATCATCTAATGCTATTTGACCTCCAAGTAACTTTTCCATATCCACTTTGTATGAGTTTAGTGTACAAAAGAGAATCTGGAAGTAAACAGAAATGCAGTTGACGAGTCCGTTTATCAATAAAAACATCTATCGAAGGCCACTTGATTGGAACATTTCATGTTTCACACTGTTAAATTATTCTCATCATTGCGTGAATGAAAACATTCATTATTTGTTTCATATAACACCTAAATAGACTCATTGACATAAAGTTAGATGGCCTTTTTGTTCATTAGTTTACTAAATAAAATTCCATCAGTCACATAGCAATGCCAGTTCATAGATTTGCCATTTAATGTGTTTGGAATAAGTGTATAAGATTTTGAGGGATTGAAAATAATAAAACATACCATGCAATGGAAAGGAATACTTGCACAGTTCATTGCACAATCATGCAAAAATTTATATTTTATATCACATGATTGTGAATAGCCAATTAAATCACAATAAGTTAACAAGGTGTCATATAATACTAATTGTTAGAATAGTATACTGCCTCAAGAGGCTCAGTAAAGGCATTGTCTGGTTAACACATTACATGACACAAAATTGTCCAGTATTAGATACATTAAAATATAGGGAAAACAAAAACATTCAATGTCAAAGCCAACCAGACAATTTTGTTATGCTATATAAATATTTCTGTGTTTATAATAAGATAATTTATTCTTAGTTTTTTTATTTCTAAAGTATTAATTCAAAATTTGCATATTACACGAAATGACTGAAGAGCACCCTACACTATTAACATGGTGCTGAACTGCTGATAATAGACACTAAAAGAACAATAGACACTAAAAAGATGTGGGCAGCATGTTGTCATGGACGACAGTGTAAAAATAGCAGAGCAGCAGGAATCCTAGTAATGCGAGCTGATGATCCATAAGATAACTTGAACAAAAATTTAACTTCACTATGATGCGGAACACGTATACATGACGAGGCATGTGCCTCAATGTCGCGAGGATTTTAATGCAGTATTCCGACGATTACATTGTTGCAATTATTGGCTATATGTTACATTCGAAAAAATTCAAATTTCATCTGCTCACCTGCTGCATGTAAACAGTGAGAAAAACGTTTCAGATTAAACCCTTCCTGCTACACTCTCAATGAGGGTAAAGATATTTCGAAGATATCACAGTTAACATTAATGAGAGCTTACAAAGGATTTTAAACGATCTACTGTACCCTCTACAGTTCCCAAAGTTTGAAGTGAACAATAACAATTAAGAAGTCAGGATAACATAGCGGGCAAAATATACCCACAAAATAACGAAAAGAATTTCTTATAAAAAGAGTTATATAAAGTTACCTTATTTACATCAATCTTGAAGCTCTCAGATATTTTGGCATATAGTTCTTTGACGTTTGTAAATCCTTGAATTTCACAAGTTGGGCTGCCGTGAGCGAGTTGGCAATAAAATATAAACTTTGGCGGGGTTTTGCCATTTGTAGCTCCCTCGTCTTTATCTTGAGGTTTTGGTTGACTTTTAGTGTGCTGTTGTTCGACATCTTTGTTATTATCTCGAGAAATATCAGGAGCTTTTGCAGCTTTGTGTTGTTCGGACGCTGACGGATTAGACTTGTTTGCAATGTTCTTCGGTGGTCGTGGCGGTGCTACGGCGGCAGGATTCGCGCCGTTTGTTGTATTTGCCGGCTCAACTTCCTTATCTGTGTTATCATAAGTCTTCTTACTTAAATTCCCACTTGTTCCTTTCTTAAATAAAGGCATATTTGCCACAAAATACACTTACTCCCTCCGACTTCCGTAAAAGAAATCGAACGCTATTTAAAAAATCATTTGCATTTATGTTGTTACCAGATTCTCTTAATCCGTCGTGACGTCATTTCTTAGGAAATTGCAAGGGGAATTGAATTACGTCTATCATTCCATATGGCTGTTTTTGTTTATGTATTTCTGCAGGCTGCAGCAAATTTCGTTTCCAAAATTTAAAAAAATTCCTATGACTTGCGAATTCTATGGAAACCATTAACCTCCGTGGTGGAAACCACTAGGTGGTAATCTCAGTGTTGAAGTGAAGAAGGAAATCCGAAATCGCGTGTCTGTGCTTGTCTGTTCCAGTATTCTGTGGTCGGTCAACACCTACTGGTCCAATATCTTCAATGCAACAAGTATCACTATTTTTTACATTGCATGCAATAAAACTATAACTACTACATTGTTAGCCTACTGGTATTATGTAATTTCGTTGGACGTAGAATTATTCAATATTCACGACAATGATGCATGATGCCCAAAGGACCATCATACGTTCTCGTAACAAGCGCCGTGACGAGATGATTGAAATACCTTTCACTCTTCAAAAGGATAAAACCTCCCTGTCAGGGATATTTTGTTTCAAAGGTGTCCAATACTCTTTTTGGAAAGGGGAGAAGAGGTTAGGTTCGAATAAGGTTTGTGTCACACAATATGTATTGCATGAATCCTTCATGAATCTAGGATTAAATTATTGGATAAGCCTTTGGTCGGAGCGTCACCGTTACTGATAGCAGTACGAGGCATATTCAGATAACATTGGATAGAAGACAGAAAAACGTGGATACAAGATTTACGTTTGAGTCTAGAGTACGTCCTACGAAGATATTTTTACACTTCAGAACGATCAAGTCACAGTTCACGAGATTGACATCCATTTTTATCATTTCACGGAACTTTAATTTTTTATTGAGAGTCATACCTCACGGGAGAAGAAAAAATCATGTTTCACAGCACCAACATCAAGCACTTCACACGAACAGATATTACCCAATCACGGCTCACGAATATGCCCTTTACCACTCTCTGGCTACCCTACTGTTTCTACTCAAGCCGATGGGTAATCTATTGGATGATTTTTCAAGGGGGATCACTGCATTCTTCTAGTGCAACAATACCTGAATTATGGACATTTTAAAGCAAAACCTATTTTATTCTCAAATAGCATGGTGTCCGCCTCTAAAACTGTCTTTGCCAGCACGCCTACCACTGTATCTCAATACTATATCTGGATGAATGCAATGCAAGCTTCGTATACTAAAGTGCAGATATCACGGTAAAATAACAGTACCCAGATTTTATTTCTCGTTGTTAAAAAATCATGCTGCACATTGATAGGCAGTAGTTCCTGCCGCCATATCGTTTATATTTTGCCATAGACATAGTTTATTTGACAAGCAAGGTATAAAATACATGAATTCAATAACAAATTGTATAATTTATTACAATAAAATTTCACCCAGTTGAGTTTTATACCATATTCTTTCGTACCTATGTCCGTCCTCACTTCCTTCTTTCACCATGACTTTCCAATTTATGAATTATCAATATATGTGACAACTTATCGAGATATCTCTACATACAGTTACAAATACCAGGCCAATAAAACAATCAAATCCAGTTAGGTTAAACCCAAGTGCAATTGTATTAAAATGAGCAACAAAATTGAAAATTTTGTCTAGTGACAGTATTATATGATTTATTATGTAATAATTGTTATTAGGAGGGCTCGACTTTTCCTCGCCATTTCTCTCCATTTATATCCCGATATGGTCCCAGATTGCAAATGAACGATGCATGACCTTTCTTATCCCGACATTCATAATTCCTCGCTTTCTCAAAGGTACATCTTAAACATATAAATTCCAAGGTATCTCCAATACGCGAATGAGCAAACAGGCAATCAATGGGCGGCTTATTGCTAGTATGAAGCCAACATTCCATAGACTTGAGCGCTCCACGTACCCGAACACCGTGACGCATTCGACCATCTTTATCTATATACTGCGGCTTGAAATCTAGACGCCGCCCGCTCTTTTCATGTTTACCCGCGAGCGGTCTCCAACCCGCCTTTGAGGGTTTCTCCTTCATGGCTTCGACGTATTCAGGGCTATCAGGCAGATTTTCATAGAAGTAGGGAAAAGTTGGATTGGACGTGCCGTTGTTGAGAAGTTTACTTAAATTAGATTTCTGTTGCGGGTCAATATCATCTATGCCAACATAAGGACGGTGGGTTGGGCTTTTAGGAGATTCTCGTGCGGGGCTCATTGGATGGTAATCAGTACTAGATGCTGAACGTGATAGATTGCTGGTCGAGGCAGTACTAGATGAGCGCGAACGAGCCCCGGGTGATACCATGTGATCACTATGTAAGCTATTAGGAAGGGACTGCTGACCTTCTTTGTGATCTTTAAGTGCAGTTGCATAGGATCTTTGGTCTCGCTCGTGCTCCTGTGATACAGAACGAGCAAAAGCAGGATCGCCTTTCTCACCGATAGCATTAATGTGAGACGTCTTAGGCGAGCACAAGGGTTCTGCGTTGGGAAATAGGGAGTACTCACTAGATACACTCACAGGACTTTTTTGATCAACGGCTATATCGCTACCGTTCTTCTCTAGTGGTATAGGCTCACCATTGTCATGAGGATTGAAATTTTCCAGCGGATCAAACGAACTACGATCGGTTAGACCGTAATTACGATCTGCCAGACCGTCCACCGAGACACCGACCTCTGATAAATCTCCAGGGTTATTATATGGAGGATTCTTATACATATTAGGTAAGGAACTGTATTGCCAAGGTGCTAAGGGATATGTGCTGGAACCAAGGCCGCTAGGAAGAGGCATACGGTGGGTTAGGTATTGGTGACTGGCAAATGGATTAAACATGTCGTAGGGATCTGCAGTTTGTGCAAGTGGATTATGATATAGACTCAGGATCTGGGTTTGTGTTTCAACATCTGTCATATTCACCGTAGTTTGCGTTTGCTTATCATCAACACTGTTTTCATATCCATTCGTAATCACGTGATTCATAGTGGAAAGTTTCGCATCAAGCTGAAAGTTATCTGTAAAAAAAAAGAGACAAATTAAAACAGGAGAAAACAATTATACATATTGGATTTTGCCAAGTCATGTGTTCAATGCAATACCTGGATTATTTTTATATCGAAACCATAATTTAACAAATGCAAAAACAGGACCTGCAGGCAAACCTACTTCCTAAAATAAAAAGAAAAAAGAAAATAAATAAAGAGAACAGTAAACCTATTTATGTCCATTTGCATTGTAATATTAGACAGCAGTATTGCAGAGAAAAAATTGGTATAATCTCCAACTAACTCACCAAGATATTGTGCAGCATATCTGAAGTATTTCTTAGTACAAAAAAAAACTATAGACATCCTGTACTAACCTTTAATAAATTTTTCAGCTCATCTTCTGATTCGATATAAGCAAGAGTAGAGTCCTAGAAAACAAATAGAACTATTGCAGGATACAAATGTAAGTTCCTCTTTTGTGAACCTAAAATCATCTATTTTGCAAATGGTGTATTACAAATGGTGTAGTTCACAGTTCAGCAGTATTTTATATTAATGTTTTATTGTATTCTTCTCAATGTGTTACAATTTTCCTACAAAGCAAAAGGAAAAGATACAAGGAATGGAAATGTGTTCAGAAACCAAAGATGCTGGTTAATGAAGAAGAGGAGGAAAGAGTCAAGGGGAGTGAGGGTGAGGAGGTGAAGAAAGAGCATGGTGATATTCATTACTGACAACAATGACACTGAACATGTTAAGTATGCTAGCTAACACAACAAACATCTGTGTCTTTTTCTTACTGTTAATTAGTACAGTGGTACCTAAATTATGTGTATTTGTGACAACACATCTTGACTGAGCACAGCTAAAATGAAGTTGACCAATAATTTTTACCGAAGACAATTCAGCCATTATTTTCAGAGCATTGTTCTAAATTTGGCCTATAGTCATACTGTAACTTGCAAGACAACTGTGTTTCACAGTATTGCATTCAGTGGAAAATTTCTCATTGTAAAAGTGGATCATTTTGCTGAAATTGTTAATTGTAGAAATAAGCCCATTTAAATATGTAGTGCAATAACAACATGTTTCAAGTTTTTTTTTTATTTAGAACTACTTGTACTCTATAATTTCTATACATCAGAGTTGTAACTTAACACTTGGCCTGCTTGCAATTTCCCAGGATAAGTTAAAATTATCACAGACAAGTAGAATTTTTCATGGGTTCTTGTCTGGGCAAGCACAAGATGATTTAACATAATGGACTATTCATCTCACAAATCAATGTTTTTCTTCTAAATTGCATACCATTGAATAAAATATAAAAAGTTTAATATATAGTACAGTTTGCTATTCACTGTTTGGTTCTGCAGTCTTTTTACCAACTCAAGTATTTCTGTAATTTACATTTGTTTGAGGTCAATTTTTATATCTGACTTGTCCTGATGTCAAGTAATGGGAAACGTTGGGCACACTGCTGTATATAGTGGGACTACTGTATCTGGACAAGAGTGATATATAATACAAATATAGAAAATCCAGGATAAAATCAGTCCATTGATGAGTTACACAGGTAAACAGACTTTGGTATGCAATAATGAGCAATTCTGCAACAAGACATCTATTTTAAAATTTGTGATTTACTGCTGCATTACACCACATATTAAATTGTTGTCACATTGACATCATTTTCAAGGTCATAGACAAATACACAAAGGGATGAATAAATAAGTCTGTCATTTCTGGACATAGTACAAGTAAGAAAGTATAAAGTGGGTAGAGAAACAAAAAATATGCAAATTTCTCTACTTGTAAATTTTACTAGTTTTCTATTAATGCTCTCTATATATAATGTTCATATGGCTTTGGTATATTGAATTAGTTGGTGATACCATAATTAATTGCTTAATCATTGGAAAGGTTTTAAGGATAATACATGTTTTCAAATATACAGGATACAAATTTGACAGAAAAAGTAATGAAAGTAAAAACTCTTTATTTCGGTATTCCCTGCCCAAAATTTGAATTTTACAATTTTGTCAACAACATTTTGTAGCTTTGCATTGCCCTATTGATAAACAAATCATAACTATACACCAAGTCCTAATTCCAATCAAAACCATTTCCTTTAATTAAACCAAACCAAATTTTGATGAGTATGCACAAATTTGTCTTGTGTAAGTTATAACCCTAATACTTATTCGAGTGTGTGCACTATGTACAACAAAGGTGTCAATAATATAAATATCATTTAGCTTTGCTTACCCTAAGTTGATGTTCACTAAAGGTGTATTTATGATCACTAAAACCAAGTTCGTCCAGGAGATGGTAGACCTTCTTATATTCTGATTTATCATCATTATTTACAGATGTTAAAGTTTCCACAGGACCATTAGATAAACTTTGTCCTTTTTTATCCATGCTATACTAGGCTGCAATAAAGCGAAATAGTATAATCAAAAGAGTGATTGAAAGGATGCAGTAAAAACATAAAAATTCTAAGCAGGTAGAAGAATTCACACACATCTCCAAATGGAGCTTGCATAGAATTTGGCCATAAATTCTATAAAATGAATAGCAACTACACTGCAAATGCTTCGACTTCACTGGCTTCTGGAACACTCTTAATAAAGCCAAGAAAAAAACAACAGCTGAACATACAGCACATCTGTCTGAATACGATCCTACGGGTACTTCAGAGGATCATTGAATTCCATAAAAATAATCCTTGTTGCAATTAAAGTTAAAACACAACAATCAAAGTATTCTGTTATGCAACATTACTAAAGGCATGAATTTTAATCCTCAATATTTTTTATGCTCAAAACATAATAGCCTAAAATGCTGACTTGTCAAACTTTAAAATAAAAGCGATTTCCCTGAATAAAGTAATTGAAGCGATCAAAGGAACTACGATACGCTTCGGTGACTACCGTGTAAACAAAATCTAAAACCTCGAATAACCTGTGGGAAATCTCCATATCTCTACTTATATAAGACTTTAGCTCGTCGGAATGAAATTGAAACCCAAATAAAACTACAAATTTCCGATGGGCCAACATCTCGCAACTTGTTGCAAATCCCTCAGCCCCCAGCTCGAATATAAACAAAGGTCCGACAACCAGAATGTCGTGCTGACTATGGCAACTTCAAAATATTCCAGAGACTTGCCATTTAAACATACACGAATCACTATATATTCACGATGGATAAGATCATATCAGAAACTATGTAATTCTTGACGCATGTTTGTTGCATATGCAGGCAAGAAAATAACAAAACAAGGGCCGATTATCATACCAGTTTTAAATTCTAAATAATGGCGATTTGGTTACAGGATGTTGACAGCACGTAAAACTAGTATTCCAGGTAATAACTTGCCAGATTCCAGTGTATCCATGCTTGGTTGCTGCATACGTACCTTATTTAATCTCAGAATAAAATTTAATAACATCGGATAGCTATAAATGATAAGTTATATATCTCTTCTCCAATATTTACAAAATGAAAGCCTTCCTTTGAAATCAACAACAACACACGGAAGCCCGCCTAAACGTATCATAATAAGCGCCTGCGAGTGTCATCCGCTGGTCAATGACGTTTCTAACACGCATGTACCTTTTTCCAATTTTCTTTATTGTCCTACATATTAATTTCTGAAACGAGCAAAATCAGTTTTTTACGATGTTCTCTACAATAGCTAAACATTACACCACACACAAGGCCCACAAATTTTATATGTGCTTAGATAATGCACATGCGCAGAAGCGACTGTAACCCACCTTCAGTGGAACAAGAAACACAAGCGAGGGTTAATCTTCGTAGTAATGGAAGAAATAAATCACAATCATGAAAACTACACTGCCAATTAAGCCTATATGCGTACATTAATTAAATGATTAAAAGTCTTGTCTGGAAAGAACTGAAAATTGTCTGTAAATGTATCAAGTACTTTGCTAAAGTGGTACGGTCCTCCAACGATAAACTACTAAACATTTGATTGGATTGTTGTGAAAGTTTTTCGTTAACAGGTCAATAATCGATTAACCCTGTTAACTTGATACTTCGTTGATACCTTCGTTAATACCTTCGTTATAATACTCATTGAATGCTGTCATTTTGTCCGGGTTGACACTGACACAAGCCGGTCGAAAAATCTGTGGCCAATGACATTCAGTAGCAAAAAAGAAATGCTTGGTGGTACTACCAGAGAGTACTTCCGAATAATAAAAAGTTCTGAATTGGACCAAAAGGGCACATCATAATGTGTTTGATCAATTTCCATGGTAAAATTGAGTATTTGCAGCATGTTTAGCTCGTAGAAAAGAGGTATCGCAACGCGTTCAGAAAAAAAGGCATTTCGGTCATAAAAATACTTCAACCTTAACTATCTTGTGTAATAGGCATATATAAATGTGTTCAGGAAACAGTAAGCGACCCCACGATGTTAAAATATTATTTACAGCGACATCAGCTTCTACAAAAAGGGCACTTTTGGTCCTTCAAAAAAGACTAGTTCGGAGGAAAAAACGTAACCGCGGATCTATATAGGGCGAGTCTCCGAAGGGTTCATCATGCCCGGTCTGTGGCAAATGTTTAATACAACCATTGTTCGTTTTGTACCTATTTTGTTCAACTCCAGCCACTGTAGTCCATATAGTTAACAGTCAATAGTCTTCAAAAAGGTATCCACCGAATAGGATAGAAATTCAGACATAAAAACGACGTCTAAGATGAAAAAAGTAGTGTAATACACAACTTCATGTTGCCAACTGATGTCAGTGGCGCCACGAAGAACTACAAATTGCTGCTTCAATATCGACATTTTATGCATTAAATAACGTACGTATTTCGCTTAAATCGATATGGGTGTAACTTTGAAGATCTTTTTCCCCGATAAGCTTAATAAACCATGTATTAATTGTGGTAGAGTCGAAAAATATTGTTATAAATAGACACAAGTGTTACACGTTCACTTTGTCGTTCATGTTTCTTTGTCGATTTCAGAATTCGTAAAATTGACCAATCACAGCGAAGTACAAAAGTTCTAAACATTTGCCACAGACCAGTCATGCAGACTGTATAAATCAGTCGACTACATCATTCTATGACTTGCATATACTACTTCAGTCAATTTAATACTACAAATACGGCTAGTACTGCATGCAACTGATATTGAAAACGTAATCAACTAATTGGCTGGATAATTGCAATTATGTTTTTGATCTTTTTTAAGGAATGGCCCAGCGACCAAAATTATATGTTCTTAATTTAAGCTTATTTTTGATGTTAGAAAATGTTGCCTCTCGATGAACGCATCAATTAATTAACCATATTTCAACGTTGAATCGACTAAAAGTTGCATTTTGATTGGCTAACCAACTACAGAGAATTCTTGTTGTTTGTAATTCTGACGTCACTTTTGCAAATAATTTTGACTGTTTTGCAATCATATAATGGCGTCACATTTGCAAATAATGTGCTGACGGCAGTAACAACGGAAACGTTTTTGAGCGAGAAAGGGCGACCGCGTCGCGGTTTGCCACAGTGGCTATCAACGAATTACAGAAACTTCTCGATGGCAAGATGCGGAAAGCACTAAAAAGGCCACGAAGGTTGCATTGAACATCTTCACGAAGTATTTGGACGAAAAAAACACGAACCAGCCCAGTGAAAAGAACAGATTAGCCCAGGTTTTGAAAATGTTTTACATACGGAAGCTCGAAAAGAAGATGGCTCAGCCCACAGCAAAAGCAGCCTTAATAGTAATCGTTTTTTTTTTCTTGGATTACAAAACTTTTTGTGTGAATAATAAAATAATTATTGAATTCGCTTTTCGCGGAATATCGAGAATTATTGAGGCCACGGTTAGCATTATCTGCGCCAACCTCTGCCTCAATAATTTTCGATATTCCGCGCAAGCTCATCCAATAATTGTTAATGGTCAGTAAATCGAAAAGACTGTAGAGAAAGTTGAGCCGAGGATCCCCACCCCATTTCCAAACAGATAGGTCACGACACGCCCAAGCTCCTAAGATTCGAACACTCAAAGCATAGAATAAAAGTAATATTAATCTTTAATACTTAATCGTCGGATCTGAATGAAAGAACTGGCGCCAGTTGTTAGAAGCCCGTTACAGATAAGCCAAATTTAGAACACGATTAAAATTTTGTCTATAATGCACGGGAATTGTCTGTTATTCTTTGATTGTGATTATCAATTTCATTCCCTATTTTATCACCACTGTATAAATACTGCAGAAGAGTCACAGAGGTCAAATGTCATCTCTGGACATTTTAATTGTGCATGCGAAATAAAAACCCCCCACACAAAATTACAATAATTTAATTTCATTTAATACAACATGATGTCGTTCTAATTGTAACATGTATTTTGAATTTTTGCATGCGTAGCTAGTATGACTGACAATACTTCTAAAGAATTTAATCAGTTTATGTATGTTAATAACAACTATAAGAACTTCCTGTTGTCGAGAATTATTAAAAGCTTTTTCATTCACTCTAGACGAGGAAAAATATAAATGTTATGATAATTATTAACCACAAAAGTCAAACTTGTGGGGAGTCAATTTCAACATCGCAAGGACGTGGCTTCTTTACTATTTTAGAACCCATTAAGCTCTTATACCCGATATACTACTATAGCATAGGAGTTTTAAAACTTACCACAGTCAAGCTCACTTGTGCTTTGAGTTTCCCAGTCCAATTGCTCTCCAGTATTGAGATCAACACACCAGCACCAACCAGTGGAATGATTACATTGTATTGGTTTGTAAGTACCATCAGAATTGCATGCTGGGTAAAAGACACCAGCACTGCCAGGTGGCATACTGTTAGCTTTCTGAAGTGCACTTTCGCATGCACCCAATTCTGAAAGGTATAGTTTTAAATTAATGTCAGCTAGCATAACTTTGATATGCATGTAGTTGACTTTTGAGATAATTTGAAGAAACGTGAAACGAAGGAAATCATGCATGCTGATAATCATATATCGCTAAGACAACTCGATCAGAGAATCGTGAAGGGGTAAAATGGGTGCTGGGATTTGCCTCACACGAAATGTTGGCTGAATTGGGAAATAAGATTCATGCACTGGGACTGGGATTTGATGACAACAAAGCAATAAAAAAGGTAACGTACAGGACCGGAATTTAAGCAGAACAGGCTTGAAGATGATAGGATTTCATGCCGTGCAGTGCCGTGATTCAGCAAAGATTAGGACACTTCCCTCCCCCATGGCCCTGAACTCTGACTTTAATCAGCTGAGTACTTAAAGCACTGATAATTTAGCTACACTGAGGAAACAGTAAACACCGGTACGCATTGAACCTTTTTCTTGTGCGGCGATTGTGATACAAGAATTAAAGAAAGAACATTGTACTGGACTTCGAAAAAAATGAATGTAGGAAAAATTTTTAATACTTACGACGTTTGTGCTTCTGCAATGAACAAACCAAAGAATTTGCTCTTTTTTCAGGCATATTTTCACTGAATCGTCTACCACGCTCATCAACACACCAACATTGATTCATAGAAAGACATTGCACGGTATTATACTCGCCCGAAACTGTACATCGCGGAAGATACTGACGAGCATCACGAGTGTATCCCTTAGCCAATAACATTTGACGACGTTGCTTCTGACAGCTTGTTTCAGCATTTACTGCACGAGCAAAAAATAATAATTGTAGTGATCGCTAGATCACTAGAACTCATGCCCCCGCACGGACAGAAATCGGGGGTTCGCGAAGCGGGTGGAATGGTAGTATACGTTTGATATACGTGGGGAATATAGTTAGACTATGAAATAAAACACATAAAACTTATACGAAATCGCATTCATAACAATAATGACACAGGATAGTTAGTTTAAAGATACGTCACGCATATCAAAAGTTCAAGTAATCTTGCAGCTATCCCCTCACTGTATATGTTGCGTCAATGCCGCGCGCTCGTTAAAAATGCTATGGCTAGTCAAAGTAAACTATACGCAGTTGGTGCATAACCTATCGAGTTGCTTTCAAACTGACCAGGCAATCAATTACTGAAGTACCAACTGATTGAAATTGCGTCGGCACCGACAGCCACTGAATTTACAGCAGAATATGTGTAAGCAAACCAGAGGCAGTAGCCAGTATTGATAGTCAGAATGGCTATTCAACTAAGCGGGAAAATATTACTTTTAGATAAAAAAATTGACGAATAGAATAATTATACAGCATTTTTGTACAAAAGCTTATGCAACAAAAAATGTACTCCATTTTAATTCTTACCAGTTTCATAAATTATTAGAAACAGTAAAATGAGTGTCTCCAATCGTCCAACTTTCATGACTTCACCTCAAGTATTTTACTATCTTGTATTTTATAAGACTTGTACTTTCTTCAGAGATGTGATTTCTTCGAGTTTTGTTTTGTGCTTTTATACTATCCCCCGCACTTACCCTGCTGGGAGATAATTTGTAATTTTAACAATTTTTTCTCTTTTAATTATTTAGTATTTTTCAATTATTTTATGTAATTATTATAATGTCTCATGCGATTATGATAATTGTTTCATGTAACAATTATACATAATTATATACATAATTAAAACATTTTAGATGGGTATATCTTACATGGATTAAAAAAAAAGTTTAATTTAATGGCTTAGATGTACAAGTTTTTGTACACAACTAGGTTATAATAAAGATAAAATTATAAAAATAGTTGTTGACATTGCAAGACAAATAACTTAGCAATACAGTGATTGGCAGTTGTATTTCATTATGACATTAACATTACCGACGTTGTGTTTTCCAAATCAAATTAAAGTGAGTCGTTGTAATTATACGCCTCTCACTCTAACGTATTGGAAAATAGCTTTTTCAGTGAGATCAAAGCAGGGTTGCTTGATTGCCTAATTTCATGTAACAACTCCCCTGAAGGTCAAGGAGAGACAATAATTGAAAAGGAAATGACAGTGTGTGGTAGAGGTAATAAATCAATCTATATATGCTTAATGCATTGATGTCGCTGTTACTGAATATTTTTCAATTATAAATATACAAAGACGACTTGCTGTATATACCTAACACTTGTATAAAAGGCTTTGGCATACAGCAGCTAGTATTACAATTTTGTTGTCTATGTTCTTTATAACGAGTATTATTTAAGTGTAGAATATAATTAAAAACCCAAAGCCACCTGCATGAAGTTCGCACAAAAAGTCTGCACATACAGTTCAAGAAATGTATAGCAATACATAAACGGCTTAGTTTTGGTTTTCGAAATAAAAAGACTGTTCAATAGCATATGGACAGAGCAAAATGTATAATCGTGAAAAATTCCTCAAAAACTTACCACTTCAATTCAATTCAATTCAATTCAAAAACATTTATTTAAACACGATATGAAAAATAGCAGCAAATTGCTGATGTGGTCGTGTGTTTACCAGTACAGTAAAATCTATTTACATAAGCTGTGTTAATATATGTAGTTTATATATAAATTAAATATCGTAAGAATGATAATAGTAAGAATATATATTTGTAAGAATATGACTAAAAAAAAAAAAAATTTAGAAATAGATATAGTTCAGATCATTATTATTTGTGTAGGAGGTAAAATCCATTACCTCAAGATCTTGTTGCCGTATCAACATTTTAAATTTATCATGTCGTTCCTCGTTTTTAAGATCGGTCGGTAGTTTGTTCCACAATACTGCTCCCCTAAATGTTACTGACTTATGCAGGAAGTTGGTTTCTGGTCTTGGAATAACCAACTTTTCTGATCCTCTTAAATTATTATCTTTCTTTGTAATTATATTCTGACAGAGTTGGTCTGGTGCCTCACCGTAACAACATTTGTGAACGGTGCTTAATACTCTTTGCTTATACGTACTGCTCAGTGTTTTCCAGCCAGTTTTATGCATCACTTCTTGGCTTGGTATGTCCCAATTCAACCTGTAAATTATACGTGCGGCTCTTGTATGCAACCTTTCTAAAGCTTTGAAATGTGTCTTACTACAGTTTCCCCAAACAGAGATGCAGTATGTTATGGATGGAAAGATTACTTTCCAGTAAAAATCTTCCAACATATGTTTTGGAAGGAAACCCATTGATTTTAACAAATTTAGTTTCCTAACGAATGCCAGTTTGACATTTTCTATGTGTCCATTCCATTTCAGCTTATTATCCAAAGTCATTCCTAGAGATTTTGCCTTCTTTACCCACTTCACTAAACTACCATTTAACTGTACTGGTGGTAGAGGACCTACGAAAGTTCCACGTTTAATGAGCATGGCTTCTGTTTTGGCTGGATGGACCGTCATTCCGTTTTTATAACACCATTCACTCACAAGGCCTAATGTCTCATTTAGTTTGAGGATCACTTGGTCAACTGTTTCACCTATACTAGTCAAGGTCGTATCATCAGCGTACATTTCTAATTCTTCATTATCATGCCGTGCACAGTCCGGAAGATCATCACAAAAGAGTGCGAATAATAGGGGCCCTAGGACTGATCCTTGTGGCACCCCGTAATCAACACTCTCTCTTTCAGAATCACACAGTCCTATTTTAGTAAATTGGCGTCGGTCACAGAGGTAGTTCCGGATCCACAACAACAAATTTCCAGAGATGCCTACCCGCTGTAACTTTAACAGTAGTTGGTGATGAGGGACAGAGTCAAAAGCCTTCTTAAAGTCGATGAAGACAACTCCCACCACTCTGTTGCTGTCGACTGCTTTCCTCCATGTCTCTGTCCTATGTAACAACAGTGCTTCCGTTGAACTATTTTTCCTGTATGCCCACTGGTTTGGATTTCGTAAACCAGGATTGATATCAATATGGTTAACTAAGATTTTGTGTACTTCCCTCTCCATTAATTTGCTTGGAGTGCACAGCATGGATAATGGCCTATAATTATCTCTGTCTGTCTTGTCATCTTTTTTATATGCTGCTGCTATTCTTGCCACCTTCCACAAACTAGGTAGGGTAGCAGTCCTTGCACTTGTTTGGAAAATATCTGTCAATGATGGTGCAATTTCTTCGGCAGCTGCTTTCAGCAAAATCGGTGGCAAGTCGTCTGGGCCAGTCGCTTTGTGTGTATTGAGCCTTAACAAATTTTCTTTTACATTCTCTTCCTGGATTTCAATTTCCATAACGGTTGGGGATATTCGATCGATGAGCTCTACTGTTGGCACGTAATGGCTGTTCAGGAGTCCTGCTAATTTTTCTCCCGTAGTTGCGAAATGCTTATTCAATATATTTGCTATCTCTCTATCGTTTGTGACCAATACGCCGGTATCTGATTTAATCGCACGAATAGTCTTCGTGTTTGATTCTTTCCCACTGGCTTGATTTAAAATTTTCCAATACTTCCGTGTGTTTATTTTTTGACAATTTGCAAGCTCCGCAAAGTAGGTTGATTTAGCTCTCCTTAATTCTGCTGTCACCTCATTCCTCAACTTCCGATATTCTTTCCACAGTCCTTCGTTATTTCTTTCTTTCTTTGCTTTCTGCAGTGCCTTGTATCTCCTGTTCATTTTGTGTCTTAATACACCGCTCATCCATGGCAATGTTTGTCGTCGAAGCTTAACTTTTCTTTTTGGCGCATGTTGTTCACATATATCTTTAAATATATCTTTCCATACTGAACATTTGTCTTCGACATCTTCGAACATTTCACAAGTAGACCATGGAGCAGTTTTTAGATCCAACTTGAATTTTTCTTTCTCCATTTTCTTGTAGTTTCTTATAGCTACTATCCTGGGAGGCACCTTTCTTGGCTTAAAATCCATAAAGAAGGATACTAGATTATGATCGGATATTCCAGTGTCTGCTGTTTTAATATTTTCCACCAAATCGGCTTTATTTGTAATTATCAAGTCGATCATTGTTTCTGTGGTAGACGTTACCCTTGTGAAATCTTTGTTTATGACGGAACAGTCAAATTGAACAAGCGCAGACATAAGTTTTTTTTGTAGTCTCAGCTCATGTTCGTGTGCTGTTTTGCTGAAATTGACATTAAAATCCCCTACCAAAACTAAGTTCTTGTATTTGTACCAAGCTTTTTCTATAGGTATTACTATATCTTCAAAGAAAGCCGTATCATCCGGGGGTCTATAGAATGAACCTATTGTCACCGAGCTTGATTTGGTTACTATTCTTAGCCATATAGCTTCTATTTTCTCATGATCCAAATGTTTTAAGTGTACTGCAGTCAGAGTTTCCAATACAAAGACCACCACTCCACCCCCCCTTCTGCCATCGGGACGATCTCGTCGAATGGTACCACTACAACATTATACTTCGATCGCCTCAAGGTTAAGCACATTATGCTGTGAATTTTCACATGGCAATGCATGGATTGAACTCGTTCAAAATTACGTATAAAATATGAGTAAAAAGGTAAAGGCATAGTTTATTGCAGAAATATAATATGACTTGCACGGATTACACAAACTGATCTTGAATGCACTTTTCATTCTTCGTGTTTTAATCTCTAATTACCATTCTAAACTGCATGAATACACGAATACATTCGTTCCAAAATGTTTTACTTCACACAATTAATATACTATTTCGTCAGCCTCTCACCATAATTGCCCATCTAAGCCAAATTCATTTTTTTTCTTCTCTTAGTCAGTGTGTACCTATTGCCTCATTGCCTGCATATTTTGTAACGGTTCTTAAACTCATTAAAATTTAGATAACCACATTTGGATACTCAACCTTGTGTATGAAACATGAATTTTGGCTTGAAAATATGTTGCACGAGCGAGTAGGACACTAAATTTTCTAACATTTTTTAAATCATAGAAAATAATGAAATAAGTTAGGGAATTATGCTAAGAGTTATGTTGCAGCTATATATTTACGATAATATTTTGTTAAGTACTTTAGTTTTATTTTTAGCTGCGCGGCAACAGGCTGTCTATACGCTTTAAACTGACATTATTGTATGAAGAAACAGGAAAACAATCCACTGACAAAATTGGAATGATTAAGGTCTGTGAATACCAGAAAGATGTCTTGTCCATGCATAAATTACATCTCAAGTTTTGGAGGATTAATTTATGCAGCATTGTAATATAACACATCGATTGATATGTTTAAATTCGCCGCTTTTAGCATGGTTAGCAAGGTCATTTTTTCCTGTAAAAGATCTCGACAGTTAATTGCACTACAAGCAAATATTTGCAATGTAAATTAAGAATAATTGGCATATTTAACTGAATTTTGTTGTCGTTCTTCTCTCGGACATGACAAGCAATCCTTCAAGTCCTATCTGTGAACAGGCTAATCTGTTTGCATGCTACTAAGATCTGTTCAGCATACTTTTATATTCAAAAGCCAAGAGAAATCAAATATAACAAATATTTGTAGCATGTACGATTCTCAAAATTGATGACTGTACAGAAAAAAGTGCGAAAGTTGAAGTATGTAATTGAACACTTTGCCGACACCCCCTTAGATGATGAAATTTTTAACCGTCACGTGACCAGCTGCAGCCATGAAGAAAAAGCCTGGGTACGATGGTGACCGTTACAATGTTGGATCATTTGATACCGACGTTATAAGGCGTGGGACATTTGGTCATGGGCTACGCAAATGGCTTTATGTGCATTTTCCTCATGTAAATTTCTTTAGATTAATCATAATCTTTTACAATTGGACATAAATGTAAGCAACAAATTATATATGCAATTAATGGTAAAAAATCTTATCATTTATCTAATTTTTGCTGCCGGGTAAAATGACCGGGAGGTAAGGAATTTCATCTTCAATTTTTCTGATATATGGGGACATTTGAACTGCAATTTTAATCATTCAGTGGGAAATTCCAAAATATGCAAATTCCCGTGAGGATGCCCGAGACGGGGTCTTAACAGCATAAATTGACTGACCTCTGTTAAATTTAATACCCTTGGACTATATTTGAAAGAGTTTTCAAGATCCTCGTCGCTTTGAATGATAATTTTTAACCAAAACAAAAATTAGCTTCGGGTAAAACAGCATTTCAACATGAAAAACAAGTGTCGCATAGCAGCGATTCAAGGTTTCAAAGACATAACCATTACTAATATAACACCTTCTCTATGTGCAGTAGTTTCTGTGGACTCACGTCGATCCAAGGCCTTAACTTAACCCCTTGCATAAATTCTGAGGGCTCTTTCATAAAATTCTAAACCCTTTGATGAAATTCTGAGGGCTCTTTCATAAAATTCTGAAAGCCTTTTGATAAAATTGTGAATGCTTTAAGATAAAATTGTGAAGGCCTTAAACAAGGTTCCGAAGGTTTTCAATATATTTTATCAGGACACACATTGATAACATGCAGCTTTTTAGTTGAAGAGTTTATCCTGTATAAATATTCGTATTATTATTATAATCAAAGAGTTAATTCAAGTAGACACTGATAAACTACCTGTTAAAGAGAGGTTTATCATTGTAATTTATATATCGTTAAAAGTTAATAAAAGTTTCCATTATTATTATTATTATTCCAGAACTAATGTCATACTAATATTTTATATAGAAAGAGTTAATTCAAGTAGACACTGATAAACTACCTGATAAAGAGAGATTTATCATTGTAATTTATATATCGTCAAAAATCAATAAAAGTTTCCATATTATTATTATAAAACTAAAGACTGGTTTTATATTAATTTATGTGACTACCATAGAAAACCAACGACAATACTTGAAAAGGAAATTACACTGTATTGTGGAAGTAATAAACCAAACTATGGCTATATTGATTACGTTCAATTATAGATACATAAATAGAGACATGCTGTATATATCTGTCTTATATACACGGTTTTGCTATACTATGAACTGGTATTATACTTTTGTTGTTTATGTGTTCTACTATATATAGGGAGTATTAATTATTGTACTTTTTATTCGTGAGTCGGTTTTCTTTGAAGTAATATCGAAAACTCTTGACGTATGAACTATGAAGTCTTTAAAGTCCATAGACTCTTGTTGGAAAACCTCCTTAATAATGAACTATAAGTAATATAACGCCTTCGAACTTGGGCAATAAGTGATATGATTGAAAATAGATATCACTTATATTGCCCTCGTTCGAGGCCATTAACTCTAACATATTATTAAAAATTAAAAAATGAGAGCCACCGGCATAAATATTAAATTTAAAGTTATTAATGAACATGCGCTTACACATTAAGTGTTCATGTACAAGTTACTGCAGGGAGCCTCAAGGAGCATGTATAATTGCTGCGAGCGAAGCGAGCGGCATTATATTCTTGACGGCACACGATTTGAAAATATCATTCGAGATGATCTTCTGAATCCGCAATGTAATCTTTCAACTACCCGATTTAAGAGGATTTAAGGATATTTTTCATTGTTCAGCAGCGGGCGTTATAAAGCTATAGCTATGCGCACGTATGAGTTTAAGGTAATGCAACTACTGTACTCTATACCTCGCAACATTCCCTTTCTATTAGAAATTTCTAGTTTATGAAACATTTAGAACGATGTAGTGCGCGTCAAAATTACGTGTTTTCAAAACACGATGCTGATTTAAACTTACCAGTGGAATAATTTTTAACTCATATGTTAAGCTTCGCTTCAAGGTTCCTGTATATTATACTGCGAATCTTGACGCATGTACCTCAAATGATACAAAATGGTATCCTTGAGCTGTGAGCAAGCAACTGAGGTGGAATGTTGTGAATTCTTGTGACAGCGTCGAAGATGTCCTTGAGGGAAAATTCATTTTGTGCAAGAGGAGAGAGGAGTCCAGATAGGGTTGATACGCCGTTGCTGTCGTGTCGATAATTGGACGAAAAGGTGGTAATACGCCAAAGAATTTGTGTGTCTTTAGGAGACCGTGGGCGCGGGCTGGTCGAGTGGATTGTGGTCTGATGTTCTCGTACGTGGAATCCTCTGTTTAATCCATTACGTTTATTGATAGTTCGAAGGTAACGCCGATTCGTTTAGTCAGGTAGCAAGTCCATGGTTTAATCCGAAAGCAAACACACGCTCTTCTTCCGGGGTAAGGGTGTCGCCAGTCAGTTTGGTCAGAATGTCAATACTAGGATCGAACCAAATACCGATCGCGCCCGTTATAACGTTCCTGCTCTAGGAACGAATCAGTGGAACGACTTAGTTGTATACAGCTCCATAAGTCGCTCAATAAATAAGATGTTCCTTTCACGATTTTGCATTTGTTTTCTTTTTGCAATAATTAGTCTTATGTCAACTATTAATTTTAATTTATTATGTGCTACGGCTAAGTCAAAACGAAGTAAAGAATGTGATTGTACTGTTTGAGATGTAAGCGTTTGCTGACGTGGAAAATGCTATCCTTCAAAAACGAATTAAACAAGTTTGAGGGAAAAGATGGCAAATGCACTTTAATATATATTGAAAATACTTATTGCTATATTATGTTTTACAAGAAACTCATCCTTTTTCTCAACTCATGAAATTTGGATTTTACCATTAGCTATAATATATACTCATATGTAACACTAGCGAAACGTTAGCAATTGTGAAACGTTAAAATATGAATTAACAAATACATGATTGTACAATACCATGCAGCATGTCACTTGTATAATAATTACAGTAAAAAAACTGTACTTTATTTAGAGGAGAACTTGAAAGTTGAAATTGCAGTGAATCGATCGGCTTTGTACAAAGCGTTGACATATCAGGTGAACAATTAGTAAGATATAAAATATATTATGCATGCAGATACAGCTCTACAGCAAGTGGACGTATTTGCATCAGCAATAAAAACAGAATGCCGAATTGGCCCTATATAAAACAGGGAAATATAATCTCTTACATGGCTAGGACGATATTTCGAAAAACAGCTGAAAATTGTTAACTATTAAACGATGAAGTGGTCAAGTTGAAGCAGTGCATGTGAGTGTGAATCGTGACCGATAGATTAAAAATAGATATCGTGTATTTCGTGAGTACCTGTATGGTTGTATGACTATATGAGAGATCGTTAGCGAGATAATCCATGGGTGGCATAAATATCAGCATTTAACTGCCTAACCTTTTGTGTTCTGCACAATATATAAATCACTACTTCGTGACACGAAATGTAATCTTAATCACTATAATTGCTATTTTAGCTCATCAATATATACTGTATACATTTCCGCCCGGAGTGTCAACCGAATATTGTCACGAACATTTACAATACAGTGTATATATATTGCATGCGGTTTATATATCGATAACAAATAGCTAGTAGTGGTTTGTTTCTTGCTTCAGAGTTACACTGACTTGCCACTTGATGTTGACAATTTTAGGCCAAGAATTAAGGTGAATCGCAATATTTATATCATGAACTTACTGAAACAAATAGTATGTGTATGGTTGTTTTATGTCGTCAATGGAATGATCCTCGTTGGACTTGTCAAAGTCAAAATACAGAGTACTGTACGAGAAAAGAACGCAAGCAAACGCGATAATCGGTTTACAAGAGATAGTACTCAAACAGGATCATGGAGTGGAACAATATCCCAGACAATTTTTATAAGAAAAAACGTGATTCAAATGAACCTTCCAAAGCAATTGCTTGCACGTCGAATCGTATTTGTCAATAGAATATCCGTGACGAGAGGTACAGTATATAGTTTTTCTCTGCTGTTCAATACAGTATATTTAATATAAAAGCTAGTTACTAGTTACTTTTGAGGACATATAGTATAATAGAAAAATTCAAGCATAAGACTTCAACTATGTACAAGTTTGATACAAGTTCGGTTTAATAATGGGATTCTATGTATTTCAGGATTATGCATCTTGTTGGACGAGAATCCAGTCGGGTGGCAACTGCTTCAAATTCTTCACTCTGTGCTGTCAGTGTCTGTTGTCATATTCTTCTCTGTGCAAGTTGGAGGAAAAATAAAGTTGCTTGTGGAAAATCGCTTTACCTCTTTACCGATTTTACGAAAACACCACAGCAACAAGGCACTAAATTCGATGGTGATGTCGCTATTATTTCTTATATTGGGCCTAATTCTTTGTATTCCACTTTGGAACCTGTATCTAATTGGCCTCGCAGATCAAGAAGACCAAATACTAGAAAAAATTTCGCATCAAGCGATCCTACGAAACACATCTGTTTTTTACTTCATTAATATGGATTGGCTACTTGTACTTCATTTTTCTTCCGTGAATATTAGTTTTCTCTTGACTTTTTCGTACTTTTTTACCACAGTAATTGAGGAGTTTAAACAAAGATATATGAGTCTCCAAATGAAGTCACAATTGTGTATCTCCAACATATCATGCATTGTATAAAGTCTAGCTAGATACTGTACAGCAAATGAAAGTAGACATGCAGAAGTTTATATGGTAGACGATAAAATATTTTTATGGTGACAATGCGAAGCATAAATTTTTAATTTTGTATAAAAAACAGAAGAATAGATTCAGGCTGTGTATTTTAATGAGATCTAAGATACTCTACATGGCCAACAATAATGGGCTGATCAATGGTCAATGACCGGCCAAAAATGCTTGTTGACCGACCACGTTTTTACTTTACTGTGGTCATTTTGACCGGCCACATTTTCTAGAGCAAGAAAGTTTAGAGCAAGAAATTTATTCCAGAGCAAGAAAGTGACTTTACCGACCTTTGCGCACGTATATTAAATTGCATAAAAAACTATGTGCACGTCACGTAGTGCTATACTGTGATATGCATGCAAATCAATAAGAACGAAAATAAAACCACAGTAAATCAAATAAAGTGCTTGTCGAAGACACGACGTTTGAAGAAGTTACACAAAGCTATCAGATTGAGACACACGATCAAAAGGTAGATGAAACAGATGAAGCGTTTCCATCAGCAAGAGGTTTGTTCCATCTAGTACACTAATTGGAAAAAATATACAGTGGTAATAACACAAACTGCTTGAGAGCAAGCAAAAAGAAATTTAATTTTTCTTTTCATCTAGTGCAGACTATTGAGACTAACTGTATTCAGTTAGCCTTAACCAATTTGCAATTATTGGAAATGTTGATGCAGTAACTTTCGTCACCATGTTAGGTGCTAACGTCAGTTTAGATTTTCTCACCAGCGCCCAATAAAAGCAGGTCATTACGAAGTCCAAGAACTATATTTACGTTTCAAATGTCAAGTTAGCTTCACTTCGTTCCATCAGCTGTTAAGATTTCTGTCGCTGTGTCAGTTATCAATATCGTATGTTCAAATTGCGCTGATCTAAAATGTAGTAAGACAGACCACTGTCATATACCGATGGTTAGGTATGATGATATGATCGTGCTGTGCTTTAAATATTCAAATTTATGATGTTTTGTATAATTATGAGAATCACACTCCAAGCTGAGTATAATCTCCCCCGCGCCTCGATGAACGTGAATTAACTTGGAGTATGTGCGATCTTCATAATTATACCGTAGAATTTACCCGATTGAGATTTAAGAGATTAGTTCCTAACCTGCTACCGTCGCAGGATACACATGTCCAGCCGTCGTCGAGAATTACGAAATCTGGAAAACCCTCACTAAGAATTGGTTCTGGAAGATACGTTAAATCATCAATTGATTAGGAACTTGTGTAGGGTTTTAAAATGCTTTGTAGGATCGTAGGTAGGATCCTAATACGTTTTCCAGGATCGTAATAAAATGTGTAATTCTATGACCGAAAATTTCTATGGCTCTTTCTCGTTTAAATTTTAAGGAAACATAACAACATACCTATTGTAAATGTCATCCCAGTCTTCATTTTTTCTGTGTGCTCGTTGCCTGAAACAGCCAAAAATAGCAGATTATAACTCGTATGATATGGTGGATAATCATGGTCAATGGCCGTTATTACACATTTACCTGTAAACCATCTGTAAATTTCAGGACAATATAGGTAAGTTAGGCAATTTTTCAACATTTATTTAATCGGGATATTTTTAAATGTATATATCAATTTGACTTACTGAAATGTAAAATATCAGGTGGACCATGAAAGTAACGACCAATTCCATGACCAATGAAATTTGGAACGACTTGCAGACCATTTTTGTTTGCTATATAACTAAACAATATCGATTGGAAGAGTCTGTTTAAATCCTTCTCATGCACGGTCACTTTAAAACCAATTTTGCTGGATCCAAACATTAAGCTCTTCGAAAGGTGTCTAAATGATGCTCCTGACGGACGGTTTTAGGTTATTAGAGAGTGGTTATTATTTATTAGGGGAGGTAGCATTTCCTTGCAAGAATTTTGCCGACCCATCCTTTAAAACGTCTATTCCTTGCTTTACCAAACCCCAATTTAGCAATTGAAAACACACCCCCATCACAGCCTCAATCTTGCAACCAGAAAACAAAAGAAGTGCAAGGAGAAAAAAGAGCAGCACTCTGAGCAAAGTTAGCAAGAAAATGAAGATATTCTAGATTAGGGAAAATACATACGAGGAACAGGACAATGATCGATAGTGCCTCTGATTAGTATTATTATATATTTGTTGTAACGACTGCGCCATAAATATTGACGGGCCCCTTGTAGAATCTCAGTAAGCAAGAAGTTGAAATTATTTCAATACACTGCATGTGAAAACGCAGATCAGTTGAAAAAATTAGTTACTTCGACCATTTTTGCTGTTAAAACCAATAAATCATTGACCAAATATTTAATGCACATGAGACAATAAATTTATATTCATTTCGTTAATTTAATCAGTCTGTTTTTACATTTTTTAACACAACAAAAAGTACCTTATAGTGTTCCCGATGGACGAGAATCGTTCATTATTTTTGCACACTGAAATAGCAGCGTAAAGGCAATCTTTGGTAATTGATACAAGACGTTTTGCTTCTTCATCCACAGTACCCAGCAAAAATGTCTCTGACAAATCTCCGTGAAAACCATTTAAATACACCTAAATTGAAACGTCTTCTTGTAAACAATTGTGAAATATGGCGAGAAAAGAATACACAGACGTTTTATAACTTTTGACCAGTGCTTTAGCACTCTCATTAGTGCTGTGCAAACTCCGGTTTTTTCACCTCCGGCTCCGGCACCGGCTCCGGCAAAAGAAACTCCGGCTCCGGGAAAAAAACTCCGGCTCCGGCAGAAAATTTTAGGCTTGTGCAAATTTGTCAAAGTTGGAAATTTTTACAGTTTAAATAGGAAACGCCTTCTTTGTTTTTTATTTAACACTTCGCATTCTTCGCATTAACATTTTGTAATATGCATGATGCACGGTATTGTATTTGCAAAAACAAGACGCAAGGTCAATGTGGTTAAAACTTTTTATTATCAAACTTAATGAAAGCAAGTTTACCAATGTTTCCTGTTACAATGTTACCCGCCAAAGGAAAGACTCTGCTCTCAGACCTTACTGATGAGGGTAATGTTTCAGTTATTCTTTAAAACACATATTCGACCTTTCATGTTGACAATAATGTCAATATTGTAAGCATAGCGTTGCAGCGTTTGATGAAATTTTTAGGTAAAATTTTCACATGCTTTACCGTCTTGCGGACGTCACAGTTATACAAAAATAACATAAAATACAATAATTATAATTTGTATGTTTGTGTCAAGCTGTATTGGGCTGTATTTACTTTTTCTTCGATGGAGTTAGTTTTTCGTTGATCTATGATAGAAGTTTGCAGCACAAATAGGTGCTGCCGGAGTTTTGCCGGAGGTGAACAAACTCCGGCTCCAGCTCCGGCTCCGGCAAAATGGGGCAAAACTCCGGCTCCGGCTCCGGCCCTCCGGTGCACAGCACTAACTCTCATTTTCCCACATAAAACAAAGTAGGAATTCTACGAATAATCTATAAACGCATGGCAATTCTTCTAAAAAATACATAACAACTCTCGATAAGGAAAATATTATTTAAAAAAAAATTCATAAAGTAGAACCTCATTCTTACGGCAACCCATTGTCAGTAATCTTCCAAAGAGAACATTCAAAGACTTTACTCATTTACACAAACAACGGACGTCGCCAAATGTCTGCGACATATGAGACTATAAACCTTGCAATGCATGATCCTTAAACAATTCTTTAAACGAAACATAACATATAACAACAAAAATGACTCACTGAAACATCGACATTGATTATGTCACCATCTTTTAGTACTGTTCTGAGAAAGGAAAGAAACTAGTATTACTGTTTTATTAATAACTAAAGAAAACACCAAAATAGAAAAAGTGCACGTGTTCGATACATGCAATGATGAGGCTATTACCAAAATTGAAGGCAATTGTATATAATTGAAAAACGAAAACGTATAACGATACACACTTATTAGGTATGCCATGACAGACGACATCATTCACTGAGGTGCAAACTGATTTGGGAAAACCTTTGTAGTTCAATGGTGATGGATAAACTCCACAGGAAATGGCAGCATGATGAACAACTTCATCAATTTCTTCCGTTGATACACCCACCTGGAAATGCATTTTACAATATTACCAAGACAACTCGTTCTAAAGCCTATTGATCTTCCAACGACGTTATTTTTCAGAAGTTATTTTACAAAAGCCATGTTAAACTGTGACAATTTGTGACAATAGGGATACAAAACTCTGGCCTGGAGCACTGAGAAAGGGTGTACATTTACAAAAATCTAAATGGGTCTTTAGTGAATCTTTTTACGATTATAGCATTAACTTTCGCTATATGCATGCACCTCTTACAGTAATGTGTACAAAAAGGTGTATTGTGGTCACGCAAAAGAGCTGTGACTTTCAATTGCATCTGAAATTGTAATAGAGGTGATCTAGTGGGTCTAGAGAGATGGTCTAGTGGACCGAGGCACACCATGATCACAGTTTGACCTCCCCCAGGTCAAACGGATCATCATATTCCAGTTCGCTGACCACAACGTGAAGGTGTTCTAAGCGCGGGGAACTACGGACAGAAAGAAAGGGTCAAGTTGAATCAACCAAACGACGAGCAGGACTGTGTGAAGAATGAAGATGTTGCATGATGGACAATAAGAAGTAAACAGAGACTGACCAGAACAAGAAGTTGAGCAGGCGATTGGTGCAGTCAATACCAAAGAGGTTGCTCGCGTTCATTGATACTAACGGCAGGTAGACACCTAAAGACCATCATTTCTTACGTAATAGGAGAATGAATTTCTTTGTGAGTTCAATGTAATAGGCAATTTAGACATCAACTCAATTCATTTTCATTTTTGCGTGTATACTCTTTAATTCAAATAATTCGAGCTGTTTTCTTTTGTGGTACATCATTAACTTGATCGTAGCTAAAATATAATCAGGATTCCTGCATGATTAATTTCACCAAGGTACCATTACAGAAAGAGAGCATAAACAAGCTTTCTAAGCTATCTATCAACTGAAAAAATTAAGTAGTTAATTTACAGATATATAATTATTTAGACATATACTACATGACCTACATTGAATTACACTTCTATTCATCTAACACTTTTTGGCCAATCCAACATTCCAATTTACATACATTACAAAATATGAAATGATAATATACAGTATAATGGATGGCAGAATGTGATTAAATTTTACATAAATAGCAATAGAAAATACCTTTACAAAGTCTTTAGCAATGTTCAGTACTTTTCTTGCAACTTGACAGGCTTCTTTCATGTGTTTGATTTCACTTTCAGTTTTTATTTCTGCATATGATGGTGATGGTGGTACAATACCAGTTAATGCATATGGTGGTCGTTTAATATCTGGTGGAACACTCTTTAATAATGATTTTGCATTAATATTTTTTCCTTTTTGTTGAAGCTTTAAAGAAGACAATGTCTTATTCTTTAACTTTGACAAAACATTCAGACCTCTTGACATGCTATTAAATTGTATAATGCTATGGCTCCAGTCAACTTATTCATTATATACAGATCTTCTGTTGAAGAATCTGTTTGCACCATATGATAAAAGGAAGCCTGATAAAATTAACTCAGTAGTGATCTTTCCAAGGAATGAACCTAGAAATGTGGATGAAATAATTAGTAAAATCACACATTTTAAGCTTTGCCAGACAACTTGCTACAAAAGAAGTTAATAATTTATATAAGTATGAGTTTGAAAAATTGAATGGAAATGGTGCAGGGTAAAACAATTAGGAGGATTCAAAAAGTTACTCAAAAGGGAGATTTAGTTAAAATAGTTGGTGACAACACTCAATCACTTCTAGTCACTTGCTAGTTGTACATTAGACACATTGCATGTTGAATAACAAAACTTGGATTAGCTGGTCAAATTACGGTGTTATGTCCTTGAAAGTTTATTGACATAACACCTGTGTGGGAACATCCTCCTCTGAAAAAATGTTGAAATCTTAACCCAAAAAGGTCAAATCATGGGAGAGCTATATTAATTGATAGTTATACAGAAAATTTTACTGTATTGCAAACACAATGCTTCCTTGGGTCATTCCAATTAATATCCATACCTCCCCCCCCCCCTGTGGAAATTTTCTTGCCCAGCAGTAAAAAAGATCAAAATAGCCCTCAGATTGCTCAGAAATTTGGAACTTTTCTATTTGCCATATTTTTCAATTTGTTATTTTGGAGGCTTTCTGTTCCACACAATAATGTATGGGAAAAAATTGGTGTCCCCCACATAAAAAATTCACCGTCCGTGTGACATGCGACTGTGACGGTGTGACCACAGGCACCCAACAAATAGTATGAGTCATGCGTTACTATGCTGTGACCTGTTCTGGCAATGCTGCACAAGACTGCTGCAAGTTGCAGCTATTAATATACGCGTTTTCGAAGAAGTAGGCTTTATTTATACATAATGCTAACACTAAAAGTTAATTAGGCAGTAACATAGATGAAATACAAAACATTAAAACGTACCATTACCACTAGCTTGTGTAAGTTTTTTGCTCAGATTTAGAACACTTACATGAAGTACCCGTGGCTCAGGTGCAACAAGTGGACTCAAGTTGACTAAAATGTTTACAAAGCTAAATACTGCAAAAATATTTCTAAAATCTTTTTTATAATGAAAAGTCACGCAAAATATTTTTCCATAACAGATTTTGCAATACAACGTTACGCTGGATTTTAAAACAACAATGTGCCAAGGTGGTGTAAAACCTCTGTCAAATAGAATATTGTTTCTCATATTTGGCTGTTTGTTGATAGCTGTCTTTTCATTTCACTACATACTAAAATTCAAAGGTAATTGTTTTTAGTTAGGTTATATTAGCTGGATCTACAATAGCACTCGCTAATGTTTATCGTGTAATTGTCTACTCCACTTTTTCGTGGCCCCCCTCTCCTGTGGCCTTGGTGGAAAGTTTGTCAGTTGCGCCAGAGATCTCAGGCGTGGCATACAGCTAATGCAATATATTTTGGTGCGGGAGAATCACAATCTCTGGCGCAGGAAAAGCGAACTTTCCACTATGGTCTGTGGACGAAGTTTTCTGAGGGGTTGCTTGAAAGCAATTTTTGAGGGGTTGTGACTGTCGGCTTACTTTCAAATTTTGGAGGGCTTTTTTAATCTTTTAGCACTTTGATCTTTTTTGGAAGGGTTAAAAGTTTTCGTCCATATGGAGGATAACAATGGAATGGCCCTCTGTCCCTAGTATGCGTGAAGCTCTGCCAGCCAGGTAGCATGTCAATTGTAGAATACTTGGCCACATAGGGTTAGGGTAAGTGTTAGGGTTTGGGTTAGAGTTTATGTAAGGGTTTTAAACTGCCCAGGTATTCAATAAGGACTCCGTGTACCTTTGGAAACTTGTTTCCTATCTATGTTTACATCCTTCACTGGTGTAACTAGCATGGGTGAGTTTCATGAACTACCATAAGATCTTTACTGCAGAACTAACAGCTACACAAATAAAATTTGGCTCATGTTTTTGCTGTATGATATGAATTATCTCAATTGGTCAATTCTTTGGTGCAGTTAGCTGAGATAGATTGATCCAAAACATTGTTTTTGCTTAAAAAACTGGCTTTAGAAGGTCTCTTGGCATAGGTTTGAAACCAATTTTGGCATCTAGGTTTTGCTCTAGCATAGGAAAGCAAACACACTTTATCTTCATTCCTCACTAGTTTTGGCACAACACTACATTAAATTTGAAAAATTATCAGCTCAAAAAAAACACCCTGTGTAACTAGGACTATACGGCCTGTTGTGTAGGCATATCATGCCTATTGTCATCATGCCCGTCTACTAATTTCTTTTGAAATTGACTGTTTTTAGGTTTAGTCTCCCCCTCCCCCATTATCAACATTTCATAATTTTTACTTGATATTTTGGTAGGTTATTTCAATCCATTGCCTCCTGTTTTCAAGCCACTCAGCACTCTTCAGTATCATAGTCGTCATGACACAAAGTCTGGTGAATGTCTAAAGAACTACTTCGAAGATATATTGCTGGTTATTGTCTACCATTTCCCGTTTTATGATTCCATTCCTTTGCTTAAATCATTTTATGAAGATGTTTTTAAAGATATTTTGATTTGTGGTAAAGTGTCTGATCTCAACCATTATATAATGGTGGTTGATGTTGGTCCAGGTTTTTATGGTTATGAATGTGCTGCTGAGGCAATACGCAGGTAATGTGTGTGAATAGGAAGATATTTTATAACAAAAAATTACTGTTTTTAGGGACCTATAGACCAAAGACAACCTTAGCCATGGGCCGTTGAAAAATTTTTCACATGCTTCAAAAGGAGAAAGTCATGCTGTAATTCGCACCAAAAATCACCTGTGTAAATAGGCCTTAACAAATGCACATACTTTTACTTAATTGATTCCCTATTTGACTGTAGGTATCCTGGTTATCGTGGTTACCTGTATGTAAATGATGACATGGTTGTGAACTGGTGGACTTTCTCTGAACTTGACAAGGAGAAATTCTGGCAAGGTGGGGTTATTATATCAGGCGTTGACCACGTTATGGGAAGCCGACCAATACCAGATAACTGGCCTTGGTGGAAATTTAAAACTAAATCTGCCGAGGCTTGCGAAGACTCGTACTTAGAAATCACGCATAAATATCGGTCAGGTCATCAATTAAATGTCACAGAACTGGTAAATACACACCTTGTGAACGGTGAAGGGGAGAAACGTTGTTTCCGCATGTGGTCTGATTTGTTTTATGTACCCAAGAAGTTCAGTGATCAATTTCAACGACTTTCTTTTGTTTTTCATAAAAATCGAGTGTTCTTGGAAGTTGCTGTGCCGACCATTATGAGCTTCCTAGATTTGCGAGATTCATGGGAAAAGCATTATGGGGTATATCTGCCTGACAAATATGGTTCCATCGATTTTGCGGACGGAAAATTAGTTTGGAAAAATTACAACTATGATATTAATTTTATCCATCCTGTAAAGTTCAGTGGTGATGTAGCTAAGACTAACAGAGAAATGCTAAAAAATGATATAATTCCTTACTCTAAACGGTTTACAAAATGTTAGAATGTTCAGGTAGAGACAATTCAGAAGGCAGGAACTTGAAATACGGGCGAATTCATGCTATAGTGGACGTGCCATGCCCAGGCTATAGTGTACGTGCTTGTTACTATGGCAACCAGAGTGCTTTTCACTCCGCGTTTTTCCACGTATGTATACGCACGAAAAAGTTTAAACTCTTTCACAAATACAATTACTAATGCATGTCAAATTGTAGGGAATCCTGAACTTCCCCCATGAAGACCTTTGCTTGTTTCAATTGTGATGTAGTAGTAGATTTGACAACTTAGGTGGGTCTACGTACGTGTAAAAACGGTTCTTAGGCTTAAAAGGTTTGAGTCAGAACAAATTCAACAAAACTGCGTCTTGAAAAATTGAATGAAAAAGTTGAAGACGTATTTCTAATGATTTGCTGTAGATGTTACAATTCGAACCTTACTATATAGCACTAAAGATTGAAGATTTTGGTAAAATAAAACACCAAAAATCCTCGTAAACACGTACGTAATTTTTTATTCTGCCAAAAACACGACATGTTCGCAAACTTGGAGTCCTGAAACTCAAGTTTTCTCAGTCTAGCATCCTTTTTGTGCAATTGAGCTGATTCCAAATACAAAGTTTTCCTCGCTTAACGGCAAAAGAAACCAAGCAAGGCCCGTTTACACTGCAATTTCAGTTGCGATTTTATCATTTTGGAGGATGTGAAAGAGTGGACCAATTAATTGTGCAGCCATATAAGATTTCATAACCTGAAAAATTTGTAACTCATCGATTTCTTCACATCCTTCAAAAGGAGGAATTCGCACCGTAAATCGCAAAAAATCGCTGTGTAAACAAGCTTATATGTACGCAACACAGAATCTCCATCATCTTGGTGATTTGGAAAAGGTTTCTCGCGCTGATAAGCAAAAATATCCTACGTTAATTTTAAGCCGGTCCTGCGTCAGTATATGTGCATGGCGAGACCCTATATAACGGCTGAAATCTGAGCCTCGTTACAAGCGTACTTACGTTCATAAGAACTACAATAAAGTCTACAATAACAAATCAAGTTTAAACAAATATGGGAAAATCACAGGGGAATGCGATAAACAAAAAAGGAGCGTAAAGGTCAGTTGTACATGTATAAGATATATGCCGCTAATACTGATCTCTCCCCCAAGGAGACCATTCAGTCAGGTATAGAGTTTCCAGTCTGAAAGAAATTTTGTCACAAATTGGACATTCTAGCTAGTTGGCTATTTTTAAGACATTTAGGTTTGAGAGGCATCAACCTCTATTTCATATATAAGCAATGTACATCTTTGTCATGTATCCCAAAGTAAAATTCTCATTAAAAACCATGTACCTTGGCCCTTAAATGGACATTTGATTTACGATTTCTCATGGACTAATACGATTACTAACTTTTAATTAGCTCAATGCATGTAGCTCAATGCATGTAGCTCCATCACAGTATATTAACAACAGAACTAGTTTGAGAAGAATCAAAGACACACTACACGGTGGAACAGTTAAAACTCTAATACAAGCTCTTTCGGGTACTTTTGCGTTCAAGCGCCTAGTTGACGAGAAAATTCAGTTTGAATTTTTTGTTTTGCTCATTTATTTATAATCATTTATAAAAAAAGCGATTTGGAAATAAATGGTATGATAATGCTTGTCGTTAACCTATATATCATGTCAATATTTCGAGAATTTTGTTCATTCAGGGCATCCATGGATAACTGGCATTCAACAACAACTCACTATGCAAAGTGTGAAGTAATTATCTGGCAAAACAACAAAATCAAACTGAAATATCACAACAACAAAGCACAGTGACATAAAAATATAAAAGAACAAATGTATTATAGAATAAATGTATATATTCTTACACATCATCCAACAAATTTAAAAAAATCATTTCATAGAAAGACTAGTTACTTGTCGAAGATTAAAACTCCAAAATTTCCTGTCAAACGTGAGGGGTCCGTACTGTATAGGTTTCCGACCGCTCAAGAACCAATCAAAATGCTTTATTTTAGGGGAAGGACCGCTGAGAAACACTTGCTATATAATAATTACTGATATAGTACTTATTGATAAACGGTTAGGTGCCTTGCACGGGATTTAGAGTCCCGTTTGCACTCTTCCGCTGGAGATCGTTCAGAAAGTTATATAAATATATTACAAAGTTTCACACTTCTGGGCTGATTGTATAAAGACTAATGATAAGAAACTTTATTACTACTTTTGCCACCTTGAACCTCTCATGATTACAATTGCTTATTGGAGCGAAGATATTGTGTGTTAGGAAAACAGGTGCTGTGTATCAGCTAACAATATCACAAATGTTTTAGCAGTTATTTAAAAAAGACGACTTCGAGATGGCATTCGTGCCAAGTAATCAAGTATGTTATATCGACATTTTTGGTAACATAGTCGACGGCACAAGATTCCTAAAATGAAACTACTCGGAAATTCGACGTGAAAGGTAAATCTCTGATATTTTACAAAATTATATCAAGAACTCCGTTCCAATTATATAGATAATGATCAATACCAGATTGCGGTAAAAATGATATCTTCATACATATAGCAATGTAATTAAAGTTCTAAAATGAAGTCGTTTTTTATAAAAGACGTCGATATAGACGTCGAAACAACAAAAGTGATTTTTACAGAAGTGTCGGTTGCGCTGGAAATGTTTATGATCAAACACACTATACTGCCCTTTTCCGCGAATTGGATGTGAACCGTTGATAGCTGTATTGTGATGCTTTTAATCTTAGGTTTATGCTAAATTAATATTGAGAACACGTTTTTTCAAGTGTGATTTTAATAAACTTGTTGTAACTTGATGAAATTGACAAATTTGTTGCAGCTTGCAACAAGTCTGTGGCATTTTTTGATGTGCAATATAAGTTTCACTGATATAGATTCACTCATCACGTGAACGATCCAATATGACAGCCGGTTGCAAACTATGACTGATGTACTTCCGATATTTTTTGTTGGGACATTACGATGCGCTGTCAGATTTTAATACACATATCGACGCAGCGGCGGAATATCGATGGGGGATTACATATCGTACATATCATATTCAGATTTTTTGTGTGCAGCATTCATTTGAAAATGATTGAACACAAATGTAGTCAGGGAGGCAGAGGTCATTTTACCTACCTTCTCGAGGGACAAATCCATTTTGCTCTTAAATTGTCTGTTACATACCTAATATAACAATTCTGAATGTTGTTTGGCCGAATTTATCTTGTGGGCTTCGATCAACACGTTTTTCTTCAGTTTTATTATAAAACTATTATGTGGTCAAAAATAGCAAACTTTCAAGTTCATTCATTTGAAAAATGACTTGTATCATCAGAAAGCTTATAAAAAACAACATATAAGACATCATTACGGACACCCTGGTTTTTCAAGCTGTTTTCGAGTTATTGCTGCTTCAAAACGAGAAAATGTCCTAAAATGATGCTAATTTCCTGGGCACTAGTCTGAAAATAAGTTTTCGAACGCTCATAACTCAACAAAAATGTGGAAAATAAAAGTAACCATAATAATGTGTTATATGTAGTTTTTTATTACCTTTTCGATAACGTAAGTGGTTTTTCCTAGAAATGAGTCCGAAATTTCGCCTTTTTTGACAATAATATACTTTTATAGAAAATTTAAGAAAAAACGTGTTGGCTGGAGCCCACAAGAAAAATTGGGCCAAACAACATTCAGAATTGTTATATTAGGCATGTAACGGACAATTTAAGAGCAAAATGAAATTGTCCCTCGATATGGTAAGTAGACATGTATTTTTGTACCTCTGCCTCCCTGACTAATGCATCAGTATTACAATTTATCATATGGCTTTCAAGAATCCTGCATTCTGATTGGTCCGCGTAAAAACCCGTATTCGGACAATGATTCGGACCGTAGTCCGTATAAAATTCCCGTATTCGGACCGCGCTTTTTCCCAGTGTTTTTAATCGCACTTTTACCGCTTGTAATATACTTATTAATGAAATTAATGTTTTACTGATATGTTTGAAAACTTTATGTGTAAAAAAATGAAGTTTTGTCTTGTTTTAACTTTTTGTATTCTAATTAACGAAACCACAATCGACGTCATTTAAATACAAAATGTCACACTAACTCTGAAAATGACTGCAGGCCATATAATAAACGGTTTATTGACCTCGCTTGTTCCTTCTGTATCGTCAAATATCGGACCTCGGGTTTTTTGGTACTCAAAAACCTCAGTCTGATATTTCACGGTACAGACATCACGCTCGGTCAATAATCCTTTAATAGAGAGCTTAAAGGGAAATGGCTACAAAAAATTTTATTTTCTCATTTGAAAGAGACTCTAAAATAATATATAGAAGTCTATTACAAAATTTTTATATCTGTTTTACTTCGGGAGATATTCTGACCTAAATAATCGAACTGTCCGCCATCTTGGATTAATTTTAACCTCATTAACAATGTTTTAGTGACGTCACAACAGGGATAAGCGATTCAAAGCTTCTCCTAAATACCTACCATCAACAGAATATTTTTGAAACCTTTTCAATCCGTGCTGAAATCCAAAACACTTACTATGTGTGTGGTTATTGGAGAAAATTAATCATTGTGTCGTAAGAAAAAAAATTGCGTGACCCAAGTTGTGACGTATCATGCATATTTACAAATATCCAAGATGGTGGACAACTAAAGATTTCAAGTCAAAATATCTCACCAAATAAGGCAGCTATAAAAATTCTGTAATTGACTTCTATACATTGTTTTGGAGTCTCTTTCAAATAAGACGATAAAAATTTTTGTTGCCATTTCCCTTTAAGCAAGCGACGTTTTTGTCAACACGGACGGCAGCCGGAAGTAAGTTGCGTCGTTGTAGATGGCGAATGATGGCGTCAGCCGTTCTCGTTTGAAATCATGAACTTGAAAGTTGACTGACTGCCGTTGTTGATTTCAAACGAGAACGGCTGACGCCACCACTCGCCATCTATAACGACGCAACTTACTTCCGGCTGCCGTCCCTGTTGACAAAAACGTCGCTTGCTTAAGCTCTCTAATATTACCCCTGCACGGGACGACCACGCATTATATTCACTAGACATAACTGACAGTCAAAAACTGCACCTAGTTAAATTAATGGATAGTTTCCATGCATGTAATTTCTTGGCTAGACTTGTTACAAGTCGACTCTTAAAGGCCATATAATAAAATACACACGAACGTCTATTTCTTGGCCGTCAATCTGTGTTTCTGTAGGATAAAAAGTAGAATTTTAAGTAGATTCTGTTGTAAGGTAAACCAATATTGCAGACAACATCTCTATCATCATTAATGAGACGTGTGCCTGGGTTTATTCATATCAGTTTTGCAGACGCTTTGCTTGATATCAATTCTACATAATTTCGTTTTTTTCGCCATTCGAATTACCATCTTCGCATATCAAAATATAAATTTTGAAACAAAAAGAATCAATTGTACACAATTTCGTTTCTTTTGCCATTCGCTCAAATTATCATCTTCGCGATATGACATTACAATTTCCCGTTGGAACAAACGCCTACTAACATATTGCATATTTAATCATTTGTTCAAGTATTTTCTCTAAAGACAGGCCGGGCTTGTATTTCTTTCTCTATGTATTCAATTTTTTGTCGAAATAACACCAAGCCAGCATGTATATCATCTGCCTGCATTGCTAGCGATTTTAAATCACTTCAAATATTTACATACCCACAGTAAAACTGCGTTAGTTTAGTTTATAATTTATATGTTCAGCAGCAGATTTTTTTGAACTTTGTGGTCCATATAATGGCCAAACGTATTTTGAGGAAGGCATATTAAGAGAGTCGTGATTTTTTTCATGGTAATTAGCTCTGGGTTTATTCATTCAGTGCCATGCAATCTTTTATTTCTGGTACCATTCATCTTCATTCTTCATTGTCATATCATTTCCTGGTTAGTTCAGAATGGTGGTCTTTCCTAAAAGAGATGATCATTCACCTTTAAGTTATGATAGAAAAACTGTTAACATTTAGCTACCAGCAGATCGTTTGAGCAAAATCCACAGTCTTGGTTTGAAGCATTTGAATTCAAATCAATAAAGTCTGGTTCTCATAATCTTTGATGGTCGTCGTATCATTATCGGCGGCAATCATTCAAGGGGAAATTCACAAAACATATAACTGCTTATATGACCGCTTTCCATCTTGTTTTTGGCGAAGCCGCCATTTTCTAGAACTACCTCCCTGTCACAGGATTTACGCTAGTGTACGTTGAGAATTAAAATATATACCTGCAAAGTTTAGTACTAAATAATCATTTGCAGGCTCATAAGGAAATGAATATTTTGTCAGGTTGCCCTAGATTATCTCGTAACAATAATGGTATTTGGACACCCACGAATCTTATAGTGAAGTGCCGAAAGTTGTTTTAATTCATAATTTAATTTCCGATTTGAAAATGAGTTCGTCTGAGTTCGTAATCATATCAAATTTAGCCCAAGATTTTAGGAGAGCCGTGTACATATAGTTGATCAGACTAATAAATTCTGATCAGTTTAACTTATAAAAATATTATAGGTACTGGTATATTTTACTATTTATCAAAATATGTAGATGGATCCTTGTTTGAAAATCGTTGTTTGCTTAGTAACAACATATTTTCAGCAAAAAATACAAATAATATGACAGTATTATTTTTTATTATGTGGTTATGAGTGTTTTACCGTAAACTAAAACACTCGTATTTTCTATATTTTCACTAGTGAAGACATGAAAAAATTAAAATTTGTAACGCGTGAAGAACGCGTATGTTTTTCCGCGGGATTTATATGTTCTCTGTTCGCTTGTTTCGACTTCTGACCATATAATAAAAAGAACATTACACGGTAGCTTGAAGATATGAATATTATTTTCTCGGTTTGAAAACAATATTTTAGTCACTCGCTGCGCTCGTTCGTAAAATATTGTTTTCAACACTCGAAAATAATATTCATATCATCGCGCTATCGTGTAATATCCTCTATATATTGGTTACTGTTATCGACTATAAAATATGTTACCAATCTATCTGCATGTATGATATTAAAACACAACTATTTTTGATAGACATATGCAACGATAGCCTGCTCGCAGCCCGAAATTTTGAGGGAAAATTACAAAATTTCCCTCAAAATTTCAGGCTGCGAGCAGGTTGATGCAACGAATAAATCAGGTCACATGTGTTTACCATCTAATCATGCAATTGCTTATACTGAGTTATGGAAATGCTCGGATTAGTTAAATTGGCCAGCATTTGATCCAAAATAAGGCTAAACAGAAAATGTTTGACAAGCGCCAGCGCTCCAAGAATGTAATCCATATTATCCATACCAATCAAAAAAGGAAACATTAGCAACAACTTCGCTGTAACAAAGTGCTGTCATGAATCACAACCATAGACCCATACGTGGTAGTACTGTAGTACTCTTATACAGTCCGGTTTTTCAATCTTGTCAGTCTTCAATCTCTCTCACTGCCTGACTCTGGTTCATTATTTTTGAACCATTTCCTAACCTCAAATTTTCAGGCTGATCATAATAAAGGTTTTGATAATTTGTTTCGGGTCAACTTCAGTAATAGCTTAGTGTTTAATGTACGTGGTCCAGCACACGGTTGATATGGCAGTGAAACGTACGACTATATTTAGAATATAGTTACTGCGAATAATAGGAACCGGCCTTTACTTTAATCTAAAAATTATTTGTTTTTCATTAGAAACCAGGGAACTGTACAAACCTGGTGTAAGTTAAAAGTTACTTAAAAAGCAATAAAATCGAGATGAAATATGGTTTCAATATTGAACACCTAATAATACTATCCAAATTAGCTGATTTGAAAATTAAAGGGAACATTAAGAGGGAAAAAATATTCTGAGGAAACCGTTACGATGCAAACGGCTTAGGTACATTTACAACCTACACACTAGTAAATTAAACAAATGCGCACAGTTCTGCAAAGTGCAAACGCCATTTATCAAAAGCAATGTTCACACCATTAGGTCATCAACAATTTTCGCACTATTCAAAGAATGACCTCTATGCTCTTTCGGCAGATCAATGAATTGAAATAATGAATATGATCTCAAGCTAAGCAGATAGCGTTCATTAAAATGCGCGCTGTGTAAACCATGTCTGTTACTCATAACACGACAATGCGCAGCTCGCTTGGGGAGTTCCACCATGTCCATCATGAACCTCATTGTCCTTGTACATCGTGTTTAGCTAATAGGATTATGAAGTTTATTTTAGTTTAGTGTTGATAATCATAAGACCAGTTTGCAATTTTCCTTTAGGTTGATTTAAACCCCAATATCACTTTGATCTCTCCAGAAAAGGTCGTATCGTCGCGCGCAGATGTCGTCCATATGACGGGACAACCCAGCGAGCGATTTGCACAAGTGCTCCTCCCGCACTTGCGTAAATTTCACACAAGAACATCAAATGAACCCAACATTTTTCACATATTCATTTTAAGGGCGAAACGGAAGTTTGCCTGAATGTGCCGAGTCCTGAAAGTGCAGAAACCCTAATATAACAAAAGCGCGCTTAGAAAAACATAATCATACATAAGCGCATTAATCAGACTATCAATTATCGCAATCGTGCGCGAAAGGATTATACTTACCCCATGATATGATATCATCTCATCGCTTCATAAACACCTGCTACGTCTTGTTTATAAAATTATTCTCAGTGTTTATGCATTTAATCACACAGTTCGGAAGCCACCTCACCAACATTGTCTCCACGATCAAACATACTTTGCTTTTTTTGAATTCGCGTGAGGCAGCATGCGAGCAGAAAGCAAACTATCATCCGGTCATAAGACAATGTTGGCGTTAAGAGATAACACAATGTAATTGAATAAGTAAATAGCACGCTCCTCCCGATGTCTTGTGTGCCAGCGAAATGATAAACGTGTTGCCATTTGTTGCTTAGAATTGCAGGTAAGGGAAGGAAAATGTTGCATAAAGTTATTTGTCAATTACGGTGCGGTAACCTGGAGCAAAATGGATAGCTGCTCATGTGATTTGTTCAGTGACGATCTAATATTTTTACTCTCCTTTATTGACATATTTTGTAGATCTCAATAGATACGGGTCAACGTTGATCGTTTTATTGGCTTACATTTAAAGACAATATAAAAAATTCTTGTGGATTAAGCTTTTGATGCAAAATCTTCATCTGCATTTGACACAATCGTACCAGTCGTTTTATTTTACCGTAGCAACATATTGTTGTTCTGGTTTTCATATACGAATGCGTAGGTTTTTTTAATTTTTGAAAGTACTCTCAAAAGGGCCGCTTTATTGGGAAATGTCACTAAACTATACCAATAGATAATGTAAACATCTTACCGATTTAAGAAGACTCAAACAAAATGTACAAATTCTCCCAGTTGAAGGAGACACCGGCACAGCGATACTGTCTTTAACATCAGAATTATTCACACACTGTGACCCACTAACTAACAATGTACCTAAATGGGATATATAACTTGTTGCCAAACGCAAAGTTTCAATCTTTGAAAGTTTTCTGTCGGATGGTTCAGTCGGAATTAGCACCCTGAGTGTGCTAAATGCAGCATTGACACTGTGAGTTCTGCTTCGTTCCCTTGCGTTCGCCGCCTGACGTTGTTTACTCAGACCAGTCAAACGCGATCTACGTTTCTTTCTCTTCCCAAGACGGTGATCATCATAATCATTTATTTCATGCACTTCTGTTGGAGGAGTATTTTCACGCAGTGTTTTATGGCTGTTTCTCACTTGAATTTCCATCTGTGCGGTAATATATCATCCCAATGTTCGGCACTTTCTCACTAATTTGTCAATATTTCTTCGAGTATGAAAACAACCGCTCACCTCCCTCCGGCTGATATATCCTTTCTCTATATCCTCGTGTGATGTAACCCTTACTGAATTTTGTGCGCTATTGCACACGCATTATTCGGGGACCACCTTGAGCCAATCAAATGTCAAGTTAAAACGACTAAATTATCAGTACAATCCAAAGGGCTGTCATGTTTCGACGGCTTGCCTGTTGCCATAAGTTGATCGCTTACAGCTGCATCGTTCAACAAGTCTACGCGACTTGTACTATTATTAAATTCTTCGCGTGGTGTCCTCCACTTGTAAAAATAACGCGAGGGTTATAACTGGCCGCTTGGTTCGGGTGTGAAATACCTCATCGCTCTTTGTCAAATTCTGATTATTTCTTTCTTTTAGTAGACAACATCGCGCAATTCGATACAAGCATCCCATTCGGAAACCAGATTCTGATTACTCTATATATTTTGTTCACGCAGGTGGAACTAATTAGAATAGTCTGCGCAAATTTGAGACACTATGTCGGCACGTATGTCGGCTACTTCTCTCAGAAGGTAAAAAGACCAACTCTAGAATTTTTATGCTGCCGAATTTTCTAGATTTTATACTCACTTCATGTGTCCGAAAGAACCTAATATAATAAAGTACTTAGCTGGTACCTGACGTGAGCCACCCTTCCTTCGTGCATTTCACACGCATGCCTGCCAAAAGTTTCTCGACAATAAACAAGACAATTATAAGACGACTGAGCACAGTTATTTAAAAATTTAAACCTATATAAGCTGAAAGTTATTGAATGTTTTTTGCAAAATATCTCGTCGTGCCTTTAAATAAGCAATTCATAAATCTTATCCCACTTGATAGAGTTGATGGTCTTTGAAGAACAGCAGTGCGCTACACGCGCAGAATATGAAATAATCACATTTTTAATGACTCTCGGCTGATTTACAACTCTTAGACGAAATAATTTGTGGTTTGAGCAGGCGAAATGTTTTTTTGAAAAATATTTGTTTTTATAGGCCCAGTCTATTGCAGGAACATAATGAGCCTGATCGTTCAGCATCATTCTTTCATGTGCGCATGGTCCATGATCAGTCTCTTGTGTTTTTATTTGTTGAGCTACAATTGCCTACAAACTAGTTAGCGGTTACGTCAGCGGCAATTGCTTTCGTGCGCGGCAAGCTTTATAGTTTATAGCTAAGCCACAAATTCTGGTATGCGACTGGCTTAAAGATGTCCTCTTATTATATGCTTTTATGGTAGCCTGGCCATGAGTTGGTAATTTATCCAGTCCTATTGAAGGGCAAAACCGGAGTAATCGTGAAATAAATCATCCTCCGCGTGCAGTGTTTTGAGAAGTCAAACTGGCAATTACGTTAATTAGAATATTAGCTCCGTTTCCGGCCTTTTACGTACTTTGGCCATAATTCAGTTTATCCCAAACTGGGACCTTATTCAAAAACTTGAATGCACACAAGATTTCTATTATGAAACTATTTTCATGTTGATAAACAAGATTTTGCAAAGATGGCTTTATTTTTTTCTTGGAAGTAGAATATAAAGCTAAATTATTTGTTATTGAACAGAACGTCATTGTACATAATTAGTGGTGACATGGTACAGTGATGGACTCTGGTAGTAACAATTGTAGTAAATCAAACCAGCTTGTGGCAAAGGTGACAGGTACTAACAGAAATGTTACCATATTAACAAACTTGGTGAAATTCATTAATGAAGAACTTATATGATACACAAGAGATACATATTTAATCAATATCTGTAAATAGGATAAAGATTTTCCCCTGATTTGCATGAACTATTATTCATTTTCGAACCAAACTAAATGCCATTCATTTCTTCGAGATTATTAAAAAAAGTTTTCACTCAGACATTTCACAAGTGCGATAATTTGATAAATCAAATACAGATCTGCTGCTCATGCTTTATTTATTACATACAATTTCAATTTTGTCATTTCGTGCATATGTAAGGCTAATTTAACAAGTAATATCAGCGATTCCTGGAAAGAGACTGGGAATGAGGCTGGTTCAAGGTTGATTCATATGCAAATCCCATTGCCAGAGCACCCGATCCTCTGTCGATCTATATGCCAATTAGTTCTCGTACCCAGCCTGTTTATCAATAAACCTTGAGTACGAAGTTCAACAAGACGTTTTAAGATTATGTTTCAGCAAATGCAGTCAGATATCACAAAACTTCTCTGTTACATCTTGGTTGTTTTAGCACCGTACTATGGTTATTTTGACAGCTATTTAGACAGTCTGTGGTTCTACGTGATGTTCATCTTAATTTCTTTTTGTATATACAATTTGGCCTTGATGACAGACGTACTTTGCTGCCCTAAAATTCGCGGGTAGGGTTCCCAAATTTAGTTTATATACTCACAACAAATATCCACTTCCAAAAATGTATGTCACAAGCCACATGCCACTTGTTATATGATATTATTAGTGGTCTATGAACTTAAATATCATTGTCTGCCACAACGTACTATAATGTCAGTAATTTGTTGGCTGTCACAGTACATGAATATATAGTGTCACTGATCTGTCAGTTGTCATTTACAGATAGAGGAAAATACATTACAGCATTATGACTTAAATGACACTAATGTAACGTTTTTTCCAATTTTTTTATAGGTTTTCGCGTCTGAAAGAATAAAAATGGCACAGACATTTTATGTAAAAAGTACTATGTTTAACATGAACAATGCAATTTATGTTGTTGCATGTCCCTTGACAGATCATGAAATAACAAGAATATGATAACTTGATTGTGTCATCAAATACCTCACACAGGCGGTAGAAAGCTATCACGTTTCAGACCTTAAACGTTCAACATTCTTATTCGTTATACATCATAGAGAAGGATATACTTCCCATTCATTCGTACAAAAACTTCCCATCTAAAAGCTTAGAACAGTGCGCAAAGTTGAAGAAAGAAAAAATATGGCTACGTGTAATCGAGTATTCGTTCGCTCTACCTTGGTGCTGATTTTGAGCAGTACATTGTTAAAGACTGTCAGTCCATGTTCACCTGATCCAAATAAACCCTACCGAAGTATCACGGAGTTAGCAATACTTGCGCCAGTTGTTGTTGTAGGGCGCGTATTGAATATTTCAATTGATCCCAAACTACAATTGTTCACTGAATATTCGGCTTGTTTAAATGTGACGGAAGTCATCAAACAAGACAAATCAATATCTATTCCACAAACCTTTTGTACCAGGCGATTCGGGACCGAAGCTATGTGTTTGGCTCATGTATATCCGAGTGAATCTTACGTATTTTATTTGGATAGCAATCTTCAGACAAGATATGATGCTCATTTTTCAGCCGTGAGGCTTGCAACAGATTTTGTAATCCAACAAGCTCGCAGAGGTTACTGTGAAGTGGGAAACTCGACAAATTGCGGTAGGTATGAGTTATTTTTTTAATCACCACTACATTACCTTAGTATATCCTCGTAGTAATGGTTAACTCTGCTTGCGAGATCTTGACTGTGATTGGAAGGAAAAAATCCACTGATAAATTCTCCAAATTTCATCTTTACGCCGCGTTATAATAACCCAGATCTTCTTGCTGTGCAAGAGTGTTTGTGTTGCATCTTTATAGAAAATAAAAATGCTTCAAGTATTTCAGTAAATAAGAGTTTTTAATGATTTCCTTAAATTTCCGTAATGTTTCCTTAAACATTGCCATTTAGGTCTTTTGTTGAGTCCCGATATTTACTTTAATTTCACATGTCTGGGAATTGAAATATCAGTTTTAGGGGAACTAGGCACTTTCGTTGAATTCATGTCTGAAAATGCCCCACTACGTAGACCTGCAGCTTTTTCACGAACTGGTATTTTATGTTCATTAATTTCATGGAATTTCGTGTTTTATTGTTCACTGACGCGGGTGGATGGGATGGATAAAGACTTGCAACTTTGTCAGTCAAAAAGACCAATTTCTAATTACTAATCTTTCTGAAATACCGTTTTGTGAATCAGTTTTGTGAATCACAGGTGCAAATAACGCTTTCTAAAATCTTCACCGAGACTTGCTAAGTTATTTGGGCTACTGTATGTCATAAAATAAAATAATTCTGTGGTTTGGTTGAGAAAAGCTTACAACAGGATTACTGTCACATTATGGTATACCGGGCCTTAGCTATTGTTTACTTTGTTTTAAATACCAGTACGATTCAGGTAAGAAATAATAAAAGGATTGTTTAATTGTTATAAAAAATATTATAAAAATATTTATAGTAAAAAATGTTCAACTATGCTCCGAATTTATATTAGACGACGGATTTCCATCTAAAACGGGAAACTCGTCGTAGACGGGTAACTCGTCTTGATATAAATTCGGTAAACGACGGATTTTCCGTCTTATTTTTTCCGTCCAGCTTTTCCGTCGTTTAGATGGAAAAGTTGGGCGAATTTCTCGTCATAGACGGAAAACTCGTCTTAAATTTATTTCGGACGAATAAACCAGGTAGATTTTGCGTAATCAATAGCCTCACCATTTAGTGTTTCTTAATTCTATTGGACCTTTTGAGTTTTCTCTCCGGGAAAACAACAATTTTGTAATTTGTACCCTATGCTTCTGGCCTGGAAGTGCTGTATAGCAAAATTTTCACTTTAATTTAGTAGGAATAATTCTGGAATGAAGTGTTGTACTCTGAGCACTCATTGTACTAGATACCATTCGAAAACATGGCAACTCGCCTTAGTCAACAAATGAAGATATGGCGCATTTAGTTTCGGCATGGTGGAAAAGACGGAGTGCGGAGTCGGAGTACGAAGTCGGAGTGCGGAGTGCGGAGTGCGGAGTCAAAACTCATGTTTAAAAACATTATTATTAGACTATTTTGGAGTCTCCCCCCCTAAAATAGTCAGAAAATCACGACAATCATTTTTAGCAAGAGAGGGCATAAAGTGGAAAAGACGGAGTCTAATAATAATCGGACGCAAGTTGTTTATAATCGAATCTGTCAATGTCTCAAAGGGAAAGGAGTGAATTGCTAATCTATTACTCTTGCTAAAAATGATTGTCGTGATTTTCTGACTATTTTAAGGGGGGAGGGGGGACTCCAAAATTGTCTAATAATATGTTTTTAAACATGAGTTTTTGACTCCGTACTCCCACTCCGCACTCCGACTCCGTACTCCGACTCCGCACTCCGTCTTTTCCACCATGCCTTTAGTTTTCCGTCCAAAATATACATCAGACGGAAATCCGACGAGTTTTTTGTCGTAGACGGAAATCCGTCGTCTAATATAAATTCGATTAATGAAAAAAATTGATGGGAATTAGTGAAGATAACTGACATATATAGCACGCAGTTTGTAAGAAACTGACTTGGGAAACGAATTAAGACCTTGACTTTCTCCACGTGTAACTTATTTCAAGTTTTATTTTAAAATATTAGTTGCACCCAGTCTGAAGATTGTTCCGAATAAACTAATAAAAGTTGACGAAGGAAAGAGTGTAGTTTTAACCTGCAGTGCAACTGGAACCATACCTTTTGTCGTCACCTGGCTCTACAAAGACGGCTCGGATAGTCTGCCTCTGTATTCGAATGTTTTAACGAACGGAAGTTTATCTCTTAGCAAAATGTCAACAAAATCTCGAGGAAAATACACATGTGTGGTGAAAAATGCTGCTGGTTCTGCTTCCTATGAGACAAGAATCGTTTTAAGTAAGTAGAGTTTTTATAGCATTTTATAAATTAATTAAATTTATTATCAAACTCATGATTACTAAATCATGAAAAAAAGTACATGTTTCATTAGTGTTTGACTGTATAGACTGTGAAATCATACTGATTTGCATAAGCTTTCCTGCAATTTTTTAAGTTTTTAACATTTATTTTATAAACGTCATTTGATAACATGAATGCTTGAGGGTATTTGATAAGAAATTTACAAAATATATAGCCATTCTGTATCAGTGTACACCATAGATATCTCATATACACAAGATAGCGCATCTGTATATCAAAAAATGAAGCCAAAAATCTCAGCGGTAACCCTCTTATAACAATAGGCGGCGGCCACATTGGTTGTTCCCACTCATCAAAAAATGCTACAGAAAATTAATTACTTTTCTGCATTTGTGTATGAAATACTTTTTAGCTGCATAAAAGAAGATTTATTGTGAGCTTTGTCCATTTCCGCAATACAAAATACACAAATTATCATGCTCCGCATCAACTCTGTGGGAACGCCTGCGATCCGGCTTCAATTTTCGCCTGCCCACAGTGCGGCATGCACCATCTAGTGTATATGAGATATCTATGTATGGTGTACACAGATACTCGTGCAAAACACTTGTGTCTGTATATAGATACTGATACAAAACGGCCATTCATTTATTTAATAGCGTGGTTCTCTCTTGCAAATGTTTGAAGTAGTATTCGTCTATCATGAATGAGCGGGTAATTTAAACATTCTTTTAGGGTTTATATATTGTGGTGGTGTTTTTATGGCAAATAGAAGAACAGATATTACGTCACCAAATTTCCCTGATCAATATCCTCCTGACAAGACGTGTGTTTGGAGAGTATGTCCGCCTCGCAAGCATCGGATTAAATTTAATTTTAACATGTTCCATCTACATGAATTGGATTCTATTACCATTTACAATGGTAAGAATCATTTGAAGAGTACCGTAGCTTAATGACTGTATACAGACCAATCTATTTATCGTACTGGATGTAGATGTTGCCAAAATGTGTAGATATCTATACTCGAACGCTCTTACCACCTTAATTTAAAGAAAAACTACGGCATATATATTTTTACTTTTACCACGTTGTAGCCTAAGGGGTATAATCCAGTGGCGGATCCAGGGTAAGTCAAAATAAATTATAGCAGCTCAATTTCAAATTCAAAATAAGTTTATAACAATGTCATAGGTTATGAATTTCAAAAGAATAAAATCTAATCAATGAAGTTGCTTTGAAGGTATTTTAAAATGTAAATATATCCTAAAATGAGCTGTGGTAATTTATTTTGACTTACGCTAGATCCGCCACTGTATTCTGTACAGTACACGAAATGTATAGGTTATTTCACTACCTAATGTAAAAATCGCCGTTTCGAGAGAGCGAAGACCCTTCCTTCGGATAACTTCCCAAACAGAACTTCCCGACGAAGGGTCTTAGCTCGAAACGTCTATTTTTAGACTACCGTTTCAGGTGATGAAAGAAGCTCTGCCTTTCGTGTCCTATATTAACTGCAATTAGGTATACCTACACTGGCAAAGTTAGTTCAATATATTCTACATGCTGTACTCTCGATGCTTGTGTACTCTCCATTTTGTTAGCATTCTGGTATAATATAACACATACGTGATTCATTTTCCGCAGAATGCAGAAAATCCCGTGAATCTTGGAGGAGATATTGTGGTAGTGTCTCCCCTGGTGAATTTGTATCACGATGCAAAACCAAATGCGTACAATTGAGAATGGATTCTTCCATGAAATATTCATCTGCACCTCCTTTTACTGGCATAAATGTGACTGTGGAACCAAGCCTCGAGAGTAAGTGTTCGTTCCTACGATCATAAGGTTCATTTTCTGCAAGGAACGGTTTTTTTGTCCTATGAACTCTCGTCTGGAAAACTTATAAATACGGCTATATCAATTATTTTCAATCTCATCAGTAAAAATCACTTTGTTTAAACAATTTGTTTAGAGACTGATTTGCTGGATAGGATATGTTAACGTAACGCTATTTTTGAGTTAGCTGCTTTTTTATCTCTTCAATAAAAATCCCCATCCCGTAGATAGTGCTGTCCACCTTTTGTAGCTACAACCGGCCCCAAGCAAATAATTATGACTCAAGTAGGCATGTATAAAAACAATGACGCTAGAAACATTGAACTCGCTAGAAATAAAAAGCGACTTTAATTAAAACTCGAAAACGCTGAACTTTGATATGGGTTTTGAAAGTTACTGAACACGTTTAGAAAGTTTGAAAGAATTACAATTCTGCAGAGTCCGTACAATCGACCCCTCGTGGAAATCCATTTTTCAGGTATTAGGACTTATTTATAGCCATAATCATCATCGTTCTTTTCAGAAAGAACAAAGGCGTATGATGTTTTAAAAGATTATTGCAATAGTGATTTGGGTGAGTACAGTTCATAACATAAGATTGTTTCTTAGCTCGCTGATTTGAAGTTTATTCGTCAAGAATGCAGTCAATATTCAGAAATTATTTATATTTCAATTATTTTAACAGAAAAGGGCTTGCATGCAGAGTGTCCGCCAAAATGAACAAACTTTGTTGAAGACATTTTTACTACTGTTAGAGTAACTCATTTATGCACATGTTGCATTTTACTGTTTCATACGTTCAGTATAATGCTTATGCATTCAAAACATTACAATAGGAAAATTAGGAAAAGTATATATACTTTTTTAAGACTAGCTTTTTCAGTTCCTCAATCCCGGCTTAAGGATTAACGTAACAGTAACGAACTAAGTGCAGGTCATATTGCTGTAACTTATACCAATTCATTGCATGCTTCTTAAAATTATTTCATTTGTTAAAATTATTACGACAATGTGGCGACCGTGACGTCACATGAAAACGTCCTGCGTATGTTTGCTCGTCTGTTTGTTGATTGCCGCGCTGTATACGAGAAAACATATTTGGAAATCAGAGAAAAACGGTATAATGTAATACGAATTGCATCAGTGGTGAGTAAATTTTGTAAATGAACTAACATTTTGTTTATGTTTATTTTATCCTGGATGTAGTGGTAAAGGGAAGATACATTAGCCATAATCGTTGGCCGTTGAGCGGCATCAAAATTTTTGCTCTGGATAGTTTTAAAGAACCATACGCTCACAATACGAGCTATGATATCATGTGAGTATGTAAAAATATTGATTATATCATCAGTGTAGCTAAATGAAAATATGATCACACTCAACTGGCAAATCACTACGTTGTACTTTATTTCCTGTATAGGGTTTAAAAAAATGGATAAATTTTTCAAAGGAATATGCTTTGTTCTTTAAACACAAAAGATTTAAACTTAAGAATATCCAAACTGAACATTCTTCCGCGGATCACTGATTAAGGGTTGGAGATACAGTGTTCAGATAGTTAGCACACCTTAACTCCGTGACCATCCGTAACAACAGTCCTTCTTTATGGCAGAGATATTCCTGACTCGCTGTATTAATCGTAATCCATAATTACTTATCTAGGCGCGGATGGCGGAATGAATTATTTATTCCATGTTATTGGTGTATAGGTGTTTTTCTCCTGTTCTGTCAGCAGCAAAAGTTAACCCTATATTATAATCAGTGGTCAGCTTGATAAGTGAGAGGGAAACATAATTATTCATATATTCGTGTTCTGCGCAATTAATTTGCAATTGATATGAATATTGAATATGCCCACCCCCCTCACTTATCGAGCTGGAGACGCTACTGATTATCATTATTACAATGAACAACTATAAACACTTTGCAGAAAATCAAAAATAAACAACCATGAAGGAGAATTTTATTGTTATATGATATGAAGTTGGGAAACATCCCTGAGGGGCCTCGACATACATTATAGTCCCCCGCACTCCTTCCTTACCCTCTTGTTCCTATAACAAATGTCAACATAGTCTAAACTATGTCTTTTCGCTTTAGATACAAGAACAAAGACCAGTATGGTTGCCTCCAGGTTTATAATTTTATAAAAGATTACTTTTATTTCGCAACCCAAAATAGCAAAGGAATATTTACGGTCAAGAGTGCAATAGCCGATGATGGTTCAAGAAAAGCAACTCGTCTTAACACGGTGTTACCAAAATACAAGAACAATGAGTCCTTGTGCCGGCCCCAAAAATAAGGAAATTGTATGGGGAATTACACCAAATAGTTTTGATAAAATGATGTATGTAATATAACATATTGAGGATATATAGGTTTTTTAAAAACATAAAAATTATGAATATCAAAGATTGGTAAATTATACCAACCAAGATAGTTTAATGTATTTGAAATATACAAGAAATAAAATATAAAAGATATTGAATGCAAGAAATAAATATGTTCGTTTTTATCGTGGGAAAAGCGATGGACTATATCGCCGCAATATAAATTAACGAGTTGTGTAATAAACGCGGTTGCATTCGGCTACTTCACAGTATATCGAATGAACAGTATGGTCACTCAGCAGTGCAACATGTCCCCCTATTTTTATGCAATTGATTGGTCAGAGCAATAGCGGAACAACCAGTTCAGCATTTTTATTGGCCAGAAAATGCCAGAATCTGCACAACGAATATGCGTAATGCGACATACATGGAGACACAAACTTCAGAATCAGGGGCCGGTTGTATAAAACTCTTAATCACTTTTTTTAATCACTGTTTTGTATTAAATAGTTATTAAATACAAAATAAGTTGTTCTAATTGGTGGACGTTTGCACTAATCACAGTTAACTTTTAATCACTTTTTATACAACCGGCCCCTGATCATTATAATGGTTGAAAATTTATAGTCTAGGTCCCTGGTGTATAGGGTTTTGTATGCGTTTCATTTACCTGAGATAATCTCAACCGTTTTAGGGTAAAATGACCATGGCGGTCAACATGGCATATGTGCCAAAATCCGAATCCGGGACGAAAGTCCTCAAAATGACCCCGCCCTGAAACGGCAGTGTCGACATAGCTCTAACTTCAGACCAATGCAAGCAACAGCCTTTCTGAAGTGCCTATATTGTTTAGATTGGTTGCTTTTAGGGGTGGTTATTAGAAGCAAAACATTTTCAAAGAAAATCACCACTCAACATGCCAGGTCAGCAGCTAATTATGCATAAAATCACTAAAATCGCTGGCAGAAATTGAATTTCCATATTTTCTAAAAAAATTATTATAACATGAAAAACCATGTTCAATTGAATTCAAATATTTCAGATTTCAAAAAGATTGACATTATTTTGTGTTGATACATATAAGGCATTGTATTTCACTTAACTCCCGCAAAAACACGATTTCAGACATATTCTTCGTCTAGATCTTGTTTGCTTTTTTTTATCGCCGAGTAGTCGATGTATCATACAATTCTTGTACTTTTACATAATCAAAGATAACTGAACTGAGCGGGGAGTGTGAATATTTTCACGAATATGCACAGAACCTAAGTAAATATTTCATATTCTATTTTCATGAGTTTAAGATTCAAGCAATAAATATTTGCGTATGTTTTTATTTTCTTGATGATTTTTGACAAGAAAATGCAATTAGACAATTAACTACATGGAAATCCAATAACACAATAGCTGTGCAGGCACTTCCCGACGAAGCTCTAAACATCGATTTTCACTTGATCGTTCCTGGCTGTAACATTAGGAATAGTAAAATTATAGGCGGATTATTCGCTGTTTTGAGCTAAGACCCTTCGTCGGGACGGAAAGTGCCTGCAGAGCTATTGTGTGATTGGATTTTCATGTAGTTGGATTGTCCAATAAAATTCAAAATTTGATCGAAGTTTACAAAATCACCTCAGAAGTTCAATGGTATGAAGTAATTTTGAATTACATAATTTAAATGCACATGAAGACGAAGAAGCTACATTTATCGGCACAAAAGCAGCAAGACTTTGTTATGGCGGCGATTTTGGCTAATTGTCGAGGATACAAAATCGGAAATAAAGTAGACGGCACAGTCTCAGAACAATTTGAAACCGGGCATAATTGTTCTTCAGTTATCTGTGATTATGGAAAAGTACAAGAATTGTATGATACTTCGACTACTCGGCGATAAAAAAAGAAAACAAGACGGGAAAATATAGCTGAAATCGTGTTTTAGGATTGAATTGGACATGATTTTTCATGCTATAATAATTTTTTTAGGAAATATGAAAATTTAATTTCTGCCAGCGATTTTAGTGATTTTATGCATAATTAGCTGCTGACCTGGCATGTCGAGTGGTGATTTTCTTGGAAAATGTTATAGTTAGGCAATGTTTTGCGTCTAATAATCACCCCTAAAAGCAACCCATCTAAACAATATAGGCACTTCAGAAAGGCTGTGGCTTGCATTGGTCTGAAGTTAGAGCTATGTCGACACTGCCGTTTCAGGGCGGAGTCATTTTGAGGACTTTCGTCCCGGATTCGGGTTTTGGTACATTTGCCATGTTGACCGCTATGGTCATCTTACCCTAAAACAGTTAAGATTATCTCTGGTAAATGAAACGCATACAAAACCCTATACAGGACCTAGACTATCAGTTAAATTAACTCGAGTCGATTCCAAATTATGCATATGTTATTTAATCTGATAGTGAAATTGAACATAAGAAACAGAATATAAGAAATAATACTGAAGAAAATAATCTTAATTGAATAATAGTGCATAAACTTAGTAAAACGTTTGATTGTGACAGTGAAGAGCAGATCTTTTCTTGTTTTGCGTTTATCTGATCATGTTGATATCAAAGGAGTTTGTGTAATTTCAAATAATTAAATGGTTGTCTTTTTAATCAACAATAACTGAGATTTGCATACTTTATATTATTATCTCATGTTGATAAGAAACTAACATGCAAATGTAACAATTTATCTTTAACTATCATGCTAGCATGTAACTAACTGCTGTCAAAGGGTGGGGACAGATTCGGTTCGTGTTTATTGCAGAGCCATGTCGTCCTTGCCCTCCTTACAAGGCAATGATTGCAACAAGCTAATCCAACCAATAAAACCTCCATCGCGACTACGACAGGTAAATAAAATATTTACTACTTAATATCCAACACGTATTTCGCCTCTATCTTAACGGGGCAAAATATAAAGGCCCGGCATTCGATAAAGTAAATCATGCCAAGATTCTACATCTACTACGTACGTGAATTTGTATTTGGAGGTAGACTGCGAGCAGTCCCTAAAGGAAATGAGTTGATACAAGGAGTGACTGCAGACAACTTAGGAAGAAATAAGACACATGTTGCCCACATAACGCAAAATTCTCATCCGTGTCCGTCCGAAAAATCGTGTAGGTAATACGAGAATACAAGGAGTCTCTAAAGGAAAAGGAATTTTACTATTACGTATCAGATTTGATTGGCTGACACATCGATTTTGACCAATGGGAATTTTCCGAACCCCGCGCATTTCATTTCTTTCTGTGTTGTCTGCAATCCCTTCTTTCATCAACGCATTTCCTTTAGGGACTTCTTGCAGTCTAATTTGGAGGAAGCATCCTGAACTGGTTCTTATCGTATCTTTGTAATCGCCGCCAGCAAGCAACGGTCCGTGAAGCAGCATCCAAACGATTAGCCGTAATATCTGGAGTGCCGCAGGGCTCGATACTTGTTCCTGTCCAACGAGAACCACCTTTCCAACACCTTGAAAAATTTAAATATCACAACCTTTGTGGTTGATGTGAAGATCTTCAGAACCATAAGCTCCACACTCGATGCATCCTCGGTACAGGAAGATCTTACAAACTACGAAGTGTGTTCAAGCATAGACAATCTAAGGAATGGACTGGAAACGCAAGCTAAAGTTTACGCGACATCCGTGATACGCTTTACTGTGGAACCCTGTAACTTCACTTTAAATACATTTCAGGACTTCGTATTTACATATTTTAAACAAGAACAGAAATGTGAATGGAACTATCGACTTTTAAAACTTTTCAGAGAGATAAACGAGGCGGAAAATCACCATTTAATGTTTCCGTAAACCTTTTTCAACAACAACAATGGCGACATTTCTGCAGTCAAAAAGAATGCAAACATTCAGCGTCGGGTTTTAGCTTTGTTATATCCATAAAGAATTTTAAAAGTCGATAGTTCCATAGAGATTGCCGTTCTTGTTTAAAATATGTAAATAGAAAGTCCTGAAGTATATTTAAAGTGAAGTTACAGGGTTCCAAAGTATAGCATATCAGGCCGTATCACGGATGTCGCGTCAGCAACATTGATACTTTAGCTTGCGTTTCCAGTCCATTCTGTTGATTGTCTATGGTTCAAGCAATGTATAGAATAAATGTTCAGTATAAATGACATTGTATTTTGGAAATAGAGTGAAAAAGGTGAAATGCCAAAGAACGTTAATCCAGTGTGAACTGACACCATTCTATTGGATTTCGAGTGCTCATGCATAAACCTTTCAATTTCTCGATCGTATCAATTCAGTCCAAATTTACCTGAAATCCTCATAAGATAGCAGCAATATATTGAACTTACTAATTCCAACTTTGCTGTCAATAGTGAAAATAAAAACGTAGAATGACTTAAGAAATCTTCAAATGCTATCAGCAAACCTCCTTCATGAAATATGTGTAGATTTTAATTTTAATTCAAACTATATTTATCGGTGTTTTCATTATAGCGTATAAAACAAAATTTCTGATTACAAAATTCTGTTAATTTTCCATGGTCTGTAGAAAAAGTTAACGTGTGATAAATGCATTTTAATTTTTTTCGATAAGCGAATCGGCCAGAAAGTATTTCAATTTTTCATACTAATTTTAATCTGCGCATGCTCACCGGCTGAAGTGAAAAATAGGCTTTTCTGTTGTAATATATCATTATATAACATCTGCATCACCTGCATGCAACAATTAGCATATACATATATGCAGCTCATGTGTACTGATATTTCACATGCATTTGTACTACATGTCAGAGCTGGCCAGCATGATATATAAAGAAATCATAGTTTTATAGGTTTACGAGATATTACATGAAAAGTACTCCATGACAAAAATAATTCTCTCATCTATTTATCACATATGAATTTTAAGCGGTTCTTATATTACGGCATGTTATAAATTTCTTTAAAAATAAGGTTGATTTCTGAAGAAATTGGTCAGGCAAAGCAGAAATATAGCAATATTTGCTCCCTCCCCCCAATGAAAGTGCGAGCGTCGCTCTTGTAAATTTTCAACAGATTATCACTTCTATATTTATACACTTTTCGTGTTTTACTTTTTTCTGCTTTTGTTGGTGTCGGAGACTTCGCACATAAACGGAGTTCAGCCCCCTCTCTCTATTCTACAATCAACAACAAGTCATGCTAGAACATTTCACTACTTAAAAAACCTTAAAGCCCCGTCTTCAGAGAAATTCTTAATCGTCAAATTATGGGGTAGAAGCGTTAAAAACAAATATAATGATTTATTGAATTGCACGTAGGAAATGAAAAAACACTCATTATTCATGGAGCATTTGTTGATTTAGTATGCATATATATATATATATTTACTCGATTTTGATTGGTTAAGAACTGTGCCAATTAATCAGTAATCGGCACATTATGCCAATGAAAAATTAATCGGTACGGATACGAGCGTACGCAACTTTCAATTCTCGGATGAAATTTGTCAGCATTTCAGTGTTTTTATTTTGTAATATTTCAAAAATCACCAGGTTTATTTAACAAAAATGATTTTAATGGCCAAACCATTATCAGTGGATGAATAGACGCGCTAAGTAACTTTTATTTAAAGAGAAAATGGCAAACCTGGAAGTATTTCCTGTACATGTATGCTAATGTAAGCAATATGTGCACTGTGCATTTTTGCATTATGTAATTCTGTGCAATTAAGCTTTATATTCCTTGGCTATACTCTATGCAGCACTTCAAAATTGTGAAGATGAAGCTGAACATCTATATCCAGTTGATATTCTTGTGCATTGTGAATGTGATATTTACCCTAGCTGGAACAATTCTAAATTCACTGGTCATACTCAGTTTTTGGAAGTCATCTGTGCTGAAAAAGAAAATGTGCTATTTCACGATTATGATCTTGTCGTGTTTGGATTTACTGGCGGCGATAACAAACCATCCAGTTCAAGTGGTCTTCTCGGTTGTCTGGCTCACAGAAAGCTGTGTTTTACTGACAAGAATGAGTGCTTACCTTCGACTTGCTAACATGTTTATTGCTTTTTCTCTGCTTACAATATTGGTGATGAGCATTGAACGATATATAGCGACAGCGCATCCATTGTTTCACCGAACATCCGTTAATCAAACAAGACTTTTAATTCTTCTTTCATCATTTATTTTTTGTGATGTCACCATGTATGCGATTTCTTTTAACGATCGGGTCATAACATTCCCCACTTATCACATCATTTTCTATTCTATTTTTTCTCCTCTACTTATCTTCGTCAACTACAAGCTGTTTAAAAACGTCGTAAGAGCACGAAAAAGCAAAGCAATGGCACAGAAAACGAATGCCAAAGTAAACAACATTCATAGTTGTCTTCTAGTCGTTTCCTGTTATCTAATATTCTCCACTCCAGGATTCGTATACTCTTCACTTGGCTTCATGGAACAACCTACGTCTACCAACGCTGAAATATCATGGGTGTGGGGAAGTACCGTCGCTGCAATGAACTCCACCTTTAACTGTTTGATTTTTTTCTGGAGAAATAAGGTTTTACGCCAGGAAGCAAAGAAAATATTAAATTTGATGCAATGCCATCGTCAGGATTGACTGTGACACAAAATAAAAAATGTTTCAATACGGGTTGATGACAGATCTTTATATCATACTAGTGTCGTTCTGTTCTAGCCATAAGCCAGTTTTTGAACAGGCTCTTATTTATTATCCACAAAAGCCACAATATTACCACGACCACAACTTTCAATCAGTAGCTTACAGCAAAATTCTAAACGATAGTCGGTTATTGACATTACGGACAGGGCTAAGTATAGTAGCGAAAAATAACAATTTTTGAGCAGCCTGTAGTTTTTAAAACAGTAGCTGTAGAAACCTAGTAACTTAGGAACTATATAGGTACACTGGGTTGGCTTACCAAAATTTTTAACCAGGCTTCGCCACTGCCAGTGGCCTAGTACTTTTTAGTACTAGATTTAAAAAGATGTAAAACATTCGCCAGGCTGAAATACAGTAATATCAATACCTGTGGAAACTGGAAAAACGAGAAATTTCGTGATAACACGACGCGCGTCCGGTAGGATGGGGCGTTTTCACACGATATCGAGATTTTCCTTTTTTATAATATAGCACAAAGAATATAAAGCAAACATTTAAGAAAACACGAGCGCGTTCAAAATTAACATGCAAATGCTGTATTATAAAAGACTTATATATGAAACTTTTGCATTTAAAAAAATGTAACATAGCTAAAAATAATAAGTCTCTATTCAGGCAGTAAACCGTAAAACCAAACAATTCCAAATTGTTACAATATGGCTATGTGTATCCCGACATGCTGTCTTTGCAAGTAGTAAACGTTTTAAAAGAGATGGTTGATGAGAATCGAGTAAGGAATAATCATAATTTTGAAGCACTCGCGACGTTTTGGCTATATTTCGGGTATTATACCCGTGGAAGGCTATTCTTATCTTTCACGTGACGTCATAAATTTCACTGGGGGTCAACTTCAAATCGATACACAGTCATTAGAGGAAAATAATTTTTCACTGTATGTGTTGAACTTTTGTTTGGCAGCAAATATGTGCAATTTCGTGAGATTTGGCCGCTCCAGTACAATATAATCATCAGTAAATTTTGGGTTGACCCCCACTCAGATTTACTGCAAAATGTCCTAGTGAAACGCAAGAATACTGTCAGATAAACGAAAGCTCGTCATGAGTAAATATTTTTGATACGAGAACGCTTCACAATTATACCACGTTTAATTATTAATATCGACGTGAATAAAGATCAGGGTTAGGCAATTATACACGGCCATTTGTATGACGGTGACGGTCAATATGAAACAGGCAAATTATTTTCAATGTTTAGGTCTTTATTTTGTTTATCTGAAATCTCATTTTTCAAGCGCCTGTTTTCGAAAGAAGGATTGCTTGTACAGAATAGGTATAAGTACAGAAAGTCAATTTGAATGAAGTAAGATTGAGCTAGAAAACCATACTGGAGCAAATTTTAATTTCAATATTAAAATTTTAAAATTATTTAGGAACTTTATGGATCTGTGCTCAAAATGTTTTTCGACGCCTATCTCGAAGACCTAGACACGAATTGTACTTAAAAAATCGGGGAGCAGGCGCCTTGTTGCACTTGCAAGGTTTGAGTTTTACTATCTATAAGTATTCTGGCGCGAAAATTACTGCTTGAGTAATAATAAATTGTCGATTTCACAATTAAAGGCTTCTTCGATGATTTCATAATTTAAGGCTTCCTTGATGATTTCATAATTTAAGGCTTCCTTGATGATTTCATAATTTGAGACTGCCTTGATGATTTCGATTTAAGGCTCCCTTGATCTTCAAATCCATTCTAGTTAAAATATCGATTTTCTTACAAAATCGCGTTTAGAAAACAGAATAATACTACAAGTAAAGCTCAAAATGACGTCTCCGCAACAAGGGAAACAAGCGCAATGAAATGTACCGTGAACTAATTCTTTCCCCTGACTTTGTCCCATATGCTGGTCGTTGCACTTTTAACCCTATTACATATTGTTCTGCCGGCTTTGTCATAGAAAAATGCAACGAATCAGCTCATGATCATGAGTAACTGTAACATTAACATAAACGTAAATAGTACAAAGAGTTCTAAACTTTGGTTGCGGACCATTACATCTTGGACAACTGGAGTGAAGGCTATCTGCTGAGTTAGCGCTCGTGTACAAGGCCAAAAATTGAGTTGTAACTGGTTCTTGAAAACAGAGTGCAATAATGTTGTTGCGGCAACATTGTTCCTGGTTGTCAACAATACTGAACAATATTGTTCAGCCTGAATCAACCCGAAATCAGGTGTAACAATGTCGAACATATTGTTGACAACCAGGAACAATGTTGCCGGAACAAAATTTGTTCCATCCTGTTTTCAACAACTTCTGATTTTTGCTAATGTACGTTAGGTTGTAGTGATGAATGAGGATGAGATTTGATATGTATCATGCATGCTAATTTGCTGTACAAGTATGTAACCGTATGAGAATGAGATATATTTGATGTATATCATGCATGCTAATTTACTGTACAAGTATGTAACCGTATGTTGCTATATTCCACAGGTGCAAACTGTTCCCAACAACATTAATTTCTACATTACCGCATGTCGTGTGGGAAATTCTTGCCCATGCGTTTCTGTGGATGATTGCACCGAAGCCAATAAAGGAATCAAAATTGATGCAATTGTCGTCATCACTAGCAACTATTCCAATACGTACATGCATGTAGTCAGGCTGATTAAAAACGCTTTGGACGTTAAATCCTTCTTTATTGCAATTTGCGTGCAAAAAGGGACCAACATTGATCAGAGATGCCCAATTAGCCCTTCCAGCGTTTGTCTTTTGAAGGGTTTCGTTTGCGATAACATGATATAAAGAACGTGCTTCGTAGTCAATGGCAATCCATCTTGTAATGTTGTCACTAGCTTTCATTCCCAGGCATATTTTGTTAAATGGTGTGTTCCAGTAAGAAGCTAACTTTGTTTGTTTGTCTGTAAGACCTTCCAGACCATCTTGAAATGCATACGTTGCTTTGTTTGTCCAGTAAGAGGACTTGTAGTTAAATTCATCCTGCATGATATAAAAAAAGATTAATGTGCGCTGAAAATGGTAATTTGACTAATTTTAGCCTATAGTCAACTGGGATCAACCATCACTGGCTTGAATCTCTCCTCTAAAAAAGTTTTGAGGATTCCTTTGAATGCCTTTAGTTTCCCGTAGTTTTGCGTTCCTCGAAAAAAAAACTACGGAAAACGAAAGGCATTCAGAGGAATTCTCAAAAATTCATAGGAATTCTCAAAAATTCAGAGGAATTCTCAAAACCACTGCGGAGGAGAGCGCTTGAGTTGTTTTTACCTTCTCGCCATCCATTTTCATCACTAGTGTCCAACCTCCTCCTCCACAACCCAATATTTCAGTCATGTGACAATATACGTTTATAAACGTTGTATTCTTCGAGTGAATGATTATTTTTTAGTTGGTAGATACCATTTGGTAAAGGTCTAAATAGCACATAATATTATGTGGAATGTGTTTTTAGACGCCTAAATTAAAAACATGCCATTGTAATCTATCACACACAATTATATAAATGTACATGAAATATTCACTGGTAAACACGGCTTGTTTTCAAATATAAACCTAAAAGGAACCTATGTTCTAGGACTACATTCATAATGTCTCGATTGAAACAGGAGTCATCCTAAGGAAAATCTAAAACGCGAGCCCGCATGCAAAGGGGTGTTTTGCAATCATGGGGAATACGATAAGCAACTTGAAAGCTAAAAACGTCAATTACTATACTTGTGTTTGCTCTGCAGATAATCACTATATTGAATATATAATATCTAAAATACAAGCTGGAGTGCTTTATCAGCACGCATTGTGAGTATTTTGGTCTAACATACGACGTATTTTACACGTTTATTTCACGCGTTTATTTACGAAGAAATCTTAAAAATAAATATAACTGTCCAAGAAAAGAAAATCAAGACTTAAATTTTACGCAAATCAGGACGATTCTTTATCATATAAAATTATAAAGATACTGATTAACCATGTTCCTTTGTGTTTTGATGATAATTATTAATGATTTTGAATGATATTATGAAACTCTAATTCAACATTCTTCTACAAACTCAATTCATAGGAGCTTCTGGCTACTTATTTTCCATGACCTTTGGATTGAATTCGTTAACAAATAGTTCCAACTATAGTTCCATCACTTCTGCCAATTTAAATGGAATAGAATCTGCTTCTTCCACTCCAATATTGAGAAAATATTAATAAAAAATTTTAATTTTAATTTTGCGTATATCGCAGAATTGTTTGTCTTTACTGAATTTCTTCTCAAATCTTTCCTTCATGAAACTATAATGTTTCAGCTTTAGATTTGACGTTTCAAAGACATGTGCTTACGAATAAATTACAACTAATTATAGAGGGAAATGATTACAGTAAGAATCAAAATAAGAGGGTAAACAGGGGCGGAAGAGGCCACATACAGGGGACAAAAATGGAATAAAGTTTAATGAAGTGGGGGAATGAACTATGACTTGGTATGCTTGGGACCGGGCAAATTCGGGAGTACACATGTACTCAGCTTAAGAATTATAAAACATTCTTGCGTGTCGATATAAGTTTGATATACATGCAGGTATATCAACACAAGTAGAAATTAGAAAAAACAAGAAATTGGGTGGAAACATGACACCCCGTGGGCAATCAATTATATACAAAATTAAACTTTGCCAGGTGATAAACAAAAATATAAGGTGATTTACGTACTTGGTTTTTTTCAGCAATTCATGACAAGATGGTGAGAGTTCTTGAACCCCTATAACACGCATTCAAAGGATTGATAAATAATGTACCAGCATCCCCATGGTAAACATAAATTGGTTATATCATCAGATGCATCTTATTTGACCAATATCACTGAACAAATCAACCAACATTTTTGTTGTTTTGCTCAAAAAATATTGTTTAAAAGAAAATGCGTCTGAAACAACAAATTTTAAATTGGTTACAAAATATTTTACAGTGTATATTTTAATACCATAATGTGTTAGCTTATGTATTAACGCACAAGCTGGTGTATCACCATCGTCGCACTACATAAATTCTTAGCTTGTACTTACTTGTACAAGTTTGTTCTGGGTTTGATTGGACTTTGCCTGACGACTTCTATAAAAATAGTGCAAAGTTGTAAGCCCGGATTACCTGATTCCACGAGCACTAATGAAAAACATTCGCTAAAAGTCGGCAACTCAGCATAGTGCATATGCTGTATATCGCGAAGACTCGCTACACAGTCCCACAATGAATATGGGATATTTAAGTAGTGCTATATTTTCATACACAGACTGCAACTGTGGCCCACTAGATTGAATTTTTTTTAATGTCTTAGTAATGCCATATTTTCATACAACACAGACTACAACTGTGGCCCACTAGATTGTATTTTTCTGAATGTCTTAGTAATGCCGTATTTTCATACACAGACTACAACTGTGGCCCATTAGATTGAATTTTTTTAATGTCTTAGTAATGCCATATTTTCATACACAGACTACAACTGTGGCCCACTAGATTGAATCTTTCTGAATATCATAAAACAATGCTCAGGCATTTAACAAAAATTTGAAATAAAATTTGAAAAAAAATACAATGAAGACAATACCCAATAATCTGCAAGAAAAACACTAACTAGCTTGAGTGTTATTTTTTAATAAAACATTCATATTGATAGCTCAAAAATTTTTAAAAAAATTAAAAATTTTCAGTGTCCTGCCATGCCAGTTTCAACTTTGTTATCACTATGTCAATGAATACAGAAATATTTGCATAGAAGGACTAAATCGTAAAGCTGGCAACGCTACTGCTCAAAAAATGATAATGTTGCGTTTCAATCTCTGTACCTTTCGGATGATATAAATGTGATTAAACTCAGGGTCATCCTTCATAGTTCCAGCGTAATCAGATATCTGCTCAAAAGTCCTGTTGTTCAGCTCACATAGACCTTTATCTCTTCCCGAAATTTTATAATTTACTGAAGCACATGATGCATTTTTAAGACAATATAGACTGCATTCCATCTCGGTATTTGCATGTCTTGTTTCGATGACATGATTCTCCAAGTATTTCTGTGCACTTTTACGAAAGACGGCTTGCTCTCCTAAGCATATGACAAGCTTAGCGATAAAAATTAACGCCCAAATGCTTAAGAAGGAAGCCATGTTGTGATACAGAGGGAGAACGTTTTCAAGACAAACATATAGGTGGAAAATTGTTTGACATGTAAACATGTTTTTTCAGTTGGAAACGTGATTCTTGAATTATTAATAAAAAATAAAAGCAGTATAATTATTTGAAGTCTGTATTAGTAGAGAAATTTGTCCACTGTGAAAAGATTTTAACGAAATTATTGTTTCAGATGAAGCTTTACCAACACCTGCATACAACTATATATTTCTTCCTCTGATTAAAAATCCGGACAAAGTGTTTAAATAAAGTGACTTTCCCTCATATATGCCTGTGAGCTTGACTAAAGAGCGTCAATTGGAGAGGCGAGGGGAGGCATATCAATATATTCTTTTTCTAATTCTTGTTCTGAATTGTTCTAATTCTATTTAATTATTCTAAGTATTCTAATTCTATGTTTTTAAGCTTGATTTCAAGAACTCTAATAAATGCACCCTCCCCCACAATTAACACTCTAGTTACGGTCCTGGCTTGTCCACACTCATTCAACATCAATGATTCGAGGAAGCAGAATCCCTGACTCGTGCATGTTACATACATCACAGCCACAATGATGTATTTTCTATTCCAAAATCAGCTTTTACATAAAGAAATCAATTAAAGAACAACTCTCGAGCATTTTAAGTAACAGCTGCCCAAATATTATGAAAGCTGATCAAAAGAATTAAAGAGTAATATATTCATGATCAATACAAAGTGCAAGATGGGGCAGGTGAATGTGTCGACCATGTATATTAATTCGTATTTGTCAAATCAACAGAATAACACAAAGTATTGCTAAAGAATATTAATGTTTTCTGATTGAAATTAAATGCCCTTTGTATTCACCACATTTTATCACTTGATGCATGAGTGGTTAGTTTCTTTTGAGCTAGCTCTCTCAAAGACAGAATTTACTGCACGCTGCCTAAACACAATTTTTACTACAGAAAATCAATAAATCACGAAAAACAATTAAAAATGAGATGGATGTTTTTCATTTAGCTATGAAATCCAGATAGCCACTTTGAATAGTGGACATGAATGTGACGCAATATAAACCCTGAATGTTATCACAATTTTAAAAATTTCCAATCGCAATCGGTTAATGTACCATAACTTGTGAGTCACTCGCTCATATTTCATAGACAACCTACCCAAAGAAATATAGACTTTTAAATGAGAATGCACAATAGATTTACCGCTTGATATTCTTTTCGAAATTTATTAAATTTGAATGCAGAACGCTTCTTCAAAGTTTGAGCAACCTTTTGGAAATTTTAAATCAAATTTAAATTATAATAAAAATTAAACCCGTGACTGTATCGAGATTTTATCGCTAATATTAGTAGAATTTCAGTTCAATTAAATGGCGCTACAACTTTCCCTTAACCCCAGTGATGAAATTCTGAAAAAAGTATATTAAGTATAATCCCATAATCCATCATGCCTGGCCAAACAGGGTACATAAATATGTATACACCTCCTTCAGTTGCAACGACAGAACTGGAAAACTTCTACTTCTAATTTTGGAAAACAAGATATTACATACATATACATGGACATGCATGCATGTCACTGTACAAGTATATAGCCCCATGTTGCAATATTGTAGCGGTAGGCATTGCTCCAGTAATAAACATTACCACAAGTTGAGCTAACAACTTTCCATTTACTCCTACAAAATAAGATGCCGAAGCCAATAGCAGAATCACAAGTACTGCAATAGTTTTCATTATTAGCGACTAGTCCAATCCGAACGTACATGTAATCACTCCAATTGACGCTTCTGACATTAAATCCTTCTAGATTGCATTTTGCTTGTAAATAGGAACCATTCATCAGCGATGTCCAGGTCATTCTTCCAGCGTTTGTTTCTTTCATAGCGTCATTTGCGATAACGTGAAATAAAGAACTTGCTTGGTAGTCAATGGAAATCCATCTTGTAATGTTGCCACTAGCTTTCATTCCCAGGCATATTTTGTTAAATGGTGTGTTCCAGTAGGAAGCTAATTTTGTTTGTTTGTCTGTAAGACCTTCCAGACCATCTTGAAATGCATACGTTACCTTGTTTGTCCAGTAAGAGGACTTGTAGGTAAATTCATCCTGGATGTTAAAAAATCCAGTTGAATAATGTGAACACGTATTTGTTAACGAAACTATTAATATAAGAAATATATAACAAGACTTAAGGAAATTGAACCATTTCTGGAAAAGTTGTTGCAGTCATCAGATTCATGTTAGGGAAGACGTTTTGTTTAATTTAAATACTTTTACAGGTCTCATTGGTTACGGTGGGAATCGAACCTGTAATTTGTGGAATTAATGTTGGTCAATACGACAATAGTCTGTCAACTGATGCATCAGCTATGTAGCAAACTCGGCTTGAGTAGGTGATATTTCGAAACTTTTGAGGTCGTAGGTTGGATTCCTACTTGGCCTGGAATATTCTTCAGCCTGTACGAGGCGTGTATGCATACACTTAGAGTAATTATAACGCAAACGAGAAATTTGATTTGCATCACTGAGATAACTAATCAAATATTTCGGAACATGCGTAATAATTTACAATGATTATTATAATAACATATTTAACAATCATTCGCCGAAGGCGAAGTGATTATCGGTCAATATTCACCGAGACGAAGTCGAGGTAAATATTCACCATAATCACTGAGCCAGAGCCGAATAATTGTTTTAGCATAATTTCTTTAGTATCTATTAAATGTACTTCTTTTATGAATACAATTTACTTCGTACTAAGTAAAAATTAAAGTTTATTTGTAGTTTTTAAATTATTTAGTGAAAAAGGAACTAATAAGTTATTTGCAGACGATCTATTACCTTGAGATAGTTTAACATCATAGTTTGTTTATATTTTTTGACTTTGTATTAATGCAATTTTTCTCCACTTGTTAATTCAGGCAAAAGTATAAAACATCAAAACGTCTTTAATTGGCGGCCATTTTGAAAATATGCCAACTAGTAAATAATGCCTCTTATTTACTGGTCAGGCAACCATTAAAATTGCTTGAAAACCATTATTTACTAAAGAAATTATACTAAGGCATAATATTCATAATAACGTGGTTCAGATTTGACTTCGACTTGATTACCGCTACCTTTTCCTGGTATACAAGGGATTACAAGCAACCTGATTGCTCAATTCGGTAAGTTTGGCTGATTTCAGGCCAAAAGATAGATGAAGGTAGTGGTAGTAGACGTCAAATCATAATAACATTTTTATTGCGTTCTGCAAGTTCATCCATGAACTCTGTCAATGTATCAGCACTACTCCTTGAAGCTGAGTTTACTTTTACCTTGTTCCCGTCCAGTTTCATCACTAGTGTCCAGCCTCCTCCACCACAGCCAGATATTTCAGTCATGTGACAATAAACATCATACTCTTCATGTGAATTACTATTTTGGAGTTTGTAGATACCATTTGGTAGAGATCTTGATAGCACAAAAAGGCAATAAAATGTTTGCCAGTGTACATTATGTATGCTTGTTTTAAATTCAGAAATCATTAATTAATACTTCATGACCAAAACACAAAAGAAATCATAGCCGTGAAGGAGTGATAGAACACACGTGAATTTTCACAGTTGTTTGACATTTTCCAGTTTGACATTTCACAGTTGTTTCACAATTGTTCAACATCTAAACACCGCACAAAAAGAAAGTCCCCCCTGCATACATCAGAATACATTCTAAACAAATGAATTGATGTTAATCAAACCTAGAACTAATTGGACCTATTCTGGGCATGATTTAAACGGCTTTACACGATTGCACTACGATTTTGTGTTTACCAATGAATGGTGAATGAGAAGGACCACACTAGCATATTCAGCATGCTAATTTTGAAATCGGGTATTTTTGTATTCAATGGGGTTTAACTCATTACTGCACGCATGTGTGACCCAATTCTTAACACACCATTAAGCAACCTACCATAGGTTCAAGTAGTTCAAGGTTTGATTTACAGCGATTCATTGTTTAGAGTTTATTCTGATGTATGCAGGGGGGAACTTTCTTTTTGTGCGGTGTTTATATCTAAAATTCGTCCCCAAATAAACTGACAAGATGAGTATAAAGTTTGAAGCCACTTAAAATATTCACAATTTATTTCTGATAAAATTTAGCTGTATGACAATATAAGGAGCACTAAGATTTTGCATGCGTGCATGTTTACGTTAAGTAATCCTAACGTACTGGCTGTAGATGCGTATTAAAAATAATGCTAAACAACTGTTAGTTCTTGCATCACACAATTTTTTATTGGTACAAGCCGTAATTAATATTGTTCCACATGTTTCCCAAATTGCATTACAGTTCATTGTTTGACACTGGCGTGACGTAAGCACTTAGGACTATTAGTGAACGATTACTGATCGAATTTTATATCAGATTGGGAGTTTTCGTTTGGATTGGTTTATCGAGTGACGAATAATTAATGATTTTACCGATAACCGTTAAACGATGCCTTTTAAATTTGTAAAAAGCTGCGAAAGAATTTGACCTACTTGTTTTTTTCCAGCAATTCTTTACAAGATGGTACGGGTTCAGAAGGAACATCTAACACATAAAACATAATCAAGCATTCACAATTTCAAGAAATTTTAATTAAATTAGGACTTTGAGTTCGGTAATGAACTTTGAGTTCGGTACATATCGTTGCTAAGATCACCGCTCTAAAATGCTCCCGTTCATACTTACGTTTACATATTTTTTCTGTGGAGCTTGACTGAACGTTTTCTGAAGATTTCTAAAAAATATTACAATGAAAGTATTACGACCTGATTTTCTGAGCACTAAATCACACAAGTTCCGTCAAAAATTAACGAGCTGATTTATGAAACCTTTTCACACATGCATAACTTGTATGAGTATGATGGATGCGTATTAGCGAACCATTCAATGTGAACAGTTTTAAATGTTAAGATGAGGTATGATCTACAGACATTAATAACCAGAGAGTTACTACCATTTACAATCAACCGTTTACCGTGACCAATCAAACGTTTTGTTTCATTTACATGACGTTTGGCCGCGTAAACGACATGTTTTGTAATTTCTTGCTTATTTTACTTCGTGATGTCATTTTACATGAATTGGGTCGTTCCAAAAAAGATCCATTCCCCACCCACAGAGGAAATTTCTGCCGTCCGGGGAGGGGACGGGGGGGGGATCATCTAAAGAATGTCTTAAATTTATATAGCATGTCCGGAGAGGGGGAGGGGGTATTGTTAATTTCCTCCGTGGGGGGAGGTGGATCTTTTCTGGAATGACCCATTGCTCACGTATTGGCAGAAAATTAGGCGAACTAATGACCAGCGTGGTAACTGCTTACCTTCAGAGGCGCAGCCAGACCTCTGATTTGGGGGAAGGATGCTCAGCAGAAGGAGGGGAATGGAAAACACGCGAGAAAAATGGAAGACCCTAGGACCTCTTGCATGCAACTCCGGAATCTACCCTGGCTATGCACCCTCTTACTTTGCCTATGTTTTAACCATTTAAAAATTGTCTGTAAGCATGTGTCTGCACACAGATCAAGTAAGCAAACGGATACTCACGAATAGCAAAAAACGTGGGGGTAGACTGGTGACTGGTCATGAAACCTTGTGCTTATCGTTTGACGAATGTACGGGGAAAACATCATCGCAATTCATTTTAAAAAAGTATCTCATTCAGCCATTTGTCCATCGAGATAAAACGCAAACATGCATGATACCATTAAATTCTTCATTGTCAATTCTGTTATGATGCTCTAAAGCTCATATGTTAGTTGTCTCACCTTTTCGCTGATATGAAGGTAATTAAACTCCGGGTTATGCACCATAGTTTCAGCAACATCCAATGTCTGTCGAAGGCTTCTGTTGTTGAGCTCACATAGACCTTTGCTGCTGCCAGAAATTTTGTAATTTATAGATGTACATGACGCGTTTCTAAGACAATACAAGACACACTCCAATTCGGTATTTGCATGTCTTCTTTCGATAACATGATTCTCTAAGTATTTCTGAACACTTTTACGAAAGATTGCTTGCTCATCCGAGCATTTGACAGGCTGTGCTATTAATGTCAAGATAAGAATAAACTGAGAATAAATGCTTAAAAAGCCAGCCATGTTGCAGGATAAATGCATTTGAGCAAAAAAACGTTTGTGTAAATACGTTGTTTGGTCAGATGGAAGCGTTTTTCTCCAATTACCAATATTTGTGAAGGAAGTTGAAAACAAATGTATTGAAAATTAGTAAATTGGAAAATTGATTTTTACTGTTCTTCGCCGAATTTTGTATGAGTTGTAGGCGCAATTTAAGCAGCGTTAACCAAGACTTGCAAGTGTTTTTTTTCTAAAAAACAGAGTTAACAGAGACAGGTCACTGACTCGACTTGACATACTACTTTATGTGCTTTCGTTCATAGATATAGGACTTACAGATCAAATACCGACCATACTTTAATTTAAACAACGATTAAATGATGAGCATTATATATAGCTACAGTTTCAATAATATTGGGAAAGCTTTATCAAAAGGATGCCATATTCATTTTTGTTGAAGGTGTAATTAAGGCGCCTGCTCGGAACATTTTTCCCAATCGTATCAGTCGCGATATTATTTAAAAGGAAGCAAAATACTAGAAGATTGTTATCCACTTCTTGAAAAGCACGCAGTTGCAAAAATATAACATTTCGACACGTAGCCTTTTGTGACAGGCAGGCGATTGGATTTCAATTGATTCTTTAAACAACAAAAAATAACTTTGCTAATTCTCCTCGAACCCAACTCACGTCCCTAACTGTGTATATATAGACAACACACAGAAAACTGCTGCACATACACAGATAGAATTATTGACAGAGCTGGCGACAAAGCCATACTGTGTGTGCGTATGTGTGTGTGTGGGGGGGGGGGGGGGCGTAGGGGGCTCAACGTGCAAGCTTTTCATAAGTTCATTCTTCTCTCTCTCTTTTGTCCAAGCCTTAACTTGCAAGATATTCTTTTAAACATAACACTGGATAAGACCTTATCTATATCGCACTAGCTTTAGGCTGCTGTGTTTTTTATTAAACATTGATTTTGCATGTTTGCACTCATTCTCAAAATGCGACGAAAACGACCACGAAGCGACCACGAAGTGTCGAGACGTAGACGATAACTTTGCTAAACGATCTCAGATATTATCGACAAATTAGGCATTGAGCCGGTTATAGTTCATCTTGTTTACTTTTACATCGTTGTAAATGATTGTGACAATCTTTGTGATAATAATTAATGAACATGCCGGGGGAACGTTCAGATACGTTACATGACTGTGGTCTAGTAGAGAATATCGACATTCCAAAAGATGACTGATTAGATATAATCTACCCTATGTATTCGCGACAGAATATTCTCAGACACTTTCTCATAGTTGTAATTTGTTGACAACTGCCAACTAGAAATTCCATTAATTGTTCTTCAGTAAAGTAGCCTGAAGACGAGTAGTTAAACTACTCGAAACATTGCAAAATAAATTATTTTAAAAACTTCTTGTGGTAATCCTTGAATAATAAAAACAAAAATGTAATCGATAGAAATTCCATGTCATATAGAAATAGCATGCCAAACAAGCATCCACCAAAAAGAAACGTTTTAGGGTACGCCTGCTGTCCCTGCACAATGTTAAAGAAGAGATAATAAACCATTCTACATATACCATGCATTATAGATATTTTTGAGTCCTCCATTTGATTCGATCAAACGCTGCAAAATTAATAATTTTCTATGCGTCTATCTGTTATTAAGTATTCCAAGCAGTCTCGTTGATTTCTAGGGTGCATTTGAAGTGCCGTACGCCGAAGATCTTCGGCGTGGGGTTTCAAAAATCATAATGTAATTTATAATAAAAGTCGGCGTACAATCATGAATCTTCGGCGTGAACTTTACACAGAATGCACCCTGGGTTGATTTGAAGCTCTGCTGCACTGGCGGGATAAAAATACAATAATCAATGTTGTATGGTATCAAGTAGTGTGTATTTAATTGTCCTGCCTAAAAACTCTGCATGTATCATAAGTCACATCAAAATATATTAAACATCGTACTTGAAAGCAATAATTAAAAGAAAGAACACGGGCTATAGGACAGGCGCATTGCAATACTGTTTACGTACGTAAATAAGAAAATTATTAAAACGTTATAAACCGTATTGTACTTACTCATGAATTATTTAGATGTTCAAATGATGGGGGTGTTCTAAACGTCGTTATTTCGTTCGGAAATAGTGAAATACAAATCCTTGTTCTGTTACACATCGTCGCCATATTGAATCAATCACCAATTTCCATCCCCCCCTGGCAAAATAATAAGACGGCGAAGAAAAATAAGGGAAAAATAAGAGGGTAGGAACCATAAACAATGTGGGCGTGTTTCGTCAAAGGCTGGATCATAGACATAGTAGGTCTAGATTGCTGACTCCATAGTCGGAGGCGTGACCTGTATGATAAATCCAAGATGGCGCGGGAACCGGGCAAAAAACTATAAGACTCTACAGGGAAATCAATGTTTTTCGCGATTTAAAACGTCTCGTTGTTTGGAATCGCTTCGAATCAACATTTTTTGGAAACAACTAGTTATTGCGGATGTTTTGAGCACTACTTGTGTAATTTCTGCTGAATTCCTCGGGAAAATCTCGCTGGTGAAATGTGTCGTGAATTGGTCACTTGGTCAGTTCGAGACATTTGTTGTCCAAAATATGTATTTTTGACCGGCTTTGGCCTCTTGGGTGTTATTGTGACCTACAGCTATCCTAAATTAAACATTTACAAAACGATGGAGCAAGATCTTCGCGTACAAATCGATTGTTCGCTTGATTTGTGTGGTGTGTGATACCTGATACGTTAGTAATATTTGCTACATAGATACGACTTCAAGCCAACGTACTGTTTCGAACTTCAAAGACGGATAGGTTATCAAGTAAATATTGTCTGAATTGTGTAATATGCATTACCAAAATATAATCGAAAACTGGTGCTACAGCTGCTAGTTTCGTTCGTGTGAATCGTGTGTGAAATGTGGGTAGAATTAACTGAACAGTCCACAGTTTATAATGACTGAAATTTTTTTATTTGAATTTAAAATTAACATAATGGTAAACTTTGGCATACTTTTGCATACACTGTACATAGAATGCAACATGCACCTGCTTGCTTGTGCAACATTGGAGCAAAGTCTGCAAACATGCGAGTATGGTAAAGCAATATTCTAATGCCCATTTGCTATTTTCTAATGAACAATTAGTCGTGATTATAAAATCATTTTAAAATAATTCATGAAGAAATCTGCACAAATAATCAGAAAATCTAGGCTAACCTGCCAACTGTGCTCAATATTGATAATGATAAATTGATGATGATAAATTTATTTACTGAGTCTGAGGGTCATCAACTAAACTGAACCCAGACCACCTAATTAGACTCCAGAAGTTTTCTACATTTTTGCTTAAAATTCTTTGGTGAAAAGGATCTTTTATGCGCAAAATAAAACTTTTCAGTCTGGGTAGTTTGCACACACTCAACACAAATATAACCTAATTAAGCGTGAAAGACATCGTATGAAGTGAACACAAATACAGTTAGAATAATTTTCAAATTGGCAACGTCAAAAAATGTATCATCTTGCTCCATAGATTCATCGACACACTGTGACACTGCATTACAGTATACATGATTGTAAATGAAAATCACACACCACACAAATCAAGCGAATAATCGATTTGTACGCGAACATCTTGCTCCATCGTTTTGTAAATGTTTGATTTAGGATAGCTGTAGGTCACAATAACACCCAAGAGGCCAAAGCCGGTCAAAAATACATATTTTGGACAACAAATGTCTCGAACTGACCAAGTGACCAATTCACAACACATTTCGCGAGCGAGATTTTCGGGAAGAATTCAGCAGAAATTACACAAATAGCGCTAAAAACTTCCGCAATAATTAGTTGTTTCCAAAAAATGTTGATTCGAAGCGATTCCAAACAACGAGACGTTTTAAATCGCGAAAAACATGGATTTCCCTGTAGAGTCTTATAGTTTTTTGCCCGGTTCCCGCGCCATCTTGGATTTATCATACAGGTCACGCCTACGCAATAGTAATTATACTATGAGTCAGCAATCTAGACCTACTATATCTATGGGCTGGATGCAGTGACACTTCCATATATGGCACAAACGTGTCCCATACTTCCATATATGGCACAAACGTGTCCCATATTTAATATTCCGTGACCTAGCAACACTGAGCGATATATTTCAATGAACAATGATGATGCTTCCCGCCTATAACGATTTAAATCGGTCATGTGACACGGTATTGCGAACGTTGATTCGCTCAAAAGCATAACACGCCCATAACACGCCCACATTGTTCCTACCCTCTTATTTTTCCCTTTTTTTCTTCGCCGTCTTATTATTTTGCCAGGGAGGATGGAAATTGGTGTCTTGGTGATTGATTCAATATGGCGACGATGTGTAACAGAACAAGGATTTGTATTTCACTATTTCCGAACGAAATAACGACGTTTAGAACACTCCCATTATTTGAACGTCTAAATAATTCATGAGTAAGTACAATACGGTTTCTAACATTTTAATAAGTTTCTTATTTACGTACGTAAACAGTATCGCAATGCGCCTGTCCTATAGCCCGTGGAAAGAATATCACAAAGATTATGTCGTACATGACTAATTAACTGCAAGCCTGCAATTCCAAATTAAAAGAGACAGTGTGTGATCAATTAACGATCAAGACAAGGTCATCAGTAAAAATATACTAATGTTCTTAATGTACCATCAATGAATTAATAAGAGTGCAAGGGATTAAAGCTAGCTTACTTCATCAACTAATGTGACACCAACAGCGGATTGACGAGAAGAAAATAAAAGATACTTAATGTACTTTTCGGAAAAGTAGTATATTAAACAATTATTGGATGAGATTTAGCGTGATATCAAGATTTATCCAGACCGAGGTCAAAGTTATCTGCCCAAGCGAAGCTGAGTCGAATTCAATAATTGTTTTATTATACAGTTATAAAACCTTCCGTACTTCAACATAAAACAATTTTAATACATTGCAGATTTCTGCCTTGGTTTTCGGTTCCTCTTCGTCCTTTTCTTGCAAGTAGGCTTGAAAAACTCTCCTCGCTGACAAAGTTGTTCTTTGTATTTTTGGCGCCCTTGTTTTTTTTTACAAGTTCGTCCAATTGAGCGTCAGAAATCGTTGCGAATATAAGCTCAGTTTAACTATAATTATAAATCATGATTTACTGGCTATTTTTACAGTTACCGCAAACATGGACGCAAACACAAGGCGAAATTGTCACAAAATCAACACAACTGATGGTAGTAACATACTAACATGTTAAAACGATCGGTAATTTTCTCTGACCTGTTCTCTGTTTTGCATTCAGTACCCAATTTCAGCCTTGTCTTAACTCCTCTATCTTTTCATTTCCTCGTAGTGGAGTAAAAGAATTTAGTAAACTTTTATTATTATATAAGCACTTGCGAACAGGTAAACTATCTTCCGTAATGCCGACAATGATCAAGCAGCTTGAGAAATAATTGTTTTTTATAAACTTCGATAGTTCGATTGCAAAGATTTGATAAGTAGACATTTTTACGAAGCTAAATCATATCAACTTGGTGCTAGTATAACTGAGCATGTGGAGTTCTGTGATTATGCTGAAAAGCTTGTAACCCAATTCAGCGTACAGTTTAATTTGTATAACATAAACGACTCATTATTAATATAATCACTTTTACATGAAAATAGCTACATATTATATGATTCTTTATTAACCTAGAGCCAATATAGATTTGTTTATAGATATGTTATAGAAATAGGTTTAATTTGCACGGATGCAGGAAAGAAGTTATTGAAGCTATTTTGTTCGCCAACAACCATCGCCAACTATTTCAGTCATTGAGCCCGCGATGCGCTAGCGGATATCCCCAATAACAAAAACAAAATGCAATAAAGTTAATAGGAATAGCGATAAAAACATCAAATTTAGGAAAGTTAGAACGAATTTTCACCATTTGCGCAGTTGCAAAACTATTTCGCTATACATTGGGCAAAAGTTGGGCAAAAACCAAATTTATAAAAGCTTAATTTAACTGTTCGTTTTGATACATGACTTTTACTAGCGCTGGCCTAAGCATTTACATACAAGTAAACTGAAAATCGTATCATTCAAATGGGCAAGTTTACAGCCTTTTTTCTTCAAATCTGAAAATGCTGTGTAATTTTCGCAATTGGATTGTAAAACTAGTGTACCTCTGCAACGTGATTCCTGAATATCGTTTTTTAAAGAGATGAATATCCTTTCGTTTCGTTCTGCAAAATCGCACTATTTCATCTGTCAACTTGGGAGCCTATATTGTTACATATTTTCGAATGTCTGATAGGTTTGAAGCCCTTTGCGGCTATAAATCCATCCTCAAATGTCATTTGTTTGGTATCAAAACATTCGTCGTGATCTACAGATTATTTTTAGTTGTAAGCTAGCAATCATCAGCAACAATATCAGCGGCTACACCTAATAACGCATTTGTTTCCGGTTTTTTCAGGTGATTATTGCTTGGTCGGGCGCGAAATATAAATTTCCCGCGAAATGAACTTCAACTAAAAGTATAATGTCTGATGTTTCAAAAACAATAAAAGGAAATTATAATTTTGAGAAATTCATTTTGAAAATTTTTCAATTGCCAGTTTTATGGAAATTTCCGCTGTACAACATGTTTGACACATGACCGGAATAGTTGGCGATGACTAACGAAGAATTAAAATGCAATGCGAAATGCTTAAAAACAATTCGCCTTTCACATCCAAGGTCCCGGGTCCGACTCTCAGTGAGGGCTTCTCAATGTGATTCGAACCAGTCCGCATGTGAGAAAAGTACAAGTGAACGGGTTATAGGTGTAACGGGCCGACATTTATTCGCACATGATGTTGTGCTGACCCTATTCCATGCAACGGTCCCACTTGAGAACGGCTATTTTGTATTTCAAATTGGGTTTGGGGGTTAAAGAGAATTTATCCTGACGCAAAATGTCAATGCAGTCGTGCCTGTCATTCGTCTCTTTTTCAAAATCAAGAAGTAAAACATGTTGGAGCAGCATTGCTTAGATAATTGACAACGCCTTGTTTCTCTCCCACCCGTAATTTAACGTTTTCCACCCTATATGTTACACAATTTTCGCAGAATTAATTTCATAGTGCATGATTATCTTTCCAGCGCAGTTTGCAATCTCCGAAGATGTTTTGTTGTCAAAGCCCTTATCGCAATTCTGCCACACTATGTCCTCCCCCCCGTCTCATTCCGCCCTTGTCTAATTAATAAAAAGCAGGCATATGCAGGCGACGCAGCAATATCGTTAAGTAGTTTAAAGGTTAGAGAGTGTCGTGAGTATAGAAAATTTTGAGTTCATTGTACGTTTAGCAAATGTGTTATTTGTAAACAAAAGACGAACTTGACAGTCTCTAACACTTGTAATATATAATCTTTGTTAATTCACTGCTTTCACCATAGACAATCCAGAAGACAGGGACTGGAAACGCCTGCTAAAATTTTGATGACATCCGTGATGTGCCTGTCATGTAGCAAATTCTTAGTTACCACGATAACAAGTTTTAAAACTAGCATTAAAAACAAAGACAAATGCACGCAGTTTATTGAAATTATACCTTTAAAAAACGCATTTTCAGAATTTTGGGACACTACTCGTTGAGTGGCTATACTAGCAAAGGTAGGTATATTCCAATTTTCATGTATTTATGTTTTATAGTGATGTTAAATGTACAAGTTGGATGGTGGTGTCGCGAAAATCGCGCACACAGCAACAATTTCAAAACATACTGCCAAAACTAACCCTGTAACATAAAACTAAACAAGCTTTCTTTTTGGAGAAGAAGTTATTTCAAATGATAAGATTGTGATCTATCGAATAGGCTATTTTTTACGTGAATTTGGTATTTTATTCGCCAAAAAATGTTCACTGGATTGGACGGGCAAAATTGAGAATGTAACAAGCCTGGAATGTTTGTTGTCAATGCTTGCTGACAAAACTGACCCTGTAACATAAAACTAAACCTGCTTTGTTGGTAGGAATAAAGATTTTTCAAATCACAAGACTGTAAGCTATCGAATAGGCTAATTTTTTTAGTCAGTTTGGTCTTTTATTCGGCCAAAACTGTTCATTGAATGCGAGGGGTCAAATTACAAATGTAACCATAAGTAGCCCAGAGAACGCTGCGTGTTTTTATTCGCGTGGCGCTCATCGAATAAAAGACCTAACTGACTTAAAAATTAGCCTATTCGATAGCTTACAGTATTCTGATTACGAATATTTTAAACACAAAGCATAAAATTATTTTAGTTTTCGCTAGCAGGGTTAGTTTTGTCAACAAACGTCCAAAGTATAAATACTACAATTGATTACCGTCTTGTTACATTTGTAATTTGACCCCTCACATTCAATGAACAGTTTTGGCCGCATAAAAGACCTAACTGACTAAAAAAAATTAGCCTATTCGATAGCTTACAGTCTTGTGATTTGAAAAATCTTTATTCCTACCAACAAAGCAGGTTTAGTTTTATGTTACAGGGTCAGTTTTGTCAGCAAGCATTGACAACAAACATTCCAGGCTTGTTACATTCTCAATTTTGCCCGTCCAATCCAGTGAACATTTTTTGGCGAATAAAATACCAAATTCACGTAAAAAATAGCCTATTCGATAGATCACAATCTTATCATTTGAAATAACTTCTTCTCCAAAGAGAAAGCTTGTTTAGTTTTATGTTACAGGGTTAGTTTTGGCAGTATGTTTTGAAATTGTTGCTGTGTGCGCGATTTTCGCGACACCACCATCCAACTTGTACATTTAACATCACTATAAAACATAAATACATGAAAATTGGAATATACCTACCTTTGCTAGTATAGCCACTCAACGAGTAGTGTCCCAAAATTCTGAAAATGCGTTTTTTAAAGGTATAATTTCAATAAACTGCGTGCATTTGCCTTTGTTTTTAATGCTAGTTTTAAAACTTGTTACCGTGGTAACTAAGTAATTGCTACGTGACAGGCACATCACGGATGTCCCAATTCGTCATCAAAATTTTAGCTGGCGTTTCCAGTCCCTGTCTTCTGGATTGTCTATGCTTTCACTAATTTAAATACAGTACGCCAAAGTCTTTGCTTAGTTTATTTACCTGTAAATATTGCAATGCTTGTCGTACTTATAGGACTTCTTCAATGATCAATATGATCAATTTTGTCTTTGTTTGATTGTTTTATGGAAGACATTTTGAATGAATATTGCACGTTTTCCGTCCGCACTCAAAAGACTCGTTGTTGCCAGGTAACCAAAACATACGTGATTGATTTCGACCAATCGCACGAATGGATTTTGTACAGTAAACGTAGGTCATATATTAAGTCAGGTGTCGCGCGAAATTTATGACCTGCGAAATTCATGACTATGACAGATCTGCACATGCGCACACGATGCGCATGATTGACATCGGCTCAGAAATTTCGAAAGTCGACAACAACAGCACGTGTGTTTCTTGTTTTGGTGGAAATCATTGCTCGCTTTTGAAGTCATGTGATTTTAATTTTGAATTATCAATTAATTGATGGGACTTTTGATGGGATTATCATGTGTATAGGGTGTATGGTGTGTATAGCTTGTATAGCTTAGTTTATACGCAAAATTCTCTTAATTAATTCGAATGCAAATTAACTGGTGTAAATTTTGGGTTATGTATCAATGTCACGCATCTAGTCTGAGTGTAACAATATGTCCTATTAAAATGGCCCTTTTCAAAATGCGCTGTTTCATGCCTGAAAGCTACAATGTTTTGAAACTATGTTTAGAAGTCATAGTTGCGATAACCCAGTTCAATTATGTTTACACTTCGACAAACGCTCAAGTTTATTAATCGACAATTTCACGAAGTTTCTGATGCAATGTTGAGTTATATTTTTATCAACTTTAGTCTATTAACGGCAGCAGCCTTGTAAATTCTTCATATCTCGATCAATACAGGTTTTCAGGTTATATTTCTATGCGACATACACATTTCTTGACATATGTATGTTCCGCTTAAGTCATGAATTTCGCAAGCGTCATGAATTTCGCGCCCACGTGCGCGAAATTAATGACCCGTCACGCATGGTCACGTATTTCGCAAGGATCATAAATTTCGCTTGACACCGGATAAAGAATGGCAAGGTTCATAGTCAATATTTTTCGATCGTCTCGCACATGTCATATCAGTGAAATGGTACGAGCAATGACTGAGTCACTAAAACGAGCGTCAGTGATCTAATAACATGGGTGGATATCACTATTAATCTATTTTTATTGACTCGTCGGGTTTTTAAGTTTCCATTCGAATTCTGGAGATTGTTTTGGTAAATGTTTGTGGTTTCAATGTGCGTTTTTACCGGATACGTGTGGGCGAAAAGCACTTCCGCAACAAAATGTTTTCGAATGCACGCCGCCGAGCACTTGACTGCACCGCACCGTTTTCCTGTTTTTAATTCGTTAAATTACACGGTAAAACTTTTGACACATGAAATTTGCTTAGAGAAAATTTGGTCGTGTGAAAGGGGCTTTATGTTTTGAAGCTATTCCCTGGCCATGCAACAAATATTTTGATAGAAGCATACGCGTGTTGTGCAAGTCGCATTAACTGCACGATCAGAAATTATGCGCAAACACGAATTTCCATGTCAGAGTTTGTATCACATAGAAAAATCGTAAACATAGCTTACATTTCTACCACGCGCATAAAAGGAATCAACGCGGACGCAAACGGCAAGTTTTCGCCTGAGCAGCCAGTGAATAATTTTCGTAGGGATTCAAATTACGGCAGATAAATCATAGCACGAAACTTACGTTAAATACTGGGCAACATTGTTTCATCATTGTATCATTATATACACACTGTTCAATATACACCCAACTCACTTCAAATAAAGTTGCAGCAAAAACACTTCAAACACATAAGTTTCGTTCGCAGTATGAAACTTAAAAATGTCAATTTTGATAACTTTCCCAATAATGTATCTTGGTGTTTTCTTGGTGTTTCTCTGGTAGGCCAAAATTGTGGGGTCAAATGATATAAGGAGGCTAAACCCTCCCTGAATCTCATCTTCCATTGGCCTACGCAAGCTTAATTTGTTTTAAAGAATGCATTTATGTGCGTGTGTGTGTGTGTGTGTGTGTGTGGGCTAAGGGGCAGTTAAAACGACGGAATTTAGTTTAAAGAGCGCGGACTCGACCCCCCCCCCCACATTTGCGATTCCATCCTTGAATAAAACAATACAGCCTATTTTAAATTTTGACGCTTTATAGAGGGCGATTTTCTTTCGAAAGGTTGTTGTGAGAAATACTTGACACATTTTCAACCGATATTTGTGTTGGTATTCCGCTGTGCCAGGCTGTGCGGACCGCAGGAGAACGAATAGCTTACCACTTCCGGATTAAGGAAACGAACTGCACAGCTATTGATTTCTGTTTAATGCGATAATAAACGATTTTCTTTATTTGTGCACAACTGCAGAATGAGTTAAGTTTTTTCTCGTTTTTCTACATGCAGTCTGATTAACTGCGCCAGCAGACGATTTTTTGCTTTGAGTTCAATTGTTATAACATTAAAAAAGTGACTAAATTAAATTGTACAAATGATACGGATTTACTCCACATGTCCACATCAAAATGTTGTGTTAGAATGTCTACACAAGGCGTGCATATTATACTTTACATAATTAAATTTTATGAAGATAACAATAATAGGGACCTGAATAGATATTATGGAGAACATACTAAGTTCCGGTTTGCTAAATCCGACGGTTTGGAATGCCGACGTTGTAGACAAGAAATACGAAATGAGTCTATGTTTTCCTGTTATACCGTAGAACTTTATCTATAGTCTTTCTTACATCATCCCGTCCACTACTGCTGTCTCAATCTATCTTTTAGCCAATCAGACGTGTTGCATTCATCTTAACCAATCAGGTTCCTTGAACCCTAGTGAATCACCAATAGGTATCGGTAGTGAAGTCAAATCTGAACCTTGCTAATAACGCCTAAGGCTAACTATAAACCATTGTTGCGGAAACATTCAGAAACGTTATATCTACTGTGTTGCCTACAGGAAACACAATGTTTCTGCGACAATCTTCCCTAGTTTGGTTATGGTTTTGTGGTCAGAAGGTTAACAATAAATAAAATGAAAATATTAATTTTTTGGTTGCTTTCAAGTTGCGTCTTTTCGCTCGGCACCGCATGCAGTGACAAATTAATACACAGTATACATTGGGAAGTGATAAACAGTTGGAAAAAGAAAAAAAATCAATCCCTAAATCAACAGTGAACTACCCCCTCAATGTGTATCATTATTTCTAATTTCATTGATATGGACTGGTCATCGTTTCACAATAATCAAACACATTGAAGTGGCTTGACAATTATCCATTGATCCTAGCCTTATTAAGAAAATTTACAAGAGTATTTACACGTGAGATATCTTGGCGTGATTGGGTAGTAGTCTCAGTAATTGTTCATGAATTGCACTTACATCACTACAAACACGTTATTTAGCATTTTAAGGCGTCAACACATAGACATCTGCCTCTCCTTATCAAAAGGTTTTAACTAAAAATTTTTGGTCTAGGTAATCAATCTTAAACTTGGTTCACCATCACTGGCGTAATTTTCGGTGATTTTCTTACCGTGCATGGTACAGTTCACGTTCAAATGCGATTTCATATTTTCTATGACAAATTCACTCGTTTATATCCACGAGGATCGAAAAATCATTGACTAGGCTTTATCACAAACCTGACAGACCCCCAAATGCTCCAATTATAGATGTTTTGAATTATACTGAAAATTGAAATGAACTTTGAAGGTCAACACACTGTCGTTTTGTGAATACTTGAAACCGGCCGGGGCACGAATTGCATGGAACAGTCACGCTGTCACGACATCTTTATGTCATGCAACTTCAAAAAGTTTGAAGATTGTAGGATCTTAAATATTTTAAAACATTCCGCAATGTGCTTAAACTAGCATAGAACAATGGTTTTGTTGTTAAAAAGGTTTGAAGTGTTTAACAAAGTGTTTGAAGAGTCAACGAGTTTGATTATGATCAACGATCTTCGCCATCTTTCACCTCACGTAATTGAACACTTGAAGCACTCATCAGATCACTTCATTAGCCGTAAATGCTTATTTTTGCCATGCTGACGCAGAATCCAGATCACAGACACAAAAATGTCGTTGACATTCCTGGAGTCCCACCGCTTCGTTTATACTCACTCCTGTGATAATTGATACATCGAGATTGTATACTCCCTTGCCAGCTGTGAAAAATAGGAAAATAGTTACACTGCATATTCTGCTGGTTAAAACACAAGAGTAAAAATTGTTTGATTTCGAGTAGTCTTATGTAGAAATTGCTTCAATTGGCCCTCGGGACACGCAAAAGTGCTCATTTGCATTTTCCGCGTCATGAACATGTAAGTTGTGCGGTGTGTCGGCTCTTCTTTGATGTTGAATGAAATTTGACGTGCGGCATTGTATCAGTATCTTCATAATTATATCACACAATTAACTCAGCAATACATGTCAAGCTTTCCATTGACACAACCGTGAGCTCAACATGAGTGCTGATTGGCCTTACATATGATTTCCCTACAAGCTTTGATTTCATCTGTCTTTGCGTGCAAACTTAGACCTTTGTTTATTTAAGATTTCACAGTGGTGCGTGGCGGGTCATTCGCTTGACCCAAACCTACATTTGCTTAAAGTACGTCTGGACTGACTCGCGACTGTCAAATACTTGCGGTTGTTTTCATATACGATCATGGGACTACCGGATTGTGAAAGACAGGATACTTCACAAGGCAAGAAAAAAGGACGGCGCAGCAGTAGTGCACGCTCAAAGAAACGTCTTGGTAATGAATCAGGTGGTGGTGTAAAAAGTGAACAACGCTGCATCGCAAATGTACGAGAACGAATGCGAACACAGGCACTGAACGAATCATTTGCGAAACTGCGCAAAATAATTCCAACGCTCCCGTCAGATAAGTTATCAAAAATTCAAACTTTGCGCTTGGCGACGCGCTACATAGATTTCCTGTGTCAAGTTCTGGGGAACGACGAAAAACATCCCAACTCAGCAGCCAGTAGCTGCTTTTTGGCGCATGAACGTTTGAGCTACGCGTTCAGTGTTTGGAGAATGGAGGGTGCATGGTTTCAAGGAGAATAAACAAACAGAATACGTGATGTTATTTCGCTTGTTTTTCGACGAGGTGTGATCAAGAACAAAAATTGGTCAATATGATGTTGTGGTGCTAAAAGCGGTAAAGAATTAATACATGAATATTTCAGTACCAGGGATGTTTACGTTTGAATATCTCAGTATTTGTCTGTAAGCGCTTGGGTTAGTCCCTACAAAGAGTTGAACAGAAACACCGCTGTGTACTTAAAACATTCTCTCCATAGTGTATAGTACTTGATGTATTGAACTTGTATAGAATGCCTGTATATAAAACTGAAGAGCAATATATAAGATCTATAAGATCGTGTACATGATGAATACGCTTTTGAGCACCGCTTGTCAGATGCGCTAATATATGTACACTGCTTTTAAAGTGATATAACAGATTTAAATACTTAGAAAGAAACAGATGGTCTTTTCAATTTCATAGGTGAGGAAAAGAAAATACATGCTTTATCTATAAACACTAAATTGTTCGTGCTATTTAAATTTATCGAAAAAGGAATGGGTTGTGAAGGTGTGTTTAGCATCAGACGCCAAGGGAAATTAAAAGGTGACATAAGCACTCAAATTTGTCATGTTGCTCTTTCCGATTTTAAGATCATGTAGCCTTAGGATAATTTTAATATCCTCAAGGTTTTCCTTGACAATACTGAAGAACAATTGATTCATCTACGTTCCTAAAGGGAGAACCTCGCATAATGTCATTAGACCTAATCCTACTGAGATATATTTTAGATTCAATTCATTCGACTTAAGTCCTGACACTATATGGGCCACATTATTAATACATATACAGCTTTGTAGTCAAACATTCAGCACCAATTGAACTACCAGATGTTGTTTGGGATAAGCTACTACGGACTTTCAAACATCAACAGGGACAATATGGTGATTAGAAAACATACAACTATTGTATATATGAAGTAAACCATGCAGTATTTAACGTTTTCAGTATTGAAATGCCAGTTCAATCCTTGGTTAGATGACGCTGAAGACATGCTAACACTCCTTGATCGCAATTTATTTGACTTTGCTTCGGAGCACGAAGAAATTCTTAGACTGCGACAGAACCGCCCTAATGAAAATACTTAAACTGTTCAAATGAACAGTCTACTGAGCTTAAATTTGTGCAAAGGGTCGATCAGTCGAACAAGAAACTATTTCTTTTAAAAAAAATCTTACCGCGATATATAAAGAGAAGCTTTCTTGAGTTCGTAATGTTAGATACGTGACGGATCAGACATAGATACAAGAATATGCATGCATTTTGCCTGAACCAGGATATAGGTCGATACGATAGGCAGAAGTCGCACACTAACCACATCAGTATCTTGCAAATATCATTTAACTTATAAAGAACCCAACAATTTTCCCTTACAGTATGATGTAATTGGTAAAATTTTTATTCAAATCCATTTTTACTGTAAGTTGCATCTAAGCGGATATATATTGTTCAAGATGCGTAAAGCTTTACTTTTCTTTAAAAAATGGAAGTTCAAACTACGTAGAAAGTATATCTATCCCACAGTTTTTAAACTGTAAGGATGTTACATACACATTTACCATTTTGTACAGCGCACAACTTGGACTATAAATGTGTCAAGATAGCAAAATTAACCTGGGATAGAGTCGAGATAAACTAGGCCCACTACATGCGACAGGATCGAAGTGAAATACATAAGAACAACTCTTTGCAAATTGACGTATTGTGTTTTATTGTATTTGTAGGTAGGATAACCGTCCACATCATAGGAGCTACGTATAAGCTCTCCATACCATACAGTATCGGTATTATTCAGCCAAAAGCATATGTGATATGATCGAAAAGCAAAGAAAAGAATGGGACGTTTCTAGTTCTAGCTATAAGAAGTATAAACTATACATGCAATTTTGTAAAACAGATCCTAAATTCGCGAAGGCAAAGCCCTGTACTTTTAACGTTTTAGAAAAAACGTATAAGAGACACATCTCATGATCGAGTTGTCTCATCCATGATAATATATACACATCCTGAAAATTGCCATTGCCAGGCATTGGTTCTTATAGGATGCTATGAACCAGAAACAACTTAACGCTTTATTATTCAACTGATCATGATATCCACATTGCATGTCATTGTATAAAAAGTCACCTAAATGCTTATAGTTATCCATCTGGCGCATTGAAGTTCGCGAACGTTCCAGCAAAAAAAAATATGCACACGCGTCTCAGAAAAATGTTTTACGGTCATCAGCAATAAGAATTTTAATGAATAACGAAAACAGTCAGAAAACCATAACTGAGACCTATGGCATGGAAAATTAAGGAGACATAAGATAATCTCAATATGCTGTTTTTCATGAAGTTTCATGAACTGGTTGCAATTAAATTATTTTCATAGAGCGATTATGTACAAATTTTGAATATATTGCGTATTCCGTATAGAATTTTCATATCCGGTCCATAGTTAATGCTTTTTCCAGCTTTCAAGTCAGCTATCTTATTAAATTCATCAGCTAAATACAAAACCATAAATCAGTCAACAACCTGTAGGCTCTACATGTATAGTAGGACCGACAAAGATCCTAAAAAATATAAATTTGCAAATGGCCACAGAAAAACAGTCAGCAATAACAGGCGTGTTTTACATAGTACATTCAAGCTCGAATAGAAAATATTATGGCCATGGGGGAAAAGCTGACTGGGGCAGAATTCATAAAATGACTACCATAGGCGTCCAGATTGCGCTAGGACAGGCTAGGCTAGGTTGAAAGCGAGCTTACTGGCTATTGCATGTAACATGTACGTTTTAGGCAAAGCTTTACAATTAAATTAAATACAGAGTGAGTAAAAAACTGATCTTTTATATTCAAATTAACCGCATCGCGACTGTGATATGACAGGATTTGGCGAGTTGCCTAAATATATCTCTTGGGTATACGAGGCATATAAAATAAGCGAACCATTAATTGTGTTTAGGCAACTTCTGTCAAAGTGCAGTCACTATGCGGCTAGTCTGTCATATTGTAGTCGCTATGCGGGTAATTTGTATAGTTCCATCAGTTTTTTTTACTCACCCTGACCCTGTACAGCGTTTTAAGCTACAAAAATCACGTGTGATTATGTACTAAACAGAATACGAGCAGAAGCAGGCGCGGCCGCGAAAAGTTTAGTAAAAATCCACGTACGTTTTATCACGTATGAACACTCGTTCACGGCTATGATTTACTTTGTGTTTTGCTCATGAATTATTAATGATTTTTGAATCGTGGTTAAAATGTTAAACCAAGAGAAAGGCCTTGTTTAATTAACACTGCATTTGAAATATATTATAGGTTGTCAGGCATGAAGGTTTAAAAGACATGCAAGCATTAAGGTCAAGCATGTTTTTTATATTGTAAAATATGTTTAAATTTGTACATATTATGTATATTGTCTTTGTGTATCCAACTTAATTTTGTCATTCACGAGGTCTGGGTTGTTCATTTAATAGCCTCATTCATGCTATACAATATAATATGGCGTTTCTATTATTCCTTATTCCTTTTCTTGAGAATTGATCCAGCTTGTGTTTATACTTGTGAGAAAAATGTGTGACCGTTAAAAAGTGATATAAGGACATTAAATAGTTAGACAATGATAGCCATTACTAACGTAATACAGGTTTTAAATCTAATGTGCTTGGTGTTCTTCGTTTTGGCTATTAGTATTATATTGGTCCGAGAATGAAAGTGTAACTCGCGGGATCACGTTTCTAATTGGAGCTACAGCGCTAGCAGATTCAATAGCCCGTGCTTCACTATTTTTCGAGTAAAACGCATAGGATTTTTCATCATCTCAACTGGTACAAACACAACTTCTTGATCGAAGACCTTTTGTCGAACATTTTGTGCTATCGTACAATTGTACTAACTTCCTACCTAAACTGAAGGGCCTTTCCCCTAATCGTCGATGTTCTGTTTGTATCGTTGAGATAGTGAAAGACCCAATGGAATGGAAATGGTTGCCTGTGGTGCACATACTCTTACTATCACTATGTAGACATACATGCCTATACATGTATAGTTCTAAACTTAACCAAGTCGGTGTAAACTCGATGTAAATTTTCTTTTAAAAAATGCACGTTACAGTCATGCTATAAAGAACTAACTTTTAGTGTCCCTGAAAACGTCTGGTATAAGCCCAATAAAAAGCTATATATAGTGGGAGTTAGGTGCAACAAACCATTTTCATCATGCATGTGTCCGATTATGTCGGACCGGATTGGAGCTCCTATGACTATATATAAAGGATGAGAGCATAACAAAACTACAGTCATCGTCAATATATGTTACTAAGTGTTTGTGGGATTGACTTTCAGTTAAAATTTCTCTCAAAATGCAGTGAATAGGGTTTCTATTCTTAACCTAGAATTTCTGAAGGACGTATATTATGCATGCAAGTCTCCTGAAGGTTTCTAGTGCATTATGTCTTTGAATCGGGAAACCCATAACCCTATAGTGGCAGACCTGTTTATCATCTGTGTCTTGCCACTTAGGTATGTTCCTTGCAATCTCCTGATTTCAATCTGAGCCCTCTGATTTTTCCGACATATTGCTTATCATTAGGAAAATCAGCTCAAGGTTTCTCTCTAGAAAATGATAATTAGCTATGTCGTCTACTCTGTAAGCAGCACCCAATAACAGGGAATAAAAAATATATGAAGTGAACACTGTTTTAAAACCAAACGTAAGGAGTTTAAAATGCTGGAAGCGAAACCAGGATTTATAGTTAATCACATTATCAATTACTGCACATTAAATCTATCCATTGAATTTTGCAGACTGTTAGTCGATCGAAAGAAACATTCTTAACCAGAGAACGTTTCAATGGTTATAAAATACAACAGCATTTGATGAAGAGGTTTGAATGTATACATGAATGTACAGATAAATGTACAGAATGGAGAGATGTGTGACTGTCAAAGCTTGCAACATCTTCCAGTCAATAATTAAGTTGCATGAATATTACAATTTTTTTATCAATAGCTGCTATTATCTGTATAGTTATCTTAATAGCTAGAGTCCAATAAAGCTTCATCATCAGCTAGAGTTTTTTATATTTATATATAGTTATTCTAACGCATGCATTTAATTACAGTTATGGGTGTTTACCTACTGTGTTGGTATAGAAGACTAACCAGTAGCCATTGCCAATAATGTAAGCAAAGCCTTCTTTGGACGTCAAACGATGCGGCTGCATCAACTATATACCACGTCACGCCCAATGACCGAGTGTTCCAAATGATAAACCCACAAACAAGAATGGATTAATAAAAAAAATGTCAAAATAAATTGCAGGTGTACTGATAAAGTAAAAAAATCCTGTAATCAGGATTTTTAATCAAAACAGCTGTGTTTACCTTGTGCGTATCCGGCACATTATGATTTTTGTTGGGGGAAAAATTTGGGACGATTTTAATGATTGTTTTGAGAAGTATCATTTAAAGCAACGTTGTCAGAAACTACAAAGAAGACCTAACCCATTAAGGATCAGCTTAGCAATCTCAAGATTTTCAAGAGTGTGAAATCCGGTTTCAAACAACGAGATAGATTAAATGGTTGACAAGATTTGAACAGAGGTCAAATACCAAACAAGATCTAGACAAAACTAAAATAAAATCCAGCGTCCTAATTATACGGAATAATAAGTACCTCATTTTCAATAAACGAGTCGAGTTAAGATTGTCCCATGGACTAAAACTAATTACATCACTAGAGTATGTTTAGTGGTTGTTGTTTTGAAAAATCACAAACATTGTAAACAAAGATGAGTTCATTTTAACTCGTGTCAGCAATGTTACTAAATTAAAAACAGCCAAAAATATCTTGTAATTGTGTACAAATGCGCATGTGCATTACAAGGCAACTTATATATTAATTAAAAGCAAGTACGTCAGTCGTTCGGCCTCAGTATTCTACCTGCGAGAAAAAAGCCATGATGGCAGAATCAAAATCAAATATTGGCACACGCCCATAAATTTTGGGCGCTTCATTTAGTACTATACAACAGCAAATCTTTAATGAAGGTATATATGCACTCCCCACAGCGACACATACAACTTACTACAGCCATATGTAGCTTGGATTTCACAAATGTGTCAACATGCTGCGCATTTTCCAAGAAAAATACGTTACGAGAACTCGTTTGCGATGACTTTGAGATAAATATGCCAGAGAAAGAGGCAAACAACAACTTTTTACTCAATTTCTCTATTTTACACATTTTTTTCGTAATAAAAGTTCTAGAATATGAGTACTGTATACGCTAATGTAGGCAAAATGGGACAGGTCGTGTGCGTGTGTGCGTTCGCATCAAACAAATAATAAATAATATTAATAGAAGATATCTGTTATTTTAACAAATGTATAGACATGACAGTATTATCTGGTACATGCAGGTATATGTCATACTATATAACACGACTTCGATAATAGTGTACAAATTGAGTCAGATTTCACGCTGTACTATAGCAGGTACACAATAATTAATCATGTAACTGCATCAAAGTCTGGTGTGTTTGTCATAACGAACACCCAAAATCATGCCTGACAAAATTTCCCATGGCGTCGCCACTCGTTCAAATATTCCAGTTCTGCACAATACATTTGGGAAATTAATTGTACAGAACACGAATATATATGAATATGTCCCCTCACTTATCGAGTTGGCAACGCCACAGACAGTTTTAATTTAGTTTAGTATGCACTCCAAGTGTCACACTTGAATATTTTTACAAGACAAGACTTTTTTGACGTCAATCAGACGATGGAAGAGACGGTTGAAGACGTGACTGGAAGAAACGGTTCAAGACATTTTACATGATTTAGATCTAGTTAGCAAGGATCTTTATCGTCACGTGCCATGATATGGAACCATGTCCACGATTTGAAAATTGCCAATGATGGGTTTGGGAAAACACAATACGCACGTACCGGTGAAGGACAATTTTTTTGGACGAAAGTTGAGCGACATAATATTTAACTGTTACTCTATTCAGTTTCTAAGCAATATTTTCTATCAGCTATATATAAGCACAACAACAAACTTCGAATATTTAAGTGAAACGGTAAGTAGCAGGAAATTTGTCATTTCAGCCATAGTTATTGTTGTCTCAAGACACTTGTCAATCCTGAGACATCTAAATATTACAGATGTCATGACCACACATATACATACATATATGTAAAACGTCACCGCACCAAGAGAGACAATCTATTTTTTACACTTAATGATCGACATAACACATAAAAGAGAATATCTTCCATCGGAAATACTTCGAACGAATGTTAAAAATATATTAACAATATGTTGGAATAGTATTGTGCCTGTGGAACAAATCTGTAGCAATCCAGACAAAGAAGCAGATATTTTTCTTCATTCTTTGTACATATGTATGTAGTCTTTCATTATAGATGCTTTGATGTTGCGATATTTTCCGCGGCGGTCAAAAACAAATTAAGCTAGAGAAGTTTGTCATCACCGATAGGGTTTCTCTCTTTTCCTGTTACAGTCATGGTTATGACAGATGATTTCCAAATGCGCATGTTTCATGTTTATGCTCTGTTAACCTTTACACTTTAATGATTTTGGAGTAGGCATTATAAACTCATTTATTGTCCTCAGTTTAGCATGCTATTAATTCGAAATTAGAAAGTAATAAGAAAGCATTCCAATGCAAAGCATAACGCGAATAATTATGAGAAAACAAGTTCATGTCTTCAAGAGAAGAAATGAAGAATTTTTTGGCGAATTGCCTTTTTAAGGCGTTTCCTTTCATCTTCCCTGTTTTTGCCATTTTGACAAAACATCACTAAAACCATAAAATTGATTTAATTTTGTACATCATGCAGTTGTAAATTGATTTCAATAGTGTGACGATGTTGTGATGAAAATAGGTTTTATTCCTTGTTTTGCCGTCTTAATTCCCTGAGGGTTTGGAAAAATATGGAATAGCAATAAACTGGAGTTTTAACTTCTAAAACAGGTCAAACTAATTCAAAAACAAAAACTGTTGGTCAACAAGAAGCAGTATACTAGTCAGTCATATCTAAAAATCTTTCTTGAATCGTTTAAGAAAAGTGTTATGCATGCATGGACACAAATTCTCGAATAAAAGTTTACTTAGACAATAAGAATATGTAAAATATTTCAGTTCCTAATGCTATTTAACTTCCTACAGTTATATAAGTTATTGTTCCGTGTTAAGCTTAAATTCAAGGTGCGCAATTTATGCTACTATGTAGCATGGTCTCGCAATTAATTGCAATATTCTTACAAATAATCAATGACGTCATAATTACGTAAAAAATAAAACGTTGATAGGCGGCCACTGGAGCATCACGCATGCGAAAATGTAAAGCAGGTACACCATTTGCTGTGAAAAGTCGAGTACACTTTGCAAAAAAACGAACAACACCAAGTTTCAGACAAAATCTGGAAAGTGATGACTGATGAACAATGAATCAACAAGCTGAGATGTTTGAGATGCTCAACATTCCTAAAAAAAGGTCTTTAACTTGATACAAGTAATCTATATTAATTTTGTTTCAATCACTGCATTTAGGATGATTTCCATATACTATACTTCAGAAACACTATAGTTATCGGTATCATTCACCGATAAACATGCATGGGCCCAGGAATTGAAAATATATATTGAATTTCGCTTTATCTAGAAATGTAGTTAACAAACAATCAAAGATTCAGGAATGGCAGCAGAAGGTTTGAGAATATTTTCAGCGACATTCGAGGAGCTTGTGAACTAGTAACGGAACATATAGTATTCTTCGATCTCAGATTGTCTCAATACAACACATCATCGCCGTCACGATCGCGGCCAAGATAAAACATTTTCGAACTCTGAAACGTAATTAAAAACTAGCTATTTAAAAATCTTCATGAAAATGAAAACTTGAAGACTATATAATGTCAACTCGAAAATTTGATTACATTACATACATCGAACTCTAGAGAACCATATATTTCATATCTCAGAAGAGACAATTTAGATTCCTAACCACGATTAAAGACTTTCTTTTCATTGCTCTGGAAACTATATTCTAGCTTTGCTATGTAAAGTGTACGTAGATACTGCATGAAACATATTGGATTGTTAATGATTATATTTTAGACTAATGGTGTACAAATCGTACAGAAATATATACATTTGTGGCTTAAGAAAGTAAAGAAACATAAAGAAATAGACGAAAGAAATGACAAAGGTATACTACAGAATAGCACATATCAATAAGGCATTTATGGCCATTAGGGCCAGTTATATAAGTAACAAACAGTTAAAAAGGCTTGATTTCCTGCAATTTTATCACATAGTTGAGGGTTCACTTGTTCACATTTACCTAGAATCGCCAAATACGCTCTATCCCTTTCTATTCAAAAGAAACTTAAAATTTGTTTGGAACAATATTTGCAGCGACGTAGACCCATTTTTAGGTGGGGGGGGGGGAGAGCTCAGACTAAAATTGTAATTTTTTACCACCTGGTCAGGATGGATATCTATGGTCACGCCCAGTAGCGAAGCCAGCCCGACAATTTGGTCATGCTACACAAATTTAAGTCACTATCGTTATTCACGCATTTCTTTAGAAATTGATTCCTTACTATAAACACAGAAAAATTTGCATTTACTTGACGAAATGTCAGACTTTCTTCGCCACTGCTCACGGAATTTCTTTTTTTTAGGTGCAAGAGTTATTCAGAGAGTATTTCGTCAGGTCATCACTATAAAGTATAGAAAACTTTATGATGAAGGTACGCTTTAAACCATATTATAGTAAAACCCCCTGTATAAGAGGCTATTTAAGAACCTGTTACGGTAAAAATTCTTATTTAGACTCCTTTATATAAGAACCTGTTTAGGCTAAAATTTCAGACAGGTTCTTATTCTATTTTAGTAAGTAATAGTTAAAACTATAAGTTTATAAATAAAAAAAACTTTTCCTAAAGTGACCCAGAAAATGAGATGAAAATGACCCAGAAGTCAGGTCCTGGATTTGTCATGACACAAATAAACAACACGTACGAAGAGCACGCAAGTGCATGCAACGCACGTGATGCATGATTATAACGTAATAGGATATGGGATGATAAAAACAATAGAGAAGACATTTTATGTCGTTGTAGCGTGCGATTCATACTTTATATTGTAAACAATTTGAGAATAAAAAATTCTAGCATACAGAATCATTATGTTATAAATATAACTGTATGTACCACTTCAATTAATGCTACTTATATCTACATTAACCAAAAATGAGCCGCTTTTTCTTTACGAAGCAAGAACCTATTTAACGACCTGTTTAGCCTAATTTTACTATGAGCACTACTTCTATAAGAACCTTGCTGTTCAGGATATTTCGAAAAATTTTGGTTTTTATACGCGGGGTTTTCCTGTATCAGACAGCACAAGCCGAAATCATGCAATACGTGCCCATGGCTTGCCTTGCGACAGTAACTTATCATATATAGTTAATAAACTAGAAATTTCTAATAGCAAGGGAATGCTGCGAGGTATAGAGTACAATAGTTGCATTACCTTAAACTCGTGCGTGCGTATAGCTATAGTCTTATAACGCCCGCTGCTGAACAATAAATCCTCTTAAGGTGGCTCCCTACAGTAGCATAAAATGTTAGGCTTTTCAAGACACATCAGCTTGCAACGAAATTCGTACTGAAGTTGTTTGATGCGCATATATAGAAAAATAGAAACAAAATAAGCGTTGCTATGATAACTATGTCGTTCTATTTTTTGCAGTTTTAATGCTTAATTTCACAATGAACGAACAATAACTTTCTTTCTCTTCGGTCAAATTATCTGAATTTTTTTAGTTCTTTGTTGATGTATAAAAGATATCAAAATTTGAAGACAGGTTTATAATTCAGATTTTGATATATTCGCATAGGTTGCCCAGAAATCGGTGGTTTTTAACCTTAAATAAATGAATCTTGTGTATAATATTCCTTTTACAGCTGTCAGAAACTTGCGGGATTGTTTTGTTCTCGCGCGATAGTCGGTCAGTCTCGCGCGACGTTCGTGTAGTATTAGTTTAATATATTCCCAAGGTTGGCAACTAAATGTAAATAGATCGTCTGCCGTTAATGTAAACACTTTGAAAACATACAAATATCGTGGAAATTGACTACAATACTAAAACAAAAACTACATCACGTTGAACACGGATAATTTTACTACAATCTTACCAATTTTCCTGTTTCAAATCCTTTTCAAAGTACGAGAAAAAAGCGAGAGTTTTGAAGGTTTTTTCGGCGGTAAAAATATTTTTTGCAAAACCTATGCTCGGGACACCCAATCGGCCATTCGTCATATTTTTGAATTTTTCTGCCTTCGCTTATTGGCTAAAATTTTTGCTAAAATGATGTCATTTCGCCTTGGAAAGATAGCAACCGGGGGGGAGACAAGGCTGTAGCGGCAGCGTTTTGTGAGGACTTTTAATTGCAAATTATTCAAGTCCAAGCAAAAATACAAAATTGAGAAAATACGACGTACGTGGCGTTTTTTTTGTGTATTTTGGAAGCTCTTCCCTCATTCAATCGAGACGGCATAATTTAAAAGGTAAGTAAGATAAAAATGCGTTTTACGTGCATTATAAACAATACCGCAAAATCATTCGCCTTTGTATTAACACTTCAAAACTACTTACTACAACTGTAAAAATATTGCTTTTTAGTTGCTGGGGCACTGCGCCCAGCAACTATAGGTTTCGGGTGAAATTTTCTCTTATCTCCTTCTCCAAAAAATGATCTCTACAAAATGCAAAAAACCCACTGATCTCTATATATAGAGGTCACCCGCACAAAATTTCGCAAATTAATGGCATCAAAGTCTTCGAAAGTCCATAAAGTATACTCAAGTTATTCGTTAAATCGCGCTTCTTCTTTTGGGGGCTTTTTGAAAGAAATCCATCAAGAATATACAGAATTATGGCGAAGTTTAACTATCGAGGAGTGGATTGAATTCGAGGTGGATTCTTAATTATATAATTAAATTACATAGGTCAGGCATGCAGTCTTACACTAGTATTTTCGTATTCTAGTTACAACTGAACTGTTAATACATTTTAAAACTCCCATGTTCTTGTAATAAAGTTTTACATAAAAGATTTTTACCTTGTGAGAGTTGCAACTACATTATTGTTTGCATAGATTTAAAACAGGTATAAGTCAAAATTTTATGTTAATACGAGGCTGGTCTAAACTTTATGAATCTTTAATACTGGACTTGAACTTCTATATGATTTCAGTCATATGGTGATATATTTGGCTCCAGCATGAGATAGTTGCTAGTTCTTTTGTCAAAAATCACTACCAGTAACTGAACAATTGCTATGACAAAAAATAAATCCTGAACTATCTATGTTTATTATAATATTATGTTGCATATTATGTTTGCATAATACTTGGCCATGCCTTGTAACCCCTACATCTTGACCTGTAACTGCGAAATAAGTTATATATGTGAAATTGCTATTTTAACCTGTTAAGTCATTGTGCTGTGGCCATCCCTACAAACTTTACTCATTTACACTGTCTAAATGCCAGATGACTTTGGCCATAAATTATCACAACATTTTATTCCACCAAACAATTGTACTCGATGGGACCTTACACTTCTGTTATGTTATATTTAGTAAAATTCAATTGCCAGACTACATAAAGCACAGTTCAAAATTTTTCATTCTACATTTTTCAGTCAAATGGTATATGGGGTTGTAAGTCCACACAAGTGTTGGGTGTTTCAGGACTCAGTGGTCAAATGTAAAAATTGAAATTCATCATCCAATCTGACATTTTTTCTTTCACAAAAGTCATTTTTTAAGCCATGCATGATGAAATCAGCATTACAGTTGGCAGTTATGCAACCTTGGCAGCAACAGCTGTTCTTGCAACCGTCATCAAACATTTATTTTGTTAATCTAGAGCCAGAAATGACCCTGTAACAATTTGTTAAATACGCCAGTCCTCATTTGTACTACATGCATACTGTAAAACTTCAACGAACTTGAAATTCACAAGTAAACCAAATAACTTTTAATATTTATTGCAAAACTATAAGGAACTTTAAGTGTATACATGGACAACAATATATTCCAACAAAATATAGTTCCACATTTACATGTTTCAATAATAAATTTGTATTGTTCTTGTCCAGAGATTGCAAGATAATATAAATATATAGAGATTTTTAATACAGTAAATAAACTTGAATGCCAGGTTGATATTAGATAAATGACTTAAAAAACATTGTTAACCTTAATTGGCTGGGAACAATTGCAAAAAATACAACATTAGGTTCCCTGGCAGGAATCGAACAGTGAGCCTGCAGTCCTATTGCATTTTTCACAGTTGTTCCTGGCTGTTTGAAGGTCTAAAACAGCAAAAATTCATTGTTTGTTAATCAACAATTTATTTTACTGAGTGCAACAAAAAATTACTTAAGTTCATATAAATAAACTTGTGTTATTCTTCTGACATTTGTCAGATATATATTATGAGGATTTATACAGGGTGTCCCAAAAAAATCCCAAACTATTGAAATCAGCTATTGTTAGAATTTGAATGCCCTATCACTAAGCTGAAACCACTAGTGCATAAAAATTGACAAAACTCTCATAATTATTAGTATAAATTTCCAGGTGACTATTGATTTTCCTGCATTCTGATCCATCAAGATTCATTGTCTCTGAAGTGATAGTCACTCACTGGCCAGTGACTCTGGCTTTTTTTTCAATCTGCTTTCAAAAATGGCTGAAATGGCTTTTTTGGGGTTTTTTAAATTTTTACAGAGTTGTGTTGATTATTATTACACCTGGAAACTTCCCCTTCGGCTCAGTGAATATAGGCTTGTAATCACCTCGCCTTCGGCGACTAATTGTTAAATAGTAATATTCGGTGTTTTAGAATTTAAGAAGCATTTTTAATCCCCCTGAGCAAAAAACGTATTTTACAAAGATATTTTAATTTTTTAAATAGCAGATTTTGATGGGTCATGGCTTTATAGGATACCCTAAAGATCGAAATGTCGAGAGAGCACTGGGACCGAGTTGCCCCTGTATTTTGTGTATCCCCATACATATAATAACTATCAATATCGAGCCATTCTTGGGTTGTCACACAAATGACACAATCTCGTTCCCCGAGCCTGCGATCCCTTGGGAAGGAAACGGAGGCTCTGGGATAATCCGTGATGGACATACAAAAAACTGTATGTCACCTGTACTGCGCATGCGATTCAATAAGCCGCAATAGTCTTTTTCTAAAGCTTTTTGGAACAGTACTTTTACTATTTCGTTTGTAATGTCAGTGGAAAATATTAGTTTATTTAATTCTGTGTTGGACGAAGCGTTAGAGCGACTGGGTAAGAAGAATCTCAAACTGAAGGAGTGTCAATACGAAGCGGTAAAGGCTGTTGTTGTCGACCGGAAAGACACGATTTGTATCTTGCCTACTGGTTATGGAAAGTCACTTAAATGCCAGCTTCTTCCCTTCGTCTTATTGAACTATTTATTTCCAACGCATGCGCAGTACAGGCGACATACAGTTTTTTGTATGCCGATCACGGATTATCCCAGAGCCTCCGTTTCCTTCCCAAGGGATCGCAGGCTCGGGGAACGAGATTGGTTGTCACATTTCTCACTCACTGCCTGGGACCGTATCTACTTCACCAAATTTAGCTAAAGAGGGAGCGCGTAGCACGACAATCATTACTCGCCCTTCGGCTCGCGCTTTAGCTAAATTTGGTGAAGCTAAGTAGATACAGTCCCAGTGAGTGAGAAATACACAAAACACAGGGGCAACTCGGTCACAGTGCTCTCTCTCGATATTTCGACCTTTAGGGTATCCTATAAAGCCATGACTAATTTTGATGTCGCTCCATAGGCGGCCCAAATCTTAGTGTTGTTTTGTCTTAGTGTTGTTTTGAATGTTTTCTCTAAAAGCTTTTCGCTGTTTGAAAGCAAGAAAACACACGCGTGAAGAGATTTCACGGTCGCGTGACGCTCGCGCGCGTAGCGCTCGCACTTTCGTGTCGTCATGGTTTAATATATTGACGACACGAAAGTGCGAGCGCTACGCGCGCGAGCGTCACGCGACCGTGAAATCTCTTCACGCGTGTGTTTTCTTGCTTTCAAACAGCGAAAAGCTTGTAGAGAAAACATTCAAAACAACACTAAGACAAAACAACACTAAGATTTGGGCCGCCTATGGTCGCTCTGATAGTAACTGGGCTCTCGTTGCACTGATCAGCCCTTATTGTATCAGCTGAAAAGCCCCAGCAACTTAACGCTCGAGTGAGCGTCTTGTTTAATATTGAAAACTAGGAAAACGTCGACGAATGTCTACACGAACGTCGCGCGAGACTGACCGACTATCGCGCGAGAACAAAACAATCCCGCAAGTTTCTGACAGCTGTAAAAGGAATATTATACACAAGATTCATTTATTAAGGTTAAAAACCACCGATTTCTGGGCCACCTATGATATTCGTGGATTTCGATTGCGGGGAAACGTATTTGTAGATTTTTTTAAATTCGAATATATATGTCTTACCTTAGATGTGGTATAACAACTGGACGTAGTTTAAGAAAAATCTGCCGAAGGAAACAGCGGATAATCAAGGCTAAAATCCATAAAATCATTGCTGACGTGATAAAATTTCGACTCGACATAGAAAAACACTTCGGAAAGAGCTAAACGTATAAAAAGCCTACGAAAACGCCGTCGGAAAACAGAAAAGACCAGTTGAAAACATACATACTGTTTAGGTTTCACAATTTTTTTATCATGTACAGAACACTTGGTGATTTCGCAGTAGAAAAACCTCAAAACACAACTTTTCATGTGTTGTTCATTTCGGTTCATTTCAAAACATTTGCCGGTCGGCGAAGCTCCACACTGATCTGTATAGATCTACCCTGCAACTGTACGGAGCCAGTTTGAGCCAGCTTAATTTCAAATCGAGTGACGTCAAGAATATAATGCCGTTCGCTTCGCTCGCAGCAATAATGGTAATAGAACGAATAGGAGTGCAATTAATGCCAAAATCATACGAGTGATTACAAAGTCTTGATTTTTTAATCACGAGTATGATTTGGCATTAATTGCACGACTTGATTCGTTCTATTACTTATTAATTATATATCTTCTGAAATCGCACTACTGTAAACCAATGAAATTGCAGTATTTGCCACTGATTTTAGAGATAGAGAATAATACATGGGTGCGCGGAAATACCAGATTTATTTCGAGTGTTGAACATGATATCTCACGAGTAAGCGCAGCGAACGAGTGAGAAATATCATGTTCAACACGAGAAATAAATCTGGTATTTCCAAGCACCCATGTATTTTTCTGTTTATTATCATAAACTATATTACAGGTTTTCTACCAATATAAAATGTCCAGAAGCTATGATTGTTAATTGTTTGAAAAGCGACAATTTTCACATGTGAAATTACCATAAATAATCTCACATCTGAGATTATCAGTTTTATCAGTGCCCGAAATCCTAATAAAGTACTGTGCTTTATATAATAAAAATATATAATTAATAACCTTAAATGTTTTCATCATTGATATCAATAGAGCTTAATATGGAGAACACATATATTTCAAAACAAACGACGCTTTCAAGATGGTTTTGCCGTCAGCTTCCATGCGTTTTTCAAAAAGAACACGAAGAGCGAAGATCATTGGAAATGAAAATAAACAGATTACTGTTTATTATGCACAGTGGGAATTTTTTTTAGCTGTGTTACTGCATATTTCCATCGCCACATGTACAGTCACGGCCAATGCAAATAAAAACAAGTGATCAACCTGTCTGTTCTCTTTAGTTTCTTACGTTCTACATCAACAACAGCTAGACTTGAAATAAATTATGGTATCGTAAAAACTTCACTGTAAAAAATAAATTGTTTTTCTCAAATGCATTTTATTTGATCAATATTTTATTGAAAACAACAAAGAATTTGGTTATTTCAACCATTTTTTGAATGTTTTCACTTCCTTATAGCATTGGTAAAAAGAAAATGCGTCTGCGACAATCCAATTTTAAACTGGTTATTTTACAAAATATTTAACGTGTTCACATTACTCTCCCATCCACGGTTTGGTTGAACGTTTGCAACAGATATCACACGATAAGACGAGGACTTAAAATCTGTCATTTTTTGGTGACAAAATTTTGTTTAAGTAAACCAGGTTTTCAGTGATTGTTGCCAACTCTGTGCGACGTACGTTTAAGCACCAAATTTCAAAATTTTCCCGAATGAAGGAACCAATATTTTTTGAAATATTTTTTTCTTTTTACGAAAAATAATTGTAAAAAACAATAATTTTGCCAACTAAAACGATCGTTTACCTTGACATCAAGGTAAACGAACAAGGTGTTTTTAGTTTTTGAAAGCTTGTCTCCTTCTCCAGATATTCACTGTTTTAAAACATGCAAATAGCTTGTGATGTCACCTTCTCACGCAAAATAAATTCCAGATAGATCATGGAAAATCAGAAATATCTTAGAAATTAAAAAGCAGAAGTTACTCAAACTTCAGAAAAGTATACGAACGTTGTCAGTGCAAAAATGTGTAAAAGTTGCGTAAATTCGGAGATATTTTTTGTTACTAAGTTTATTTATTTCGAATGCGTGAGAAGATGGCGTTACAAATTTACTGTCGTTAAAAGATGAATATTTCGAGAACAAGACAAGATGTCAAGGAACTGAAAGCGTCTTGAGTTTGATTGAAATTAAAAGTAAAGAAACGATCATACTAGTGCCCCTTTAAAGGTCTGGTCGCATAGCGTACGTGAGGAAGCCTAATAGCAGTTATGCGGGTTTTCCCTAAAGCTATTGTCCTCACCACAAAGTCTCACTTTCATGTAAAGAGAACGTATGCGTCAATACGAGGCTTGGTGGTGAGGACCATAACCTCAGGGAAAACCCGCATAAGTGCTATTAAAGTATCCACATTTGTAAATGCACGGGTACATGCAGTACTCGATTAAAACAGTTGTTCAGGTTGCACGCTTTGTAATTCGTGAAATTATGTAACTATAGCTAGTTTTAATAATTGTAGATATTTTGTAGATACAGTAGATCGATAGGTGTCCCAAATTAGCAGAGGAAATTTCCTCAGCTAGATGTATTGACAAATAAAGTTTTAATTGCATGATTGCACAAAGAAGTAAATTGTTTGTTTAATAACTTTGCCATGTATACAAAATACAAAGACAGCATAAAACAACACAATCACAAACATCACGAAACGCAGATGTACAATGGCCAATATCACTGAATGGCAGGGTCACAACAGTAGCAGTTAAAACTACAATTGCTGTGTGTCATAATCATACGTGCTATTCAGCATCCAGCTGATGTTTAAGGGATATGGCAATATATTTCTTTTTTGACTTATCGATACTGGCCATCTATACTGATAGACAAATGACACTTAAATGACAGGTCTGTTCTAATGACGTCAAACAGGGTAGACTGTATATAAAACTTACGGTCAATTACTTAAATATCAAAGAATTTTTTTACACTTGCAATAAGCATAAGAATGGAAACATACACAAATCCTGATGGGTTGTAACATTGAACATTTTTGTTAATTGCTTTTTGAGAAACGAATTTTACCTTGTTGTGACGTCATATTTTTTTAATATCAAAGATGGCGGATGACTAGTGTCTTTGCCTTCCACGAAGCAAAACAACGGATATTTAACAACGGATATTATAATTTCTTCAAAATTTCCTATCCATAAGCAAAAATATAAATATGTTGCCATATCCCTTAATTTTTGTGTTTCCTGTATAACAGTAGACACAATAGTTAGCGTCTGAGCTCGATTTAGGTGTTGTGTACATTCTTTGTTCGATGTGATGACCGATATTATCTTTTTCATGAGAGAAAATGTGCGCAATGCATGCAAACGTTACAATTAAGGTGATCACAGGTAACGTTACACTTGATCTTGTATCAGTGAGTCATCAAGTTGAACCAGTGGCTGATTTTTACCAAGGCAGGAAGAAGCAAAACAAGTTAAGCCGATACTTCTTGTAAGAAAGAATATTAACCTCGTACACTGTGAAAACATCGCAACAATCAGCAAGACGATACAAATTAAAGGAAGAGAGCCGATAAGAACAACCTGACACCACGAGAAAACGTTCATAACATTTGACATCGGGCCTGCGGGAAGTACGCCCTCTGAGAGATAGGCCATAAAAGGCAGATTAAACATTGCAAACAGCACAAGACAAAATAACGATATACTTTCAGCACGATTATCCGAAACACGCTTGAACGGCTGAACATATATATGACACGAAAGATTAACAATGCATAAAAATAGTACAGACATTGATCGCAGGAATGGGTCTTGAATCAAGACAGCAGCGAGTATGAGAACGAGCATTCGACCAAGCAAAATGCTTTCCCAGTAAATAGCGCCAGCACTGATGCCATCTGGAACACGGTAGGAGCCAGTCAGAATAGAAGTAATGGCAGTTCGCCCGTGTGTATCCGCTACAAGGTTCTCACTAAGATGACGCCGATTTAAAAACCAGTACGATAAAATCGGTAAAGGGAATAAGCAAGCGAGGAAAAAATGAGCTACAGAGATACGTGATCTGTACAGTTTTTTTGCGCCAAAGAACAAAACTAGTACGAATGGCATGAAATATATAAAAACCAGTGTGCTTATTAGCTTTTGCCACCAAGTGTAGCATTCTATGTTACAATTCACAAACAAACAATTTACACCATCTACAGGAACACAATGTAAAAGAGTTAAACTATTCCGAGTCAGTACAGTGTAGCCCAGAAACACAGAATTAAGAAAGGCAGACAAATAGACACCATTTTTAGGTGGGCGAATCATGGTTAAACATACAGATACAGCTTTATGAAGAAGGAAAATAAACGGAATTGCAAAGAGAACGGAAACAACGCCAAGTGTGTGAAACAAAAGTTTTGAAACTGGGCTTAAGCCTGGGATAGGACAGGCAAACCCATCTTGATTGAAACGAAAGTCAAAATTAAACAACCCAATAATTAATTGGATGAAATTGCTATTCCATACAATGTTGTTGGAACATTGAACAATCAGAATATCGATGGCTTGATAATAGAAGAACACAATGCGTTCCATACCCGATTGCGATGTCGAGTCAGTTTCAGCACACCTGCCGGATGTAGTTGAACGGAACCAAGTGATGCTGCGGTAAAGTGTACCAGAAATATCAGGTTCGATTATCACGTAGAAAGTGAAACCTAACACGAAAACAACCGCCATTGGCCAAAACCAATAATCTTTGCATTTTTCGGATTTTCTACAAGAAGGAGTGAAGAGCGTTTCTGTGAAGCCAGGACGACATTCACCACAGAGTCGACCGTGACGACCAAAGCTACACGTATCATACGGAACGCAACCTTGACGTCCGCGTTTTGGCTGGCAACAGTATCCAATTGGACATCGAGAGAACTGTATAGTTGGAGGCTTGTTTTGAATTTTGTATCCCCAAAAATTTGGTAATGCTTCGAGGACTTTAGTGCATCTTGCTCCGTAAGGACATGGTAAACATTGCAGCGAGTCACTTATATTGTATCTAAGTATGAAATAGAAAAGATACAAGATATATTAAACGAGGCAAAGAAACTTAAGTGGAGAAAAATTTTGGACAGATTAATTTTCTGACCGAACAGGTAAAAATTAAAATTGATGGAAGGAAATTGTATACGTTGATATAGAGAATATTATATGCGACCGAATGAGAAAATGTCATGAAATGTTGTTTATTAAAATCACCGTTATTTAATTGTGTATTACGTTTTCACTTGATATCTTCACGTACGTTAAATGTTTAACAAGACTACAGCAATCACGTAATCACTTAATATTGGAGACGAAATAAGGTACGGTGAAAATAATCATTAACATTCGTTGTTTAAGGTATAGCAGTAAAGTATACTAAAGCTGTGGTGAGTAAGTTATGATTATATGGTAAGACAGACAATGATATAAACGGATTAAGAATTTAAGAATAATATATGTTCTTACCTATATATCCCGCGGTCAAGGCTGTAACTACCTATCGTACAAAGTTCACATTCAAAACTCTGTTCAGACTCACTTATTATTCTTCGTTTGATTTTATATCCCCAAGGACATATGATAAATATATCTTTCAGCGCAAAACCTTTTGTATGTGTCACTTCAAGGACTATAACCTTCTCTAAGGAAGGTAACCACTTGCAATCTACCACAGAATTTGACAAGACAATCTTATCGAATGAATCGCATGACACAGCTAGGCTGCTATGATAGATTCCCATGTTGGGGACTGTCTGGACTATATGGCGTTGGATTATCCGTGTACCTTGGATAAAGGCTGTGCCTTTCTTAGTGAGTCTCACACTTCCTGTAGCCTGGGTGTAAACAGCATAACCACCAGAATTATTATCTAACATGCAGTTCTTTATAACCATGATCGAACCACTAAAGTATATTGCACCAGACGATGATCCCGCATTGTCATGGAATAAGCAATTGGAAATAATAAAATAAATATTTGCTGCCACGTAAATCGCTCCACTTCCATCTTTGGCCGCGTTGCCCACAAATTTACACCGTCTTATGCTTACATTGGCGGGTGAATGACCAGCGAGGCTGATGTATGGCTCCGAGTGTACCTCTAAAGCTGCACTACTGGAGAGAAAACCTGTGTTATTATTAAAATTACAATCTTCCACCAACAAACCTGATCCAAAAAATTCACCCCCATACTCCAGAGACGTTTTATTGTGATCAAATATGAAAGATTCATTCATTTTCAGAAACTTGCTATTCACAACATCGCTCTCTGTTTTTAAAACAGAGGCGTTTTGTTCAAGAAGCAATCCGCCCTTTCCAGGTTTTACACTTTGATGTAAAAAACGACACAAAGATCCCGGCAGGTGTCCCAGCAAGGGTTCGTGAATCCTACTTTTTTTGAATTCAGCTTTTCTTGATTTCAGCACTTCGCCCCTGGACAACTTCGTTAAACTTCTCATCCCCGTTGCATGCGAGAAAGAATTATCATATTCTTTGACTGGCAAAACATAGTCATCAGGGTAACGAAACATCACACAAATCTGAGCGCCGCAATGCGACAAGACATGTTCAGAAGACTTACTGAACTGAACAGAAGAATTTCTTACAGTTATCTTACTAGCTGGCGATGCCGACACATACATTGCCCCACCATTGTTGTGACAGAACGTACAGTTTGTAACAAAAACATTTGCGTTCACAGACACAACTGAGACCAAAGGTCCAGTGTTTTCGTTTACGTTGGCGACAAACGAACTATTCTCGATAAGAATGTCGAGTGCGGCTAATTTATTTTTTGCAATTATTGCCAAAGAACCATCTAAAATCCATCTGTTTGTATTATTAAAAAATGTTGCATCAGTGACACTCACATTCCCGCTGATACAAAATATGGTTTGAACGATTCCAGCTTGGTTACTTGAAAAGTTCAGAGCTTTGATATCAAATGACAAAATAATCGAATCGTCTTCGATGGTGGGCGAGCCAAGTTCTGGATCATCATAAAGTTTTTCATGTTGTGAATTTTTCCCTTTTGACGACGTGTTACCCCATCTGTTATCAATACTTGCATTTTTGTCATGTCTGGTCATGTCAGGGCAGCCGTAAAAGTAAATTAATGTTGGTTTAGAGATATTTTCCAAGAGCTTCGTATTCGAAATTTCAGAGTTCACAATACTGAAGTTAACATATCCTTGAATGAAAATGATATAATTTGCCTCTTTTAAGTAATTCTTTGCTACAATTGTGTGCCTAATTTCCACGATACAGGGTTTTCCTTGGTAGTTAATCACGTGCAAGGCACCAGCTGTGTTTCTTTCTAAGAAATTTGAACTTGTGATGTAAATTCCAAAGTTTGGTCGTGGGTTATTCACCGAGACATGGATTAAGTATGGAAATGTGTTTTGTGAAAAAGAACCAAAAGAACAATTGTTAATGATTAAGAAAATGTCAGACACTCTCAAGAAGCTGTCCAAAAATGTTAAACCTTGAAATTCGAGATTTGCTGTATTGCCTTCAAAATTCAACTGATTCCCAGAGCAGTTTATAATTGCTGATCCATAATTCCAGGAATTAAAACTCAGGTTTCCAGGAGTTGCCCACGTTGCACATGTATTATAAGGTATTTTCTCGGTATTGTAGGAGTCCAACATAATAACATCATCTCCTTTAGCGATTTTAATGACGTAATTTAATGTCCCACAAGGTGAGGTAATGTTCCGACAAGTGTTCCTACTATCCTTACCACGAGCTTTTGAAACATATAGAACATCCCCGGTGGCTGTAGCAGAAATATGTAGTATAAGACACCATTCATATGACTGAGAAACACCAAAATTTAATTGCAGTGATAACAGATGATTACATTATGTAGGAGATTGTATAAGACCATGGAAATGTTGCCACAATAGTACATGTTAGTACATGGTTTTGAACCAGTCGACTAATTTCATTCAAAGAGAAGTCTACCTAGCACACTGATATATATTACTGGATAGCGCATCCGGCGTTTGTGCTGAAGTCAGCGGCGGTTAGCGGCGGCCATATTGGACTATCCCACTTTCAGTGCTCTTACGTATGCACTTGTAATACTGAGCCATCCTTTTCGCGATTATTTCGCATCATATGTAAAAGAATTCGGACCGAATAGTTTAATTATAAGGACAGCACAATAAAAGAACGATTTTGAGTGAAAAATCACGGGCATTCAGTTACTTTGGCATCGTAACTCCGATAAATTCAAGTTTGTAGGAGTGAACACAGACCACGGTATGCCGCCAATGCAGCCATATTTAAATAAACAAATCATTTTGCATTTACACCATCTTCAAATGGAGCCCATGAAGAACTTAAACGAAGGTTGAAGAAAGAGATTCTCTCAACAGGTAATTATAAAGTAAGGTTTTTGACATTGTTCTTGCGTTGATGTGCAGTGACATCTTACCATCTTGCTCGATCTGTGACTTTGAATCGAATCATATTCCTGTTGGTCTCTTTGTCATTGGTGTTGGAAAAGAACCAACTTATTTAATTTTTTTCGGATTTTTTCACCAGATAAATCTGCCGTAGTTTCTTCACCTAAGTGGTACAGCCGGACTTTACAGTAGCATTTTAAAATCTTCTTGATCAGCTTGTAAACATGATTGTCATCCACTGTCCAATCAAACACGTGATCATCTAGTTCTGTAAATAGGGATGATACTTTTAAAGTGCTTAAAACTACTGTAGCAATGGCCTCAGGTATGCCTTTGCCATGGGGAAGCTTCCCAGCATTTTTTTGCCAGCATTCTTTCAAAACGCTTTTCGCTTTCATTACAAATGTTGACGACACTGGGGGAAGGCTTGAATAATTTGCCACTATCTTTCAATTTCAGGAACTCAGATGATGGAGCAGTGTTATCTTGTGATCCTAGAGCAGTGCGGCAGTCATCACAAAGAATCTTCTGCTGAACTGACTTGGCATATTATTTTGATAAGTTATAAACTTATCTTAGATATTCCTAAAGTATGAAGATATTTAGTAATGCTGTATGTCCTTGTTTTAAAGCCATCAGTTTCATCAAAACAGAAATAATGCACACACATACAGAGTATATAGTACACACACCTCTGGCTTTAACATCCTATTGAAGCAGTGTAAATAGAATAACTATTGTTTATTATGAAAAATTACACATTGTTCCAATTAAAAAAATCTTTAATGATAAAAATTTGACAAAATAGTTATTTTCAATTAAGCAACAGTTCTCTTGCTGAATTATGTAGCTGCTCCTGAATTTCGTCTTTTGACTTTGTACTATCAGCATCTTGAATACACCTGAAATGAAAGGTAAAACTATTTCAAATACAGTATATGCTTTCAAGAAAATGTAGAAATAGTGTTAAATACAAAATGCCAGCAATTTAAAGTGAATTAGTGAAGTTTAGTGAGACAAACCAAACATGTAACAATGGATTTAAAGGTTCTGCTACGTAGAGCTCCATAACAGACAAAGATGTCCCTATACAAAGAACTGGAAGTTCTTCCAGAAATTGTAATCAAACAGCACTTTAATCTTTGTTTATTATACATTAAAAACACTAGCATCAATGCCTATAATATCCAGCAAACATTGAAATAAACATTAAAATGTATCATGTATAATATATGATATACATTTAGTGTTTCATCTAAATAGGGTCATACCTGTTTATCTGTATTACTGCAACATTCTACATGGAAAAATTGAAAATGTCCACCACTTTCAATCACTTGTTTGCAAACAACCTTTTATTCTGACATTTCGCAGTGAAATATGTGAAACAGCGAGGCTGTAGTCGAGTAGTCCACTCCTTGACATCCGAAATATGTGATAATTTTCTAATCTACGACGCGAAATTCCTCTAATTTTTATTCCAAACTCTTTTTCGTTGCTCCATCGTCGCGATTTAAAAAAAACTGGCCCAACTTCGGCAAAAGAAAATAAAAAATACGCATAAAACGACACAACTTAATATACTATTCAATTGGAAGTGGGATAGTCCAATATGGCCGCCGCTGGCGAGTTGCTGACTTCAACATTTTCTAGGCGCCAGTATTAGGTTGCGCTATCCAGGAATATATATCAATGACCTAGCACAGTTCTCATGAGATTGCGCAGACACATTACACAATTAAAGTGTACATCCATAAACTTACCTTGAAGTAAAAGTTGAAGCACTAGACAAATCACTATCAGTTTAACAATGCACTGCTGCGTGACAATAGCTTTACACTTGTGCACATAATACCCAAAGATAATCATAGTTGATCTCATATTGAAGACACATTAACAAGACCTGCACAAATACATATATTCAATGGCAATTTCGCATTTGTCAGTCACTTTTAATTCAAAATTAAACGAAATTCCTGTCACTTTAACTCAGCAACAGAAGTACTTTCGCCTCAAAACGTGCCAAAGCATGAAATATGACCTCATCAACCTAATAACCGATGTCCAATATCAACATCCGCATTTAAATGATTCTTGAATCTTATAAATTCATATTCATGAGCATGAATTATTAATGAGATAGTTTAGAAGCCTATCAAAAAGACATTATGTATGTTTTTATCTGAAATAAGGTCCTTCATCATCACGTGCTTAAGTATTATTACCCAACTACTGGCAACCAATATAAACGTTTCTAAGAATTGCATGCCATTAGTGAATTTACTAAAACACAATACGCTTGGTATGGTGTCATGCAATTATTACTGTTTTATTTTAAAACGTGAAAATATGCAAAAACGTCGTAAAATTCTAGGACAAATGGAATTGCCTCCCCTCCCCCCAATATCGTCTGTTTTCCCTTCGTATGTGACCAACTATTTTTTTACTGAGCTTAAAGGCGAAAAGAATTACTACGGCAACCATGCAATGTCCATACACACATAATAATAGCGAACGTAATCTAAAAACTTGATGGTGGAGTAAACTCCCAAACGTCGTTTTATGTAAAGTAGAATTTACAGTCTTACTCTGGTCTACATCGTAATGAGGCTTGGAGAAAGTTCGTTCTTTATAATTTTAAACCTATTGAACATGCAAACATACATACACCATCATACACAGCATATATAGTAACACCGCAGACGGATTCTCTGGGGGGGGGGGAGGTGTAGGGGAGTTCAGCCCCCTAAATATTAGTTATAACCATAGATATCTCATATACACTAGATGGTGCATCTTACACTGTGGGCAGGCGAAAATTGAAGCCGGATCGCAGACGCTGATCGCTCCGACAGAGTTGACACGGAGTATGATAATTTGTGTATTTTGTATTGCTGTATTGCCGAAATCGACAAAGTTAACAATAAATTCTCTTTTATTCAGCTAAAAAGTATTTAAAACACAAATGCAGAAAGGTATAGTGTTTTGTGTAGTATTTTTTTGATGAGTGGGAACGACCAAAATGGCCGCCGCCTATTGTTATGAGGGGATACCGCTGAGATTTTTGGCTCCACTTTTAGATATATATAGATGGGCTAAAATATTCACCCTTATAGGTGTCTATCTATCGATCTATCTTTATGGTTTTGAGCATATTATGTGGTTCCCTTTTGCGTGCAAGGAACTTTAGGAACGTCTCAAAGAAAAAAGGCATGTCCAGATTAAGCTTCAGTTCGCATATACACTAGAGGTGGGGCCGTGGAGGGAAGACAAACTACGTAAAGGTAATATAAATTGAATTAAAGGCGGATTTCAATTGGGAAGAGTCGGGTAAAAAACGATTAGTTTAATATTCTTTATGAAATGACAAAGCAAATTAACCAAATATATTCATCAAACACGACATAAACGTAGTCAATCACAAAACCAATTTGACTTTTCGTTTCGGTATTGATCATTAAAAATTCAAATTATACCAGTATGTCTATCTTGGCGCATGGGTTCTAAATACTCACGTATACATCTATGTATTACTATTATATACAATTTATACATAGTCCGTGCGTTGAGGTTCTGCGTTCCAAAAGCCAAAATTGCTCAAAACTGGCTCCTTTGCGTAACTAAGTTTCAGTCTGTTTACCCACTTATGATAAGCTATTTCACAGATGATCGTTTTTACTGGATATTTACTTCATTATTATTATTATCATTTCACTGCATTATTATTATCTTTTTCTTTACGCAAATCATTAGGTATTCCAGTCTATATCAATAATCATTTTACGAGAAAATATCGCTTTGGCTGATGAACTGAACCACCTGTTTCAAAGTCTCTGGTGTTTGGTCTTTTAAAGCAATACCTAAGATAATTGGTCTCAGGATTCCACGGCCATAGAGCGAACTTCCAATTTGCTTTGCATAAACATATGTCAACGGCTTTATAAAGAGACAATTATCTAATTTTATATCCACTTAATTCACAAAAAGATAACATTTTAAATTATACAGCATTACGTCAGAAAGTGGTGATCATGACCATGATCACTGATATGAATAAACCTGGATCGCTCATCTCAGCAACCCAGCAATCGAAGTTTGTATTTTACAACGTTCCTAAAATTTCTTAAAATGGACTATTTATTTCACCCCCTAGGTAGGTAGTCCAAATTTGCACTCCTCTGGGTGATTCACTCAACACGTTATTAAGGTTTATTCATGTGCAGGGATGACATAATCTAGCCCTAACTATGAGCTACATACATATCTGGAGTAACTGCTGTGGTTGAAAAAAATATGCCCACAGTGCGGAAAGTACATTTTGAGTCGACGTCCAGTGTTTTTGAGCGTCGGACTCAGTGTTAGCACCCAGAGTCGGTGGTATTGTGGGCTTGAAATAAATTAAGAAAAATAATTTTATAAACTGGCAACTTATTTAGTAATTTGTTTGAAAAACTATTTCACAGGGGGTGGGAAATTGAAGATGTGTTATTGAACACATTGGAGATAGGTTCTGTGTAAATTCATCAGACATCAATGTTCACCATCTTACATCGCTATGCAAAATGTAATCTTATGCAATTTTTGTAGCTGCCTTGTCTTAGTGCGAGAGACGTTGAAAGTCATTCAGGTCTGCAGCACAGTCAACATAAGTGAACTCATTGCTACATTTATTTTTTAACAAAGGTGACTTAAAACTTTGCAATGAGCTGAAATTGTCACGAAAATGGTACCCCCCCTGCGTAACACAAATATATACAAAATTTGCAAAGTTCACAGGGCTATATTTTCCATATACTACCACATTTCTTTATCAAACTTTGCAATTCTACTAATCTTAGGATCCTCTTTCTCGCTGTAGTTAACGATTTTGTTCTTCTTACCTAGATCGAATGTTATTCTATAATGCAAATTGTCCATTCTGCTTTTTTATATGATAATCATTATGAGAAATCGACCTGCTAAAAAGTCTCTCAAGCAAGACTAATTGGCTCTGATTTGTAATATTTATAAATAAAATTACTGTTTTAAAACATACTGTTTTCATAGTAAATTTGATTGCAAAATTTAAATTCTTAACAGCATGCCCTCCACCCTTTCACATACAAATTAAAGCAGATAAAATTATATGCTGTATTTGGATACAAACCTCATCTTTGCCCAACAAAACTTTAATGTCAACATTCTCCCCATCTCTGTTGATTAAATGAAATTCTTTACCAATTTGTACCTACAAAACATTGGAAAATATTCTTTGAAAATATTTTTCTGGAAGTGTGATGTTCAGTATCATATTGCTTTCATAAAGCCCAGAAGAGGAAAAACCTTTCATGATTATTGCTTTTCACAGTTTCTTTGACTAGTTTAATTACTATTCTATTATTTTAATTCATGCATATATACTTCCTGTAACTGATCAAGTCTGCAAAATTTAGCTGTTTCATTCTTACTATTCACTTACTAGGGTGCCAATTTTACCATATTGGGTGATAAGAACAAAGTACTTATTGCCAAAATTTGAACAAACAAAATCAGTTGAAATATCATTGATTCTGCATGATACCTAGAGTAGAATATAACCAAAGTTTTTCAAAGCTATTACGTGAACTTTTAAAGAGTGAATCTCAATTATTTACAGAAATGTAACAAATGACTTGAGTAGATAATTACATATTTGCATACTAAATTAGGTATTTCATAATTACGTATTTTATGCAATTAACTGGCCAGAATAATGCATCCAGTTCAGCAATTCTATTGGCCAGAAAGTGCAATTGATTGGCCAAAACCTGCATAATGAACATGTATAATGTAAAATGTGTGCTAACACAAACTTTAAAAATTCTAACTCAAGTGGCTCTTCTGTTTATTTTCTACTCTGTGGTGTGACTGTGCTAAACAGTTTGATACCAACAGTGGTGCTGTCATGCCTGTCAATAATTTAGGGAGTGTACACAATCAAGTTGGCAGATCATATTTGTTACATACAAAATTAGTAGGCAGAACACTTATATATATCAATATTCACACCCGGTAAATTAGTCGTGTGTATGTTTATGAAATATGATGGAATTTGGTGTGGAAATATGTATGGAATGCATTCATAATATTAAATATGTTAATGTTATCAACATAATTAACACTGTAGTGTTCAGCTACAACAGTTCCAAAAGCCTTAACATTTTCTAAAATAGAAAACACAGAAATATGAATTGCCCACCTATTTCTTTTCAATCACAAACCTGTTTTGTTGAAATAATTGGCTTTGAATTGTCCGCCATAATGTCCGCCATATTTGATCTAGTACCATTCTCCTGCCTGTGCGCATTTTTCAAGATGGCCACCATTTCTCTATTTACCTGCCGTTAGATCTAGGAATTGCACATTGGCCGCCATATTGAATTTAATCGCACAAGAGCCTGGTAACGAGTTTAAAGATTTCCGTCAAAATCGCCAGCGCTTCCGGTTTCCGGTCGAAAAAAATAAAAATACTATATGAAGTATGCCGAAAATTTTTGAACAGTGTGGTTTGGTTGAATGTTGTCGCTAAGTTTAAAATTTAAGTTGCTAAATCAAATGGTCAGGCATTCTTAATATTTATTACTATCAAAATTGGAAAAATAACTGACTTGTAATTGAACTCGAATTTAATACCGTGCCATGTTTCCATTATATCAGAACAAATTTTGTATAATGTATATTAATATTGTAACAAATATTTTTATTTTTTTATTCTTTTTTGCTAATTTGTTTGTTGCCACAAGTTTATCTACTTAGTGTCTATTAAACATGGACCATTCTACGTTGGAGTTGCTGCCTTTTTGAATTTTAAAAATATTTCTGGAATTGAGATTTGACTTTGTTATGTTACGTATCTTCAAGTAATACAATCTCTAGTCTTCAGTCAGGGCCTAAGGGGATTTTCTGGGGAGTGCAACCCCCCTTAAGATTTCTAGCACACCCAAGAAAAATTCAAAAACCGAGTCGGCAAAAAGTGGAAACAACTCAAGCTTACCAAAACTGACATCGTGTGGAGAAAGTAAGAATGACAACCCCTTCAAGCAATAAGGAATAAATACTTTTATTTAATTTAAATGATGCAAAGACTTTAAATTTATAACAAGAAAATTATATAGCCAGGTAACAGAATGTAATTTTTATGATTATTTGTATAGAAGGTATATAATAATATTCCTCATCAAATGACCTGCTGGGTCAGCTAGAAGACCAGAATTGTAATAAATAAATATAATAATTGTTCCCAAATGCATCAGGTAGTCTGAAATAAAAAAAACCCAGTAATGTTAGCAAGAATTAAATTATCTTAATTGTTTTTAAGAGGGTGACAACATTTTATTATTACATGAAACAAAATAAAATACTACACACCTGTTTCATGTTATTTAAATTTTCACATTCCTGACAAAACCATTCCTCATCCTCATCTTCTATCTTGACACATTGCCTAACAAGTGTATGAAAAAGATTTATAGCATTAAATCATTTCATATAATTAAAACAATTTTTTCAGTGAATTAATATTTGACCTAATTAACCAATTAAAGTAAAGTTTCATACCAGTGGTGCCAGACACAGCATGCATCACACATAATCATGTTCCCAACTCTGGCATAATTGCACGTGTTGCACCTCCATTCATCTTTCAATGCTTTCACTAAAAATATAATTGTCTTGATGTAACAAATAATTTCAACAATATTGTATCTTCCTTAACCTACATGTACTTGGGTAATGTACTAATTACTAATGACAGACTACTGTACATACTTGCCACAATGACTCGTTTCCATGCTTCACCTGTGAAGTATGGCTTGATATTGCTAAGGGCAAATCCAAGTGCTTCTGGTGGTGGGTGATCTTCATCTAAATTTACTTCACTTGTATTTATGACACCATTTTTCTTTAAAGCCCTTTTTATAATTTTTTCTGGTACCCCAAATGCATCAAGCTGTTCTTTTACTAAAAAATGACATCATTTTAATACAATATTAGATTTCTACATTTGGCTAATGGCCACCCCACTCTTGACTGTACCACTGTACAGCTACTTATATACAACATACCATTCGAACTGTCAGTAAACAAAGACTCAATATCTTCCTGAGTAGGTTTGGCAAATCTAACATTGGTTGTTCTAGTTCTTTTTTTCTTGGTGGACCTGAATCGATTTTGCTGGTCAACCTTCTTGTTCGATGGAGAGTTTGTCACAGGTGTAATTGGTGATAATGTCCCATGCTTTTGCAATGACTTGTAAAGACAGTAGGAGGCGTTGATTTTACTGCTGATGTGGGCAAGTGAATCTTTGTCTGCACAATTGTCAAGTTCTTTGGCAAAAAGACGGAGTTTCTCTTGTAATTTGTTCCGTATTGAAGTTACATCGCTTGGAGATTTTACATCTTTGTTTAGTTCAGATGCAACAAGTTTAACCTCACAGCTTTTGTAGTCACTTTCCTGCATAATTTCCTCTATGTTAAATATGTCAGCAGCATCTAGACTATTTTTTGCCAAGTATCGTTGCAATAAGTGAATGTGTTTGCAAACAGTGTTATGAATTAGGGCATCTGGACAATTGCATATGTACTCATGAATGCAAATATTGCATTCTGAGCATTTTAACTGGCAGGCATTGTTCAAACATTTATCTGCCTGTTTGAGTACGGTGTAAATTATCTTATTGGCATTACAACTTGAAACAAACCACCTTGAATTACTTGTAGAGTCTTCTTGAACAAGGTCAACAGTTAGAGTTTTACTAGCTGCATGTCTGTCTTGAATTAATTTCAACTTGTTAGTTGCTTGGCCTTTGGTAAGTTTTGTTATTCTGTCAATGCTTTTGTCTCTAATGTACTTTAGGAGGCCATGTAAGCAGTTATCAACTCTTTTATTTCCTTTCCCTTTTAAATACCCATACTTGAAAACTCTGTGAAAAGCTTCTACTGACATATTTGTATTTATACCAAGGCCTTTTCTATAGCAATAAGCCCATAATTCTGCCTTATTGACCCATTCTTGCTGGAAATATTTATGGAACTCCATACTCAAATTTGGAAGCATTTTATTAAGTTGGGCAAGGTAGTCTTGAAACAGATGCACCTCTGTTTGCTGCAAAACAATTCTCAGCATTTTGTATATTTCAGCAGCAACGATAGGATCCTTCACCTTCGATCTTAATTCAGTCTGCCATGCTCTATCAACATGCCACGTACATAAAAGTCGTGATGGATGTCCACCCATCACCCCAATCCAGGCATTATAAAACTGATTGGCCATGTCCGACATTAGCCATTGAGGGGATAATACTCCACAATTATTTTTAATGATTTTGAAGAAAACACACATATTAGTGAAGTCCTCATGGTTTGAAAGCAGCCATGCAACAGGAAGTCCTTGCCCAAACTCATCCAGAACAAGAAGTGTTGTTAATAAAAAGTCATATCCTGTTGTACCATGTGTTGAATCCAAACAAATCCCATTGTGTGAAAACTTCTGGGCCATTACTTTTTGAAAAGGTGTTTGTATTACCATAGCAAAGTCCTCCTCTAACAGATCAATGCCAACAGGTGACTCTTCACCTTGGAATTTGCAAAATAAAACTGGGTTGCTTTCTGTATTTTTCCATTCTTCTAACCATGCCTTTACACTAACTTGGTCATTAGAATGTCTTTGCACCTTATTGAGACAAAATGATGCCTTGATGTTGTTGATATCTTTCTTTGAAATTAAATGATGACGCTTTAATTCATTTGGCTGGTGTATGGCATCATCTCTGACGTCATCTAAAATCTTATCTTCTGACACACCTTGTTGCAGCTTTGTTCCTATTTCTTGTCTTCGTCCTTTTGAGAGAAAAGTATGCTGCATTTCCTTTTTATGACCATGGTGGGTGTGGCATACTTCAACTTTAATATCACCTTCTGCATGGGTTGTAACTTTCATGGTTGACGTGCAATGCTGTTGGATTTTACACGTCCCTAAACAAATAAAAGGAAAAATTCTGGTAAATTAGTTAGGTAAAAAACATAACATCTTACTGTGAGGCTGGAATTTTTTTAAGGTCTTGAAATACAGGAGATTAATTTCTTTACTGTGTAAAAATTTCTGATCATTTATTTAGTCATTTACTCATTTACTCTTTATACTAGCTATGCATTCTGGAAAAATATACACGCTCACCACCGGCGACCTTTATGGTCGATTGTTCAGATTATAGATTTATAGCTACAGTGTATATGATATAAATAAAAATTGTTGGCAGAAACCATCATCTTACCTTGTGACTTCATACGCCTCTTTCCTGTTCCTGTTGGCATGTAAACACCCCCTCTGTTGCATTGATAGTACTCGTATTCACCTTTATTTCCTGTCAGTTTGGTGTAATTGCACAAATTTTCTTCTTCAATCTTAGTCTTCCAATCTTCAAATTCTATAATCAAATGGTAACTTATTGGTATCATGTAAATGTATTAGGCCATATAAAATAAATATTCCTATTAATATTATTAACAACTTGTAGAAAAATATACATCACTGATAATACAGTCAGGTATTATCAATGATGTATGTGTTTTTTTCTACAAGTTAAATTTTTTGCTTAACTTATTAGTCCTACCTGCTCTGTCCTTCAACATAACAATTTCTGTGTGGAACATCACCCCATGTTCTTTCTCCAGATGTGCTCGTAAGGTTTTAGTCCAAGGGCATTTAAATCCACAATGCTCACAAATGCAATTACCATTGAAATCAGCTTCTAATTCTGGGTGCATTGTTTCAACATGTCTTTTCAGTGTGAACTTTCTTGAAAACGAAGAATCACATGTTGGGCATTTAAATTGTTTTTTATTCTGAATAGAATTCCCTTCTTTTGATTGTAGAACCTTGTTTTTAGGAAGTAAGATTTCAGCAATGGATGCTGGAATCTCAATGTTGGCACTGGCTGGTGGGATCTTGTTGTTGGTAGACTTGGTGTTGGCACTGGATGGTGGGATTTTATTGTTTGGAGACTTAGTGCTGGTACTGGATGGTGGGATCTTGTTGTTGGTAGACTTGGTGTTGGCACTGGATGGTGGGATTTTATTGTTTGGAGACTTAGTGCTGGTACTGGATGGTGGGATTTTGTTGTTGGGAGACTTGGTGTTGGCACTGGCTGGTGGAATTTTATTATTGGGAAACTTAGTGCTGGTACTGGATGGTGGGATTTTGTTGTTGGGAGATTTGGTGTTGGCACTGGCTGGTGGAATTTTATTGTTGGGAGACTTAGTGCTGGTACTGAATGGTGGGATCTTGTTGTTGGTAGACTTGGTGTTGGCACTGGATGGTGGGATTTTATTGTTGGGAGACTTAGTGCTGGTACTGGATGGTGGGATTTTGTTGTTGGAAGACTGGGTGTTGGCGCTGGCTGGTGGGATTTTGTTGTTGGGAGACTTAGTGCTGGCACTGGCTGGTGGGATCTTGTTGTTGGTAGACTTGGTGTTGGCACTAGATGGTGGGATTTTATTGTTGGGAGACTTAGTGCTTGTACTGGATGGTGGGATTTTGTTGTTGGAAGACTGGGTGTTGGCACTGGCTTGTGGCATTTTCTTGTTGGAAGACTTGGTTTTAGTAATGGCAGGAGGAATTTTTTTGTTTAGAGACTTGGTTTCAACACTGGCTGGTGGAATCTTAAAATGTTTGGGTAGTGCATACTTAGCACATGCTGGTGGAATGTTCTCTTTATCTGATTCATCCCAATATTGAGGCAAAATATATAATATATTAGGATGATTAGTTGCTAACCAACAACCTACAACCAGCCTTAGATACTTGCTGTATCTTGTTGGGGTCGAAATAAAACTGGGTGGCACATTCCTTGAGGTTGGTTGTAAAACAGCTGTTAAATGCTTAAAATACTCAATATTTTGAGAACTAATAGCAGCCATGACCATAACGACTACACCACATATGCTTCCGCATTTCTGCAGGGGATAGTTTTCAGCACATGTCAAGTTACATTTGTGTTGACCTGTGGTAGTGCATTTACTTTTTGGATTGTGACAGATTGAAAATGTGTATTCTTGCACACTAGTGGTAGAGCTGACAGCTCTTATGTATCCTTGAAGCTGTTCAAAAAGGTTTGCAGGAGCTGGCCATCCCAATGAATCCCCATACGTTATTGCTTGTTCTACAGTGTCAACAAAACACAAACTCCAATGGTTTCCAGGCTTTCCATAGTTACCAAAATATGTAGTTCCATTTAAGTTTTTACCAACATTTATGAGAAAACATATCTTTTTGGGCACTTTGTCACCAGCATGCATTGGAGTAAAAGTCTTGGATTTTTTGTGTAAATTATTATTTAAATAAACATAGTATATATCACTCTGGCTTTTGTTAAGCATGCTTGTTAGCCAACAGACATGATCAGAGGATACCCAACGGTCAGAGCAAATCTTTGCCATTTCTTGTGGTGACATATCATAAGGTTGATAAATTCTATCGTACCTTTCACAATATAGCAGTTCCTGCAATTTTTGAACTTCAGAGGCTGGAGGGTGTTTAACTACAGTAAGGGGCTTACTGTAGGACCGGCTAAACCATTTTAACTCTTCGTCAACATCCCTTTGAATTTTCTTCGCTAAATGCAACTTCAGCAACTGCTCAATGCTGGTAGCATTTAAGCACCCATTTAATGTATTCTTGTATTTTTCATTTCCACTGCATGCATTCAATTCATCTTTCCATTGACGTAATTGAGCTTCGGATGGAATTGACTGGGTGCTAAAGGGATCAAAGGGTTGATGGGGTTTTGAAGATAAACCTGTAACTGATTCCTTCCATATAGCAACATCCGGTAAGCAGCACTCATAGGCAAAACCTCTAGTAAAGCCACTTAAGGATGAGGATGTAATCTTCCTTGTGTTTTTATTAAGGTAAAATGCCTGTGTATGGAAGTAAGAAAATTACATTAATGACAAATTCAACGTACTGTTTTCTTAAGGGTACAGCAAATAAGTGATCTATTATCATATTAAGTTTTAAAGTGAAAAAAAACTTAAGAAAAAAGCAGTAAGCAAGCCAAATAATAAGTTCCTATAATAAGTTCTGTGTAAAATGTTTGCTGTTTGCATGATGAATATATTTAGCTTTGTGGAAACTCCACATATTAATTTATTAATTTACGTGATCCTTCCAGAAAACTAAACTGGTACTTTTTTTAAAAATTTTAATAAAATGTGTAAAATTTAACTGTTGAGCATTAATATGAGGGCAATAATGCCCCCCCCCCCCCCTTGGCCTGTCATATTTGTAAGTGATCCTCTTTTTATCACAAAATTTCCAGTTCATTTTTAATATAAGTTTCAGTTCGAATCAGACAGATTTGTCGCAGAAAAATGTTTTGCCTCAGCAACTCAAATGCGATCCCAATTTTTGCTTGCATTTTTTAAGCAGTGGAATACTTTAACACTTCAACATTAATTTGAAATTCAGTTAAATATACACAAGCCGGAGGGCGAATAAAATGATCTGGCACAAATGACCAAAATGTCTTAAAAAAACAATAGCCAAGGTTATAACTCTTCTTGTCTACTTAGTTATTACCACTAAAAAACCCGACGTTAAATTCACACAATATAACAAAGTTGTGAGCACGTGCTACATTTGCGCACATGTAAAATTATGATGATACGTTCTGTTGATATTTTCTACATGTTGTAAACGATAAAAAACTCACCCTTGTTTCACTTTTCCACATCATATTAGCGAAGATACTTCTAGAACGATGGTAACTGAAATTTCTCACGAAATTATTATTTTCCTGTCTTTTCGCGCACGATGGTATGTAGGCAACTTTTCTGAACTGTGATTATTAGAATGATTATCAGTTTTCCGGCGGAAGTGTTTCTTACTCGTGCTCAGGCCACAGGATGGCAAAAACCAATATGGCGGCCAATGTGCAATTCCTATATCCATCCGCTTCTTCTCTATTTGCTATCGTGGTTTTGGTTTGAAAAAGCAGTAGAAGATTATATGAATACGTTTTAGTGAACTGTAAAAAGATGAGTGACGTAAAGGATATATTAGAGATTGAACAGGCATCCACAGGAACCCCGACTAAAGAAGCAATTGTTGCTGGAAATAAGGTAAATTACTGAATAGCAGAAAATTTTATACAAACAATGAGACAAATAAAAACAATTTCTATACAATAGTATTTCTGGATCAATTTGCTAAATTTCAGAGAGCAATGTATAATAGGCTAATTTAAATACTATAGGCTAGTCTATCTTAAACGTTTAAAATAATCCTTACCGGTTTTGTGCAAGAGTATTTTTGAAAGTTCACAGTTCAAGTACAGTTCAAGCCATTCTGATGACTACTGGATGCTATATATCTTCCTATCTCAACAATCATAGCCTGATCGATGTCCAGGAAAGACTGGAAATTTTATCTACAGCAGGCCGTACATGCACACATGTCAGGCCTTGTGAGTGCACATTAGCACATATGTCAAAGCAATAGATACAATTTGTCACATATAATTATATCAACAACAACAACAACAACAATCTTTATTAGCATTCCCATTTAACACTGGTATTGCCCACATTAAAATAACTATAACAATAATACATAATATAACTTTTCTCTATGTATATAAGTTTGTTTTTTAAAGAAAAAATAATAACAATTTTAACATGTTTATGGTTAGCAATTTTGACTTTTGGTCATGGCACCTCTTATTCTAAAACTTTCATAAATAAAATATGCCACGTTCTTACAAACAAAAGGATCAACGTTATTGAATAAGAATAAGACCACATGCTTTGTGTTCATTTTTGTTAAGCTTTGGTATCTACTCTCGATGTTATTGTATAATGTATTCCTAATTTGGTTATATAATTTACATCGAAATAAGAAATGAGTTTCGTTTTCTATATTTCCTGTTTTGCAATGGTCACTGGTTCGTAGGTTTTCTGGTATTTTTGGGTAGCTATGTCTCCTTGTTTCGATTTTTAAATTATGATTTCCCATTTGAAGTTTCGCTGCAGCTTTACGATGATCCTCATTCGTAATTAATTCCAGAAATGATGAATATTTGGTATCATGTTTAAAAGTTCGATAGAAAACAAGTTGAACTGAAAACAAGTATATACATTTGTATGAAAACAAGTGCTGATGAGAGTTTTTTTCTTAATTACCATTGGCAAAATTTGAAATCTTGTGTTTATATGTGAGTTCATTAGATTACATATGTCAACATATAAAGAATCGTATATAATTCTGATGCCTTATACATTTTCTGTTAAATGTAAGGGTCCATATTCCAGTTGCTATGCAAAGCATCAGAATGATGTTTTCTTTCAAACTTGCCCACCCAGCATGACATTGTGAATGACAATGTTATTATGGACATCGTCCCTTAGTAAATCTTTTGCATACTGTTTTCAGCCTTTCCAGTCATCTAGGTGTGTAAAATAACAATGTTGATGCCATCCATTTGGCAGGTTGTATTCAATGAACACTTGATGCTGGCATTATCAATTTATTACAGCACCAAGATTGCAATATATGTGGATCAGCGCAGTCTTGGTCAACACTGCACAAAGCAACAAAAAATTGTTTTCGCAAGCAGGATATTTTAGTACATTGTGACAGGATTTTAGCTACGGCCGATTTAGATTGAGCGTTTGACAGAAGTCGTTGTGGCATTTGTTTTGGGTGTTGCAACGTGATTTTTCTATGTGAGCAAATTGATGGGGTGGGAATGATGCCTTACCTTAAACGAAAGCTGCATATTCATGTAAGTTAGGCCAGTTAAAGAAATGAAATTGACTGTTGTGTTGGTTGTTTCACAGTATCTTTTTAATTCCACTGTCTCGCAAAACTATTTCCAACATTTATTAGAAACATTTATTACTTCATAATTCATTGGCAATGTCCACATACCATCCGGGAAAATATCCCGTTGCCTCATTTTACCTCTTGATAATTCTTTCAATAATATTTGACCTTAATGTCCTGGTCGGTAAGACCTACCTTAACGTTAACTTACCACCTGAGTTCGACGCATCGCTCCCACCCCAGTCACACCTATTTGCTCGCATAAAAACGTCAAGTTGCAACGCCCACAGGAAACGCGACGACGACTTCCGTTAAACGCAGAATCTAAATCAGCTGTGGGATCCCAATTTTGGCTGTGGCTCTTAAATTGTCGGGAGTGCATACTAAATTACTATTGTTAGTCGGTACTTGCGCCAACAATGCTGCCAAAGGCGCCAACGAGCATTAAAGGCGCGAGCTACCTAGGGGAGAGGGTCTCTGGGGACATTCTTCCCGTAAAAAGTTCATGATTTCCCATTGGCCTTTGTTTTATCGCTCTATGCGCTTCTCTGTTGCACAGATTGTTGGAAATGACTGGCTTTTGTTTTGTTCTTAACGATTCTTACTGAAGTACAGAACGCCAATGGCGTGTCAATCTGCATCATGAACAACACATTAGTTTATTCTGTTTTCGTCGGAAAATTTATCACAGCCGAAAGTCTAACAACCGGAAGTTCGACTTCAATATAAATAATATATAGTTCATGTTATTTGTTCAATATTGGTCACTACAGAACTCTCCCTGTGCGCAAGAGAACTGGTACGTTCACTGCACAACCAGAGCGTGTTCGTACCGTTGGTGGGCAGGGTAGGAACATCAGGACCGAAGTGGCTGTCGCGTTTGGGGTTGTTCCAGGTGGTGATGTTCTCTTGGGTGGTTGCTCATTAGCTTTCTGATGAGGGTGTATGAACGCCGGCTTCAAACGATCGATGGACACTGTATCATTGCATCCATTCCTGTTAATAATGGTAAAATGTTTGTCGCTACGCGTAACAACTAAAAACGGTCCGTCATACGGTCGCTGCAAGGGTGGCTCAACTGCGTCATGACGGACAAAAACATGGGCAGCACGTTCGAGTTTTGCATTGTATCTCTCATTCGACCAAGAAACGACGTCAGATCGAGAAAAGCGTTGGTGTTATGTTGGAAAAATTCACCAGGAAGGTGTAGGGTTGTTCCATAAATCAATTCTGTAGAACTACATTTCAGGTCCTTTTTCAATGTGGTTCTTCCGAACATTACAATCGGAAAATCATCGTGCTAATTTGGACCATTACAACGCGCCATGATTGATGCCTTCAGTTGTCGGTGAAAACGCTCAATCGATAATGCCATTCGACTGGGGGTGATACGCCGTAGTGCGGTTACGCTTGATGCCCAAATAGGTTCATGAGAGATTAACATAAACTGGAGTCGAACTGGGCCCCACTGTCAGACATGATCCTGTTAGGAACCCCAAATCGTGAAATCCAGTTTCCGGACGCAGGATTCCATGGTCATATTTGTCATCTGGGGATAGCTTCCGTCCTCCGAGTGCAACGGTCGACACAAGTGAAAAGATATGAGAACCCGTGGGGATTGCGGGAGTGGCCCAACGATACCGAAGTGGATGTCCTCAAAACGCTGATCTGGAAGGTCGAATGTATGCAAGGGAGCCGTGATATGTCGGAGAATTTTGGATTGCTGGCAGGAGAGACGAGTTCGCGCCCATCGACGAACATCTTTATTGAGCCCATTCCACACAAAACGTGCTCTGATAGGATTTCCAGCTGCTTGAGCTCCGGGATGGCGGATTATGAATGAGATTAAGTACTTCGCGACGAAATGGCACCGGGAAAACGGGTCGGGCGTTGTCTTGAGATTGTCACAAAGTGGAGTTAGATTGTCATCACCTTTAACTGGTATCTCGACGAGCTGCAAGTTCGTATCACTCGTCTTTTGGGTCTCTCGGTCCGACTCTTGGGACCGTGCAATCACTCGAAAACCAATCTCGGTGTACGATGTCTTGTTAATTTCAACTCTGGAGAAGGCATCGGCTATACCATCATTCTTGCCTTTTACATGTCGTAAATCTGTGGTAAACTCCAAGATGAACGCTAACTGATGGATCTGGCGCGGAGAGCGTTAGGGTAGGTTGAGCTGCTCGAAATGGCGAATGCTGGGGGTATGTGTTCCGTATAAATATGAAACACCCGGCGCTCAACAGACCAACGAAAGTGACGGATGGTCAGGTAAACGCCCAATACTTCTCAGTCGAACACGCTGTACCGAGTCACTGGCGGTTGAAGTTTACGTGAATAGAAGAAAATCGGACGCCACTCGTGGTCAATGAACTGCTCAAGTACAGCCCCAACTGCTTTGTCAGAAGCGTCCGATGTGATATTGTTTGGGGCAGCATGCTGTGAATGTACCAGCAGTGTTGCCTTAGCCAATGCAGATTTGCAGAATTCGAATGCTGCTTGGCACTTGGGGGGACAAACGTATTTTAGCGAAGCCAAAAGAGTTTGTAATGGGTGGAGATATCTAGCGTAATGGGGTACAAAACGATGGTAAAGATTGAACATTCCAAGGAACTCATGAAGTTTCTTCTTGTCGGCTGGTGGTGGAAATTCAGCAATGGCTTGGACACGATCTGGGAGGGGGAAAGTTCTTTAGCCGTAATGAGATGGCCTAAAAAGGAAAGTTGTGAACGTTCTATTTCACATTTGCAATCAAACTCTGCTTTCGCAACAAAGAATTTTCTGGGGAGAGGAGACAAGCCTTTGCAAGGATGGGGGGTTGCAGTGATAACAATATGGTGTTGTACCTTGTGTTTCCCCGAGAGGTTATGGATAAGGAGTTCCCGTATTCGGGGGAACTCGGAGGAAATGGTCTCAAATTCGTTGCTCGATTTGACGAAATCCGCTCCTAAGATAGGTTGACTAACCTCTGCAAATAAAAATGACCATCGAAATGCGCGGTGGAGACTAATATCCACGTTCACGCGAAGTCCACGCGAAGTTCACGCGTATCATATGTGGGTATAGAGTAGTTGTTAGCAGCTTTGAGAGAGATTCCTTGTGCTTGGCTTGGTTTATCTCGCTGTGTCACTGGAAAAACGCTGATTTAGCCCCCGTATCGACAACGAACTGTTTCATTATACTATCTGCTATTAATGATAATTTATGCGATAGCAACTCAACTTGAACATAGCTGGGAAGTCTCTGCAAAACCAGTTCTCGCAAGAGGTCGCTTTCAGAGTTGCCAAATAACTGTTATAGTCGACGAAGCAATTGGTATGGATTCCGATTTGATTTGGCCCGCAACAAAACATGGGAATATTTGGTAATTTGGGTTGTAATAAAACTAGTTTGCGGGTGTCAGACTGCAGCCTTTGACGAGTTATGAATAGATTAGAAGCGTCGTATTACTAATTGTAAAGAGATAGGGTGTATATTGTCATCGTGTCATGTTGACAATAACTCTAAGCCACTTCTGAGGCAATACACAATTTTACTTTTTAGCACCAACATTAGCACTAGCATGTTGCTGTATACCCTATATCTTAATGTATTTAGTAATGTGAAGCTTTATTGTGTTCATAATTGTTGAGGGACGTAGTCTGACAACCAAAAGCTTGTTTCAGCGAACCCTTTTGGTTTCATTATGTTTAATCCTGATATCGGTTAACATTTTTTCCATGAAAATATCATCACATGCCCAAAAAGGCAAGCATTAAGTCATCATGAAACTATTTCATGCACTTAAATTTGATAAGACTTGTTACCAGTCCCAGTTGGCTCGATGCCATATTTGGTTGAGCGGTGGATTAGGAAGCCGATGATGTGAGTTCAAAGACAATAAGTTTTTTAGTGCTCGTTAGCATCGATTTTGCGTTGTCAAACAACCTATGACTTTCATTCCTTTGACTGTGTATAGTAATTATAGTAAATTTTGATTGGTCACACAAAATCCGAAATTCACTAATCTGAGATCCAAAATCCAGACATTTTCAAATTGTCATTATAAGTTTTGTCTCCTATCAAGTGTTTCAGTGGCTAGCAATGAGATGATGGTTTCTACCACTTGACACTAAATCAGAGTTGCAAAAAGCGTTCAAACTTCCTCCGGGCAAAATTTTCTAAGGTTGCAAACCTTCCTCAAAATGTTGTAAAGTTGGGCTTTACAAACTGAAGATCAGAATTAGTCTTGCAAATGAATCACTATTTTTTTTGGAAAGAAGGCATGTTTTCTGGAATGTTCATCATCTATTATTTTTTTGTTAGTTTAGTGTTTAGGATACATTATGTAGTGTGTTGACATGAAACCTTCCTCACTGACTGCCCATTTTGCAAACCTTCTTCACGGGTAATACCCGCATACCCGTGACTTTTTTGCAACTCTGCACTAAATTCTGTCATGGTTAGTATAAGATCCTTAAATGTAAAAAAATATGTTAATCTGATGCATAAGAAACTGGAAGTGTTCCGCCTGGCGTCTTAGGTTATCCTTGGCTCTTTATTCTTCTTTGAACTTATAAACATAACAATCTACTAATGAATGCACTAGAAGTGTCAAGTGTGGTAGGGTGAACTTCCTTGAGCACAACAAATTGTGCAGCAATTATGATATTTCAAATTCGTCGTAATTTAGAAAAAGTCAAAAAGACATGTTGAAGCCTACCGAAGACCTGAAGGAATGCATCGTGAACTTTATGCCTTGCTCTATAGTGACAGCAGGTACTGTTTTAGAGCATCTAATTTAATAAGTAATATAAATGATGATTTTGACCCCGTTTACATGGTACCGGATCGGTATGGTCACGACATCAAATTTGATGGTGTGATCATAGAAAAAGTGTTAAGTAATTATCACGGCAAACTGACCAAGCTCGATGTCGTTACCATGCGTATCTGGTACCGTGTAAACGAGATCTTTGAATGCAACTATGATGCAGATTAGCCGAGTTTCCTTTTTGAATAAAGTTTAGAAAATGGCAGTCGAAACATGTCATAAATTTTTGATACAGTCTATTCCTCTTGACCTCGTTTTCACTGTACATCTAGTTCGGGGAGTTTGCGGTAATATTTATTCTTACCAATTTTTATCTACGATTAGTTGATATTAAATTCTGCAATATTATTCTAAATTTTGGAACTACAATTTGATATCCTATACCGTGTAAATGGGGTTTTTATACTTGAAAAATGGGTTCGTTATGCCGTATCTATGAGAATGATCAACATTATTATACACCATATACACCTTGTTTGCATATTCCTCTCAAGTCTCTTAATTATTTGCCAAATACCGGACGAGCTCTCGAAATATCTCAACAGCAATAACCAAAAACTGAAATCATTATCACAGAATATTTCACTACCTACAAAATTAAACATATTTGACTTTTCAAACAAAGCCATTTCGCTGAGAAGATAGTAGCGAACTGTACGTCAAGTAAATAATTCATTTTCTTCAAATTGTCAGTTCTTCTGTGAGTTAAAAATCAGAAATTATACAAGACTAACTGCATAATGTATTGTTCTCTATTTTGCCCTTGATGGTAATGTAGAGGTGCTCCAGCGCTGGCCCCAAGTGATACTGGACAAGGGTACAAACAGGTGAAGGCGAAACTTGGCAGGAAGAATGTCCGCGCTTGGAAATGGATGCCATTTACCAACCCAGCTCGAACTGATGGGGCTGTATTTTATCACTGGAGAAGGTCTGCAGATGAAGGCAAAGACTATCCATTTGCGAAATTCAATAAGGTTAGCACTAGGGAGTCTATATACGTAGTCAATAATGCACACACTGAGTAACTGTGTGATTTTTACCACTGCAAATAAAACATAGTTTCCATTTGGTCGTGACCGTTGTGAATATATCAAGGTGACCGATGTGATTGAGTATGTACGCCGATTTGCACTTACTAGATATGACGAATTTGAATACAGCCCACAAAAGAAAAGGTAGGTCTTGACTATATCACATCGTCGAGAAGGACTTTGCTGCGACAGTTACGACCAAATGGAAAGTCCGACACAATTTTTTGCAGCTTTGACTTCATGAAAGGGGCAATTCCCATGGTAGACTAAATTTTGATCCACTCTGGCAGGCAATGTAAACAAAATCTTCATTGCGACTTTAAAGAGCACCTTGAAGTCAGTAAAACTGTAAAGTTATTGTATTACGTACAGAAATTTGTACAAGATTCGTCTCAAATGTCTGAAATTATCGTGGGAATTGTTTTTTGCCCGACATCCAGACTGATCTGGAGTGGCCAACCAAAACAGATATTGTATTGTTCTGCATGATAATAATATTTATTAATAACTGTAGGCAACTGTGTTTTCTTTAAAATTTTCAAAAAGTATGTCAAAATTTTCAAAATGTCTGAGTATTTTATCAATATTTTTATGACTTAAGAATTTCTCAGTATTAGTTTGCTGGGCAGTGATGCCTTCTAAATTGCGGTGGCACTTCTTAAAATATCATTCTATAATATACAAAGTTCATCTTTATGAAGTTGTAACCTAAAAGTATTTTTGATGATGGTTTTCAAGATATATATAATGTATATTTAGTAGCTTAAAGCGTGTGCGCTATACTGTCGTTCTGTCGCGTGGTTGGAAACGGGGGGAGGGGGTTTACAGGTGAATTTTCCACAAATATATTAAAAAATGTCTTTTTGATGTAAGTGTCCCTAATTTCAATGTCACTGATTGTAGTTCTTAGGCAATTCCTCCAACATTTTAAAAGCTCGTAAGTATATAAATATTTCCTAACTGTACGAGAAAAAAAGATTATAAAACATGTACAGGTTAGAAAAGTCCATCAAATGTCAAAAGTTAAAAATTGTGTCTAAATATTTTTCCCATCAAGTTCCAATATCCCATGGGAGTCTTGTTTAGGTAGTAGTGTGCATAAAATGTGTCTCGGTAAAATCCTTCTAAGAAAAGTGATGTTGGGTTGTTTTATTGGTTGTGTAGTTCAAATCTAAGTGGTAGCAGCTTATGGGATGTTTATTCTCCTCCTAGATGTCGTCTCATTGAAATTAGTTCTGGCCGTAAAAAAGGTAATCGAACTTTGCAGTGCTCTAGCGCGTTCATTATACAATCTATTTTGGCTTTCGATTGTCATCATTTTTGTGAAATTTGAAGAAAGATTGGGCAAATACGAATCAAATGAAAATAGCCGGTCGAAATCGCATATTTTCACCTCTGAGCATTACTAGAGCAGCGAATAAGAAAAGAAAATTTCATTAATCATTTATCTGTCACGAGAAACAATTAACATCACTCATAAAATGCCTGAAGTTTACTACCTAAGCTAAAATTGGTCAATTAAATTTGTAATTTAATTCCCTAATGGGTTTAAATTTTAACAGATTTTCAATAAACTCCCAACGGTGAAAATATGCGATTTCGACCGGCTGTTTTCATTTGATTCGTATTTGCTCAATCTTTTTTCAAATTTCACAAAAATGATGACAATCGAAAGCTAAAAGACTGGTCTTTCCGCCTGCAAAAGAATGATTTTTGTAGATTGTATAATGAACGCGCTAGAGCACTGCAAAGTTCGATTACCTTTTTTTTTATACACCCTGTATAGCTACACTACTTCCAACTTTCTAAGAAAACTCGCCATCGTTCTCATTCACACGAGGACATGTGCACAAAAATCTTCATTAACATTTTATGTTTCATATAGAAAGTGAATGTACCAGAATACACAAATGAAGAGTATGAGGTACACATTATTTTCGACTATTTTGTAGACAATGAATATCCTGACACATGCACTTAGAACTCTGAAATTGATACGAACCGTGTTATACAGCCAGAAACGCGCAATTTGCAGAACGTCTGCCATAGGTTGAATTGTTGCCTTGCAGTCATCAAGCATCGTTTGCTCCGGCTGCTGCAAGCTGTCAACAGGCTTGATCACAGTTGATTGAGATGATTTTTTATCCACAAGCTTGATGCAGCAACTTTAAGCTGGTAAACATCAAGCTGCATCAAGTCTCTGATTTTACAGGCGTGATGCAATCAAGTGTATAAAATCTACAACTTGAAACAAGTTTATGGCATTTCTGACCATATAATATTTACCATACAAAACCTTCCGTGATGGTAAAATTAATGAACTGCGTTTTTGTCCCCCTTCTTTTATGCAGATATTGCATATTTTTCAGAAATTATTGACGGGAAGTTGGTGGTTGTTCCTGCCCCCACTACCTAGCAATGACATAGTTTATGGGTTGGATGATGATTGTATGGTATTTCATATGTAGATGTATCTTGTTGATTCATCCCAGTCAGGATGGACTAAAGAAGAGACCGATTATTTGTTTGACATGTGCAGGTATTTTTCATTATCTTTGTCAAATTCATGTTTTGTAAATTATCTTTCGCATGAATTATTGTTATGACTTGCAAGGTTAGTTTGGTAGTACTGTCCGTGTCGTGATGTTTATAGTAAAGATAGTTAACACCCAGCTTACACACTGTTTATTTGTGTTCTTCTCAGGAGATTTGATTTGAGATTTGTTGTAATACATGATCGATATGATAAAGAAAAATTCAAGGTAACGTAAAAACGTGGCGTTGATGCCTTGGTACTACCACAGAATATGGAAGTATGTACAGAAAGTTATCTCTTTTGGTTTTTCATCTTTCGCAATTCTCCACAATTTCTCTGAACAGGAACAGTCACACCTGGAAGTATAAAGATTATTGCATGCTTAGTGAAAAAAACGACAAGAACATCAATCATTCCTTTATCAATCAATACAAAACTTACTTTTAATCACTAGACAACCTAGCACTTCATTGGTACTACAGTATTATATTGTACATATTAAAATTTGAATATACTCTTCAGAATTAAGTCAATGTCAACAATTTTTTGTATAGGTACAGGACACGGTGCTAAATCTTTATTAACTACTCTGACGCACGACTGTAATGAATTGAAATACAAAATTGTTTTATTTATTCTTTACTCGGCTGCAGGAAAGAGGCATTGAAGATCTTAAAGATCGCTATTATGATTCTGTAACCAGACTTTTGAAGGTATTGTGATTTAGCATCCTTGAAGTAATAAATTCTGACTTTGTTATCTGATGTATTCGAATGTTTTGAAATTTTAGGGTCGTGCCCCTCCTGGAGTGGAGCCAGAAAATCTACCAACACCTTATGACGCAGAACATGAAAGAACGCGCAAAAAACAACTCTTACAATTGTTTAACAGAACTCCCGAGCAAGTGAGTATTATATGAGCTACAAAATTCGTATTCAATGACCGATGCAATATGTTCAAGGTCAACGAACTGAAGTCGAAGCGGTCGAAGCGCTCGCATTAACATGGAAACACAAGAAAATAAAATGAAAAGCTAGGCGCGTTGTGTCGTTGCCTCTCGAAAATCGTACACGAAGCTCATGCTTAATCGAATGATGTTCATGTCTGCTGCTACTTGTGGAGACATCATTTGTTCCCTCATAATGTCCGTCCTGAGCATCATTCGATTGGGTATGAGTTTGGTCCAAGATTTCGAATGCCTCGTGTGTAACGAGGGAGAAACAAGTGTGTTTTCCAGATTTTCAAATGCAATAAAAACAGTTTTTGTCTTGTTTATTACTGTCGTTCACACCTCGGCTGCGCCTCGGGAAACATCGCCGGTCTCGGGAAACATCACCGGTCTCGGGATTACAAAACGTACTGTTAGCAATAATAAAATGTCAATTGTAAATTTAATTTCTATAAGTATGTTTTGCAAGCACTGAGATAGAAGGCTTGTACGTTAGTAGAATCCCTTTTCTTACTGTCGCCATTTTGTTTTGCAATTCGCTAAACGACTTTCGCAGCGGAGTTACGCTCTATTCCGACATTTTAGCGTTTATTTCCTCTTCCTTTCGATTTATATTCTTCCATTTTGATTCGTTTTTGAGCGGTTCGATATCTACTTGTTCTCGCGAGTTTCGATTATAATTCGTTGATCATGTTGTTTTAAAATGATTCATTATAATGCCTTTAGGTTTCGTGTTCAGGACGTGGTTTTTGTGTTTGTTTTGTGCAATTCAAGTTCATCCCTGAGCTTTTCATTTTATTTTTTGTGTTTCAATGTTAATTCGAGCGCTTCGACTTTAGTTCGTCGACTTTGAATATATTGCATCGGTCAGTGTCAATATGAATTTTGTGTAGTTCATATAATTTTGACCGGAACGGAATGCTATAGAATGCTTGGTTCCGATGTTTATCACTCTTAATTTTTTCAAAGAGGCCAATAAAGGTGCTATATGGAATAAAACATACTGCATGTATTTGATGCTTTAATTACCTGACCACTACTTAATTGTACGAGTAAAGCCGAAAACTTGAAAAATTCTCCCATTTGTCATCGCTAATTTGCTTATGAACGCATAGAAGCACTACAACATACAGAAGCTTCTTCCGAATATGATGAGCAGAGAAATATTTTTAGACTTGATATGTTCTCTAGAATTTTTTTTTATGCATGTCGATTGTTTGTTTTTATAGATACAAGAAGAAGAATATTTATTGGCTGAGTTAAAGAAAATTGAAATTCGCAAAAAGGAAAGAGAAAGAAGACAGCAAGATTTGCAAAAGCTTATCACAGCCGCTGAGAGTACAACTGAATCAAGGTTAGTGTTTACAGCACCTGACAGTCCAAGTGTGACAACACTCTAAAAACAGGTGTGTTTGATAACACACCAAGGTGTGTTTTAGTACACACCAAGGTGTGCACAATAGCACACAAAGGTGTGTAATTTTAACACACCTTTTTACTTATAATCAGAAAACACACCATGGTGTGTTGGAAAACACAACAAGGTGTGCTGGAAAACACACCCATATGTGTAAGAAAACGCACCAAGATGTGTACAAAAACACACCCTATTTTTACACACCTTTTATTACACACCTTTGAAAAATACAAGCTGGGTTAGGAAACACACCTTTTTGATGAAAACACACCATGGTGTGTTTTGGAACACACCATGCACAAGTTTGAGAAACACAGCTAGGTGTGTTAGAAAGCACACCTTGTTTTTGGTATGTTACGAAGCAAAAGTATGAAGAATTTCATATGGTAAATATAAATGATATATAATTTGTCATTATCATATTAACATGGTGTTAACTTCAGTTTATCCGTCCTAACATGGCGACTCAGAATATCGAGCTTAGTCTTAGATATTCAAATCTTGATGTGTTAAAAATATTAGCCAAAATATGATTAAAACTCTCACAACACATCAGATCTATGCCGCCCGGTTGTCCAGTAGCAGTTAGATAAGAATGTTATGTATTTATTTTTTTCTTACCCGATAAAAATGTTAACTATTTCATTTTTCGTTCCGCGGGCAAGTAGGTTTTTATCCAGTTGTTTCTAGAGATCAGTGGTAGTACTACGCGCGCAAAGCTCACCGGGGATCTTCACACTTGGACTCCGTATATTTGCACGTTGTATTGTAAATGTGATGTTTATAGCAAAAGAAACAGTATTTTAGCCAATATTGTCAAAGAAATAACTCCCAATACATCACAAAGGAAGGTGTAAAAGTCAGGTAAGCACATTGTTTTGATTTTTGTATGGATAAAGCAAATTTAACGTGTAATATTTACTTCCTTGAATTCCTTCCATCGTTTATAATTTTAATAGAATCGTGTTGCATTTAAAATTTGAATTTCGCGCGATAGTATTTGGAAATAAATAGATTTAAATTCATTTACTTTATTTTCCTTGATGCATAGCATTTAGTTCGATTCCGTTAACCTGTTTTTTTTGTACTGGCAAGGTTTTAATAGTGTCTCTTGCCTTGATTGCCTGATGGGGTCATGTTATGATGTGGTCATAAAGGCTTGAAGCCAGACTCAATGGCTGACTGATCATCTAAGCAGGGAAATTTAATGGCCTTTAACTACTTTCTACATTGCTGAGTTTTTAACATTTATTTACTCACAAAAATATAAGTACGTCAAACAATTTCATTAGTGCTCAAACTGTTTCATTGTAAGATTTGTTATGCTGCATTAATATGCTCCAGTAAAAAAGTTTTTGGCTATCCAGTTGAAACTACATTAATAGTCATATAAAAGTCTACTCAGGGTTTATAGTTTTGAATGGCAGTAAAGTATTTTGGTTGCAATGATGACTTGGCTTTTATGTGCAACTATTGGAATGCTTCTCAACAAAATATTAGAATTACATCCTTAACCTTATATCACCTATTATTACAAGCATAAATGCTTGTGAGCACTGTGATGTGTAAAGTCAAAGATACTTATTGGCCTACTGTCAACATCCTATTACCGGTAGTGAAGAATCCTTAACACTGAACATGTTTGACACCATACTGCTTAGACTTGTGTCGTTCGAATAAAGACTTTCTGCCCCTCTAATCAAACTTGCTGTATAACCGGGGGGAAAGAAATAGTGCTTAATTCATGATAATGAGAAAATATTGTGTGACATTGAAATGTTGGTAAAGGAAATTAAATCAGTTTTAGGGAGGGAGGTGCAAATGTCTAAAATTACATATCAATTTGCCCTAATTTACCATGAATTAGCCTCACTGCTCTTTCAAAGGGATAGCATCTTGTGTTGAACAATAAACCTTTATGCCATTATGTTTTTTCCACACTTAGTGTCTTACATTAAATTACAGTACTTGATTTTATAATGTCAATTTACTTGACTCCAAACAATTGCATTCATCAATGAAAAAGTGCTACTAGTAAATCTGTTGAATTAAATGTAAAATTATAAGCTTTGCTATTTTATTATTCATTTCTGATAAATGTACTAGGAAGAGTGCTGATACTTCTTTAATGCATTGTTTTTTTGTCGAATCAAATAATAGAATATTTTGCATAGAAGGGTGATTTATGATAACCTCATGTACAGTATTATTGCATTGAATGCCTAAGTTATACCTTGTTATGTAAGATATAATACTTATCTTAATATATGACTTATCTTATTATAGACTTACAAAATTTGGATTGCATGCATATAACTGCCTGGAAACAGCTTTGGGTAAACTTGCATGCGAAGTCAAAGCAAATGATGCAAGGCTTCGTTTAAAAGAGTTGAATCAAGTGCTGCAAGGCTTCAACAATTAGATGCAAGATATTTTGATTCATGATTCAGCCTTGGAAAATATGGGATTCCAGACCAGTAACTCCTGTAAGCAGTTTAACAGCATTCGAACATGTTATTTGAAAATGTGTGACAATGAGAATTTTGAACTCTGCACTAATTAGTAATTATGTAGTGATTACCTATTGATATATGTAATAAACATACTAACTGTACCCAAGACCATTAAATTGTTGATATACATGTCTGTGACACAGCCAGAAAACGAATTGGTTGAATTATTCATAAATTTGTTGGTTAAAACAGCCAAAAACAACTATTTAGAGCAACAACAACAAAAAAATTTACTTTGTGGACCATTTATTCCTTGGCTGTTTTAACCAATTAACTCAGATGCATCTAACTGTATGAAAACTGGCCTTGTAAGTACTCTAATAGATATGATCTTAGTATTATATGTCTTTGCCAAGTCCTACCCTCACAGTATGATTGTGGTGCTGTTTATTTTTTATGAAATTGTTTTGAACTGCAGTGAGAATGCTTATTGAGGTTGATGACTGAGTGATTATTATATATTTCCTAACTGCATGTGCTGTGTATATTCTGTAACTTGTGTTATTAGTCTGTAACAATAAAAATAAAAAGTGTCATTTATGAATTTACCAGTTAAAGGATAATACATTCTCAACAAGTTCATGTATCTGTACTCATATAACTATATATAGTGTGTTTTCTTCAGGTAAAACTGAATCATGTGCTTTTCAAAAGGTGTGTAAAAAAGCATGTCCATTGGTGTGTTATATTACACACCTTCTGTAAAGGTGTGATATAAAGCACTTTCTAGGCGTGTAACAAAACCCACCAAGATGTGTTTGAAAACGCATCATGGTGTGCTAGAAAACACACCGAGGTGTGTTAGAAAACGCACCAAGGTGTGCTAAAAAACACACCTTTATACAAAACCCACCTTAAGGTGTGTTAAAATTTGGACAGGCAGAAAACACACCTTAAGGTGCGTTTTGTAACACACCTAAAGGTGTGTTTAACACACCTTAACGTGTGTTAAACACACCTTAAGGTGTGTTGTAAAACCCAACTTAGGGTGTGTTAAACACACCTTAAGGCGTGTTTTAAAACCCACCTTAAGGTGTGTTAAAATTTGGACAAAAAGGTGTGTTAAATTAACACACCTTTTTTTAGAGTGAATAACGCGTATATTTAACTAAAAAACAGCCCGAAGGAGTAGATGTCTAAAAGGGCTCCAACTTGTGCATCTCCTGTTTTAACTCTGTGATTAAAGTTTAGTTGATCTCTCATGTGCTTCGATTGTTTCTTCAAGAAATGTTTAAGGGACACTATGATGAAAAATCGTTTATCTTGTTTTTGTCTCAACCAAATATAATATCAAAGCAAACGGACAAGGCGTTTTTAGTTTTTCAATAACTTGTCTCCTCCTGATATTCACTGTTTTAGAACATGCAAATAGCCTGTGATGTCACCTTCTCACGAACCAGACAAGATAGTAAGAAACTGAAAGCGTCTTGAAGCTGTGATGTTTTATTGAAATTAAAAGTAGACAAACGATTTTTTTATCATAGCACCCCTTTAGGCCTGGTTGGGCACATCTGATACTTAGATGGGTGACCCTAATACTTGGGTTTGATTCTGAGTGGATCGTAGTAGTTCCCTTCTGTGTTTCGATGGTTTTTTGCCGGTTCTCTTTAAATACATTTCCCAGATACTGATACGATCTCTCATCCTTTATAACAGTTTTGAATGTAATTGTGTGATAATTATATGGTACAGAAAGATCATTGAATTTTCATTCATTCTGTTAGAAATCAAGAAAAAGCTCGACCAAATATCCAGAATAAGAAGAAACAGACGAAGAAAAAAGAAGCAGTCGTCGAAAAGCCTGCTAAGGTATTTGACACAGATCTTTGACGATCGCGTGCGGAGTAGCATTTTGTAGAGAAGCTTTATCGTGACTGAACATTGTTATTTTTCAGGTCGAAGGAGCCGGAATCAAGTTTCCAGAAAACAAAGCAGCTGGAGTATCTCTTCGTAGTTCCCGAGTAAGTCACGTTAAGTACTGGAACTACATTGTAATCAAGTCAACAACAACCTCGTATTTAGAAAGTATCAGACTGCATGGGGTTGGTTGTACCAAAGGTGAATAGTGTTGTCCACCGGATAGTAATTTTTTCAAACTTACAAAACATGTTCACTGGCTAAATCCATCTTAAAGTTCAACATTTTCGAGTTAAAGTCACTTTTTATCTTTTGCGAGTTCATATCCCTGGTGTCATTGCTTTTATGCGACAGTTGAAAACTCACTATCCAGTGAATTGCGCTATTAACCTTTCGCACAATCGGCCCCTGCTGTTCATTCAATGAAATATCTTGTATTGCATTCATTTTAGCTCAAAATGCCAAATTCAGTTGGCACGAAGAAGTCGAAAGCTGTCGAAATGTTACTCGATGAACTTAGAGTTGGTATGTATCATAATTGTATGACTGTATGTTCTATAATGCTACTATTAAAATTTTCGAGCAATGAACTTTAAATGAATATATTTGTGGTGTATGAACTGTGCATGTATTTCACAATTTAATGCAGATAGTGAAGTAAAATTTCAAAGAGGCCAAAGTTGAATCGAAAGTTGGTGAAATCGAAATTCTATTTTTGTAGTTGCTTGCTTTCCATCAACTTTGATAAAAATTTTCGTTTTACACAATCGCGTGTGTTAACTTTTTCCAACTTTCATCCTTGTTTTCTAAATTTGCACAATATTATAACATGCTGATTACTGGGATAACCCCTCACCCTAGCAGATAGGTACAGAATGAAAACACAGTGGGGCTGCTTTTCAATGCGAATTCTCCAGAATGGCCTACAAAAAATTTCGATGCACTCAAAATTCAAGATGACATTGCTACTGTCTAAAAACTCAATCATCTTTGGTTTTGGTGCAATTGAACAATTACGAAGGGGTAGGTAGGATGTCAGAAATTATCACTGGGATACTACTGTGCAAGCTGTCGAATTATTACTTCGTGTGGCCAAATGAGTTTTAGGATACTTGCCACCACTGGCAAATATCTTAAACTTTTGTCATTCCTCAAGGTTTATGAAAAAAGTGTACAGTTGAAGAAAGTCTTCTAATGAAAAGAGCGCTTGATGTTTTAATAGACTTTAGTGATCCTAAGTATCTCGTGCTGGAATTCGCAGGAATATTTATAGCATTGAACGCTCTCCGCATTAGCAGAATTTTTGCAACTGTAAGTGAAATCGTTTAGCTGCATGGGGAGTAGCCTGCCGTGCAGACGCTATCGGGTTTGAAGGGGTTCGGCTTTCCTAACTTACTGATTATAACCAGTCGCTTTTTGTGTAACTAGAACTGGTTCCAATGCCCACAGAGGAAATATGCAAGAAATTCAATGAGTTGAGGTAAAAAAAATTACGAAACTTCAATATTTTGTAGGAAAAAAGAAACTTGTTTCTCCCATCTCTATGTGCCTGATTCTGAAATAATTTGCTAATGATTGTGTGTTTTTGTGGACTTTAGAAATGAAATCATCCTTCTTTATGAGCTGAAACAAGCATCCACAAATTGTGAATTTGAATTACAATCAATGAGGTGAGTTTGGTATTCTGTACCTTAATGTAACTAAGCAGTGATGTGCCTCGACATTCGTTTAATTTTCAACAAACATTTTTCAACAGTCTTTTGAAATTAATAAAAAAATGCGTTCTATTTTAATTATACACACTTCATTGAGAGTAGATAGGCTTCGCACAACTGGCTTTTGGTATATGTTGTTTCAACTGTATGTGCTATTTCTTTTTAGACACAGATATGAGACACTCGTGCCTGGAAAAGATATTACTGAAACAGGTACATGTTTGGTTCATTCATAATTAATAACCAAGACGAGAAGCTTATTACAATTAAAAATTTACGCTATTGAGAAATCGACATGGGTATATGTAAACGAAACGCGTGTATAGATATTGAATTTCAGTTTTAATTAGAAGATCTAAAAGATATCTTTATAAAAGTTGTTTCTTTTTATTTTTTAGTTCCCTCGTCCATCGCTACTTTGAGTGGAGTATGTATATATTATTTTATAGTAACCAGGATAGTATTTAACAAGTCAAAGTATTACTGCAACTGCATGGACTGTGAATTATCATACAGTTGATTTTCATAGGCATAAGCATGTATTCCATAGGATTGAGTTCATGATAATTTCAGAGGATGGTTATTTTATTACATAATAACAAATGACTGATTCTTCTGTTTTTGTATTTTACTATTCATGTTTTTCATAAAAAAATAAAAATACGCGGTCACTTGTGCGGCCCAAGGTATTGCCCCAACCCTACATAACGCTCTAAATCAATGTCGCATATCATCATCAATATTGGTATGGTAGGGAAAGGGGGTGGGGGATAAAAATGCAAATGTTGAGACGTATTGTTTACATGTTTTGGTCCAACTGTTTTTAGTTTAAATTGCGTATTGTGTATAATTCTAAACCCGTTAAAAAAGGTATTTACTTCACATCGTTAATGATTTATTATATATTCAATATAGATAACACCATCCACTACAGGCAGTGCAACGCCACTGATTGACAACGTGATTGCTCCTTTAGCAGCTGCCAATGCGGTAAGTTTTCATTCACGTATATGAGAGTCTTTTCAATGATTATTTTTTCAATATTCGTGTTTTATGCACTATTCAGCGCGTTAAATTTATCCTGGGTTTTTAAACTCCAAAATAAACAACATCAAAAATTGCTCCTGATGACATGCAATAGGCTTATTTTGCTAGTTGTAGGATTGGGTACATTTCTTCGACATGAGTTGGTTTGGTAAATAATGGGTATAGTCGGGCCTGCAGTGGATTACTTTTACTTTTATAGATAGACCCTAGTAGTCCCTCGGGTTTTTCTTTGCTCCTCCACAACCCCCTCCCAAACCCCCTCCCAACTGTCCATAGTGATACCTATAGAAGTTCATCTCTCCTTGTTGATATTATCCTGACGTGACTATCTCACTTTATGTTTTGTCCATGCCGTATTGTTTTAGCAGTTAAGGACTTTCTGTAGTAAAGGAACCAATAATATATTATTATTCATTGTAGAGAAAGCGTCGAAGTGTTCCTCAGTTTATGGATCAAAATCCTCTAAAGAAAAAGAAAACCTGAATGAACCACGTTTTAACCAGTGGTTTCCTGCTCAGTTTTTTATGTATATACATACATTCAACTTGTTTATATCGTTACAAAATTTGTAACCAAAAGACGACTTCGCACATCACGTTTTTCTGTGGGCCCGATGCTGAAAGAATTAGTCTCACACCATGGTATTGCGGTCGCTGGATTTTCTGCTGGGTGCCATATATTTAAAGAATATATTTAAACCATCTTTTGCAAATCCTTGTTGCTTTTACGAAAATGTACTAAACATAATATTTTGAACGTTTTTATTGATTTTCGATAAGATAAAAATAACAAAATCCCGCGATACTACCGTGTGACAGGCAGTAGGTGGGAAATTTGCTGCGCATGCGCTAAAAAATGTTTTGGCAAATTTTCTAGCTCTTCGGCGTTGCCCTAACCTGAGGCTGGCTATGTATACATTGGCACACAGCATACTCGTCTAGCTGATCTGACCGTGAGTTAAAGGCATGGGACTTACTACTGAATAGTGCAAGTACTGATTTGCGCCAGTACTTTTCCGTGTTTTCAGATCACCTGGCTGAAGAGGCCTGGAACCTGGTAATAGTTCGTTTTGTGATAAAAACACCGTATTCAAAGGCTAAATACCATTTTATTTGACACAGAAATTTGGAAATGGAGCCATCTTAAATAGAAAAGCTCACAGCAAAAAATTATAAACGCTTGTAAAAAAACACATGGTTGATAGGTGAAGATATTGTACACAAATGGTTACCCTTGAAATAAACAGGAACCTGTCGAAAACTACACAAAGTTTGCTTTTGTTTAACTTCAGTGTAAAGGAAGCATTATATTCCGGGAAGATTGCTGCAATTTAGCCTCAAGGAAATCCAAGGTCAGGCGGTCGAGGTGCATCCTGTTTAATTCCTCGGTTACTATAACCTCAAACACTGGTTGATGCGAAAAACACAAAAATCTGCTGTATATAATCAATCTCGTCGATACTCTCTTGGTAATGATATCGTATAGAGCTAGTCGTACGTAGTAAAGGTAAATTTGAACTTATGACAGCACTAATGTAACACTGATGAAAATATTTTTCGGCATCTTCATTTCGCTTGTGTCAGTTTCTGCCATCTGCAATGGATAATTCATGTTTAAAGTGCTGCGCAACCGTTTTAACGTTCTGACTCGACTCTTTACCAAGGAGGAGAAACTTATTGTGGACGGTTGCGAACGCTCTTGTAGAAATCGCAAGTAACAACGAAGAAAAAACCAAAGATTTAACAGTACAGAGGAGTTGTTTCGAGGTTTAACATTCGATTTGTATGATGACAAAATATCATGTCAAGTTGCGTGAGAAATTCCCCACTGTCGTAGAGAATTTTGCCAAGAGGTTTGGCATTCCGGACAATGTCAAACACACGTGCTTATACGCCCAATGGGTACAGACAGAATTGGTACAAAACAGGAGATTATGTTTATGGGAGAATAGTCACGATCATAAGCGGTGATAAAATTGACTTGGCCTACTGTACGTGCATCTTAAAATTCAAGTTTAGTGATAAAAAATAGAACATAGAAAGGAAACGAAATTACATGGTTTACAACCGGCGAGCATAGGCGTACGGGCTTGTAAATTTTTTTTTGGGTGGGGGGGCGGACGTCAGTCTACCGATGGTGCGAGCATTTTTAGGGGGGTCCGGGGGCTCCCCCCGAAAATTTTGAAAGCTAAGTCTCTTCATTTCCTGCGTTGTGGGAGTGAGAATTTGTGCATGAAGAGGGTGAGGTTTGAAGAGAAAATATTTATGAATATTAATGAAACAAGAGCAAGTATGATGAATATTTTAGTATCTTAACTGTAATATACTTTACAATTTTGTCCCGTGTATTATATTAGCATTGTCCATGTCATTTTCAAGGGTTCTATTAGTATATGCTCGTTCCATGCAAAGAAGAGAAATGCTACTTAGACGCTCTTGACCCATTGTGGAACGAAGGTACGTCTTCACTCTTCGCAACCCACTGAAAGATCTTTCTGCCGAATCTGAGGTAGCTGGAATGGTTGCCAAGATAGAACTTGCTTTGTAGAAGACTGGCAGGGCAGTATGGAGTCCATTTTCGTACAGGGTCTTCACCACGGCTGCAACTCTCTTCATTTCATGTGAAACAGGGTTATCTGACAAAAAGTTTCGGAATATCTGCACCTCGGCTTCTAAAACTGAACTTTCAAGAGAATTGAACGAAGAGACGAAGGCGAAACTTCCTTCCGACAGTTTCTGACTGAAAACCACATCTACCAGAGCACACAAGATGCCTTAATCGTTGCTTTGAAAGCGCGTTCGTATCTCTAAGATAACTTTGTCTAACGTTGGGTAGAAGGTTTTAATCCGGTAATCAGCAGTTGGTTGTTGATGCTGAGTTGTGCGTGGTGGATGACTTCGATTATGGCCTGCAGTCGACGCGATGGAGCCTTGTTCCTTGGGGCTGTAACATCTTTGAATGAGAGTCTGGTACCCTGAACTTCTTTCTTAATGCCGTTTGCCATAACTTGAGCTCTTACCCATAGCATCTGGAAACACTTTTCATCTCGGCAGCCTTCTAGAGTTTTGATCGTTGAGTCCGCGGTTTTCTTGGCTGTGGTAACATCCATATTCTTGCTTTGAAGGTACTTGGATAGACTATCTGTATTTGGCAGGACTACTTTTAGCAATAACAAACCAAACGCAAAATCACAAATTGAATTTAGTAAGACATTGCTATCAGTATAGGTTTTGGGATCGTGATCATCACTACATGAGATTCTTGTTATTTGTTCGGGTACTGCTCTCACAGCCTCCCAACGACACGACCATCGTGCAGCACTTAAGGATTTAAGAGTTGGATTTACGTGATCAACCTCCAAGTCCTGAAAAGTTCGATGACGTTTAGGACTTGCTTCAAGAAACGTATGCAGTTTCTGTACCGTTCCAAGGGCATTGCGTGCTGACTCGATAGATGTCATCGAAGCTTGAAGGGCGAGGTTTAAGAGATGACCGTAACAATGGACGTAGTGCCAAAGGAGAGCATTCTTTCATACGCGTCGCAAGTCCCATATGAACACCACTCATATTAGCAGCACTATCGAAGCATTCTCTTACTTTCATAACTACGTGGCGAACAGCGTTGAGTGTTACAATTAACTGCCAAAATATATGATTTTCTTTAAAATGATAAAGTTAAGACTTAAGAACAATGTCTGACTCTGTCTTGCGCTAGTTAGCGCTCGCGCTATAATCAAGAACAAAGCCTTTAGCGCATAGCCTGTGGCGCAAACGGAAAAGCATGTTTATTTTAATTATTTTTTGTCACCTTTACGCATGCATATTATTCATCTAGCCATGTTCGAATATTTATTTTAAAATATTTCACGATTTTTCTGCTTATAATATTTGTTAGATGCATGAAATTACAAATTGATTTTAGGCAAACAGGAAGATTGCCCGATTGGGCCGACGCTCAAGTACAAATTGCCCGACTAATTAATATTTCAGACTAAACTAGGGGGGCTGCAGCTTCCCAGCCCCGCACGCCTATGCCGCCGAGAGAGTCGGTTGTAACCCTGAAGAACAAAACTTGGGCTTTAAAGAGCAGAATAGTCAGCAGGATTATTTCAAGACGAAGGTAATTTCTGTGTTTTGTTCTAAATATCGTGGTTTAACTGAGCACGGGGATTTGTTCATAGCTCTCTCTTTCTAATTTGGTATGTCATGCTTCTTGGTACTGAACTTTAATAATGCCAACCGTAACTGCATTTTGCGCAGACTGTGCTCGGAGAACACAATCGTCTTGAAACGAATATACTTTTTCTGATTTTGAAGCGGTTTCAAGAGTACTTCAAGCGGTTTGAAGAAACAAATTGTAAGGTTTTGAGGTAAGGATCAATTATGATATTTCCAGTTATTCAATATAGCGAACTGTTTCGAAGAGTGAAGCCACAACAGTCAGGGATGGACAGTAGGGAACTCAAGTGATGTTTGTGTGTGTGTGTCCGCGCATGTCGCATTACAACCCAGCTAGTCAATTTAGTGTTTTTTACTGGCCAATACGAACGCTGAACTGCCTGGTCGCAGCCAGTAAACTGCATAACAAGCAGGGGGGGGGGGACGTTGCACTTATGAGTGACCCAACTGTCCATTCGCTATACTGTGACGCTACTGAGCATCTGAAAGATGCGAAAATATCGTGGCTTTGATGTCATTGAGGTAAACTTAGAATGCGACCACTGATGAGCTGGTCACTTCTCAAAAACATTTCGTCACAGAACCATAAGATACACTCTCGTCTGCATATGGAGCTAAACAAATGTAACGCAGGTCGCTACGTGTTCCTATTTAATACGTGAGTCACACATCCTTTCAACTTATGCACGCATGCTTTTATGATGCAAGCAGAATAATCAAACTATTACCATACAATTTGCAAGTGTCCCATAATTCTACAAAGGCGTAACTGGAGCGTTAATTGCGGGAAGGGGGGGGGGGGGGGGGTGGGTGGGTGGTGGTGTTACTCATATATTTGTAATCGATTCGATTGCAAAAGAAATTCGCCGGGCAGAAGGCGAATGTAAGAATAAACAACACCGTCCGCCCCCAATTAACGCTCTAGTTACGCCTCTGGATCTACCATACACAACTTTAAAATGATAAACCCAATACAACTCAAGGTACTTCTAGAACATACAAAAGTATTTGCTATTCAAACGAACAGAAAGAAATATAATGTATCTGTAGATACTGGCTTCACGCAAAAGTCCTGAAGTACCCAACAATTTCAAGTCTTTACTATTCACTCCCACTCCTCTTCGTCTTCGTTTTGTTGTCGACCAAGTGAAGTGTTTACCAAAGAGACGTTTGTTGTCTGCCGGGATACATTTCCAGTACTGGGAGGCCCACCGCCAGCATTACGTCGCTCAAACTATACAACAGAATATTTCAAACTCTATGAAATCATCATTTAAAATTCAGACAACCACGAAATCAACCGTATCAGCACAAAAGCATAGTCTCTCACTGCACGCCTAATAAATACAGCCTCGTCCCCAGGCCCAACCGTTACCGTTGCGTGGGTATTGCGTGGAAAACACAGTCGGAAACGCGCGGTCGGGCCTGGCAGAAAATGCAGAAAAAAGTGTATGATTCAACGAAAAAGTGATAAGATAGTATTTTATTGAGAATTTCGTTTTCCAGTCGCGTGTGTTGGCCATACATGTGTTTGATAGATGGAAAAGATTACCGAAAGCCTTAAGAAATCTAATCTCGAAGCTGCTCTTCTTCGCTTATATCGTCGAGGGGAGTTTCTATTAAACTTGGCAGTGGCTGATCCACGCATTCCGCCATCTTGAATTCATTTTCTGCCAGGCGCTTTCGCTCCCTTCCCTTTATTTTCTCCTCGCGTGTTTCCCGCGCGCATTCACGATATTAAATCGATATATACAATCCTATACACTTTTCCTGATTAGAAAATTAGAAAGCGCCTGGGAACGAGGCTATAATAAATAATAAGTTGCTACAGGTTGTTAAAAAGAGGATGCAACAATATTGTAGCGACATTGTTCCTGATAATCATCAGAATTTAACTTTTGGAGCTAAGAGTTTGCTTTTGGAGCTAACATCGAATACTGCTCATATGCTCAGGAAGTGTAAGATCCTATGTTTTTGTGTACTTGTCATATACGATAATTTTCGAGGAAATCAGCGTTTGACATGAGAATATTCTTTATAAATAGATTACATATATTCTATGTCTTTGATGCAGCTAAAACTCTAGCTCATATATATTGCATGATCAGCGATCTTTTAATTATGATTACCATGCGAAAAAATATATGCAGATAGACATTTTTGGAAAAGCAAATTAATATCATGTTAATAAAATGTGTACATTTTATCACTTCTACATTCTGAGTTTTCACAATTTATTAGTATAAAGGTTATTCCTTAATTTCATGTATATAAATGAAAATACATAATTTACCACAGAAAGATGTGAAATTGATATAGTATTGGTATTGATATGAAGCATCCTTAATCCCTATAATAGTAACGGTATAAATCATTTATGATTTTAATCATTGACTCACCTGTCTTGTGTCACGAGATGCAAATTTGCCTCCAGCAGGTCCGTAGTTTGTACCCAGTGCCCGCTCGGCAACTTCCTCGAGCCAATTTGGAACGTCTTGCAAGGCCTGAAATAAATAAATTTATTGATCATTGTCATTCATTTCCTGGAGACAAAGGCAACAAAATAGGCAGACCTTACAAAATCTACTTAAAATTCGCTTGTCCTGGTCCAGCGTAACGTCACATTAATTAAAAGATCTTGAAAACATGTGACATCACAGCCGCAGTGTTTGTGCTCCTGAACAAAAGAATCAGGGCAGGAAGGGAGGGGGAGAGGCAAACTCAACTTTTTCGATAAAAAAACAACGCCCACAACACCTCGCAAGGCAAAAATGTTTGTTAATTCTAATTATATAATAATGCGAGTTCGTTCTGCATTTTCATTGGTCGCGAGCTGTGTGTTATTAAAGTACACACGCATGGATGACGTCAACTGATGGCGTGACCTAATTTAACTAATTTATTTCGCGGGTCTTCGCATGATTTTTGCCAACTTTATTATAATATAAAACAAATAGATTTCATTTGTTTGTGCTTCTGTAGTGTAATAGATCACAGATGACGCCATAGCGTGTGAAGATAAAAAAGTCACGCACTCGACTGCGTCTCGTGCGTACTTTTTTGTTCTTCACACGCTATGACGTCATCTGTGATCTATTACAGTACAGACGCACGCAAAAATAAATCTATTTGTTAAATACACAGTAGTATGGTACATCATACAGCCGGGCCGTTAGAAGCATTCCAAAAAAATGTTGATAAGTTCATTTGATAACCTTGAGGAATTCATTTGATAATTTCCTCAAAAAGTTCCTACTAATACTAATGAGCCAATCAAAATCAGCATTCAAAAAATGCTTTATGTGATTGGCTCATTAACAGTAAGTCGTGAACTTTTGATGGAAATAACAGAATTTATCAAATGAATTCCTCAACTTTAGCGAATGAACAGATCAACACATATACGGAACGCTTATATTGGCATGGCTGTAATGTAAATTACGGATTGAATTAAGATTCTTAAAATAAATTAATTTTTGTTTAATCATCAAGGTTTTTGTCTCTGTTTAATCATTAGGTTTTGATCTCCGAGCATATATTCGCATTCTGCCCAACGAATTTCTTGATTTCAAAAGAAACTTGCCAGGCAAAACACGAAATATGAATAAACAGCCTCCCAATTCTCGTTCTAGTTACGCCTCTGTCTTTGTAAGAAGCAAAGTACTGACAGTACTACAATTTTGAGATTTAGAGCGACAGTACGTTCCTCGAGAACCTTTTGGTGAAGAGTAATGTACATAAAAAGTTAACTTAGCTCTCTTCATCAAACAAGGGGGAGGGGGGGGGGGTAAATTGTAATAGCGAATCTTTTCGAGAGAAGTGATACAGCCATAAAGACGGTCAGTATTAACTGAAGTAGCAATTTCGCACAAACTTACATCAGCTAAAACTTTAACAAGACTTCTTGCTAACTTATCATCCTTTCCACGTTCAAAGAATGCCGAAGCTCTGCCTTGGTTGCCAATCCTGCCCGTTCGGCCAATGCGATGCACATATTCTTCAATTTGTTGAGGTAAGTCGTAGTTGATCACGTGTTTGACATCCGGGATATCCAAGCCACGTGCAGCAACAGATGTTGCAATGAGAACTGGTGCAACACCAGCACGGAAGTCACGAAGCGCCGATTCACGTTCTTGTTGACTGCGATCCCTTAATTACATGTAAAACAAATAAATACAAAAATAATAGAAAATTGGTATTAGAATACATGTCACTGTATATACAGGTGACTGTTGATTTTTCTGGATTCTCATTGTTCAAGATTGATTGTCTCTAAAGTTATCGTCACTGGCCAGTGAGTATAGCTTTTTGACTTTAGTGAATTTTTAAAGTAAAGTTTAGTTGATTATTATTTGTAAACCGCAGGCTCGGTGATTGCAAGACTATATTCACTTCGCCTTCGGCTCAGTGAATATAGGCTTGTAATCACCTCGCTTTCGGCGACTAATTGTTAAATGTCACGAGAGGCGATAATAATTATAACTATAATCATGACTAACTACGAGGTAATAAAAACCACGTGACTCTAAAAAACCTTACCCGCTAATACTTGTAGCTGCACGTTGATTCTGGGATAACCAGCTAGCTAAGAAATCAGCATTCCGTTTTCTTTCAACAAAAACAAGAGTTTTATCTCCACCTAAAAAGAACCATGTACTTAACTAAGAAACAAAAAATAAAAAATGCAAACAAAGCGCAATACTACAACTACAATACTCTAAATTTAACCTCAAAAACATTTTAACCACTTTTGCCAAATATATTTTATTTAACTGGTATTTTGATATTTTTATGTAGATTTTTCAAGTTTTCTACTTTCTCCATGATGATTGATATGTGGATATCTTATAAAGCATAGCAGCCGAGTTACAGCAGCTACATATAGAAATAAGCAACAATCTATTGTACCTGATTGTCCAAGAATCTCCATCAAGACAGATCTTTTTTGAGTTCCCTGCACATCAAGAACCTCTTGTTTGATGTCGAGGTTGGTACCACCGACGCTCCCCACGGCCAAGAACAAGTAATCATTGAGATATTCACGAGCCAACTTCTGAATTTCATCTGGAAATGTTGCACTAAACATCAAGGTCTGGCGTTGAGTCTTTTCTGGCATACCAAACTGAGTTATAATCTTCCTAATATCATATTCGAATCCCATTTCCAGCATACGATCGGCTTCATCAAGAATCAAATAGCGAACATTGCTGAAGCTCACCTGAAGTTTATCAATGAGAGATAATATACTAGTTTTTGACATGCATGTTTGCTGGTAGGTAATAACGTTGTGGGTAATATTGCGGATAATAAAAGCTTTAGCGTTTTGTTATAAATGCTGTCTTAAAAACGCCGAATGCGAATATGCGCGCTCATTCAAGTTTTACAATCAACCTTTAGTGTGTGCCCAAGTCCCCAGAACTAAGTGAAGCCTGGGATTGCACACAGGCTAATCAACCCTCTGGAACTGTAAAATATGTAATGACTGCAGAGATAATTTTAGAGGAAAACATTGTCCGCATATAAGAACTGCAGAAGATTGCTTTGTTAATGAAGGCGCTGTCGCAAGCTGTATTTTTCTTGAAACTTGCAATTCAATTCTGAACGATGTTATGTGAACAGTAGGTGGAGGAAACTGCGAGTACGCACCTCTACCAAAGACGTTCACAGCATTTATGTTGTTACTCTACTCTTAAAGACGATAGTTTTATATAGGGTTGGCAATTATAAAGCAGAAAGTGTTCCCGACTCACAACCTTTTTAGCACTGCATTTCAACCTACCTTATTTCGTCCAGCAAAGTCGATTAGACGTCCAGGTGTTCCAATAAGAATATGACAACCACGTTCCAGTTTTCCCAACTGATGCGACACACTCACACCACCGTAACACACAACAGGACGCAGATATGTGCCAGTTGAGAACTTCAAAGCTTCAGTGAAGATTTGATAAGCCAGTTCACGTGTGGGAGCAACACATAAGGCTGCAGGACATGGTGCGTCACCACCTAGGTAGCTCGCCTCTGCTAAACGATTGTTTACCATGCCCGCCATTACTGGTAGCAGAAATGCAATCTAAATACAACGAAATGAGAAATAAATAGCCACTCACTTTGCCCGAAAGGATTTGTAGGGTTGGGACGTTTCAACCCGTCTATATCGTACCATTTACACTTTCTGGGTTTTCGTACCACAATCCTGGTCAAAAGTGTTGGGACACTTGAACATTTACAGGCGTTAACTTTATCCCTAGCGCCCCCTCCCCACCGCCACCCCGTTCAATGTTGAAAATTGAGCAAAAAGTTGTCTGCATCATTCCAATTTCAACAATGATTAGGCGAGGGAGAAGGGGGGGGGGGGGGGTGATAACGAAATTTTGCATGAAATCAAGTCTGTTTCAAGTAAATGATAAAAAAATTATGTAAAATTTTTAATGTCCCAAGGACTTTTGGCCAGGATTGTAGCTCCAGGATCTTTCCGACATATTTCCGGTCTTGAAGAAAATGGAAAGCGCGTGGTCCGAACAGGATGTTGCAATCGAAATTTTTGCGCTCCATTTGCAGTTTAAAACCAGGGGGCGGTTGTATGAAAAAGTGATTACAGTTGACTATGATTAGAGGAAACGCCAATCAATCAGAACAACGTATTTTGTACTCAGTCACTATTTAACTACACAAGAGTGATTAAAAAAGTGATTAAGAGTTGCGGGCCCAAACGTGTTTTTCATGTGAATGGTAAACAAATATGGATCAGGAATTCCACATGTCGTGTGACTTTTCCAAACCATGTCGCGTGTGATCGTAAACACGCGATTTAGTGAAATGTGTAATTTTATGAATTCAAAATTAGGCGCAGAATTGCAATACAAAATCTCGGGGATGATGGGGTAAAATCTCATGCTAAACAAAATTCCTGATCTGGTTAAAGTTATGCGAACAGCAAGCTTGACGAATGCGCCACTTTAATGTTACCCGATAAAACTGACATTGATGGAATGTATGGAAATTTTTGCCAGGAGTGCACTGTTTTTAGGTTGGAATATATCAGAGTCGCATGAGAAATATACTGGCGGCGCAGTATTTTGTAGATTGGGACATCTCGAGGTCAAAAATGCAATTGAAAAACAGATGGTGTCTACAGGGCATTAAAAGTTGGGGCTATCTTGCAGTATTAAGAGTGATTGGGAAAAAACAAGTCAATAAAAAAACCTGACAAATTGATTGGTTGTTCAATGTTTCCAATTTGCCCATAATTTTTGGACGGTCGACACTACCGCAAACCTCCGGTTATAAGGCACGGGCTTATGTTAGTTCGTGAGGGTTTTTTATGAGCTTTCACAAGGGGTGAGTTTATATACGGAGGCATAAAAATGGACAACATTTTGGGTTAATGCCATATGTCTCCATAACCAGTCTTGCTTGATCTACTCCATATAGCTACCTGTGATTTACAAAATAAACACAAATATAATATGATGGATTATTAATTGCGTAACTTTGTATTTATTATTTAATGATTACATGTTTACACCGAGCATGCTTTCTACATAATTCTATGAATGTCCATTCCCTATACTGTGGTTTGGACTCAGGTAAGGTTGCACACACAATCATTTTACTACAAAATTTGGCCATGCGCACACATTGAAGAATCACAAAAATAAAAATCAAATATAGAGAAGATTTGGAAGGAAAAAAGTTTATCCAAAAGTTTCTCTGTTTTAAGGATAAATTTTTCTCACGTTTAAACGTTTCTGTCTAGCGACAAATACGAGATTCAAAGGAAAAACACGCCAACAGTTGACCTTAGAGAGGTTCAGATTTGACTTCCACTACCGCTACCGCTACCTTAATCAATCTTTCAGCCAATCAGATGAGCTTGGTCTACCCAACTGACCAATCAGATTGCTTAAAAATCGGGATAAGGTAGCAGTAGTGGTAGTGGAAGTCAAATCTGAACCTCTCTATTGTGCATGTAATCCGTTTTAATTAAACTTAGTTACTACATTGAAGTAGCGACTGAAAATATTTTCAAAATACTTTGTCAGCCCAATGACCCGAAATAGTTGGCAATGAATATGGCTGCCAAAAATTAAATGTTAATTCAAAGCAAATTTCTAGCGACAATGAACAGATTTTAAAACATGTCTTTTAAAGCAGACTGTTAGCGCCAGTCGTTTTTGTCTTGCAATAAGCCTACAATTCTTCGGAACTACAATTCTTGACGATTTCCATCTGCAGTACGAGTTATTTGTGAACCAGACGTACTTGCGCTACACGTGTCTCCGACCTCTTGTACCAGATGTCCAGTTTTTTTTGGCTCAGCACTGTCACTCTCATCCATTTTGTTCTCTCGAGGTAACATCACTCGAAGCTCATGTTCTTCGACATTTTTCTCTTTATGCTGCGATGTTTTCTTTTTCATTTGAACCTTCATGTCATCAATTTGTTTTGTTGCATTAGAGGGAATCAGAATTTCATTAAATCGTTGTGCTTGACCTGTGGAATTAGTACATTCTTTCAACAAAGGAGCAACTTCATTCAAGATGCATCTAACTAACCCTCCATTTCCAAAGCTTTCTTCTTCCCCGTTTCTCACTGTAATAGGTACAAGTACACCAGTTCTTGCAATTTCGTTATCCGTAGAGGGAGGCTCTTTCAATATTTGACGAAGTGTTCGGTAAAGTAATTTTACCTCATCTTTGTACGTTTTTATCGTCACAGATTTGACACGTGACGACTCGCCCATTTGTCTCAAAACAAGCAAAGGATCTTGCATGATGATTCAAAACCGTCGACTACGCAGCCATATACAGGAAATCGGAAAGCATTCACACCGCGACGGTTGTTTACTATTTCAATTCTTTCGTCAAGGGCAATCAAATCGACAATGCTATTGATATCCGAATTTAATGGCATGAGTAATACTAATTTATCCAATGAAAGTTCCATTTTAGGCGGTTGTGAACTCATTGCTTTATGGAACTTTTGCAGTTCGCATCTGAGATGATTGTAATAATAGTACCAGGCAAAACCGTTCGCAACATACATCTCCCTTTTTTCCAGAATCATTGAAATATGAACCTCAGACTGAGTGTTTAGGTTAAGTAACTGCATTATAAGCGGGCCAACACCGATTCCGCTGAAGATATAGGCAAGGTATCGAAGCTCAAACCACGGTATATTCGTCAGGAGAATGATAAGGACCACTATTACGGCAGCCAAGCTTATCAAGGAAATTACTGGACCCCACGAAATTCCACTAAAGCAAGCTTTAATCATCTTTACACGGCTTCCGTCGTATCGTTCGTTCAGATGATGCCGTTCTTCAGCGACAAGGGACAGGCGATCAACCAATGTGCTGAGTACAATACCAAATAAGCCCAACGCCGCTGTGAATAAGCTAGGAAAAGCCAACTTTTCTCTTTTTCTATAGCAAATATCTGTTCCATTTTCTCTTGTTGAATCAGGATAATATTCAACCACAGTTCCAGTTGTGAAACAGAAAATTACCACAAGTGCCGCTGTGACTGCGCATATTCCGATCGATACGCATTTCGCGCGGTTTTTTCGTTTTTCCGGAACTAGCTCGTTATCTTGAAAGGCTGTTTCAACTTCCATGATAAGATACTGGCCAAATAAAACCGCTCAAATGCTACTGTACACTAGTTCGCTGCCTTAAGCTAATTATATACTATAATAATGGCAGTATCCGCGGGAATTTCCCCAAAGGGAATTTCCCCAAAGGGAATTCCCCAAATCACATGACATACTTTAGGCGCATTTACACTTGCATAAAAATGGCACGGCACGGGTAAAATTTGGCGGGTACGTAGAAAGGCCCGTGCCAAAATTCCTTCGTTATGCGCATGCTCATTTTCTTTTTAGAATGGCGGAAAAAAGTACAAAAAATAATAGTACTGAGAAAACAAAGAACAAAAACACAAATAGAGGCATTGTTTGGCCAGATTCTGCAACGTTTGCGTTGCTAAGCATTTGGAAGGAAGAAACTATTCGGACAGCCTTAGAAATGACAGTAAATCTCCCAGAAAGATACGAGCAGTTTATGACGAAATAACGGTAAGGAATTTTTTGTAGAAAAAGACCTTTCCAAGCTTGCTAGGGATTTGATATTTGCACGTTAATTTCTGGTTCTGCAGTATTTATAATGACATGCACTGCTTTTACATAGGAGTCAGTTCCACGTGTATTTTCATTATTAAATCAATATCATCATTAAATGTTCTTTTGTTTTCCACAGACGCATTTGCGCGAAAAAGGCTTTACGAGTTACAATATCACCAACATCATAAACAAAATAAAGAAAGTTAAGCAACGATTCAAACAAGGAGCAGGCAAAAAAAGAGAAGGGGCAATGGCAGATGCAAGGAGTGGAAATTTTTCACAAACCTCAACGAAATTCTTGGCCATAGGCCAATTGTTCAGCCTGAATTTTGCATAGACGCATTGGCAAAAGATAAAACTGAAGCAGACGAGGAAGGTATTGGCAGATTGCATTTTTGTTTCATACGTAGGGAGGGTGAGGACATTGAGAAATCCAGGGGAGGGGGTGATTAATTAAAACACGAAAATCTCAGCGTAGAGGTGATCAAAATATCTTGGAAATTCAAGGGGAGGGGGATATAAAGGCAAAAATCCTGGGGATCATCCATAAAATCATCCAAATTCCATGAAAATTCAAGGGGAGGGGGGTAAATAAGATGAGTTTCAAGGGGTAACTATCAAAGGAGCTAATCGTTATATTTTATGGCTGGGGTGGGTGCTGAAAAGAAAATGGTGGGTAAAAATTCTTTTACCCCACCATTTTCTCTTTTACCTGAAATCCTGCACAGATGAGATTTCATTACTTTTTCATTCTTTTTTACTTCTCAATGGTGGGGTGGATGAAATTTTGTTTTTAGACAAAATGGTGGGATGAAAAATTTTTACCCCACTGTTCTCTCCTCAGCCCCCACCCCAGCCATAAAAAATAACTGGTCCCTAAATGATAAAAACATGTCCTCACCCCTGGGGTGTATGGTTTATAAATCTAATGTACCATTTATTTCTTTGACTTGCTTTCATGATACAACTTTGCAAAAAGCTTTTGTTCTCTCTTGACGATGGCGTTGGGGAGATTGTTCGAGAAAGCTGCAAAAAGTGTGGGTTTGAAATGGATCTTTCTACAGCGGATACACACGAAAGTGATAATGGATGTGTTCAGGTTTATGCAGAGGCAGATGATTTTGTTTTCCCTATGTGTTCATCAGAAGCAAGTCTGACCAAGCTGCTTTACAATTGTATAATATGTGTATATATTTCTATATACTTGAATGAAGCTGGTTCCAGTAGTGTTCATCATATTAATATACATCTTTACCACTTCTAGAAGAAGGCAATAATAATGAAGAGCACATTGTGCCATCTGGTAATGAAGTATCTATAACATAATTCTACAAGAGTTCCTTTTGTCACTGGATTTATCTTTTTTAACTCAATTATCAATTTGTAATTAGGTCAAGGACCTCTATTTCCAACGGGTTTAAATAAGGGGTTTGAAGATCTATCCGTAGAGGTCAGTTGCATAGATATCTCCAATATCCAGAAGGGTAAAATTCTCGAAAAGCAGATGTTCTCAACAAGGGGGGTATGGTTTTTAAACGTGATAGCCCATTGCACATTTGTGATGTCACAACTGATTTGTTATATTGAGAGTCTATGGAAGATATCACGGAAGATGTCCAGGAAGTTGATGAAAAAGGTTAGTGACTAGTCCAAAACTACCACATAAATAAGGAATTAGGGTTGGGCGATATTTATAAAATTAACTCACGATTATTGTCATGGAAAATATCGCGATAATCGATAATATCGCGATTCATGAAATAGAAAAAAATGACCATTGTTTTCAAGTGCAATTAATATCAAAGCATGTTTAAACTTGTATATACTCTTACATTAAAGACATATCAACAACAGATTAAAATAATATAAAGGCTTTTCCTTCTCTAATATTTACTGTTCATAGCTGTTGTAATATACTGTGTACTGTTCAATTTTATTCTATGTTTTGTGGAAGGAAAACTAAATTATGAACATGCAGTACAACTACTACAAAAAGCAATTACAATTTGCCTTGTTAATACACTTTTTGAGAGTATATTTGTTTCTGGAATGCAAAGATACTTTCTACTTTTTTAGGATTCTGCAAGTTATATACATATTTCCAAGCACTATCACGATATTCATCGAACATAACGATAATTTCGATAAATCGTCACTCAAGTTTTTAGCTTCGATACGATAATCGCGATTGGAAATATCACGATTAATCAAAATATCGAAATATCGTCCAACCCTATAAGGAATACAGCTTTTGAAAATGATTTGTATGTTTTAGATACAAGTGGCACTGAGAAGAGTTGCAGCCGAAATCTAAGCGGCCAAAACAAAAGAAAAAAGCAATTTTGAAAAAGGAATTGAAATGGTTAGTTCCAATTTCGACACTGCAGCAGAAAAAGAAATCGATTGGTAATTATAACAACTGATTTTTTCACAGTCTAATTAATTAAGATTAAGATTGGCATTTATGATACCTCGAATAATATTTCAAATGTAAGTGCTGTTAGAGCTTATTAGGTATTACTGTTCAGGTTTATGAAGGTTGAGGAAACAAGACATAAAAGAGAGCTGGAGTACCAACTGAAGGTGTTAGGAATGGAGAATCAAAGGAGAGAGCAAGAAAGACAGCACGAGCTAAAATTGTTCAAACTGCTGTTAAAGCAAAAACCTAGTTCCAACCAGCAGTGTCCATCAATGCTTCCACTGAGTGTGGCAACATCAACTCCCCAATCGTTTCAACAAAGCTTCCAGTACGGATGGGGTGAACAAGGTCATAACTTGTGCCAACCGATGGCATATGGTTTAAGTAGCAACCTTTCTCCCAACCCAAATGCTGAATACACATCTCTCTAAAGCAGTGGTTTGACTGTCATTTTATATTAACAGTTACGTTAGGTTCATCACAATTAGAGAAACATTGCTTACAAAAATGAGTTTGATCATGTGTTTGACAGTTTAAATATCAAGAAGTTGCATTAGAACTGAAAAAAACATTTATATTGTATCTATTGTATCAACAGTTGTATTAATCACCTAATAAAAACTAAATTTGTTTCATATGTTGGGAATTAGTACATGTTCAAAACATCATAACTGCACAAAAGCTATACAAGCTTAAGGTCTGCCATTTAAATGAGACCAAATAAGTCACAACCTACTTAAGATGTGGATAACATAACATTATAGATAAGAGTTCTGGGCAAAATATGGATGGTCCAGCTCAAATTTTATGTAAGTACTGAATTATTTTTCTTCTATAAATAGCCAGCCCTAATGTTATATGCGCTTGCCTATGCAATACTTAACAGAATTCTGAAAGTATAAATATATCTTATATAAAAATATAAGACATTGTCAAAACAAATATATATAGAGTGTAACCCCAAACTGGCTTGTTTTGTTCTTTGCATCAATTGTATGAACGGCAGTGTAATCTACAATCCACCAGATAGTCTTGCAGATAAGTGAAAACAATGTGCACTTGATGATACAAGCATAAAACTTGGCATACAGTTATGACAAGTCGTGAGTGAGTGATTTAGTTATAGGGCCATGGCAGGTTTACATCTGCTTTTCAAAAATTCAAGTTTTTGTCACCTTTATCTATTAATTTACTATACGTTATGAAAAAGTAAAATTTCTAGTTCAATTTTAGTAAAAGCTACTAACATGAATAGGAAGTTCGCGAAAAAGTACATATAAGACATTTAAGCCATTTTTGCTATTTTGTTTGTCTGCAATGAGATATTTGCGCTCAAACAGATGAAAAATGCCGCAAAATACTCCAAAGGGCTGTTTTTTAACGACTTTAACGTTAACCTCCTGTAACTCGGAAACAGGTTCAAAACCCGTACTTTCCGCTTAAATGCCATATATTTAGTTTTTGCCAAACTTTCTATAGATATAAGTGTTTTTCGCTCATAATGCAACTGAAATTTCGTTTTTTCGAAGGAATAGTAATTGAATATATCATTAGTAAGAAAACTCGATTTTGTTGCGTCTACGAAAAAACCTGTTATGGCCCTATAGTAAAAATGCTTTTCTTAAATATGCTCTACAATCATGGCAAGTTGTGTGCTTGTATCATAAAATACACAATTGGTTTATCACTTTACACCAATCGGCTGGACTAAGAGCCAATATTTGCTCCGAAAACATAGGTTAAAAAAAGGTTAAATCATTGTCCGCCATGTTTTCATCCGTTACAATCTTTCATAGAGCATGCGTTCTGAATGTGACAACTGGGCAGTAAACCGAAGGCGCAGATAACTATCTGAGCCGTGCCAGTTTAATGTGGTGCCACTTTTTCGGGGAAACTTGAAAAAAAATCAAGTGTAAACGACCCTAGCTCAGTTTTTTAAAGTGGTACCGGTGCCAAATTTTTAATTTTACGCCTACCGTGCCATTTTTATGCAAGTGTAAATGGGCCTTTTTGTGTCTTCATATTACTATAATAATATTCATTTATAAAAAAAGTGCTGTCAAATCAATTTTTATAAATCCAAAAGATTAATGTTTATAATCATATTGTTGTTTTACATTATGAATGTTCTTATCGAAAATTTACAACCTTCTTCACTTTTTCCATGTTTCTTAAAGCCTCGTATGCACGTCTCCACGCGCAAAAAAACGTAAGTATACGATTGACTGCTGTGATGTTTTCAGTAAAACACGCATTAGGGAAAGATTTGACTTCTCAAATTAGCCGTGTCCAAAAATGCCTTCTTCTGTCTTGTATACAATACTGGATCGCGCCAACGGAAATGACGAATATGGAGCAACAAGATGGCGGACAATTCCAATTACACAAGGGTCTATGAGACCTGTATGTGTAATTGAGATTATATGAACAAACGGAGGGAGAAATGTATGAAAACAAATGGTAAGGCTTGCCTTTCCTGTGCATTGTCCACAATTCAATGCCTCCGGTATCAAGCGGAAGTAAAAAACATAGAACACGTGACCTTTCTTTGCTCTGGCACTATAAATACGCCGATCACGTGTCCCTAACTGGCTATTTTCAACGTGAGAGCATCTCTAGATACAATAGATAGAAGGGAGGGGAAATTTATATCTATCATATATTCCTCCCTCCAGTTGCTCATATAATCTTAATTACACATGCAGATATTCGCCATATTTCTGCTTGAGCTTTATAGCCCCAAGCCCACCTCCCCTTGTTTCCGTGCGGCCTGTTTAAGTTTATAGCAAAGGTTAAAAGGCGATTATTAAGACGAATAGTTAAGCACCTGGTCTAATTGACGTTCGTCAGCCTCAGAAAGTTGCAAGCATGTTCGAACTGGTGCACTATATCAGTAAAAACATAAAATCTTACCGTTTTTCCTGAACCAGTTTGAGCGCACGCCATAATATCACGACCCGTAAGAATGATGGGCATACCGTATTTCTGTACTGGAGTTGGTTTTGTAAATTCTGCTCTAGCAATGTTGGATTTCAATGTGTCTGGTAATAATAATTCATCAAATGTTTGTATGGCTGCCGGTTGTTTGTTCCCAGTCACTTCTACGGGAATGTTATCGAATCTAGAAAAAACAAACACATTGGACAAACACACACACACACACACACACACACACACATACTAGTTAGCGAGTGCCGAAAGATGTTATTTATAATTGTATCGATTGATTAATTAAACCAACACAATACTTAGATTTCACCTTTAGCTCTTAACCAATCAGAACTTCTAAAATATTTTCAATAAATAATGATAAAATATAATTTTGTGGAAACACCACGTAATTATAGCAAATATACAAGGAACTTTTTACAATATTTAATGTTTAAACTAGTTAACCGGTCAATATATCGCAAAATCACATAATGACGCATCCAATCACATCTCACATAAAAAACCTCACATGCAACCATTTTTTATTCCCGTGGAAAAGCAAAACATGAAAATGGTAGTTCATACCGTTTCCTGCGACAATTCATTACAATACAACACGGCCATTACTTATGTTTTAATATGCAATATTATCAAACAATACGTTGCAAAAACATCTACAAAAATTTCAACAGTTTCAGTGACATAACTGTATATTCCACATGACAATACATACAGTCGTATAGTTTAATTTAAACCAAAAATTGCACCTAAGCCTAGGGCCGATTTGTTATAAGACAAAAAGAAGTCGTGACTCGTGATTTTGTTTAAGTCATAAACACACTCGCATAAATAGTCGATTTACTCATTGCAGAACGTTAGCCGCAACTAACATAAAAATAGAGGATCATGCTGTTTCCAAATTGGTCACAACTTAAAAAAAATAGGTACGCACAAGGAACATGTGGGCAGCCGCTGTAAGATCAGCGAACCAAAGACTTTATATGCTACGACTTTTTAATAGTGAATACATACATTGTTATAACGAAGTAGACGTAATACAATAATCAATATCACATAAAGCATACTATATACACAATATCTGTACACCAAATACCACCACGTTTTGTACATAAATATGCAGACAAAAGAAAAATAGTCGTAGTTCGACAAAAAGTAAACATTTCAGGAAACTTAGGAAAGGTTTCAGGACGAGAAATCAAAATATGTTGGCGTTACAGTTTGGATCTGAAGGATAATTGATAAGGAATGGAAGGTCACTAAATTAATAAGCCACTAGTCCAAACTACTGTATTTATCATATGATGTTGACCAAATTAGCTTTTAAAATTTTGTTTTTAGTTAATATTGAATAACTTGGATTTAAGAAAAAGCAGCAGGCTTACTGTGGTTAAATCTCAGGGTTTGAATCATAGAAATAATAGATATTATTTTTATGGTTTGAATCATCAATACAATATCTTCAGTATGATAGCTTGTTTGCAAAGTTCATTCTTTCTTCATCAGCAGAAATGATGTGATGAAGTCTTCGAAAAATATGAATGTACTAAGTTATTGGGTTCATTGAATTGTATCATTGATTAGCTATATATTAGGGTTAATAGCATGAGATCGCTGACCAGAATAGTCATCAGTAGAAAGCAAACATATCAGTACAAGGCAAACACATAAATAATTTCACTGTCGAGAGGTTTTCGTAGACATAACTCTAGATAAATCAATCTTAGATAACGCTTGTGATAGCAGCTGGCCTACAGAAAATAACACATTATATAATACCTCATTAAATTCTGGTCGTTTAATTAGTTGATTATGGTCACGTGATATTAAATAAAAAGTTCCATTTTCCAACAGTGCCACAGAAAACGTTCCATTGCACTCCAAGGAGTGCAATAGTTTTTTCCATTGCACTCTCACAATTCCCTTCCTTCAAAAAGCTCTTCGTACGGTCTTCGTTGTTTACTTTAGGCTGGTTTCGGTCTTGAGATGAATGCGAAATAACCCAAATGCTAAAATACGACTCAAATGCGTGTTGTTTTAAATGTCGAATAAATTGGTTTTGAAAAATAACAGCACAATCCAAAAATGCCAAAAATGGAACAATCAATCTTTCACCTCATGAAAATATTCTTACCATTGCACGAATAAAAACATTCACTATTTGTATAATATTAAACACAAAGGAAGGCACGAGTCGGACTGCATCTACACAATTTGCACACGAATACAATGAGACAAGCACACTGACAGTTCAACGTGCAGCACAAGACTATAGCAAGTATGCCTCGTGTAATTTAATCTCACGCGTCGATACAAGGTTCCTCCAGAGTAAAACAAAGATAAGAATAACTTAAAGGCAAAATAACGCAGACATTCAGTTTAACAGAACAATATGTGGCAAAAAGTATCTAAATTGTAGTGAATAAATATGTTCACTCCTAGTATTGTACTCCTGTCTATTTTCAGCAACTCCATGCGCGTTACAACAGTTCCCGAAGGCTATAACGATCGCGTAATCGATACATTTTCGCTATGCCGACAATAGGTCGAAGATGCGGAGATTTATACGGACACTTTTTGTCTATAACATAGTGGTTAGCCGCGCATGCGTGGCTACCCACAAAAATTATATATTTAAAATTCGAGACCGCAAAGCATGCATGGATTGTTTCGAGGGACAGTGTGATAGAGAACACCAGTCGTGAGATCTAAAACGAATAGTGCAAACAATCTTTGAGGTTTTTCCTTAGAACTACGAGGCACCTTTTATATTTTCTGGCTCCAAATTTCTTTCAAAGTTCCGCGTCATTTACATGACCATTTACACGAGTGTTTTCACGGCTTAAATAAGAAGCGACTTATTTTGACTTGTTTAAGTGTCCTTCATATTACTTACCGATCAAAATTGATTCCTTTGTGAACTGCAGATTTAAACAGTGTATCGACATCTTCAGGCAAAGGTGGAGGAACATAATCTACCCTCGCTTCTGGTCGTGGACATGTACCTGTCAGATTGAGAATGATGATGTGGATCTGTTTTTTGGTCTCAAAGACTAGGGACACTCCCCCCCCCTCGAATTAACCTGGACAACACAAATTACGTAATATTTATAATATCTAAACAGAACTGTTAATAATGGTAATAGAACGAATAGGAGTGCAATTAATGCCAAAATCATACGAGTTATTTCAAAATCAACCGACCGCGCAGCGGAGGTTGATTTGTTAATCACGAGTATGATTTGGCATGAATTGCACGACTTGACTCGTTATATTACTTATTACGTACTGTAATCAAACGGTTTTAAAGAGGAAAAAAAGCAAAAACGCAATTTTTTCATTTTACAGCAAAAAAGAAAACAAATTCATATTTTGTATCCTAAATGCTGATTGGCTAGTTGTAAATACTAGAGTGATTTTCACTGGCTGTGGCAAGGGTGCGATTACAGCTCACAGAGGGTGCGATTAATACTCAAATCACACTCCTGTAAACCAATGAAATTGCAGTACTTGCCACTGATCACAGAAGATATATAATTAATCATATTATCAGTCTTCCCGGCGCCAATGAAAAATTTAGGATTAAAGCTGGGGATCGCTCCTCGTTGTGTCTGTATCAATTTTATCATATCAACATGGAATAAAGTTGTCTCGAGAGACAGATTTTCTCTGGTAACCGAAATCTAATATATATAGAGCCTGGTAAGACGTTCATTCGTTTAAGAGTGATATTGCCGAAATCAGTAGTGTCTTTTCGAAGGTAAAAAGACAGTTAGTAAATCGGAAAAATGTTCAAGTTATGTGAAGGGACAAATGTAGCGTGGCGTGGTCATGTTTCGTACCTGAATAGCTTCCACTTCAAACGGCAAATGTCTTGACTGAAAATAAACAATCGTGTGAAAATAGATTTGCGGTTTATGCTTTGCGGTAATTAGCTGCAAGGGATCGTAAATCTTTGTCAAAGGCATTAAGACAACCGCAAATATATTTTTAGGCGTTTGTTTACGTTTGTAGTCGAGACGCCATTCAGATGCGAAACATGATTACAACCCCACTACATTACTTTACCGTAATGTCACATTCGTTAAAAAGAACAAAGGTTTACCTTGATCGCTCTGAGGACATTCTCTAGCAAAGTGACCTTGTTCTCCACGCTTGTGGCACGATCCACCCCCGCTAGACTTGCTTGGACATTCACGAGAAAAGTGTCCTGGTTGTCCACAATTATGGCATGTACCACCGCCGCCCGAGCTACCTCCACTGCTCGGACATTCTCTAGCGAAGTGCCCACTTTCCCCACAACGATGACAAGCACCTCCAGGACTTTTTTTGGTTGGGCATTCCCGAGAGAAATGACCAGGTTGGCCACAATTGTGGCATGTTTTCCCGCCTGAATCATTATTAGATTTAGGTAGACGGCTGGAAACCTGGAACTGATTTTGCCCAAACGACTGTTGCTGACCATCACCTGCCTTTGACATTCCAGCAAACATTTGATCAAAAGACCGATTCTGTTTAGGCGTTTCGTACTGTGCTGACGCTGGCGACTCGTTGCTAGGATCATAGGCGTGGTTCTGGTCATGGGTCTTGTTCTGATCATCTGCCTGTTTCTGATCATAGATCGGTTGATGGTCATTGGACTGTTTCTGATCATAGATCTGGTCCTTGTCATACGTCTCCTGCGAATACGCTTGATTATGACCATACGCTTGATTTGGATCGTAAGCAGCATTCTGATCATACGCCTGATTGCCATCATAAGACTGATTCTGACCATACCACTGATTTTGACCATAGCCTTGCTCTTGAGCATACGCCTGATCGTATTGTTGAGTTTGGTCATAAGTCTGATTCTGATTATAAGACTGATTTTCACTATACGCTTGGTTCTGTTCGTACGTCGGAGTTTCACCATACGTTTGATTTTGAGTAAAAGCTTGGTTTGGATCATAAGATTGGTTTTTCTCGTAGGACTGACTCTGATAGTATGCTGCATTCGGATCATAAACCTGAGATTCTTCATACGCCTGACTCTGATTTTGTGTATATGCAGCATTCTCACCATATGCCTGACTGGGATCATAAGCCTGATTTGGATCCTGTGACTGACTATGGCCATATGCCGGATTCTGCTCATCTGTTTGATTTGGATCATAGGCCTGATTCTGGTCATTCGCAACATAAGTTTGATTCTCATTATAGGCTTGGTTAGCATCATAGGACTGAGAATAACCGTACTGGTGTTGATTACTTTGCTGTTCGTTAGCATCATAGGACTGAGAATAACCGTACTGGTTTTGGTTACTTTGCTGTTCATTTTGACCATCACTCATTTGAACCTGGTCAGCTGATTGTGTTAAATACATTGAACTAAAGCCGTTAGCCATTGTATTCACGTTTGACTGATACGAAATCTGGTCGGTCGGTTGAGTTGGAATTTCAGCTGCTGGACTGAAATTTTCATATGTTGAATCACTAGGAGTAGCCTCCAGATTATTCTGGTTATCGGACTGTCCATACATGGTGTGATTAGAAGATGAGGAGCTATCTTGTTTGCCGACTTGACCTTGGGCTGGCGTTCCTGGCGCAACATTAAACAACCTTTGAGTTTGTCCGTTTACCATAGAACCAGGCTGGCTTTCAGCTTCATTGTCATAATGAATACCTCTACCGATACCTGACGGGCCATTTAAATTAGATTGTTGGGGGCTTTTACGTGCACCAAAGCTACTCATTGCACCGGGATTCGCAGCGTTATTATTTCCAGAGAAAAGAGAAGGACCTTTGTTTCCAGAGGAAAATGGCGAATCACTCTTTCCTTTAATGAATTAAAATGTCATGATTAATATTATCAAGAGAAAATACCAACAATTCCTTAGTGATTGACAGTATAAAGCGAGTACGCGCTTCGGTATAAAGTACAGTACCTACACAGGTTTAACTACAGTATAAAGTGTAAATATACCAGTTCGTACCTGCGTTCTGAGCTCTTTGCTCTTTGAATGATTTTGTATAATCTACCGTGATGGTCTGATGGTCTTTAAATGTTGAAATTGCACGTTTAGCCTCTTTCTCTGTAGGGAAGGTGACAAAGCTATACACAATAATATAGAAAGTACGTCATGAAAAATCCCCAAAATATTAATGTTATGAAAAATAGGAATTTGTGTTGAATCTTAGCAAAGTCATGTAAAATTAAACCCTGCCCTCCCCCTGCTTAGCTGTGCTGTGTCGGAGTTAGATCCCACGCACAGATAATCACAACAATAAAAACACAGTGATTTCGTTTAAATTTGACACACAACGTAATAACAACTAATACTACCCAAGATCAGATCCGACTGCATCAACAGAAAATAACATAGATAGGGAATACAGTCAACAGACATACCCAACTTTTGAATTGCGACCTTCTTTGGGAGGAAGGCATTTTGCATGGATTACGTTTCCTGCCTCGCTGAACATTTCTTTCAATCCATCCTACATTTAAAAAAACACAGTCATGTTAAAGATGTGAATAAAAGCTTCTGAAAACATGCAGGGTGTCCGATGAGCAAGTGACCTTTTAGAAATCAATCTTTTCCGTTATCATACACCTTACGCTATACATTCCACACAAATACATTGTAATTGTATGAACGTCATAAATTGTTCATGAAAATTATGTTTTATTATGATGGTTTGTTTTCAAACGATATACAGTCCCATCAGTTCAATTCACAATGTTTTAATTGACCAAAAGCACGAAATATTTATTGTGGCATATTTACAGTCGCGGCAATAGAAGGGTTCCGAAAAATATTGACCAATTCATTTTCTTCAAGTTGAGCAATTTCTCTGATCAATTCCTCAAAATTTTGATCTTTTTTAAGAGGTTCATAGCTTTCTGTTTATTGACCAATCAGAAAGCCACATCGTATTCGTGAGCATTCTGCATGATTGGCCAATAAAGAGGAAATGTGAACCTTTGAACCAATAAAACACATTTTCCGTATTTCTATAGAGCTACCTGTATATATGAAGCACGTATGGAAGTTTGGGAAAGCGAGAAATTGCGCGGGAACATGAGCAAGAAGTGCAAGAAATTGCTTGCACTTTTGAGTGTCTCCCAATAGGAACAAGTTTTGTCTTTGTTATTAAATAACCTTTTAAAAACAAAAAGTAAATAAATGCATAAAAGAAGATTATCTATTTTGATATTAATCACATGCATCCATTCAAATATTCATTCCAGTTTTTACTTTTATGTACAAAAAAATTTGAAATTCCCCCATTTTTGACAATTAATTCAGATATTCAGTAAAAAATGTCTTCTTCTGAAGTGTTTATGTTAAGCATTTGTCTTTTATTGCATCAATTGCATCTAGTTGGACACTAAAGCCACTACTTTGAATTTTTGCTTTTCAAAACTCTCGTGAAATCCACGCAGCATTCTACTAATCAGCCCCATGTTCCAAAAGGCTATTTAACAATTAAAAGGCGAAGTAAATATGGCCTTGTAATCCTAGAACAAATAATAATCAACCAAACTTTATAAAATTCACTTCAAATATGTTACTGTATAAAAAACAGCAAAAAGTTATAGTCACTGGCCAGTGACTATCACTTCAGAAACAGTGAATCTTGACCAATCAGAATGAAGGAAAATCAATAGTCAACTGGAAATTTATACTTAGTCTAACATGTATTAGTATAAATTTCCCTACAATTAGTCTCCTCAGGCTCGGTGATTACTTATAGGCTTGTAATCACTTCGCCTTTGGGTTAGATATACATTAGCTAACCAAGTGCTACTACAGCTCGCTTTAACCAGTATCAAGATTAGAATTTTTTGAGCACATGTTTTAAACTTTGCATGATGTATTCTAAGAAATTCCTGGGCTGGGCAGGTGTATAATAACACACAATTAACAAGAGTGAATTCTAAAAGGTTACTTTTTTGGGAACATTCTGTAAAGTGTTTCATTCAGTTGCTGCAGAATAAATAACAAGCTAAGATGTTACTACTCAATTTTTTTTATCAAGAATATACTTAAAATTATTTTGTCCTTTACATCAACATGAGGACTGTGACATCACACTCAGTCCAAATAGAGAGCTTAAAAATGTACGACGTATCAGCTCAACAACGTGCCTTAAAAATTTTCTGATAGAATACAACAGCTATGAATATTTGTGATCCCAAGAGTGTTCGAACGTGCATAGTCATACGCAAAACAGGGTGTATAAAAAACTACAGTAGACCTTTTGAAGGAACACACATTCAAATTAGCTGCAATTTGTTGCATAAACTTTATAGCTCGGCATGCTTTGAAGTTTGAACTAATGATTTGAAAAGCGATATGACAGTTGTGGAATTTTAGGATGTTATTATTGATTACCCTTGCGTCCAAAACCTTGTGTTTTCGTTCAAAGCATCCAAGCTGTCAATTTAATACAACAAATTGTGGCTAATTTAAACTGCGGCTACTTCAAAGGGTCTACTTTTTATTGACAAACCCTGTACAATGTCAAGCTAAGCAATATCACGTCCCTTGAGCAACAGGAAGGCTTGCTACAGTGAGGAAAGTGTTACCAGTGAAGTCCCTCTAAGAGCAGACACTAAATCATTTTGGCAAACAAAACAGTTTGCAAATCACTGAACAAGCTTCAAATGGTTGTTACAACAATCAAATTGAAAAAACTTCGTCCTATTCTTATATATTGACACTGCATGATCATCGATCCTGAGCTCCCTAATGTTAGCCAAATTTTTGTCAGATCTAAACTATAGCATGGAATGACAGTGCATAGCTGTGTTTAATTCTAAGTTATACTATGGTCTATGAATGATAATACACGATAGAAACTAAACTGGTCGTTATTCAGTAAGAGATTCCATGCAAAAAGTACCTCATCCATATCAACAGGTATGTTTGTAACATATAGGGGGAATCGATCTCCTTGACTTCCACCTTTGTTGGACTGTAAAGCAGATTTACTGGCAAACATATTGTTATTTTGAGACCTATAATATAACATAATATAATTAGTATATACTCTTATTAGAGTAACTGGTGGTGTATTAGCTGTCACATAGTGCTAGCGGTTGATTTGATGCAAAATCGTCTTATGCTTAAAACACAACTTTTCAGGGCTTCTAATTGTTACATTTACTCTTGGTGAAACATTTTTTTAGATAAATTATGTGTATTATGACTGTACTTCTGTCCTTGACTCAAATGAATTATTTGAATTAATAAATGAATATTCCAACAATTGATATTATAATGTATCACTATGTAGAAATTGAGAGAAAGTAATCTAATTGTTTTAGAAGATTAAAAAATACCACAAACTGTTTTTGAGTTGAAAAAAGTTAAAAATTATTGTTTGGCTACTCACTATTTATCGAGATTAGACACACACCAAGTAAAGAAGGCCATAAAATGATAGCATTAGCAATAGTATACATGTACCTGCACTAATGTGAATCTACTAATATACGGTACAAGATTCTGTTCTCTAAAATTTTCATGCATGTATTACAATATTCACAACACTTATAACCTGGCTGATTGTGTTTTTTACAACCAGTTAAATACAGCTTGTGCACAAAATGTTCAAGGTTGAAAGTAAATTTGACTTCATGGGTGGAAAAATTATTGGGTGCCATATGGCTTTTAAAAATTCTGAGAGAAATCAGCACTCTGCATGCTAATTCATGCGTTGGCAGAAATGTTTAACACTAATAAATTTTCTACCTAAAATGACTTCAAATTTCAAATATTGTGCACATGCAATTTTTAATCTGTTTATTAAAAATATGGACCTAAGGGATTAATCTATCTATACTAATAAAAATCATAACTATACTTCAAGCCACTAATTTGTAGCACTGACAAAACATTTTTTAAAGAATTTATACAGCCTGCAAATCCAAATGTCATAAAAAAGTTTGTAAAATGAACTGCCTCTCCTGGAATTTTAATTTAATTAAATAAATACTCTGATTTTATTATAATTCCCAGACAAGGCAGCATTTTTAAGACAAGTAGACACTTGAGGTGTATTTGACCAACAAATGAGAAATAAAACTGACCATTGGAGAAGTATACAAATATTATTTAGAAATATACATTTTATCACATTAGTTTCAATAATATCAAATACACTGCTGTGTAGCTTGATTGCAAATCATAATTGATTTTACACACAATACAGAATTTCAAAATGCAAGCGGGAATATGGTCCTCCGGCAAGAATCCAACCTTTGCCTAAACCTTTGCCTGAGCAAAAGCATAGGTTTAATTTCTGCTTTCCCTTTAGAAACATTATATACAGCATGCTACATAAGTTGGCATGCACTTGAGCTGACTGTGAAGAAACTTTGCTGCCTCTTTAACCTTGATTTATGCAAATATATGTGACCATACCATCAGCACCTTATTAATTTATTTGCATAGGGCTATCCACATGGGGAAATGATCAGAAGGAAGACAGAGACAAAGAACTTTTGTAAAGATTCTATAGTATATGTTATTAATATTAACCCCACTCTCTATGTGCTGTGATGGTCTCTTGGAAGGAAATTTCATTCCATGCTGGAAGAGCTCCTGCAATGGTGTAACAATCATTACCAAGTATGCCACTGCCCTACTTTAATAGCATACTTATTTTCTGAATTCAAAACTTCCTGGTTAGGGCTGGTTTGGAAACAAATTATTAGCAAAACAACAAATATTTAATAAATAATAATACATAGGGCAACATACTATAAAACTATACTATAGAAAACAAATCAAATGTAAAAAAATTATGCATTACCTTCTGACAAATAATTTATAATTACCATAAACTAATTTCTAATGTAGTAACTTCATTGTCTCAGTATAAATAGGCACAAATGCAATTCAAAACACCAATACATAACACAAACGCGCGCTAACGCGGGCAGTGCGGGCACTGTGGTGCGGGTTGACGTAAAGCATGCACATATCCACATTCGCCTGCTACAATATCTCATACTCATATTGTGATATAACTGCCCAGTACTGAGAGCATAAATGATCTTGATAAAAATTATACAGTGGTTTCCTCTATACCAGACTGTAATAATACTGTAAACCTTTTCACAAAATATCGATACAGCACTAAAGGCACTCACCTCTCGTCAATTTCCGTTGAACCATGTGGCCAGCTCATGTTGACGACTGTATTCAAATCTCGACAGGAACGCCGTTAGATTCACTTATCCTCGATTCCCTTTCTGGTCGTTTAGACGAATTACAATACGGATGATACGGATGAATTACAATACGGTGTTGTATTTGATATTGCTAAACCAACAAATAAATTCATGAAAAATCAGATTGCTTGAAATCAGTATCGACTCTCCAAAAGCACATTTTCGACAAAGTATCAAATTCAGTGGAGGAGTGTTTGCAGTGAAGTGTGCATGAAGTATAAGACAAAGATGATTAAAAAGCGCAGGCTCAAATCAATAACAGGTTGTCAGGGTTTTGAGGTTTTTGGCCATTTTTGGCACTGGAGTTCATGGGAAATGGAAGAAGTAGATGTTTTTGTTACAGATCCAACAACATTAGATCTTGACGTTTACGATCTATGGCTCAAAGGATTTTCTGGTTGGTTTTGTTAATGTTTGTGTTCAATGGATTAAATTAATATATTTGGGTTCTGAGCCTGCATGGGATTTATACTGGGACTAGGTTACTCATCGGGTATGGAATGCTTCCTGTCTGCAAGCATTACATTTACAAGCACTACATTTGCGTATAGATATTTACAGACAATACGTATGATAGACTTAATTTTGATCCAGGCAATATGATCAAAATCTTTTATCACGGCTGAAAAAACCATCTTAATTAGTAGAATTGGAGAAATGTTGTAAAATATAAAAAATATAGCTCCACAAAGTTTGTGAATTTTGTTTACATTGTATCACCATTAGAAAGCTTAACTTCATCTCATATTTGGTATAGGCTTTCCTGACCTACAATACTAATACAAATATACAGCTATTTAAATTCAATTATGTCAATGTTTTAAATTTGCTGAATGTCGAAGTTCTAACCATAAGGCCTATGGAATTAAGGTTACTGTTTACCGTCACCCGCCCGTGTGTGTTATTGATACCCGCATGAAATTTTCATTATTTGAATTTTTTTCATTATTCCTTTTCTTTTAGCTAAAGTGTTTGATAAAAATATTTTAGGTAAACACAACAGAACTTATTCAATATCAAATTAAAATATATTTTCGGAATGTTCGGATTCAAAACGAGACGCGCCTCAGAATGTTGCTACGATTTGCTTTGATACTTTCGATTTCACAATGTTAAATAAAATATTTTCTTGTCGCAGATTGGCTATTAAATTAGTGTGTCATATTTTCTACATTTGCAATAATAAATAATAAAAATTTTCCGCGGCAACTTTCCAAAGTTAAAGTGATGGTAAACAGTTACCTTAATTCCATAGGCCTGAAATTAGGTTAATATTGGCTGCAAATGCAATTTTCCCACGTCAGCCATATTTTGTAGTCACAGAGTGTTTAAGCTTTCGTCGAACTGGCAGTGTGAAGTGGCTGTTTAATTGAGTGAAATATAGCTAAACATATTTCGGCGACTGTTGTAAAATAGATAATACCTTCCAATAAGCATGGTATCATTTTATATTATAGTGAGGTTTAAACAAAACACTGAAAATATCCTGGCTATGTCGTTGAGCGAACGATAGCTAGAAATACACAGGCATGCAACAGTTATATAAATCATGAATCTAACTTAGTGTAATATGAGTTAAACACATTGAAATATGAGAGACAGCTGCATGAAGTTTATCAAAACTGTGCATCATATTAAACTGTATGAGAGGGTGGACATGCTATATTAGCAAGATTTCTGGAGAACAAACCAAACACATTATTATTCATTGTACTATATTCCTGTAGTCTCATTGGTTAAGAGCCTACAGATAATTATGTGTGTTTCGGCACAGACAAAATAAATCTTGTATCTGTCAAGGTCAAATTTTGAACTTAACAAATACAACATTTATTTGTCAAGGTCAAAATTTGACCTTGACAAATAAATGTCATATTTGTCATGTCCATACGGTGCCCGCGTATTTTTTCAGCTGTATCTAAGTATTTCGCATGAATTTGAAAAGTACTGTTATTTTTTTGAAAAAAAAGTTAAAAAGTATTTGTTTTTTCTTTGTGTTCGCATCGCCAATCTTTTTGTGCAGATGTAATGCATACATCAAGCAAACTAGCTGAGGATTCTGTAATTCGAGTTGGTTTATTGATAACTTGTATCAGTTGATACAGAAATAGATTCAAGATCTTCTCGGACTAAATCACTTCTATAATGATATGGTAGAGAATTTCTTATATACACACAGACACCACCTCCATTTCTATCTCTGTCTAAGTGCAAGATGTCATATCCTCTTATATGAACTTGCCCATTAGAGATACTTGAATTCAATCTAGTTTCATTTAAACCTAATACATCAATGCTTTGGTCAGCCAATAATATACGAATTTCATCCAAGTGTTTTGGCAGATTTACAACATTGAGCATTGCCATTTTGAATCCTCTTTCCTTCAGACATGCAAACAAACTTGGAGTTTCCTTACGCTCAGCTTGTTCAATATGTCAACAAGCTTCAACAATTAGTAAATTATTTAAGATATTCTTCTATATAGAGGCTAACAATCGCGTCAACGAAAGAACTTAGTACAAAGAACTGTATCCCGCTGGTACACGTACTTCCTAAAATTCACAAATCTTCTATTCCTCTAAGACCTATTCTATCCTCTGTTAATCACTATTCGTATAAGATAGCCAAATTCCTTTTCCCCCTCCTCACTCTACTCTCTACCTAGCTCTCTCGTTGTTAAGGACTCTTTTCTCTTTTGTTTAAGAACTCTTGAACAGGGACATCAATTCAGATGGTGTGGTTATGACTAGTTTTGATGTAACCTCATTGTTTACTAACATTCCCGTTGATGAAACAATTGAGATCATCTCAGATCAAATCTTTGCCAACTGCGTGTACTTCGAAGGCTTTGATCGCTCACAGTTCATCAAACTTCTATCTCTGTCTGTCAGAAACTGCCACTTTGCTCTCAATGATCATATTTATCAACAAATTGATGGCGACTGGCTATGGGTAGGCCCCTTGGCCCTCTGTTTGCAAACATCTTCATGAAAACTCGTGGCTTAACAACTGTCCTTCTGTCTTTAAACCTCTCCTGTACCGACGTTACGTTAATGACTGCTTTTTTCTTTTCAAATCCTTAAACCATGTACCTCTCTTTCTTAACTATCTTAACCGCCAAAATCCGAACATCTCTTTCACATCCGAATTGAAAAAGACGGTAAACTTCCTTTTCTCGATGTTGAAATATCTCGCTCAAACGGTAAATTTTACTAATTTCCACAGCTTCATTCATCTTGCCTACAAGCGCTCTTTAGTTTCATGTTTACTACATCGAATTTTTAACTTCAGTTCCAACTATAAAAACTTTTACGTTCAACTTGAAGTTGTCCGGAAACTGTTTAACTTGAATGGTTTCCCTTCCCCCATTCGATCATCTTGTTCGTCGCTTTCTTAACAATGTCTTCGAACCCAAACCCTCTGTTCACACAGTTCCTAGCTGAGAAAATTGTCTATTTCTGCTTTCCCTTTACTGTCTCACACTGTTTTCAAATTCGCAATCAAATCACCCGGCTTTGCAATGCTGCTTATCCATATCTTAACATATTTGTCTTTCGCTTCTCTACACGTATCTCCTCTTTCTTTCCTTTTAAGGATAAAATCACCAAGTTAATGAGATCTGTTGTTGTACAGGGTGTCCCAAAAAAAACGGAACCCACATAAATCAATTATGTATGTACTTAAAACGAAACCTGCATTAATTAATGCTGTATGGATTATGATTCACAAATTGACAGCCATAAAAGTTTTAAAAGCTGTGTCATACACGCTGATTTTATCCTCGTTCGTCAAACCTTTTATAGGAAACATGATTACGTTTGTTGTTGCTATTACTCAGTTAATGTCGCTTTGTTTTTACTACACTTTTGAGTGAAAAACTAGCAATACGGATAGGTGCAAGACATTACTTTTAACTTGTTTTGCTTTGACATATGCTGCACAAAAATATGAAATCCCAGAGTTACAGAAATGTCAAGCCATTACACTACTGTAAATAATAACTACATTATTGTGAATAATATTTTTAATGACTGCATAATTAATTTATGCGGGTTCCGTTTTTTTTGGGACACCCTGTATATTTATAAGTGTCGATGCTGCTCCGCGCCGTATGTAGGTCAAACCACGCGCCATTTACACACCAGGGGCCAGTTGTTCAAAGTTGGGTTAGCACTAACCCTGGGTTAAAATTTAACCCACTGTTTAAGTTTCTGCATTTCTACTCATCTGTTTACTTTAAAATTTTGGAGCTAAAACTACCGTTGATTTAGACAACACTTCTGAAGAAATCTTTCCAAATTTATAAACAAACTTCAAGGAAGATTTAATTTTAATTTTACGTTAACCCAAGGTTAAGCTAACCGGCTTTTGAACAACTGGCCCCAGAGTATCAGAACACTTCGAAATCTCTCCTATAACAGGAAAACCGTCATCCAGTCCAGTCATGTCTAGCATTTTCTATTATTTAAATTCTAGCGATCTCTCTGCCAACTTTGACGATTTCGAAATTCTCTCCTCTTGCTCCGACACTTGTGAATTAATTATTCACGAAAGCCTTCTTATTTCCAAGCTCAAACCCTCTCTTAACGTGCAGGGCGGCTCAATTCCGCTCAACCTTTTATTATTCGCTGTTTTTGTGTCTGTTTTGTCCCCGTGTTTGTATCGTCCTATTGTGTACTATTCTTTATTCTCTTTTCCTTTATCATCCTTAAGGCTTTGTAATATGACACCATGTAAACAGAGGATAACTAGCCCATATAAATTATATTCATAATCTCATGTAAATAAAATTATTTTAAAATTTTGATAGTATATGCTTTAATGGCTTTACTAAAAGTTAATATATGTTGGGCTCTAATATTTATTATAGGTATCCGTTTTCCGCCTGTCAAATCTCTGGTTTCAAGAGTGTAAAGTAACTCTTTTAGGGGGGGGGGGTGCAAAAGGGGTGTATTGCTTTGTGTCCAAGGCGTAAGGGTGCCCCCAAGAGCATGATAGAAATAAAGTGAGCACCTTTGCGTTTCGAGGGAGATAACAGAAAATTTTGCCCTGGGCTCTTAAAATTATCTGTGTAGCCCTGTCCACTTCTCTGCTAGTTCTTATAACCTGGAAGTTTTGTATGCTATTTCAAACCCTGTATCGTTCTTAAGCTAAGTATACAATTTATTGGTGGGACAAAATAAGCAGTAATGATGCAGTTGTTAAACAATTTATTTAATAATTTCATTATTTTATAGAACAAGAAGCTGCTGAATACCAAAGGAAACATGGTTATGTACAGGATGTTGATGCTACTTTCGCTATTATTACAAGTGATATAGCTGATCAATATAGAGTATTTCTTGTCTTGGAACGTTTCTTACAAACACCAACATTGTTAGCAACACAGCTCATTCTACAAATACCAGCTTGTGTACAAGGCAGGCTGATTGAAAAGTAAGATTTAACAAATCTTGCTTGTTATATTCTCTATTTATTATGATTCAATTCCAAGGCCTGTTGAAGATGAGATTATTGCCTGTGGACTATTTGAGTGGGCATGTATGTGGTGACAATTGTAACACCCCAAACTTGTGGGTAAAAAGCAGAGTTTATGCTTAAAGGACCTATGAGTTAAACTTTGCTCAACTATTTATTGATTGCATAGCAAAGATTAGCTACTACAAAATTAGCCATCTCTAAGATGTCATTATGCACAGTGATGTCGTAAGTTGTGTAATTTACATATTGAATAATGTTTAAAAGATCTTTGCAATGCAATAAAAAAATAGTTGCATAAAACTTCGTTTCATAGGCACTTAAAAAACTAAGATTTGTTGGTAAATTGATTGGAAATTGTTAGTTGAATCATTTAATTATTTCTGTAAATAAAAAAGTCTGTAGAGGAGCAGCCCTCAATTTATAGGGGATTAAGATATGCAGAATCTAGTCTAAGCATTAAATGCATAGTGATGTAACTGATGTTAACATTACCACAGGACTTTAATTTTTTGTAATTATATAGATATTATGAATTTGACAACGTAGTGGTGAGAGAATTACTTGGCAAAAAGTTGACCACAAGATTAAGAAAAGATCTGGATGACATATCAGAAAGAATAGGCGTTCCTTTAAAGAGCTGTAAAAGACAATATGACAACATTAAGAATATATTTAAGGCAGTGGAGGATTTAACTGGAGATTTGGTGAATTACATTAAAACAGAGTTCTTGCTGTCAGAGAAACTATCGAAGTAAGAAGTGAACTTGTCGCATTTAGTCTTTGCCTTAATTTAACTATACGTGCTTATCAACGTTAGGATAAGTGGTCATAATAATACGTAAACACCCGTCTATGGGCTACCTGTAGTTTGTAGCTCGCTGGACGTATGAACATTCAAGCCGGTTTTCCACATAGATACAGGAGGCTATGGTTTTCCAATCGATTTTGTGTCACATGTTTCCCAGATTGCATTGTACTCCATTGTTTGACACTTTCGCGACGGTTTATAGCGAAAAACGAACTTTTTCGGCAACAAATCACGATGCCAATTCCCAAACACAAGAATTGGCCAACGTGATTGTTTAGCAAAAAACGAACCACGGTAGATAAAATGACATATTATACCGAAGATATTTTCATTACACCGCAAAATCCAAAATTCTTAGCAAGAAAAAAGAAACTGAGTAATTTATTTCTTAATAAGAATAGTAATTCACTTGAGACAAGAACGCATTTTCTTAACAAAACGAAACAAGAATTAGATTTAAGTTCTAACCAAGAATGCTAACTAAGGAGAATATTCTTGGCAAGAATATTTTACTTACTATGCGGACAAGCAAAATCAATCTAGATATAGTCTGGAAACTCGGCCAACATCTTTCTTTTATTTTTTGTTCGTGTTCATGCTGACTTGTGCACGATGATGACAACAAATTTTTGATATAAAGAAGCAATCTTCCAATGGCGTTGCCTGGTCGAAGCACTTAACTGTACTATTGAAATATTGATAGGCAAAATTTCAAAACATTTGTGTACGGTGAAGCCAACTCTAAATAAAACCGTAGCTCATTATAAACGCTTTGAAGTTCGCTGGGTTTCCGAGTCTCTATCGATTACCTATGGACAAATAACTTTCTACTTGTTGTATAAGTAATTTATTGCCTAAAACAATTATTTATTTGAAGTGTATAAGCTTTTACCACATGTGAGACAACGAATTGTTTCTATAAAAAAAGATAGTCGCGCCTCAAATCATTAAAAAAAAGCCTAAGGAATACGTTTAAAGAAAAATGGACGACTCCGACGAATTTCATTTGCTATCTTAGAAATATCTATCTTTGAAAGGATAGAATGCTGTAACATAAGACGCGCTGGACAACGTTAATATTTTATTAATTCAAAGTTCACACTTCATCAACTTTAAGTTGCCGCAATGATAGTTTTAGTTTTTCGTACATATAATATGTGAAAAGCATATCATTTCAGTACTTATTTTTCAGGTTTTACGCATGTATCGTATTTATGGCATATCATAAATTTGAAACAGGAAAACGAAGGTATGCTAGAGTTGTATTTCACGAGGAAACTTCGATATTGCGGAAAGCAATATCGTATATAGACTGTCTTATAGACTGTCTGCGTTCGTTGTGGATTAAATGTATTAATTACTTCAACAGTTTAGCTAATAGTACTCGCTTGTGTATTTTCTAGGTTATCATCTTTAACGTTTGAAAATTGTGCTTATTGCGTTGATCTGATGATTACAAACTGGACCACTAACTCAACTGGTAACGTACGACTATAGTGATTTAGTATAAATTTCCAGGTGACTATTGATTTTCTTGCATTCTTATTCGTCAAGATTCATTGTCTCTGAAGTGATAGTCTCTGGCCAGCGACTATAGCTTTTTGCTGTGTTTTATGCAGTAACATACTTGAAGTGAATATTAAGTTTAATTATTTGTAAATACCTGGAATTTGTAAACTCAGGCTCGTTGATTACAAGCTTGTAATCAACTCACCTTTGGCGACTAATTGTTAAATATTTCTATTAATATGTGTTGTGGTTGCCGTGTGCATTTTGATTGGTTGATTTTCAACAAATACTTACTCTAACCATGCGCTCAATTTGCACATAACTTAGCTACTAAGAGTTGATTTATGGGATTAGCAGGTTATCGGATTCTGTCAACTTCTGCATGGATTGATAACTCTTACCTCGAGACAATGTTAGAAAAAACCTCATCTAATAAACGTTTCTTATACGTAAATGTTATTTTTATTAGCTTTTAGTATTATAATAATTGTTATCTACAGACAAATCTCTCATCATGGAGACATGGACTTCTCTAGTAAAGACGTCTCTTAATAGGGGAAACTGCCTAAGGGATAACTCTCTAAAGCTGACAACACGAACGACTCTAATATTGGCGACTATCCAATACGGATATATCTCTAATATTGAGATCTTTAAATACAAACCTTTAAATCTCTAAATACATATGTATTATTATAATATGGACAACTCGCTAATAAAAGCACCTCTCTGATACGGACGACTCTTTAGTATGAGGTATAAGACGCACAACTCTAATATGCAAGCACCTATCAACTGTGAACATTTTTTTGGTAAGGCAGAGCCTGAAATAATTTTAAAATTTGTCCGGAATACATTTCCGATCGAAATCAAAGTTGGTCGGAAAATTTCAAATTTGGTCGGATTTTTCGCTTTAGTTTTATGCCTCCGTTGGTTAAATCCCATGAAGAGTGATTTTACTCCCAAATCTCGAATTGACTCGCCTGGTGACTATGAATCATTTTAGAAACATCTTGTAGTACAGTGCCTAACTAATAGAAAATTGTGCAGACAAAATTTCCGATCAATTTGACATTTGGTCGGAAAAACTGGATTTTGGTTGGAAAACCGCCGACCGCCGGCCGTTATTTCAGGCTCTGTAAGGACGTCTGTCTCTAATACGGATTAAGTAATATAGACGTCTCTCTAATACGGACATCTTTAATACTAGAATCACTGTAATACGAACAACTCTTTAACACGAAGCGCTCTGTAACACGGACCTCTCTCTACACGGCAAAAAATTACGAGTTGTTGAAAACAGGATTGAACAATGTTGTGCTGCCCATATTGTTCAATGTTGTCAACAATATTGTTCAGCATTGTTACACCTGATTGCAGGCTGGATTCAGGCTCAACAACTTGTTCAGTATTGCTGACAACATTGAACAATGTGGGCAGCACAACATTGTTCAATCCTGTTTTCAACAACCTGCAACAACTCGTAATTTTTACGCGTGTAACATGGGAATCTCTATATTGCGGACAACTTTAAAATAAGGTACTATCTAATACGGGCAACTCTGTAGTCTCTAATATAAAAAATTTTCTAGTGCGAACATCTCTCTAATGTGGACAACTCTCTAATGCAGTCATCTCTCTAATATCATATTAGGTATGAGAGAGATGACCGTATTGAGAGATGATGGTTTACCAATACGGACATTTCTCTAATATGGACAACTCTGCAATAAGGACATCTCTCTAATGTCATATTAGAGAAATGCTCGTATTAAAGAGATTCTTGTATTAGAAAGTTTTGTGTAGTATAAAGATTCGTATTTTAGGGAGTTATCTATAATATAGAGATTCAAATATTATGGGAATCTCTACAATACGGACTTTACACAAAACTACTTTAGACAAAAACTCTCCAATATGAAGTAATCACTAATACGGATAACTCTCTATAATGAATGTCTTTTCAATACGAACAACTCTCCAATACATAGAGATCAATCTCTAATAACGAATAATTAACTAATGAGGGCACTTCATTAATGTGATAAGGCAGGGAACTCTCCGAGACGAGCTTACTCACTTCATAAAAGATTTGACAGTAGCAATGTCATAATCTATATACCTGTACTGCGAAAATGTGCTCTAAAATATTCTTCGTTTCCAAACTATATATGCAGATGCAACGGACTCAGACACAGCTCTAGACATGGATAAAATCTTTCTTCAAGAGCTCAGAGACCTCAGAACATTCAGCGCAGACAAAGATATAGCAGATGAACACAAACGAGCTGTTTTTGCGGAATTGAAAATCAATGCATCGAAAGACATCGCAAAGATGTATGATCCGCATGTAAAGGTACAGTTAAACAATTACAAATACAACTTTTTGCATGAATTTCATGCATATAAAGCTTTCTTACATAAAAGTATCGAAGCTTTCATGCATGGCTAAAGACCTATACGACCTGAAAAACAATAAACGAAGTTGGTTCAAAGGTTATCTATTTCAGAACCATCCTCAGAGATATAAAAAGCTAGATTCATATTAATCTGACACAAGGAAAAATTCGTTGTCTTGAGCGGGATTCAAACTCGCATCTTCGGGTTTTTAGACCGCCCCTCTACAAATTGAGCTATCGAGCCAACTGGGATTGGTGGCGAGTCTTATCCAATTTAAGTGCACGAAATATTTTTCTACTCGTTAACCGTTTACCACAATTTATTGCGTTGCGTTTTGTTGTCGGGTTAGTTTCGTGTAGGATTGCGTTTTATGTTTAGTATATAGCTAATTCAAATAAAGGTTGTCCTTCAAAAAGCGTAAACTGTAAACTATAAGCGCGCAAGGGATGACGGGTTATTGCTTATTTTCATAAACAGCATCGAGGGTCTCTAGGAAACTTATGACGGCAAATTTACTTGGTAAAAAGAGAATCCCCTGAGTATCAAGGCCTAAATAAAAAACAATCCATCATCCCTTGCGCGCTCATAGTTCACAGTTTACGCATCTGCAAGGACAACCTTAATTGAAATAGCTGTATTGTGTTTGTTTTAATTGTCTGTGGAATTTGCCTAGTTGGGACTTTGAGTCTGTTCGCTGATCCCTTATCATTCTCACTTTCTGTTGTGTAATACCGTGATGTATTGTCTACTGTACTGTAAATTTGTTTGATTAAAGCTTCTTCTATCTATTGTTACTGTAATCCTTATAGAATTTTGATCGTATTTTGATTAATATTGGTGCTGGACTCATTCATCAAAAAGATATGAAGGATATTTTCTTAGATTTAGTTGAGAAGGTAATTATTCAATGACAGTAAATTAGAGTATTCATGTCTATTTAATCGTGGCTGTTTTCCGAGGTTTATTTACCGATGTGATATAGATAAGACAGGTTCTGCCTTGCGCTTTTTGCATGCAGATAGATTTTAGATACATGTGATTGCTGAGGTTTTTTATCATATTTATAGATATGATATTTAACAATTAGTCGCCGAAGGCGAGGTGATTACAAGACTATATTCACTGAGCCGAAGGCGAAGTGAACATAGGCTTGTAATCACCGAGCCTGAGGCGACTAATTGTTTTAGTATAAATTTCCAGGTGTTTACAAATAATAATCAACTAAACTTTACAAAAATTCACTTCAAATTTGTTACTGTAAAGAAAAGCAAAAATCAAAAAGCTATAGTCACTGGTCAGTGACTATCACTTCAGAGACAGCGAACCTTGACCAATCAGAATGCAGGAAAATCAATAGTCACCTGGAAATTTATACTAAAGCTTTATAGGTTAAGCAACACAACTGTTAGCTACTATAGCAATCGAAAAAATGTTTGTAATATCTACATTTCGATCTGCACAGTTGTTTTGTTATGAAACTTTCATTCAGTTCAAAAAAGACTTGTAAATTATATTATAAATGAAATTCAGAACTGTTGTATTATTATATTGCTACATATTGGTGTAAGCGTTCACAGCGCATATTGTAATCATCTACCAAAGGTATACGAGTGTATTAAAATTGAATTAATTGTATTAGGCGACGGGCGAATTACTTGTGTCAGAAATAACTATAATAATCATTAGTGAAAACATACTAATGCAAATGCTGTAATTTGATTGGCTACTATTATCTAGTGCTCGATAGATAGCGAGTTGCAAAACAATCATTTTTCTGGTGTATTTTTTCAATTGGTGGTTGATCGAGGCTTCGCTTCAAACATCACCGCGTAGAAATCTCGAGCTCGTAATCTATTTGTTAATTAGTATAATCATACCTCTAGTATACTATTACAAATGCAGTCATTTGATTGGCTACTCTACTCGCTAACTATTAGTAGCAAAACTATATACAAGTAGCAAAACAATAATTTTCCTGGTGTCTTTTTCTCAAATTCAAAGACAATTTGTTGTATTGTTTTAACAAAATAGCTTTGGAATCATTTTTATCTCTGATTCTACTAAAACAATTAAGTTACTCGCTCTCGATTTTTGTGCGGTGACAGTTGATTCGGACTTCGCTCTCATCGCCCTCGTCAATTATGTACTATTTAATATACAAGCAGCAGTGCTTTATCACATATAAAATGCGAGGCGCCGCCCGGCGTTTTACTTCTGATAAATCACGAATTGCGAGTACATTAAATGGCTTAAAAAACGATCTATTTTATACCCATCAGAATTTTGAAAATAGATGTTGTAGAAGCCGAGAAAATCGAGACAAAAGTTTTGTGATAATCCACATGTGCTTTATCACATATAATGACACTGCTACAGTTGTGATTTTCTTTGTGTTAACACCGCATAGCATTTGAGAGTGAGTAATCTAATTGTTAATTAGCCAATAATTATGTATCAATGTAAAACGTTCTCATTCAAATTTTTCCATTCTTTTTCCAGTTTATAGAACCTTGTAAACAACTAAATCTGACTGTTATTGGATTATCTATGTTCCTTCAAGCTCTACTGACAACTTGTGAGAAACTTTCCTCTGTACAAAAGTACGTACAATTTTGCCCATCATGTTTGTGACAATTTGGTTTGCTCTAAACTATTTATTATCTTTACTTACAAAATTATACAAAATAATGCTTATAACTTTTTTACCTTTTTTATTTTATCAGGGCTGGTTTATCACGTCTCATTCCAGTTTATATTCGTTACATGACAGTTGTGCATAAATGTGTCGTACAGATATACCCAGTGTTATGACAAAATACTAAATGTAGGATCTATGCTATGCTATGATGTGTACACTAGACTTTTCCCTTAGTAGACCCCAAGCTGCTTACATGCTGCAGCTTAGGTATACAGCTATTTCAAGGTTGTCTTTTCAAAAACGTAAACTGTAAACTATGAGCGCGCAACAGATAATGGATTATTGTTTATTTGGGCCCTTATGCTCAGGAAATTATCTTTATGGCAAGTAAATTTGGCGTTGTAAGTTTCCTATGTGCCCTTGAATTTTTGATGCTGTTTCAAGGAACAATTCCGTGTTTAGAGGTGAAAATAAGCACTAACCCGTCATACCCAGAGACGTCACTACTGGGGGGGGGGAATTTTTAGCTGGAAAAGTTGGTCAAACTGGAAAAAAATTTGGTCACTTCGAAGCTGAAACTGCGAAAGAATATAGTCAAAAACCAAAATGCTTATAATTTATTGACCGAAAAATGGGGGGTGCTGTTTACAGTTTTACTGGAACTTGAATTAGCAAGCACTCCCCCCCCCCATCTTTAAGCATTCAGTTTCTGTTTCACATAAGTGACGTTGTCCAAAGTAAAATTAAAACTTGAAACAGTTGAAAGTTGGTCAAAATGCTCCCCTAGATTTGGTCAAAATATCAGGACACCCCCCCCCCCCTTCCAATATTCATGCCTTCGCGACGTTCCTGGTCATACCTTGCGCGCTCATAGTTTACAGTTTATGCTTTTGGACAACTTTAATTGAAATAGCTGTATATGTATGAAAATAAAGCTTACTACTGGCAGTGTTACAAAACATTGTGTATTAATAATAATGTTTTGACTGTACTGTACTTTCCAAAAAATGCTGGTCAGTTCATTTGGCAACGTCGAAGAAATTCATTTGATCAATTCCGCAATATTTTTGAGAAGTTTCTAAATCCACTCTTATCAGTTAGACTCAATTTAATTACTCAGTTTAATTTGATTGGCACATTTTAACAGGAAGTTACAAATTGTAACAGGAAGTTGTGAATTTTTTTTAGAAAAATCTTAAGATATTGCGGGAGTGATCAAATGAATTCCTCAACGTTATCAAATAAACTGATCAGCATTTTTTGGGACGTTTTTATTGGCACGGTAGCACGGCTGTAACCCCTGAGATTCGTGCTCAAATAAATTGGTCAAATATTACCTATTCCAGTTCAGCCAATGGTTCAGTTTGGTTCAGTCTAGTAACTCCAGTCATATATAGAGTTCTAACAGTGACATAGTTTATTGTTACTATGGCAACATGAAAGTAAAATGGCGGTACAGTACTTGTTGCAAAAAGATGTGACAAACGAATAAAACAATGAATATTTCTTAGTCTTCTGCTTTTCGATATGGAAAGTGTAAGTAATAAAAACTATGAACCTCCAATGTTCCTTCAGCGCCCCTCACAGGGTCGTTCGCAAGATGTTTCCCATATTTTGGCGCGTGTTTTTCGGGACCTCACAAGAGAAAGTGTTGGCGAACAGACTGTGAAAAATTTGACTATTTCACGAAGTGGAGAGGAGCGTTATCATGAAAAATATGTAGAGCGATTGGCAAAGGTAATGCATTATTTTCTTTTAGCACGCGCTCTTAAAGAATTACAAATTTAATATGATCCCCAGTTGAGTCAAGACAACAAATTCTTCATTACATTATCTGCAGTGTCAGATTAATATGAATCTAGTTTGTCATATCAGAGAATTGTTCTAAAATAGCACTGAACCACTGTGCATCTTGAAAGACCAGCATTAAATCATCAGGAAAGTATTTTGTGCCAATTAAGAGGTAGTAAATCTGCTTGACAACAAACTTTTCATTGTTCTCTCCTGAATCATATTTTCATATTTCTGCAGATGGTTCTGAAATAGAACTACTGGAAAATTAAGCACTCGTTATATTAAAAGAAAGTAATAAGATTTAATATATTTTGTCCCTGTACATGGTATTTAACAAATGAATGTTGTTATATTCTAGTGCCACATTTATTGTTATTATTTATAAATATTTTACAATGGTAGCCCTGTCACTCATAACTATGTATTCCAAGTAGCCATTCACACAAGTTAATCTATATAAGTTTACAAAACAAATTTTTACTAAACCTGTGAAACAAGTACTGGTATTCAAACATGCAAAACTACTCTACACCCCAACAATAAATAGCTTTAAAACTTTTTAGTTTGTTGTCCTACTCTTAAGATCATTTTTAAGATCATTCCAGAATTTTGCACCCAAAATTTGTAACACCCTAACAAAATATGTTTGGTCTTTCCCCCCGGCTCAGGAGCATTACCAAGGGCAGGGTTTTGGTTGGGGTGACACCCCTAGTTTCAGGCGATTTGTCAGTAAAACAAGCCAGGGTAAAACAGAAAAAATGATGGAAAAAATGTGTTTGGTTGATAAGTTTATTGAAAATGGCTGCCGAATCGCACTCTACTCTTACTGCTACTTGCCATAAACTGAAGATAATAATTGTCATTATATTAATAAATATGTTGTTGACTGATGGAGATTGTGTGTCGTACAGTTTTCTAGATAGTAGAAAACAAACACAATACAGTATGCTGGCTGTGACCTTTTTAGATCCAATCTGAGAGACAGCGACAGCTAGATGAGCTAGCCATGCTTGAAACACACATCATGCAAGCACGTGCAGCTGCAACTGCTGCTGAAGAACAAGAATTAAGACGAGCTTCTGAAGAATGTAACAATTATGAGTCGTTAGGATTACCTCCAGGTATTTAAGAAATAAACATTGTCATTTGATGCATTCCCCAATAACTGTTGTCCATTCATTGACATTATTTATATTTTGAGATCTATGCATTAGAACAAATACTGTTGTTATAGGTCATTAAACTTATGAATTTTGGAACTCCTAAAATACTCCTTGAATTTTCCCCCAAACATAAATTGTTGTATTTATTAATTCATAATAAAGAATTATTTAATTAAAATCAGTGATTGTTATGCTCACTACTCAGACCACAATGCTACCACATGTTGTTTAATAATGCCAGCCCTGTTTTCCTTTAAGCATCACTGCCAATAGTAATGTAGGAGTTTAATTTTCAGTCTTACCTGTCTTTCATTAACGACAATACCATAAATGTTTTTCCTTGAAAAACACCCTTAAACTACGTTTGTAAGATGAGCAAGTGCAAACACAGATAAACCTTCCGCAAAGTCTCCTGAGGCACTCGTAAGGTTATTTTTAGATACCTATGAGAGAAGCCAATAAAAAAAAGGGCTGGACATTTGCACTAATGGACAAGGAAGTTTAAAGGGGGCAGGGGAGAAAATTTTCCTCATGCTGCATATTAACGCCAAAGCTTTTCAAACACTTTAATTTTCATTTTTAGTGAAGTCTCACCTTAGATACATGATGGAAGTAGCATTATTGAAAAGGTTCAACTTGATCACTCCTGGTGACTATGTCTCTGGTCAGTATCAGTTGACGCAACCTCCACAAGGTACGTTATTTTGTATGCTACTTGTGTTTACAAGTATGTACACGAAGAAAAGTAAACTAGTTAGTTTCACAGCAAACTGAGGAAATGGAGTAATCTGTGAAAACAGACATGCATATTTTGTTTGCCTCATTGCCTGTCTGAATGTAAATGGTAAGTCACATCTGGGGCGTGTTGTATGCAGTACTATACACGTCAGTACTATTACCGCATACGTTTGGCAAGGGAAGTAATTAGTATGCACGACGGGGGGGGGGCAGAACTAATTACAATACAAGCGTTGATAAAGGAGAGATGAAGTCATTATAAAAGTGCGCACGGACGGTGATGACGTCATGATAGGAGTGTTGACGAATGCTGCTGCCCAAATCCTGAAACACTCACCGTGAATTAGGCGTTCACAACATGGTGTTTTGGTGATGAAGAACTGGTCATCTCTACCTGTTTCCTGACAAAGGTAACCGTTTTCCGTTTTAATCTCGCTGTTTACGTGTTGTTTTCCGTCCCACTCTGGAACCATGGAGAGCATCCCAAACAACGGTATTACATTTGCTAGTAGCGTGTGGTCAGAGGCTGGTAGGAGTTCGGAGTTCCAATAGATTCCATGGTAATGTATGACTCAATGTTTGTGAGGCAGTATAAACACTATGGAATGCGCCCACGGGTGTGCGCACGCACGAACGTTGATGACGTCATGATGGGAGTGCGCATAGGAGTGCGCACGCTGTACACGCATGCATTACGTCAAACTTATGTTTGGTGGAGAGTATAAATTGAAGAGATCTAAGAAAATTCTCATTTCTGCATTGCTTTAATTTGTGAAGTGAACTTGACAAAAATGAAATTTTTACAGGAAGAACGTGGCTGCTTATTCCACATCTCGCTCATTCCTTTTGATCCGATCTTCTTTTGCTCGGAAGATTGGATAATATTACATATTCTGTTATCAATACTACTTTGGAAATGCTATGTAAATTTAATTAGGTCGTTAATTGAGTTGTTAAGTGAGAGTTTTTAACAACAAAAATAAATATTGAATAAATAGATTAACAAAGCCCATGTACAAAGACGGTCATAGTTAAAGGGGATAGACAAGAGGTAGGTTATCAAGATGGCGGCTGTTTTTCAAGATTCTTAAAACGAGAACGAATCAACCAGTCATTTATAACATTAAACCTAACCCTTACCCTGAAGCTAACCTCAATTCAGGAATGCTATAAATGTCTGCTTGTTGATTTGTTCTCATTTTAAGAATCTTAAAAAAACAGCCGCCATCTTGAAAATCTACCTCTCATCTATCTATATGCCTTTAGATCAGTGGCTATATCTCTTTCAGTGTTGCCAGGTCAATTTTCGTGAATTCTCAATTTAGCTTTCGAAAACTCCCAAGACACCTCATCTTTTTGTCTGATGTAGAATATCAGGAATTTTTATGTTGTATTATGCTGTGTCAGCTATGATTCGCTCTTACAATAAATAGATTAATACCTTGGCTTTAACCTTTAAGACGAAATTTTGAAAAAATCGAAATAGGAAAAAATATTATCACAGCTTGAAAGAGCATCCTAAACTTAATAAGATTGTAAAATGTTGTAAACTACAGAAAATATAGCCTTGCAAAGTTGGCAAATTTTCAGCAGTTTTGTATTTTCTGTGAGAAATGAATAGCCAAGGGTATCAACTGGGTATTTTTTAAATTTTTTTCACCCGTAATACAAATATATACAAAATTTGCCAAATTCGCAAGGCTATAATTTTCTATAGTTTACAACATTTTACAATCAAAATTTGCAATTCTACTAAGTTTGGGATGCTCTTTCAAGCTGTGGTTATATTTTTCCCCATTTCGATTTTTTTCAAAATTTCGTCTGAAAGGTTAAAGGTCCATTAAGCGCGAGGCGCCACGAGCGCCAAGCTGGAAAATTTTGAAAGTTTAGCGTCCGTAAAATGGCTGAAAACGCTCTTTCTGTTTTTGCTCTTTATTTATCATGAAAAATCCCCCAAAAAATCCCAAGGTCTTATTTTTGAAAATGAAATCCCAAAAATATGTCAACCTCTTCAGAAAATATTCCAAGACTTATTGGGGTAAAATCCCAAGCTTGGCAACACTGCCGTCTTTGTGTGTGGGCCCTATGCTGTACGCAAGCTGTACATGCCCTACCAAAAAATGAAAAATGACGTCACGTCAGTTTGATAGATGGAAACAAATGAAACCGTCTGGGCCGTGACTTGAAATTGATCAGACATACCACAGTGATAGTCTTGTGATTTACTGACATTTCCAATCTGTTGGACCGAAGTGACTAAACTGCCGTGCCCTCGTGACGAAAACTAGCAACTTGAGAGAAGGCGACAACATAAATCGATGGCATTTCGACAGGTAAAATAAGATTTTTTGTGCACTAAATTTCATTTAACGCAAAACGTATTGTGCACTGAATGTTTTCATATACGTCTGATTTCCTTAATTGTTGCAAATGAGCTATTAAAAGGAAGCTTTGATATGCAGAAACGACGGTTTTTTAGGAGTATTTAATTGCCTAAATAATTCGGACAACAAGCGAGTCTAATACGCTTATGACGTACATGCGTCTACGTGCGACGTGTGGCTTGTTGAGACGAAAAGAAGCATAAAGCCGATTTAGTATTCTTCTGTAGAAAGAGCTATGAGCCAGTCATTTATAGCAAATATTATCATATGGGTTTTTAACGGATAAAAACGAATTTAGCGAATTTAAATTCATTCATTGCGTTATACAAATAGCGTATGCGATCAGGCTAACGATAAATAACATAGATAACATGCGTTTTCGCTCATGTCTAGTTCTTGGAAGGCAGTTCTTATTTCCTGGAAGCAGTTACGTAATATCCGGTCCATTTCGGAACTTAAATATAAGGAACTGATACGGGAACATGCTCTCGACTTCTTTGCAAGGCTAAATTTACTCTAAAATATGTCCCAATACAAGGTAGAGGAGCTATTAAACCGAAATAACTTTCATTAGATAGAAGGAAGTAGATTTTGCATATATTAATGTAATGTTCAAAGTCGGTAGCATATTTTTGAGTGTGTTTAAAGGAGCAGTGTCAGGTCACTCTTCGTGCGAATTTTGCGTAAAAGTCACAAATAATGACTGTCGAGGATTGAGTTGGATTGTATTTGACATCTTAAAAAGTTGTTGGCAAACAATTTTTCATTTTTCGTCAAATTTTGATAGAATATTGTTTAAAATTGTATGTTGAAGCTTAATCTGATTAATATTACCCATATATTCTAAAATAAATTGGAATAAATTTCAATTCAGTTTTTTGAATACAAAACATTTTCGATAAAAAGTAGCCTGACACTGCCCGTTTAAAATATCAAAAAAAGTTGCATCAAATTATTAAGCTGCATTAGTTCATCTGTGCAAAGTACAACTGCAATATGTCACAATCTACTTCCCTCTATCTAAAGAAAGTTGTTTTAAATTAAAATACTTAGAAAGGCGACTATAGTTGCATGACTGTTAAGGACATATAATCAAATCCATTTATCCAAGTACAATATCAACAAAACTTCAATATAAAGGGAATACATTAAAGTTTGCGGTAAAAAGCCTTAACCAATAATGTACGCGAATTGAATATCATCACAAGCAGAAAGTATTAGAAGCTTTTGAATTGCATTTTAATTCATTTATTTCAAAGGTCCTCATGGAATTTCTACTCGAAAACTTAGCGAGAATAGAGTCGTTCAGTAAGTCATGCGATAGAAAATATAAGCTAATCCGGATCGTCTAACAAATTCCATAATAAAAATATCTTACAGAAAAAACAATCCGGAGACAAGAGATATTTTGGAGAATTTAGATGTGATTGCGGTCGACATTGGATGAGTGCATACAGCTGGGAAAACACCGCACAAAAATGCAAGGGTTGCAACACCGAAGTAATGCCACACACGCTAGATCCTTTGAAAAGGAAAAAATACGTGGTGGAATACGAATGCAGCTGTGGTAACTCTTGGACGCGTGAGTGTTATAGAGAAGACAAGGACGACGTAGAAATATGTGATGATTGCTTCGAAGAGGTCTATCCGGAAACTCAAGAAGAAGTGGGTGATAAAGAAATACCACATCCTCAACATCTTTGTGGAAAGTGCAAAAAGCTGGGCCGCTTTTGCGGCAAATTTTCTTAATAAACAGTTTAATATTTGATTCATTATTTGACAGTTCATATGCTGTAAACACATTCCAGTAAAGCTTGATTCATCATTCATGAAAATAATACATGCTCTTATAACGTATGATCAATTTGTCAGTAAAATATTAGTTTATATGTTTAACTGGTTAGCAAAAACGTTTATGAATTCAGTTGATAAATAATGTACGTTTGGTTTTTTTCTCGCCTGTCTCGGAAAATTTACGGCCTAATGAGATGGGGGGGGGGGGGCATGGATCGTTAGGTACCCAATCAAAGAAACGACACGAGTTTTGCTTATCGTTCGGACGGCAGAACAACAAACGATCTTTATAAAGACCTTCCTTCTTCACTATGCAGATCACGCACGGCAACTGATGACGGAATTTTAGGTTTATCACAACCGCATGTTGTACATTATCCCGTACCCAAAACGAGCACGGATCGATTTTTTGCGGGTCATATGGAAAATGTCGACCATGGAGATAGGTTTATCTTTGACCACACGCGTTCTCGCAAGCTTGAAGTGACCATCTGTTTATTCATTTATGTTTGTTAATAAAATTCGTCATACGAGTACACGTGACAGCCTGGACCTTCTTTAAAAGAGCTATACTTTCCACAATAATACCATTATTGCCATATTATATGCTAGTAATTTATGCAATTAATAACTGAATTAACGAGCTAATAAAATTTACATGATAGTATTTCCGAAGTACTATTGATACCAGAATGTTCTAATTAACAGTTAGATTACGAGCTCGAGATTTCTATGCGATGATAGTTAATGAGAGCGAAGCCCGAATATATTATTCAACAAGAAATTTGATTTTTAAGCAATTTTTTTAAAAGAAATCTCCATAGGAAGATGATTGTTTCGCTGCTTGCTATCTATCGAGGAATAGATAGCGAGTAGAGTAACCAATCAAATTACAGCATTTGCAATAATATACTAGTATGATTCTACTAATTTAAAATATATTATTACAAGTATTTACAAGTTATTACCGGGGATGAGATTCTTTGATTTCCATGACACTATGGCGTTCTTAAACAGATAATCATCATCTTCCGAGCAAAAGAAGTTCATTTATGCAATTACTCAATTGTTCATTAAATCTGCATCTATGCAATGGCGGTTATATTGGACTATCCGCTATAAGTCAACATGTACATTCGTACGATTGACGTAATAGAAGAGGTTTTTACAGTTTTAGGTTATCGGTGGGAATAGATAAACATTGTGTGAATAAAACTTTTCACAAATAATCTCTGGGTCCTTTTAAAATTGGGCCGCTAAATTCAAAAGGATGCTTTATCAAGTTTTTTTTCGGATCTGTGGTGCGTGCGCGCATATCTTAAAATCTAAAACTTTAATCTTAAATCTTAAACTTAAAGTCAGTAAGCAAAGTCTTACTGCCTTCGTCACCAACATTGAGTCATACACTACCATGGAATCTATTGGAAATCCTAGCAGCCCCTGACCACTCACTATCAATAAATGTAATACCGTTGTTTGGCATGCTCTCCATGGTTGGAGGGTGGGACGAGAAAGAAGACGTAAACAAAGAACTTGAAAACGGTTAGAGATGACGAGTTCTTCGTCAGTAAAACATCAAGTTGTGTACACCTCATTTACTGTGATTGTTTCAGAATTGACAAAGAATTCTGCTTCTTATGCTTGAAGAGGATAAGAATTGCAATGAAACAATTCAGAGAAACAAATTTTTGTCGTTCTACAGTACACACAACGTGTCGAAAACTTTCAAACATGTTGTCATTCCTGGACGGTTTAGAATTCGCCTTAGAATCTTAGTTATTTGAGCGAAAATTAGACGCTTCTCGAATCATAATTTATAGGCATAAAAACCAATGACATTAGGGATATTGAACTCGCAAGACATAAAAAGTGTCTTTACCTCGAAAATTCTCGAGAGTTTAATATGGATTTCGTTATCTGGCGCTATTCATCTTTCGCGTACAACCTATCCTAGGTGTTTTTACCATTAACATCGATCGTGTGCGTAATTAAAAGCGCATAAGTTACTAGCATATAGTATAGTAATAACGGTAGTATTATGGAAAGTATAGCTCTTTTAATTTAAAGAAGGTCTAGGCTGTCACGAGTACTCGATCGCATGACGAATTTTGACTTTTTTTAAATGCTAATGGCATACAACTTGTACTTTCAATAGGATCTCCAGTTCCTAGTTATGCTCGACCTACCACATCATCTCTTCTTCATACTAACAAGGAACATATCCCAGACAACTATATTGAAGAGTCTGCAGATACAATGATATATCCATTTACTGCTGAATCTCCACACTCTACGGAGGAAAAAAGTTCATTCAGAGTATCAAAGAGCGTGAGTAAACACAAGTTTGCTATTACTTGAGTTTTTGCATGTTTCCGTATGTATTAGTGCATTCTGGTCTAGCTTGCAGGATAACGTATCACGCAAAATGATTCACCGGCCCGGCTAGTGTTGGCGTAATATGGCATCATAACTTGTGTGCTTGTACTTTTCAATTCGTCAGCTAGCTTCTCGTGTAGATTATTTGCAAATTGTAAATGGAAAAGTCATTGTTACGAATTTCTAATATATGAATGACGCGTAATTACTGTGATCACGTCAGTAGATAACGTATCATGGCACTTGCTGCGCTGATGTAGACAGCTCATGCAGCGCTGACGTTAGCATTTAAAATATCGTGAACATTAATTTTGCTGATTGATTGATTGATAGATATCTTTATTTTAAAACACGAAATCCATTTCACAATATGTGCTCTTCAAAGGAGACAGGCGTGTACCAATTATCACTACTCACGAACAAATATTTAAAAAAATACAAATTCCCAATACTGTTGCATGCAACTAAACTGAGTTAGACAGATCCTAACAATTTAGTTTTATAGAGAAGACTATTGATACCATTCCAGGTTTCCTTCGGCCTGTTTCAGACGTCGAACTTTTCATGTGTCGAAGAACGTCGTGATCGATGAACGTGTATACTCTAGTTCTAGTTACTCCTTAATGAATTGAGTATATTGATATGACTCACTTAACTCGAGTAGGTGTTTAGTGTTGTTATCTAAAGCATCAGGTGCCAATAACTTACAATTCAAATCACAGATGATATTATCGTGATCGATCGTTCCTAATTAAGACATATTTATCAATTGACTTTTCTGAGTCACAAGTAGTTTCATCAACGCGATTGAGTTTCGTTGAAGACTAATGTATCTATAAATATTGATTTTGCATGTTAAATCGTAATTCGTTTCTTGGGTAAACTTGCTCTATTTAGAAATGCAATTTTGAAGCCTCTGGGCTTAAGTAGCTTGAAGTAAGTAGACTATAATTGCATTCGTTAACATTTTGAACAATATGGTTTGACATACTTGTCGCTACTAATTAATGGTTAGTGATATAAGAAGAAATAGATTTAGCAAAGATGGTAGTGCCTTTCTTGTTCAAGTGCAATCCTCTAGCATTTTAGCAGGTTTCATTTATCGACTTGTGGTTGATAGCTCTTTGATATAGTCCCATTCATGTCGATGTGAGTCATCTGGTTAGATACCTGATCTGTGTCCGCGTCCTCAATCTAAATCTATCAATTAGCAGGCAGTGTCGGACTCTGTTGATATATGATCTCAAGTACCGAAGAAAACGTGTCTCCAGAAACAACCGTTTGTCGCACGTTCATGTGACAAAATTGAGGTGATTATGTTTTAGTTGACTGTTGCGCACGCGTGGCGCTAAAACGTTTTCCCTTGGTTGCCAGAGGTTGAACAAGTATCAGATGCTGGGCACCTAGTTCCCAGACATTTTGTGTATATGGTAGTATAGGTATAGGTAATTAGTTATTTAATAAATAAGCTACGCAATGTAGCTTGTGCTACGCGCACATGTAGCTTGACAGGAAGACTTTAAAGTTAGAAATGCTTGCGTTATACCCAATGAATACACTATTTTAAAAACTATGTATTAAGGAGGTGCAATAATATTTCTTACGAGTGCCTGAAGTAAACTTACAGTTGCTGCTAACAACATGTGTCTTGCTAAGCTGCCACACCTATTATCCACCGTTGGCGAATTTGTTCGCACGAACAAAAAATTCGCTTTTCTGACGTAGGAAGGCTTTCTGCTTTTTAGCGGCGATTGTTTTCGCCAAGCAATCACTTTGTGTTCGCTTCGATTGCGCGTAAATTCGCGAAGTGGAAAATATAGGCTTTACGATGCACCCAGATCCGGCATTCTCCTTAATGTACTAACTGTGCTTACTTATTGACTAGCCATCCTAACCAGGGGTGCACCGGATTACCCCTTTCACTATTCTACCGGATATTTCATTTAAGGGTCTTGAAGACATCATTCAAAGGTGAAAAAAGTTTTTCCATGGATACTCACATCTGATTTAATTCATTTGAACTGTATGTGAACTAATGTTTACTTACATATGATATTTTTTACCCCATGGAACTTGTCCGAGAATCTGATCATGATTATAGAACTACGCATGCTGCTTAACTGTTTTGAGATCGTCATCTATGAATAGAATAAGTGACTACGGAGGATTGCTATAAACTCTTGTTGGTCTTGGAGATAAAATGTTGATGAAAGCCTTGCGGAAATTTTTATTCATGATTCCGTAAATAATAGGGTTGCATGATCCATTTGCACCAGCGAGCATTATGGCTGTTAACATAAACTCCTTTGGAAGATTGCATTTTTCTATCTGAAAGCAAAGTGCGGCAATGGCATATGCAGTCCAACAGAATATAAAAGCCAAGATTATTGTAACCACAACAAAACACGCCCACCTTTCCTGGCGAAACTTTATCGAGTTTTTTGTTTTGTTTGTGTCGATTGATGTACTTCTTCGAATAGATCGCAAAAAGAACAAGTTGCAAAACAGAATTATGACAAGCGGAATCAAGTATGAAAACGCGAAGTATACAAATGACGATGTTCGATTGTTCGACCAGTCCTTAACGCAATGATGAAACTTTTCCAGGTAAACATATTTGGAGACTGCAAAAGGAAAAAGACACATGAAGATTCCACTCATCCAAATGAACGCCAAGCCACACTTAACAGTAGTCATCGTGAAATATCGTCTGTGTTGAAAAGGAAAATTTGTCGCCAAAAATCTTTCAATGCTAACAAACACCAAGGTATAGATGGATGCCACAGAGCACAAGAGACCAACGACACCAAGATATTGACATAAACCTGAACCTGGGAATGTATCCTGCATCCAGTAAAACGCATTTATTGGAAGCCATAAAATAGCATAAAGTGCATCTACAATACACACATTCATTATAATCAGGTTTGATTTGGTCCTGAGTCGCTCGCAGCGATACATGGCTACAAAAACAAAAGAGTTCCCGGTCAAAATGGTGAATATATAAACGATCGATGTGACTGCGAGTCCCACGGATTTACTCGAATGAATAGATGAACTGGTTACGTTTGGCAACATCGTTTAAGACCAAACGAATGGTGCTGCTGTAGTATTGTTTTGTAGTGTTTCCTGAGAATACTAAACTGCTTAAAACGAGAAAGTAACATTTACGTCTACCTGATGCGTGCTCATTTGTAAACAATCTATACGTGAGGCGTTTACAGGTACCTCACCTGTCTAGTGTGTTAACGTGTAGATACCTGTGACGTGTCGTGCAATTGTAAACTTCATCATTACAACATGCACGGACTGTTTCTTTATTCACATATAAAAGACCATTTATTGCAGTTGGTCAAATAGTGTTTAATTTGAAAATGCCTTAATTCATAGAATTTGAATTTCATAGAATTCATAGAATTTCATAGAATTAATTTGAAAATGCCTTGATTATACAATGTTACGAATTTCCGCACATGTCAGTTGGACTGATAGATATGACAATATTCCTGTGTGAAACATACGTATATCTGCGTGGATCGTGGTATGCATGACGTTGTATATGAACAACATTACCTCAGCCACGAAAAAATGTTCTTCTCGTGGTCCTAGGAAATTCTGAGTTTAAACCTGAAGCGTGACTGTACAGCGTGACTGTACATCTTTAGATATATATATATAGATATATATATAGATATATATATATATAGGTATATGTATATAGATATATATATAGATATATATATATATATATATATATATATATATATAGATATATATATATATATATATATATATATATATATATATATATATATATATATATATATATATATATATATATATATATATATATATAGGTATATATATATATATATATATATATATATATATATATATATATATATATATGTATATATATATATATATATATATATATATACTTTGTAAAATTTTCATTTTGTCAATGCATTTTTCTAAACATATGTTTTTTTCCGAATACCGCCGTGCGCACATCCTCGCGTGCGCACATCCTCGCGCGTTTAATCGATGGCGTCATTTTTCCACTAAGGCGGCTGGCATACTAATTACTTCCCTCGCTAAACGGGGTGGGTAATGCTGCTCCTATCACGACATGTTATGTTTATTACAATCGCGCAATGAAGTACTCCGTTGTTTTTATCAACATTTACATATTGTAGATTTAAATTTACCAGTTGAAATGAATATCTGCTATATTGCTTTGACAGTATCGACAGAGTGGAAAAACATTTTTCAGACACAATTTGCGCATGCGTTATTCTAGCGTGTGTGACCTTGAGTAAAAGGCCTAGAACTAGCTACCGAATAAAAATCCATTTTGCTGTTTTTAATCACTTATATCTTTTATTTTCCTTCATAAAACTTGTTGAAACTTTGTGATCATGTTTAGTAAAGAAAATTATAAGTCCACCAGAACTTTGGAAGCGAAGTAACTTATACTTAATGAGAAATTTGCTTGTTTGGCTCAAAAAATGGATTTCTATTTGACGACTAGTGCTAGTACTTTTCCGTGTTTTCAGATCACATGGTTGGTTATCCGGGTTGAAGATGGTGTAGGGGAATATGTGACGACGGCGAGAGCTTGAGGAGGCAATCTTATTTGTAATATTTATATCAACAGTCGTATAATGAGACTGCGTTTATGCACTGCAATTACACACTAAGCTGAAAGTGATAAGAGCCATGATCGTGTTTTAGTTAAATAAATGCAAAAATACATCTAAGGGCCTGTTCATATGGGCAGAAGTTATCTCGGTTCCCGAGAAAACATTTCGACTGGTCAAATGTTGTTCTGTTCATATGGAGAAATGTTTTCCCGCTTACCGGGTAAAGTTTCCCGCGGTGATGTAAATTTTGTGAAGTGTAAACAGAAAGTTCTCCCGCTAAGCGGGAAAGTTGTGTTCATATGGGATAAAAATTATCTCGGTCACCGAGATCTCGCCTGTCATCAAGCGAACGCAAGGTAACTTCTGGTAACTCATATGAACGCAAGGTAACTTTTCATATACTATTTTCGTAAGAAGGCGAGATCTCGCTTGTAAACTTGTCGAAATGTTTTCTCGCTAATCGGGAAAACTTCTTCCCATATGAACAGACCCTAAATTCCGAGTCATTTTAGCAAGATTGTAGATTCGTTCTCGGGTTTCAGCTTTAAATGTCCTACAAGTTCATTAAAAACTAGCTACCATTAAAAACGGTTTTTTGTATCTGTCGCATTTATTGACATCTCTCAAATGTATCTTTGTTACCTTATTCTTTGCAGCGTATTTTTCTTGTATATTTTGTAAATTGCTGCTAGTCATGTTTAGTGATCCAGGAACTAAATTTTAAAGCCGTGTTATCTGGCCATCTTGGTAGGTAGAGATTTTTGCCGATGTAAATGTAGCTTCGTTGAGCGTAGAATATTTTTCCTTTCCATCAAAATTGAGAAGTATAGTTTAGAGCTTGGAAAATATGATAAATAACGATGTGTTTTGGAGGAAAAATAATTATGTTTGTTTTGATGCTTTGACATGATGTGTTTTGGAGGAAACATAATTATGTTTGTTTTGATGCTGCGAGTAAGAAAAGAGAATAATCATCAAACTAACTGTCGTAAAACGCCGCCTAGCTCTGGCCGACGTCGACTTATATCGAGATGCGTTATTCTGATGATTCCATCTTATATGTTCCAGCTCTTGAATTACTTATTAGATTTTATATATTACACTACCATGCAGGCAGGAAGGCAGACTTTATGTAATCACTTTTATTAAATCACACGAAATACCTACTCTTTACCTTTCATTGAATAGGCGAAATCTAGGGTAACATCGTCCTGGCGAGACTCGATCAAACCAGATCAGAGACACCGAGAAAGAACTGATTTACAAAGATTAAATGCTAAAGTCGAGTATCTTCGCAATCCACGCAATATGCCACCAAATTCCTACCCAGTACTGACTAAAACGGACAAAAATAAGTCTATAAAGTTATCAACTAAAGAACAAGCCAGGTATTGTTTTTTTTTGTCCTTTTTTTCTGTAGTTCCACTACTTTCTTTATACTATATGTCATCATTTCCACGAACTTTGTAATTCTATTATGCACCCATACATGTAGCTAATAAAACATTTTCCCCATGTTTGTCCTCGCGTTTGCTTGGTTCTTTATGGTTTTAATAATTTAGAATTCTTTATAGTTTTAAATTTGACAGCTTTATTGGCAGGCCTGCTGATAGCCCCACAATATTGTACTGCATACCTAATATAAACTCCAAAGTTGGAAAAGTACAAACGAGATCAGGTTCCATGCATGGTGCTCACCATTAATTGGTCCGGACTCAAATTATACAGGAGATCAACAAACCACGAAAAATAATAAAAAATTAGAAGAATGTTTAGCTTTCAGATATGAAATCCAGATAGCCACTTTGAATACAAATTGTGAACATGTGATGTAATAAAAGCGCTATCTCAATTTTTTGAACTTCCAATCGCGATCGGTTAATGTACCATAACTTGTGACTCATTCGCTCAAATTTTATAGACAACCTATCCAAAGAAAGCTGAATGAATACACTTTTAAACACGAATAAACACTAGTTTTACTGCTTAATTTTCATTTCAAACTTAAAACTTGCCACGGCTTTTTTGGGACACCCTGTAGTACTTATTTTTTATCTCAACTCTTCTTCCTAACTTTCTTTTTCCTGGATATTTCCATACAAATATTCTCACCTCGTTCTTCAACAATATAGCCGTTATTGTTTCCTTATAGAGTAATATGATCATCTCAATTTTCTCCGTTGCAGTGCCCATGCATGCATATTTTGAGTTTATGTAACGTTCACCTAGTCAGAGTTTGTTTCGTCTAGACAATATTTGGGGGACTTCATCAAGCCTTTTTTATGTAGTAGTAGTCTTGATACTATGATTTCTAACTACAAGCTGGTACTTTAGCGAAAAATTCGCCTGAGCATTTTACGAGTGTCGAACGTACATTAAAAATGTTAGAAACATGCAAGTAAAACGCTCGCCCGAATTATTAACACTTTTCCAAGGATTTGCATGCATGTATATGCTTTGACCGTCATGTTTGGATAGCTCAGTAACATGCAGTTGGTTGCTACTTCTGTCATGTATCTTCAATATTCCGTAATATGACAATTAACAAATACTCTCCATTTGTTATATATTAGTGTACCGCTCTTTAAATCATCCGACGTACTTATTCCTTCACCATCTCCAGTGATATTCAGAGAATATGAAGTTGGAGAAGTATACGAGGTTTCATATGTATATCTTTTTTACTACCGTAGGTTCACGAGTAGAAGTTGCTCTATAATGTGAATTTTTGTGCAAGAGTGAAAAAAGAGCTTCCTAAGATATATTGCAGGACCATAGTCGGCCCAATTCACTGTGTAGTTTCATATAGAGTTTCTATGTCCGGACTGATCTCTATATAAAAATACACAGTGAATTGGGCCGCCTATGGCAGGACCGGCTAATATGCAACTCAGTAGGTTAACGTAAAATTCCAGGTAAATTTTCCTCGTAGCACATTATAGGGAATAAACAGTGGATCCACTCAGCAGTGCGACATGCCCCCTATTGAATAATGGCGGACTAGCCAATTAAGCGCTTCTTTTGGCCAAAAAAGGCATTTGATTGGCCAGAACCTCCATAATGAGCATACGTAATTTGACGTGCGTGGCTACAAGACTCGAGTGGCCTTTCTGTTTATTTTATTTTCTATTCTGTACTCGAAGTTTTTCTGTAAGCTGGTTGTGTGTTGCAATTTGCTCTTGATATGCAAATTTAAATTGTTTAGAAATTGATTCATCTCTGTGATTCAGTCATGATTTAGTCAATGTTTTTAGACATCTTTTTACAACGCGCGCTAATTGCATGCAATTAGTGGACGTAATTGGCGGATCGCTACTCCAACTAGCAAATTGCAATTAACAAACGTAATAAACGGGCAAAATACACACAGGCTCATAGAGATTATAAATGACACTAGAGAAGGCATCGTAATCTTTTCCACTGAAAAAAAAGGGAACGCGTTTTTTGGGGAACAAATTCAAGTCCCGGATGTGCAGGGCCAGGCGCTTATTGGCTGAGCTAATGCTTCCTTAGCAACCACCTTAGCAACAGCAGAAATCTGTATGAAATATTTTCCTCATCGTTGTTGAGGTCGTTTTGCCGCTTTTGTGGGCAAAATAGTACTTTTTCAATTGTTTTTTATTATTTTAGACAATCTGAAATGATATTTGCAATATTTTTACGAGGAAAAACATTTCAAAAAGCAGAAAAACTCGTCTAAAATTACTTTTTTACCTGGGACATCGTGAATGACTGAACATCCGGGACTTGAATTTGCCCCCCCCCAATCGCCGCGCTCCCAAATTTTACCTTCGATGTCCCCTCTAGTGTTATTTATAATCTCTATGCACAGGTTTACGTCGCGCGTGTTCACTTTTCCTTTCGGCCACATCTTTCTATTTTGAATTAGTAGAATCATACTTGTATACTATTGCAAATGCTGTAATTTGATTGGTTACTCTACTCGCTATCTATTCCTCGATAGATAGCGAGTAGCGAAACAATCATCTTCCTATAGAGATTTCTTTTAAAAAAATTGCTTAAAAATCAAATTTTTTGTTGAATATTCCATGTTTGACCTCTAATTCTACTAAAACAATTAGATTACTCGCTCTCAATTTCTATGCGGTGATAGTTGATTCGGGCTTCGCCCTCATCAACTATCACCGCATAGAAATCTCGAGCTCGTAATCTAATTGTTAATTATTGAATAGTTTGAAAAGATTGATATCATCAAGGCCACGACTGTAAACATTTCGTTTAATGAAAATAAGTGGTTGTTTCAGAGTAAGGTAAGAATTTGATTCAATTTTTTATTTTTTTAATTTAGATAAAACTAGAACTAAAGAATGTGTCTTCCTCGTCTCGTCAAATTCGTGTTCTCCCACCTGCTACGAAGTTCTTTTCAATTGGTTTGGGTAGGTTAAAATGATTGTTTTGTATGTGCTTTGTCATTATAGTATGATTACAACTCGGTATTAGTGCATATATAGTATGAGTAAAACTCTAGAAGACTTTGTCTACTCTTAGTCAAGACGCAAAGATATATTGGGATATTTCATAACTTAATTTGGATCTTTCGAGTTTCTCTTTATCTTGATATTTGCGCTAACTGATTCTGCTTATTCTAAACCCATCAGGTCAATATCCTAGCGAACAAGGGATTGTAGCTCCAGGAATGAGCTGTCAATTTGCTGTGAAGTTTGCACCTGATTCCTTGACTGACTTTGTGGATAAAATACAGGTATATATAATGCATGACGTGATAATGTAGCATTTTTCAATTCTAAGCGCTCATTGGCTCAGAACCGTGTTGATTTAACTTTATGTCAACACAGAAAATTTCCCGTCGCTCTTCTTTTGACTAATTTTATATTTTTTGTGCAATATTATAAATAGAGAATAATACATGGGTGCTTGGAAATACCAGATTTATTTCGACATGTGGAACATGATATCTCACGAGTGAGCCCAGCGAACGAGTGAGAAATATCATGTTCAACACGAGAAATAAATCTGATATTTCTAAGCACCCATGTATTTTTCTGTTTATTATATAAACTACAGGTTTTCCACCAATATGAAATGTCCAGAAGCTATGATCGGTGATTGTTTGAAAAGGGTAATAATTCCGTGTTCTCAGTACGCGAAATTAAATTTTAATCCAAGCACTAAATCTAATCAAAAACATGACAAATAAAACGCTGGTTAGGATTAGGGTTTGGGTTAGGGCTTGGATTAAGATTTGTATGAGAACGCGGAATTATTACCTTCAAAAGCGATAATTTTCACATGTGAAATTATCATAAATAATCTCACATGTGAGTTTATCAGTGCCCGAAATCCTTATAAAGCACTGTACTTTATATAATAAAAAATGATAAAGCATTTTCCCCTATTGATATACAGTTATATCAACACTTGTGAAAACTGGAAATTCTGTGAAATATTTCCGTCCTGTGGGCTTTGTGTTTCCACACAAGTTTTCGTTTTTCTAATTTTCACTCTTGTTGATAATTTGATATGACTTCTCAATCCTAATACTTACATCCAGGCTTTTTTCTCAATTTGTCTTTTTACTAGTCAACTGAGATTCAAATTGGTTCCTACATTATTATTATCTGCTCACGTTTTCAAGCATTATTTTCGCAATTGTAAAAAAATGTTAAGCGTACTCTTCTTGGTATATTTTCATTTTTTCAAGCTGCATCAGAGAAACAGAATAACTTAAATTAGATTTTATATAATTATTTATCAATGCTTTAATAGTCAATGTAACATTTTCAGATACGAACCCAGTTAGATGATTTGTTAGACATCGAGATACTCGGACAACGTAAACCACCGCAATTAACAAGTATGTTGATAGAAAAATTGTTGAAATTGTATTTTATATGGTAGAACGATATGCGCAAAATAATAATGTCTTGATCAGTTTTGCATTAATCGATGTGTTGGATTCCAATGTCATGTATAACTGGGGAGCATGTGGATATTATAGATGTTAGAGTCCGAAATAATTTTAAAATTTGTCCGGAACACATTTCCGATCGAAATCAATTTTGCTGGGAAAATTTAAAATTTGATTGACTGTTTGCTTCAGTTTTATCTCCCTGTTGGTTAAATCTCATGAAGGATGATATTACTCCCAAATTTTTATTGGACTCGCCTGGTTACAATCAAACACTTTAGAGACACCTTGGATCGCACTTTAGTTTCTAGGTAATAGAAAACTAACCGGACAAAATTACCGACCAATTTTGCAATTTGGCCCGAAAAACAGGATTTTGGTTCAAAACGCTGGCCGTTATTTTAGACTGTGTCAGTTACCATAAAATTAATCTTCTAATCTGAATACTTGCTTGCAAATAGACGTTCTCGTAGGGTTTTTATTCTATCGAGTGTTTTTGTTAAATGTCAGAACGTACTTATCTCTACAGAAGTGAATGCTTTGTTCCTTTTCTGTTCTTGTAGTACCCTCAATACTTGACTGTGGATTTTGTTTGGTTGGTGGAAACAAAACTGTAACATTTAAGTGTCAAAATGTTGGTGGTCCTGGACGATTCTGTATCCTTCGTAAATCTGAGTGGCCAACCACATCGTGGAAGGTTCGTGTGAATGCAGTTTTATTTCGCAGAAATTTTTGAATTGCACAGATCGTTATTTTTGAACTTGCCCTTTATATCTAAATTGCAGTTTAATTTGGATAACGTTACTGCATGCTGCATAGTTTGGGCCTCGAGAGGAATTTGCATCACATCTCTAATTTTACCGTGCATGTTTCTGTGTGTAATGCTTGCATGTAATTGAAACATTTTACATGCAATTTACTTCAAGTGATGATATATGTGCATGATATTTATATAGTGGAGTTTGGATAACCCAGGTTACCTGACGTTGGAGCCTTTCTGCGTGCAACCAGCAATGTTTCAATTGCATGAAGAAGAGGAAATTTCGCTGAAGGTAATGACCACTTTCACGTGTTTCTACAGTTTAAAGAAAAACTGTAGATTTAGTTTTATGTGTGCAACATGCCATTGAATACATTTCCGGAGTGTCCCTGTCTACATCAGATAATTAATATAATATTTTTATAGTCTTTGCTTTTTAATTCAGTTAACATTCTAGAAATGATTAACATGCACAATATATGAATGTAATCTACTTACAGGGTCGGCATGAGATATATTTGACTGTTTTCGATCATTTGAAATTCAAGTTGTGAAATATTCTCAAAATCAACTTCACACTAGTACAATTGTCATTTCTACATTTTTGTGTCGATATCAAAGTTACTTAACAAATTTCCTAATGTAGTCGAAACGACTTAACTTGGTTAGCAGACCACAATCTCGTACCCAGAGCCTGCGTTCCTTTTGGCAAGGACGAGAAGCTCTGGAAAACGCCGATAAGATATGTGATATGATTGGTTTATGCTGTTTCCTGCCCCAGTACCCCAGAGCCTCTAAACGTCTGTCCAGGGATTCGTGAAACAACTGTATTCTTTTCATTTCCGATATCAAAAATATTGATTTCTCTATTCAAGTCATAATTCGCTTTGCCTTCTATAAATCTATGAATATTGCTCCATGATATTCTACGAGTAGGGCACTGGTACCGATATCATAATTATTCTGACTTTTTCATCGGCGTTATTTAGAGCCTCTCGTCCTTGCCAAAAGGAACGCAGGCTCTGGGTACAAGATTGGGCAGACCACTGGGCCAGCACACAGGTTCGAATGCTGATGTGACCGAGTAAAACGTCATACACAGTATAACAACACCTTAGTTTCAGTATAATGAAATTATTTTCCTAACATCTGATAATTAATTCTGTTTGTATATAGAGTAACAAATATAATTTTTTGCTAAATTTAGTTTACATTCCAACCCTTGAGTGCAAAGTATTACAAACACGATATTATCATGGTCTGTGATAATTGTCAAGTTAAACAATTTACGATACAAGGTCAGTATTTGCATGATGTATTTTCTTTCGTTCCAGCTAACCTGACGGCTGCCTTCTTACGTATACATGTATTTAATAAGTTCCTTGTAAGTTTACATGGTAAAAGTAATATCATGTAGTTTTGTGGTAAAAAAGTATATTTACGTGGTGTTTCCACAAAATTATAGTGATATAGATGTACAAAACTTTTCAAGGTGTTGGACAAACTGCAAGAATCCAGTTCATTACAATAGATGGAGGAATTAGTCAGTCTGTAATTGGTGAAAGTTGTGATCCCTCAGCCAATTATCTAGTCCGATTTTCTGATCAAAATCCGTGTAGAACGGCAACCAAGAAACTGGTGTTGAAAAACATGAGGTAAGTTTCGATTTGCAAACACCGAATTAAGTGCCAGTTCTTGCAGCAAATTCCAGGATGGAACATATTTTAAAAGGTTTTTGTTTTACGGCGGAGTAGAAGGCATACAGTGTATACTAGCTACAAATATGTCTGAGAAGTCTGATTTGTGATTTAGATACCGTTACTGCAGTATATATTATACAAAAAGATATGGTCTTTTACTACATAGAACCATGTGACGAGAACTTGCTAACGTTTTTTCCTAAATCGAATTTTGACGAATTTCCAAGGCAATAATGAAACTATTAAAGAATGAGATCGATGTTCTCTGATTTAAAATATTTATTGTTTGCAAGCTTTCAGCTGCAAGACTGTAATCAGCGCATTAAAGAATGCAGTCTGGCAGCCGAAAGCTCGCAAATAATAAATATTTTAAACAAGAGAACGTCTCATTAATTAACAATGAATCCTGCTTTCACATCTTCCATATTTAAATAATGAAGCTTAGTCATTCAGCCAGTACGATGCTTTGTTGTAGCCCGGATACTATTTATGTTGAAGTTGAAGTTGAATTAACAAAGTTTTAATGTCATCAAGTTTTCTCAAAATGCCAAAATGAGTTAAGCAAAAATGTTTGTACGCTGTCGATCAGCAGAATTCAACGTTTCCAGCGAATTCCGCTCGCACTACTATAACTTCTCACCGATGGGTCTCCTCCAGCACTATACTAACTTCCTAATGAAGGCTGTTCGCTCGAAATATAGTTTCAGGTAGTAGAAGATCCAGTATGTTTTTGTCAACGTTAGATCTGTGACAAGATAATGAAGACCTCTATAGGAATACTTGATCGTAATTCCAGGTACACGCTCCAATGTTTGATTGATTTAAACATGGTTTGAATGATTCTTGCAGCAATGTCATTCTACCTTTCAAATGGAAAATAATGAAACCTTGTATGAGAGAAATAAATGATGGCAAGAACAGTCAACATTTCCAGACTGTTGATAAGGAATCCGTGTTCAGCATTTCCCCAAGCTCTGGGGAATTTCATCCTGATGCCAGTTTCGAATTTGAAATTTCATCTTCATCAACCAAGGTCCGTATAGAGCAAGTTTACATTTAAGAAATATAAAACATTTTCCGTGTTGATACACAGTTATATCAACACGAGTTGAAATTTGAAAAACGAGAAGTTGTGTGGAAACACTACGCCTGCAGGGCGGAGTCCTTCCAGTTATGTTGATATATAACTGTATATCATATACTGGAAAATGTTTTATTTTTTAAAACATAACTTTAAAAAAGATAAAATTAGCAGAAGAGCGATGGGAAATTCTGTCTTGACATCGAATTGTAGCTAATGGCCCGCCCCTGACATCGGCTCTTAGCTAATGAACGTTCAGAACTTACAAATGCGATATGTTGTAATACTAGGGTACCTGCAAGGTAGGGATTGCTGCGGGCATTAACAGCAAACACGTACAAAAAATAAGGCTCATGACAACACGATCCGCAAGATTGCACACTGTTAATGTTTTGCTAATGTATAGTTGATAGTTAACACGTGAAAGGCTAACACAACGTCGCATTCAGGAACAAACAATGTCCAAGCACTCGATTTCACGTATGTGCTAATTTGTCCAAGATATGTATTTGTCCAACAAGTTTTTTCGTTCAACTCGACGCCATGAACGCTGAAAACAGCAACTTGATTGGTCGGCACCAAAGAATCGCCGCGAAACTAGCAAGAATTCCTACTCTTTACAGCGAATTTTGTTTTCGCATGAATAAAGTCGCCAAGTGGAAACTGGACTTTAGTTATGTTTTGAAATTATTTTATTTCCCTGGAAATAGTCTAATGTCCTAGCAAACGCAATTTCCCGCTATTACCTTTCTGAGTTTCTTGCGCTCTTCTAGATATTTGTTGGCCATCTTAAAAAATATAAAAATCCGTAGGTTTTCTTTTTTGTACTTATCAGTAATATTTAAATTATTAAGCATCGATAGTATTTGTCATAATGAATCTGGGAAATCTCATAGGTTTTATTTGATTTTTTTAAGGTTGGTGACTTTCATAGCGTCGCTCATCTTGTGCTGGAAAAAATTCCAGCACTGGACTTGACAAAAAACATGAAAGAAGAGGAAGACGTAACATCAATGAAGATTGAATTCAAGACCTCTTTAAAAGTAACAACATTACGATAACAGAGAACGTTTTCGAATAAGTTTAAATCGTTTTTGGAGAGGAGTTGTATACCTATTAAGGACGGGGATGGGCTTAACTGTTCATTCACGAGATATGTGTCTGAGGCCATTTTTGAAAAAGTATATTGTTCTTATGTAGCCTTTCCAAGTCCTGGTTGATCCGCCCCTTCTGTTGATACCAGGGAAGCGTTTAGTTGGAAAGAAGTATCAATTTTATATTAAGGTAATTGTATGAGCATAAGTTTTACCGAGAACCCAATCGAAGTCCTAAATCCTGACAAATATATAAATTCCCGGCGACCCCAGAAATCACAATTATGATTGCATGTAAAACTGACATGACATGATGTTGGAATTCTTGATAGACTTGAGGAGTGCTTAAGCCACACAGTTTTCTATTGATATACAAACCGAGATTAATTTTGTCCCGTATGTTTCCCAGATTGCATTGCGATATATTGTTCCAAACTGGCGTGACGTAGGCATCTTTCTTGTTGTCTTTTTCTAGATAAAGAATAACAGTGTGTCCAAAACATCGTATGAATGGGAGAAATCACCGGTAATTGATATTCAGCCGAAGTCAGGTTTCCTGGGTAAGCCAAATGTATAAAGAATATACAGCTATTTCAATTAAGATTGTCTTTCCAAAAGCGTAAGCTGTGAACTATGAGCGCGCAAGGTATGATGGATTACTGTTTATTTAGACCCTGATACTTAGAGAATTAATTACGTTTGTAGCAAGTCGATTGCCATCGTCAGTTTTCTGTGCCCTAGATTCTGTTTCAAAGAAATAATTCCGAGTTTGGAGGAGAAAATAAGCAATAGAACGGACAACTTTTCTTCAATTAGCCATATAACACGCCAAGAGCTCTCTCGTTCGTCACGCTTCAATGTAAATATTCTGTACATACCTTCTGATGTTTTCTATTTTAGACACTGACCAAGAAAAGACCATGGAATTAAATATATGCGGAACGAAAGCTGGAAATTTCGCGTCAACATTGAAATGTTATGTTAATTATTCAACAGAACCCGTGTATGTCCACGTGACAGCAAACTTTGAGGTGATTATCTGACTGACTGGTAATATTGTGGTCGACTTTATCAAATGAATTGTTTTCTTTAATGTTTGTCTCAGGGTCCACTTGTGAGGGTCGAAAATGCAGATGTTGATTTCGGTCTGGTGCGATATTCAAGCTCGGCTGTTCGAACCATAACCATTACAAATCTCTCAGAGATCCCAGCTGTGTGGTCCCTTAAAGAAGCTTTGCCTTATAACCTCATCGATATTGACAAGGTTAGTTGTAAAAGGATTTTTTAATGAGACGTAGCCTTTCGGCGGCTTCTGGCAATTGATATCAACAAACCTAACACGCATCTCAGCTGTTCAGCAGTCGACGTGCTGCCATATTCCATAATTAAGACTAGGATCCTTAAGATCCTGGACAAGACTAGCGGAGTAGAATACGTTAAGAATTCGTTACATACTAGCTAGCTACAGCTAGCTATCAAAATGAACCCGACACGCCCTTTTTCTCTAAAGGGGTTTGAAATATGTAATTTTCGACAGAGGGAAGCGAGAATGGGTGGAGTCACTTTGTTAAATATGTTACATATACGATAGTGTTTCTACCTGCCTTTGAATGTTTTAACGTGTTTGCGTATGGTTTGGAAGATATGTTGCGTGCTTTGATAGTGAATGTTCTACAATAACGCCCAGTCAAGCACAGTTAAATACAGTTTTACTTATAAGCAACTTACGATTGTCAACACTAAAATTATATCTCCGTAACTGTCATTACCCGGATACGGCTATTTTATTTAAGGTTGTCCTTCCAAAAGCGTAAACTGTGAGCTATGAGCGCGCAAGGGATGATGGACTATTGTTCATTTATGCCCTGATTTCCACGGAATTATCTTTGTATTAAGTAAATTAGCCGTCATAAGTTTCTTATGTTCCCTTGATGCTATTTTATAGAAATAATTTCGACTTTAGAGGTGAATTCGACTTTCTTACGTGCTCACACGTGCTCTACAATTTACGGGACTTACAATTGAAAGGACAACCTTTATTGAAGTAGCTGTATACCGGTACAGGGAGTAGGAAATGAACCACACCAAGCCAGGCGTTTGAAATACATGCAGAAAAATGTTTATATTTGATTTTCACTATGTTCTCAAGTTCTAAACATGAAAAATCTTTGCATGTGTTTCTTTTCAACTACAGGGATGTAAAGAAATGCCTTCGGAATTTAAATTTGCTCCTCCAAATGGAGAGCTTGGGGCGTTTCAAAAACTTGAAGTCCGTGTAGTCTTCACGCCTTTGGCCTGTAGGAGAGTCAGAAGTGTGCTCCAGTGTGATGTCTTGGAAAGTCAACCAAGGTTTGAAATTTTGTAAATATCATTGTAGAAATATGATTTCAGATTGCTTTGAGATTCTTACTGGTGTTCCAGTTGCAAAAAATGTAAACCGTTTGATCTCTGTTTCTACTGGCCTAGGATAAAGAATTGCATAACTTTGAAATTTTATTACCGTAAAATGTTCAGCTCAAGAAGCTTCAGACTATACCCAAGCGACTGATTATCCCATCCCTCGATCTTAATTGATCGATCCAGCGTGTGAAAGTTGTTGAGAAAGTAGAATGATGAAATCATAAATTTTCAGAAAACGTATTGAGAGAAGTGTTCGAAAGCATCAAAAACTGAGCTGAATACACTATTTCATCGTGATTTTGCATGCGGCTGATGCACTGCGCTGCGGATGTACCCTCTCCTTGCACACACACCAGTACAACATATTTGTAAAGCTCCCAGTTCCCATTGTCCCAGCACACAACTAATCATGCGCACTATACCTTTCTACTTAGTTATATACGAGCAACGGCCGAAGTTCAACAGCCAGAAATATGTATTTTATCGTCTAACGTTGTCTTGGAAGAAATATATGTGAATGTACCAGTGGTGAAGGAAATTATATTGGAAAACAAAACATTATTGTCTTCTAACATCTACTGGAAAGAGGTTCGTCTTTAATTAACAATGTTTGCTCAGAATGATTGTATTGCGGGGCGCTTATCAGGTCATGAGTATTTTTTATCTCTCCAGGTGAAACTGCTCTTAAATACCTGACAACAATCAAGTGTTGTTTGAAATCTTTTCAGTTCGTGATGAAATCCGAAACACTTACCGTACGTGCGGTTATGCATGGGAGCATATTAGTCATTGTGTCGTAAGAAAAAAATTGTATGACCCCCGTTGTGACGTATTATGCATATTCACAAATATCCAAGATGGCATACAACTTAAGGTTTCAAATAAAAATATCTGTGATAAACTTCTAAACAATGTTTGCTTTTGGTATTGGACAAAAAGAGTGTAATTATTTAATTAAAGAGTGTATATATTTTTTTGTTGTTTTAATAAGAAACGATATTTATCGATATATCGGAACAGATCAGTTCTATTCAACGCACAATAGTGATCATCAGTTTAGTCAACACTAAAACCACAGTATAAGTATATCCAGTCACTTAGGCTCAGTACGTCAGTACCTCGCTCCAAGCATGGATATAACTAGAAGTACATTACATGCAGAAACCCCTCGCCGTTTTAATTTTTCCTACTTTGCGAAAGTAAAAGTTAATTCTTTGTTACAAGATGCATTCTTAGTCCAGCTCTACGCTTAGATAATAAATGACAATGACTTCTGCCAGCATTGGTACCTGTACTTCTCCACTTGCTTGATCTTGTATTACCAGGCATTCTTCTTGATTATCTTCCGCACGTATCCATCTTCCTTCCATCTATCCTTCTTGATTATCTTCCGCACGTATCCATCGTAACACTTTCCGTTTTCCCAGATGATTTGTGATTTACAGTAAAGTTAAATTGCTTAAAAATTGCTTTTCAGATTGATAGAAACAAATTTGTAAACTTAAAATTGAATGAGGTCGAGCAGGATATGAGGAGTTATTAAGGCAGAGGTGGCCTAAAGAGATGAAGCCGAAGGCTTAGGCAGATAGCACAAACCGATCATATCCTGCGAGAACTGAATTCAAAAATTATTTTATTATTTTTGAAAATATTTTAAACTTAGTTTAAATCCTTGCTTTCTAAGTAAGAAAACACAAGCTGCTAATAATGGAACAGCATAAAATTGTAGCGTTACGTCATATCTGGTTTCAATATACGACGAAACGAGTCATAATGTCGTATATTTATTTTCAACCCCAAATTTGGGCAACTACCAAGCGAACATGACGATTTCACCTTTAGCTCTTAACCAATCAAAACTCCTAAAATATTTTCAATAAATAATAAATCAAAATATATCAATTTATCTAATCACGACGTTCCTACTCACCAGTCCAACCTCGAAATTTGATGACGTCAGCAAAAAGGTCGAACGTCCAACCCAAACCGACACATAAAGGCAGATGACTTCTGCATCTTAGAATTAGTAACCCTCGCCCCGGCGTTCGCGCCGCTTGCTCGGGGAGAATATAAATTTAAATGTTTTATCAATGCGAAAAACTGAAGAGTCTAAAGTAATGGGGAAAATTATAAAATGCGAAAGAATCCTTTGCTGAAAACTTGAAATAGTAGCCGAAAGCCTGTATGGACGTATGCATAGTTTGTCAGTTTTTCATAGCATTTTGGAAAATGTTAATCAAATTAGTTTAGATGACAGGAATCTTTGTTGAGGACTGCTCATATACAAACAAGACATCCTGATTTAAAAAAGTCTCCATTTCAAAAAGTTATTGGAAATGTTAGTAAAAGAAAAGTTGCGGTAATTTAGTACTCCCGTAGTTTTATTTTGATCTCAAGTTATAAACAAAATGATTTAACATAAACTAAATCAAGCAAACTCTTCTCGTCAATTCTAATATGAAACAATGCATGAAACAATATATATAGCCACAAATAGCAATATATTCTTCATTTCCTCTAGTGTCTTGGGGAAGATTTTCAATTCTGTTCAGTGCAGTTTCAACCCAGTAGTTGTATTATTGGACCAAGAGAACGGAAGAATTTTGCTGTATCATTTACCAGCTCCAAAGAAGGACCTCTACAAGATATTGCTGCTGTATGTGAAGCGGAGGGAATGGAGAAGTTAATATATTTATCGTTTACCGGAACAGTGCGTGGCTTGGAGGTCATGTGTAGAACAGAAACTTGTCACACACAAGATCAGACGTGAGTGTAAAGTACAGTGTTTACCTCCGAGTCAGATGAAGTTTAGCAAAAAATTTAAGTTTAGTTATGGCAAGATATTTTATTGTATGGTATATTGTGTTTAGTATTCTGAGTAGTACAAAAGACCTTTCATGACAAAGTTTACAATAGCGGTGAACCCCGGCTCACGGATGAACTCGCAGCTTGAGATTTCAAGAGTGATGAATGTATACTTATAACGTTATATTTCTTTTGCAGAGATATTCCCGAAGAGAAACATGAACGACGTCTTACTTTAAACTATGGGAAAACCCGTCTTTGCGAAACTCCAAAAGCTTTGCTAATCCTCACGAATAAAACAGCAATAGCTACAAAGTTCAGCGTTGCAGTGGAACATTTTTGTGCTGCCAGAACACCTACTCCACCAACAGGTAAATTGACATAGTTCTAATACGATACTCAAAGAGATTGTGTATTACTGCCGCCGTGAGTTAGTTATATGAACTGTTAGGTATTGCCATACTTTTCTTCACCAACTTTCAGTTTAAGATTGCGTCCCCCTGGAGTGACTCATTAGGAGTGTATTTATACCGACGTACTTAGTATATTATACTGTAGACCGATTGCCATCGTGTTCCGCAACCTGAATCGGATGAGTGAAATGGTTAGAGTAGAGGACCTATACAGTTATAGGCATGTTGTACACTCTCCCTTCAAAACGTCAGTAAGTTAACTTATTGTTTTATTGTTCAATACATTTTAAAGATGTTTTATTGTTTGTGTTTTTTCTAGAAGGCTCAGCAAAACGCAATGTTCGGTATGTTTATCAGTTAATTGTTTTTACTTCATCCTAACCCCAGAAATGTACCCTGCTGTGTGTTATGGTTTATATCGAATGACCTGTGATTTTTGCACACATTTTTTTGTGTGCAAACATTACAGATCATTAGAAATATAACTACAGATTTTCATAATGCGAGAACTTCAGCTTAGTATATGGATTTTCATTCATGCTTTTGCTTGAAAATATCGTCAACTGGAAATTTATTTTAAAGACATATGGGTCTGAATCTGTCTGGTTTCTTTCGTCTTTAATCACCAAACACAAGGATCAAAACAACAAAGAGATGTGCACATTACATGCTGACAAGTTTTTAATGGCTTGTTTAGAACTTGCTAGATATTGTTTAGCTCAATAGGCAAGCTGCTCCAACAGCTTCTCAACAAGTTGTGAGTGACAACTTTGAATTAACTTAACAAAACAATAACGCTGTCACAACACGGTGACAAGCTCGCTACGACTGTTACGAACACATCTTGTTGGCAAGTTGTTCACAAACTGCGAGTTCTTTAAGCCTGTGTAAGGTTGATTTCGTTAAGAATATGTAATCATTACAAACGCCAGAACGTGTTATTAAGACATGGCTAAGTAAGAGAAAGTTGCGATTATTTTAAAGTATTTTTTCTCTTTAGCGGACATAGTATATTGGGAAAGAGTCCAAACATTGCTGATCCTTTAAGTAAAACACCGTCGAAAGCACAAGCAGGTGAAGTATTTGAATACCACCCGCACGATTGTACATTTGCTACCAGGTACCCGATTGGATCAAATTAAGAACTATAAGCCCGCTCTCCACCTCAACCGTATCGTAGCAAAACACTTTGTATTTTCCTGTGTCTATGCATGTCATTGGCTCTATAGACTATCCAGAAAACAATAAAATACGAGATCCATGTTTAGACAAATGCGAGCATTTCGCATGAATTAACTCGTTCGTAGTAAATAAAGATGAACTAGGTTTGGCAAGGAAAATTTCCGTATACAATGCAAACGATCTTATAGCAGCCTGCTTGAAATTAATTTAGTTGTCTTGTTATTTTGTATAGATTACTGTCGTTCATTGCTTCGAGATGGTCGTGGTGTAGCGTTTGTGTGTCGACCATCGTGTGGGGAAATGCTCCCTTTTCAAGAATGTGTCATTGAAGTGACAGCTTACACTGACATGTGGGGAGAATATTCAGATAACCTCGTCTGCAAGGCATGTACTGATTTATTAATGTATTTACTGATAATATTTAGGAAAATGCGCGTGAGATAAAGTACGTGTTTTATATATTACTGCATGTGGTGTGCCCATGCTGAAATGGCTGCATGATTAAAAATATCACCATGCTAAATTGTGTCTGGTTAAAAAAACCGTGATGAAAATCAAGTAATTTAAATTATATATTACTCTTCTTAATGAACTTTTTACTGACTGATAACTATACATCTAGCAATAGTTAGCCTTTCTACGACATATAATATTACGATTTAGTATAATTTCTTTAGTAAATAATGGTTTTCGAGCATTTTGATTGGTTGCCTGATGGTAAATATGAGGCATTATTTACTGGTTGCATTTTTTTCAAAGTGACCGCCATTTAAAGTCGTTTTGATGTTTTATACTTTTGCCAAAATTAACAAATGGAGAAAATTGTATTATTACAAAGTCAAAAAATATACCTAAACTTTCATGTTAAACTATCTTAAGGTAATAGATCGTTTGCAAATAACATGTTAAATACTTTATTCACTATTTAAAAGTTACAAATAAACTTTAGTCTTTACTTGTCTTTTTGTCTTTAGTCTTAACCCGAAGTAAACTGTATTCATAAAAGAAGTGCATTTTATACATGTTTTACTAAAGAAATTATGCTAAAACAATTATTCGCCTCAGGCTCAATGATTATGGTAAATATTTGCCTCGACTTCGTCTCGGTAAATATTCACCAATAAGCATTTCGCATTCGGCGAATAATTGTTAAATATGACGATATCATTTCAGTATCAATTCATCAATGACATATATAGTCCTGCAGATAAAGGGAAAAAGATAAAGACTTACCTTCTCATGGGATAATTCCATTTTGGCTTTTACTTGTATCTTTAGGGCCAACAAATGCATTTCGAGATGTTGAACGCGTTCAAATTACTTGTGGACTCCTCCTTCAAATTACTTCAAATTACGTGGGTTTCTTTCAATATTCCTAAAACATCTTATACTGGTTTTTCAGCTTAGTAGAACAGAAAATAACTTACATAATCGGAAAGTTCATAAAAAAACTACATAGAAGACAATTAAACAACATGGTTGATTTTTCAAGTTCTTTCTGAATTAAAACGTATATTCAGATTAGTTCCCAGGAATTTCGCGACATTTTATCTTTTTGTACACTTTGAACAGCAATAAAAACCGCTTGAAAAATCAAGTTAAATATTTTTACTTGTCGTATATCTAGTTTTTTTTATGAAATTTCTGATGACTTAGGTTATTTTTTTAAAAAATTAACATGAAATTTCACCTTTTCACGACAGAGTTCTATAGGGATAAAGAAGAAAATGTGTGGGCAGGAGCACACAAGCAATTAGAGTATGACCAACATCCAGAAATGCGCTTGATACGTCTAAAAGTACACGAAAAAGCCTAATTTGAATTGTCCCAAAAATGCCGTAACTTTTTTCCTTCGATCTGCCGCACTAATGTGCTTTACGTTGTCATTACTGCAGTTTTTCTCTAATTTCTCTGTTAACTAACATTCTATTTATAGATTGATGGACTGGAAGACAGATATATTCCAGTATCTTTGAATGTTGAAGGCTGTCCTCTTAACTTCCAAATGTCGAGGGAAATATCACCAGTGGTTAGGTATTAATTACAACTAGTGCTATTAGTGCTTTCCAAGAATATGAAATCAACCATATTTGCGGATTATTTACACTATAGTTACGTGTGCCCTTCACTTGACCACTTCTTGTCAAATACTGCTGCCTGTCTCTCTGCTCCCACCATTTTCTTGATCTCCACGTTTCAGCATGCCTCGCGCTTCCAGGTCGCCTTCGACGCAGAGTATACAGAGGTTCAACTTCTCATTAATTATGCGTACCCCTTGAAAATAGTCATCATGGATATTAAAAATGGCCAGGGGGAGGGGGCCTCTTCTTAGCACACTGGCTAAGTTATGAGAAGTTGGATTTCTTCCTTAGGGACCAAAGTCTCAGCGGTCACTCAGTGGTTTATAGGGCCTTGCTTCAGGCTAATACACTCGCACCTCCATGCAAGTACTTTCTGGTACATTGTCGTTTCGAATACGGTATTGCTGTCCATGTTTTAGTATCCTCCTTAAACATCCGGTTTGAAATTTGAAAATGTTTTATAGTTTTCTTGGACTAACATGAGAAAGTTATATTTGACGTATTTGTATTTTTATACTGTATAATGATACAAAGGATTGATAATTCTCCTACATCTTCATCAATATTGGCAAGAGAGAGTAACTCGCTCATGTTGATCTAAGGAAATGTCGGAAGAGTTAAGAAATTGGGTGTGGTCATGGGGAAAAGACGTGGTTTAAGCGTGGCTCGGACATAACTCTCTGAAATCATAACTCTCCGAGATAACTCGCCGTTGTGATACCCTCTAAACTGTATCTGACACTCAGTTTGTGTTTTCACCAGGTTTGGTTCTCATGTTTCTGGAGCTCCACCTGTTGAGCGTGTTCTTCGAGTAAATAACACCAGCCCCTGTGGTAAGCGCATTTCCATCGCTGAAGTAGAATGACATTCGGAATTATAGCCATAATACCTTTTTATTTACACAGGGCGACCCCTTCAGTGATCACTGTTATCCATGGGGGGGGGGCCCAGTACAATGCAAGGTAAATATGGCATTAGCATGTGAACTGAAGATGGGGACATAAATGAAATTCAAAAATTTCACAGTTTCTTGAAAAAAACCCGGGAGTATTATGAAACTGCAAGTCTTTTTTCAGGCAACCATTTTTTTTGAAAATCACAAAAATCTCACACTACAAAAAAGGGTTTACACTACACAATTTTGTATTCCATTTTTACGTGTTGTGTGCACACATTAAATGCCTCTAAATATTAACTGTGAATTGGAACAAATACTTAATGTATAAAGTTTGAGAAAAAATCAATCCTAGAAAATTTTATCTCTTATTTGCACGTGCGTTTGAATTTAACTTGGAATGCGAGAGTCATACCAATGGAAGCCTAAAACAAATTCTACTAGGTCTCTGCAGTAGTTTTAGGTACATTAAAAACATATCTGCACAAGGTGAAATTATGAAAAATCAAGCATGAAAACAGCACATTTGTGTTCTGCTATAGATATTCGTCTTGATTGGGAAGTGTACAATATTGATAAGGATGATGAACAGTTGATTGATCTTATTATTGATATCGGTGTTCCACATCCCAAGATAGTACAGGGCAAGGAGATGGTACCTGCCAGAATGACCAGTGATCTTCCTTTAATTACTGTTGATGTTCGTCAGCATATTGGTAGACTGGAAAACGTGCCATTCAGTATCAAACAAAGTCAGCAGGTAAGATCTCATATTATAATATTACACATAGGATTACACATGTAAAACCTGAACGCTCATTGATTGAAAGTCATGTTCAATTCTATGTCAAAACGGAAAATTTCCCGTTGCTCTTTTGTTGAAATAATTTTATATTTTTTGGGCAATATTTTAGAAAAATATGAAACACTTCTTCCGTATTTATATATTGATATGATTTTCTCGTTTTTCTAATTTCCAATCATTTATAATTTATTATTTCTTAAACATCAAAATGTTTGCAAACTTCCTGACTGGATGTTAACCTTGTGCCTGAAATGTATTTGGAAGTGAACTTTCTAGCTGTAAACGTGAGAAACTGTTGCGAGAGAAGATTATTCACAATAAGCATTAAAATAGTGCAGTGATTGATTCATTTTAGTTAAGATTGCGCATGAATTGCATGACGCCTTAAGCGTATTTGCCATTTGGTCGTAACTGTTGTGGCAAAGTCATTCTCGACGATGTGATATAGTTTAATTAGATCTACCTTTTCTTTTGTCAGCTGTATTCAAATTCAGTAGCAATGTTAAGTGTACTGGTAGATCGGCGTTTATACTCTATCACATCGGTCACTTCGATATAATTACGACTGATCATGACTAAACCAAGCTTTTTACGCATTTTTTTAATTTTCTTTATTTTTTTACGTTTTTAGTAAAAGTTTCCAATCTTTTACCTCTATAGTGTGGCGTGGAAGTTGCTTATAAAAGCATTTAATTTTACGTCTAAAATGGAATGTATTATCTTGCAAGAAGCAGATACAACTATTTTTCAATGTAGCAGTTTCAAGGCAACAAACACGATTTGTATTGACTTTACAAAAAATGTTGGAAACTGCAACAAAGCTAGATTGACAAACAAATTTTTTATTTGGCTTAACACACGTGAATTGAAGATTCAATTTAAAAAGAAAAAGAAGAAAATTTGTTAATTTAAAAAGACGCTGTTAATTAGTTGTTAATAGTTGGGTTCGTAAATTTTATATAAGTTTTCTTCTAACGTTTCATCTTTTTTGTTCCCTGCACAGATTGTTCCAGCAAGAAAACATTCTGATCTCAGAGTATTTTTCAATCCTTTTTCAAATACGACAAGCGATGTACATTGTTCCTCATTCTCTCTTGGCTTCATCAGTTTGGATAACATCGTAAGTCGATGAGATATATTAAGATTATATAATATTATAAGATATATTGTGCCTGAGTGCTCACCAACTAATGTGTATACAAGTTCTGGTTTGAAACGTGGACATTAACCTTATTGTGTCCAATACAGGATGTATCAAAAAAGTTTACAGTTAGAAAAAGTCTGTTAATGCAAAGCATAAACATACTCCATAATCTTGTCGTACTTACTTAAAGTTGCTTTTCAGTAATCCACCTTTGTGCACAAGGCATTTTTAAAGTGACTTTTGATAAAAGAATTGGGTCAAAAGAAACATTTTTTATTGTTCTCGACGGAACTAAACTACCTAGAATTAGAATATTTTATTAAACGCATTGAACGCTGTCTGCTCAGCAGACGTTTTCCAACTTGATACATCCTGTATAAGCAATTAAAACACTCATTAATTATCCATGAGGAAAACACAAACTAAATCTCAAAGAAGTTGTTTTATGCGCTGATACATTGCTAATTAGCGTGAGACTTTAGATAAAGGTACATGTGTTTTTAGATAAAGTACATGCGGTATATCGTGTTTTAAGGTAGGCGCCTCGCGTTTTATATCATATAAAACACTCCTACTCTTGTTTTAAATACAGCATATAATTATGATATGCAAATAATACTGATGCAGTAGCATACAGTTCCAGCTACAACGTAAATATTTTTAGAAAAAAATCCTTGAAAACTTTTTTCTAATGCTGAATAGTATGAGTCTATCATATCCTTCAATGTGAGCATGCGCTAATGTCAATGATCGGAAATTTAGTTTGCCCTAGTCATCACCAAAACGCGGCTGAAAATGGTTGAAAGTAGCAAATAATAAACTGGTGCCATTGTCTCCGGGTTTTTGTTACTTGAATTTGCTGGTGTGCTGTCCGATGTAATTATAAGACCATTGTCACCATGGTATATACGAGAGCAACTTCTGGCCTCTAGAGTAGAAAAATTACCTGTGTGTGGGGGTATTGGGGAGATACGTGGGTGCTTTGTTGTATCTGGAATGTCATGGTTTGGAGTGGTTGTTGATTGAAAGGTAGTTGGTTGTTCGGTAGTCGTTGGAGTACAGTTAAAATTATCCCAAAATACTATAACACCATCATCTGTACAATTCGCGCCATAACACCACTTTAAATCTGCATCAAATCCTTTTTCTATTACCTCACCTGGGTTATAAAAGCTGCCGTCGACTTTACACCCAAACGGTCGCGCGGTTGTTGTGAGTGGTGAGAAGGTAGGCGATGGTGAGTTGGTTCCTGATGTGGTAGATTTTAATAACGTAGAGCTTGGTGTGTTAGTTACTGGTGTGGTAGATTTTGGTGAGGTAGGCGGTGGTGTATTGGTTTCTGGTGTGGTAGATTTTGGTTTTGTCAATTGTGTTGTGGTAGGAGAGCTGGTAGTACTACAGTTGATGTTATCCCAAGGCACTACATCACCGTTATGACTGCAATATAAACCATAACAGCATCCTTGCCCGTCTGTTCCTTCGTTAAAGCGCTCTCCGACTGAATAAAACTGGCCTTGGAACTCACATCCTTTTGTCGCAAGTTGGGTGTGATTGGTCAGAGGTTTGGCATGAAGCGAGGAAAGTAGAGTTGTGAGATGTATTAAAGTTCTCAACATTCCTAAAACGAAATGATGCCGTAATGATGCCTAGATTGTGATGATGTGTGTAAAAGATGTTTGCATGCTTAATTTATAACAGTTCAATATCTCATACTTACTAGCAAAACGGCATTTTAGCGGCTAACATGCATCTAATATGAATATCTCTTGTTGGTCGCAGCAAGATTTTTCGACAAACATTGACTGTATGAATGTAAAATAATGAAAGTGTTCTTTATTTAAAGATAAATTTCTCCTTTGCTCATAAACATTTTGCACAATAAGAAGTCCTTGAGGATTTTTCGCATTTTTGACATAAGTTGTGGTCAGGGTTACCTAGCAATATTAAAGATCATGTATGAAAGACATATATAAGAAAGACTATTATAAGCTAGAGCGCATATTTCAGTAAGCATGCAGTTAGTTCATTGATCACATTAAAGAGTCTTTATTCTAATAAAAGGACTAAAGAGAAGTGAGCACTGAGGTGTATATTGATGTTTTCCTAGGAGGAGTTAGAGAATCGTCATGTAAAACGATGTACTGGAAGAGATAAAGAACCGTTTAGACTGAATATGACTGCATCTATAAAACCTGCAATGTAAGTGTTCAGTGAGTCAGTAATGAGCAGGGCATTTTTGAAGAGTTTGGATTGAGAGGCATCCCCCCTGTTAAATATACAAGTAAGAGATAAAAGCATGTTTTGTGCACCCAAATAACAATTTTACAATTTTTTCACTAGTGATATCAATACTGGGGCAATTACACCCCTGTTATTGCTTAACGGGGGGTGATGCCTCTCTGAGCAATCTCTTAATAATGCCCTGGTAATGAGAGAAATATTGCAATGAAAACTGTAAGATATTGTCAATGTGTTTTACTGGTTACGGACGTGCAAGTACTATAATCGTGTACTGATTAGCTTCTGTATAAATGCATCGCCACTGCATTCAATACTCTCGTTATGTTTTAAAACTTCCCATCGGGAACAAGTGCGTAAAGAAAACATGAGTCTTTTAGCTTTGAGCAAATACTCAAAGATGAACGGGGATGAGCGCAGAGTGCGATTAAATACCTTAACTAATTGCCTACCATTAAATTTAATTCCCTGCAGGGTAGCACAATAACAAATTATAGCAGAGATGAAAAATGCTGTATATCTTGTGCTACACCTTTTTACTCGTGCTTTTGTTACACGTGAAAAGCAGTGGCGGATCCAGGGTAAGTCAAAATAAATTGTAGCAGCTCAATTTTAAATTCAAAATAACTTTATAACAATGTCATAGGTTATGAATTTCAAAAGAATAAAAATAACCAATGAAGTTGTTTTGAAGGTATTTTAAAATGTAAATATATCCTAGAATGAGCTGTGGTAATCTATTTTGACTTACGCTAAATCCGCCACTGGTGAAAAGAAATCTGTGACCTTCACGGTTAACATTTTACTTCTTCATAAAATAGTTTGTCGGTGACTGCGGATGATGAAGGCACGCTCTTCAAGACAAGTGCAAGTGATTTGCTTAAAATGTCGGATGGTATAATATTTGAGGTAAGATTTGTTACATCGTTCTTCGCTTTAACTGTCTTTAGATACATACCAGTGACTTTATAACCAGCCAGGGTAAAATCAACAAACTGTGCCTGGTATGAGAATTTCAGTCATCAGGTTTAAAAAAGTGTAAGTGGAAATTGAGGGAGCTACAGCTAACTCGTAAGACTGTCACAAAATTTTAAATTTTATTTTCCGCGCATTTTGACTAAGTGATGCCAAAGATGGTAAAATTATTTTGACCTTACGAAAGTCGGTTGTTCAATGCTAGTCCACCATCGGTAAAGTTTAAGTCTCTCTTTTATTTTTTGTATTTCTATCCGTCCGCTTATTTCAAAACGTCATTAGAAATACTTTCACAAACGGCGGGACTTAGGAGACTTTTCATGCATTTGCGCTCGTCTACATCAGTACCTGTATATTATAAACTTATTAAATTAGCTAAACTAATCACATTTTGTCTGATCTTAATATTTTTCCTTAGACAATGAAAGAAGTTCAAAAGACCTGTTATTATACCTTATGCAATACAAGTCAAGCCACAGTTTCTTTCCGTCTGCTTGTTGAGAAACCATTCAATATCGTGGATATCAGCGCTCCACCTTCTGCTTGTAGTAGAGATGAGGGTAAAAAGATGGCTGCCAAAATGATATCGTTAAAACCAAGAAAAAACGTTCAGGTCTAATTTGAAATACTTTTAATAATAATTTTTTTGTATAGAACTTTTTACACTGCTCTAAACTTTCTTTCGTATTAACCAATATTATTATGGTATGACTTCTTCTATTTTTTCTGTATTGCCTGTAATTTTTCCGCATGTTCCGATCTTTTCACAGCCTGTCTTTGAAAGCCCTTCCTTAATCTCTTTATACTACCTGTGCCACTGTATTCAGCCCTCACATTAATTGCATCATCTCTCTAAAGTATGCATTTTTTTGCAACTCGCTTAATTCCTTTGTACCTTTGTGTTACATTCAACCTTCCTCTTTGCATCTTTTTCCCATTGTCTATGCAGTTTACATGTTTTCCTCCATATCTCTATGTATCTTTTTTGTATTGTTTACCAACAAACAAATTATACGCTAACAACGTTTATTTCGTTGCTGCCCAATTTACAGCATTCGATTATATTCACATAGTTGTATATCTAACCACACTGTTGCATGTGCATTGTTGGGATTCCAGCTACGAATGTTTGCGGGTCTTTGTCACCGCATGGCTTTCATTTTTTCTTCTAAATACGTGTCCTCCCTCCCGCACAATCCCAATCTTATTATATTCTTTCATCTTCCTTGCAGTATCTACAACTTTACATCTTTCTCATTTTGTTCTTTCGATTTAAACCTTTAGATTGCTGTTGGATTTTGTCTTTCGCACGAGATGTTATCGGATGAAAGTCAACCAGACGACATTATTCAGTCAAAAGAAAATGGAGTATTGCCAATGGTTGAAGTAAAGAAAAACCTCCAGATTTTGTTCTCTAATCAAACCTCACAGGTATAGTCATCTCTATAAAGCTCTCCTCCAATAACATTTTACCACCTTCTTATACTGGTCCATATGTCCATGCGTGGGATTTTTTTTAAAAAACGTGTAGTATGCACGCTGTTATTGGCCAATATTGATCAGGCAATCGAAACACGGAAATAATTACAGTGTTGTTATTTTACAGAACAAATATACCTAATTAGTTCTTTGTTTGGATGGCCTGATCGTAATACTTTAGGATTCAAGCTTTTTTAATTAAACTCTCGCAGCATCTCAAGCGTGTTTTGATCAGACCATCCAAACACAGAACGCGTTGGGTATTTGTGTAATGTTACGCATATCTTGGTATTACTATTTGTTCTTCAATTTATGATGTTGATAATGGTCAAATTTAATTATTACTCGCTAAAATATATCAAATGTTCAAGACAAACCACGTAATTTCGATCCACGTAATTTTATCTAGGTTTTTAGACTCATTGCTGTCGAACACAGCAAATTAACGAACTATTCTCGAAAAGATTGTTTATTTCCCAAGTCCAGTGATGCATGTTGCATTGTTACGCTAATAAATTCAGTTGGCAAACGAAGTAATAGAATCTCGCACCCAATTAGCAACTTTCAATTGATGAGATAATAAATAGCGTACGGTTTGTGTTTTCATTCGGTCACGACTAGATCTCGCTGAACTAAACTTGAATGCTGTTCGAAAGAGCAGGAAAGAGGTAATTTTTTGCACGAAACCCACCTGGCGGGGTATCTAACAATTTACTGAATAATAATTTAAAAATCTGTAGTATGGTAATTTCATGAAAATTGATTTATGGTGTTCTCATTATTTCTCCATGCTTTTTTCTGGTTCTGCTTCAATACCTGAAGCGGTATATCCCAATATTTCCCAACCTTGTGATACTTACTCCCTACTTCAATTTATTTCAGACGCTGCCACTCAACGCTACAGTTTCACTGCCTCATATTTTGCTCTCTAAGGAGAAAATTGATTTTGGCGTAAGTCTCGTTGGCCGTATCAAAGAAATGAACGTAAAATTGACAAATTTTGGAAAGTCTTCTAGCTGTTGGTTTGTGGAAAAAGGTAAGGATGGAGGCATAAAAAATGTATAATCACTAGAAATTGTATTATATGCGTGGTATGAAATACATATAATTAAATTTGTATGCAACAACTAGATTACGAGATTTTTATCGAAAATTAGTAATCTAATTGCTTTTGTAGAATCAGAGATCAAGCATATAATATTACACATAAGAAATTTTTTGAGCCATTTTTTGTGCTGCCTTCTATTAAACTTCTAGGATAATTGTGTGTGGCCGCATTTTGTAGAAGCCTGCTAAGGCCTGGTTTTCATATATCGCAATTCGTCGCTGATGTATTGTGGGAGATCACTAAAGGAGAAAATGATTTCAGAAACAAAAAGATTTTATCCATCACTGATAACCGGCAGTAAAACCACAAGGACATCGCCGATGAATTACGATATATGAAAACCATGCCTAAAGTAATTCTATGTTCTAATTCTATACCTAATAAACACATTTAGTTGTTGTCTTTCTGAATCAAGAATGATCTATGTTTATGATTCGTTCTTTAGAAATATAATTTCTTTAGTTCATAGTCTTTTTTCTTGATCAGCCCAATGCAGCTCTTGTTTTTTGGTACAATAAGTGGCGGCCCTCTACATGTATGGAACACTCTAAATAAGAGCACAATCTATTCTGTTTGAAGTAACACTATTTTACATGCAATTGCGATTTTTTTAATATTTCAGATCCACGTTACCCTGCAGAAAGTCGCGAAGTATTTAATGTTGAACCGTCAAGTGGTTTTCTCGAAGGACATATCTCTAACATAAGCAACAATGATGCTTTACTTAAGCTGACGTTTGTTGCAAGGTAGGGTCTTGTTCGCATGTAACATGCAGTTAGCTGGGCAAACGTCTTAGGGCTAGTGTTAGGGTTGTGGATAATGCTAGGGGTAAGATTAGAGTTAGGTCAATGGTTATGGGTCATGGTTCGAGTTATTAGTTAGTTAGGGTTCGTCTTAGGGGTTAATAGAAAGCTTAAGCAAGCAACGTTTTTGACAACATGGACGTCATGAAGACGAAAAGCAGAACTGTGATTGGTCACAAATGTTATATTTATTTCCGGTCAACGTTAGTGTGGTCAAAAACTTCACTTGCTTAAGTTCTCTAATGTTGGGTTAGAGTAACGGTTAGGGTTGCAAAATTGTTTGGGTTGTTTTAGCGTAAGGGATAGGTTGAAGGATAGTTTGGAGGGTTGGGTTAGTGTTAGCTTAGTGTTATGGAAAATAAGCAATAGTTCATGAAACATATAAAGAATCGATGTGCGGATAATTATATGGCCAGGCTTTTCGGACAAACATTTCAAGCCCATGCTTTCAATTTCTGTTTTAGGAACTGTATTGATTACGAGTGTATGTTAGTTTTTAAAGGATTGCTTCAGGAACCACCTCGTTATTTATTGGTTACTGCAACTGGCTCGTTTGATGGTGGACACGAGGATTTGGTCAGCACAGCAACGCTATGATGTAACATGCGTATGGTATAGACGATAATAGCTTTTCTGGGGAATTTCAGAAATATTTATTTTAGCACCACGAAATCTCAAGGTTCAGTAAATATAATGGACCGTTTAGTTTTGTATCGTACTTCTCTCGTATAATTTGCACCCTCCATTACAGCTTAATCCCGCCTACACACACTGCATAATAGCCGTAGTAAAACCCAAGTACAGTCTGCCAGGCATGCAGTAATTTGCCAGGCGGAAAACGGATTCTTATAATAAATGAAGCCATCAAAACTGTAAGATTTCAAAGGAATATTATGTACACTAAGGACTAAATAATGTAGAAGTAAATGAGAATTAATATTATTTAGTCTGAGGAGTTAACTTGAAGACAAAACGTAACTAATAATTTTTTTTTGTTATCTTGCTGTTTTGATAGCTTTATTTAAAGTTAATTTATTAACTCTCGTATTTTTTGTATAGTCTTTTTCGGTGAACGCTATAAAATGTAAATCTTGCCAGAAAATCGAACTACCTTGGAAAACTCTCAAAAGTTGTCAAGCGACTGACTGAAAAGTATTTGGAGTATTGTAATATATTATTTACTTTTGATAAGTGTTGTTGCTTCTTTTACAAATATTGTAAATATAATTTATTGGTCAGTTATGGCAGATTAGAGGCTTGCAAACGACATCGTTACATTTATTGTACACATGTATGTAAGTCTTGCTTTTCGTTGTTTTAGAAATTATTAAATATATTTTACATACCTAATAGGCGTGATAATATTGAATATATAAGTACGTTATAAATAATTTTTTAAAAAACAATATTTGTGGTTTGCCAAATCCTGAATGTGCTGGAAATTCTTACTATGACACCAACAAACTGCCGTCTATTGCTATAATATGTAGGTTCATATTATAGTACGAATAACCACCAAAGCATAAAGTGGGTATGGTCATGTGACATTGCTTACGGGTGTGACATTGGTCATGTGTGATACTGTGATTGGCATAGTTAACTTCTTCCTTGATATACATTTGGAGAATGGATATACTTCAACATAGTTTGAGGATAAACGATAAGGTTGGCGAGTAGAGATGCCGACCTCACTCCTGTTGAATGACCCAACTTCGTAAAAGTTGATCATCAAATTTTTGTAAGAGTCAACTATGAGCTATAGGGATGTTCCAAATACCGCTACCGGTAAAAACATGACGTTGGATACAAATCTCTTAAACGCATTTTCTGATGTCGTGTAAAGAATTGAAACTCCATAGCGTGAAAAATGTTGGGCCTCTACAGAAAGCCGAATGGATTTTGATTTTTCATGTCACAACAGAATAGACTAAACATATAATGGAGCAATGTTCTGACCATAGAGATTATAAATAACACTAGAGGGGACATCGAAGGTAAAATTTGGGAGCGCGGCTATTGGGGGGAAAATTCAAGTCCCAGATGTTCACTCATTCACGATGTGCCAGGCAAAAAAGTCGTTTTAGATGAGTTTTACTGCTTTTTGAAATGTTTTTCCGGTAAAAATATTGAAAATGTCATTCCAGATTGTCTAAAATAATAAAAACAATTGAAAAAGTACTATTTTGCCCACAAAACCGGCAAAACGACCCCAACAACGATGAGGAAAAAAATTCATACAGATTTCTGTTGTTGCTAAGGTGGTTGCTAAGGAAGCTTCAGCTCAGCCAATAAGCGCCTGGCCCTGCATCCGGGGCTTGAATTTGCCCCCCAAAAAACGCGTTCCCTTTTTTTTTCCATAGATATAGTAGACCTAGATTGCTGACGTATACCTAGCGCGCGTGACCCCCAATAGAAGAATCCAAGATGGCGTCGCAACCGGGCAAAAACATTAGGAATTGTATTACAAAAAACAGGTTTTTGAGCTTTTTTGACGGTTTAACTGCTGCGAATCACGTTCAACTGGACTTTTTTGAAAATAGATCACTATTGCGGAGGTTTTGAACGCAAAATGAGAAGAGTGGGCTAGATTCTTACAAAATTATCGTTCGATAAAGATTTCAAGGAGTGGACGTTTTGACCGGTTTCGTTAGTTTGCGTGGATTATTGGACTTTTAACACTTCGAATCACGATCGATCGCATATATTTTGAAAACGATGTTTATCATATATCAAATATCGTTCGTTAAAGACTTCTGGAGTAGACAACTGGTTGTTTAGTATGTTCTTGTAGTAAATCTAACTTTTTTGCAAATTATTACCTCTAGTGATTTTGATTTTGAGTGTTATTTTGATTTTTGCCTAGTATTAAATGTGAAATTGAACATCTGCGTAAAGTCCTTCAGTACAGGTACACTACAAGTTTTGCAGGAGGCAGCATGATTGACTTTAAGTTGGGATAAGCTAATAATGGACATGCAGAGTTCTGCTTTAGGCTTGCAGAGATGTCATATTTATTACAAATGAAAATTGATACCTATAGGCAGAAGTCAATATTACTTAATTATCTCTGTAGCAAGTTATATTGCTTAATTATCTCTGTAGCAATCCTAAAGAATCTCTGATTTTATAATAAACAGTTTTGCAAAAACTGTGTTTACATTCCCACACATTTACAAGCATTTATAAATGTCTTGTTAACAAGCTTCCAGGAGCTTTATAAAATTACAGCATTTCACAACTTGTTTTCATCTTTGCAACACATTTGTCACAGGCACAGCTTGTTGACAAATGGTGAGATTTTCACGTGCAGATTTCAATATTGAAATTGATTTTGAGCAAAATCAGAATCACATTGGCAACCAGCAATATGTATTTTGAACTTTATTATGCTGTACATCTATAATTTATAATACCAGACACTTTCTGAGTTTTGATGACACAAAACCTGGTCATTTAACATTTTAACAGATCTTTGCATCAAGTATATTAAATGTTAATTTGATTCATGCATGTTATCAAGCCCCATGCATGTTCACGTACACTTTAATAATATCATGAGTCTCTAAAACTATGCTTAGCTTCTCAGATTTACACAAATTATATGTATTGATACAATAATCATAAATCAATAGAAACCAATTGGAAACATGGGTTTCTTTCATACTTATTTAAATCATTTGTTTTTACATTTGTGCTACTTTGTCAGCAGATTCTACACAAACAATCATTTCCCATAAACTCATAAAAACCATAATGAACAAACAAACAAACAAACAAACAAACAAAATTCTACCTTCCAGGTGGAGGTGGATGTGCAGTCATAATAGCCGGCGTATAGCTGCTGATACTGAGGAAATTAACCCACGATATTTTTTCATAAAATTCGGCAAATGCTTTCCTTTTCACAATTAAAACATAGATAATAAACATCGTTTTCTAAATATACGCGATCGATCGTGATTCGAAGTGTTAAAAGTGCAATAATCCACGCAAACTAACGGAACCGGTCAAAACGTCCACTCCTTGGAATCTTCAGCGAACGATAATTTTGTAAGAATCTAGCCCACTCGTCTCATTTCAGGTTCAAAACCTCCGCAATAGTGATTTATTTTCAAAAAAGTCCAGTTGAACGTGAGTCGCAGCAGTTAAACGATCAAAAAAGCCCAAAAACCTGTTTTTCGTAATACTATTCCTAGTTTTTTTGCCCGGTTGCAACGCCATCTTGGATTCTTCTATTGGGGGTCACGCGCGCTAGGTATACGTCAGCAATCTAGGTCTACTGTATCTATGTTTTTTTCATTGAAAAAGATTACGATGCCTCCTCTAGTGTTATTTATAATCTCTATGGTTCTGACAACATATACTCGTAATGGGAAACAGTGTTGTCCAAGAACTCTACCATCTGTTTCCGAAGTCCGACTTTTTGTCTGGACCGGTATCCTGTTCTATCGGCGACCACATTTGAGAGCAATAGGTTAGCTGACGTCTGATTAGTGTCTTATATAGAGCAGTACGGATTCTAGGATAGGGAATGTCAGTAGATGATCGTCTTTCGAATCCCAGCGTTTTATTAGCTTTTTTGCATCTGGTAGATACATGTACATCCCACTTTAAATGAGGGGGTGATCAGAACTCCAAGATCTTAATTTTGCCCATTGGTGTTGGTTATAGGATTGTTCATATGAGACTCTATAGAATTCACATTCCTGGTCACCTTGAGGACTCCACATTTCGATTGAATCAGTTCCATTCGCCATTCTCGACACCACTGCTCTACTCTATCAAGGTCACTCTGAAGACAACTCACGTCCTCGGCAGATCTTATAGCACGATAACATTTCGTGTCATCAGCGTACAGAGCTACCGATAGTACTACCGATGATCTATTGGACATCTGAGGAAGGTCATTCACATAGATAAGGAACAATAGTGGTCCAATTATAAATCCTTGGGGGGACGCCAGAAAAAACAGGCAGCTCTTGCGAAGTCTTACCATGGACAACTACCCTTTGGCGACGATCTTTGAGATAACTTCGAAACCATTCCAGTAAGTTTCCGCCAACACCGAAATTGCTTGATTTCTTCAGCATTAGTTGATGATCAACTCTGTCGAATGCCTTTGAGAAATCTAAATAGAGCATATCAGTCTGTATACGTTTGTCCAACAATTCGCCTATTTCATGCAGAACGTGCAGCAGTTGCGATGTTGTTGACTTTCCTTTCAGAAATCCAAACTGAAGGTGGTGAGGGTGAGACATGATCAATTAGTCTGTTGTAAAGGCAACGCTAAGAACTTTTGACACAGTACCAAGCAGAGAAATTGGTCTGTAATTTGTCACTTCTTTAACTGGTCCTCCTTTTGGGATGGGTACACTTTTGGAAATTTTCCATGCCGCAGGTATTTTTCCGAGCTTTAAACTTTTGTTGAAGAGGTTACTGAGAGATTATGATATATACGGAGCACAGTATTTTAGTAACGCAGCTGGAATGTATTGTCAGGACCAGTTGCTTTGCTGATATCCAGTGAAAGAAGTACGTATCTACTTATTCATTTGGTGTAATATCAATATCGCTGATTGTTTTAATGAAGTCCATGTTGTTTGGAAGATGATCTTCGTATTCTTCCTTGGAGAGCGGAGTCTTAAACATCGAGTAGAAATAATTGTTGAGAAGTTTCGCAATTTCGTTTGGATTATCAGCAGTAACGGTGGTTTTATTACGAGACCAAATCATTTTGTTCGGTGCATTGGAAGTTTTTGAAACGGACCTCAATGCTGACCAAAATTTCTTGGTATTCGATTGCACCAACTCTGGCAGCGACTGGAAAAACTCCTTCCGTTTCCTTTTGATCAATGCCTTGCACGAACGACGTAGATCTCGAAATTTCTCCCAATGGCTTAGGCGACCGCTTTTCTTTGCCTTACGTCTAGATGTTTCTTTTTTCTTCATCAGATGTCGGATCTCGCGATCAAACCATGGTGGTGAGCCGCGTCTTCTCACGACTTTGGTTGGAATATGACGCGAAACAACTTCCAAGAAACGATCGCTCCAATTTCACCATTCCAGATCAATGTCGTCGTTGGTCAATCTGGTCGAACAACTGTCTGTGTTCACGCTATTGTCTTGATGATGATTTAATGTCTCTGACACGATTTTGTATAAACCTTCCCAGTTAGCCTTACTGTAATCGAAAAGTGTTTGTAAATCAACAAATTATGGTCACTACAGAGATCTCATGATTCCGGTGCCACGCAAGACACATCAGCGATAGATTCTGGTGCGTTTGTTCGAATTAGGTCTAAGATATTTCGGAATCGTATCGGGTGCATGTTCATTTGCTGAAGGAAGAAGTCGTAAACAAGTTCTCAGAAATCCTTTGAAGCAGATAATATTGGAATTCCATGTTAGATGAGGGAAATTAGAGTCTCCAGTTATGAGCATTTTTTGATAGTTATCCGCCACTTGTAAAAACGAGGCAAATAAGTTGAGCCAATCTTTGAGATCACAATGAAGTGGCCAGTGGCAAACGCACACGAGACATTTCTTCTTCCTCTGTGATTCAAGTTCAATAGCGATGATTTCCATACGATCAGACCAGACACCCGAAGTAATTCTGTTATATTCAAGACCTTCACTTAACGCTAGCATTACACCCCCACCGCGTTTATCATCTGGTCGATCCTTCCTGACGATCTTGTAACCTGAAAGCACGGGTTAGGATAAAACGCGGATACGGATGCGGAATGGAGCGGATTGACGGAACGGATATGAGGATAAAACGCGGAGCGGATATGAGGATAACACGCGGATGGGTTGTTTTTTGTGCGAATTAAAGCTTAAATCTTTTTCGAAAGCATGTTATGGTACTTGATAAAACAGAATTCGCTGCCATGTTTCATCTGATTTAAATGGTTGAGGGATTACGTAGACCTGCTATCTATATTTAGATTATTCTGTCTTTAAAAAGTGAAAATATTTCTTTACAAATTAGATGCGCAGTTTCCAAAGATGATACAAATTAAAATAATGCATTCTTAACGCAAATATCGAGGGTATATTAATAAACTTAATTATTGGTCTAAAATACACAAATATATAATCGTATGTATCGGACGTATGATAATGGAGTGAAACCAACGAGTGAATAGGTAAAGTATAGTGGAACCCGTTTACTACGGTCACCAACGTGCTGAAATAATGTGGCCTTATATTAACAGGATAATATAAAGTTTCAATTATGACGTAAAAGCCATGTTAAAAAATATTTCAAAAGCACAACAACAACAACAACACCATACCACAATACCAATTACTATTACTAGATAAAGTCGTGAAAGTAATGCTAACGAAACAATATCAGGATTTGGTTACAAAAGCCTTGATTTTTTTTTCTTTGCGCATTTAACTGAAGCCTACAAGTTTTAGATGACTTTTATCAATACAGTCAATAAAATGCATTGTGTTTCAACGGGACAAAAAAATGACCATATTATCGAGGTGGCCATAAGGAGGGTTTCACTGTAATTGTACCGGATGCAGCTGCGTCCGTGAGACATCAAATATACCTCCACACTTCAGGGATAGAGATAATGTAAAAGGAAATAAAGCAAGTTGGAACTAGACCACGTTGTGAGTAGTGTTAGCTCGGCTCGTTACACGTTAACTACAAAGTTTAGTAGGAGCGAGAAAGTGGAGCAAGATATCTGATGTTGCATGATTCCCACAAACGTTAACATGTGTTTAAAGTTTGATGCTTGCTCCTATGTCAACACATGCATGAAGTGGGGTGAAAGCGTTCAGTAACATTTGTAACAACAGGGCTACCAAGTTTTTTACAATGTTGAGCAAATTCTTGCTCTTGTTTTGTTTTTGCTTTTTTTCCGAAAGTGAGATAAACACTTTATGTTTAGCAAATTGTTCCTAATCTAATTACTATTCTTAAACGCATAGCATTTTACGCGTGTTCTCAAAGTTTTATAAATAATAGCCTACAGCCTGCAGCTGTTAGTTATTTTTAACTTGCGATTTTTTTTTCACACCCTAAATTTTTGCCAATATGCGAAATTACTGCACATCAATAGATCTTCTGATATTTACTTTATAACACATGGAGCAATAAAATATCGTACTAAGCATGGGTTCAAAAATGTCCTCGCAAAAGCTTAATAATCGATTAGTCGATCGCACTAGGCAATCATCAGGCGACTGACAGATAAGTTTAATTTATTCATCGTATAGGACACTGGAAATGTATCAGGTATTGTGTTACGTTACATGACTATTGGTTATGTGTTTACAAAAAGTAAAAAGTTCTGAACGTTTATTCAGGAGGTTGTTCGCTTTGTTTCCTTTCTCGATCGATGCAACCAAGTTGCTACTAGCATTGTTGACAAGCGATACTGCTACTACAATGAGAAAAGAGTTTCCTCTTCTTGGCAAAATCTTTCAAATAATTTTATTACAATGTAAAATTTAGCTGGAAAAAATATAATAGAATGTGGCTAAAAAATAAATTTGAATCATTACTTAGTTTGGGTTGTAAATCACAAATTGAAGTTTGCAATGCTCTTTTCGAAAAGGAATGGACGTGGTACATGCGATTTGTGCATACATATGTCACGTGATTGCTTAGGAAGTAAAAAACCCATAAAAAGCCTCTTCGCCTGCCGAGAAGAAAAATGGGCTCAACGTGGTCTACTCCTCCGTTCACTAGCGCCCTACAGGTTGTACAGTGCTAAAGATTTCTGACACTCTGTGTGAGTCTTCTTTGAGATCTTTGGTACTAATGTGGCACAAGATTACTGCCTCTTAGCTGGAAAACCTTTCGCTCCGATAACTTTGGCAAAGGATTCCGTTATTGCCCTATAATACTTGATGATACTTGTAGCTCCAACACTTCGTCAGGTTGTGATAATTCGAATGGCATTTCATTTAATATCCATATTCCGTGATTCCATGGCGCTGAAATGATTTTGCCATTACTCCAGGTGGTACATATGAAACGGATTATACGGTTTTTAACCAACAGAGACTAGTCCTGAATGTTTTAAAAGTGATAAACGTTGAGCCTTCTTTCATGTGAAACTTTGGGTTTCGGCGGGGTGCGGTCATAGAGTGGCTCATGTCTCTGGAAGCATACCCCTAGAAATGCTTCCTCTCGAGTCTGCCCCCCCCCCCCACTTTTTGACGACGGATTGTCGCCCTGCGGTTTCAACTCTTCACCAAAAGTTTAAAACACTAAAATTCATCATAATCTTTCACCAACAAAACAACCTATAGTTGCTCCCTAGATTCTGAAATTTGGGATTATATTCAGGAAAGAGTCAAAGATGACAACGCTTACTAAATCAAAGCCCTGTGTGATCATGTTTCGAATTGTTTGGCTATGTTTAACAATCTTTTATGACAAGACCTTTGCAAGAAGGAAAGTCGAAGTTTGCAAGATTAATAATTCCTTCTTCTGATTGAGCTTGATATGCCATTACGTTCAGTGTCCTTGATATAGGAGTCATTTATATATGGCCTTGGGTTTAATTCCCAAGCACTGAATGGCAGTCTTTAGTTCTTTCGAGTAACGAGATAACACTGCCACTTGATGGCAGTGGGTTATCGATAACTTTGCCTAAACGGCAGACAAACACATAGTATATTCTATAAGCCTTGACTCAAAACTTCGCGATTCAGTTTGTGTCAACGAGAAAGCTTGACGTTCACCGTTTGCGTTTTATACATCACAAGTAAACTAAGTGCCTCGCAGTTTTCTTAAAAGCTGTTAAGGCTTACAGCATACACTGTGTTTGTCAAATTGGTTACAGGCGTGACATAATGTCGATTAGGCAGTGATAAAGCAGTGCCATCCGTGTTGTAAACTTGTAATTACTATGTTAGCTCTTCTAAGTTACCTCTGCGATTCATGTTTTGTATAAAATACGAACAGTGTTTCTCAGTCGTTGTTTAGCGTGTTGAGAAGATGGTTACTGGCGTGACATAACGCAAGCTGATAACGCAGTGCCATCTTGTTGCAATGTTACATCACTAGTTGAAAGAGCTAAAGACTGCCATTCAGAGTTTGGGAATCAAACCCAAGGCCATATATAAATGACTCCTATATCAAAGACACTGAACGTAATGGCATATCAAGCTCTATCAAGAAGGAAACGCCCCACGGAAAGTCAACAAAGACAACAGTCATTAATTTTGCGTTTTTCCCGACTTTCCTTCTTGAAAAGATTTCGTCATAAAATATCGTTAAACATAGTTAAACAACTTAAAACATGACCAGACAGCTTTGACTTAGTTAACGCTGTCGTCTTTGACTCATTCCCGAAAGAAAACACTAGTTTTAAGGCTTTAAAGTGTTTGCGCAACTTTGCCATCAATCCATGCTTGTACCGTAAGCTTTGGGAAGACGTCCGCCATATACATTTGGCACAGTGTAGTGGTATAGTCGGCTAAACCACTACACTGTAGTTTTACAGTGTGGTGGTTTAGTGGTGCCTCAAAGTCTTCTTATCGTTATTTCTCATCGAAAACAACTTGTCCTGTCGAACGAAGGGAAATAACGGCAAGAAGTCTTCAATACACCAACCCTACCGGTCTGTTCCCAACGGTCAAGAGAAAGAAATTTGCTTAAATACTAGTTAAAAACACTACGCAAATAACGTTTGCCTCCTTGGCCTCGCGGTACTGCCTAGTGTTTTCCTGCGCTCCACGCCCAGCTTTAATTTCAGTTTTGGGTGGATCGGGGACCGATCAACTCCAACCTCAGTTGAGCTTGAGCGGTTCCCGATCCGCCCGAAATCAAAAGTCAAACGATTCGTGCAATTCGGAAGACAGTTACCTTTACCTCTCAGCCACGGAGGGAAAGATGCTTGCCGATTAAATCACGAACGGGTCTTTCCTTGCTCATTAGCATGCAAATAATTTTTTTTTGAAAAAACGTCTCTTACAGGCGTCTTTTGGGCGAATTAACGAAGTAAACTAAAAGTAAAGAAGTAGAAGAAAGACCTGAGTTAGAAATAATGGCAAACACACCTCATTTGGGCAATACAAACTTATTTTCACCTTCGTACATAGATGATTAAACATTATACATACGGGTATTTTTTGGCATACAATGGTCATCTGACGTCATTTGCTGCTAGTTCCTCTAACACGAAGCTTCGTTAAAAATCTCTCCTCTTGCACCAAATATTTGGACACCAAAAGTCTTCAAAGTTCCACAGAAATGGCGCAGGATTCCACATAAATGGCGACGAAGACACAAAGAAGACATCTTGGGCAAATGTGAGCTAAAATGTCGAAGAAATAGGGAAAAAATTGAGAACCAACATGTCCCATCGTCGAGAAAATTCAAAATCAAAATGGCGTCAGTCTTCTTCTCCGAGCTAAAGATGCAACGAAAATTGCTTCAGTGTGGTTGGACATCAACAATATTGAATTTTTATTACACATGTAAGTAATCTCTAAATAATCTGCGTATGTATTAGTTGTTAAATGTTCTCTTGTTTGGCGAAAATTCGGTTTGCTCATCAGGTTCAAATTTTATTTTATAATTTCATAAATTTCAGTCAAATACAGTGCTATATAAGATTGAGCTTCTATTTCTCTCTCTAGCTAAGCCGTCAGGGAATTGTTCGAAATGGAACAACGATGACTTGATTAAAACAGGACCTTTTCAAGGTAAAATAATTTTTATCTTAATTCTGGATCATTTACCTCCACAACTTATTCAGGCTAAAATGTTCAGGCATTAACTTGTTTGAGGTTTTTATTCCTAAACGGCATATTTTGTTTTACATTTTAGATATTCCAGAGGTATTGTGAGACTACCACGCGACAAATTCGATGCAAAAAGTCACATCAAAAAGAATGACGTTCAAGAGGATTTAGTGGTAAGAAAACCAAATATTAGAATACACTTACTATCATTGTAAATTCTCTATTCTAGCCCCTATCCGTTAAACTTCTTTCCGCTTAACTATCTTTTCATGTACGATCAAAATGATTTTGGCAACACAAGTAATAAATCAATCGTGCTCTCGTTTCAAATCTTCCTACCCAGCAAGACCACGCCAACTGTATGGGGATTAATAGAGCATTTATGATGTGATTATTATTATGTATCGAGCGTTGTATCGAACGTTTCTTGATTATTTTTTTATAAACTTTATTGTAACTTACTTTTCCTCTTCTTTCGTTATTATTTTTCTTCAAACCCTCTTCTGTCCACTCATACACAGCAATCTATACAAAAAAACAGGAAATCCAGATTTCCAGTTCAAATTCAAAGGGAATTCCGAGTTAGGGTCAAGTGAGAACTCGTTACGTGCGAATATTGTTAACAACTAGTTTTAATTCCTTCTGCCTTCATTCCAATTACATCCTTTACTTCCTTCCCTCCTTCCTTCCTCCTTCGTGGTTACTGGAATTATCCATTCAGTTTGACAATGATATTTACATGATAACTACAGTGAAATACTTAGTTTTATTCATTTATTTTACCACCTCGTCGTCATCTAGCTATAGCAACCTTGGCTAGTTACCCGAGTTCGGTTGATAACCGATATTTTACAATTCTAACCACCCTCTCAACATTCCCAAACCGGTGTACCGTAGCCATGCGACTGAGTGTTGACTAACTCCTCGCATAAGTGTCACGAGTCTGAAGTGAGGATTGAACTCACGATCTCAGACGCGGCAGGCGCTTGCTTTGACGATTGCGCCACTTGGTGATTACTGCGTAGAATCAAACAATTCCGGACGAGAAATTTAAATTCTATCGCGTTGTATTGTGTTTCACTGTAATTTCTTTATAAAACAATTACGAAATAGTTTTCTGCCAGGAAAGCGTTATTCATGTATTTGAGATTGCCCACGCGCTTGGATTTCGTTTTTCTGAACGGAAAACCATTTGATATTTTATAAATTTCTTAAGGTATAAAAAAATGTAACCCATATTGCGGGCATTGCTAGGCGTTCGTCTCCTAACGTCCGCTGTCATATACCTTTTTCAATCTTTTTTACATATATCCTGTGTTTTAATAAATCCTATAAATAAAATTCATACTCTTCAACCACATATGAATCAACATTCAATTGTTTATTTCAATATTTTCTTCCAGTTTTTGCTTCAAAATAAAAAACAAAAAATGAAATCCGTAACGCTATTTTGTTTTGCGCTTTTTTGTCATGCCTAGGTTTTGTCCCGGTATCTTGTACCATTGACTATCCTTTGTGATATGCCACGCCTATTATGTAATTACTTAATCCTCCTCAATGCTTGTTAACGTAGTTTTCTTTGCTTATCCTGGAAAGAGTTTTTTAAACATTGTAATTATTTATTTTATCAAAGGACGTCAAGTGAAAGAGCGAGTCAATTCATTGAACAAGATGGGAAGAACTAATATTGATCCAAGACGTGAATCACTAGCTGTATCCATCAGAAATTGTCAAGATGAAAATACCATCGCAATGTACGGTTTGTCAAAGTGATTTACAATCATATTTCAGCAGTTTTGTTTTCAATATTCCAAAATATTGTCTTGTAACATCACGAATTTTCTCCTTATTTTATGATGGTTAACTGGATATGAGAGAGCTTGTTAACCAACTGGACCGGCGTGATATTCTTTAAAAGAGAGAATGCCAACCAGATGAAACCATGAACAGCATATGATGAAACTAGACCAATCGAAGCCACGACGATCCAAGGATAGAGTGAAAGTAGGTGATTAATTTTGCAAGCCTCGTACCCAGGCGCTTTTTAGTTCAATTAAAATGTCATGAGTTAATCCAGTGTCATATACGCAGATCAGTTACCCCATAATTCCTCACTAGTCATCCGCCATCTTGGATATTCGAACAGGGTGAAAAGAAATTAGCAAACATGTTTAATATCTATATTTGTATGCATATATTTTTTCTTAAATTTCGAATGGTCAATAAAATTTCATTAAGATTTAACTCATTGACGCTAAGTTTTATATAGTCTACGCTGTAGTATGCTTGCCCAAAAGGGACAAAAACATGATGCACATTATATTAGTCGACGTCGAAATTATAAAAATCAAAGTCGAAATGCTAAAATTGAAGTGGAAACTCTAAAATCGAAGTGGAAACTCTAAAATCGAAGTGGAAACACTAAAATCCAAGTCAAATTTATAAAAATCGAAGTCGAAATATTTAAATCGAAGTCAAAATATTGACATCAAAGTCGAAATATTTAAATCCATGTTGAAATATAAAAATCAAAATCGAAAGGCATGGTGGAAAAGACGGAGTACGGAGTCTCTCTGTGAAGTGTGTTTCTAGACTTGGCGGTGACTTCTAAAAAGACTCCGTGTTTTCCTCTTTATGCCCCCACAAAGTGGAAAGACGGAGTCTGTTTAAAAATCACCGCCAAGTCTAGAAACACACTTTACAGAGAGACTCCGTACTCCGCACTCCGTCTTTTCCACCATTCCTTTCGACTTTGATTTTTATATTTCGACTTCGATTTTAATATTTCGACTTTGATTTTAACATTTCAACTTCGATTTAAATATTTCGACTTCGATTTTAATAATTTCGGCCTCGATTTTTATATTTCAACATGGATTTAAATATTTCGACTTAGACTTAAATATTGCAAATTCGATCTTCATAAATTCGACTTCGATTTTAGTGTTTCCACTTCGATTTTTGCATTTCGACTTTATAATTTCGACTTCGATTGATGTGCATCATGTTTTTGTCCCTTTTGGGCAAGCATACTGTAGTGACGTCCTTCAAATAGAGATAATTATAAAACAAGATGACGGACGGTGTGTTTCTTTTCTTTCAATATTTCACAAACGAAGCAGTGTGTTGTTGTCCAGTAACTGCAAGTCTCGTGCACTTAAGTCCGAATCCAAGGCCTGCATTATCTAGTATAGTATTCATTTTCAAGTCAAGTATAAACTAAGCTACGTGCTCACGATGTCGTTTCTGAGCGTTTTCATTCCGAATTATTTAAAAAAGCTCCCGATTCGTTGACATAATTTAATGAAAACCAGCATAAACTTCGTCTAAGGACAAAAACTAAAAACTTCATACAACGAGAACTCTTATTGTTCATATCGCTTTCATTTTGACTGCTGTGAAAACGTCCGGAAACGTCAACTCGTGTGCACGTAGTCTAAGTAGGCATTGCATCCTAGGTACCCCCACATACCCACAAGTGACACCCTACAATACACGCTGTTGACCTAAAGCGTTTTAGCCGTAGCCATTCGAAAACGGGGACTATTAAAATTCTCGTACTGTATATTGATTAGAAAATTCCTTCAAAATTGTATTTGCTAAAAGTTAAATTCATTTTTTTCCAAGAAAAGGGATTTTCCTTCATTACATTGTACTACAAGTGCAAGTTCTTTAATATCGAGTCAACTGCGATTTGTTAAAAGTAAGCACACCCCTTTTTGTCGCATAAAATATCACACTACCTTCATCATAAAGCAAAAATTACGGCCTGTTTGTAAACTTTATTTGGAAATGATTGAGTCATAGCGAAAAGTTTGCATGAATACTTCAGAAAATTGTCACCGTGAAATCTTGTTACATCTCGTTTGGTACAAAAATCAGACACATTTAGAACTTCGTATTTCTTTTTAGCAATAAATTGATTTGCAATTTAATTGTAATAAACTAACGGATACAATTCTTTAATTTCGAAAGGTGATGGGGTGTGAAAAAACGCAAGAGAAAAAGACCAGCATAAACGATACTGGATGAGATGGACTCACAAATCAACAACAATCCGCCGCAAGACAGGGAAGACACGACATTGTAGACTAAGTAGTGGTAATTTATAAGTTAGTAGAAACAAGATACTAATTATTTAGAGATCAAAGAGGATTCAAGTAAATTTTATTGTTTCTCGTCGAACAAAATCATTGTTTTCCGTTGTGAAAAAAAGCAAGGAATTTAAGATTAAATTGACACTGCAAAAAAAATTGCACGAAATTTCGAAGTCTTGAAGTAATGACACTTTTCTTTTGTTTCATATTTCGAGTTCAAAACTGTAAAAATAATAACATTTGGATTGTGGTTATTTCTAAAAGCAAAACGAAATAATGTATGTCACTTGATGTGTAAGATTGAACACAAAAATCTGTTTCAACTTTCAAGAAATAATACTATGTTGGTTTAATGATACCAAGTTGGATTGGGTGGTCTATTATTATTGTAGGTATTCTATTACCATCATTAACATATAATTTTTAAAAAAACGAGTTAATAAAAACGAGTTAATTTTTTATTCTAATTTCCAGGGGAATATATTGTATCTGTACTTCTTAGTTAATTTGATTCATGCGTACATTTTGCCTATTTTTAATTCCCAAGGGAATAGAGCAAGCTTTGTTTTCATGGTGATACGTCGATTCATGGTAGAGACGTGACTGTATAATGAGAATCCTCTTTGATTATAAATACAATAAGTATCTTGGTTCCTTGAAGTTTGTTTTGGCAAGCATGAATAATGGAACAATAAATTCATTGTTTGTGTCCACAAGAGCAAATTACGGAAGTGGTTTGAGAGCAGCTGCGACGTACCATGCAAATGAAGGCGTTTCGGTTAAATAAGTATGAGAATAGCGGTGAAGCTTTAAAATGTCCCGATTATTAATTTGAACTATATACAGTAATAGCTATAGGAAGATTAAATTGCATGGTAACTACGGTGCAGGATTTAATTTCTCTAAGCTAGCCTTAAAGGAAAAAGGATTTAAACTCTTTGCATCCTCATGCTTATTTGACCCAGCCTTAGACTTTGGTAAGTATCATATTTATATTTACTTCTGATTAGTTTAATATAACGAAAAGCCCATGCCCTTTCAGCTAAGGTTTTAAGTTTGAAAACTCAATCAAATACTCAGTTTAAGTGGGTTTAAGTAGCTAGAGATAACGTAATTTATGTTTTTATTTTGCTTTTTTGTTTATAACGTAATTTATTAGCTAAATGTATGGACTGCGAGGGTGCGAGCCGTGTGTAAGTTGCATGGGGTTAGGTTTATTAAAGGAATTAAAATTTTTGAAAGTATGCTTAAGCCAAAATCTACCATTACTTCTCACAAACAGTTTGGAGAAAGTTGTCAACATCAACTAAATTAGTCTAGTATTGTTATTTGAAATAGTACTGTATGCAGTTGTAAAATATTAGGAACAAAATTCGGGTCAAGTTTTGTATACTTTGCAAGGTAAATTTAAGTACAAAGTCAGCTCACCTGTTTTTATATCCTAGCTTTGGTATTTTATATTCCACGTTTTGGCCTAAAACATCAAATTAAACCAAAATAAGCAGGCATACTTTACTAAAATTTTAATTCTTTTAATTTTCGGATTTGGGTGGCAGTCGGGGTGGTGGCGGTGCATGCGGGCTCATCAGCTGTGAGTGACTGTGGGATGGTGAGGAAAGCGAGGGTAACGAATGGAATGTAGGAGCTTAGGACCGAGGAAGACAGCTTAGAACTGAGGCAGGTAGGCAGCTGGTAGGATCAGAGGGGGGCACTTGTCATTTGGCTTCGGGAATCAAATTTGCATGATGAGTCACTAACATTTGTTGTTTTAATTTGTCAGGTATGCGCGGCTGCTCTTTAGAGAAGATCAACTAAGCAATTGCATTAGCATTTGCAAGGTTGGTTTTCTCTTCGCCTCGCTACCCTGGCCAGCTTTCGAAGTGCTACTTCCACCGTAAATAAGCTGAAGTACTTGTACTATATGTATAAGTACTTCTACTTAGGTGGAAGTAGCACTTGGAGAGCTGGCCAGGGTAGGGGGATTTTTTTTACTCAATTTCTCAATTCCCATGGGAATTGAATTTTTAATTAAAAGGGATCACAAATAAATTTTGTAAACAATTTATTGAAAAGAATTTTTAAAGATTACAATTTAAATAGCAATAAAAAAAGATTAACTACCACAAACTTGTTCGCATTTAAATAACAATAAAAGAAAACAGAGCATGGCAAAAAAATTAAGCTTGCATTTAACACAAGTGAATAAACACAAGTGAAAAGGCAATTTTAAAGGAAATTGGTCTTTTGAAGATAAAATGTTTATTACTCCAAGATAAATGAATTACAAAACAACTAGTAATGGTCGACTTTAACATAGAAATGCAAAACGTAAAACCAAGTTGTTTCATAATAATACTAAGAAATATATGGCTCAAAGATTTACAGAACTTAACAGAAATACTAGTTGCTTTTTTGTTTCGAATAGAAATAAGAAAACAGGTTTGTTTTTCTCACGAAATAGTTCAAATACAATAATACACATATACCAAGTTTTTTGAGATGAGTTAGAAATGGCCTGAAATAATCTCTAAATTGCCTTAACATTTTGCTGAAGTATTCTTCAGAGTACTTCAGAAAACTTATCGAAAAAATGTATACTAAAAAACTTATGAGAAAGATCCCTGTTTTGGTCTATAGTTCCGAAAGTTTTGCAAAGAGATCATTTCCGTCTTACGAGCCATATATCTCACGTTACTTTTTTAACCTGACAAGAACTAATGTCTCGAATGCTTTTTTTTATGTCTGTTTTGATATCTTCTTTAAATTTTATAAACTTAAATCAAAGTCTGTGTTTTTCAACACAATTTCAATGTACTTGTTTTGCTCACAAAAATTTTCTTTCACATGTTAAACATAAAGAACCGTTTCAGCAGAAAGGAAATGTTTGACAATTTTAATTTCAGAATTCTGATTTGTCAACAAACAAACGTAGGCAAAGGTTTATACACCACTTAGTGTGCAACACTCAATTCTTACAATTTCCTTTCAATTCTCTGAATTTTGCAAACTAAAACTGCAGTTTTATCACTTTAGAGTAACTAGCCAAAACAAATTACAAACATCAAGAAATTTAGTAGCAACACAGTTTGGGTATAGCATTTGGGTAAAGCAGGAACGTCCAAAAAACTAAATTTTTTCAATGTTTTTGTCAGGTTAAGAAGCAGATTTCTTTGAAGTGTATAAACTTATCTTTACTTACTTGTTGAAAAGACCATGTTCAAAAGCCATGTAAACTTGTTCTCTTTTATTAGTATATATAATCACAAAGTGGAACTACTTGAATATAGATTTGAACTGAAGCCAAGGAAATGAAACACACCAACTTCACAAAGTTTATTTCAATTGCCAAACAAGAATGAACAAGCCAAAAAAGAATGAAAAATTTGACAAAAGAGCATTTTTTAATTGTTGCATTTAATCAGATTCTGTAACAACCTATTTTTCAAGCCTAAAATATGGATAAAATCAGAAGAGAATTGCCTGAGTGGTTTAGAGAAGTAAACAATTGAAATGTCAAAAATTTGATTCAAACTTAACAGTTTTGTAAAAAATATTTTTGCACGCCACAACAAGAACAAACTCTACTGAGTACAAACCTCACTGTTATAAACTTCAGTTTCAGCACAGCAATCATCAAAATCTTGAACAAACTACTTTGATTGTTTATTTCTAAATCTTTTATTGAGCATAAATTTCAGAAATGCTACATGCGTGTTATGCATCATATACTCACTGGCCAATTCATAAATTTTTGAGGGTTTTTCTTGTAGTTTCATTAAGAATAATCTTGTTATCTGTTGTGGTTGGGGTTCTGTTTATATTATATTTTGATAAAAATTGCTCCAGTTCATTTGCATTCAAACCAGTTCCACTTTGCAATGCAGCAGCTTAGTTAATGAATTATGTTGCTGGATTATTTGACCATAATTGTTTGTTTTAAAGTTGAATACATTATTATTGAAAATCACAAAGAATGAAAAATTAAAGATTAAAATGCATAATAACAGTTGAATTTTCACTTTCTGTGCCACAATGGACAATTCCCCTTGTGGACAAACATTTGAATTAGGAATATTCACGAGCACAGCTGCAAAAAGCATCCTAAATTTAGTAAAGTCGGTTGCAAAATATTGTAAAATGTGAAAAATACAGTCCTATGAAGTTTTGAAATTCTGCATACTCTTGTATTATGCACAGAAAAGTGTACTCAGAACTCGAAATGTTATAACACTTTTCCACTTGCAATACAATAGTTACTATAAAAAATTTGCAAACTTCACTGGGCTATATTTTCCACATTTTACAACTTTTTGCAACCAAACTTCATCATTTTACTAAAATTTAAAATACTTCATTGTTTAAAGCTGCTGTATATAACCTCTCAGTTTGTGTGGGTTTTCGGATACTCTAACTTTGAGAGGCTGACAGAGAATAAACACAGTATGTAAGACTAAATATTTAGTTTTTGAGGCAGCAAGTGCTTGCAAAATCATCTGCCTGACATCCACAGGCAACTAAAAATTTGTGTTGGATAACTTAAATCTGCTGACTAAACCACATTTTGTGTTTTGATTTCTGATCACATACTGGTTTTGTTGTTGTGTTTTATTAGTTAATTCATATATTATATAATATTGACTTGCCAAAACAAGGAAAGAGGATTATTTCACTATACAGGCTAAGCAATGGACAAGTTTAAAGTATATGTAATTTTAGGATGATTCAAATTTCTTCTAATAAGAAATTGATTTTAAAGTACTTGAGCTTGTACAACCATCTTTGTGATTTTTGAATAAATGTTTCAAACTTTTAAACAAACATTGAAAGTCAATTTGAGCACAAGAAGTTTGAGACCTTTCTCCATACTTTCCATTCAAGACAATGGTTATTTTTTGGTGATAACGAGGATGTCGAAGCATTCTTAAAACTTGCAACAAATGTCTAGGAAAATTTAAAAAAATTGAATGCTTATGATGTTTCTTAAACCATGTTTACAGATTAATTATCAATATCCAAGAAAAATAAAAACTTACTTTTTATAATCTGTCAGTTACTGAGAGCTGGGGCATTTTGTTGATCTACAAACAAATTTCAGAGAATTCTTTAATTGAGCTATGGTATGAACAATTGAAATTGTAAACAAAATACAAAAGGTAATTAAGCAAGTGGTTGTGTGAATTAAATAATATGTCACTAAAATATATCAAAAAACATCCATAATCCCACACACTCTTAGTAAGGGGAGGGGTTATATGCTCGTGGATAATAAACCTTACACCCTCTTTCAACTAGGGGTGTGATCAGCAACTTATTGCACACAGAACAAACCCTAGATTGAAGTCAATAATTCAATCTTCCCTAAATGGCCTTGCCTTCCTTCTGCTTATATAAACACAAAAAATTTCCACACTAGTTGGGTTAGTGGCCATTTTCAAATGGATTCCATCCTTCAATCATGTCCTGTACTGCAACTGCACCATCACCCCCCCCCCCCCTCCCCAATCAATCACAGACCATTTCAACAGATCTTTTGCCAATGGTCACTTCCCATCCCATATATTGCCCCGATCACAGAACAAGTCCTCAATTGACTGATGAAATCTATTTGTCAAAGCCATATTTCGTAGTTTTGCTACTATACCCTCCTCTAAACACTATCGAGGAGCATTTTTGTGAGCCATGATTAGCTAATATTTTTTCGAAGGAAATGCTTGATTTTGGTACTATAAAATGTGATTTGCTCTACAACCAAGAGGCATTATTCTTAATGAAGATGTGGAATAGTTATATAATATGAAATTGGAATACACTGTATTCTGGCAAAATGTGACTCAATTGTTTACAGTAAATAGAGTAAATATCTTCAAGGCCTTTAAGACGCCATTACTAATGAAACTTGTCTTACAACTTGGAATTTTGTTGAGACACACGTCGCTAGACACATGCCTAACAATCATAAAGTCATGCAACTTTTTTATTGCAAGAAGCATTGCATGAAGTAGAAAAACAGGTTCTACTTTTCACAATGATTTGCTGCGACACATTTTTGAGCAATTTGTCACACAATATTTCTGTGGAGAAGCCGATATAACCTCTTCATTTAAAAACAGATCCCAGCATCTGCTGAGATTGCCATACAAGTTGCAAGAAACATTACATAGTGCAACATCTCTGATCACACAACTTCAATTCTTAAAATAAAGCCGCAGCAAGACAAGTTGCATAGTGTAACAGCAGCTCTAGGAGGCTATCAGTCGGTTGTTCTCACTGACTCAAACATTAATCTTGAAACAACATTTTCCCCCTGTACCACCCATGAATGCTAAGATAGGCAGTAAAACTGTTCAAAAGGTTGCTGAAATAAATATAAAATTAAAAACCTTTTGAAAAATTCTGTTTTAAAACAAAATTAAACCACAGTATAGGGAATAGACAGTACAGCCCCTCAATTGAAGTTTGTGTGTCTGTGCATATCACATTACCATTATGCCAGCCAGTCAATTGCATTTTCTAGCCAATAAGAATGCTAAACTGGCTGGTGGAAATCAGTAAACTGCATAATGATAGGGCACCATGTTGCGCTCCTGAGTGGCCCTAATGTCCATTCCATACATATAGTAGACCTTAGATAGCCAAAGCATACCTAGCACAGGTGTCACATTTATGATGAATCCAAGATGGCATTGTTAACTGGGCAAAAAACTGGAGAGTGCCATTACAAGAAGCAGGCTGTTGGACATTTTAGATGGTTTAACTGTTGTTGTTCAACTGGGCTTTTTTAAAATTAGATCACTATTGCAGAGGTTTTGAACGTAAAATGAGAAGAGTGGGCTTGATTCTTATGAAACTATCGTCCGATAAAGATTTCAAGAAGTGGACGTTTTGACAGGTTTCATAAGTTTGCATGGATTATTTCACTCTTAACACTTTGAATCATGATCGATCACATATATTTAGAAAAGGATGTTTATTATGGATGTTTTAGATGTGAACTGGAGAGCGGTTGCCAATTTGAGCCTTTTTTAGATTTTTGCTAGTATCAAATTGAATATCCACACAAAATTTGTCCTTCAGTACATGTCACTACAAATTTTCCAGGATGTATCATGATTGACTTTGATTTGAGATAAGCCAAATAATGGGCATGCAGCAGTTCTGTTGTGTGCTTGCACATATGTCATATGTATTACAAATAAAAATTGATACCTAGAAAAACTTAATTTTACAAGTTGTACTTAAGCATCTCTGCAGCAGTCCTGAAGCATACCTGTCTTGTCAAAACTGTATTTACATTCCCATACATTTACAAGTATTTATATAAATAATGCCTTGTTAACAAGTTTGCAGGAGCTTTATAAAATCACAGTATTTCACAAGTTGTCTTCATCTTTGCAACACATTTGTCACAGGCACAACTGGTTGACAAAGCATTTAAACTAAAAAAATAGAACCCTACAGTTACCATAGCAATGCTTATTTTGTTCCTATTTCTCTATATATGTACATCAAAGACCTTCATATCTTTCCTGAAAGCACTCACATTGCCCTGTTGCAAGTAAAGTCAGTAGAAATTTTGTTGCAACATATTATGATACTGTAGAAAGCCACCTTAAATCAGAATCACTTTGGCAACCAGCAATTTGTATTTTCAACTTTATAAGCTGTCTATCTATAGGGGGAGGACCGAAAAAAGTGGCCCCCTATGAAGATAGGGTTTTTAGACTATAATTTTGTAAAGCGTGCGGAAAACGTAGAGAAATTCATAAACAGGACTGTACAATTACCAAACATGACCGAAGGACTAACACTTTTGAACCTCAAGTGTAATTTTCATCACACAAACAGATAAATAATAGTATGTTTTGTGATTAAATTGAATAGTTCAAATGGCTTCCCATCAACCGTTGCTGCAGTTGTTTGGCGGTATTAAAAACGTTTTCACGTAATGAACACGTTAACAACTCAACATTACGTCACATTTGTACAATTTACAATGCCATTGTCACATTAACTTATTTTCTCGTTATCGTGTTGTGTCTTATTTTCAGTACTTTGTTGGCATTCCCTTCGATTTAATAACAGCTTTGCATCTACTACCCATGCTCTCCACAAGTTTTTTCAAGTATTCGTCATTTATTTCGTTCCATGCAGTTTTAAGAATTTGGAAAAGTTCATCTTCATTCTTTGGTTTTCTATTTTTGGTCTTACGATTCAATTCAGACCATAAATTTTCAATAGGGTTTAAATCTGGTGACTGAGCTGGCCATCGCATGACATCAATCTTCTTATTCTCAAGATATTTGGAAACAACTCCACTTGTGTGTTTGGGATCGTTGCGATCGTTGAACTTTTCCAAATTCTTAAAACTGCATGGAACGAAATAAATGACGAATACTTGAAAAAACTTGTGGAGTGCATGGGTAGTAGATGCAAAGCTGTTATTAAATCGAAGGGAATGCCAACAAAGTACTGAAAATAAGACACAACTCGATAACGAGAAATTAAGTTAATGTGACAATGGCATTGTAAATTGTACAAATGTGACGTAATGTTGAGTTGTTAACGTGTTCATTACGTGAAAACGTTTTTAATACCGCCAAACAACTGCAGCAACGGTTGATGGGAAGCCATTTGAACTATTCAATTTAATCACAAAATATACTATTATTTATGATGTTTATGATTTTGTGATGAAAATTACACTTGAGGTTCAAAAGTGTTAGTCCTTCGGTCATGTTTGGTAATTGTACAGTCCTGTTTATGAATTTCTCTACGTTTTCCGCACGCTTTACAAAATTATAGTCTAAAAACCCTATCTTCATAGGGGGCCACTTTTTTCGGTCCTCCCCCTGTATTTCTTGAATTTTGATGACACAAAACCTAATTTTGAAACCCATGAAAACATGGGTTTCTTTCATACATGTACTTATTTCATTTGTTGTTATATTTGCATTACTTTGTCAGCAGGTTTCACCATTGGTTTCACACAATCAGCAATTTTACACTTTTAATACTGTGGGAATATTTTTTAAGAAATTCGGCACCCTCTTTCCAGTTCACATCTAAAACATCCATAATAAGCACCATTTTCAAAATATATGCGATCGATCATGATTTGAAGTGTCCAAAGTCCACGCAAACTCATGAGACCGGTCAAAACGACCACGCCTTGAAATCTTTATCGAACGATAATTCAGTTTGTAAGAATCATGCCCACTCTTTTCAATTTACGTTCAAAACCTCCGCAATAGTGATCTATTTTATAAATTAGTGATCAAAAAGTCTAGTTGAACGGCATTCTCAGCAGTTAAATTGTCAAAAATGTCCAACTGAAACCTGCTTTTCGTAATAGAACTCCCTAAAAGATCCAAACCTTCTGAGCCTACTTTTTCAACAATCTTGGCAATTAAGATCCGACTAGGTATTTGCAGCGCATTTCACGGCACTATTATTAGTCAACCATAAATTTCAACCAAAAACTGTAGCCTTTATTTTAAAAAAGTGATCATCATTCTTCCAAGCATGGATAGTACAAACTTTATACTCAAATATTGTGATTAATTCCCGCTCGATTTTGCAAAAATCTATTTCTATGAGCACGCTAAGTACTTACGTACAAGTAGTAACAAAAAATAAACCATATTACCTTAAAACAAATCTAGGATTGATGAAAACTCGAGGTGAAGTTTTGTCAGCAACAGGGTTGGTAGGTCCAGTGCATGCTTGGAGCCAAATAGCTATGCAAAAAGAGGCCAAAACCTACCAAAAGAGGCCAAACTACAATTTTTCTAACGCGGCCAAATAAATGCTAAAAAGCCCAAATTAATCGCAAACTCATTACTAATAGTTTTGGGTATTGACACTGTTCAGCTTTTTTTACTACCAGTGCGATGTCTAGTGTACTGCGTAGCACAGCTAATTTATTCCGTGAATACTAAATAATCCTCATATACTAAAAGTTCTTATGAATACTAAATGCCTTTAATATCACAATTAGTATACCTACATTATTATGACGATTAAACATTTAAAACCAAACTAAGATCGAAACATTTTCCAAGCATTACTTTGAAAAAAAAAGAGGCCAAAAAGTAGCCAAAAAGCCAAACAAGTAAAAAAGAAGCCAAAATCGAGTTATTTGGCCTCTAATAGGCCAAACTACCAACCCTGGTCAGCAACTCAGCGTTTTGAATTCCAAAATTTAAAAAAAGTTCGGGAAAAGTTCGAGCAGCGTCGGAAACCGAAGAGTACCGAAATATACCACGTTGTACCAGCAACATACTCCGAGCAAGTTTTGGCACACAGCAGCAGTCATAGTAAAAAATTCCTGTTTAGAAAAAATTATACTATATAAATTATTTACAGCAATTCTGGAGTTATCTGATCATCTGAGATATAACAGTCTCAGGACTTCGAGTGGAACAGAAATCTAACGTGAAGACCGCTGATCATTAAAACTCAAATCCTCACCTGTTCCTAGCTGCACGAGCATAAGAACTTCCAAAGTAAAAAACAAAAACAATTGTGTTTGCTAAAGACTAAATTGGATTGGGAACAAGTTTCTAGTCTGACAACTGATATAGATGCATTCTCAATGATGGAGAGTTTTTATGTGGGTGGGCCGGGCCGGGGGGGGCACTCTCTTTTTATTTTTTATAGAGGGAAACCGGAGGAAAACCCTCTTCTTTCTCTTCTACTCTTTACTCGAGAGAGAGTGCTTAAAGTTTTGTTTTGTGCAGGTGATTCAGAAAGAATTAAATACGATGGTGAGAAACTAGAATCTACGTCGTAGTCGGCCATCAAATAATGCGGAATCACCTTCCGGGGTTCCAGATGTTCTTTATTTCAACCCATTGTCTGCAGAAGTTGAAAATTATTCAGTTCCTGTTTCACGAGATTATGACATCGTTACAACCACGTTTACCAGAAAACCTGAAGAGCATGGGTGTGTTCCAGAATTTAAGGACTGATGGATATCATTATGGAAGAAGAGGGATTGCAAATGCCATCCTTCGCCAGTGAAGCAAAGAATCTGTATACAGCGCTAATGCATCATATTGCTGAGTTAAACAATCATAAACTTTACACAAACAATGTGAACAATCTAATAGGTCTTTCTGCTAGATATGTCACAGGTATATGATAGTGAGGCTGAAGCACATTTTATCGTATCCGGAGTCCTTATGTTTTTTCCCCTCAACCTCACTTCCACGTAAATGTGACGTAATTACTAGAAGTGTCAACTATTATAGAAATAAACCTTATAACCGCAGTTTTAGTTTATTCGCGGTCACCTCACGCAATGATTGACGACAAAAGTAGAAATAAATTGAGGTAGAAATAAAATTTAATATCTACATGTCCAACACTGAATAAAGTGCAATTGTAAGAGTTTCTATATTTACGCTATAAAACGTATTTTACATTATAAATTTGTGAGTTGTGACGTATATACATGGTTGTATAATACGGGTGTTAACCATGTTGTTAACAAGTAGCGTCGTAAGTGGCGTCGTAAGTGGCGGGTTAGCTGGAAACGCGGCAGGTAAGTGGCGGGTTAACTGAAAGCGCGGCGAGAAAATAGGAGCGAGACCAATGACCCTTCCAAACGACCGTAGATGTAAACTCCAATTGTAAACTCTGGTTTGCTTCGTATGTTCACTTCAGCTTGCACTTGCTAAGTTAGATTTCCTCTTGTTTTCAACTGATGATCTGAGACGCAATATTTTTGTACTCTCTGACGAGCTTTCTCTCAAATGTTGTGATTTTGGTCTTATGCCTGTAGTTCTGGACGGCAAGACGATGGCAGGAGCAGAAGCGCAAGGCCGTAAACCGAGTTTCTTTTCACGAGGAGCAATTTCACGTCGATACATTTGTAAACTTTGTGTAGTCATAGGACGACGCAGACCTGAAAGCATAATAATGCTATACATTAGACTTCTTTTGTAATGCTGTTTTAAAAATATGACACGAGCTTACTGTACAAGGTCACTCTCCTCCGCAGAGGCTTTTTGGTTTTATCAGTAGTGCCTTGAAGCTTTCTTCTTAAATTTCAACTTCCCATAATCCTACGTGAAACTCAATATCTGCAGAAACGTCATATAAGACTAATGAAAAAGCACTAGCTTAAAAATCAAAAAGCCTCTGCGTAGGAGAGTGGTACAAGGTAAAGTGTACACTCCGCTTACAAGTGTTTTTTTGGAACGTAAAGGTCCTTTTTAAAAAAGGTTTACCCGTTTGTTCCGCAGATTTTAGATTGGCCGAAGAAATTGGGACAAGCATAACTTTTTCCTTACAAACATTGATGATTTGTAATGTTTGCAAAGAATGGACAACGTTGTGGCAAAATACAAGCACATGTTTTGCTCATGATTTGAGCTCTGCTTCGTCTATAGCACACCTGACGGTGATTAGCGATAGTTAGGTGCATTGGCAACATTGCCAACATAAGGTATTTGCGGCTAATGTACAGGTACGTACGTTCTGCAATTGGCAAGCGACGAGGAACTGGAGGTCCACCGTTTATCTCAAGACTAAAAGTAAAAAGAAGCACAATCAGTGTGGAAAAACATTTATAATATAGAATTTGTAAATTCTGACCGCTGATTGGCTAAGAGCCGTGTTGATATAACTCTATGTCAACACGGAAAATTTCCCGCCACTCTTCTGTTAAAGTTCTCTGTGCTATATTATAAAAGAAATATAAAACTTTTTTCCGTATTGATATACAGTTATATCAACACTCGTGAAAATTGAAAAAACTCGAAATTGTGTGAAAATCGTATTTCCACACAATTTCTCGTTTTTCCAATTTCCACTCGTGTTGATATAACTGCATATCAACACGGAAAATGTTTTATATCACTTAAGTACAGTACAAGCTTGCATAACCAATTTCCTGATACATGCAATATGACTGAACAGAAGTTATTGTTGTTATAGTCAAATAATACAAATAATTAAATATCAAAATATAAGGGATTGGCCATGGTTGGCAAATGTGAATTACTATTTCGAGTATGTTCATATATGAATGTGTATATAATTATCAATTATTGGACGAGGTCGAAGCCAGAGGCAAATAATTAATCTTCTTGCCACCGACAAATCGCGATATTTTGCGAGAACTGAGCACAATAATTGTTTTATCATTCTCTTATAAAGTTGTAAGACTTTATAACTAGGGACAACAAGCTTTTCACACAAACCTTTTTAATGTTCAGCAAAACGAGCAGCCGTTGTTTACAAAATTGAAAGCAATGCGCATGCTCAGAGTGCTATTTGTAGCTTAGCTATTTTTTTATCAAATGCGCATGCTCAGAGTGTTATTTGTACGCAGTTATTCGCAGGTAAATTAACCAATCAGAATTAAGCACGTATATAAACAGAATGACAAGTATGTTTATTGTGTTCCTGCACAGAAAAAAAGAAGGGACAAAACTCTAACCTCTTGCTGGGTAGTCCAACATGTACAGCTCTTCGCCAACTGTCAACAAACTCCATCGACATTTTCCCACTGCCCAAGTTTTGTTCTAACGTTGCATATAATCCAGGCGTGTTGCGACAAATCATGAGCATCTCACGTGCACCACAGCCATTGAAGGAAAGGTATCCTAATGCAACAGCTGCACTACGACATACTTGTTCATTGTCCAACATCAAGTTCTCAAACAAATAGTTGATAGAACCTACAAAAACGGAAGTGTTATTTTACCAAAAAAACTGTTAGTTTTACCATGATTATGTATCAAGTAAATACGTGCACTAATAAATACTGCTGACAAAATTAAGCTTCCCATCCCTGCGTATAATGTACTATTGGTGCACGCATATCCTTCTTGAAACCAAACAAACACATGTTGGTCCAGCATTGTTCAATATTGTTGGATGTTAGGCTTGCTTTAGCACTGTGCTGGATGGTGTTGGAAGTTGTTGGCTTCAGTTTAAATTTGCTTAAAACCAGCCCAGCATGTCGCATTCGACAATGTTGGACGATGATGAAACAACATGTTGGCCTCGTTCGGACAAGGCATAATGTTGAATTGTTTACTGCTGGTAGCAAGGCAAACATACCAGCGATGATAAGACCGTCTGGTATACCAGCCCGAGTGTGAGCCAAACTTGCAACAAGACTTGCTGACAATGTTTTCACTGCTTCATCCTCTGATTTGAGCAGTTGAACTAAACATTCCATACCACGAGCTGAAAGTTCAACCTAGAAGAAAAATAAAATAAGTACTAAGATATGGTCTCCAAACACTGCGTGAAGAAGAAAGTAAAGGCGGTAACACGAGTAACGGCGTCTACAAGAGAAACAACAATATAGTAACGGTAATTGCTTCGGTTTAGCCTTCTTTAAAATCATATCACTACGTCATACCTATGGTAAACACTAGGCCCAGATTATACTTAAATTACTAAATTTACACGATTTTTTGTTTTGACATTTAGACACACATTTAAATCTTTGACTACATCTTCATTAATGTCTTGGAACAAGAGATGTCGCAAACGCCGGCTTGACATCTTGAAAACACTTTCGCAAGAAAAACAGTTCGCGTCAAAGAAAAAGGAAAAACATTACAGCAAAGCAGTAGGAAATCGCAAGCTGTGTTATCTCTATACTCACCGGGTCACTATCTTCAATAACACGTGCCAATACAACTGTTTGAAAAGCAGCATAAGCTCTCTGGATCTCATCACTAGATACCAAGAACTCTTCAAAACAACTCATAGGTATTCCTCCAGCATTACGAATAGCGTATTGGGTAGCCGTGTTGTTAAAACCAAATGTCCCTAGAGCTGTACCAACTTTAAGACGAACATGAACATTGCTTGATCTCAAGAGGTGTAGAAGTTCTGAAATATGGAATTGTGTTCTCTCAATGAGAATAGCATGACTCTTCGGATTATTCAGTGCTATCTTGCTCAATGTATTTGCAACTTCCACCTGAAAATACAGGAAAAGCATTGACTGGCTAAAACTTTAGCTATATAGCCATGCAAACAAGTAACTAAATTCAATAAATCTTGAAAAAATACACAAATACAGTACTATGCATAAGTTTTAGGCCACCCCATTTTTTTGCTTTTATAAAATAAGCAATATCAATAAAATTGAACTAATTACAATGAAACTTTTACAAGAGATCGAGCAAAACGTTATCTGCAACTTGCTTTTTTAAAAAAGTGAATATTCCAAACTAAAAGTTCGAGAGTGGTATATGTACATACTTTACTACATTTCCACGAATTCAAAAACGAATCATGCAAATTCATTTGGTTATTTTTTTCATCGTGATTCCGTTGCAAACTGGTCATAGTGTTTCAGAAGTAAGTAAGACCTTAAGTACGAAACGTGATTGCAAATTTGATCACTATTGGATCAGCTTAATTTCTCATAGAGTAGAACAAGGGTTTCAGAGAGGCTCTTTTTTTAAGACGACTAGATTTTGTCCAAACTGGAATCTGCATGTTGCATCAAAAGTTTTTAATTTTTCTAGAAGGGTTCAATCAAAGTTTGCTGTAAAGTGATTGAGAAAAAGGTTAAATTTTCATAAGCTGTACATTGTAAAATATACGCTTGAGGGAAGTAGTAAACCACACTTCCGGCATGGAATATCCAGTTTTTTAAATTAGTAAGTTGTAGATAGCGGTTTGCTCGAAAACATGTAAAAGTTTAATCCACCTATACGAACCTCATGTAATATGACACCCCACGTGTTAAAAATAGCATTTACTCGGACAAACATTGCGCGATTTGTGTATAGATACTATTACACGAAGGCATAACTAGCGAGCAAAGTTTGGTTTTTTCCCGTTTTTACGATAGAAACTGGAAAAATTGTTGAAATTTATTACTTTGTTTATTATTTAACGTACTCAAACGAGCAAAAAAGGTTTAAAAATTTAGTTTAACGGTGGATTATTGTGTTTGATTATTGTTGTCGTGCTCGAGTCTACTATGGTTAAGAGATGTGCTTGGGGTACATGTAAAACTGACTCGCGCTATCGTGAAAGGTTGATAAAGGGTGGAAACATTATAAATTTTCATCCTTTTCCTTCCGAGAAAAAATTCAAATAACGTAGGGAATTGTGGATTCGAAAAAGATTCAGAACAGCTGCAGATAGATCAGCCGCGGAAACTATGTGGCTTATTTCATCAACAGAACCAAATAAAGCCGATGCTGTGGATGATACTTATTTTTAAGTATTTTTACTTCATTATTTTGCTCTTTATCCACATCAGACGGTTCAGATTTAGAGCTATTTTCTACGTTGTCAACCGAAGACAATAAAGGAACAGTCTCCTTGTTAGTATCTATTAAGTTAGACACTATGACATCTATCATCCACAGCATTGGCTGTATTTGGTTCTGTTGATGAAATAAGCAACATAGTTTCCGCGGCTGATCTATCTACAGCTGTTCTGAATCTTTTTCGATGGGAAAGTCTTTTTGTTGGTGACTTTCTCTTTCTAGAAAGCCGCTTGATCTATTAAAAAAACACCAAATATTATACATTGTGCGAATGCAAATTATGTGTCGTGCTCGTTAGGTCATCTTAAGGTCATGTACACATGTAAACAGTCTACCATGGCGCAGGTCTTAAAATGAACTTTGAATTACTTAATAAAAAGTAATATGTAGACATACAGTATACACATAAATAACAAACCTTTTCTCTACTAGCTGTAGCTGGAACAGGATTTGGATCTTTGTCGGTCGGCCCGTTCTCTTCCACAAAATGCAAGCTGCATATGTAGCTATCCTTCGTACATTTAAAGTCATCTGCCCGGCTACACGAACGAATCCACAATTCCCTACGTTCTTTGAATTTTTTCTCAGAAGGAAAAGGATGAAAATTTATAATGTTTCCACCCTTTATCAACCTTTCACGATAGCGCGAGTCAGTTTTACATGTACCCCTAGCACATCTCTTAACCATAGACCATAGTAGACTCGGTCTCGGACACGACAACAATAATCAAACACAATAATCCACGGTTAAACAAAATTTTTAAACCTTTTTTGCTCGTTTGAATGCGTTAAATAATGAACAAAGCAATAAATTTCAACAATTTCGCCAGTTTCTATCGTAAAAACGGGAAAAAACCAAACTTTGCTCGCTAGTTATGCCTTCGTGTGATAGTATCTATACATAAATCGCGCAATGTTTGTCCGAGTAAATGCTATTTTTAACACGTGCGGTGTCATATTACATGAGGGTCGTATGGGTGGACTGTAATTGCTTCAACTTTTAGTTAGACATGGCTTGTGTTTATGTATATAATGCTTTCCAAATTAGAAAATTCACTTGTCCAAAAAGATTAGATAAGACAGCAGATACTGTAGCATGCAACCGTGTCTGACCTAAAATGATAATAATACTTCATTTTAAAGTTACTAATGTGATTCGTAGTCGATATATCAGGCCCTTTTGTACTAGTCCTATACGCAAGTTAGTAAAAATAGCCATAGCGCCCGTAATTTTTGATAATCAAACAGCAGATCTTTATTTAATGCTTAATATGCATATCATATTTTGTTTGGCCATTGAAGAAAAGCGTTCAGTACCTGCAACAGAGGATCCTTGCAGTTTCTCATGAGATTAACCAGCGTAGGTAACGCATCCGCATTGGCTATTTCCATTTGGATACCTTGATGAGACTGATGTGCAACTCCAACGCAAAGAGTACCAAGAACTTCAACAACCATCAATAAAATCTATAGTAATACAAGGTGCACACAAGTATTTTCATACTAACAGTAAGCCAATGTTATGAAATTAAACAACGGTAACAAATAAGAGCTCTGAATGACGGTCACAAGGGAAGAAAAAGTGGCACATGTAGTTAGTGTCTTGTCTCTCACCACACACACTGAATGAAACAGAAAGATTTTCTATTGTCAATGCCCTCATAAAGCCTGAGACTAGCCAGGACTTCATTATCTCTTGACGTTCGAGGGTTTTTCTCAAACGTACTGCGGTTTTCTCCTTCTCTATTTACACTGTATTGTAAGTAATTATATCATACAATATGACACCATGATCATGCACAATAAAAAATTCATGCACAGCCAACATCATGTACAGTAGGCGAACATTAGTACCCCCCCTTTCTGGGCAGTCCCCAACCTAACTTGTCTGGTACGGATGTCGCACGTAGCAGACTAGTACCACCCTTCCCCCCCCCCTTGCTGTCCCCAGCCTCCTTCATACCTTGTCTGGTATGGATGTCGCACGTACCAGACTAACATCACTCCATCCTGGCTGTCCCCAAGCCCCTTCATACCTTGTCTAGTGTGGGTGTCGCACGTAGCAGACCAGCACCCCCCCCCCCCCCCCATTGCTGTCCCCAGCCCCTTCATACCTTGTCTGGTGTGGAAGTCGCACGCAGCAGACGAACAAGCGGAGCAATCCCGCCACCTCTGACAATGAGTCGTTGGTTTGGAAAGTTTTCTTTTGTTAATGCAATGATTGCCATTCCGGAGATGTACTGAAGTTTTTCTGATTTTAACATCAACATATCTACCAAGATATTTATCCCTATCATCTCAGCAATATGTTGCTGTTGCAGGAGAGTATCACCAGCAAGCGCCCACAGTGCACTCGCTCCTGTGCAAGAATAAACAAATTAGACGTTTACACCAGAAATCATGTATGTATTAACAGTTGTTCCTCAAAATAAATCGGCTGCGATAACAGCTAAAAAATTGATAGAAGAACGCAATCAAACTGAGATGTGACATGTTCACTGCTTTACAATATTTGCTATTACAGCTAATTTATATGTAAAAAGTTTGCAAAGAATTACTGGGTATTTTTGCTAATGACGAATTGTTCTGTCGCTCATAAACGCTGATATTTCGACAACATGAAAACAAATAATACTGTGAGTAATTTGAGCTAATTAGTTCAATGAGCTCGAAGAGGCAGATAACACAAGTGAAAAATGCATGGTAGGGATATTTTCCTGTTTATTAAAAGGAATTTGCAAATTAGGTTCCTCGCAAGTAATTCCACTACGAAACTTTTAATCATATACTGTAGAAAAGCAAATCAGGAGAAGTAATACAAGATCCTACAAAGTCAGACATACATGTATACAGTAAATTGTTTCTATGTGTGCTGTAACAGCTTGCGATAGCAATACGTACTAGTAAAATCAGTTAACCTCAGCAGTACTGAATACCTTGTTCTTTAACCTCGATCGACCATATTTTAAGCAATCTTATCAAAGGTCTGACAGCACCAGCATCTTCTACCAATCTCTGAACACTAAAATTACTTTGAGTAAGCGATTCAATAGCACTAGCAGCCTTCACCTGACATACGGAATTCTTGGAGTTAACCAACTGAACAAGACCTTTGACAGCTCCAGGAATTGATGCAACAAGATTCTGATTGGTATAGTTGCCTCGGGTAAGCGCACTCAATGCAGAAGCCGTATTGGCCTGAAGACGCTTAGAGTTTGTCTCTATATAATATGAAGAAGTATAAATAATTGGTAAAGTGGAAACCAGTTGTACTACTCGGAAACAAACAACTGAAGACGAATTTGTCCCAAGAATAGACCTTCGAAGTGCGTCACGTTAATGTCGAACTTACAAATCCAATCTGGGAAATATCAAATATGTGGGGAAAATCAGCATCAGATACAAAACTTTACGAAGTAGCACTTTAGAAGTCTTATTCGACAGTGCTACTGTATATATTAATTGACACAAATTCGTCACCAAAAAAGCAAAGAAGCATTCCAATTTGTTCAACTGCCGCATATAAAAAGCAATTACACTAATTAAGTAAAAAACAAAAAGGGCGGGACTTTAATTCGAAAATGCTAAACATTAATATGGGTTTTACCAGTTACTGAACATGTAAAGAAGATCCATACCCTGCACATGTATAGCGCCTACTCCACCTTTCTGATACACTTTTCGTACAACCGACTCAAGGTCGGATAGAGCTGTTCACCGGGTAGCAGTTTTGCGCCGGTTGTTCGAAGCCCGTTTAGCTTAAACGGCGGATAAGTCAAATTCAGATCACGCTCACCGCTCATGATGATTTTGCGAATCACTGAACTGAAGTATTAAACACTAAATAACATGTAGTTTTATACATAAGTGTCCTTTTGAGATCGAACATTTTCAACTTGGTCGTTCAATGAAACGACTGGATCTTTTGCAAGAACCCATGAATGGAAGTTGATATGGGAAATATACAATTTCCCATTTCAAACCAACAAACTTGTACAAATCACATTAATGAGATATCTACAATTTTACATTAATCATTAATAGTATTTACCATAAATTATATGCATGTGATGTTTAAAAAAACATATTAAATGACTGAATAGGATTTTCAAATCCATTGGTGTGTTATATAAACCCATTATATATATATATATATATATATATATATATATATATATATATATATATATATATATATATATATATATATATATATATACTATATATATATTATATATATATATATATATATATATATATATATATATATATATATATATATATATATATATATATATATATATACTATATATATATTATATATATATATATATATATATATATACTATGTATATATATATATATTTATATATATATATATATATATATATACTATACTCCGCACATGCCTGGATGCGCTGATGTTCCCATGTTGCCCCATATGCGTCTGGTGAGTGCACTCGCATGTGGTTATATACGGGTCATCATGTATCTGGGTATGTACAAAGCTGCACTGATGAGGCGTAAATGCTGAAACATGCCGCATGTTTGCAGATAGTATATATATATATATATATATATATATATATATATATATATATATATATATATATATATATATATATATATATATATATATATATATATATATATATATATATATATATATATATTAATATGATTACAATTAAAACTCTAAAATGATTTCAACAGGCATAAAAAGGATGAAACTTTATTAAAATCCAAACGTTTCGCCAGTAACGGCTTCTTCAGTGGAAAAGTCTAATATACATAAAAACTGTCCTCTATTTATGTGTACTTATGTGTCCTCTATTTATTTATGTGATCAAGGATAAAAGAACACCTTAGAATGAAAAAACAGACAGTCTTTGTGCACTTAAAGAGTCACTCCGACAATCCTTTTGAAGAATGTCCCATTAGTTGGAAAATACTGCATAGTAACATCAAATCCCACAGCGAACGCAAAATCATTGAAGCCTTAGAAATACAGAAACATTCAGACAATATTATGAACGGTTGTATTGGCAGAAATATCTGCATATAGTTATCTATTTTAATTAGATATGGTATGTACACATAAATAGAGGACAGTTTTTATGTATATTAGACTTTTCCACTGAAGAAGCCGTTACTGGCGAAACGTTTGGATTTTAATAAAGTTTCATCCTTTTTATGCCTGTTGAAATCATTTTAGAGTTTTAATTGTAATCATGTTAATATACTAAATCAGGCATGGCATCTAAAAAAAAAAAACATTTACTCATATATATATATATATAACACAAGATGAGAAACACAAGTTACTTCATCGAAATTTTATTTACTACAGGACTGTTTCGTATGGCAAGTGTTGAACTTGCCACACTCATCAGATCATTTACCTGATGAGTGTGGCAAGTTCAACACTTGCCATACGAAACAGTCCTGTAGTAAATAAAATTTCGATGAAGTAACTTGTGTTTCTCATCTTGTGTTATACCGCTCTGCGTACGCATTGAGCACTCTATCCGTACGATTTTGTATGCGCTAAATTCTATCCTCACGATAGTTTTTATCACTACATTTATATATATATATATATATATATAAATGATTGCCTAGCATGAAACACAGTGTAACGATTTAGTTGTTAAATTTTGAAAACAAAATATCTATATAACCGCTCTACGGCTGTGTATCGAGCACTCTCTTTTTTGTCGAAAAACAACACTTGCGTATATATATAAAATATATATAAACATATATATATATTCTAATCTCTTACATACCAAGCAGTTCAACAAGTGTAACCAAGGCATCTTCAATGAGAGCAAATGCTTCTTGAATAATTTTATAACTTTCACACAACACACGAATGCAATTCACCACATTCACAAGAACGTGTTCCACATCTGACTTTAATAACGCGATCAAACAACGTAGACCATCTAAAATGTAGGATAGCATATTATATTAAATAGCATAATTAGCTACCTTAGTACAAAATACAATAGTACAAACAGTCAGATTCAAGACTGCAACATTACAACAACTTTTAATGACTCTTTAGTATTTTTCCCACCAACATCAATCAGCCCACTTGATGCAACATTTACATACTGATAGACAGTGCAAGCAAACCTTATCTAGAAACTTGTTTGTAGGAATCATGATTGCTACTGTACCCACTTACTCAAGGGTTAGTTTTCAGGACTTATTTTTCAGGGGCTGGTTGTATAAAAAAGTGATTAAAGTTAACTAAGATTAGTTGTAACATCAACCAATCAGAACAACATATTTTGAAATTAATCACTATTTTAACTACAAAACAGTGATTAAAAAGTCATTAAGAGTTTTATACAACCAGCCCCAGGTCTGTTCTAACTTAGTACATAATGTAAAGTAGCCAATGATTTAACAACCCAGGACACTTGCATGTCAACAGTTATATAAATGTAGGCAAATATAAAGCCTCTATTTACAACAAGCATAACAGGCCTTACAGTAAACCTGATTTCAGCCATGGTTGTATGCCTTGACAACCTGCATGATATTGTCTGACATGTATATAGAAATCTGAGAAATGAACAACATTACTAAGTGAACTGAATACATTTCAACAAAACCTCATGTACCTTGATCAACATTTTCCTCTATATTGCCCACACATGAGACATCAGCAAGAATGACTGCTGCTCGAGAATGAATAATTGGCACAGGAGATTGAAGCAATGATATTAATATTTGTATAGCATTCGCTTTGCACATTGCTTCACGAATTTCCTTAATTTCACCAATATTACACAATACTGAAGCTGAGGTAGCTTGAATCACTTCATTTTGGCTGTTAAGTAGAGATACCAAGGCAGGGACACCATCTGCTTCTAAAATATCTTTCCAGTAATCTATTAATGGCATAGAAAATTCTCATGAAACAAACAAACAATAATTATACAGCATATTACAAATACTTACAAATGAAATGTCATATTAAATGTTACTATATGTTACTTAATATAATTACATAGTTCTCACCTTTCTTACTATCAGACAAAACTTCAAGTGCTTTAGCTGCATTTGTCTGACGTTTAATCACATTTGATTTTAGCATATCAACAAGAATCTCCCACACAGAAATTCCTAAATTGTCCTTTACAATAAAGAATTCAAGAACATTCGTGTGTAAGCGCAATGTTGCAATGTGAACCATGTTGTTCCCATCAGAATCCACCCCTTGTGTATTTGCTCCAAGGTCAAGCAAACATTTCACAGCATCTAGAGCACCACTTGATGCAGCCAGGAGAAGTGGAGTTTCATTCTTGCCACTCTTTGTCTCTAGTTCCAGCATGTCAAGATTATTACTGACCAAGTGCTTGAGACAACTATGGTGGTTGAAGTAGCTAGCATAGTGTACTGGACACCAACCATGGATATCATACAACAATGCATTAGCTTTATATGCAAGCAGACATGACAAACTATCAAGCGCTCCACACTTTGCGGCGAGATGTAGGGGTGTTACACCTTGTTGAGAGAGAATACTGTTGAATCTTCTCACATTGATGTCACAACTATTCACAACCAATAGAGTGATAACTTGTGGTCTGTTGTACATGGCTGCATAATGCATCAGTGACAAACCGCTGACATCTTGCATTGATAATCTTGATGCAGGTAGCCGTCTTGCCAAGCTATATGCTACGCCAACCATACCTCGCTGACATGCTGCTTGAAGACCAGCAAAATGCTGTTTGAGGTTCATTGTTTGCTGGGTACCAAATCTCTTCTTAAAGAGCTCATAAATAAGATACTCTTGAATTGGCAACTTCTTGCACTTCAACTTTTCAATTTCCTCATAATGAGCATGAACCCACAATGGTTGCTTTGGTGAAACTGGATAGAATGTTTCTAAGTAAAATGCAACAGCATAATACTCCTTGCCACCAATGGTAACGGTTGATAGAGGATACTTCTCCAACATAGGTGACTTAGCATCAATAATTTTGTTAAATTTAGATAATGCTTCTTCCATAAGCTTATCATTAAGTTTGACAAAACTATTGGCAAGTTCAGAAACAGGAGCTGTCTCCCTGTCAATCAAAATTCCACCATGCAAATGGCTGTAAGAATTATCAGTGACAAAATGTTTGCATCTGTTTTTCTTTGATACAGCCAATGGTGGAAATTCTCTTTCTGTTTTGCACTCTTCAAAAGTAAATCCAGTCAATAGTTTGCTAACATTGATTATTTTGCATCTTTTTCGCAAACCAATCAGAAATGGAACAAGAAAACTGATAAACTTCACAAGGAGGAGTTGTCGACGTACTTCTGGCTTAGTGGGTAAAGTTTCTAGAATAAATTTCTCTTGTTTCGAAAGATGTTTCTGTAATCTCTCAGCAGACTTGAGATCAACCTGATCAGAAGTTACCACACTACTTATATGATAATCAGCATCAATAAGGAACATGCTATCATGATGTTGAACACTATTTTGATGAAATGTCATGATCAATGACAGCTCATCAATATGCTTGTTGAAAACATGCATCTGTTCCAGAACATGTAAATCTTCATTACTTTCGACAGAAACATTATCAAAAGCTTCAGAATAACTTGGATCCTTCGACATATCCAAAACTCCAGCTTCTGTCCAAATTAGTTCTATATTCCTCTTCGTTTCTGGAATACCTGTGTGCGTATTTAAATTCACCAACTGTCTCCAACGTTCAGAAAACTTTGTTCGTTTATCTTTCGGAAAATAAGCTCCATGCCATAAACTCTTCATTAAGTAGTCAATTTCTATAAGCAATTGTCCTACTCTGGTATCACTGTAAGCTGGCGGCAATTTAATGGCTGTGCTATCATCGAAATTAGCCTCTAACTGGACTGATGGTGTTTGGTTTAGGACATAAATACCCGTCACTAATTCCCTCACAATTTGATGAACTTCTCTCAATTCTAAATTATCAATACCTTTTTCTGCTGGAAGTAGAAACAAACATTCCTCGGAGTTCGAAGCAATATTCATATTACTAATCAAACCTTTTGGCATTTCGACTGCCAATTTAGTTTCCTCTGTAGAAAGCAAACAATCATACGACGAAGTTGCTAAAGTTTCTTGCAATTCATATCGTTCAATTTTGTCGAAGTATGTTGCTGCTGCTCTTGAGGCGGCCATATTCGCCATTATATCCAAACTCGATACTCTTTTGCCTTTTGGAGACAACATTTTTGGATTAAGCATGGTACGTCAAATTAGAGGAGAGCATTTTGATTTATTCTTACAACACATTTTAGCGCCACTTACACAAAATATTTGACCTTTTCCACTTATCAGTCTTCTCAAAATTGTCAATTTTTGTCACTATTAATTGCCATAGCAACTAATTTGCATATAGGACGAACACGCAGGCGGAACCTGGGCCGAACGCCCGTTCGCAAGAAAAAAATATCGTTTTTCATATATCAATAATTTCGTTTCGTCATTTCTAAGAAAAATCAGGGATTTTGCATGGTATGACTTTGCCGCCGTGCTCAACCTTGGGGGTCAGGAATTCACAACATTTCGAATAACGACAGAGGAAAATTTTTTATATTATTTTATTTTTATTTTATTTTACAAAATTCGCCATACATTAGAAAAACAATTACACAACAGAATTTACATACGCTAAATAAATGTCATACACACAATGGCTGGAATGACCACACAGAGATGAAGTCTCCAATAACGGGGTTCCAATACAAAACATAACACAGGATGGATTGACATTAGACAGGCAGATCGGAAGACGAATAAACGTATAGACGTATTAAGAGACAAAGTGAATGAAAATTACTATAGTGTAACAGCGCTCTCTCGATGAACGAAGAAGCTAAGCTAGGACTAGGAAATTTATGACCATAAATTCGAAACTGGAATAAGTAACCTTACCAATTTGTACTAAGAATGAAGATAAGTTCACATATCGAGAAAACCTTGTTGAGCATGCATCTAGCAATATAGACTTTTTGACAAGTTTGTCAGTGGACGGGACACGTGACATTTCACACACACAGTCTTGAAAGATCTTGGATCATCAGGATCATAAATTGTCCCTGTAAGATCTTTATAGTACATAAATAATAATACATATTATAGACGTTCCACATACTTGATTGACGGCGACGCCGCAAAATTGTTAGTTAAATTTGGAATAAAAGGCTTAGACAAATTAGGCTTTAATAAATATGATCGCGATAATATTTTTTGTTTTAGAACGTCGTTTCTAAGTCATCTTGACTTCATTTTCTATAGTTCAAATATTTTACCAGACCCGAATCTTCGGCTCATGCGCATAATTGGAAATTGATAATTAAAGCCATATCAAACTTTTGCATTTGAATTCTACGTACGGAACAAATTTTCTCCACAGATAGATCGACAGATACCAGTAATGTTACTTATTCAGGGAAGCAAACATGACTTCTAGGACCTAGGTTCCTGAACAGATAATAAAATTACAATAAATTACAATTAAAGTAGTTACATACAAGCATGCGGAAATATGATTACATATACAAAAGTCAGTTATATAAACGTTATGAAATATCAAAGTAAGACAAGTAATAAAACCATTCGTGCCATCAATAGTCCAATGGAATGAATTAAAATATGTTGCAGTCTGCGTGTTTGGACTAGTTGTAACACCTATTGCGTGGTAGAATCAGTTAACTTAGGCTAGCTATAACAGTGATTGTCTGATGTTTCTGAGATATTATTAACAGTTGTTTACTGCATTACCATGGAGCTACGCGTCATATGCTTGAGCATCACTTCAAAAAAATTCTCTTGAACTTGCCTGACGTAAATGGAACGCGTTTTATTCTAATTATGTTGCCCTTTTACGAATTCCCACGATATATATGGCAAATTTGATGCGTGAAAATTGCAAAAGTCTAAGTACGTATACGTTGGTAGACAATATGCATGTACTTTGATTAATGGAAGTAATGGTATAGCTTTTCTGGCGCTACAGACAACTAATAAATGAGATGCATGCAATTTATATTATAATAAATTCTTAGCCCAATCATATTTCGAACCGCAAATTTTGTATAATTGTATAATGCAGTAGGCGTTTATTGAACAATTTTTGAACGACACTTGGTGTTAGGCTCTTGGCCATTTCACAGTTGAGGCCCCAATTCCCAAAGCATTTATAGATTGTTAGACAGGACTCCCCCTTTTAATCTTTAGGTTGTTTGATTGATAGATCCCCTGGCCAGACTCGGACTGGCCCCAATTAAGGAGCCTTGCTATTCTAGCACTGAGCGGAGCCCTGAAATTTTTTGCTGTCCTGAATGTTTTAGGTGAAGATTTTATGGTATTCTGGAGAGAACATGATGAATTATTTAACTGCTTCCCTGAAGAGTTCAAAAATTCCAAATCATTCCCATCCGGTCCCTTTTATTTTCGTTTCGTACTGCCTTATAGTCTGTTTTAAACATCTTTGAATGTTTACAAATACGGAAATTAAATAACAATTGTCAAGGGCCCATCTGATGTCCCAGTAGGGGCCCATGTGCCATGGCACAGTGGCACATAGGCCAGTCCGAGCCTGCCCCTGGCCCCCCTAAGCTAAATTTTATGTAAATTAAGATGAATCTTTATCACAAATAAAGCGTCTGAAACGGTTGTTTCCTTTTTCCTGATTTCTCAAGGTCGTCGCTCAAAGTACTTAAATATTTTTAACATGGTATCACAAAATGTGACACATTGATACTACACAAATTTGTACTTTGCACTTTAGGTTTAGAAAACTAGTAGTTACTATCGCAAGGAAGTGTTGCCGTGGGTACCAAAATGCAAGTGTTTAGAATTGTCTTATTTAAATTGCTAAAGCACACTGTCACTGTATGTACGAATTTATTTTGTTTCAAGACATAATTACTAAATAAAGCGTCTGAAACGGTTGTTTCCTTTTTCCTGATTTCTCAAGGTCGTCGCTCAAAGTACCTTAAATATCTTTAACATGGTATCACAAAATGTGACACATTGATACTACACAAATTTGTACTTTGCACTTTACGTTTAGAAAATAAGTCGATGAATGATGAAGTAATGAAGATTATTATCGGAGATATTTGCATGTCATCTCAATAAAATATAATCTTATCATTTGTGATTTGTACTTTAGACTTTGGACCCGTAAGTTTTCATGTATAAAACACCGTAAAAAACTAGACAAGTTATTAAAAAGTATTAGTATAAGTTTGGATCGCTTATATGTTTGTACATAAAATCCAGTGCTTTTTTAGTTTTTAAAGTGCCGTGTGAAACCGCAAATATAGCTAGAATCACATTGTAACTCTTTTTTTCACGACATTCAGTTATATCTACTTATTTACTTACTAGTTTAGGAAAATCTAAGCAACAAATTTAACATAGAAATATAGCTATAGTACATACCCTATCTTGAACATGCATCTAATCAACAATCGTAGACAAAAATGACAGGAACATCACTGAACACGGAAACCGCGATTGCTACAGATGTAAACGGGGGACACGTCATAGGGGTATATATAAAATGAGAAAAAGCACGTTATACAGGTAATGAACAACAGAAGAAAGGATGAAATTTTTGAAGGGTGATGGTCATGAATATGATTCTGCATGAATACAATGAATTTTAGTATTCGCCGTGCTCACTCATCCGTCTATTCCGCACAATTATAATATAAGACTTGATCCGGGTTTGCATGCAGTTTCTAGAGACCATTTGTTTCATTAAACAATTACTGGGTTGAGCTTTTTGTGGTATGTGGAATTAGAGAACACGATAATGAGACAGTTATCGGTCGAGTCCAAAAAGTTCTGATTCCAAAGTATTAAAGTATTGATTCATGAGGGAAATTTTGCATTCTTTTTATTTGTCTTTTCTTCTGAATGTTATTGAAATTACTACTGTGGGTATATCAATTGCAAAGTTCACTTTTAAAAGTGGCGTAGTGGCGTAGAATAGCTAGATCCGGGGATAATTTGGAAGGGATCTAATATTTATGTATTCGCATTCTCGGTATTCTTTCTGTTGAAATAAATTGTTTTTACCGTTTATTCTTTTCGCAATTAGCGAGTTTTTGGGAGCCCATTTAATTTTAAATCGTACCATAAACAAAAGCAATAACACCCAACATCGTCCAAAAAAAATTATTAATATTTTTACAACTTGGATAATTTAGAGCATATCTGCGTTAGTTATTGTACCATTTCATTTGTTCATAGTTCTATTTACATTGATCATGTTTACAAATTTAGCTTACAGGACACAAAAAATCCTAAGAATCCTGGCCTTTCAGTTCATTCAGTAAATGTCAAAGAGATTAATGATGCTAAAAACACATGAAATTGTCCTTTCCTAGTGTACATCTGAGTATCTGACAACTGAGAGGCAAAAAAAAAACAAAAATCCAGGGAGGTTCTGTCTTTTAAGTTGAGTCTTAATTTAAGAGAGACGACTAAGCGGCTCGTCATGTCCGATAATGAATGTTGGACGTAGTAACTTCGCTAAGTCATGCGATTTACTCGACTAGAAACGTTGCTTGTAGAACACAATGTTATAAATATGTGCACATTAACTCATTTGTCATTTGAAACCATTAATTGAGCTGTCGTCGTTGACTAAGTTCTTACTGAGTGGCCATACACAGCTTTACTTGCCTCTTGCCAAAGTTCGCGAAACACATTTTGTTGCATTTGCTCAAAAATATAAGATTCAGCTTTCCTGGATAAATCGCTGATGAAATTACCATCTTGATTCTTTCGACATTTGGAGAAACACTCGGCAAATTGCTCTAAATCTTTGCTCTCCTTGGCTGCCTTCTGTCGACAGTGATGGTCAACATAGACGTAAAAATCAAATGGGGTCACTGTTGATGTTTCGTTTCCAGACGCAGCAATACACTCAGAATCATTTATGCTAAGCATCGTCACTCCGACTCTATATGCAGTATGAAGGAATAAGTCGTTTTTGATGTCAGACGTCGCGAATAATCGACTCTTTAGATTTATCTTCGTAAACGGAAAGAGAGATTATATATGACTTTTGCTGAACTCCAAATGAAGTCTCCCTATGCATACATTTGCTACTGACACGAGCTACTATCTAAATTGAAGTACGCATACATTTGTTCACATATTTATAGTGCGAACATGTTTACGCGCAACATCTGGTTTATCATGAATGGCGTGCTAATGGAAGATGATACGACAATATATTAACCGAAATGTATACAGTCAGCGTGTGAGATTTTATCACTGAAGGAGTCGAGATTTAGGCCATTGCATGTTTCACATAGTTTGCTCTAAATTTGGTATTCAATACATGGACTCGGTCTGCAGCCCCAGTGAATGTAAACAACAAGCAGTGAATGTAAACAACATAGTGACTAACTAGATGACTTCTTTATTTCAAATTAATCTTTTGGCATCTCCAGGGAGGCTATGCACACCATAATACACAAGCATATTAGAAACCAATATCTCAAATAAAAAAGTTGTCCAGGTTTTCCTCATCTCAGTCAGTGATCCCAATGAAGGTATATATGCCTAGGGTTTCGTCAGCGATGACCACGTGGTTATAATTTATTTGTTTTTGTGCTTTAGTAGATAAGTACAGGCAATATAATGCTATGATAAATATATATAGCTATAGTTATTGCTAATAGGAACGTAACTAACAAGCCCCATTTCTGATATTTACGTGCGTGTTCATTGAGCGTAAAAGCATGTCAGAGAATAAAAAAATGTCAGAGTGACTGCTCACGACTTGATTCTTAATCGTTTAATTGTTTTCAAGAAACAAAACTTGCAACAGTTATGCTATTGTTTGTAAATATTTTTATATTAAACTTCAATTAAGCTATGTTCTCATTTGTCCTGTTGTTTGCCACAGTGTTGATGTCGCAGTGTAAGCGTACGCAGGGCGTACCTATTTTTAAAGATGCTGTAATGTCCGTCATGCCACCAAATGCTCCGTTTACCTTCTATAAGACTATATTTGTAAAATATGATATACTGAAGGAATATCTGATGTAACACTATTCGGGTTTGCCATGCATAATCATCAGTAAATACAAGCCCGAGTTTCGATTCAGAAATGTGAAATCTAGGCTAATGTTCATATCTGCATTGTTATGAGAACAACCGTGAACCGATGCGCAGAACAAATTTATATTGATAATGACTAAATTGTATCATAGCTCGTAAATTAAAAACGCGCCATCCAATTCTAATGCTTGAGGCTAAAGCTGGCCTAAAATGCAAAAGGCAGGGACTAACCACTCGCTCCTTAAAAGGCGGACTTCCACTGCATCTAATTTAAATACATCTAGCATTTTGATTGGATGAAATTACTCGCAAGCTTGGTGCGAGTCAGTTTTTGCGTGGCTGGAATTAGGAATTTAGTGACAGACATAATCCTGTTCCGTCTGGATTGTTTATACCCTGACGGCTATGACGTAGACTATAAAATACATGATAAAATAGAAATACATCGGCTTATCATAACAGTAGCGTAGCAACTGGGAAACAGGGAAGGTGTTCAGAGAGGGTCCATTCCTCTCCCCCGTTCTGTTTTTTTCCAATATTTTAACATACGCTGATTACATACATTTTAAAATGACTTCATAACCATAATGGTAATAACGTCGGGAAAGTAACGTCGTCACCAAATCAAAAGAGTTTTATAGTGCAAACTAAGTTTTTGTTGTCAGGGTTAATTTTCGAGATGTCTTCATATCTAATATGGGTTGTCATATTAATATATGTAAATTTCTTGTGAATTATATAATGCCTAACTAGTGGAAGTAATGGGAAAAATTTATAACGAGAAAAATCTTAAAATCGAATTTTAAATATTAAATTAATTCAATAAAAATTTTATTATTACTCTGTACAAAATACCAGTAAAATACACATCAATTGACACAACAGAGAACATAATACAAAAATACATTCAGAAAGTAATATTTATCATTAATGGGAAAATATGCAACATTGTGTGGCAGATATTATTAAAATCTACATAACTGGCGTTCACGCTCGTAAAACATTTATTTGTTCAATCCTGCTATGTTGCAGGCTCAAAGTTGTTTGTCCTGCAGGTTCAAAATAACAGCGAGTGCTTTCTCTAGATATTGTATAAAGAAAAGTGATTTTCCACGAATAGAAATATCAAGATTAAAGGTTTATATGTTTGTGCTATCTATCTTGTAGATAACAGGAAGGCTGCTTCTGTTTTAATAAACCAGAATAAACACAAACTCTCGAATCGAACAAGTAAAGCCAAAATTAGCTTAGATTATCATCTAGTGCCATAGGTTGGCAAATTGCACCATATATCCCATTAGGAAAATGGGAAATTTAATGAAAGGAAAATTACAATGAAAAACCAGTTACATCTGTCGTAGATTATGAGGCGTTGTTACAGCCTGCAAACCAGGCTGATGTTATGTAAACAACGGTGTTATATGTACCCTAAGTCAGAATTACTTGTACATTAAAAAGTTGCAAGAAAAATTGCAGTGTGTAACAACGCCCTTGTTGTCCGCTATGTAATACTGCTTCACTTTTTTAAGGGTAAATTTTTACTCCATACATGTACGAGGCCCACTGCGGGCAACAAAAAATCCGTGCTTTGATTTTTGTTGATGTCACACTAGATTTAACATATGTGTTTATTTCTAATTCAAAACACTCCTCAAATCCATAAAAAAGTATTAAGTATTTAGAATTATAGTTGCTTTATCTCCATTTCTTCCGTGCACCCTGTGAGCCTGCATCACGTGGCAAGCACGTACCCCAAGCAGTCGCTAAATTTCAAGTCCGCTGTAATGATATGATGCGCTTTCTAAGATTTACTATTGTCATTTAAACAGACTTTTCTCGGAACGTAATTTAAGTTCTTAAAATAGAGATATGTATATATTCGGTCAGCTTGTTTGAAGGTAGTGATGATTTCCATGGTTTAGCCTTTCTCACGTTGAAACAAAGATAATGAATTCAATGTTTTTCTAGCGGCCTCAATTTGAGTCTTTCTCACTCGTAGATTCTTCAGTATCTTGTTTCATTAATGAACCACTTTTGCTGTTTTCAGATATTGTATTGCCATCGAAATTTATGTACAAGTGATCTTCGTATGTTCGCATGTTGATATATTCCTGTTTGAAATAAAAGTTTAAAAAATGTTCTGATCACGCCGTACACGACATATTTCTGTACTACCATTCTCTAATATTACTCTTTACTCTAACATATTATATTATTTATGAACTTATTATATTTTCAAACAGGAAATTTGACAAGTGTCTGCAGCAGAAATGAAGGGAAAACCAAGTAAATTAAGGAAATCTAAGGTAGGAGCTACAATCATGGAATAATTAGTTTGGGACAAACTAGAACAGTTGTTCTATATGAGAAGTAGAAATTATCGTTAAAAACATCGCTATATTTTTTCCCCGTTAGCGACATCACATACAAAAATGTATCTGTACTGTTTTCAGGCCAAAAAACACTGCATAGGACCAACATTAATCAGTGGGGGCTAGGGAGAGGGAAGGGGTAAAATTTAAGTCAATGAGTGATCAGAGTTTGTTGTTGAATCACTTATTCTTAATTTTTTTTATTTTTGAGCCATTTTCGACATTTTTTAGACAAAATGTCCGATAGGTTTTATGCCAATACAAATGTTTCAAGTCAAACACTGTTGGTAATTAAATTAATGTTCCTTTTTAGTCAAAGATACCTTTACTGGGGGAGCACGCAAGAGAGGAGACTTTAGGGCTGTGGAGAATATGATCCTTTGAGTCCATATGCTAAAATAGATCTTATCCATTAAATCGAAATATGCTTCAACTTACAAAGTCATCATTGCACATTCGATCCAGATAACGAGCAAGCATCTCAAAGCTTGGTCTTCGATGTGGCGCAACTTGCCAACAATCCAACAGAAGATTATATCTGCAATGAAGAAAAATTATGCAATTAATGTATGAAGAGCTACTTGCATGCACCGATGAAGGGAGAAAATTAAAAAAAATCATCCCTCTACTGCATATTGTTACAGTAACTCTATCAACTAACGGCTCAGTTGACTATACTTTCATGAGTAAAATAAGTTAGCCCGTATGTCGGTCAGCATATTCAACTCACAATTCATCGCTACAATGCTTTGGTTTGTCCATCCTCATTCCATTTTGCAAAAAGCTAACAACTTCTTGTGAATTCATGCCAGGATACGGAGATGCGCCTGCGAAAAATAACAACTATTATGTTTAATTATATTGCCAGTGTGTCGTCATATTGGCAGCCATCAACTCGCATGTTTCGATTGCTTAATCAACTAACAATTGATGTAAAGACCATTTTCCATTATTTTACAACATTCCCAGTGGGAGGAAACCGGAGTACTCGGAGAAAACCCACGACTTTTGGCAGAGTGTTGACAATACTCTTTTCACATGAGGACTGGGTTCGAGTCTACCTTACTAGGGATTGAACTCGGATATTAGTTATTCTTCTTTATTTTAGGACTGCAGTATATTCACAATGTACCATGTAGTGACGGTAAAAGATGTGAAATGTTTTTGTTCCATATTTTTAGTACATCTTGTGTCTGCGTCATTTACACTATCATTACATTTCTTTTTAATAATTAGCATAGGTTCGAGAACAATTTTTCAGTTTTACTTGTGAAGAATATTTTAAAGAGTTTAATATTTGCTCACCAAGTGTTATGATCTCCCACAACACAATTGCGAACGACCAGCTGTAAAAAATAAAGATTATTTATTAGTTGGGATATTTCATTAAAGTATAGAAAAGATTTATTCACAAAAGTATCATAATTCATGTCTATGTACGGTGTCTTTTGGTACACGGATTGTTCAGCGGTAAAAAAGCACAAAGCTTTTCTAGTAGCAGTAGAAGAGGGTCGCATGGGAGCTGGGAATTGCCAAAAAAAATGGCTTGGAAAATGGGATTCCGTGCACTGCATGAGACTGCGATTAATTGGAAAAACCCAATAGAAAACGTAAATGAGATCAAGATTTAAGGAAGACAGATACCAGGAGACGTCGACAATGGGATTAAGTTATAGTTTGGGTTAGTATAAATGGGAATAAGACCCCATTTTATGATCCTGTTAGAACTATGAATGCGTGCGTTTAATTTTCTACACAAAAATATCCCAATGTGTTTACGACCAAATACATCTTCGTGGAGGAAACACGGACATAAAGGAAACGCAGGGTACACGTTAGTATGAAAAATACTATAAATTTTAGATGAGAAAAATCACCGCTGACTTACACATCACTTTTCGTTGTCGAAATTCCGTCAAGTAAAGACTCGATTGCCATCCATTTGATAGGGAATCGTCCACCCTAAAAATAATACGGAGCAAACATTAGATCTTTCTATAACTGCGACGGTTAAAAACTGCTGACACTGAAAGGGAGATATTTGAAGTATAGTGAGTGAGGGGCGGTGGAGATACGCCACTTCATCCCCCCCCTCTTGTTACGTTTCTGAGTCATAATGTTTGGAAATATCTTGTTTTAAAAGGTTGATTTGTTTCATCACGATACCCCTACAGTATATTACGTCTATTGCACGTGTGTCTCTTGGCAACTGCACTAAACCTACCGCTGTCTTTCTAGTGTAATGATCTTCTTCGTAAATGTCTCTTGCAAATCCAAAATCGGAAACTTTACAAACTTTGTTTTCATCGACTAATATGTTTCTTGCAGCCAAATCTCTGTGGATAACCTGAAATCAAATGAAAGGAAATGACGTTTTTTGCTCAAGAAAATTCTCCTCAGGGTTGAATCGGACAGATCTGAGCAAAATTTTACTAGTGGAATTTAAAACAATAAACGGAAACTTCCTGAACGGTTAAATTAAAGTCCTAATTTGTTGCAGTCCAACGACATTCACGCTAGCTATTAATGTTGAGTTGCATGGGCTGCTTGTATAAAACTCTTAATCAACTTTTTCATCATTGCTTTGTTGTTAAAGGACATTGGCAATAAAATTTTATTGTTTTATTTATTGTTTTATGTGAAAGAGCATGAAAAAGTAAGCTGATTGACCGTTTACTGTAATACACTATCTCTTTTAGTTCCGAAGTTATTTGCAAAAATGTACAAAATATAAACTGCTGATTCAGCAAAAGTTGTGACGTCACTATTTGGGTAAGTAGGTTTAATAAATACATAAACGAGCATAGCTCAGTTATTATTCGGTCAAACTCAACAAAATTTTGCACATGGGTACTACATGACAAGACGCATCAAAAAACATTTCTAATTTTGTTGCCAAGGTAATACTGCCGTCCCCAGGCCCCTGCTACGAAATTTCTATAACTTGTTGTATTTATCCACGTGGACATTTTTTCGAACAATGATCTTCCCATTGAACTTTAGGCTTGCATATGTATAGCAAACAAACTTCTGATATCATGTTATTATAACCAGTTTCAGTATACAGCTATTTTATAAAAATTCTGTGCGGAGCCTGGGGACGACAGTGTTACCATAGCAACGACGTTAGAAATGTTTTTGGATGTATCTTGCAATGCAGTATCTGTGTACAAAAGTTTATTGAATTTGAGTTAATAATAACTGAGCTGTGCTCGTTTATATATTTATTAAATCTACTCACCCAACTAGTGACGTCACAACTTTTGCTGAATCAGCAGTTTATATTTTGTACATTTTTGCAAATAACTTCGGAACTAAAAGAGATAGTCTATTACAGTAAACGGCCAATCAGCTTACTTTTTCATGCTCTTTCACATAAAACAATAAATAAAACAATAGAGTTTTATTGCCAATGTCCTTTAAATAATGATTTAATCGGATTAAATTCGATTGAAACGCGAGCTCTAAAACAAAACTCTTCGACGTGGCGCAACTTGCCAACAATCCGACAGATCATATCTTAATGACATGTTTAAAGATTTCAAACATTGCTTTAAAAGCAGTCATAATTTATTCAAAAAGTTGTAAATTTTCCTACCTTCAAACAGGCGAGATGAGCCATGCCCCGGGAAATCTGTGTGCCAAACATAAGTAATTCTTTCGAGGTTAATCGAGATGAAGGTCGCTTATAACAATCCAGATAGTACTGATCTCTAATGCCACGACTTGCTCGCAGGAAACTTTGCAGATCACCATAAGCACAAAACTCGACAATCACCATCAAAGGTTCTGAAAACAAATGAGATCACTTTCTATTACTATTCTTATAAGTACTTAAAATATACATAGATGCATATTGACTATTGAGGGAATCCACTTTTTCCAGCTATGCTTAAGGTTGTTACCTGATCTTGTACAGCAACCCAAAAGGTTTATGACGTTTTTATGAGGCTCAATCAACTTCAGTAGCTCCAGTTCAGCAATAAGATCTTTCTTTGCAGAAGCACTTTCATTTTCTAATAATATGGGAAGAAGATCAATATATCAGTCGCCGAACTTTAAATATTCTCTTTCAAAGTTTAGAACATATTTTTACCTTTGACAAATTTAACCGCAACTGGTGTGGTACCAGAATCAAATCCATTAATTCCCTCAGCTTCCGCCTTCATAACAATACCAAAAGCGCCAGAACCAAGAACATTCTGCAATACAAGCTTTTCTCTTTGAAATTCCCATTTGTTTGACGCTGTAAGATGGGAAAGCTCGCCGCCAGCAGAACCAGTGGCAATTGACAAACGATCGCCGCTATTTGGAAAGTAGGTAAGAAGCGCTGTTGCCTGGAACGTAATAAGAACTTATAAGAGGGGGAGCAAACCTGGTTCAGAATTAGATTGGCAATTTCTCAGAGAGGGGGCAGTATCCAATGCTTCCAAAAGGGGAGAGAGTCCATCCTTCCTCTTTGGCAACGCTCCTATTTGCCAAATGTACTTGTAGTCATGTTTCGCTTGCCGGTGATACGAACGACATTTAGTCTAGCTATAAAAATTTTAAATTAGTACCGTTTGTTTCTTTACAAAATGGTTGTTCTCTTTGTCAATGAACATAGAATATTTGCATAATGTGTCTGAATAATTGGTATAGCTACGCCACTATGCTGGTACAAATAATATAAAAGCAGAATATGCATACTTACAGCGTCACTATTTACTCTCTTTGGCAAACGTTGTGCATTCTCGGCTGCTTTCCTGGCGCTGTTGCGTTGTATGTTCCTCATTAATATGCATATAATAACAATTGCGATAATAAGAACTAGAAAGGCCCCAGCTACACCAAAAACCATAACCATCATGTCAACGGATTCGCCCTTATTCTCCACATTTTTCTTTTTTAGGCCTGTAGCTCTATCCCCATCAGTTTCCTCGATGAAATTTACACTCGGCTGGCTTGTACCAATCTGATTGATAGCTCTAAGTCGTAATTTGTACTCTGTGCCAGAACGAAGGTTGTGTATAGTATGACTTGCACTGTGTCGGTTTTTAGTTTGAATTGTTACATTTTGCCATTCAGTCCCATTACCAGATGCTAAATACTCAATAACTATTAATGTCACAGGCTTCCCTCCATCACTTTCCCCTAATTTCCAGATAACCGTAATCGACGTAGGATTGGAATAAGCGTTGCTAATTATTGGCTGATCAGGTTTAGCTAAATGTAGATTGAATTGTGTAAGTGACGTCGCAAATTTTGTTACTAGAAAGAGCCTGGTCAACTAGTTGCCTGACTGATTTCTCAGAAACTGTAAAGTATTAAAGTATGCAGTGTTGGGAAAGTCGTGGAAACATTTTTTTGTGGACATTTATTGAAATAATAGGAATAATAGAATAATATATATATATGACTAGCTAAGTGTAATAACCATTAGGGCTAAACTGGACAGTTAGCAGGTCAGGAAAGGGAGATTACATAATGAACTGAAGAGCTAAACACCAATTGCAATTATAATAATAAGTGCACACACTAATACACACGTGTGTTTCTTGAATAATAAATGTAACTATAAAACCAGCAGCAAGGCAGGGAAACAAGATCAAATTAATGGCTGGTAAAACTGTCAAAAAATATTTAAAAAATTTAGTAAAAGGTCAGCTAGAACTGATATACATAAAAACTAAAATATATTATTCTTCATGTGGGCTACAAAGCGAGATTTTGATTGCCTTTTAAAAGATTCATCAATAGAATTCCAAATTTTTGGCCCAAAAATACCTTATGTTAAATTTACCATTATTGGTTCTAATATCCGGTATGAAGTAGGAGGTATTAGATGCGAACTGTGTGTTATAAGAATGTTTAACAAACAGAAAAAAGGATTTAAATAAATCTAGCAAGTTATTATTACTATGAAAATACTACAGATAATAAAAAATCAAGATCACGTAACTTAACAATTCTTAGATTAATAAATAATTGATTAGTATGACCCTGATGATGAGAAAATGCAATTAATCTAACAATCTTTTTCTGCAATATAAATAGTGCATTTAATGATGAAGGATAAGTGTTACCCCATACGACCAAACAGTAAGTTAAATATGGATAAACCAAAGCATAATAAAGGCTCTTTAGAATATCCAGCTCAAAAAAGTCTGAATTTGAAGATTGCACTAATACTGCGTTTAATTTTTCTTAGATATGTAGGAGATATGATCTTTCCACTTCAAATGGTAGTAAATAACCACTTCTAAATATTTGATTTTGCGTTCACGTTCCAAAAATTGATTATTTAAAATTATCTGAAAATCAAACGCAAATTTTTTTTTGAGATGGGTAAAAAATTTTAAAATTTGAATTTTCAATATTAAGCGATAATTTATTAGCACGAAGCCAAGTGTGAAGTCAACACGCACGAAGCCAACACACTTGATTTGTTTATTATTGATGGTTGACTCCAATTTTGAGAAATTCTTATCGCAAAGAAAAATATTAGAATTATCTGCAAACAGATGAAAAACCAAAATATTTGAGGATTGTGAAAATCGTTCACATAAAACAAGAAAAGAATAGGACCTAAAACCCTTCGGTAATCGACAAGAAACTTAAAGAATATCTGATTTAAAACTACCCAATGAAACAAGCTGTTTTCAATTCCCATCTTTGGATTATTCACATGGTTGGATACCATTGTTCTCGCTTGCGGAAGAGTACATTAGGACAAAAGTAACTAAGCATACGAATGATGAATACGAGTTATTCACTCATATCCATAAATCCAAATGCGCAGTAACTTTTGTTCTTCGTTACGCTGCCGCAAGCTAATATAATAGAAACTAGGCATGTGACTGATCCTAAAATGTGAATTGGGTATATAAACAAACGTTAGTCAAATTTGTCTATTATATAGCTATTTGTGATACGTCAGATATTGCGTTATTTCCAACCAAAATTTTAGATGGCATACTATTGCTTGGAGATTTTAAAGATATTATTTGTTTAATTCCTTTCCAAATATTTTTGATATGGGATTTATTATGTCTAAAATAATTGTTATAATTAATTTTACTAATGCGTATAAGATGATATAACTTATTTCTATATAACTTGAATTTATTGTGATGATAAATAGATTTAGTTTTAATATATAAAGATAATTTTTTTATTTTCAAAGATTTCCTAATACCAGCAGTTACCCAAGTTTCGAGCGGAATTTGACTTGCCTTTTACTAATTTTAATACTACGAATATGCAAGCTCAAATCAACATGCGTAGTTTGTCAACTGTGAAGTGGTAGTAATTTCATACTATAAATTAGTTTTATACTCGTAGATATATCATATTATAAATTAGTTTTATTGTATAAACATATAGTTATAGTGTAAGAGAGTCACTTGTTAGTCAGTTGACATACTGTTCAGTGTTCACCCTCGTTAAATAAAGTTGATTGATTGATTGATTGATTGATTGATTGATTGATTGATTGATTGATTGATTGGTTTACCAGAACGTATTATTCCTAATATTAACATCCCCATCCCCAAAAAATATATTTAACATAAATAGATACTTACTGTAACCGTAAAGACGTAATTTTTCGCTTATGGTTACGTCGTCCCTCTTTACTTCACACTCGTAGATGCGCAAATCAACCCGTTCGACATTTTTTATAATCAAATAACTCGTACTATTCTCAAAGAAGTTTACAGTCATCACTTTGAATCTACCCACTTGCCCTTCGTGCTTGGTCAGTTTCTGTGGATATCCTTTATCATACCACTTCCACGAAAATTTTGGTGGAGGAAGACCAACAGCAACACATTTTATTACACCTTTTTTTCCGATACTTGCGTAAGACTTTTGGTTTGTTGACAAAATTCTGGGTCGTACTGCATAAAAAAACCAATCATGTTCGTGATTTAGCTATCCACATCGCTAGTTAAATACCTGTCGTAATTACTACTTTATCAAGGGTTGGCTGTGTTGTATATTATGATAAAGAACTTTCTAAAATCAATGGCTTGAACGAGTTATTGTTTGCGGTAATCTCTAATGGAAATTAAACATATTTAAAAATCCTAACATACAAAAGTGTCGAACCAGCTGCGTGATGTTATGGTGACCACTCATGTCTTCTAAACTTAAAGTAATGACCTCTACTCTCAGGGTTTTTGAGAAAAAGGGGCTACCTGGCATGAAAAAGCCTGGTCTCCGTATGTTGTCGACATCGGCGCGTTCATTGCCGGTGACTAATTATGAGTGAAATCCTTTGCGAATTTAATCCCGACTGTCGGCGACATATGGAAACTAGGCATTACGTTGACAACACCAGATGGTAAGACTCTCGCGTCTTCTCGAATAAGAGCGTAAGTTCCTCGGAACCCGTGTCAATTGCGTAGCAGGTGTTGAGACTCTCCGCTTTTCTAAACTACCAGTTGAGAAAAATTCTTGACCTATATCCCGTCTATATCGTCCCTCTTAGAGGGATTGGCTATGCAATACAAGCGCACTGTTATAATTTACCTGTTATATTAACTGAAAATGTCCTGGTATCATTTCCAAAAGGATTTAAGGATATGCACTGATAGTCCCCCCTATCAAGTTGACCAACTTCATAGATGGATAGTAGGCCTGCGCTGTGTGTAACAGTTCTGATAGGCAGCGGTCGACCGTCTAATCTGCGCCATTTAATTTCAGGTGTAGGAAAGCCCGATGACATACAATCTAATGTTAGTTTAGTATCAGCATTTAGATCAATTTTGGTTGCCATCTTCGATTCAATTCTTGGTTTACCTACATACAATATTTGTAAAATGCTCTGTGAGTTAGAACCATTGCACCATAGTTTAAGGCATATACTGTATTTCACCCAAGTTACAATACAATTAAAAACCATCTAGGTAATCAAACAGAATAAGATAAATAGAATAGGAAAATAATGGAAAAGAATACATAGGATTACTGGATTAGAATAAAGGTAATTTAATGTAGATGACATGATTGTGTTACTTCCGGAGGCACAACGAATGATACAGGAAATAAATGATAGTACATTGCATTTCTGGGAACATACACAGTAACTTCGGTATGTTTCCTTTTTCCTTCATATTTTAGACAGTCAGCACCTCCAATTTTTGTAAGGGGTTGGGGAAGTGATTCACTAGTTTTATGGTAGAGCAATAGTAGGGATGTTCAGTCTGAGAAATTTTCGTTACTGGTTTACTGTAAATTTATACCAATAATATCTGGTATACCGCTTTTTGGGCTAACCTTATAATAAGGAATAAAAACGTAAAAGGTGACGATCCAATGTGATAATATGATGCGAAGCAACTCCGATTTTAGAAAGAGTTAGGGCCTTGTTTAGCCTAATTTTAACTATTTATCGTACCAAAATTTCGCTATCACGAAAGTCCTGTATAACCGGCAGACGCCAGCAAGGCGAAAAGAGGGGGGGGGGGGACAACCGCCCCTCAATGTTTTTGAAAAAATTATCTCCGAATAGTTCACATAATCCCTAATTTGCCAATGATGTATTTAACACCATAGCGGTATAAAAACAACATGCCATGACTGGTGTTTTTTGGGCACATCGTGTTTATCGTATTGTTAAGCAATTGTTTCTATAGTAAAAAAGTTAAATAAATGGCTGCATCATTTGTCTAACAACAGAAAACTAATCTATGTATAACATTATTTAACCCCCTCTCTGAAAATCTTGCTGGCGCCACTGGTTCATCGGAAATTTCTGCGTATCAGTACAAGTTAAAATATCATCGATATTCTTAGTATATTCGTAAACCGAACCTCCCTAGCGACCCTAGTATATTTTACAGTTTCGTAACATCAACAACGCAGATCCTTACTTTTCACTACAACGTTTTGAAAGGTGACTTCAACATAATTCGATCCACCGGAAAGTACCGTCGCAACGGCACATACATATTTCCCTGGTGCGTATCTGTTAACATTTATAAGCTTCATGTCGCTGAGCGTTCCAGGAACATGTTCTGGTGTAGACGTAAAACCAAAAGGCTTTATTTTCGTTACTTTTCTACCATGCTTTTGGAGTAAATCTAACTGTTGTAACTTTTTTTTCCCAAGACTCCTGTCCTTGACCACCCAAAACCAGTAATACCCTGCTCTCTTTCCACCACTTTTTAGTTTGGAACCGCATTGCAAAGTCAAATTTTGGCCTTCCATAATTGTGTGATTTTGGCCCCAAAACTTCTTTCCCAACTCACCTAGAGAGAAGAACAGCGTTCAGCGTGGGAGCCTTAGATGAGCACTGAATTGAAATTTAACATGATGAAAATTGTGAAACAATGCATGCAAGAGGATACCGGATTACGGATTCCTACTAGTTGATTTCGGATTCCCACTATATTGATTTAAATTTGCTTGATTCCATATTCCAGGATTCCTTTACACAGGAAAAACCGACTAAAAGCTGCGTTTTAGCTACACTTGCTTTCTTCTGGCGTTAAAGCCGAATAGAGTGAATCAGTTTCCCACCGTAACCTAACCGACCCTCTCAAGGAAGCAATGGAAAATCGCTAATTTTTAAGGCATTGTTTAGTCGTGGAGCATTTTTCATGGGAAAATGAAAATACTACAAGAAAACTCCAAAGTAATAATGCAAATGCAGCCAGTCTTTCAGCTCAGCTAGTTTAGATAATAGTACAATCGATCAAAAATTAAACTCACCAAAGAGTCGACTCTGATAAACCGAGATTCTCACTTATCATTTTTAATTCAAGGCGTATAGAGGTTGTAAATATACATAAACAGTTGACCACAGCGGAAAAGATGGCAGCATGTACTTTTTACCAGCATGTATGGCTGACTTCTTGCAAAAACGACCAAAAAAGGATGGCAAGAGAAAGGACATAAAAGGCTTTTATCTATGCTTGTCCTTCAATAGAGGATGCTTTTTTATTTGAAACGATTTCCGAGCGCAATGCATTCTGGTAAAACGCGCATTGGCCATCTTTTTCGTTACGGTCAACTATACTTGGAGTTCACTGATTATAATAGGGCCAGATAAAATCTAATAAGTCCACTGATTTCTTGCAGTCTGTGATTTACTGTAACAGCTTTTGCAGTCAGACAAGTCAGTTACAAAAATTTCCAAGGGTCAGTGAAGTTTTGTAGCCATCTTTTGTGAAACTCATCAACGATTCGCAAAAAAACCACAAAAGAAATCATGTACGTGATGGATCTGCATTTGTCATACAGATTTCTCTTGATTTACATAATCTTGATACGATTAACTTAATTTTGATACGATTTTCTCGCCTTATATAAAATGAATTTTCAAAATTACTTCGCCGATAGATTTATAAAATTGGAAAGTTTCGTCCGTGTTATCTCGCCTTCAACTCGAGTTTGTACTGTATATACATAGGCAACCCAAAAAGTGCGCGCGTGTAAAATTTGTCGCGAGCCCAGTGCGCGAGCCTCATGAATGGCGCTTTCGGCTCGCGACAAATTTTACGTACACGCACTTTTTGGGCTGCCTATGGTATATCTAATACAACACGCTTGTATATTGTATTAGTACAACAACTTAACATTCTCCGTGGAAGGAAAATGAAATAGCCCCAGCTTTTGGCGGACGTTGACTGTTTCCACGTACATAAATAAGTGTTAAACCTCTAAGGACAAACGGTGCTGCTAAAAACACTTTTTTTAAAACTACATAATTTGAACATAATCTTGCTCATATTCATGCTCTTAAATTGTTTACAAAATACTAAAAAATGACTAAATCCAAAGCTCAATAAAATTAGCAACAAATTTTACATTGTAAAGCGACCTTATCAAGCAAGCAAGCATAACATACCAAGATCTTCGAGAAGGTAAAGACCTTCAATGAGATTACAGGACAAGCATAGCACAATAGTGTATTTGATCACATGCACCAGACACTTCATGATGCAACACAAAACCTGCAAGTAAGGAAAGTGACCAAGTTAAACCTATTGATTGTTGTATACACAGGCTTACCTAGACGTATTCTATCTGTACAAAACGTTTCTAAAAGATTTAAAAAAAGAGGTAAAAATCTTAGATAGATTACATGCAGATAAAAAGAAAGTCACAATTTATGTGTCCAGAGTTATTTGGAGATTTTTATATCAAATTTCGCTTAAAAAGAGAAATGAATAACTAAAACTTTGCTAGTATGCTGTGCTCGTGAATGTAAACCAGTGTTTTGATTCAAAAAGAGTTCGAAAGATGCGAAATTTGGACAAGATTTACAACTTTGTTATGAGCAGAACCGATAGCCACACCTTTTGAGCAACAGCAAACATGATGCAAGCTCTAGCATATGTTGGCGCAGTATGGCCTTGTAGGTTACAGTCGACTGTAACCTACAAGGCCATACTGCGCCAACATATCCTAGAGCTTGCATCATGTTTGCTATTGCTCAAAAGGTCAAAATTCAAAACAAGTGAATCGACTAATCTTTGACTGTTATGGTAAAATACATGGTAGTGGACATGAAATTGCGGGCTCGCACACGCAAAGATTAATAACACGTGCGACATTCTTGGATGAGGGGGGGGGGAGGCTGATGAGGAATTGGTTGGCTCCCAAAACGTAATAATGGGATTTCTGGTAATTTCACCAAAAACATTCCTTAGGGCTATCTATGATAAAAGAGTACATAATTATTTATTACGTTTGAAAAACATGATTTATCAAATTCTATTGTTGAAACGAGAAAACTCACAAAGTGTCGAAGATCTCACTGAGATAAAAATATAAAGCTCCAATTTTTTTACATATTTCGTCAAATTATCGACTTTGACTTTTATACCCTATTGATACGTAGAGTACAAAGATCACAGCGAGGTGTACTCAAAACCATGCCTATCTATCAGCAAAAATAAGGAAATTAAATTAATTCACAATATGTTTCATCGTCAAGGTCAATGATATGATCTCGGACGTTTTTACTGAACAATTTTTACTGATACATATTTCCTGATCCTAAAAATACCTTAATTAATTAACAACATCTAGAACACGGCGAAATGTTGAGTGGCTGCAGCTATATTATAAACCTATAATACTTTTTAAAGGTATTTCCAACTACAATCACTGCTATTTATGTTTACAGTAAATACCACATATAGTAAGCTGATCACAAGAAATCAGCCGCATAAATTACCACCAATTACTGGTAGCGCTATAAATAGTAGACAAACGATTTCTCTGTCACTGGAAGAAGTTGAAAACCAACAGTATGGAAATTGTACAGACTTTTAAGAAGGAATTTAAAGTTTCCAAACTGATTTATATACAATTGTATTGAATGCTATGGAATAATGATGCTTCAATAATATTTCCTCAATGCTGAAAAATATGTGGCAAAATTCATAGCACCCAAATCAACGGAACCATAATATGGAAGACATTAATATATACTTCAATTATTTCCAGTTTGTTTGGCTTCAAGGCACGCATAAAAACCTCTTTCTTGTTTGAACACAAAATTAAGATTGTGTTTCAGCTCAACTTCTTTATTGTAATTAGGGATCAAAGACAGCGCCCATGGCAGTACGTCGCGTAATCTCAAACTCAATTTCAAGAAATATGCGCAAGTGATATAGGTATATTTAGATGTATTGCTAGAAGAAACGCAATTGCTTTTTTAATTGGTTCTCCTTTCAAGTAAAACGTGGTGTTTACACAAACCGCGAATCAGCGTGACACGTCTTACTAGCCAGAAAAGACAATAGAAATAAACACGTAAAAGGTGTGTTATGACGCAGAACGTCTTCTCGCACATCGCACGTCCAGTGGTGCATGCTGAGTTCCCAATAAACAATGGATCGAAATTCTTTGGAAATATGACAAAAAAAGCGTTTGAAGATCAAAGTACATTTTCAGGTTTTACCGTGTTTTGTTGAAAAAAATCATCGATTTCAACATCATTGTTCGTTGAGTAAATCGAACGAAAGAAAATAATTTTCTTTTTGAAATTAACACACCTAGTGAAATTAACCTACAAATATGTTTATACCATGTACAGGTCATTTAAAAAGACTAAGATCTCATTTGTTTGAAAAACAAGTTACTATTTGCTTGTCCATTTTTACATGTTAACTGTATATAGTAAATATCTCAAACTTAGACAAAAGATATACTGATATAGCACTGATATAGCACATCTTTCGCTATTTGAAACGACAAAACAAAACTGGAAGTTTCGAGCGAAGACTTCGTTGTGAAAGATCTTCGCTTGAAACGTCAAATTCTGTTTTATCGTCTCTGATAGTAAAATGACCTATGCATATCTTTCGCCTACAGTTTTATACCAAATGAGCTAAAGCATAAAGATAACCTCAAAGACATGCAGTAGGCAGTAGCTTTCAACCACATACTAGCAATCCTTAGCTTTTTTATCTCATTTCACTGTCTGCACTTTCACTTCAAAGAACTCGAATATTTTGTCGTTCTAATGACCAAATAAAGACGTATCTTTATACCGGATTAAAATAGTCCAAATCTAACAATGAATTTAACACATTTATATATAACTTAATCCTATAATTAACTGCCATAACTCTAGTACAAAAAATAGTTTCATAACTAGCACATCCTTATCGACATTTTCACTGAAGTCTAGTGCGCAATGAAAAGGAATGGTGTCACAGTTCGTGCGCAATGACCCAACCACAGCTACAGCGCACTCACAAATAAAAACACACCCAAAAGTCTTAATCCCAGAATCCGATAAACCTGTGCTTCGACTTGGCTCTCGTTTATATTATAGATCTTGCCGACACATGTAAATGTAATATAAAACTGCTTATCAACTGTAATACTATGCATGTGTGTTATTTTAGGACGGAGATTATGTAAATACTTTAGCTTTTAGTCAAATACTCGGGGAATACTTGAATATTTGATATGATTAAAAACATGCATTTGTCCATAAATTGCACAGAAAAGTATAAACATAATTTGCTTACGCGCAAATCTTTAGCGAAAAGCGTTATTTGTAATTAATTACACAACAGACAATTCTGAAACAAGAGCCTTTCCAATGTCAAACAAACGCAACAGAAAAGCTAGTTAGGCGTTCAGTTGGTCAGTTCGACAGTGCCGCACATTTAATCCGCAGTATGACACTGCCAATTGCCAAATACCAATGCACAAGAGGGCATTTTGCTATGCTGACTCGATACACTCTTGCTGTGTTCATACCAATATGAAATGGAGACTTTATCAATGTTATATTATTAATATTGTAATAGTCATAAGTAAATCGTGGTCCAAATATTTTGTGTCGAACAAATATATAAACAATGAAATATTTGATAACAATTTGTCAACAGTAGAAATCCATGCACAGGTTTCAAATTACCAAAGAACTTTTTTTCACTTTTTTACTTAAAACTCTCAGAACGTCCGAATTGACTTATTCCTAAGGAGTGCGATGTGAGGATATCATTAATTTCCAAATTTTATACCCCAGACTATATCTTATACCGAGATATGTTTTTCTACATATTATTTCCGTTTTAGAACATGCATGATAAGAGATACGATTTAACCAATTTTGACAGCATTTAAAGACACATTCACTTCATGAAACGAAAATGACTTTAATGGACTTTAAAACAACAAAGTTATCTAGCTGATGTGGTAGAAATTCATCTATATTTCCGTCCGATAGGGTATTTGACATTTCTGAACTCTGGCTACATGCCTACAATTAAATACCAACGACTTTTGGGCAGTAAAAAATGCTGTCGCGCCATACACTCGAAGAGCAGATGGTCGGAATAAAGCTATCAATTTTTATGATATCAACTACTTGAAACATTTTAGATCAAATTAAAATATATGCTTCGAGTAATTGTAACCATTTACATAGGTTCATTGAGCGCAATATATTACAGCAACAATGCTTATTTTCAATACACACAGCGCAATTAGCCTGGTGTGAAACAGCTAAGTCAAAGCACATGAGTAAACACTCTGGTCCAGAAATAACGCTCTTCACAGTGCAATATTATAACACGAGATTCAACTACATATACATGAGCGCCAACTTTGAGGTCTACTTCGAAAAGTAAAGACACTGTAACAACAGGATTATAAATTAGAACGCATTGTGTTTTTTATAAATCAACTATAGTAAACTTCTTCACTGATATCTCGTTCTTTGCGCTGTTATTAGAGCTACATTTGTAAATATGGAGCTAATTTTTAGTTTAAGACTTAAAGTATGAAATACTTAACGAAACGACGCTCATACTTCCGTACTTGCATAAAATGCGCAAGTGCGCAACCTTTAAATGCCTACGCTTTTTAACCCTACATAAACTGTTGTTAGGACATATAGTTTCTTACAATATTAATTATGAAGCCATTGTTTATATTGTACTCTTGGTGAACGAAATGGTATTTGGTTAACGCGCAATAGTATTGTGTTTAGATTCGTCTGTAAATTAACAAATGCCACATCAAACAGACAAACAATATGTGGCCTAAAATTTTCAACAATTTTCATAAAACTAACCTTTGTCCGTTGTATAAAGTCCTATGTATGCTCCACAGATATGAAGAACGAAGCCAAATACATTAATTCCTTCTCTACAATCGGATCAAACGCAATTCGGGTTTGACCGAAGAATCAAGACGTAACTGATTAATTATTCTGTTGTCTCCAACAGCAATTTCTAGATATTAAATTACGCGCGTCAGCGAATCAAAAATGCGCGTTTGACGCAAAAAATTCCAACCTCGATGACCGGATAGCACGGGGCAAGTACCATCTACGTTCACATTTAGTGAGGCATATGTGCATTGAAATTTAATAGGTTGTGCCTTATCATGCGAGTTCAGTGTGTATATACTATAAAACATAGTGACAAACTGAATGTGGCCTGACGCGTGCTCATAGATCAAATATATAACTGTAATATTTATCGACAAGCACGTGATTTTCAAGCGTTTGTTTTAAGGAGATGGTCATATAGCGTTCTGTTTGAAATGATAGCACATTCTTCAAAACAAATATGTAATAAAAAAGCGGTAAATCAACTTGCTGAGCTTTATAATGCGAATTTCTTCATTTCGCCCATGTTCCTTACTTAAATTTCAATTGTAAAGAAACATGCCTTGAATGACAAAACTCTCCTATATTTTAAGATTAATAGTTGCAGTTTACTTTTGCCATTATCATTGAAGTGCATTAAAGTGGATTTCCACTTATGGAAAATATTAGGCAATACAGCCAACGCTTTTGAATGATTATCATTTTCAAAATTAAGGTATATCCTGTCATGACAGTATGACACATAAAAAAAATAACTGAGCACGCAACGTTTTTCACGCGACATTTTATCAGAATGAATATTGATCTTAAAACGTACATTTGCAGTCTATAACTTTATCAATTTATAAAACTTTATGCATGTAGTAAACGCTTGATAGAGCTGAACCAAAAATGGTCATCAGTAAACTAGATGCATTAAAGCAGGAACCTTGATGAATTACTGCAGCATGAAAGATTGATTATTTACAGGTAGAGACTGGTGTGGCATTACAGGATTATAGACTGAACGAGACTTTGAATCCATGCATCCGCTATCGTCTCAATCTTTTATCTGCCTAACACAAATGCGTTGATTTGATTACTGTCATCGAGAACAAATGCACGAAACGCCGCCGAAGTTCGTTCTGTATAAACAATCAGAACCAGATCGAAATTTCAATAATTGATCCAAACAACTATGGAATTTTTCCTTGAAAACGATAAAGACAAGTCAACTTATATTCTAAAGTAAACGAGATGTATGTGTGTGTGTGTTTTTCTTGATATAACTGAGAGGACATGAAACTATAAAGTAACAATATAATGGACAGCAATAATGCATTCAAATTAATAACTGTGAAATATTTACTTTTGTCTGAAATTGAGCCAAAATATAGAGCATAAAATTACTTAAACTGGTGTGTGATGACAGATAAAGTCACAAATGAAATTTTTGTCTAAATTTTGAAATCAAACTAAGCATATTGGAATAATTTGAGTTCATGCGTTTTGAACTGGCAAGAAACATGATAAATCCCTTTTTAGGGCACGCCTTTTGCTTTAACGTTTGATGATAGCGAAGGTAATTATAGATATTATAGGAATTCTAATTTTGGCATTTATACATGGTTTCTGTCTTTGAAGTTATCACACAAATACAGTAGAAACATGGCATCAAATTACAGAATGCATTCTGGTAATCAGTGATGTCGCGAATGTGTCTGAGATATGGAGATTCAAGCCCTCCACTCTTCACTATTTATTTTCTAGACAACTTGCTAAAAAGTAGAGAAATTTGCTTTAAAATACGAGTTGTTGAACTCAAATATTGAGGACATTTGTAATAACCTATGTGTTTCAGCGCTGGAAATTTCCATGTCCATGCACCGCATTATTATTGAATTTCATTCTTTTTTTCTGTAAATCGGCTGAATAGTCAAAATAATGTTATGAATATTTCTAATGTGGGTGTGCAGCATGTATCCATGACAATGAAAGCAAGCTATGTTTCGCTATGTTTGAATCTCATAGGTTTCTGCATGTCAACAAGTTTGATATTTAGGATTTGTAACCGTTCTTACTATATTATTCATTTTACATTATGTATTATAAATATCAAGGGCGTTTTTTGTGGGTTATGCGGTTAGAGTGGGTTAGAGTGGTTAACGTCATATTAGTGGTCGACACTCGTGACATTTCCGTCCTGTAAGCAAATTTCCTCCAGCTCTTCCAAAAGTTCCCGCATGCAATACAAATGTTTCATATCTCGTTCTTTATGCATAATGATCAGCGGTTTACAAAATTTCATGTTATTGTTATGAGCTCAACGTCGACATTTAGCAAAACATGAACGAACAAACCTGTGTTTTAAGCCTGCGGGCACAACTGTTGTGTTCGAAATTCCACACAAATTAAAATACAGATACATGTGCTTTCAATACATACGCTTTCACACAGAAGATACACAGATAATTGAACCCAGCATAATAATGTTTTATTATATTGCCTGGCCAAGGTTCAGAAATGCTGAGGTTCATTGTGAACAACACATGTCGAGTTTACATACCAAGGCTGAAAGTAACCCAGGCTCGATAAATAGAGCCTAAAGAATGTAAAAGGTCGCCTTTTAGCAAATACCGCTACAGTCCAAACACTGTATGTCTACGTTTTATTTGCTCATCAAAGATAATAAAAGTTTCTCTGACAACTGACAATTGAGTAATCATTACTCAATTAAACTGAAGCTTGTAGGACTAGGATATGAAGATCCGAGATTACGGACCGTAATTAAGCTTTGCAATAATAAATTTCGTTTCCAAAAAACTAAACTTATGCAGTTCAGAGCTGTATACCATGCATTGGCAAAACATCAAAGAATTTTACTTGCATGCAATTGTTCAGCACTGGCCAGCAGCTGTTGAACGATTATCCAAATCTTATGAGTTATCATCATAGCGTTTTGTTGTCACACGTGTCACATTTCCCTTTGCAATTCGTTAACATTGGTTATAAAAGCCTGATAAATTTCGAATACACACAGCGTCAAAATTCTTTTGCCTTTGGTGAAAATGAAGATTAAAGAAATGAAAATGGTTGAATTTTTTATACCAGATTAATTTCAGACGAAATCCGGAATCCTGAGGTTAATTAATAGGATTTATGTTAGCAGGTTAGACGGGAAATAGCATCAAGTTGATTACTTAGTCATCATTGTATAAAATTTCCATAAACATCCTGCCTTATATCAAGCATGTCTGCAGTCTACAGATTCAAATCTTAAACAAATAAGTTTATAGCTTTAAGGCTTGTCAGATTCAAATTAAACTATTTCTTACTCCTTAATTTTCTTAATTCCCAATCGGCTTTTTGCAATTTCTAGAACTGATGTAAATAATATTTTCTAAACAATGATTTATTATAAGGTTAGGGGTGTAAAACACTGGTATTTTCCATATTTTCACTAATGAAGATATGAAAAAATATGTAACGCGTGAAAAACGTGTGACTGTGTTTTTTACATACTCTCTGTTAGCTTTTTCCGAACATTACATGGTCGCTTGACATATCTTCGCACCACCGTGTAATATCCTCTACATGTTTTGGCTGTGTCATGGAATTATAATAGATAATGCAGATTTTTAAATTTTACATAAAAAACGTTGTTTATAGATAATATCTGACGTATAAAAATCTTATGTAGTTATATAGTGTTATATATAAATTAAACATTTGGACACTTTTAGGATTGTTTCTCAATGTTTGTAATATGACATAAAGCCGGAATTCATCAACAAGCTATATCTCCATGCAAGATTATATCAATATCAATGAAAAAACTCTAAAATACGTGCATGCAAAGACGTAGCCAATGCGTAGGTCTATCATGCTATATTTTGAAAAGGTCGTTTAAAAAAAGCTCTTGAGTGCAGTAGAATAGTGAGTGAATTAGATACGAGTCTGCATTTATTAGCACCGGATTATGTACGTGGGCTTGAAGTTTGTTTTTATACAATTGATTACTTGTTTGTTTTCACAAAACAACGTTTTTAAGCGTCCTAAAGTGCCATGTAGCTACAGACTGAACTTTTCACTTCGAATAACAAAAATCAAATAACTTCAAAATAACGAAGACATCATGATCAGTCATTCAAGGATTTGGTAGGTTTATAGGCTAGATCAAAAAGCAGACAGTAAATACCAATGGCAACTATGCTGAAAAATTGTTTTTCAAGTACATCTTTCCGCCCACATAATATTAAAAAAAATAAAAATTAAGGTGTGGAATTTTTTTTATTCAATATGTTAAAAATTGTAAATCCCTTTAAAATTTCTCGAACTTCTCTCAAATATTCAAAAATATCGTATTGGATGGTAGTTTATATGAAATTAGACCTAAAATCACCATTCAAACTAATTTGAATTCAAGTTGCGTGTGTTGATTTTACAAAGAAATAACGACCAAAACACAGCAAAAATCACAGGCGGCCCAATTCAGTGTGTAGTTTCATATAGAGATCAGTAGCAATTCGCTACCGCTCGCTACTGATCTCTATATGAAACTACACACTGAATTGGGCCGCCTGTGCAAAAATACTAGAAATATATGTTTTAATACGAAAAGAACAAAAAAACGTAACAAGAACGTATACAAGCGCCCGCAATACAAACGCCCGCAATATTAATGTCCGTGCTCAGTACTTTATATTAGCATGCAGTGATAGTTGAGTGTCTGTAAAGTCCATTTCCAACAGCGTGCACGCAGGTATAATATATATATGGTAGTATTATTTAAAAGCTTTACCAAATATAGTATATATAGGACGCCAGCAAACGTGGAGTGACACATGCCAATTACATTGTCATGAATGAAGTTGTCCATGCGTGTACATTCTGTCACTAATCACTACACTTCCTCCTCCATATGAATTCCAAGTTTTCTATAATCTAAATATAATTTCTATGATGTGTCTTTATCTCGAGTAGAACCCACACACATGTCAAGCCGGGAACATCGAAATTTTACAAACTTCAAAATCAAACTGGCATAGAAAAAAAATCTAAGCTGGGACTGTTGCAAAAATTTTACTATGAACTATGGGGCTGGAATCGAACCGACGCATTTGCGATGGAGTGCTCCTGAAACGCTCTATTAAGACTGAGCTAGTTTTCTAATTTCACTTTTACGGACGTTTCTTTTTTACTTCCGATAACCTATATATAATATATCCAGAGGATATCTGCATAAATGAATTGACATCAGAATTAATTCAAACAGTGAACAGAACAATGGGACGTTAACAGTGAAACAAAGGAGCTGAATATCATGAATTGAACCCGGGAGGGCGTGGTAGAAGGAAACTAAAAAATTAAACAACCCGCTATTCATTTAACCCGGTAGCAGCTTTCGCTTATGAACCCATGACCCATCTATATATAGAATATAGTAGATAGATATAGTAAGATAAAGACAAACTTGGTTTACTTCAAATACTTATTCACTACTAATTTGTTTCGTTTAGGTTTGGGGAATACAAAAGAGTTCTCGATGTCATATAGACAGAGCAAATGTATAATTGTGCAGAAGATTTCTTGAGGTATTTTGCACGATTATGTATGTATGTACATAAATGTACGTAATGTTTCCACAAAATTATACTTTAATTTGAATGTGTTAAAATATACTTGCTTTGCACAAAGCAAATGATCATACATGCAATTTTTTACCAATGCATGCTGCTCACACTTTATCGGTCTGTCCCTCCTGTTCTTAATGTTGTAGTAATTAAAAACAGGCGAGCTATTTGAGTGCATTTCAACCAGATCTGGTAAAAATACCGGATCTGTGGCTGTACGTTTATTAATGCCACAATATGAATAAAAATGAAGCAAAAAGTAGGATGGTAAGAGCGAAAACACTCAAATGCTAGACCAAAAAAATCAACAAGGTAAATGAATCAATTTCTCTATTCATTATCCTAATTAATCTAATCTGTCAACATTGCATATGAGTAGAAACCAGAGTACTCGAAAAACATTTTACGCCAATTGGATGCTTCTCACATGTATCGCGCTCAAGGTTGAAATCAAAAGACGTTAATTGTTCTTCAAAATGAAATTTCCAAATATACTACTACAATTACTGCAATATGCCAAGTTTCGATGACTTTTCTAGCCTATAGTGTCAATACCCCAATACCTCACCAAGTGGTAGCCTTGGTTCTGATCCTATTAACAGTGCATCTACTATAGGTCGAGCCACTTAGACTACATTAACAAATGACATGAAAGAAGAATGAAAATATAAAATCGCTCAAAATGGTAAGTCAACTAATCAGCGTAGCGCAAAAACAATGCCAATTTCACAATGAGCATACCGTAATAAGTGTAGAATTTCAAAAAAGTCAACGAGTGAACTATTATCGTAAATTGTAATAGAGATACACTGATACCAGATACACAGTCTGTATTCAGCCTTTACAGCATGCTTTCATATCTAACCCTCGTTATGAACAATAGAGTGTTGTCTAAGTAGCCCCCACTTGTACATGTAGTACATCCACTGTAAAATAATATTCTGGCTATTTTGTAAAGTTCATTTACTGGTCCAAATTAGTTCATTTCACTTAATTATAATCTTGCAAGTGTGGAATGATATTTCAACCCCCTTTCAAATTGAATTGCGCCGACGATGGCAGTGTGCCAAGTAGTGTGTCAGATTTACTGATTAGTGATATTACGTTTAAAAATGCTTTTACTCGTATAGGGAAGTGGTTGACGCGTATGATAATAAAAATCATCCATCATCATTTCTATTCATAGTTCTACAAGTCTACCACAACCAGAAACAAACTATTTAAAAAAAACCACCTTATGATCATAAAGCCATGAATTTACAGATTAACCCTCAGGTCAAAATTATAGTTTACTTTTGTATTTAGTGCATTGAATACATTACACATTGTTATCCTTATTCTAGCCTCGATCTGGTTGAAATACCCCTTCTGTGATCCCTACTGAGATCATTTTCTTTTATAACCACTGCATGTTGCTCTTTAGAAACAACAAAACAACAAAATCAAATAGTGAAACAAGGAAACGAATTTGGTTTCGCTGGTTTCGTAAATATGAGGCATTATTTGCTAGTTGGCCTTTTTTAAAATGAACACCAATGAAAGTCGTTTTCATGTTTTATAATTTTGCCGAAATTAACAAATTGCATTAATATACAAAAAATATAAACAAACTTTGATGTTAAACTATCTTAAGGTAATAAATAGTCTGCAAATAACTTATTAAATACTTTTCCCCCATTTACTTACAAAATTGAACACTAAACCCGCCAGAGTATCATCGAATCTTTCACCTGACCCTTTCAAACGATCTGGTCTGTGGCAAATGTTAGAACTCTTATGCTTCGCTGTGATTGGTCAATTTTACGAATTCTGAAATCGACAAAGAAGCATGAACGACAAAGTGAACGTGTAACACTTTTGTCTATTTATAACAATATTTTTCGACTCTACCACAATTAATACATGGTTTATTAAGCTTATCGGGGGAAAAGATCTTCAAAACTACACGCATATCGATTTAAGCGAAATACGTACGTTATTTCATGCATAAAATGTCGATATTGAAGTAGCAATTTGTAATTCTTCGTGGCGCCACTGACATCAGTTGGCAACATGAAGCTGTGTATTACACTACTTTTTTCATCTTAGACGTCGTTTTTATGTCTGAATTTCTATACTATTCGGTGGATATCTTTTTGAAGACTATTTTCTGTTAACTATATGGACTACAGTGGCTAGAGTTGAACAAAATAGGTACAAAACGAACAATGGGTGCATTAAACATTTGCCACAGACCGGAACGATGTATTTTCATGTTAAATATGAACATAAAGGACAAACATATTTTCTTAAACCTTTTAAAGTGCTTAAATTATCTGTCTTCGTTCTAAAATTTGAATAGTGTTTGCGGACTTCAGTACTAAGAATTTTTCGAAGTAAACTGTATTTATGAAAGAAGTGCATTTTATACATGTTTTACTAAGGAAATTATACTAAAACAAAGGCTCAGTGATTATATGGTAAAAGTATGCACCAACACATCCCACTTCGACGTCGGTCGATCTGATCCCGCATATAGCTAGATCCGACGGATGCGAATGCTTTATCATACTTGCTAAACGTCATGATGGAAAAGTTCATATTCTAAAATGTCGAGAAATGAATGATGTGTTGATTAGAAATCAAACGTAAATTTCATGTAAATCTTGGAGGCTAAAACCTTTATCCGATTTACGTCTTTCCTTCATGGACTATTTCACAATGTATTGTAGGTATATATAATAGGCACAGTTTTCGATTTTTAAAAGTTTGTGAGCTCTCGGCTGAAACAATTAGGAAGAAAAAGGATTTCAAAATTTTCCATGATTTATTAGTCGAACTTTTTAGGCGCTTTATTTAATAATGATTTTGGACTGATTCCATGGCAACATGCACTTGCACGTGTTTTAATTATTAAAATTATTAATTATTAAAGTTGTTTTAATAATTAAAGTTATCTATTCAGTAGTTAGGTCAGGTCAATGCTTTGGGCAATATATATAGAGAGAGGACACATATAATAAACAGCGTTGTTATCATGTTTTATCCCCTTTAAAAAGTATATCAATAATAAGCTATAACAGTGGTAACATGTTTGCTAATACGTAATTTGCTTATATAACAGCTATTATTTGTCTAAAATTGAATTAAACCTTACCGACATAAAAATATTTCCCAATTTCTCACAAGTGTTCCTATACTGAGATTTTATTCGTTGAATTATTCGAGAACAATAAACAATGCCATATGGCTATCGGCATAGGCTAGCCAGACAAAAATTGGGAAGGGGGCGTGATGACCTCCATAAAAAACGAATCCAGGTCAAACAAAATAATTGAAGTTAAGATAATATTTAGTTAAATTAGTGCTATCCATGTCATGACGTGTTGAAAAGTATATAAATTCATTTATTATTTTAATCCATTATCCCACTTTATTCCTGGGCTTAGTTCATGGCGGTGTATGATATGCGTAACGGGTAATTGCGAGACAGCGTATAATTTCATTCGATATCGCTAGCGGCGCGTTATTAAGCATCTATATAAGGGAAAGTACTGAATAACTACAGAATTACAGTTCGTAATTTGTATTGGATTACATTTATTGTAAAATACCCTCGAGTATTTAGGACGTTTATAAAAATGTTAATTACAGTTATATAACACCTTGTTAAATTATCGTGATTTAAGTGGCTATTTACAATCACGTGATACAAATACAAATTTCCATTTTCACGATCGTGCAATAGAACCGTGAATCCGTATCTTTTACCTCTTACTTTAAACATTTACTCATAAACATTCATTATTTGCATACTACAGTATTTAAATTCAAAACGTCTTGAGTTTAATTCCCAGTAAACATGCAGAAGTATTGGCACGTGTGTAATGGTCGGATTTGCTAGCACCGAATGCTTTAAGGTGTCACAATTACGACAGTTTTGTCTTTTTTTTACTTTAGCTTAATTTGTTGACTTTGCATTTTTGCATGTTTTACAATCAAAACTGTTTACATTATATCCCATATATAGGCCAATAGCTCATTATATTAAGACATATCTTTCGCTCTTTTCGATGTGTGATTTTATGTTTATTGCTGTCATAAGACTTATCTTTTTTACAAAGTTCTCAATCTCAAAAAGCAAAAATCTAATATTTCTTTAAAAATTTAAAGTAACTCAAGATGATAACAAGTAATTCAATGGTGACTTTTTAAGTTTGCAAAGTTTATCCCCTATGGGTTTCAGCGATTTTATGAAGACGATATCCATCGCTTTGCGGTAGATTTGAAAAAAATGTTTGCTGTTCTGTTCTTAAAACAGTAAATCGTACTGTAAAGTAAACTGTGCATCGTCATCGGAAGAAAAGCTTGCAAAGGTTGAAAAAAGGGTGCATGCATAACGGCAGTTAAATTTTCCTTTTTATGCTGATTTAAACTGATTTATATCGAAAAAATGATTGTCATTGCCTATGATGAAGAGTCGCTTAGGCTTCGCCTTGTTCTTGAACATTATTGGCTCTGGACAATAATTCAAAGACAATTCTACCTCGTTTTCTAATTGCTATGAATGTCCTTAATACAAAATATAGTCGAAACTCCTTTGCTACTTTAGATTTTACAGGGCCGTCTCAAGCTTAAAGAGTCATATCTATTTCTTCGTGATCACAGGCCATAAAACAATTAATTTCACAACAATCACAACTATAGCAGAACACGAATATACATGAGCCCCCCCCCCACGATTATCGAGTTTTCTATACGGTTTCAAACAATCTGCATGATGTCATTGATGTCATGCATGAAACGGGAGTACATGATGTTCACAAGAGAAGTATATTTGTTTCTATTTCCTGCAATGACTCTCAATCTCTTCAAGCCGGCGTTGCGAGAAACAGAACGGCTACGAAAAGGCATATGGCGGCACTGCCAGTTTCTTAACCTTTTGGACAAACTTTTTTTTATTTGGAGAGGGGGAGGGGTCCTTTTGATTCGGTTAGAAAATCAATTGATAACCGCTATTGGTGAAAGAAGCACAATAATGTAAATGACATACTGCATGCAAGCTACTTGAAAGCTATATGCTTGAAATTTTTTCTACAAAAAGGACAATATTTGCCTGATGCTTTTAGAAGCGTGGTTGAAGGATGGTGGATTAAAAATTGGACATTGATGGATTGTACCGGCTTTCAAGGCTTATGTCTTCTGCATATAACAGAAAGTCTTTTTATAAATATATCTTAATTGTATTTTTGTACTTAGAAATGGGTTTCTTCCATGCAAAATTTTTGCTTTGGTTTGCATATAATCGCATGTTATGTATAGAAAAATTTCATCTTACATATGTAAAAACAGATTTGTTTTTCTCCCATGAATTTGAAAATTTGCCAAAAATTGGTTTAAAAATCAGGATGCCTCCAGACATATAGGTATATGTCCTGCATGCATATATGCTGCGCTAGTGACAATAAAAACAAAAGTTTGAATCGGTTTAACGCTCAAATCTATAAAACTATAGTATTATGTAGAAAATTCCACTAGTTAATCTGGCTGCAAATGCATGAAAATATGAGGATTGTTAAGAAAAGACATTAATCAGGACATGCATGCAAGGCTTTATAAAAAAATTATTATATTAATATGTTCATCCATTTGGGTAAGTTATTTCTTTTGCAAATATATTTTAATGGTATGATAACTGGAAAAACAGACATTTGGCATTACATGCAGCTTAAAAATATTATAGATAGTATATGCACAAGTCGTCCTGGTTTTTGTTGCTATTTTGTCAGCGTATATAAAAATTGATTTTCGACATAAGCTAGCTAGCTTAATTATATTTCTCTCATAGTTTGAGGTTATATCTTAATATACAACCTAAGCAATCCAGTGCATGTCAAATCATCCACGACTGCATACAGTAATTAATCCTCTCTCAAGACCAGACACATGCATTCTTCTGTGCAATAAGTATAAACTAGTCATCAAGATTTACATTATTATTACGAACTCAGGAAATGATTTGCCGCAAATAACCGTCTGCGCTTTTGTCCCAACAGAACTGAAACGAACGTTGCCGCTATGTATATGCTCTACTGCGGCAATTGTAACGAACTGGCTTCTTTCTAACAGACTTGTATAATTAACACGTTCATATAGCAGTACAATTTGAAATTTTTTCATGTGCTTAAGAATTTAGAAAAAAATATGGTTCAGTTCGAATACGCCAATTAACCAGAACGCTGCCTCATCTATTCTGTAATTATTTTTGTAAAAACTCGTTAAAACAACTGATTTTCATCAACAATAACCTAGCTCCATATACATAATCATATAATATATGTAATCAGTTAATAATCAAAACGATAATTATAGGCTTGTTGCATGCGCACAAGGTTTACTTATACTCATGAAGTCACCTTGTATGAAGGAAGGCATTATAAGACAACATCCTTACCTTGGAATAAGCCGGTCTTTTTTACTACAACTTTTTACTTTTCACAGATAAGGCAGGTTCTAAAAACATGCAATGCAATTCATCCCCATGTCATGCCGTTGATTATTTTAATTTGTGACTGATGATCGATGATCCATCTGCAACTGGCGCATTCAGTTGTCATACAATGCATAGGTCCATTAGGCACTTATAAGTAGATAATGCGGCACTTATAAGTAGATAATGTTTGAAAAATAACAGAGATTATGTTTATGCCGAAGTATAACTATTTGTACTTGGAAATGTCAAATAATTCGCGTCATCTCTCTTTCGCTGTGATATGCTTCAATTAAGAAAATTTTAACATCTTTCAATATTAAGTATCACTTTTATTAAAAGAGGCAGTCTCGTAGCTATATTAGTTTTTCTGCAAATTAGTGTCCTTATTAGTCCAACAGAGTTTGTAAAATGAGCCGCTTCTTGTGATCTTAAAGAAGTTGCTTGTTTCTCAGAAACTCTGTGACGCAGAAGAAATGCACATGTAAGGATAAATTAAAAAGATTCTTAGTCCAAAAACAATGTTAATTGTTAAGTGAGTCATGGAAAACGCAAGATGCGTTTTAATATATACATTATGGGCTTGCAAAAATTATGAAAAATTCGGAATTGAGCATTACTAGATGAAGGTTGTAGCGAACGACCTAGGCAATGTTGGGTTTTTCGATTTTTGCATTTAATTTTTACTCGTCATCAGTAGGACATGATTGTTGTACTCTGTTGGCTTCTGATAATACATGGAAACAGCAGATCCTGATCCCAAGAGTTTTTCTATTCAAAGGACCTCAAAGAACGTTGAAACTATTCATGATCTCTTTTTCTTTAGTTTCAAAATCTGCACCAATTTGAGCCAATGGAATTAGCTTGCTCAATTCATATATTGTGTTCACAGATCATAAAAACAATTGATTTCTATGATGTTAACATTACACATTTGCTCATTATATTTCTAAGTATGTTTTGATCTTGGTCAAGAATGTACATGTACCCATATCGGATTACTGCGAGCGACGATCACTACAACACGGCAAAATAAATACTTGAAATATAGATAATCCAGGATTGCGATAGTCAGGATTATTTGGTCAAAAAACTTTTGTATTCATTCATTATCAAGTAAATACGGCAGTTAATTGTCATCAAAAATTAGGGTGCCCCCCCTTCCCTTCTTAGATATAGTATACGTATGTTATATAAAGAGAATAATACATGAGTGCGCGCGACAATACCTATATATAAGATTAATTTCTAGTGTTGAACAAGAGAAATATCATGTGAAACACGAAAGGTGAATCTAGTATTTGCAAGCACCAAGTTTTCTGTTTATCATATAAAACAACTTTCACACGTAAGAATATCAGTTTATATTATTATATATATCAGTTTTATTAGTGCTCCAAATCCCTATAATGCACTGTAGTTTATATGTAATAATCACACAACTTTATTATATTATATAAAATCATATTGTTTATATTTAAATTCCATTGCGAAATTTGTATGTTAACATTGAAGCGCAATGTAAAAAAAATATACCCGAAAATCATCTTTTACATTGACAGTCCATCTCAAATTTGTAATGCCAATGAATAATAAGTTCTTTTTTTACTTAAGCTTATAATATAAATAATATTGACAACGCAAGGTTCAAACAGAATGATTTTACCCAAAAGTAAATTTGCATAGATTAAAAAGGCAATTCTTTCATCTTTTAAATAGGGCTTTGAATGGAAGGAATTTTCTTTATAAATTTCACATGAGTATATACTTTTTGTTTTGCTAATATACTCGCAGCTACATTCTACCTTCTGGCAATATGTCTGGTTGTCTGAAACATGTACGTAAATACGTTAACTGTAATTGCATGTCGTCGGCGGCACTTTGTAAAATGTACATTTACTCGAGAGTACATAACTCGTTGATATACACAAATGCAGATTAAATGACATTTTTTGAGCCTAAAGGTACATCAATAATCAAGTTATACACGATTACACGTATAAATTTTTGGGTGGCATCTCACACACTGTAAATATCATATATATGTGCCCGTCAATCGTTATACATGCATCTATGCAGACAGCTAGTTATGATAAACACTCTAGCGTTCAAGAGCTTCGTAAAATGCGTGGTAGACAGAGACGGCAGAATGATGTGTCATGTTATGAAAACTCATGCTCATAATTCAAATATTTCCACATTTGTACATGTATACATAATATAGGTCGCCAGCTTGATACAAAATGCAGTCAGTTTTGTTGGCAAAATTCAGTTTTGCACGAGTTTTTTATCCGTTGCGTGCAACTAGAAGTGAAACACTTGAAAACATTCGAGATAAGTGGCAAAGAAAAGATATCAATATTAAAGATCTATAAGGACGTTAAATAAAATGTACATGCTATGCTCTACGAGTCACGAGTGTTTACTAGAAGGTTTTGTGCTACAAAAACAAATATAAAATGAGGAATTTGATAGTTTGGAGTATCTCGTAGAGACTTAGAGTCACTGTACATAATATTGCTAGTTGCAATCGTAACATGTCTGTGCATGTGTATATATATAGTAGCTGATGGTTTGTTGTTGATATATAATAGATATGCAACAAACCTTAAAAAAATATGGGATAAAATGTAGTTATGCAGCAGTAAGTGATATTTTGTGAATTTCCTAAATACACTTGATGCAATTAAAGATAGCAGTGAGAGTTTGACCAAACAAGATGTTTATTTTTTGAGGAATTATATGGCTAATAAAATGTCTATGAATATAGATAGAGGGATTATCGTTGCAAATTGAAAAGTTTTTTATGCTCATTATCAACTTATATATTATCAGTCAATCATACTGTACATATATGGCAATGATACAATGATAAAATTATTTTGTATCACAAAGGCCAATAGCGCTTGTGGAGTCTGAGAAGATACCCCCACTATAATACACGATACACTTAGTATTTTTGCTGACTGACATATGAAACTATCCGCTGTCTTCGCATAATGTACTTGTATAGGACTTTAGGACTTCCACAAAGTATGTTTCCATTGTCTTCTGCGTATGCAAGTTCTTAATTGTCATGCGTTTAAAGTGAATCTTTATATATGGGCGTACGATGTATCAGCTGAAGTGATATAACATTTCAGTAAAAAAAGAGTAGAAGAAAAGAGCAGTCGTATATTATCCGAGGTGGCATGCAGAGGTGGACTTTCAATATCAAAGATTGCTGAATAGACCCAGTCACCACGAGGAACAATGGAAATTATCCTAAGTACTCAAGGTTTCGGGTTCTTGAAACGGTGGAAATGTTCAAAAGCCCCCGCTTTCTGGAAGACAAGTAGTACAAACGTCAAGACATAGGAAGAGTTTAGTAACGAAGATTTTGACCAGGAAGTAGATTCTGGTCCGACCAGGGCCGTGGCTAGAGCGTTAATTGGGGGGGGGGTGTGTATATTCATATATTCGTGTTATGCCCTACTAATTTCTTTTGAAATTAACCCTGATGACAACTGATTTCAAAAGAAATTAGTTGGTCATAACACGAATATATGAATATACACCCCCCCCCCAATTAACGCTCTAGCCACGGCCCTGGGTTCGACGTCAGACATTTGGCCGACAGACTCTATAGACCGACCACGTTTGAGCCACACGACCTTTTAGACTAGGATAAAGTAGAAAACAAGCCCGTGTAAAAAGCTATACATTAGCGGCAAAAATTATTAAAAAAATGAAATGGGCAAAAGTGATAAGAAAAAAAAGACTAGTTCATATTGGAAAAAGCTTGTCTTTGCGAGTATCCCTGCCTTGTTCGTACTTGATTCAGTTAAATCAGGTAAAGCATTAATAACGTGGGGTTTCATCATGTCCTATGATGAAGTTGGTGCTCTCTTTCTGTTAGAGAGGATAGTATCAGAGAATATACAGGCAAACTTTACAAAAGCATCTCTTGGCATCAGTTGTCAGCAAACGCCGCCGTAAAAAGGGCACTATGTTACCGGATGATTGTGCTCAGGCACATCGAACCAACCTGGTGAAAACATGGAAAAGGAGAAACAAATTGAAATGCTTGGAGTGGAAAGCAGGTAATCAGTGCAGGAAATCACTTTCTCTAAAGAATATCTCAGAGTTGAAAGAAGTTGTTCAAGAAGAGTGGAAACCGTTATCATGATTATTAAAGTAATACCATGATCAACTCGGTTTCTATTGTTCTCAGAGTGACATTTAATCGCTAAATTACTCAAAAGAAATTGAAATTTTCCCTAATTTGTATGCATGACTGGAATCCAAACAAATCAACACTTTACACAACAAATCAGATATTTATGTATTTTCAACACAATATATTATTTCCAAGCTATTTCTTACAATTCAAATTATACTGTATATCTTCGTTTTCATGGTATTACAAACTAATACCATGATATGTCGGGAAATTAGTGATTAAATGTCCCTCACCCTCGGCTTTCGGGGACATTTAATCACTAATTTCGCTCATATCATGGTATTACTTATAATAAAAACGTTTTCCATTAAGTACTGGGTGCAATGTTACCATTTTAAACTATGCGACTTTTTTGTGTAGTCTAACGATTGTCAACTAATTTCATCCTTTGTTGAGGATTAGCCAAGCAGATGAGTATGAAATTCAATACACAACTTACAAGTGAAATTTTTTGCTTTGCGCCATAGCTGTATTATACTAGTGTACACGGCAATGATAAAAATATTTTCACGAGAAAGAAGAAATCTACCATTCAGAAGAAAATATTCTAATCACTATATTCAGGAAAAAAACCATCATCATGTATATATAATGATTCGTTCATTATTTTTTATATGATACAAAAAATAGCCCGGCTTGAACATATAACGAGTGCAATAAAACAAAATAATTGCACTCCATGCAGAGAGTGTAGTAGTATATGGGATTTATTGCAGTCTTTGGCAAACGGGACTTTCTATTCAATACAGGTCAACATAATCAGCAAACCAAACGACCTAAATTTAGCGGGGTATTATAGGCTATAAAACAATTTATATAGTTTGACTCCAGTTAGCCATAAATGCCTTTTTTCACATAAGTTAACATTAATATTTATCAAAATGTGACCATAGTCAAGTTTATTGCCTTGTCCAAGTATTTTGATCCTAGAAAATTCAATTAATGTTTAATGGTTATGCAAGCAAATTAAGTTGTTGAGCGATGTAAATTACTATCGTCAAGAGTTAAAATAGAAGTGACATAGACATGCAAAGATCGCTGAAGTAATAAGGCTAATGCCATTATATATAATATCCTATTTACGTCATTTTGTGTTGCTCTAAAGTGATTTTAAGTTGGATTATCTGTTAATAAGGCTTACGAAACTCGCAGTCTTAAATAAACAGCAAAAAAAATAGAGAGCAATGTATACCAATGCCGTCATGCCGACTACAATTACAAGTGCAAACCTGCACGCATGTCATCGAAGGTAACATAGATGTCAAAGATGGCGTTGCATTATTATATGAACGAGTAATATGATGACACGATCGTCAGCGATGAGCCAAGATATGATATGTAAATACCATTTTTCACATATATCTTATTCCACTAACATGCATCCTGTACGATGCATGCCTACCGTAATCGTTTTGATGAACAAACGACGAGCAAGTGATGTTGAACCAATATATAGCAGCTTTATTTCATGCCTTACGAATACGAAACACAGCAACAAGTACAAATGCGAAAGTCCTTTTAGAAGTGGTTGACAAATAAAGTATAGCCTCTCGAGACAGACGTGAATACTGAGAAATTGTAAATTAGTCAATGTGTGCAAATCTGACTTCGCTAATTGATATTCTATCAAGTGAGTCTGGTAATTAGCGTTTTAATCTTGCTTTTTTCAAAGAAGGTTAAGAAAGACGTGTATTGTCAAACATTAATGGAAAATGTCTTCAAATTAGCACCTGCGTTATTACAACAAGCGCCTAAATGGCTGGGACACAAGTACTTCTAAAATTAGTAGAACAAGAATGCTCCCATTTTAGAAATATATTACATAAACACACTTTTATATACTTTTCTTAAGAGGTTTTTTTAATTGAAAACCACTTCTAAAGAATTTAAAGGATAAAAAAGATGTACTTATACAGGGTAGTTCATATAAGTTTCATCATAAAATACGAAAATTAAGCAAAATGAGTCTGGACTTTCTCTCACAAAAAAAGATCGAGAACAAACTAGTAATACAAGGAAGGTGTACAGTTGTTCATGCACAAAAAAGGGAATCTGAATCGCACTTTTGTGATATTATAAGCTGTGAGTTTCAGATTATAACAAACTTACTTGCAGGTTCGGTTGGTTCGGGATTAACGCACCTCGGGGTCTGACAGCTGTTCGAAGGCTCTCTATTGTCTTTAGTTTACAATTTTCCGTTTCTTTTTGCTTGGTTTCTGTGACGTCTTTAGCCCAAAAATGTTCTTTAAAGTGTAGGTTTAATCATCAGCTAAATTTTGTTCGCCATTGTTGTTGAGCAGTTTGAGGCGGACGGCAGCGTAAGCAGCAAGCAGGTAAGTTCGGGTTTTTGTAACCAATCAGAAAGCCGGTTTTATCGATAAAGAGAAAAGCGGATAAGTTCGGAAAAGCAGGTTAGTTCGAAAAAAACTTACCTGCTGAGAACCAATCAGAAGCCCGCTTTCATGACACATATGGGATAAGCATTATAATCAGTTAAAAAACTACATATAAATTGCGCGTGAAAATATGACTTATAGAGGCCCACTGTTTCCAGGAACAAAATCACAATACGCCGTAGAGATTTTTCGTGATATATTATGAGAAATGCAATCTAGTAAATGATTAGGTTAAATTAGTAATGATTCGATCACAGAGATTAGATGTGTAAAAGAAACTGATACAATGAACACTAACATAAATCATCGTTACCTGAAGAGTGGATCTCTACAGCTTTCACAAAATACTTTTCAACTAACTGTTTGACAAACACCGTCTTTTTTCCTAGCCTTACTCGTAATTCCTTGTTAATCTCATTTCAAGCCTCAAGCCCTAATCTGTCTTGCTATCGTCAATCAACAGATGTCCCCATCTCCCGTATGCTGATCAATGCATAAATCAAAGTGAATCAGGTTTAAACCAAATCAACAATTATAATTAATAGTTAATAGCGTGTGTAAAGTTAGGCCGTCTAAAACCACCATGCAATTTCACTATTCAAATCTCGCTATTTTATTTTGTTTAAATAAATTTTCTTTATTATATATTACATCGGTTTTCATTATAAATTTGCTCATCCAAACTGTATGTATTAAATATAATCTCAATAGTTAATTGATTGTTATATGTAATTCCATAGTCGTGTTATGTGTACAGCTATATAGTGTAGTTTTTGGACTGAAGTTCTGTTGTCTTCTTCTTCTTCAATCTAATTTTTTTTAATTGTAAATTAAATAAATAATAAAATAATAATAATACAATAATAATAATAATAATAATTTAACTAAAAATGGTTTAACTGATTAAAAAGCAACGAGGTTTATTGAGGAAATTGTACCCAAACTCAAAGCGTAACATTGTTCGCTGTCATTTAAGCGAAACGAAAGTATTTTAAATACTTGCTTTAAATACTGTGATTTACCTAAAATTTCCCGAAATTCCCAGGTGTGCAATAACGATGTGCGTTTCATAACAAAAGGACGATTTGTAAACAGTCATTTTTTATGGGCACACCCCGTGGAAGTACACCTTTTAAATTCGGAATTAGCTACAACCTGTCATATTCTTGACATGTCTAATTGCTTAAAAACGACATCCTAATTCCTATGTGATGTGCATTCATATATGATGCATACGACCACTTGCATTCGAATTCTATTTTGGGGAAGATGCTAAATTACTACAGCAGATAATCGCCACGGATTTATTGGCAACGTTTTGAGACGCTTGACAACCGTACACATAATTATTTGATGTCTGTTAAGACGACTATCAGTCAGCAACAATATAGTTGTTAACGCCCCCACCCCTCTCATAGATCACACACTCGTGTCTAGGTGAAATAAAAGCAGAGGCTGACTGAGTGATCAAAATGTAAATTTCTATGCAAGTTAACCCTATTAATGGTGTTGTCAGCCTGGCGAGGTCGTAATCTTAAGCTTTGTATTGTTACCAACTACCAAGCCACGCCAGCTTATAGCCAGCTAGAGCCAAAAATTAAAACAATAAAATATTATTTTGTTTGATACTTCCAATATGGCGGCCAAGCATCATGTGCGTAAACCGTCATTGTATGAAGCAAATTCTCGTAAACTCACAATTAATTTTGTGAACCACTGAGTATTTTTACAAAATACAAAACAACGGTAACTCCGAAAATAAACATTTAATAATCTAGCTAGTTTCGACTAAGTTTCAGTCATCATCAGGAATGTTTCCTGATGATGACTGAAACTTAGTCGAAAGCTAGATCACTATTAATCGTTTTCGACATCAAGCAGTTCCAGTTTTGAAAAAGGAACTGCTTTGGTGTTGACAACTATGAGTGCAATAGATACTGGCTAGGATGTTTGGTGCCTTATAGAGGACGTACATACATTGAACTTGGCGCCTACCTCAAGGCAAATCTTTCAATAAATGCGCGGCAGTTGTCGGCGAAATGAATACGAGTTATTCAATCATGTCCAGACTTCGAAATGCGCGGTTACTTTTGTTCTCTGTTATTTACGCTGCCGCAAGCTAATATTGTAGTAACTATAGGCATGTGAGTCATCATGAAATGTGAATTTAGTATGAACAAACGTTGGTCGATCTTGTCTATTACGCATTTCCAGGGGGGTAACTAGGGTATAAGCTTTAGGGAGTGAAACTTTTTTTGCCTGAGGATGGAAAGTGTAAAAATTTATGATGTGTGATCTAGAATCTAGATTGCGGCGAAAACAATGAAAGACATTATTGGGCACGAGGCGCAACAATAGTTGGCACCGAGTGAGGAAACTTTGAAAATTTGGAGCATTATTAGCTCACTAGAAACGGCACTTTCAGGGTTTTCTTGAACCTTATTTTTAGGTTTTCCTGCACTATTCGTCCGACCGGTTGTCGATATTTGCCCGACAAAATCGTCATTTTTAAACTTGGGGGTCCCACCCCCTACACCCCCATCCCATCCCCAAAAGTTACGTGCCTGTGCATTTCGTTTGTTTTGGTCAAAGTATTGTGTGCAAACTTAAGTATAAATTACCATTCTGTTGGGGGGGGGGGGGTCCTCGATCAATTTCCTGACTCGTCTTCCTCGACATAATTACTCTGAATTACCGACAAGCTTGGCGTGTGAGGGGGAGTACACACATGGTGCGCCTCTGCCTGCAATTCTTACTTTAAATCAGATGTATATGTTTATTTTGCTCAAGAGTTAACTCATCCTTAATCCAGATTTGTCAAACTAACCCCCTGGCGTGCAATAATATTGAAAACGATAAAAAATGGCGAACCCATAACCAGGGCCACATTTCACCAGGTAAGGCAGTTCGTAATTGGTGACGAAAAGGAAGTACAATAAGAATACGACAATTTTCTCTCTTCACGTAACTGTGTGATAAATATACCATGTATTTAAAATATTTAACACCTTTTCTGAGTTTACAGTTTGTCATTTAATCATGATACTCTTGTGTTGACATTGTGTGATCTCTTGCATGTTCAGATCATTCAACAACGATGTCACAAAACGTGCACATGAACAAGACATTGGTAGGGATGAACCAAATTCAAAATATGTATCGTTTGTCAGTCATTTTGGAATACAGTATGTAATGTGTACATATACAAGGTGTCTCTAAAGAAAAGAAAACGATTGAAATAACCTTTTGGTAAAATTGCCTCAGCACTGAGATGAAAGAAAAAAGCGCAAAGAGAGTGCATACATAGAATATTGGCTGATTAAAATTAAAAACGATTGTTCGCTCCTGACAATTTAAGATTAGATAATTAGTTTATGAATTATTAATGTCACAAATATTAATTTTTTGATTTCTTAAAAAGGTTCTGCAATAATACTAATAGTAGTATACTGTGATCATTATCAGCTAAATAATGAATGAAGTGGCTTGAATTAAATCATCGTTATACAGTTTATTCTAACATCGTGTTGGGGATTGCATCCCTTTGTTTCGCCCAACAACTAAAAATCACGATCACACAATATACGTTTTATAAAGTGTAACATAAAAATTCACAGGTCACGTTGACATTAGATTATACCGTATTTGTTATATGGTATCCAGTTATAATCAATATGCCTACTAGCGAGCTGTTGATCTAGCGTTTGACCCGACGATCTTCGCCTAACGTTTCTTCTAATGTGTTTAACTAATATTTACAGTTTATATTTATGCTAAACTAATGAGCAGTTATTGTGGTTGCTGCCGCAAATTCTCTACGGAAAATATGCAAATTCACCGTGTCTCTACGCATAAGTTCCGACTGCGCCTTAGATAATCCGTTGCTTTGCCATGTCTGTTTATGCTTGCATGTGGTTACGAAGGTCCTAGATTATCACGATGCATTTTCGTTTCCCACATCATGCACGTTTACACTAATATGACTACATACCCATGCTAATAATGATTATAATATTCGATTACTTTATATACGCGAATTCTAACTGGTTATGTCTAATGTTCGTAAATACACTCGAAAGTCTCCGACAATCATTATTCTAACTATTTTTTGAATTTTGCATTATAACCTGGCTTTGACAGTGAACAGTGAATTCTATGACTTGATGCTGGAATTAAAATTAAAAATTCGGGCATAGAGTTAAAAAATTATTTGCATATGTGCCATTCATGGGCTTGCACGTCGAGCAGTATGTTGGTAGTGAAGAAAAAACAGGCTAACAAAGTACTCAATATTTTTATATATTTATTTAACTATACAAGTGAAAGTACTTACTAAAAATTATACTTACATAAAAGTAAAACTGTTGTGCGGTATTGCCTCACTCAAGTAAAAAAAAAGTATTGGAAAATATACTTGAGTGCATGTAAGTGCTCCACTAAAATAAAATTTAATAGAACATTTATTTAGGCGGTAGTAAACAGGAGTAACTAACAGCCCTAAGTCATAGCCTGACGAACTAAGCATATTCTCACTATAGTCGACTGCTTACCGCTGACTTCGCATAAAGTGAAAAAGCAAATATTAATCAAACAAAAATCTTACTTCCAATTCACATTACAAGTAAAAAGTTCATGAAAGTAAATACTTTAGTAAAGTAATGTACAATAAAATTTACTTCGTTACTCGCGTGACACTGAGCACCAAAGAATATTTTACATCAGTTAGATTGTGGGTACAGCCAGCGTCGGCGAGCAACCTTGCATGTCTGGTGTGTCTCGAGAGATAATTGCTTGCAAATCAAGAATTATAGCAACCACGAATTATAGCAGTAGAGCCATGAATACTCTAATATTTTTAGTTGCAATGACTAATGTCAGTGATACTATATGAGTAAAGTTTATGTGGCTGCAAACGACGCTTTATATGCTAAATTCTATTTTGCGTGACATACTCAGATAGCTTTTTCGATGTGAAAGGAAGTGATCATAATCATGGTAACTCTTGACAAAGTCAAAGATCAATGTCGTATGCAGTCTATAAATATCATACAGTAAGTTAGATGAAAAAAGACGTAGAAAACAACTGGAGACTCACTTTGCAAACTGTGCGTTGTGTAAATGAAAATATTAGCTATACATGACCTAATATTGTTTATACATAGTATTTTCAGGTCGTTAATGAATAATGATTAAATTTTATATTTAACTAAGAAAGCCAGGATAAAGGTTTTACTAGTTAGTTATCCGACATATCTTCATCCAAGTGCTTTGCATGTTGGTTATTATACTTTTACATTCTAGGTTACTTATGGCTATCGTATATGCATGTAAATAGATGTTGATAAAGAGTTGAATAATAAACTTGATCAGGCATGGTAAAGCAACCACTGATAATGATCTCACGAGTATATAATTATGTACGTATATGATTTATCATTTTTATGATGCTTTGATTTAATTCCGAGACATCGTGAATTAATCCCCATAAATAAGCGACTAACAGACTACAAAGTGCGGTTTTTGGGCAAATTTAGCTTCTAATGACAAATGATTTTATGACAGCAAATGTAAAACACTTGAAACAAACAAACCAAAGAAGACAAGGAAATATATAGATACGATTATTTCAATATTTATAGTCTCAGCAAAAGATATATATCTAAAACTGCGTAAACGTCTGTGATACTTCGGCCCTATGTCTGCTAAGAAGTCTGCTAAGATAAAGTTTTGGACCGTTTTCAAGGCAGTAACGCGCCCGTAGAACACCTGGTTGAAAAATGCCTATATATTTATGCAAGAACACGCATGGACTACCTGTATATACATATCTTGACTCATCTATTCTTTTTACTCGCCAAATTCTCATAACATACATTTATGCGTGCGTTTTTACATATCTTGAATTGCTCGTGCTAACTATACACCTGAAAGTGCTATAGGGTAGACCAGAATGATAAAATTGCTACTCGGAAATAAGGAATTGAAATTCCATACTTTTGCATGCTTGTGTAACCATGTGAGCATTATTTCATGGGTTTTAAATGACGCTTTGTAAAACTCTTTTTGTGGCTGTCAAACATCACAATACATCAGACATGCAAGTCGGATATTCTCTTCGAACATGGATAAGCACCAAAATACTTGGCATATAATTATAACCATATATGTAATGAAAGTTCGTAATCACAACAAGAGGATTATACAGTCTCACGCAAAATTCCAATTATAAAATTCAAAACATACAAACAGCAAGGGTAGCCATGCAAGTCAACTGAATGCAAACTTTGTCATTAGTAACACCTTTCATCAATATGAATCAATATGTCACGTACTTACGTAAACTTTTCGACACTTTTAAAAATATTTACTATATAAAACAAACTGGTTACATTACAAACTTGTTCGGGAGATGGCAGCGGTATCTGAGTCAAGGTGCACTTTACAGAATCTCATATGCATATATCTGTCATGACATTAACAGGCACACGCTCAACCTGAAATCTAAGATACCGTGGGCGATGTTTCCTCGAAATGAGAAGAAAATAATTGCTTAAAATTTTTATATACATATACATAATTACACAGATAGTAAAGCTTAATGGTCACGCACAATGTTACAAAAGTACGCGATCACCACTGAATTATTGACCTATTTAGTTAATATGCATGTGTTGCCACAAAGTTCATTAACAGTAAACTTCAATTAGCTATATGCCTATATATATCATCAAATGCCTCGCGTGAAAACACAGGGGAAGTTTTTTCTCTGTCATTAACTTGTTCAGATATTGGATATTTTTTGCTCAACGCTGCTTGCCGAACATATTATGTTTTAAGTATAAAGAATAAAGTAATCAACCAATAGCCGAATTGCCCTCCAAATATTTATGAATGCGAAACGAAGTGTGGACCTTGCTTTACGATCCACGAACGTAGTCTAATTTGCATTATAAATACGAACATGTATCGTAATATCACTCACTTGTTACTTCATTGGAACTTTTATCAGAAAGCACGGGGCAATTTTCCACGACAGGTAATAGTGCAAGTTAGGATACACAAAATTTCATTGCTTAAGCAAGTTTTTCAAGTTCTTAGTGCAAAAACCTGAGTTTTAAACACACGTATATAGGCTTTTGAGGAGAAATGCCAGTACCAGAATATCTGTATATGCTAAACATGCTTGCATCTTGAGACAGCTAAAAGTTTAGTTAGTTTATGACAACACGGCCAGTGTTTTGATTGCAATCATAGGTGCGCTAAGCACACGCTGTGTATACAAACGCCATTTATGCAAAATTCGCTACAATTGTTCATATTAAATTTATATGGCAATAAAGTGATAACGTATCATTTTTATTGTAGATTTTTGGAATGTAAAATCTGAACGCCGCAATCGTGAATGTGTGATTCAGTCAGTAAAACTATATATACAAATGGCATTACTTTATAAGGCAAATACGAAGTGCATGGGAAGTGTGATATTTAAAGGTGCCATAATGCAGACATCACCAAGTATATATAGTTTCTGGAAAGCTTTGATATAGCTATGAGTGTCCTAGCTTTGTAGACGGGTTGGCCGTGAAGGGCTATTTTATATACGAAATTAGCGGGATCCTGAATTACGTGCTACTTTGGCAAATCGGTGGATTTACGATTAGACGATGTCTCTAATGTCTATGTATATAAACACACTGACTGACTTGCACGCAAATACGTAGCATTTGAAGCAATATGCGTCTTTAAGAAATATATCAATGCCCACGTAAGTTTATAACGATATAAAACTGATTATAATAAATATATTTATGGCCTATTGGAAGATAACAAAACTGACAGCATACCTTTACAATCAAGGCTTGTGCTCTTAAGGTTCGTCTGTCACGTTGCTTCAATCCTGTTGATTCCAAAAGTTAAGAATGAAGCCGTATATAAATGAACCAACAAACTGTCAATTTTTTTCCTTATAATATATGCGGAATTCTTGAGTTAATAACAATAATAGTTCATCATATTGTAGAAACTACCCGAGGCTTCTCGATACAACGCGGCTTCTGCCTAAAAATGACCTAAAACCTGATCTGCTAGTAAAATAAATATGTTTGAAATGAAACGTGCGACATTAATCCTCTTAATGAGCGTTAATCAGTGAAGTAATGAAAGAAAATAAGCATGTGATATGTGAATATATTGAGAAACATATAATATATGGTAACTGGGAATTCCATATCTGTACTCAGGCAATATACGGTAAAATAAAGTATAAGGTTGGTATGCAGTCAAGTATAGCTGGGCATTTATCAGTATAAACAATCATCACACAATTTTTAAGAATTACGAAATATATTATTTTAAAATACGTCTTTAATTAGGAGCTCAACATTTCTGTCAGGTTCACAAAGACGAAGCTATAGAAACTATAGACATGCTATAGAAATCGAGAGTGATAAATCTAATTGTTTTAGTATAATCAGAGATCAAACATTGTCACAAAAAGATTCATTTTTAAGCCATTTTTTAGAAAAATGCGCTAGGAAAATGTTTGTTTTGTTACTCGCCATCTATCGAGAATAGTATAAATCCAGGTGACTATTGATTTTCCTGTATTCTGATTGGTCAAGATTCGCTACCTGTAAAGTGATAGTCACTGCATGGCCAGCTTTTTGCTTTTAGCTTTTTTTTATACAGTAGTAAATTTAAAGTGAATTCTTATAAAGTTGTGTTGATTATTATTTGTAAACACCTGGAAATTTATGCTAGCCAGTTCGGTGATTACAAGCCTATATTTACTTTGCCTTCGGCTCAGCGAATATATGCGTGTAATCCGGCACCTAGCCTCCGGCGACTAATTGTTAAAAAGATAGCGAGCATAGTAGCCAATCAAATTTTAGCATTGCTGCATTTGCAATGAACAGTGTATACAGTGTCAGTGTGTCCCAGAAAAAGACTACCTTTTGAAGTCAAGCGTTAGCGCCGCACGTTCGAATTTGAATGTTTTAATTCCCTAATGAGCCCATTCTGTGTAATTTTTGCAGCATAAGCATTAAGCATAAAAATTCTGTGTATAGCAGAGATCTACGCATTCGTGTGCTCGTGAGGGAGATAAAACATTCAAAATCGAACGTTTAATTCGGCACCTTTATTAGCAGTAGTATTATACAAGTAGCTCATAGTATAGTATATTGACTGCCTACTCTAACTCAGTATTCCTCGATAGGTAGCTGACTGGAAAAACCAACCTCTTATGCAGCCTCCTTCGAGGAAGGGGAGAAAACAATCGAAGAAGGGAAGAAAAAATTTAGTTTTCCTAGCCGAGTTTCTTAGAACTTTTTTTAATAGGTTCCGGCTCTATTTTTGCTTGATCTCTGATTCTACTAAGTAGATTATACTCACGGTTAATTTTGCCTTATCGCCCTATACTCGTGCTCGATCGTACATGCAATTTAATTCAATTAAATATTATACAGTGTGTTCCAAAAACTAGGCTGCAATTTATCCTTAATGAGCACAAGAATGCGTAATTCTCGGCTCTACAGAGTGTCCCAAAAAACCCCAAAAACTATTGAAATCACCTATGTTAACATTTGAATGCCCTAGTACTTGTTAAAAAAAATAACTATCTTTGTAAAGTACGTTTGTTTTGCTCATGGGAATATTGATAAAAACCAAATTGAATAGGCTAAAATAACCCATGCATAAAATTTGATTGCATTTTTAATATGCACTCGTAGGTTTAGTCTTTTTGTCTGGCATACTAGTAGTTAACACTGAGTATTACTATTAATTACGACGGTTATGTCAATAGTTTATCCACTCGTGGGTTCAATTTAGTGCTAGTCATTGAAATTCTAACAATAGATCATTTTCAATAGTTTTTGGCTTTTTTTGGGACACCCTGTACAGAGATTTTTTATGCTTACGTTGCCAATTAATTGAATTTGCCAAAATAACACATAGATAACATAAATAACACTCATTAGGGAATTAAAACATTCAAATTCGATCGTGCGGCGCTAATTTGCTTGACTTGCTTGACACTGTACAGGGTGTCCCAAAAAACCCAAAAACTACTGAAATCACCTATTGTTAACGTTTGAATTCCCTAGCATTTGTTAAAAAATGAAAAGGTCATCTGGAAAACACGGACAACATGGACACGGACAACGCGGACACGAACACGTAAAAAATACGACAAAAAGCAATCAAAGCGGCAAATGGGAAAAAAATCATATCACCCATTTTATAAAGTAACAATTCTATGTGAAATAATAGTCAGGGTTAGGGTTAGAATTAGCATGTTGTCCGTGTCCATGTTGTCCGTGTCCGTGTTGTCCGTGTTTTCCAGATAACCAAATTAAAATGTCTTTGTAAAGTACGTTTGTTTTGCTCATGGGAATTTACATTTGTAAATTGTTTTCTCTAAACTCTAAAAGCAAATCAGGCTTGTAAAAAATAAAAACAATACTATCTTGTTAGTTTGTTTGATGTCGTCATTTTCCCGGCTGAAACAACTTATACCTGCAGGTAATATTGATAAAAACCAAATTGAATTGCAAACCATGCATAAAGTTTGATTGCATTTTTAATATGCACTCGTAGGTTTAGCTTTTAGTCTGGCATAAAAATGGTTAACACTGAGTATTACTATTAATCATGACGGTTATGCCAATAGTTTATCCATTCGTGGGTTCAATTTAGTGCTATATAGGCATTGAAATACTAACAATAGATCATTTTCAATAGTTTTGGGGTTTTTTGGGACACCCTGTATACTTAAAACAGCTCTTTTTTAAGTTAAGAGCTGTCAACAATGAAAGTCATTTCTGCATTGCACTTTAATGTACATTTAACAATTAGTCAAGGTGAGGTGATTACAAGCCTATATTACCTGAGCCGAAAGCGAGCCTATAATCACCGAATGCAGGAAAACAATAGTCACCTAGAAATTTATGCCAAAACTATATATGTATACGTTCGTATACATTACAACATAATTTAGAATACCTTATTTCAACATGTCCTAGAAATTGTTTCAATCTGTTCGTAAACTTGTTTTAAATTCATGAACAAGGCAGTAAATGAAGCGCGTTTATATTCCGGCAGTTTCGTAGCTCCCATTTCTTCCATTTCCCATTTATTTACTTTAACCCTCCAACGTTCATGCAATAAGACAATAATGATAGACTACGGCTATGTGCACACGGGGTCGTTTCCGAACGTTTTCGTTTTGAATTATTTCAAAAAGCTCCTGACTTTTTGACATAAACCTCATCTCTGGACAAAAACTAAACGAGAATTTTTATAGTTGATATCGATCGTCTTCATTTTGACTGTCGTGAAAACGCTCAAAAACAACACCGTGTGCACATAGTATAGAAGATCTGGGCAGTGTTAGCCAGTAACGAAGTAAATTTACTTCGTTACTTTACTTAAGTAAAAAAAATCAGTATTTACTTGAAACGAAGTATCTTTTTATGAAGTACTTTTTGCTTGTAACGAAGTACGATTTTTGGTAAATATTTACTTTTCTACTTCGTTACTTTTGTTATATTTTGGCAAAGTAAAAAAGTATTTCTCAAAGCGGAGTTAGCAGTGAGCGGACTGGTTGAAATGTGCTTGCATGGCTCATATCTGAGTGTTCTTTTACTACTTTGACCTTTCTATTAGCAATTTTGATTTGTCAAATGAAATGGTTTGCGAACTTATATTCTATTTAAGTAGTACTTTTACTTAAGAATATTTTTCTAATACTTTTCTTTTACTTGAGTAAAATTTTCAGGCAATACTTTTACTTTTACTTAAGTAAAATTTTCAGGCAATATTTTTACTTTCACTTAAGTAAAATTTTCAGACAGTACTTTTACTTCTACTTAAGTAAAAATTGAGGTGTTACCTTTCACTTTTACTCAAGTAAAAATTTTGAGTACTTTGCTGAACACTGGATCTGGGAAATGGAAACGTACGCGACAATTGTGAAGACGTCATTGGGCATCGAAGAGGCGGTAAAATCTTATATATCTATAGTGATGTATTGGAGGGATATTCAAAAACTACTGTTTCGTCAGTAAAGATGGTGACTCGTAGCAATTAAATAAAACGCTAGTCTCTGCCCAATAAACAATTTTCTGGCAAGGGTGGTGGGGAGACAAGGATATGTAAAAACGAGGCTCAAAACTACATTTCGGAAAGGTGTATTCCCTGGCCTTTTTGATGAATTTTTAACGCGCTGTTTGTTCATTATATAGTTCCTGTAAGAACTATAACTGGGTGCACAGAATTTCAGTCAATGTCTTAACACTAGTGGCTTAATGTTATACTGCTGATACATACCAACAAACCGTACGTTTCTACGATGCGATAGTTATTCTTCATTATAAATGCGCAATATATTTTTTGTTTTTTTTTCAATAATAGACATGCAATTCTCATATTAGACTAAATTTTGATCCAGTCAATCATCACAGCTTAAAGCGCATCCTAAAGATAGTAAAACTGGTCAGTTTGGTAACGAAATTATTTTTGTTACAAAATAGGAAAAATATAGCCCTACAGAGCTTGCAAATTCTGCATGTAATATACTTCTATTATGCTCGGGAAAGCATACTACATTCGTCTCAAATGTGTACAGTAAACATATGAAAGGCTTTGCGTTCGTAAACAAACATTCTAATTTTACTAATTTTAAGGTCTCTTTTTAGCTGTGCTGAAAGATTTTGTTCATCTATTGCCTGGATCAAAATTTAGCCTATTAGAGGAATTGTCCATTAAACGAAGTCATTTCCTGTACTGGAAGAAAAAAAAAAGTAAGCGATAGATGCAGGTAAGGTAGGGCAAGGTATATGGCAAAGGTGAAAACCTCCATAGAAAGAGCCCATGTTGTTTTCACTTTTTATCAAAAACTTGGCATGCATCAGCTGCCGTAGATGATCTTTCCGATACGTTAAATATTGCATGACTTTTGACCTAATCATCTGTTATAAACCCCTGGCCGCGATTGTCCTCAGTCTAAGACTCAGTTGAGAAAAGGATATGATTACTTGTTTGAAGTTCACCGCCTGTTTATAAAACCAAGTATCAAACGTCATACGAAAATAGGCTGCTAACAAAAAAATAAGAGATTCTATTGTCGAATAACAAGCGAAAGATTCAGAAATCTTCGTTATTAGTGTTACTATAGTTATTGGTGCTATCATATAGTTACTAATGTTATAACATAGTGACATAATGTTATAGCTATAGTTCAGCGAGTGTTACGATGGTGTTATTTTATAGGATTGTCTGGTATACGTACATAAAAAACGAGTAAATGATAGAAATTCACCCGACCAGCCTTGAGGCATGGTTTTCATATATCGTAATTCATCGGCGATGTCCTTGTGGTTTTGTTGTCGGTGATCAGTGATGGATAAATATATATATATATATATGTATACACACACACATATATATATATATATATATATATATATATATATATATATATATATATATATATATATATATATATATATATATATATATATATATATAAATATATATATATATATATATATATATATATATATATATTTATATTTATATATATATATATATATATATATATATATATATATATATATATATATATATATATATATATATATATATATATATATATATATATATATATATATATATATATATATGATTCTAAATTACATGCATAGTTGCAAAATTAAAGTTTTAAAAGCATATCATTTTTGTTAATGGGTAATTGTTTTGTTTGTTGTTGGGTAGTATTTTAATGTTACAGTTGTTAATTATTTTAAGCATCATATAGTTCTCTATTCCCATACAGGTAGTTTTAGGTGAATTATCGCATGTTTTAATTTAGTGCTGGTTGTTTTTTTAAAGTGACGCACAAGTTTACACTGATACATGCTCTTAACGGGTATTTCCTTTTTGCATATGCTATAAATCCAATCCAAAACATTAGTTAAAATGATGAAAAGGAAATATCTATTGTAAAGGAAATGAATGATCTTAAAGGAAATGGTCCAAAGATGGCTTCATTGACGTTAACTGCGCTATAGCCGCCTGTTTTAATTGCCAATACTAACGTCTTCTAACAACATCCAGGGGAAATTTATTTCATAATGAGGTTATAGTTCATTTGGCAATTGGTAAAATTTACCATAGCATGAGAAAGCAATGTTAAACGACCGATTGTAAAATTCTCCAATTCAGTTGATAAATCGGAATATAATAGATATGGCGAATTGAATGGTATTAGATTTCGCAAATTACAATGCTTTCAGTACGAGGTGTTCCACCATAGACTTTCTGATTTACCAATCATATTAAGTTGCAAAATGTACGAACAAGTCTCGATTGTTCTTCACATGAGCTGTGAGATTCACTGAGCTCATTTACGAGATTTCAAAAGTGTGTTGTGCGATGGTGGGTGTTGTGCACACACAAATACCGATTCGGTACGCCCCCCCCTCCCCCGAGTGTTAAACTTATCCTCATTAGATTGAACTCAGTCTCAGCGATAATTAATCAATAATTTCTCAATAAGTACTCAGCTAGCCTCTTGTTTAACGGTTTCAGTATGGTGGGCTTATACCTGTTCTTTCCATATCTCTTGCCGGGTCTTGGTCTAAAGCCTGTAGCAAAGCCAGCCCGACAATTTGGTCATGCTATGCAAATTTAAATCATTATCATTATTCATTTCTTTAGAAATTGATTCCTTATACGGTCTATAAACGCAGAAAAATTTGCATTTGCATGATCAAATGTCGGGCTGGCTTCGCTACTGTCTAAAGCATAGACTATATAAGTTAGCCCTAAATGCAATTCTTAAAATCTAAGTCCGAGTGTGAGCTAGAGATTAGGTAGACAGAATATTAAGGTATTGTTTATGTGTATTACGTACGTCCTGTAAAAATTTATCTTTAAAAAATATTTCTTCCCGGCCCTTCATGTTTTGCAAGTGTGTAAATAATTTCACAGAATTATATTTGTTAATTCTACTGTGCGTAAGACTACAGCTGCGCAAATTAATACAAATATTCAGCTTTCAGAACAGTTGTATATGTATAGACATTGAAACGATTAATTTCTAAATTAATATTAATTAATAATTTCTTAGAATTTGCATAGCTTGGTCGCTGAATATGTAGCTGTCAATTACATACATGTAGCTCAGCTTCACAAACAGTTTTACTCTCGGTCTTCTCGCTTTGGTGCACGTTAAAACATTTCATTTGAGCAATGTTTCCAGATGTTAAGGTGGCTCCCTATGGTTTTGTTCAGTTATAACCGGATTTATAGAGATCAGACGCTGTCCGCACTTGTCCGCACTAATCACGCGTGGAATGTTCGTGGCCAGCTATAATAAAATTTTTCACATTCAAAGTTGAAAACATTGTTTTCGCCGATATTTTTGTGTTTCTACACACAAAAAAGACGACAGTTCTTGCTTACAATCGTTTGTGTTTCCAAGTTCAAGTATTAGGTGATTTAGATCAGTTTTAAAACGATTTTTAGGCGCTTTTTTATGTCCGGTAATGTAATTTTTGTTGCTCGAAATTTTACGAAAGTGTATGGACTCCGACTGAACCATTTTGTATTGTCTTTATCGACTTCATGGCTCTTCTGAAATGTTACCGAAGCTTATGTAAGTTTTCTTGTTTAATTAAGGTCGGATGTCTGTCGTGTTTTAATAACATAGTCTTATAACTATCGTGCATACAGTCATGAGTTTTGAGAATATTTTCGTACATCGGTTTTTAATGACAAGAATAAATTTAAGAAGCAGTGGTTTGATTTGATGCCTTATTATGTCTTGTTTTTACTTTTTGGCAATATGAATGTCTTTTAATCTCTTCTTAAATAAGGTTGCACCGTTCAAACGAAAAAATACTACGGCTATTATCAAAAACACGCATTTCTCGCTGCTCTGGTTGTTGTCCACGAAATGTGCCGGACTCCACGCGTGAAAAACTGGTTTCAAAAATTTTATAACGTCAAAGCAAAAAAATATAATGAAATTAAACTGTGAATTTTGCCCGTTTCCTTCGGTGAATTTTTTAAAATTTTGCTCATCAATTACCATCGCTCAAGTGCTTAAAATGTGATTTTTTCGAAAAATTTTATCAAAGGGATTTTTTTTGTATTGATTTTTGACATTTTGTAGGATAATAAAAAAACCTATTGATAGAATTTTTTTAAAGTGTGTAAGTGAAACCCTTACGTCAGTACCATACAACATGATCAATTAAAAAATAATTCACCGAAGGAAATCTCGAAAATTGCGGAAAGAAGACGAAACGCAAGCCATGTTCTTATCCATTTGTTGCCATGGCAACAATGTTTTAGCGCAAAATCACCACTTTAAAATCTTCAGCAAGACTTCAATAACACTTGTACTGAATTTCATAGTTTTATAATGAAAGATGTGGAAATGAGACGGTCTTAACGGCTACAATGCACTTTTTAACTAAAACCCTATGGGGCCACCTTAAATGGCTGAATTTGCAAACCTTTAGCTGGGCAAATATAAGGAAATCTATTTAAAGTCAACTCTCGTTATAGCAGACACCCTGAGGCCGGGATGGTCATTTAGTGTCCGAATAGAGAGAGTCCGCAGCGAGCAAAACTTCCAAATTTCAGTGTGTAGAATGTCAGTAGTAAATAACAGTGTTTTTGGTTGAAAATGTCTACTTTATTATTATATATAATAGTTGTGGTTTACTGGGATGAAAGAGTGCAAAGAATACAAGTCAAAATTAGGTAAAAATTGTATGTGTTTATGAAACACGTTGTGTTAAAAGAAATACTTCCAAGGTGTCCGTTGTAATGAGAGTGGAACAATAAAAATGTTTGTTGGGGACCGCATGAAGTGTCCGCAATGCCGTATATATTAGCGAAAGTCCGTAATAGCGAAAGCTAGTGCAATATAATTTATAATAGGTTTCGGCGAATTTTCGGATTTTCAAAGTGTCCTTAATAGCGGGGTGTTGGTAATAGCGAGGTGTCCGTAAGGCGAGAGTTGACTGTAGAGCACCATCAATAATTTATTTTCATACTATACACAACTGTTTTTTAAAGCACACATTTTGACAGTCCAATTTCCACCAGACAAGCAGATGATGTCACTCTGACTGGTAAAGCCGTTTTGAAACAAAAGTTTCAATTGTATTTTGTTTTTAAGTCGTGTATTCTTGGGTTTCACTGGAACCTTTTTCAGAAATTCTGAGTGGGGGTCAACACAAAATGTATTGATGATTGTACTGCACTGGAGCAAGCAAATCTCATGAAATTGCACACATTGCTGCCAAACACAAGGTCAACACATACAGTGAAAATTTTTTTTAGTCTGATTACAGTGTATCGATTTGGAGTTGACCTCCAGTGAAATTTATGACGTCACGTGAAACTCAAGAATTGAATTTACAAGATTCATTTCTTTAAAATATGTTTATCATAAAATATTTTGTTCCATTTTAACATGTTTTGTTCGATGTTATTAATATTATTTCAGAAAACGCAGGTTTATTTAAAGGAGATATTCAACGAAGACCAGAGGACAAGTTTGCTATGGACAATGGCCTGGATCTATAGTCTGATTTTATTACTTCGTTTGTAGCGTCGAAGAATAAACGTTGGACAAAGGGATTTGTTCCGTGCACAATTGCTGATCCCTTAATAGCTACGTTGATAAATTTGTTCTATTTTGCCGAATACGATCAATATATATATTCTGTTTGTGGTGTTATATTCACAACGGCAAGCTGAAAATGTTAAATAAATAGTATACTTGGCCACGTTGGGAATCGAACCTCAACTCCGGCACGAAGTCAGGTCGGTTTGAGCAGTATACTATATTCGAAACTGATCTGACTACGCGTATAGCCCATTTTGCAGATCATTATAGTGGGGTAGCATTACGAAGTTTGATTTATTCGTTTATACGATCATTCATGGCGCCAGATATGCTTCAGAAAATATGAAAAAAATAAACGAAATAGCTGACTTTGGACAACGGTAAGAGATGTCATACACACTTAAGAAGCATTTTCCAAATAGCCTAAATGGCCGAACACAATGAACTCGATACAATAAAAATCATATATATATATAACGCACGCGCAAATTAACTGGTTTCATTAAACCTAGCTACAATCCTGGCAAAAATTATGTGGACAGTAAGCTTTCTAAGGACAGCGTCACATCTGCCTGGCGCTGATCTTCGCTTTAATAAATCCCTCTCACCCCCCCATGTTGTTGAATGTAATTTGTTGCTGACATTGCCAACAACCAGTTTTCGTGACATTCAACATTGATTAGGGGGAAGAGGGAAGAGGAGGGATTTTTTTGACGAAGTTATAACAAGACGCATGTAATTTGAGATCCGCGCGTGCTGTCCAGAATAATTTTTGCCAGGATTGTAGATATAAGGATGTATTTTGTTTTACTCTTACCTTCAAACTGCTCGATGTTACATTGCAGAAAATCAATTCTCAAAGCTATTCAAGACGAGTTTGAATAAAACATCAAAAATAAATGAAAAACTTTCTCGACTTATATTTGTAAAGTGCAAAACGTCTGGCTCCTTTAAAAGGATATTTGCAGTTATAACTTAAAGATCTATATCGATGTAAGTGACCCCAAAATTTTATTTCATTAAAGGGTTTCTCTTAGTACACTCAATTAGCTTGACAATTTAAAAAAAAATCTGAAGATCCAAGAAATAATTACGATGAATAATTACGTTTGGTTCGACAGATTTTTTCTTAATCGTTAAGATGATTAAGTATGCCAAGGAAAATCATTTTATGAAATAAAATTTGAAGGTCACCAATACAACTGTTTTCGTGTTATAAAGCCAAAATATCCGCCATATTGAAACGTCACCGTTGCCAAAGCAACGACAGTTGTCTAGTTCAAATCCCTTAGTACAAATCTACATCAGTACGATACTCCTTGTTGTCCGCCAAGTAATAACAATAACAGTCCAAAAATACAGGTCTAAATCGTGAATGTTCTACTTTATAAAAAACTGTATTGAGCCATCTTAATTATACTATAACAATGGAGAGAAGAAGAAGAGGAAGATACTGACGTCGGTTTTTGATCCTTCGAGATTTTAATAGTGCTCTCAAAGCCTGTTTACCTTTAGATCATAATAGGCAAATTTGTTTGCACGAACAGAACGTTCGTTGTATAGGCAACGAAATTCTTGCAGATAAATAATTCGATTGAATTGTCTCATTTTTCGCTTTATACTTATACAATTGCGTAGCTAAAGGGAGGGAGTCCCCTGACAGGATAGCTGCTCCCTTTTGAGAAATCCGCCAATGTAATACTGAATCTAATACTGAAGCAAGTCTGCCACCAAGGTTTTTTTCAGTCCCCCCGCCTGAGAGGAAATCCTGCTATAATACTGTGCTATGATATTTATTTTATGAACATATAATTTCTTTTAACCGCTAAGCACATATATGTAGAATATTTTCAGAATTTAAAATTTATATATTCATGGAAACAGCTAAATACTGACAATCATGTGAAAACAAATTTAAGTTTAAATTGCGTTGAAAACGTCATATGCTTGTGAAAGAATAATTTGGCACCATTTGTTAGCACAATCATGATATTGAAAATTAACGCAGTAATTGCATATATGCAAGAGACGCAGAGGGAAAAGACGCGTGTTAGATGGGGAAATTTATTAAAAATGATAAATTGAAAACTAACTGTAAAATGTTGAGTCTACATGTAAACATCCTCCACCACCCAAAAGTAGAGGCCTCGGTACGCCACTGCTTGCAACACTGCGCTCCGTTATCAAGTACTTTGCTTGGTTTTGATTCTATTTTTTCTCATGATTCTGGAAAATATGATGCAATTAAACTACACAAGTAGTCATTTAACAATTTGAAACATCACGTGATATACTGTAGCTATATCTTGGTACTAAAGACAAAGCCTAGAGAACAAAGCCATGTTTAATTTTTAGTACGTGCCCCTAGACTACCATGCATGTATTACCGAAGAACTGGATAATAGAAACTTAAATCTTGATCATGAATGTAAAGATCCATCAGATGTAAATCACCGAAATTATACATGCATGACTGATGCAGATCTAGTGAATCCTACACAACAGTATTTTAAACCTTCTTTTTGGCAACTCCATTTTTTGATTTTATATAACAAGCGACATCTAACTTACAACTGAGCCTATATTACAATGAAACTTTTACACGCGATCGAGCAAAAATTTATCTGCAACTTGCAATTTTAAAAAAATGGATATTGCAAACTATAAAAGTACGTTTGTAGTATAATATATTACTACTTTTCCACAAATTCAAAAACAAATCACCTTAATTAATTTGATTGTTAATTTTTTCATGGAGATTCTTTTGCAAAGTGGTTATAGTGTTTCAGAAATAAATAAAGCCTTTAGTACGAAACGTGATTGCAAATTCGATCACTATTGAATCAGCTTAAGAAATCTCATAAAATATAAAGCTTTATAAATCTATTAAAATTTGAGCGGCAGTTATTGATATTCGTCCTGTTAAACTTTCTTGCTCCTTACAATGTTCGCATGCTAGAAGAGTTTTAGAAAAATGGTTTCAAATACTGACAAATAGAGTAGCACAAGGGTTTCAGAGAGGCTCTTTTTTTAAGAGGCTCTTTTTGTCCAAACTGAAATCTGCATGCATGTTGCATCAAAAGTTTTTAATTTTTTTCAATCAAAGTTTGGTGTAGTGTTATGGTGATTATTAAATTTTCATGCGCTGTACATTGTAAATTATAGGCTTGGGGAAAAGTAGTAAGCCACACTTCCGGTTTTATACGACTGACTTCCAGTTTGTAATATCCAGTTTTTTAAATTAGTAAGTAGTAGATAGCGGTTTGGTCGAACACATGTAAAAGTTTCATTATAATTGCTTCAATTTTTAGTGAGATAGGGCTTGTGTTATAAAAGCAAAAAAAAAAACGGAGTGACCTAAAACTTTTGCACAATACTGTATTTAGAAATACAAAATGTATGAAAACCATTTTTAAACGTATTAATTTATTCCCACAAGATAAATTCACAATGTGTATGAAGTACATTTTTTGCCGTTTTTGAATGAGACAATCTTTTTTAACAGCTTCATCGCCAACCTGACAAGAAAACAAAAACTTATTAGCAAAAATAATCCTCGAAATAAAGCCTTTCGAACTGAATATCTTCTACCAAGAACCTATCGAATACAGCCCAACTGCTCATCTCTTTCAAAATACGTCCTTACACACCCAAACAAATATAAGCATGCTAAATTGAGCCACGGACGTCCTGAGACGTCTTTGAATGACGCCCAAAATTTTGAAGCGAAAGAAAATTACTTACGTATTTACTTATAATAAAGAATAAAGCTTTAATCTTTAGTATTATTACACAACTGACATTTTAAACCTTTTAATCATGTTGTGAATTCAAGATTATATCTTCTTATTTTCTAAGTTGAACTAGATTTTCAACTGTACGAGGGGCACCTATATCATAATCTCGAATTAGACTTAGAAGAGAGAAGAACGTACCTGATCGCTAGCTCATTGAGCAGCACATAAACTCCTCGATACAATAAAGCAAGTCACACCCTGATCTATAAATACCAGTGATATAGTAACCATGACGACCACACGAATCATTCCCCGGCCATGCCAGTTGAAACGTTTCCAAACATTAGCTTTGAAACAATCCTTGTATCCAGCTAAACCATTCAAAGGTTTACAACAATAACCAAACTCAATGTTGTGAAGATAGTTATCGCCGTTTAATTGTCCACTTCTCTCCAGGCCACTCAAGAAATGTCCATTAGGACACATGTTCCAGTTGTGATGTCTGCATGAAGGCATAAGAAACCTGAATAAATTTTTACTATCTTCTGTATAAAATACATGCGAAAGACAAAATATATCTTATGATAAATAGTAGATGTTACCCATGTAATGGGGGTAATCAAATACCTTTAGGAATCAATACGTAAAGGTATCTACAATAAGTTTATTTTCATATAAATAATACATACCGGTCAAAACTATGAACCCAATTAGCTCGCACAAAGTGGGAATCATGATTTTCATAAGGAAATGTGGCCTTGCAACACTGTGCTCCTTCAAGACGATAAATGTAGTCCTCTTCATAATCACTAGTTGAAGATCTTTCAAGACCAGCAATGTAATGACGAGTTGGACATGATGATAGACCAGCATGATCAAAACTCTTCCACCAATTTCCATAGGTGCACAGTGAATTCGCGACCGCTGCAATAAAGCCCAGTACTATATATAATGACATCATTCCAGCAAAATCATTGTAAAGACATAATCTATGTGTGGCATGTAGACACATAATCAATGATTTATCTCCAAGTACCCATGCAGTGCGTAATGTTGTAAGTCTCACCGGACCGAGTGAAGTGCCATTAGCGAAAGCTGTGGGAGCACATGCCCCTGAGTATCTAAAATGCCACATTCTGGTCTATAAAATAACTTAAATGGAACAATGCCATTGAAAAGCACACAGTAGAGTAAAACAATTGAACACTATGAGTAATTGCCGTGGGTAAGACCATGGTTTTACCCCTGACTGTTGGTTTTACCCCTGACTGTTTCAGAATACATCGTTGGTCATACTGATAATAACAGTTCTTTGCAAGAGGTGACGGATTCTATAGTTGATTGGTCTCAAAGGAACAAGTTCCAGCTTAATCCATCTAAATGTAAGGAATTTATTGCGTCTTTCAAGAGAAATCAACCAAACTTCCCTCCAATTAGTATAAATGGATCACAACGAGTTGAGAAACTGTCGATCCTCGGTTTATCAATTACAAGGGATTTGAATTGGAAGAATCATGTGGATAAAATAGTTAATAAGGCGTCCAAAAGAATTCAGTTGTTGAAACAGCTTAAAAGGTTTGGACTTAACGCTGGTGACCTGAAGTGCTTTTATGTTGCGTCAATAAGATCGATATTAGAGTATTCATGTCAAGTTTCCATTATCGTCTACCAGAGTATAATTTGTCGGAAGTAATTGAAAGAATTCAAAGAAGAGCGTTACACATTATCTACCCAGGACGCTTTGGACGCGCTGGGATTGCAAACTTTATATTCACGGAGACGTGTTCTATGTAATAAACTCTTCGAGTCAGTCTTAAGAGATGAGGAACACAAACTTCATAAATTATTGCCGCCTAAAGTGACATCCAATACATATAATTTTAAAAATAATAAACTTTTTAACATGCCAAAATATCGTACCAATAGGTTTAGAGACACATTTATACTATCAAGTCTTTTGAATTTGTAAATATCATCAATAGTAAATATCATAAATTGTAAATAGTATCCTAAGACCGAACCATTGGTGATATTATAATACTTAGCTATTTTAGTATTTATACTGTTTTATAATGTTATACTACTATATAAATCATGTAATTCAGCCTTATGGCTGCCAGATGGTTTTAATAAACGAATTATCTATCTATCTATCCTGACTGGTGTATACTTAACTCGATTTGTTAGGTTTTGATATATCTTAATGCTTTAAAACCATGCGGACGTTTTAGAGAGCAATGCATGTAAGCACGTGATTTTGTATTTTTTCTAAAATTGGCAAATATTGAAAAATTATTGTAAAAGACCACCCTAACATGTATAGTAAAACTGACACTAAACACTTAAGCATAAAACACTAACTGAAATTGTACGTGGCAATCAAGATATTTCGGAATACCTACATAGTACCTACCATTGCATACACTTCGTTGCTGGAAAACACAAACCATTACAGCAAGTAAAAAACGAATCATAGCCATGACCTTTTTAATATTCAAAATACTTTCAGCGCTCAGCTCTTCCTTCACCTGCAATTGACGCGAGCGGCGAGCATACAGAATACCTATTTCAGCTTTGTCGTAATTTCAGCTTTATTTCAATTTAAAGGAAGGAATGATTGATGAATTATTTTTTGGGTAAATATAATTTAAACGGGAAATTAGAATCGAAATCGAGTCATTCGTTATATTTGTAAAAGTTATATATCTTCGAGCAAACAATCTAAAAAAATTTTTTCTATATTGAAATATGCATAAACTAGCGAGAATAAAGAGTGGGATAAGAGAATAAAAGGTGGGGAAAAACACGTTGCGTGATCGCGCAATAGAATTATTCTTGTATAATGCATGCATGTTGCTTACTAATAGTGTCAGTTACGTAGACCCTTTAATTTCAGGTGTAGGGTCTGCACGCAAGCTAGCCTATTAAAGGCCGGATAACCCCTGTTTCCATTTCAACTGTATCGGGGTGAAATGCATAGCTCGTTATTCTCGATTTACTGTCGCCATCTCATTCATATAATACTTGAGTGACGAATCAATGAAATGCGTTTCGCTACGATACAGTTGAAGTAGAAAACGGACTTCCATGATGAATTTCGCTAAAAAATAACTGAAAACTCAGATACACTGAACAGGGCTGCCCAGACAATTTTGGGGGCCCGGGACAAAACGGGTCCCCCCCCCAAAGCCAAAGGTAAAGGTAAACGCTTTTAAATTATTAGTTTAGAGTCATTAATATTAGTATTATTTTTTGTTTTATCAAGCCTTTGGGGCCCCGGGGCAAATTGTCCCCATATAACATAACGCAAGTAAAATTGCAAAAGTGTGGTAGTAATTCATGCAAAAATTTTTAATCTAAATTGCCGTGCGATTTTTATTTATTTAATTTATAGAATTAATTACAACAAAGCGACACGCTGGGACCACTCTGTATTTTCTATTTGGTGTCGGTTGCATATGTTAGACTCTTCAATACACCACCGACACTTTTTATACAAAATGTATTCCGCGCAGTTAATAAACATGTTTTGCTTTCGAAATTGAAATTGATAGTGTTGACTTTAGTACTTTCGTAGTATCCAAAAACTCTGCCAAAAAAGTAATCTATGCTTCAGAAAAGTAATCTATTTTATGTAAATCTACTTTTATATAGCATATTATGTCGCCTGGCAAAATTCCCTAACAAAACTCGATATTCTGGTGTGCAAGTAGGGATTGGAAATAACTAGTAAAGGGTTGGTTAGATCCTTTGCGCGTGACTTCACTGAACATGAGGACAAATATATATTTATATAAATTTTCAAGTAATTTATATTTTGATAAATGTCGAAGTTTTAACTATCGTTATTTTTCAGTCATATACAGGTCTTTAGCGTTTGCATATTAGTTGTTGCTGGGAAGTATCTGGAGGAGAATTTTAGGGATTATGGCGTCAGTGGAATGGGTCTATAAAGGGAATATTAACGCCCCCTCATTTAACTAACCCCAGTCTCTCTTTTTATAAGACAAGAACAAAACCGTACCATTGCATGGTACGATTTTTTCCAGACTTTTTACTGTAGTTTGTTCCACTAACTTTCGATTAATTGTTAAATGTGTGACTGTATAAGGCGGAGGGGGGGGGGGTTAATAGGCTTTGCCAAAACCGCAAATCTGCAAAAAATGTTAAGCAATTCCGCGCATCCGAGAATTTGGGATAAAATCCGGATTCTGAGAAGATCCCAAAATATGCCGTAACAAGAAATTCCAGGGTGTCCCTATCGGCCATATCTAAACAAATCCATAATCCGATATAGTAGCTACAGCTGTTAAATTCGCAATCCGTTATATTTTCAGGAACCGCAAATCCGACATAAAACGACTTATTGGCTTAAATCCACCGATCTCTGAGCCAATGCACACCTTTTGAATAGTAAATGTATTCTTTTCAGTCGAAATATTTAAATAATTTCATATGAGAATAGCATAACTAGTTGCTATGCCAACCTTCAATAGCTAGCTGCCTGTTCAAATTGTCTCGCAATACTTTGCGAAACAAATCAGCAACATAAAAAGGCTTAGGATTAAACGAGTGCAGAATGTGTGGCCAGGTGACTTAATTGTAATTACTTATCAATTATTGGACGAGGTTCGGCAAAATATGGTGATTGTCGGAGGTGAGCATAAGATAGAAGAAAAGTGAGAAGAAAATGTATATTTTGTGAGAACCGAGCTCAATAATTGTTTCATCATTCTCTTACAAATTCTCTTATAAGAATGATGAAATTTTTATTAGTAACGATAACGAGCTTTGTTTTTGATTATTTGGTAAAGTCCTGCTGTGCATACCGGAAATGAAAACTCATATCAGTTTTAACAAAAACATCAAATAGCTTGATTTATTAGCAGCAAACTGCTTGAAACAAGTCTACCGTATAATGACAATATATCATTCTTCCTTGTTTCTATTTTTCAACTTTTCATGAGAAGAAAGTTTGGCTTTCTGACAATAAGCAAATAACGGTTCAGTCAATAGTACTGCATTTTTCTCTCGCGGAAGCATAACTATAGTATTACTATAACATGACAAATTTAATTTAAAAAATTATTACAAAGCACAGCGCACATCCGTTCTAATTAAAGCGTTAATGAATACCAAGTGTGTTATGACACGAACTAATTAGTTCAATAAAGAATCTCTAATGAAAAATAATTATTGCTCGTGCAATATATTGATAAAAATTTAGGTTTCCCTATGGTATGAAGGAAAATACACATAGTCCAGTAGCGATTAAAAGGCAATACTCGTGGAAAAATTCGAAAACGAACATCGACGCATAAGTACTGGTCCTGATTAGGTAATTGATATTGTACAATAGACACATTCAATTTAGCTCCACTCATCAAAGTGTATATAAATTATCAATAAAGATACATTAGAACATCAAGCATCAAATACTATTTGTTTAGAGAAAGATGAATGGAACAAATTCGACAGCTGCTTATCATCTTTCCCCCGGATTTGTCACTGGATTAGTTTTGTTCATCTGTTTCTGCGTGATTGTTGGTATCATCGGAAATATCGGCGTAGTTTCTTATAATATCTTTCTGAATCACTCGAAGACTCCGACAACATACTTCATGTTAAATTTAGCAATATCTGACATTATTGTTTGTGTCACTTTCTTTCCTCCCTGGTTGGTAAAATACATTTCAATCCTGGTAGATGGTCAGGATAGTTATGCGGTAACTGTTTGTAAAATTGGTAAAATCAGTTCAACCACAAGTGTCGCATTGTCCATTGTAAATCTTCTAGCAATAACCTTCGACAGATACATTTTTATCTCAAAACCATTAAAATACCCAAGAATAATGACTTGGAGAAGAACATACATTTTGCTCGTCGTGATTTGGCTTTTATCAATCGGTAATATAAATCTTCTCTTATTCAGTATCGAGGAAGTAATGGATAAAAGAATGATTTGCCAGTTCCGAACTTTTGGCAAAAATATCTTTGCTTTTAGTAACATTTACATACCAATCCTCTTTATACTTTACTTTAACTATAAAATTTATAAAGTGTCGAGAAACCAGAGAAAGAAAATAAGACATGAAAGCGTTGATTACACAAGCCAGTGTATACGTACCGGGGTAACTACTGGAATATCTGAAACTAACGAGCGAAAGCAACGCTTGCGACAAATTAAGGTCGTCAAAACATTTGCCATCGTCCTTGGTGTATTTCTTTGTTGTACAATGCCGTTATTCGTGATATCAGCTATAAACGACCACTACTGTAAAAGACTGTGTGTCCCGTCCAGTATCTCATGGTCTGCCGCAATGCTTGTTGGAGCAAATTCTGCTATGAATCCTTTTATTTACAGCTCACGAAACAAGGAATACAGAATTGCATATCGCCAATTTTTCACACGACTCTGTCGAAACAATTGAAAATTGAGAGCCGGAAAATTTATATATAGTGAAAAAGAGAGAGGAGGGAAGGATTTATAAAGGGTGGAGAATCATACACATGCCGAAATTACAGTTAGAAACAGTAAAAAATTCATCATCAACCTGTTTTATGTCTAACAAATGAATGTATTGCAACAAAAATGCAATGAATGAGGAAATTTAGGGTTAATGCATGATCTCCTTATCAAGTGAGTCGAATCCAACATATGGATATTTATGTCTAGCAAAAATAATTAAACAAAATATTTCTTAAGGGAATATGAAACATCTTTTGTGTAGGATTCATGGAAAAATCTACCGAATGTAAGTTCTGACGCATGCTTAAAATGTTGTTTCGATAAGTACAGTATATATCAGTATACAGCTATTTCAATTAAGGTTGTCCCAGAGCAAAGCGGAAAAGTCGGACACAAACGCGAAAGGCTTGCTGGGAATCGCTAATAAATACTATTAATTTATTAGCGATTCCCAGCAAGCTTTTTGCGCTTGTATTAGACTTTTCCGTTTTGCTCTGGGACAACCTTAATTGAAACGCTACATTTGCGCAGATTCTTATCAAAATTACCTTAATTTCAAGATACATTACGCAAAAATGCTCAATTAACCCCATCCCTTCCATAAACTTTCAAATATAGTAAATCTCATTTTTAAAAAATGACTAAGACTCATGTTAGTATATTAGGTAAATGTGATACATTTATGCGATATGTATAGATCTATATAATAACTTTTGCATGCTAATTTATGAATATAAAAACTACAATAATGATGAATATAGCTAACATTTTGTAAGTAAATGTTCGCATAGTATTCTTGAACTGATAATATCTATTGCATGTAGTCAACAACAGTTTCATAGATTATCTACATTTTACTATAATTCTCAAAAGAGATATGTTTTGTTTGCGTTTACTTTTATGATGTTATAATCTGCATGCTGTTACTTTAACCAGACTGTGATGTACGGTCTACCGTGCCAATAGTTATCATTTAACCAATCATTAGCATTCTGTGGCGTATCATATCCATTTCCATTCTGTGTCCAACCGTCAGCAGTTGTTCCCTTCACTTGAACGCCGACTCCCATGCAGTTATCGCCCGCCTTTGTGTTTCCTCGTGTGTTATATGTTGCGGCTGGATAAGACCCTCCATGGTCAATGATTGGTGACATTCCAAATTTGTTTTGATAACATACCTAAAAAAGTAAAAAAAAAAATTATCCATGTATTTTTTGGGTAGCGATTTGGGTAAATATTTCACCAGCTGATTAACTGATTTAGTTTATGTACTTCTGGACCTTGTTTAGATTCAACATTTTAGAAAAGAAAACTCGTGCTATATCTGACACAAGATTTTTTATGAGAACGTAGCTACTTATGATATTTTTGGTTAAAATTACATAACAACAAATTAATCGTTAGTTATCTCACGCGAATTCTATGTATTTGAGGTTTTTCTACCTGTTCATCTCCGGTGTTTGAAATCACAACAACCTGTTCCATTTTAGCCCGAGAAACAATGGTACGAGAAACCCTATGTGTCCATAAGGTATCTGCCCTTCGCTCAACCGGTAATGTCCATCTTACCCATTTAGTTCCAATACCATGTACATTATCACCGCTTGCAATCATGACTGTAGATGCATGATTGGTTGCTAAATAACGTGCATCAATGCACCCCATTTTGTTTGTTTCGCTCAATGATGGACTGGCTAATTGTTTCACGTTTTGATTGCGTACCAGCCAAGTTTGGTAAATGTTTCCAACATATCCGCTAATCTTTCCAATTAATGTCCAACCTCCGTTTTCAAGATCACAATAGGTTGGGGCCGACCTGCCGAAAGACGTGGTGATCCAGTAAACACTATTGCTTAATCTGTGTTTACCTTGATGTAAAGAAACATCATGAATTTGCTTACACGACGTAGCAGGATTCATTTCCGATGTCCCAAGCCCAAGAAAGTGGCTTTCATCTACTGTGCACTTTTTTCCTAAGGACAATGTCGGCACCTGTGGCAGATGTTTAGTGAGTTTGATATTATCGTAGTATGTATGACAGCCACCATAATCTTCGTTCTGACATCCAAACCCTAAGGTTCCTTTAGGAATCATCCAAGCCTGCTCTACGACAATATCATCATGGATTAAGTTACCATTTATCCAATGTGAAAACGAATTATCGACTAATTTATATTGTACTTTAACCCATGTTTTTGTAGCAAATGGTTTATGTAGCCGAGCTTTATTCATCTGACCAGCATCTCTGTTCCTCACAACTGGCTGGAAAACACAGCGAGTTTCCCCAGAGTGGTAGTAAAATCCCCAAGCAGTGGTCTCTCTAATGGTAGGGTTTTGTACCCGTACAAATATTCCGGGGTGCGCGTTTGAAGTTGTTTCCATCATATCAAGTTCGACATTAACATCCTGCCAATCATAACCTTGTTTCGCATAAACGACAACCTCAACATCGTCTATTTTAGGTGAAAAGTTAGTCTTTACCTCTAACAGGCCGTTAACAACTTGCACGGAGCCCCATGAGCTGTTTTGCCATTTTCCAGAACTTTGAGTGGAAAAATCGTCGTGAAATAGGTAAACTTTTTCCGGATCTGATTTTGCAGGTTCAGCGTCAGGATTATCGTAGAGTAAAAAATAATGAGATTCTTTGTTTATCGAACTATCGAGCAGTTCCTGTGCTTTGAAAAGCAAAGTTGTTTGGCTCGTCCCAGGATTTTGAACAATTCGATCAAGTTGTTTTGCTTGGCATTTTTTGTTTGGGAAGTAATATATTCTGAGGTCGTTTCCATTATTTTGTGACCATCCGTTGTCAATTAAACGTCGATGGTTAACTATAAAACAAAAATACTGATGTAACCAAAATAATTTGACAGTTGAAATCTCTACACAGCAATCTCTGCACGACAATGGCTACAAAACATCAACATGACTGCCGTGTACTGCATGAACTAAGATATAATTAAAAAATGACACATGACTAGTGGAAGCACGGGTTGAAGGGAACACGGTTTCGATATACAATACTTATCGCTATTAGAGCATTTTATGATTATATTCGATAAATAAAGCATAACATAGTACTGACGACGAGGATACACATTCGTAGTAACTTCTGACACACTTTGAGCATTTTGGAATTGAAAACAGGCCTAAACAACAAGTCAATATTCGACACGTGACCGGATGAACTTATTGACTAAATTCCCGACTTTTGACCACGACGTGGACAAGACAAATCGCCTTGAAAATTTGCTTGTTTGAATGAACCTTATAGCCAAGATGTTATCCACAAAAAACCATCTTACTGCACACGTAGAAAGAAGAGAAGTCCGGCAAGTATCGAGGCAGGAAATTGGAGGAATCTTAACAGAAGCAAAGAGGAAGAACTCCAATCCTTGGTGTCTAGCAAGACCAGTGCATCTTATTAGAAGAGAAGTACTGAATATCAAAGTCTCCTTTGTAGGAACTTTCTCTTCGGAATGTCAGAAACACTCGATACCAAACTCTTTGCTATCGTTTGTTGGCATTTAAATTGAAGGCCCCATTATCGATGCATCGCAGGATCAAGCTTGTCTCGCAATTTCACTACTGATTGTGTTCAATAGTATTTCAAGACCTCACCAGCGACCCGAAACTACAACAACACGCACCATGTGCAATCACGCCTATGTGTAATGCTTTCAAAATATATAGCGCGACAAGAAGACCGGTTTCTGACTTAATCCTCAGAAATTGCTAACAGCGTTATTCAGAGATAACTATATTAAATGAATTTGATTTTTTAAAACGTTATTTAACAAATAGATTTCCTTTTTGCGTGCGTCTGTACTGTAATAGATAGCAGATGACGTCATTGCCTGCGAAGAACAAAAAAGTACGCGACTTATTGTTCTTCGCACGCAATCAGTTCGCACGCAATCTACTACAGTTCTGGGGCCAGTTGTTCGAAGCCCGTTTAGCGTAAACGGTGGATAAGTCAAAAGTAAATAACACTCTTACATCACTCGTTAAACAGTTAACTTAAATATTTTGCAGTAAATATGTAGTTGTAAGCATAATCATTCTATTAAGGTTTAAAACTTTTGGTTTGGTTGTTGAATGAATCTATAAATTTGGTTTCTATTTTGAGCTTAACCACCGTTTAAGCTAAACGGGCTTCGAACAACCAGCTCCTGGGGTCGGTTGTATCAAAGGCGTTTAGCTTAAACGGTGGATAAGTGAAAAATATAAAACAAGTTTGCATGTTGTATAAACAAACCAGGTGAAGTTATTTGGCCTGAGATGAACAATTATGTATAAAACTAAATATTTATTCCATTAAAGGGAAATGGCGACAAAAATTTTTATCGTCTTATTTGAAAGAGACTCCAAAACAATATATAGAAGTCTATTACAGAATTTTTATACCTGCCTTATTTGGTGAGATATTTTGACTTGAAATCTTTGGTCCGCCATCTTGGATATTTGTGGATATGCATGATACGTCCAACTGGCGTCACGCAATTTAATAACCACACAAATTGTAAGTGTTTCGGATTTCATGAAAAGGTCTCAAAGACTTCACAAATATTTTATTGGTGGTAGATATTTAGGAGAAGCTTTGAATGGCTTATCCCCGTTGTGACGTCACCAAAACATTGTTAATGAGGTTAAAATTAATCCAAGATGGCGGACAGTTCGATTATTTAGGTGACAATATCTCCCGAAGTAAAACAGATATAAACATTTTGTCATAGACTTCTATTTAGAGTCTCTTTCAAATGAGACAATAAAAAATTTTGTTGCCATTTCCCTTTAAACTCATAATTTCGGTTCCGTACTAGGAGTAAAAGTGATTTTTAAATTTCACTTATCCACCGTTAAAGCTAAACGCCTTTGATACAACCGGCGCCAGAACAGAAAAAAATCTATTTGTTTTATAAAATAAAAAAAGCTTAACTAAGCGTGAGAAAAAACCCCCGAAGTACATCACGCCATTCAATGACGTCAACAGCGCGTGTTTACTATAATAACTCGCAGATGTCGACCAATGAAAATACGGAATGAACTCTCATTATTGTATAATTTGCCGTATAACAGTACTGATTATTTTATTTTTGTCTCGGTTTTCTATGATGTACCGCGGGCTGTATCTCAGATACAGTTCTTGAATAAATAATTAGATCAAACTTGTGGAAAAATCTCGACGAATTTCGACTTAAATTGTTTAAAGTCGAAAGATTCTACAAGAAAACCTCCTCAAAAATAAAATAAGTTAGTTAAATACCTCGAAATTCGGGATTTATGGCGTATACAGCCCTCGGACGCTGCGCGTCCTCGCGGGCTGTATACGCCATAAATCCCTCCTTCTCGGTATTTAACTCTAACTTAGTATCTTGCCTTGATGTACTATTTAACACAGGATAAAATACGAGCAGGAGTGCCATTTTAAATATTAATTAAACGCGAGGCGCATACTTGAATCTTTGTCCAACATAAAGAATCCGTCACGGCTGTGATTTTTTATGTGTTTTCGACATGAATTATTAACGGTTTTGTATGTAGTATTTAAAACCCTTTTCTATTTAAAGCAAAGAAATAAATAATTAACACTTATTGACTGAGACCGAGGAAACAGTATGTTTTGTGGACCAGAGAATGGTCAAAAGAGAAGAAAAGTACCACAAATCAATCAAACATGTATAAAAAGGATTACCTTTTACCTGACATGGCTCCGTGAGGCTCTGTGGATTTGTTGTTTACCGGTGAATAAAAGTAATGTCCACCGCTTAGCTACGTTGCCAGGGAGACAGTAGAATTTCTCCACTATCACGTGATACGTTCTTAACCAATAAGAAACAGGAATAAATGAACTTTGACACTCAGTATATAATAATACGCATTATTTATCAAAGCAACTGTGCACAGTTGAGAAACATTATATTTATTTCAAGATATGAGGAATTAATTATCTACAACAGCTGCAGTAGATAAAATGGATCATGACACAAGTTCAAATACGGAACAGCACCCTTCTAACACCGAGACTGGAAACCTGAGAGAGTGAGAGGCATGCATGACAATGACAGCATCAATGACAGCATCAAATCCAGAATATCCACAGCTTCGACAACCAGCAAGTCAATGTTCCAGCTTCCAACAAACCACAGTACCGTTCCCCCTTTGTCTTTAACACAAAGCGATTTGTGTGTCCGGTTGCACCAGAGCAGTTGTTTGCGTCGCCTGTTTCTATTCCACATGACCTTGATGAAAAAGATTTGCTAACAAACTGCGAGGAGTTCGTGTGTAACGAACAACTTGAATCATCGGACAGCTTTATATCACAGGCAGCCTATACAGAGCTTCCACAAAACCTGCAGAGCCTTTACTTGCATTCCTTAGACCATGCGCACGAAGAAGTCGACGCCATTGTTAAAGTCAACGCCGAAAATCCAGCTACCCTTAGAAGATGGTTAGTAATTGGCAGCCGGAATCAGGAAGACCTTCAAGTAAAAAGAGAGCACCGAAATACTTGGACGACTTTGTTAGAGACTAGACGCTATAGGCTAATAACCGGGACAAATAAACTAATTGAGATAAAAGAGTAAACTTTGTCTTTATCTTTTTCTTTTATTACTCTTCGCGTAAGCTAGCTGATGTCGAGAAAAAACTTCTAGCTCGCGGTCTAATTGAGATAAGTTCTTTTTTTAGATCTAAGCAAAACTCTAATGACCTGTAGGGGCAGGAAGATAAAATTAATTTAGATGTACAATACTTATCGTAATTAGAGCATTCTGTAACATTTTTAATTATATCAGTTCGATAAATAAAGTATGTATAATGATAAAACGCAAAATAATAATGACAATAGCATGACAGCAGTGTCGATCTGCACAACATCATTTTGCATGCGACACGTGGACGTGTGCACATCAGCTTTTTAAAGTACATTAAAATCAGTCCAAGAAATAAAATGTCACAAGTTATGTTAACCTGATGAATTAAGAAGTTGTGACGCTACAAAATTTAGGAAATACTCTAATTTCAGCAACAATTATACACATTTATTCTTTTTTTATAACCCCCCTCTCAAATCACGAATGCGTTGCGTTTCGGAAACTATTTCGCTGCCTCAGTGACCATCGGTGGATGGGCCTCTGTTTTAGTTATCTGATAGAAAGCGCGATGGAATCTGAATTTCTACGAGACATTTCCGCGCGAGGTGCATGGATTTCATCGAAATTTTGAAAGACAATAAGAAATAGCTTTCAAAACATAATTAAAGACTTTACCGAAAATGAAGAAAAATGCTAAGTACTATACAACAAAAGGAATATGGTTGGCATGAATACTCAATACCTTGCAAAGTAACTGTAGAATCTTTTGGCAAGATGGATCCTTTTGTATCAATCATAATAGGTTGGGCCATCCGAAAATCGACTTGAGAATAAAATGTTTCGCAAATAGACGTCTTTTTCCCGGTCATTTCGTTAAGAACGTGTTTTAACTTTTTTAATTTCTTTATTTGATTATCCATGACCATTGATTGTGATTGCAATACATCAGATTCCTGACGCAAGCGTTCTTCGTGCACTGCCAGTGATTGCTGGTTCAAGTGAAGACGAAATGATAACGTATCAATAAGATTTTTCGCCTCGTGAATCTCGTCTGACAGATTAAAGTCTTGTGGCTCTTCCTTACTCTCGTTACAGTGGATAGTTGTCAGCAAGTGCACCAACTGATAAATTATAACTAATGCAATGAACGGTGAAAACAGCTTCATCCTAAAATAGACAAGACAATTAAAACAATGTCGATCACCATGTTAACAACCTTGCACGATTAAAGAAAATATAACGTAAATTTTCTTGCCTATGTATTAGTATATACCTTTTTCATAATCCCAAACGCCTAGCTATACCTTCATTATACCTTAATCTAATTCTAAAATTCATGTCTTAATTGATTAACCTATATTTAATTTCCAATCTTAATCAATCCTAGTACCTTTAAATCATGTATCCAAATTTCTTAGTGAAATTACTATCAAGAGCTAGAGCTCACGTTTAAAATTATTTTCTCACGACTATAGTTTTCAGAACTCTATTGCATAGCTGGACTTCCGATTAATTGATGTTATTATATATTGAGTGTCAAAGTTCATTTATTCCTGTTTCTTATTGGTTAAGAACGTATCACGTGATAGTGGAGAAATTCTACTGTCTCCCTGGCAACGTAGCTAAGCGGTGGACATTACTTTTATTCACCGGTAAACAACAAATCCACAGAGCCTCACGGAGCCGTGTCAGGTAAAAGGTAATCCTTTTTATACATGTTTGATTGATTTGTGGTACTTTTCTTCTCTTTTGACACTCAGTATATAATAAAATACTTATTGACTGAGACCTCGGGAAAGCAGTATGTTTTGTGGACCCTCGACTGTCGATGTTTCCCTCGGCTTCGCCTCGGGAAACATCGACAGTCTCTGGTCCACAAAACATACTGTTTCCCTCGGTCTCAGTCAATAAGTGTTAAATGTTAACTTCAATGTAATTTTTGACTTGACTAGTAACACATACATACTTCAACGGTTTTTAAAGCATATAACTTTTTACATTTGTGGCAAAAATTAAATCCAATGCAATCCATAGAGAAAAAGATATCCGGGTATATATAGCCTGCATGTTAGCTACATCGTATCAATTTAGACTTTTAGTCGTATTTCAATAACGAATGATTCTTTTCAGACAAACAAAAACGAGCGAATCACCTCAAAGAATAATCTATAGTCGAAGACATGCACATTCTTTATATATTTCCATTACGCTGAGTATCTGAGCCAAATATAACATAAACATGAACACACATATGCCTGCAAGTATGATGCACGCCACGCGTGCAAACGTTTGTATGCATTACCTGACAACTATAGGTGCACGTGCCGACGAAATATCGGAGATTGCTCAGCTTTGAAGAGTATCCTTGAATGGATGAATATACAGTTGATAGCAGAAGTCATACACTCAATACTGGCAGGAAATTATAATCACCTACTGTTAAAAGGCAGTAAACTATGCATGTAATACAGTCCAGAGCTTAGCTAGTTAACATAGACTTATAGTTCCAACAGTTATATAATTTTAAATATACACCAAACCACTACATAGGGCAGCAGAATCCTGCTGTTAAATAGTAATTAAAATTCTTTAATAATAAGGCTTAACATCTTACAGGTGTAATAGACTGCAGCTGTACAGATGGAACGTAAAACTGAAGTACTATATATACAGTGCGACTCACGATATTACTTTTATGAGATATTTATGCCGTACGTATTCAAAATGAGCATTCCTATTCATTAAAACTTACGAACATCAAAACAAAGTTGTGAGAAGATCTTTACGATGTTGATATTTGATGTTAGTCACATGACTGAAAAAATATGGCGTTGTTCCATATTTGGGGTGGACCACGCTATTAGTTTTAAAACTATGATAACACGACAGGACGTCGTTTTTAACTTAATTGGAAGTGGAAACGACATTCTTTAACCAAAAACAGCATAGGTAACAACAAGAGAATGTTTTAGCTGGAAAATAAACGAACTTGGTGTCATAGTTGAAGGATTTTTCAAAGATTACGTGGAACGGTGGAAAAGAGGGATCCTGGACTTCTAAAATGGATAAGAATGGAAGGTATTAGGTGTTTGAAGGAGAACTGTTCGTAAATTATCATGATCAACGTCTATCAACATTTTGAGAAAGTTTGCTTTGCCATATATCTTCAAAACTAGCAATGATGGATTTCTGGTAAGCAATAATAATTCTAAAAGTACCTCCACTGGTGTCGTGGAATAAACGTTTGGAACTGGATTGAGGAAAAAAAATGCTTGAGAGCATAACAAGTCGAGAAAGACAAGTCGAGATCAACATGATAATTCCCTAATGCTGGAAAAGGAACTTCTGATGAAAGGTTTTAGATACCTGCCAAAGAAGTGGTAGAACGATCACTTAGATCTGTATTATTAGCAACCAACATGTCTTCATATGTGCCTAAATGTGCAAAAGAGACCTCTGATCCCTATTTCCGCTGTTACCAGCAGAACTCGTTTATTTAGCCACTTTTTGTTGACTCCTTAGCCTCGCTGGTCACATACCATCATTGAAGATCAATAATCTAACCCATGCATACATTTTCCAAGCTTTATCATGCTGATTTCGTCTGCCCGTCAAAAGGACAAACTTCTGTTGTGCTCTCAAGCATTTTTTTGCCTCAATCCAGTGCCAAACGTTTATTCCACGACACCAGTGGAGGTATTTTTAGAATTATTATTGCTTACCAGGAATCCATCATTGCTAGTTTTGAAGATATATGGCAAAGCAAACTTTCTCAAAATGTTGATAGACATTGATCATGATAATTTACGAACAGTTCTCCTTCAAACGCCTAATATCTCCCACTCTTATCCATTTTAGAAATCCAGAATTCCTCTTTTCCACCGTTCCACGTAATCTTTGAAAAATCCTTCAACTATGACACCAAGTTCGTTTATTTTCTAGCTGAAACATTCTCTTGTTGTTACCTATGTTGTTTTTGGTTAAAGAATGTCGTTCCCACTTCCAATTAAGTTAAAAACAACGTCTTATCGTGTTATCATATTTTTAAAACTAATAGCGTGGTCCGCCTGAAATATGGAACAGCGCCATATTTTTTCAGTCATGTGACTAACATCAAATATCAACATCGTTAAGATCTTCTCACAACTTTGTTTTGATGTTCGTAAGTTTTAATGAATAGCAATGCTCATTTTGAATACGTACGGCATAAATATCTCATACAAGTAATATCGTGAGTCGCAGTGTATATGGTATAAGTTTCCCTGAAATGAGTTTTACAATTTTTGAGATTGCATGCACCTACTATTGACTGAGAATCACTTAAATTGATTAATGCATAAAACTCTAAAAACTAATTTAAATTGCTAAAAGATTTTGTCACTCTGATAAAAGAGTTAGTGATCAGGAGCCGGTTGTATCAAAGGCGTTTAGCTTAAACGGTGGATAAAAAAATCACTTTTACATCTAGTACGGAACAGAAATCATGGGTTTAATAGAATAAATATTTAGTTTTATATACAATTGTTCTTCTCAGGTCAAATAACTTTAGCTGGTTTGCTTATACAACATGCAAACTTGTTTCATATTTTTGACTTATCCACCGTTTAAGCTAAACGCCTTTGATACAACCGGCCCCAGTTGATTTCTTTTTGCCCTGCATACCTGCTTTCAAAACTGTACTTTCAAAATATTTAAAGATTTAATATTGAAAAACGTGAGCTATAGAATGGTATTTTCTAATATGTTCGATGATTTCTACTTAAAACGACACCAAAAACTCATTCAAGAAAAAAATGATAATGAAAGCATTGACTGAGACTTAATTCTATCCACCATAATCTTGAAAAAAAGGGGAAAAGTAAAGAAGAATTTTGCTGAAACTCTGTTGCTAAAACAATCGATCGCTTAAAAAAAATCAACATAAAATTGTTGCCCCATTAATTGGTCTATTGTTGCCACCATGGAACTACATAGAGCCAACTGGTATTGGTATCGAGCTTTTTTTGCGCGCTCCATTCTTTTGTCTCGTCCCAGAACCTTTTCCTTACTCGAAGAAAATTAGACTCTGGGATTGACGACCAACAGAGATCTAAATGTCTATATTGACATTCATACTAATTACCTGAAATGTACAAGTTTACAGTATACATGAATATTAATTGCAACTAACAATAGTACAACAAAGGAGTGTTAGTATATACGCTATTTAGTTGATTTTTATCGCCAGAAGCAGCCAGTTACGGTGAGCAGTCAACCTGCTACTCAAAAAAAGCCTGTGTGCGAGGTTGATCAACAGCCAGCTTTTTCATGAGTCTCTTGCATATTCATAGTTTCACACTAACACTTAACACTTATTGACTGAGACCGAGGGAAACAGTATGTTTTGTGGACCAGAGACTGTTGATTGAAACAGTCGAGGGTTGAAACATCGACAGTCGAGGGTTCACAAAACATACTGCTTTCCCGAGGTGTCAAACTATACTGAGTGTCAAAAGAGAAGAAAAGTACCACGAATCAATCAAACATGTATAAAAAGGATTACCTTTTACCTGACATGGCTCCGTGAGGCTCTGTGGATTTGTTATTTACCGGTGAATAAAAGTAATGTCCACCGCTTAGCTACGTTGCCAGGGAGACAGTAGAATTTCTCCACTATCACGTGATACGTTCTTAACCAATAAGAAACAGGAATAAATGAACTTTGACACTCAGTATATAATAATTTTAATTAATTAAGCTTACAGAATGACAACATGTTTATTCAAATATCCTAGCCAAATCAATTTTGTGCCAAAAATAATTAGTACATTACAAAAAAAAGCTGTTCCAAGTTTTATAAAATGTCAAAGTTTGTATGTACATTTGGCTTGATAACAATTTTTATAACAAAGCATTTATAAATTCTGCATGAACGCTCACTGGCTTATAGCTGTCTTGATTTTACGCAATTTTTCACAGAAAATTTCCCGCCGCTCTTTTATGTACCAAGTTATTTGAAAATTTTCTTATCGTGAAAACTGGAAAAACTCGAAATTGTGTTTTCCAATAACTGTGTATATATCAACACGGAAACTTTTACATGTTGTAAAAGCAGGGCTTGATTATTAATGAAATATTAGTCTTGCTTAAAAAACTTATATTAAAACATAAATTTACATACATTAGGTTTACATGTGTTCATACTGCATACGTTACGAATATTCATTGTGCTTTTGGTGGGATGTTTAGATCATGCATGACTCTGCAAAAGTAACATCTTTTCTTGGCGTTGAAAGCAAAATGTATATTTTCCAATCCTCTTTACAAGTGTTATAATTTCGGGTGCCATTTTGGGAAAATTGGAGATGATTTTAATAATAATTAAGCAGCAAAGTCGATATTCCATGCAATTTATTGAAAATATGACGGAATGTTTGCACAGCTTATTACGTAGTTTAAAGTAAATAAAATAAGGCCTGAAAGTGTAAGCATCTGGTAAACTTATTTATTCAGAGAAAATGATCAAGAAGATAACTAATTTACTTTGCCGTCGCATTTGAGCAAAAGATGAATGGAACAAGCCCAATAGCTGATTACCTTCCTTCGTCGGCATTTTACATTGGAATAAGTTTCTTTGTTTGTGCGTGCATTATTGTTGGTGTCATAGGAAATGTTTGGGTGGTCGTCTATAATATCTTTATGAATCACTTAAAAACTCCAACAACATATTTCGTGGTAAATTTGGCAATATCTGATATAATTGTTTGTCTTACTTTCTTTCCTCCCTGGTTGGTAAAATATGTGTCAACTCTGGCAAATATAGAAAGTGATCTGAAATTGATATGTAAAATTGGCACGACTAGCTCGTGTACCAGTGTCGCATTGTCCATTGCAAATCTTCTGGCAATAACGGGAGACAGATATATGTTTATCACAAAACCGTTGAAATACCCGATGATTGTCACTTCGAAAAGAATCCGCATATTTCTATTGGTTATATGGACTATAGCAATCGTGAATGCAAATTTCGTGTTCTTTAATATAGAAGAAATACCAAGTCTGTTTAACGTTTGTCGTATCAAAAGCCTGTCACTATATGGCTTCAATCTGATCAATTTATTCCTGCCAACTGTAGGACTTTTCTATTTCAATTACAAAATCTACCGAACAGCAAAAAATCAGAACGAGAAGATAAAGAGCGAGAGTCGTACAAGTCAATCTGAAGCCCAGAAAACATCTCAAAATGCAAAACGAAAGGAACGACTACAACAAATGAAACTGGTGAAAACATTCGCAATTGTTCTCGGAGTATTTGTAGCTTGTCTCCTCCCTTCATTGATATCGTATACAGTAATGTATCTAATTTGTAAACGTGTTTGTATACCAATGGCTGTAGCAATATCGTGTTGGATCTTAGTTGGCGCAAACTCGGTTATGAATCCTTTCATCTACAGCTTGAGAAACAAAGAATATAGAAATGGATACCGTAAGTTACTATCGAGGCTTTTAAAAAACAGGGAATGAAGAGAAATTTTCCTTTACACGTTTATTAGGACGTTCAAGACATTCATCCAATCAAAGCCTGGAAGAAATGACGGGATGAACGCACCGATGACTGCAACGTTGCATTGTTTCATTAACAGGAATATATGCACAAGTAAAAGTGTAAATAGAATTTAAGTCCACCTTCTCAAAATATTCAGTTAGTTAATATGTTGTAGCTACGAGCATGAACTGTGACTGTCAAAACCAACGCCATTCGCTTTTGAAATTGAAGGGGCCAGACATATCTTTAATGCAGAGATGGTCAAGGGGATCAAGACACGCCAGTATAGTTTGACCTCACCCAGATCAAAGGGACCGTCATGTTCCAGTTCGCTGACCGCAACATGAACTAGGTGTTCAAGGAGCGAGGAATTACGGACAAAGAGAAAGGATCCGGTGGAAACAACAAAATTGCGAACAGCACTGTATAAAAGACTGTGTGTGTGACTTTTATACACATAATTATTACATCCACAGATTACAAAAAATTCAGACAAAATTAATTTTTGCTTTTCTGGACACTATGATTCATTAAAATAGGGAAAATATGAAACGCAGTCCAGTTTATCACCAACGTTAATCACAAAACAGTAAAAATATAGAAATAGAAAATAAGAATATCAGTGTATCGTATCCCAGTGATGCAGTCCCCAAAAAAATTTTGTATTTTTAATGAATTGATAAACAGTCGATTTTAAAGAAAAATATCTAGAACGTAATTAGAAATTTGTATAGCCGGCCTAACTTGTCGGGATAGCAGCGTCAATGAATAATAGTAGTATACAAATGTATTAAGAGTTTACTTTTTAAATCAAGTTAATGGTCAGCATATACAATGTATCACTGTGGATTATTTGTAAGTATTAGCATATTTTATACATAATACATGGGGTATGTATATACTTCGTCTAGTTCAACTGATGCGAGTAATTGATTTCGTAAACATGTATCGGAAGTAAAAAGACGTTTATATCAGAAAAAAGAAACGAGACTTGCGGCTGATTTAATTGAAAACCGTCATTAGATTTGTCAACATCATTGATATGGTCAGTCAATCCACGATTTGCAGGAACACTCCCCGTTTGAAATCATACAACGTCATCTTGAATGTAGTGTATCCAATAACTTAGTATCATTATGGAACCAGACAGGCATGGAAATACATGTTTGCTATATACGCACGAATTTCAAAATTAAAAAATAATTTTGCAACATGCAAAATTAAAATGGGAAATGACAAACATTTTAGCCTGCGGATGGAACTTAAAAAATCCAAAAAAGATCTCTATTTTACATGACTTTTTACTACACGGCCAAAAATGGCCAACAACAAAATGTTGTGGGGCAAACATTGTTCTTAGCCTGTAAACAAATTAATGGCATTTGGTGGAGGAAATGCCGAGAAGGCCGGGGACAGCAAAGGGACAGTCTGTGGACAATGTATTAGTAATTTTACATTTTTACCCACTTTCGATAAATTACCGCATAAATTCCAGCCATTTCTCAATCATATTCGTTCGCGGGTAATTTATGCAGAGTCTAAAACCGAACATCTGAGCCTTCAAATCAGCAACGTAACAGTAGTAGAAACTAACCCCCCCCCCCCCACTTGCACGTGCCCCTCCCCAGAGACAGTAGGAAATTTAAGATGCAGGGCGGCGACGACGACAAAGGCAATTATTAGGGAACGACTATTAATAATTAACGTTTTACAGTCCTAAACTGTATCAATGTGGACAACAAAAGGCAAGATTTTTGTACAATAAATTATTTGAGTCGGTTTGCTTTTACCGTAGACGTCGCGTTGCCGTCGTGCTGCTGAAGTCTCCTAGTCTGATTAGCGGCTACATTGTTTCTGGTTGTCAACAATACTGATCGGTGTTGTTACATCTGATGCGGGCCGAGTAAAGCTCAACAATATATTGTTTAGTTGTTTTGACAACCAGGTTGATGAAATATTTGCTTAAATAATATAGCATAATCATAATTATTGATTAAAAGTATTTAAGCTGAAGCCTGAGACTGACTGAAAGAGTTGGCATCTGGTTGATCCTGTAGACTTTTTGTATAGAGAAATAGTCCGTGGGATATGGTCAAAAGATGAATGGAACAAACTCAACAGCAAATTACCTTCCTTCATTGGGATTTTCCATTGGAATGATTTTATTTATATGTGTGTGCATTACTATTGGTGTCATAGGAAATATCGGAGTGATTGTCTATAATATCTTTATGAATCACTCAAAAACCTCAACGACATATTTCGTGGTAAATTTAGCAATATCTGATATAATTGTTTGTATTACTTTCTTTCCTTCATCGTTGGTGCAAAACATATCAAACCTGGCAAATCTAGAAAGTAATCATCTTCAAATGATTTGTAAAATTAACATGACTAGCGCGTGTGCCAGCATCGCACTGTCTATTGTAAATCTCCTGGCAATAACAGGAGACAGATATTTGTTCATCACAAAACCGTTGAAATATCCGATGATTATGACTTTGGAAAGAATGCGAATGTTGCTATCTAGTATATGGATTTTAGCAATTGTGAATGTAAATTTTGTATTCTTTAACACAGAGGAAATACCGAGGGTGCCAAGTGCTTGTCGCTTTAAAGAACTTCCACATCATGTGTTTTTTCTTATCAACGTTTTCCTGCCAACCGGAGGACTATTTTATTTCAATTACAAAATCTACCGAACAGCAAAAAGTCAGAACGAGAGGATAAAGAGCGAGAGTCGTACAAGTCAATCTGAAGCCCAGAAAACATCTCAAAATGCAAAACGAAAGGAACGACTACAACAAATGAAACTGGTAAAAACATTCGCAATTGTTCTTGGAGTATTTATTGCATGTCTCTTACCTATGTTAATATTGTATATAGCGACGTATGTAATTTGCAAACGTTCTTGTATACCAAAGGGTGTAATAAAGTTTAGTGTGATAATAATTGGGACAAACTCAGTGATGAATCCTTTCATCTACAGTCTGAGAAACAAAGAATATAGGATTGTATATCGTAAGTTATTTTCGAGGATTTTTGAAAGAACAAGTTCCGTTTCAGTCAGGTAAAACACCATTGAAGATAGGTTGGTGTACAGGAAATTTATCTATTCAAAGTCTGAAAGAGACTCGAGAATCGCAATGTGAAATCAAGATCGTTGCATGTACAGTGATATAATAATGCATTGTTTGGAATAAGGAACATTTTTGAGCATGATCAAATCATTTTGAACACTTTACTATAGATAAGTTGACCAGACATGTACAGTTACAATGTGGACATATATTCCGTGGATGCATGCAAAAGCTTTGGATTGATCCAGACATGATGTGTAAAAGAAAGCGGAAAATTCAATATTACGTCTCAAAAGGGAAGAAATAATTACGTCTCATCATGACATGCAGCTGTGCCTGATCTACTAGTTAAGATGAATTCAAGATACTAAACAAAACTTCGAAAAATCTATTAGGGGTAAAAAGTATAAGCGAAAAATCGAATTATTGCTAATTAATAATAGATTACTCTAACAAAGATGTGTGACGATTACTTTTGCATGTATATGAAGTTCACAGTTAGATAAATTTAATAAATTTTATTTTCAATATCAAGCATACAATTGAAATCTTGTTTGCACGAACGTAAGTCAAGTTAGTAAAAAATAATAGATTTCGATTTTGATAGAAAGTTGTAATAGTATATACGCAACTTGTATAAGGCAAAATTCTAGAATTATTAAGCTGTAGTAATACATAGGAGGACTCCTAGAATGATTTTTATTCCTCCTCATGCATGCTTGCATTCATGTTTAATTTTTATAAATAGTGAAACATTTGCATTTCTTATTATACATAATTAACAAAAGTAATTGGAGTAGTGGAGAAAACTGAGGATTTGGTTATTTATTTAGAGAAAACGAGAAGAATTTTTTCACGATTCACTTCGATCATTTTGTCAAAAGATGAATGGAACAAACTCAACAGTTGATTACCTTCATTCGTCGGCATTTTACATTGGAATGATTTTATTACTATGTGTGTGGATTATTGTTGGCATGATCGGAAATGCCGGAGTGATTGTATATGATTGTGATGTTTTGCGTACAGAAATACAGGATTTAACTACACAATGCTAAGAACTTTATTGTCATACATAAAACAATTCTCTCCGACTGTCCACATGCTTTTTTAACCCCATAATACTTCATGTAATATACTACATCTCCCACCAACTTAAACTAAAACTGTCATCATGTATATGGTAACTATAGATCATACCAATCATAGATTAAACAAGTATATAGTCTTCGTATCTCGACGGCGCATTCCTTTGACGCACAGGACGCGAGTCAGCGGTAGTTTCTGGTGTTGAGACAGGAAGGGTTGAATGTTTTGATACCATCGTCTCTGCAGGACCATCAGCACTTGACTGCTTAACCACTTTCTTTACATGCGCTACGTTGCGCATCTTTCGAACACCTTCATCGTTCTCAAGTAATAAGGCGTTGCCGTCTTTCTGGACAACTTTATAGGGTGTTGGTTCGAAATTTGTATCCAACTTATTTTCGCGTGTTTGCTTCAAGAGGACCTCATCACCCTCCTGAATGATGCTATATTCTGCAGATCTTTTTGTGTCAGCGTACTCTTTTTGTTTAAGTTTATACAGGGCGTCTCTTTCTCTGAGGAGCTGTTGCCATTCTGCTTCGGTTGCTCTGTCCTCGGGTATTGTTACCTTGGGAAGTTTGTCACGGAGGGTCCTGCCCATCAGGAGTTTGGCGGGTGATAAACCGGTCGTAGAGTGGGGCGTCGTTCGATATTGGAATAGGAAGTTCTCGAGCGCAGTCCTCCAGTTTGTTCCTTCAAGATTGGCTATGCGGATGACTTTCAAGATGGTCTGGTTGAATCGCTCAACTTCGCCGTTACTCTGGGGCCAGTAGGGTATGCCTTTTCTGTGTTCGATGCCAAGATGTTCTAAGAAGCTTTCGAGCTCTTTTGATGCAAAAGGGGGTCCATTATCACTTCGGATGCTTTGGGGAAGGCCGTGTGTTCTGAATATGCCTTCCATTGCTGTAATTATATGTTGTGCGTCCGTCTTCTTGACCAACACTACTTCGGGCCAGCGGGAAAAATTGTCGATCACTACTAAGAGGTGGTTACCAGCTGGGATTTCAAGGAGGTCCACTGCAATGTCGTTCCAAGGGCCTTCGGGTAGCTTTGTGGACCGTATAGGTTCTGGTTTGGGTCGTGGTCCCACTAATTGGCATTGGTAGCAAGCTTTGACAAGCTGTTCAACCTGTTCAACCTGTTTGTTCATGTTTGGCCACCATACCTTTTCTCTTAATCGGGCTTTCATACGGACAATGCCCTGATGTCCCTCGTGTGCCAGTGACAACGTCTGTTTCCGGAGGCTCTCAGGTATTATAATACGATGGCCGCGCATGACGATTTGTCCCAAGACCCAGATCTCGTCAGATATGGCTTTGTACATGGTACCGGATAGATGTTTCCAATCTCCACTGGTAACGGCATCTCGGATTAATTTTAAGGTAGGATCTCTTTCAGAGGCGAGCTCAACTTCTTTGGCGGTTAGAGCAGACGGCACGGCTTCGCTCACTACACTGCATGCGTAAACTTTAGTTGCTGCGGAGTCATTGGATTGGGCAGGGCCAACTGGTAAGCGGCTTAAGACATCAGCAGAGTTGTATTTTCCCTGTATATGAGTGATTTCGTAACGGGATTGCTGCAGATACAGGAGCCACCGTTCGATTCGAGCAGATGGGGGCTTGGAATTTGCTGCTAGGACTGTGATCAAGGGTTTATGGTCTGTCCGTATCTCAAATTCGGTTCCGTAGAGAAACAGGAAAAACTTTTCGCATGCCCACTTCACAGCGAGGGCTTCTCGTTCGAATTGAGAATAATGCTGTTCAGTTTTAGACAGCTTGCGACTGGCATAATAGACAGGTCGAAATCCACCATCAGGTTGCTCTTGTTCAAGGATGGCCCCTAGGCCCACTGGTGATGCATCTGTGGTTACTCGTGTTGTTGCGTCTTGGTTGTAATAAGCCATGACCGGTGCGCAAGTCAACAAATGTTTAATTTGGGAGAATGCTGCTGCTTCTTTGGAGCCCCACTGCCATTTTGCATTTTTGGAGGTTAGGCCCCAAAGAGGAGCGGATATCGTGGCAAACTGGGGAATGAATTTGGCACAAAATTGTATGGAACCTAGGAAACTTCTCATTTCAAATTGCTTTTTTGGTGCTGGTGCTTCTGCGATGGCTTTTACCCTTTCTTCAGATAGCTGCAATCCATCACTTGAGAGAATGTCTCCCATATATGCAATGTTATTTACACCAACAAGGCACTTGTCGGACTCTTCAAGCTTTTGCAGGGTTTTCTCTAAATTTGCATCATGTTCTCTTTCGTCTTTTCCCACAACTAGGATGTCATCATGAAGGTTGTGCGTACCAGGGCAGTCTTTGAGGACTTGCCAGATCAGGTTCTGAAATTTCTCGGTAGCCATGTTTACTCCGAACAGGAGTCTGGTGTATCGATAGAGGCCATCTGGTGCCGCAAAGGTAGTGATGTCACGGGAATCAGGGTGCAATTCGATTTGGTGGAAAGCCATGTTGAGGTCAAGTTTTGTGAATACTTTTGCACTCGAGATCTCTTGCAATGTCTCTTCAACAGTTGGAACGGGGTGCTTTTCTCTCTGAATGGCTTGGTTGGCTTGCCGCATATCGAGACATACGCGTACGTCTCCATTTGGTTTCTCTACAGCGACTAGAGGGTTGATCCAGCTGGTCGGTGTGTCTACTTTTTCGATTACACCCAGTTTCTCAAGTTCCCCCAGCTTTTCGTTCAGTTTTTGCCTACGACTAAATGGGATTCTGCGTATGGGTTGTGCTAGGGGCTTAACATTGGGGTTGATGTGTAATTTTAGCTGGAAACCTTTAAGTTTACCTAAGCCTTGAAACACCCTAGGGTATTTGGCTCTGAGAACAGCTTTCTTATTAGGTTGAGGGTTCATGTTTATGTTGCAATTATTAACAGGTACTCCTACTGTAAGAATGCCTAAGGATTCTGATAACTCTCGCCCTAAAAGGGTTGCTGCCCGTCCTGGAACAATACAGAATTCAGCATGCTTGCTTGTGTGTGTCTGGGGGACACTTACATTTAGTGTGCAGCTGCCTACAAGATCTAGAGCCTGTGTTGCAAGATATGGGAAAACTTGTTTACTACAAGGTGTGACAGAGACTACCCCCCCAAACAGAGATTGAAAGACTTCATTTGATATCAGGTTGCAGCTTGCCCCTGAGTCGACCATTATATCAATGGGCTTATCTTCAATTAAGACTTGAACAGTGCTGGGGGACTCAGAATTGTCAGCAGCAGTGAATGCATAATAGTCATCATCATCAGGAATATGGTTGGGTGTATTCATGCCTGATTCTACTGAGTTGATATGATGAGGTGGTTTTTTGTTGAGAACTTGTCGAGGGCTTTGCTTAGAGTCTTTGGTACTGGCTGGTTTGGATTTGCAGCAGATTGCATAATGGCCAACTTTGCCACATTTGGTGCATTTATGACCTTGGCTGCATCGACAATCACGGGCCAAGTGTCCCACTTTGTTACATTTGTGACACCGTCCCTGAAATTTGTGTGTTGCTGGTCGAGAGGTGTTGAGGTGATTAACAGCTTGATTGGGATTCGCAGGGATGAGGATTAGGGCCTCCTTGTCATGAAAACTAGAAACGATTTCAAGTAACTTACTCAAGGTGAGGTCACTTTCTTGGTACAACTTTGCTTTTAGCTGTTTGTTAGTAACAAACGTCAGGGTACGATCACGAATTTGATTATCTTTTTCATCATTATAGTCGCAGTGCTCAGCAAGGGTTTGTAGTCGGGTTACAAAATTGTTAATTCGCTCACCTGGTCTTGGTGTGGTAGTAAGGAAGGTTTGGCGAGCTTGTGGAATGTTTTTCTTCAGCTGAAAGAGTTCAGTTAGGGAATCCATTGCCTTCTTGTAGTCTTTGTCTTCCCCTTTTTTTTCGTCGGGCATACTGCGAAAAATTTCTCGTATTCCGGTGCCAGCAAGGTGAAGTAGCAAGGCACGTTGCTGCTTGGCTTCTTTTATCCCAGATGCAGCGCAGAAAAGTTCGAATTCACTACGCCAGATTGTCCATCTTTGTTGTAATGTGGCAGGTTCGCCCACGGTGTCGAATTCTTTGGGTGCTGGTAGTCCCGATAAACATACGGCCATATTATCGTTGGAAGTAAATACAGATCTATCTCGTACCGTATATTGTCAAATATGCGTTCGTTGTTTTAATCCTCGTCGCCAGAATGTGATGTTTTGCGTACAGAAATACAGGATTTAACTACACAATGCTAAGAACTTTATTGTCATACATAAAACAATTCTCTCCGACTGTCCACATGCTTTTTTAACCCCAAAATACTTCATGTAATATACTACAATGATATCTTTATGAATCACTCGAAAACTTCAACAACATATTTCGTGGTAAATTTGGCAATATCTGATATAATTGTTTGTCTTACTTTCTTTCCTCTCTGGTTGGTAAAATATGTATCAACTTTGGCAAATATAGAAAGTACCATGAAATTGATTTGTGAAATTGGCATAACTAGTTCGTTTACCAGTGTCGCATTGTCTATTGCGAATCTGCTAACAATAACAGGAGACAGATACATGCTTATCACAAAACCGTTGAAATACCCGATGATTGTCACTTCGAAAAGAATCCGCATATTCCTATTGGTTATATGGACTATAGCAATCGTGAATGCAAATCTCGTGTTCTTCAATATAAGAAATACCAGATCGGCCAAGCTCCTGTCGTTTAAAAGGCCTTCAACAATATGGATTTCATCTTGTCAACATTTTTTTGCTAACTGTAGGACTATTTTATTTCAATTACAAAATCTACCGAACAGCAAAAAATCAGAACGAAAAGATAAAGAGCGAGAGTCATACAAGTCAATCTGAAGCCCTGAAAACATCTCAAAATGCAAAACGAAAGGAACGACTACAACAAATGAAACTAGTAAAAACATTCGCAGTTGTTCTCGGAGTATTTATTGCTTACCTATGTTCACAGTGATTATAGTCCATGGAATTTGTAAACGTTCTTGTATGCCAAAGAGTGTTTCAATGCCTTTTGTGATCTTTGTCGGTGCAAACTCGGTGATGAATCCTTTATTTACAGCCTGAGAAACAAAGAATATAGGACTGTATATCGTCAATTATTATTGGGGCTTTTTAAAAGAACAAGCACCGTCTCCGTCAATTGAGACACCATTGAAGATAGGTTAGTGTATATTCTTCAGGAAATTTATCTATTCATTGTAACTATATAAATGTATCTGTTGAAGAGATTCGACATATAAAATGATGAGTGTGATCGTAGAGTGACAATTTGTGCATGGTTGATCGGGTCAATTTGAACCCTTTACTATAGCAGATAAGTTGACCAGACAAATACAATTACAATATGTACATAATTTCCATGGTCTTCGAAAGCTTTGGGTTGATCCAGGTGTATGTGCAAAAAACTGAAAAACTGAATTTCACTTTTCAGCAGGTTAAAAATAATTACGTTTCTTCATGACATCCATCTGTGCCTCATCCATTAGTTATAAGTCAACGTTCAAGAAGTTAGATGATCAAAACTTCAAAAAAATGATTAGGGGGAAAAAGTAAAAGCGAATAACCGAATTATTGCTGATTAATAATAGATTATTTTAACAAACATGTGTGATGATTACTTCTGCATGTGTATGCTGTATGCATGAAGTTTAATGAAATTTAATGTTTGATATCACATGCAGCCCTATTATGCAATCAGCTAGCTTTTGAAGATTTTTCAAAAAACGGTACAAATCAAGAACATTAAAATCGTAATGTCGACATACATTGAGTGTTCAAACGTGAAGATCAAGTTTGATCGTACCATCATATAACAGTTGTAGGAGGTTAAGTATTAGGGCCAGGTATCCATCCTTAATGCTACCTTTCCTTGTGTAGAGGTTTCTAAAACGGTTTTACGATTTAAATGCGTCCGATATAATACGCGGTCATCGATATCGTAAGATTTTTTATTTTTACAGTTTATTTGTATCGTCGGGGTAAGACAAATTGCTGTTGTTGAGGGTATGATGCGAGGAAGTGTATGTTCTTCAGGAAATTTATCTATATGTTCAAAGCGGATTGTGTCTGAGACAATTCTTGGTTTGCACATGACGTCATTTCGTGTCATTGGGCGCCATCTTGGTTGACTCAGCAGATTACTTCAGTTGTTTACAGCGAAGTACTTGTGTCAATTTACTATTTCATCGTTGGTTTTAGCGTATTATGAATGATACTTTAAAGATGTATAGCTCGATAGGATTAGAGATAATGAATAGATACTTTGTGGTTGCCATGTGTTTCAAACGTCAACCAAGATGGCGTCGATTGCAAACGATCAATACGGTTATCGATATCATAAGATTTTTTTATTTTACAGGTTTATTGGTATCGTCGGCGTATAAAGACCAATGTTGTTGTTGAGGATTTAATGCATGCCAGGAAGGTCGCTAACATGCAAATATAAGCACAAAAAATATAAGGCCCTGACTTGTGCGACACCAGCGGTTACTGAAGGTAATTTAGATGCCACACTTTCCACAATTAGAGGACACGCTGTGTACGTTTGCTTCCAGATAACCAGTGATTGAGTTTACTAACTGTATATCGTAGTTTTAGTGTTTTCGTAGTCATTGTTATGGTCAGCATAATTCAATGCATTCATAATGTTGAGGAAAAGAACATCTGCCTGGATAGTTTTTGAGGCGGTTAATTAGTACTATATGTAAAGTGATCAAATTTACAGTAGAAATTTCAGGTCATTTAGTAATTAACGCACTTGTGAAACGTAAAGATTATACATGCACAGTCCAAATGCTCGCTTATATCTAGGGACATAAAATTGCGACATAGATGAAAAATTATGTACATAATCAATATTATTATGTATTCGAACCCTATTCTCCTTCGTGATTGGTCAAAACGCCCCTGGTATAGGTCTCCTTATATGAAACCTGACACGTTATTTCAACTACTACATGCCAATTCCAGAAATACATATGTTAGCCTACAGTTCAGGCAGTGTGCTACAGAATTGTTTTATTAAATGCCATAAGGTTAATATACTTGCATATTGTATACACTTTTAGTAAAATTTTCTTGGCTTGCAACTACCCAAACATAAAACAGCCATATGTTGGATGCATTATGACAAAAGAATCTTGTTTAATATATGTACTATGAAAGTCTTTAATTTAAATTAAATTCTAAAAAATGCAATCTTACTAGGACTCTGGGCAGAGTCCCTGGCAAGTCAGTCAGACATTGATTTTTGGTTAGGGTTAGTGATTACATAAGATGTGCTAGCAATGTCTTAAAATGCCTTGGAAGGTATCCTAATAATAACTGATTTAAAAAGGAGTTCGTTGGGCAGAACAGAAATAAGTGAATATACCCCACCCCCAATGAACGCTCTAGTTACAGCCTTGAGCCCATTTTCGTTTTAGCAGGCGTCTTGTTTACATTTAGTTGCCAACCTTGGGAATATAGTAAACCAATAATACTAAACGAACGTCGCGCGAGACTGACCGACTATCGCACGAGAAAAAACAATTTCGCGAGTTTCAGACAACTGTAAAAGGAATATTTTGTTCAAGATTGACTTATTTAAGGTTAAAAACCACCGATTTCTGGGCGAGTGCATGCTCAAGAGCATGGTTAATCAAATTTTTGAAAAAATTGATTATAAGGGTAAAGAGCGTAACCGCGAATCATTGCTGACTAATAATATATTATTCTAACAATGATGCTCAGAGTTTTCGATATAGAGGATTTTGAAAGGAACGAGGTTTTCGCATGTATATTACAAAATTGCCGAACATATTTATCTATTAGATAAGGCAGAAAGATGTGTTTCTTAATTTTTTTTATAACGATGAAATCAAAATAGTAATTATGTATTAAATTTGTCTCAACTTCAAAATTTTTACAATTTCGCCACTTTTGAAACTGGAAATGATTTTTATGATAAAGCTAGTCCGGCTTATTACGTATAATTAAAGTAATTGGAGTAAAGTTGAGCATCTGGTTATTTATATTAGAGTAAACGCGAAGCAAATTGGGCTACTTCGTCGCATTCGGTCAAAAGATGAATGAAACAAACTCCACATCTGAAAATCTTCTTTCCTCCGGATTTTCTATTGGAATGATATTATTTATATGTGTGTGCATTATTATTGGTGTTATCGGGAATGTCGGGGTGATTTCCTATAATGTCTTTATGAATCACTCGAAAACCTCAACAACATATTTCGTGGTAAATTTGGCAATATCTGATACAATTGTTTGTCTTACCTTCTTTCCTCCCTGGCTAGTGCAAAACATATCAATCCTGGCAAATATAGAAAGTGATATGAAATTGATTTGCAAAATTGGCATAACTAGCTCGTGTACCAGTGTCGCATTGTCTGTTGCAAATCTTCTGGCAATAACAGGAGACAGATATATGTTTATCACAAAACCGTTGAAATACCCGATAATTGTGACTTCGAAAAGGATCCGCATATTTTTGGTGGTTACATGGACTCTAGCAATCGTGAATGCAAATTTCGTGTTCTTCAACATAAAAGAAACAACAAGTCTATCAAATCCTTGTCGTTTCAAACGCCTGCCACAATATGGATTTTATTTTGTCAACATTTTCCTGCCAACTGCAGGAGTATTTTATTTTAATTACAAAATCTACCGAACAGCAAAAAGTCAGAACGAGAAAATAAAGTGTGAAAGTCGTACGAGTCAATCTGAAGCCCAGAAAACATTTCAAAATGCAAAACAAAAGGAACGACTACAACAAATGAAACTGGTAAAAACATTCGCAATTGTTCTTGGAGTATTTCTGGCATGTTTTATACCCATGTTCACAGTGGTTATAGTCAAGTATGCAATATGTAAACGTGCTTGTATACCACAGAGTGCAACAAAGTTTAGTGTGATGATAATCGGGGCAAACTCAGTGATGAATCCTTTCATCTACAGCCTGAGAAACAAGGAATACAGGATTGTATATCGACAGTTATTATCGGAGCTTTTTAAGAGAACAAGCTCCGTTTCAGTCAGATGAAGATGGGTACTCAGCGCATGTTCTTCAGGAAATTTATGGATTCAAAGCCTGAAAGAGACTCGAGATGTGAAATGAGGAGGATTATACAGTGATGATCATGCATCGTTTGGAATTAATAAGGAACAATTTGTGCATGATCATTGATCAAACACTTTACTATACCACATTATGTTGACAGGACATGTAAAATTAATGTGGACCTATTTCTGTTGATGCGAAAGCTTTGGATAGATCCAGATATGACGTGTAAAAGAAAGCGGAAAATGCAAGATTACTTCTCAAAAGGAAAGAATTACGTTTAATCATGACATGCAGCTGTGCCTGTTCCATTAGTTAAGATGAATAAGTGCATACTCGAGTTATTGGTTAATCATAACTTCGAAAAATTGATTAGGGGCAAAAAAGTATAACAATTAGCTACCGAATTGTTGCTGATTATAATAGTAAATTATTCAAACATGCAATGATGCATATATGGCATTCACAGGCAAATAGATTGAATGAAATCCTTCAACTGAAATATGAAAGTTATGCATGAAAATAGTTTAGTTTATCAAAATAAAAAAATATATAGCTAATACATAGAAATAAGTAGAATGATATTAGTAGAATAATAAGTAGAATAATATGTAGAAAAAATTTGCATATATGGTGCAGGCAAAAATTTTGAAGCATTTCTAAATTGTATTTAAAATCATGCATATAGTAATCTATATAATAGTCATAATAGTCTGTGTTGTCACGTGTACAGGCTTCCAAACTGATACTGCACAAATATTTATTGTCAAAGTTGGCTTAGTGCCAACCCTACAGATTAAATTTCAAATGAAATATATTTGTATAAAAAATTGAAAAAACCCTAGAGAAATTTCTGTATTTTTACCTCCATCTGTTGATTCACGACCAACAATACCATTGATCTAGATATGATTTCTGAAGAGAGATGTCAAGCTGCAGAGGATCCAACGTGAGGATTAAGATAATCGGCTTTTAAACAACAAGCCACTTGTAGTAACTTATTTCTTATCTGTGGGGTAAGGGCTAGGACGAACTTGTTTAAGTACAGCTTGGAAGCCATTGTAGACGCCTGCACTCATATTCGCTGCTCCATCGAATGAATCCCCAACGCACATATCTAGTTTAACTCCTACTTCTTCCAAACACTTCTCGAGTAAATTGTGTAATCTTTAGGCGCTTAAGTGAGGTACATTTACAAGACGCAACAGCCTTTCTCTCGCTTTGTCCTCTTGTACACACCTTACAACAACAAGCACACTGATCGTGGGTAGAAATATCGGTAGCGGAATTCATTTGTACAATAAATAACCCAGCGTCATTTACATATTTGGCAATGTTCACCTTTAACATCTCTGCGATCAATTTGAGAAGTTTTGCAACACTTGTCTTGCTGAGAAGTGAGAAAAGTTACAAAATTACCGCGACCTTTCCCGATCAACTTGATTATTTTATTTAAATGGACTTGCAGGGTTGGATAGAACTCAGCAATAAGTTTCACAGACTCCAAAAAATTACCACGGTTTACAACAGCTGCACTATCATCAAAAGCAGTTGCTACAGATTCTGAATGTTTACTTCGAAAGGGCAGAGTCTGAAATATTATAAAGAATATAACGATGATAACGCAGTCAACTACAGCACGTCTCTCGAGCGTTTGATAGGTTATTCATAGACTTTCCTTTCTAGGTGACAAAGTATGCCTCACTTGAATTGTCGTGGAAGTGAAACTTTTCACGTTCAGAGCAGCCATCAATCAATCAATGGACCTCGATGACATCTTTCAGGAGCAAACATCAGACAAAATGAACAATAAATTGCCATCTTCTTTGTGTGTGACCCACAAACTTCAAACTTTCGTTCTTTGTGTGTCTTTACGATAGTAAGTTACGTCTGCGTTGAGTGGAACATTTAACAATTAGACGAAGTCGAGTTGTCTGAGCGAATAGTCAACAAAGGCGAAGCCTGAGTTGACTATTCGCTCATATAGACAACGAGGTGTATTGTTTTAGTATACAGTCCGAACTGTATCCATTTTAAAGCTTTGTTTTGTTGTTTTTCGCCTTATTAGCTACGAATAGTCCATGGTTGAGAAGCCAATCAAAACTCTGTATTTGTAATGGGCCATGGTCGTGTGTGTACTAATATTGGTTCGGTTGATGAGGATGAAAGGCCCAAAACATTTCTTCCGAGACCAGATTTGTTTTTTCTCATGACTATGTCGAGGTGTTCAGGATCGTCACATTCAAATTGACTTAACGTTGGAGCATTAGCATCATTATCCAGTCTTGGTATTTTGTTAGAGGGTTTATCATGAGCGGAATGAGCGGACAGTTCGACTACATTATCACAAGGTTCGATTGAGTTTGGCTTTATTACGCCACAAACATCATCTTGGCTATCAGGTTTGTCCGACGAAGGGCTAACTTGAGATGTTGTAGATCCTGCCATAAATGAGTCAGAAGGCATTAAAAAGGCCCTGGTTTTTTTTAATGACCGTGCAAATTGAAGTTGTCGCTGCCTACTTTTTCGTAACCTGAGTGTCAGTCTTTATTTTTCTCGTCTTTCGCTACACTTGGCAAGTTGCGGGCGGAGGCGGCGGGCGAGAAGACCAGAAAAGTAAAGCCTTACACAATTGTTGACATGGCTGTACGCCGCCCACTTAGTAATTACCTGGAAGTGCTAACTTACAAAAAATAATAACCTTTGACGAGCGTTACAAGGAATTTAGACAAAAAGCGGTACGGTAATATTATATTACTCATTTGTTAACAATAATTATATTAAAAAGTTGTTTACTTCCTTGTAAAGAAGCAAATTTTAAAAAATTGTATAGTTAATTATGCACAGTATAAATCATTCTATACATACATAGGTAACAATATGTTCGGCGACATTTTATCCATCAAGACGTATATTCTTCGAAATACCAGTACATCAAACAAGTCGCAGTAGTTTTCCCTACATTTCTGCAGTTTCATACGAAAATACAAAAAGTATAAGCTTCAACGAGCCTATAGCGTAGAGTATGTATAACATATGGCGTGCTGACTGAGTATAAAAATATATTCGAAAATGTCGTTCTAAATATCAAGTTGTGAACATTTTATCAGAATGAAAATACAGACATGATGATTACTCATACGTCTTCGGCTGACGTCTCACTTTGAAGTGATTTAAACGTTTTTTAAAAGAGAAATCTATGAGCTGACGATAATCTACAAGAATCGCCATTACGTAAATGGAAACATACTCGCCTGCTCGGCTTGTACACGAACCAATCAGAATCGAGCTTTACGTTTCTTTGTTTAACCAGCCAATTAGACGAGAAAGCCAGAATCTGGCTTTTTACATGCGGCCAGGTAAAGAATTGTTTCAGGCCCTCCTTCATTCGCGCCCACTACCAATCAAATCCTGGCGAATGAAGGAAAGAGCCTGACTCTGTCAGGTTAACTTTTTCGCTTTCGTGCGCCACTTTTGTGTTTATACCATTGACATATATACTGTACATCTGGACTGCCAGCTCGGCTTTGAAAAGCGTTATCAAAGATGGCCGAAATATGAGAGTGTTTGCTCATGAAGTTGACTGCTGACCAGTATTTTTTGTATTATTTAAGAGCCAGCGATGTTCAATCACTCTCATATTCGTCATTTTTCGTCAGCCTTCGTGATTTTGAACTGATAACGCAAAACTCAAGCGAAAATATTGCGAGCAAGCAGTCCAGATGTATTTATGTCAATGGTTTATACGTAGATCCGCTTGTATTATATTTTTCATCGTCCATTTTGTAAGGTCATTTGTTTCGATGCGTGGAATGCAAAAAGTACGTGGCAGACCCATCTCACTGTCTATATGTATCCATCAATCTATATACAATATGCATATCAGTGTAAGGCGTGCTAAAATTGATGGAATATGCGCGCATGCTTTACCAAAAAAATGACACGTCTTTACCCTATAGTTATTTGAAGCAAATTTGTAACAAATATTTAACCTTTATTTCGCTACTTTCCATTTCAGGAAACTTTTCATGAATTCCTCAGCTTGTTGACAACTTGAAATGTTCACGTTGTGAATATTCATACGTACTGTTAATTTCTAAATTTAGAATGTTGGGTGTGGAACGCGAAAAGCCAAATATCTTGTAAAACGTAAAGTGGAATACGTGTGGGTGTTTGTTTACATTTTGTCTCAAACAATTTTTGGAACAAATAAAAATTTCATTGGTGATAGGGCACTCACAGTTGGAATGTAAATTCATGAAGAAAGGAAAAAGTGTGCTTGTAATCGGGGGGGGGGGGTGGGCTTTTAAAAATTTCGGAAGCCCAAAGTTATCCGGGCCTCAGTCACCGGGAGCGTAGATAGAACCCTAGGTACTAGGTTGGGCCTTGGTGCGGCTCGAATGCCCGACGGCCCAGTCCGTCCCCTGCCTGATTAGTAAATTGGTGCTTTGGTTTATTTTCCAAATGTTTCGCCATTTTTCTCAAATCTCCACTTCGATACACGAAATTTCCTCCAACTTTGAGGAAGTGATTATCGGCGGCTGATTCCCGGAAAAATTACCCGCTCATTCACCCGCACCACTTACCTACGAACTGCTCCTAAGTAACTCTAACGGCGCCTAAAATACATAGAGATACAAGTGGAACTAAATTCAAATAAGCTACGCGCCTACGCACTGATCCAGGGAATATGAATGAAATGCTCATTTTTCATGAGTAACACACCAGAAGTTTGAAGTATGCGGCAACGTATCACTATAGCCATTACCCCCAGTTCCATAATTCATGTATATTTAAGTGGGCTGCAATCTGAAATGTTCGGTAAAGTCTTTTAAAGTGTTGATCAGCAAATGTGGTGCGGACGGTGAGTACCTGCCTGTGTAGCTGCGCCTATAGCATGTATATATGTTAGATACTATATTTGTATAAAAACTTTATGCCCGAGTCTGAAGACATGACCTTATCGCACTTTACGCAATCGCTTCGACTTCATGTTTGCTTTATTTCGCTATTCTTTAGACGGTAACGTCTTCGTTTCTAATACCTCAGTGGAAAACCTTGTTTAATCAAGTTAATATTACTTGTGACTAGAAATGAAGGCGGTTCACAGGCAATCTCACAATCTTGAAGATGTTGGAATCACCAGTCCTGGCCGCATTTTGTTCCATTTATGGTATTTTCCGTGTCGAAGCTCTCAGTTATTACAATGGACACCACATTTTTAGAATCACATCCAACATCAAAAGGACGTATATAGAACATTTTATAAACGTCGCAATTAGAAGAATGAAAAGCAATGACCTGCAGATTGTAAGATACAAAGCAGACTTTTGTAAAAAATTCTTTTCGGAATTTTGAAACTTCAAGGTCGAAATTTATTTGTTGCCCTTCTTTTCGGAACATTATTCCCATCCTAGGGTTACTATCTCAAGACATTTTTTGTTTCAATCATTTTCACAGTTTCATATGGCAAAGGACACTTTCGGACCAAGATGGCGACCCTTGGAAAGCTGTTAATGGGGCATGCATGCATCTACAGCAAAGTGGCGACCCTTGGAAAGCTGTTAATGGGCATGCACGCATTTACAGCAAGTGCTTGATGGCGATTCTTGGAAAGCTGTTAATGGGCATGCATGCGTCTACAGTGCATCCACTATACGACCGCAGATAGTCATTATAGTGTAAAATATAACGCTGTCGGTAGAATAATTTCTCACAACACACTTGGCTAGTATTACGCGTATAGTAATTGGCATTTTTACGATTCATTATAATAGCAACGACTGAAAGTTTTCAGTAACTCGCCCAAAGAGTACGCTTTGCTTCGACTTCCTTATACCACAATTTCACAGAATTATTTCTTACAAATGGAAGGAGGTTGTTTCAAGTGTTGTCCAACCTCATTCAGACGGTCGTCCTTAAAACAGGTCAATTCCCAGGGCCTTCGATGTTTTATATCGATGCATAATTAATGCACTGTCTAGCTTGGTTAAACAATTAAACATGGTTTCAATTAATTTGTTTTCATACTTTCAGTGTATACTAAGACGCATTATATAGGAACGTATAGGGCGAAAATGCTCAATGTTATGATGAAAATTATTCTGTTTCCATATCTCAATATGTTTTCTGAATTTTAATCGTAGCCGTGTATGAATTACATTACACGTTATGTTTGTTTGTACCAAACTAATTTGATACGATACACTTGAGTATGCCGAAGTTAATTAATACATTAAACACGTGTTGACTTAAAGATTAACAATTTTATTTTCGAATAAATACAAGAAAGAGTGTTTTGACATGTATATCGACAGAAATGTGCAATCCTCGCATACACATTTACATCTGCAGTATATTTTCCCACTTTGAGCATAACACTATATAGTTATAACGAAATGTTAGTTACGCAAGCCGAGTTTTGATCATCAACCGTTCCAGACAAATTTCCCTTTTAATAAAGACTAATTCATTGATATTGTTTAACATAAGTAACAAAACGCGTTGCACCTGTCTTTGGACTTTAATTGAATTTCAAAATTTAATTTTTCATACACTACCGTTCATAGTTTTTCATGCACTACCGTTCACAAGACTACCCAATTTGTCTTAATATTTCTTTTGCTACAGTATCATCATTTCTGGCCAAACTTTGGGCAAACTTGACTGGCCAAACGCTGATATCACATTTCAAAGCTTAACTTGGACGTTCGTAGAATCTTTTTTATCAACATCTAAAACTAAGAATTCAAAGAGCTATGTCTCCAGAAGAGAACGATAGTAGTGAATCTGTTCTGCAATACCCTTCATCAGAGTTTATCGCCGGGGTGACTATTACGAGTTGTGTATGCCTTTTACTTGGAATTCTTGGAAACATCGGAGTTATTGTATACAATATCTTTATGAACCACTCTAAAACTCCAACCACGTATTTTGTAATCAACTTGGCTGTAAGCGATATTTTAGTCTGTTGCATATTTTTCCCAACTTGGATCGTAAAATCCTCTCAGATGCTGGGCAACAGGGACGTAGGAAGCACAAATATGATATGCAGGATCAGCGTCGCAACCTCTGGAACCAGTGTGGCGTTATCTGTCACTAATCTTCTCACAATTACCATTGATCGTTTTATTTTCATAAGTCGGCCTTTAAAATATCCAGTGATAATGTCGTGGGAGAAGACATACTTTATGTTATCATTAGTTTGGATTGTATGTAGTATCCAAGCCGGTTTTCTTTTTTTTCAAGATCACGATGCAGAAGATGTAATTTATTGCAGAACACACTCTCAAGTGATACTGGCAATTGATCTGTTCACTTTCTATATTCCTGTAATTACACTTGTTTTCTTGAATTATAAAGTCTTCACAGTCGCACGGAGACAAGGACGTCAAGTGAGTGTTCAGCCAATACGTTTTCCTTTTAATCAGTCCAACAATTTGCCATCTGGGTTTTGTCGCGCAACAATAAGACAACTAAAACTGATCAGAACTTTCCTGGTGCTACTAGGGATGTTTTTGTTATGTTTTATTCCCTACGCAGTAGTGAAAACAATGGACCTGTTTAATTGTTCGGGTGGGCATTGTGTACCAATACGTGTGTATGTTTTCGGTGTACTACTTGTGGGAGTAAACTCAGTATGCAATCCATTCATCTATGGAATCAGACTCAAGGAATACAGAAACGCCTTACGTAATGCAATCTTCAAGTTATACTCCACATGTACGTAAATCGTTTAAGAATATTTGGTCTACAAGTAAAGTTAATGTACAAGAAAATTACACTGTAATTAAAGTCAAGATAAAACAAGTCTTCAATGGTATAAAGCCGCACATTCGACCTTGTGAAAGTCACTTAATTGACTTGAGTTCAGCAGAATTTAATATATCTTAATTATACGATGATTCAGAGAAAAGATAAATTGTATATGTCATTATAGTCTTAGATCTTTTCAAACTGTATACATACTTTGAGCTTTCGTATCGTCCAGTGGAAATTGGGAGAAGCTCTCATATGCTCAATTACTCTCTCAATTACTTCAATTAGTCTCACTGACAATTGTCCGCACAGTACGACACAAGAAATAAGGATCGTAATGTGCTGGGTGGATGAGAAAGTCCAAATGTGGGTTGAACCCAGCTTATAACGTCATAATACAGCTTATATAATGCAAAGCGTCTTTGCAGTTTAGACTGAAAAGTGAAGTGTATTTGGGAATAAAACAAAGTGAACATACCACCTACATGTATATATTTATTTTTAACGTACAATTTTCATAACAGTTAGCGTAGCCTAAAATGTAAATAACAAACTTGTGTATAAAAAAACGTTGTTTCTGTACAATTTAAAGAACATTTAGTGTAGGCTAAAATGTAAATAATAAACTTGTGTATAAAAACATTGTTTCTTGTTTAGTATATCGCAGGCAATTTTGTACAGTCATACAAGAAATAAAACCTTAAAAACATGTTCGTCTCTGAGTAATGATAAAGATATTTAACATGGACTGTAACAGCATTGTTTAATGGATGTTTTACGTAAAACAGACAAAATTTGTTTGTCAGTAAAGTTATAGGACCATTTCACCTGGTTACGAGGCTGCCATTCCATGATCAAGTCATAAATAACTACAACTACAAAACAGTTATAACTCACAATTATTAGATTGCTGATTACAAGAAAAGTACAATAAAAGCTATAATGGAGCAGTACTTTGGAGTAAATTATCCTGCAAATCAAAAGTAGCCTAATCCTTAAATGTTTTTACAGGACAATAAATTGTTAATTACCCGAAATATCTTTAGTATCTTCCCTGGCTAATAATTTTATGCAAACATTGCATTTGGTTTTTACTTTTGTTGCACAGTTTCATTTTTCTGTGTGTGACACATATAAATTATATACAGTTTCATTAATGTATGGCATAATTACCTGTATATACAATACACATATTGAGATATATAATTAGAGCAGATTGATTTCCAACATTGCATCAACTGGAAATATATAACAATGATGCAAGTGATCTTGTGACCATCAATTAATATTTTTGCTTTAAAACTCTCTTATGGACACTAGACTTACTAAAAAGACAACAAGCAAGGCAAAGAAGGCAAGTACTTCATTACATTGACACACTTTTATTGAACTGTTGTCACATATACCAGTATAACATAAAGACTTGTCAAGAACATTAATATAGCAATAGATGAACCAGTAAAGATATGCTTGTATGAAATGAGACCATACCATGCCATAATTAGAGCGACAGTCAGTAGTGGTATTAAAAATCGACTAAGATCTAAGTCTTCCTCTTGGTGGTCAGTTGCTACAGATGATGGCTGGTCAAGTGGGTCAGAGATTACACAATGTATTACAGTATTAGGCACTACTCCATATCTTGTGAGAGGATCATTATCGTTCCTTAGTAGCTGTCCTGCGTATACAAACCTTACTCTACGTCCGGTATTCAATTCATTGTTGAAGGCTAACCTGTGAAATTAAACAGAAAAGCTATTTAATAATGAAAAATGATGCTGCCACCTTATATATCTCCCTTTACCCTTGAAAGGGTTTCACTTTTATAATTTTATATTTCGAGTGTTTGAGTGCAATTTCTCTGAGTTTAGGCCTATCTGTTTACTATTATTAGTATGATATTGCCCCCCATTCAAAACATTCCTTTGCCCTCCAATTACCCCCCCCCCCCTTATTCAGTTTAACCTGTACCACCATTGGTCACAGATACCTGTATCATCAGGGGTTGAAAAAGTCAGGACCATTGGGACCAATGGTTGAAGGCACATTTCAGAATGAATAACTTTCTTGCAGGCACATTTTGTAATGCTTTTACAAAATTAGTTACATGGTATAAAATTTACTGTGCAGTTATGTTTTAAGAACGGTTAGAACACACTGTAGTTATGTCTTGAATATTTATGGTTTGTTTTGAAATGCGCTGAATATTGCACTGCTAAGCAGTTCTACTGTTGAGGCATAGTCTGGACTTGGTGTGAGGAGTAAGACCTGCTTTAGAACTATTTTTCAATTTCTCAGGGAGCAACTATCCAGACAGGGGGTCAGCCACATCCCCTGGCTATGCCTCTGTCCTGCTGTTTATTTGATCTATAATGGTGCTTTCTGTGTGATTCTCTGACCTCAAACGTATGGAGGTAGCTGACAAGAGCAACGTAGCATAATTTAATCATACATATTTAGGATGTTAATATGCCTGCAAATAGGTTGGGACCATTGGGTTAGATCACAACTTTGTAGCATTTCACAAGACGTTGAATAATTATACAGTATGTTAAATAAAATACACAGTAGTTGATGAACTACAGACACATATACCCTTTAGATATAAATATGCCAGCATATTTTTACCAGTTATGCAAGGCTGCATGCTTCATTCATATATACATAATTAAAAATTGGTTTACCTTTTTAATTCCATTACTGTTGTATTCTTTGAAACATTAAATGTCTGTATGTTTTCATTATGTTTAACTTTAACCACCATGGTCTCATCTTGACTAGATGGTGACTGATCTGGGTTTGACTCTCGGTCATTTACCACACGTCTTCTCAAGGTATCTTCTCTTGTGTTTTCATCCTGCACATCCCTGTTGCAAGGGAGATTGGATACTTCTTCTCTCGTTGTATTTGCTCTGGAGCTGGAATTTGCAATTGTTTCAGATTGTCCTCCTTCTGCAATGCTTCCTCCAGCCCCGCTCGATGTTTCTGATTGGCTACCATCAACATTGGCAGTGTTATTTATATGTCTATCTGTACTTTGATCATTTAAAGACCCTTCAACAATAACTGGTCTACGTACTGTACTTGTTCCTTCGGAGAATATGTAAGAGACAGCTATTACAACAAATGAAATTGTCACAATAAATGCAAACAAAACTTCATTTGATATTCCCTCCACCAATACCATAATTACAAATCCTTCTTTATCATTCTAAATTTTTTTTTGAAAAAATACTTAAATTAGAACGCCATTAAATCACAAATTTATAACTAAATATACATAAAAATCAATAAACCTTTTTATAACAACTTTTTATGTGTTCATCGTTCTCGTGCTTCCGCTTCACAAATTGAAATAATTTTCCTGTCAGGAAATACAAATCTTTCCGATTAATTTCGAATGATTTTTATAGATTTAATACAACTTTTCAAGCATGCTTTGGACAAATATGAAGTGAAGATAAAGGTTGATAACGAGAGCAAAAAAGATCCAGAAGAAACCGACCGCCTTTAACTCTCTTTTGCTAAAATATCTGATGGAGATTTGTTTATAATTTGAAGGGTCTAAAATTCCTACAATAGATGTGGAAGTATCTTCTTAGGAGAAAAAGAACAAGTAACGACCTTTTCCAGAGGACTTGTCTATTCAAGCAACCAAAGCTTTTAAGAAGTACGTGCGAAAGAAAATATCGAAGATACACAAATTTTGAAGAATGTATGAAAATCGCTTTGATATATTTGGTGGCTAATTTAATACTATTTTATGGTTTAATGCTATTCTTACAGTGAATGATAATGATGTTCCAATCTATTTCCGGTTTCTAGGACTAGTCACCAGACGGTCTAGTGATAAGTGTATTTAATAATATTGTATTTATATAGTCGCTTTCTTCACGAAGTATTTGACTAAATTCAATGTAATAATCATGAATGGAAAGACTAATACTTTAGTGGAGTAGACTGTAGAAGTTCTCCTGTAGTGCGGGGTCCTATAGGAAATTTTGTGATTCGTATACGATCTTATTGGAATTCCTGTACGATCCTATAGGGTGGTGGGCCAATTTCCAATAAGATCCTATGGATTTTAAGGTATTTTTCCTATAGGAAATCCTATCGTGATTTTCTAACCTTGTGTTCAAAGAATGCAAAAAAAAACTTAGGAAAGTTGTAGTTTTTGTAGATGGTCTGTAACCCCATTTGTGTGACCATTTTTTGAGAACAACACAGAATAGAAAATAAAGAAAAGGGCCACTTGAGCCAGAACCTTTCAAGTTTTTGTTTAATTCCCAGTATGGCACGTACATTAGGCATGTTCATTTTGCAGCTAGGTTCTGCCAGTTAATTTTCTTTTCAATAGAAATGGCTGTTCTGCCATTCTGACCAGTAAACTGCATGAAAATAGGAGTACATCACATATTTAACAAATGAGGGGCCCTGCGACAATGATTCCTCCAGTTGCAAATATGGTCCCAGCCCACAACGGCCCTTGTTATCACCAGTTTACTGGAAATTATTCTGTGTTCTCAGTATGGCAAATATAAATCTTAATCCAAACCCCAATCCTAACCAACATTTTATTTGTCATGTTTTAACTTTCATTGATTGAAGATTTGATTAGATTTAGGACTTGGATTAAGATTTAATTTCACATTCTGAGAACATGGACTAGTTACCTGTAGCTACAGTGGAACTTTCTGAAACCTCTAAGTAGACATATTATAAATTACAGAATGAATGTGGATCATGAAATACAACTGCTTATTCGGGAGATTAAGAGGCTTGGATCCCCTAATGCTGATGGGAATATCTCGGTGAAATTTGGAACTTTATTTGCAGATGATAAATGTGCCAATTTATTTGAAGGTATTATGTGTAGATAGGACTGATTAATCTAAGGATGATGTCATGCATTATAGTGATTATACAGCTTAAAAACTTATCATGTTTCAATTATTTGCTGAGCTAATGTCACACTTCAGCAGTTTACTTATTCTGGATCTTCCCACCTAATCTCCTATTCAAAAAAAAAACAAACAACCAGGTCATTTTTTGTTTCTAGCTCTTGTTGGGACACTGAAAGCTGCCAAGAAAAGAAAAATTGTGCAATATAAAGGAGAAATCCTACTACAAGGGGTTCACAATGATGTAGATGTAGTATTATTAGCTGATGATGCCTAAGCCCTAAATGATATCGATCATCTGACATTATATTAGCAATTATGAACTAAAAGATGTTTAAAATATTAATTTTGTTACTAATTAATTTTGTAACCAATTAAAGGATTAATTCAATATTTTACAATTATTCTAGTATAATTGACTGTATTATATTTCCAAGAATATTGTCCCTTATTTTGCACAAAAGATAAAAATAAACAGCTTGTGTATCTGTACTTGTTACAAATACATTAGTTTTGTTCAGAGAAAGGGGAAACCACCAGTGGCGTAGCCAGCCCGACAATTTAGTCCCGCTATGCAAATTTCAAGTTATTTTCAAGTTATTATCATCATTCATTTCTTTAGAAATTCATTGTTTTCACAGTCGATGAACATGAAATATTTGCATAGAGGGACTAAATCCTCGGCCTGGCAACGCTACTGGAAGCCACATTACCATGGGGAAAACATATTTGTGCAGGACTGTGCTCAGGAATTAATTAGCAAAAGACAAAGAGGTTTTAAAAGATTGTATAAAAAATTAATATTGACCTGAAGAAACCAAGTCATGTTTTAAATCATTCATCAAGCCACCTTACCTTCTCTAATGGGTTTGGTATTACCGGTAGTTGTTTTCTACTCCATGGGTTTGGTATTAGTTTTTGCCCAGTAACAAGGTTATAGCATACATGCCTGGCAGCTTATTTGAATAGCTCACCATACTGCATACATATCAATATCGCACGTCATCATGCGCTTCATAAACAACCAGATTAAAAAGTTAACATGAAAAGACAGAATGTTCGAATTCGTAAGACAAAACAATGCTGTAATAGTTGTGTACATTTACTACACGTAACTAAAACTTAAAAAAATGGCGGCATGTTGATTTTATCAGAATGCATTACCGCCATTGCGGGTATCAGGCATAGGTATCAAGTAGGAAATAGGAAAGATGAGAAGAAGCAAAGCTAATCAACTCAAATGTTATCACAAGTATGAAAATAACCAATTGTCTCTTATTCTGTTCTTCAAAAGACATTAAAGGGAAATGGCGTGATGGAATGGCGGATGGATGGCATGACGGAAAAAAAAATTGCGTGACCCCAGTTGTGACGTATCATGCATATCTACAAATATCCAAGATGGCGGACAACTAAAGATTTCAAGTCAAAATATCTCACCAAATAAGGCAGATATAAAAATTCTATAATAGACTTCTATATATTGTTTTTGAGTCTCTTTCAAATAAGCCGATAAAAATTTTTGTTGCCATTTCCCTTTAATTAGCCTTTTTAAACGATTTCAGATGCATAATTAAGAGTTTTACACAACCGGACCCAGGTATACCGTACATTACTGTATTCCACTATTTCTGCTGTTTTTACATTTTATATTATCGCCATGTTTTTTGTTTGCTCGACAGTCGACAGCTAGCTGGGTGGACGTTTGATCATTTACAGTTGGCGCATGATTCGCCACTTGTGTAATCATATTCAGTTATCAGCTTATTCAGCTGCATATGTGCCTGAACATCTCCAGTGCATGTCAGTGACCATATTAAAATGTCCCAAATTGGGAACACTTTTTACACTTTTGAATGGTCTTTTCTATGGTCCGTTTTAGATGTAGCGTTGCCGTTGCATCGAGTGTCATTCAAACAATGGGTAATGAAGTGAGTTTTCTCATTATCTAATGTCTGAATTTCATTCGATGCGACAGAAATTCAAAGCCTAAAATGGGCCAGAGCCACATGCTAAGCAATTCTAACATGACGTCACATGCTAACTGCAGCATTCCAAGAATGTTTCGCGTAATTTTCCATCAAGTTTGAGGTCATTCAATTTGTCACCATTCAACATTACGTGCATGGTTTAACATTCTTTCCTCGACAGACAACATTGCATGGATGAAGGGGTGATAAAACTGAAAGTATTGCGACTATTGTCAACGTGGTCAGAGTTGCTGACAGTTTGGGTAAGGTGAATTTGTGTGGGTTAAAATATTTGGGATAACGGGACACTACTACAAATCCTTGCTGGCTGAGAACGTACAATAAGAGGTGGACCTCCCCCCCCCCCCACACACGCTAGATTCACCACTGCTTGGTTGTAGACCGAAAGAAGTAAGGCAAAAAAGGCAGCCTAAGCTCTCATTCTGCAAATCGTCGACGATGATTATTGGAAGAGAAAATGTATACACAGGAAAAAAATCTTGTCACAGTAATCACAGATAATGAGGCCGAGAAGAGAAATGAACAGAAGGGTCACTCAAGTCGGAAACTTTGTGTCCGCATGCATGTCGCATTACGCATGTTCATTATGCAGGTTCTGTCATGGTTCTGCTCAGTCAATTGCAGTTCAAACGCTGAACTGACTATTCCGGCATAACTCTAGCCAATAAACTGCATAAAGATAGGGGGAAAAATTGAACGACAGTTGGTAGCCCTTCATTCTCTACACTATCACTCACAAATGCATGGTATGCGTGCATACAGATACAGATAATTCTTTCAGTACTTAATCATCCTGTTCTTTCCGTAATAACTTGCACAAGATCTTTAAATCTTGAGTGAATATCATTAACCATACTAGCAGGAATTTCAAAACGTTTATCATGTATACTTATCTCTGAATGCTGTCTGATATGCTCATCAAACCTCGCACACGCGGCTTTAAGAAGTTTTAAACTGTTGCCTGAGAATCTGTCCAGTTCATGGTTGCCAGAAAGCAATTTCGAATTATTTTGACATTTAAACGTCTCCTCCACGATATCCAACAATTGATCAAAAGCTTGAGGCACAGGTAGATCCTTAGTTACCTGAAAAATGAAAGAGCGACATCTTAAGGCATGGTATGGTTATTATGGTATGTTATATGCTATATGGTATGTTATATGGTATGGTATGTTATGGTATGTTATGGTATATTATGGTGTGGTATGGTATGTTATGGTATATACGTCTGGTATGGTATGGTATATATGGTATAGTACGATATGGCATGTTACGATATTGCCATACGATGACATGAAATAGCATTGCATAAGTTACAAGCTACCGATATATTATGGAAGTAAGCTTTATTTTTGTGCTGCAGTATTAATACAAATTTTCACAAGCCATTGTCACGGCATTGTGCCAGTAAAATTCTGTCTGTTGACGTTATGTACCTGTATATCATCTTGTGGTGGATCTTACCTTATCAACGATCTGATGAAAGTCCAGGTTGTCTATAGAGCAGTTAATTAACATAAACAACGTTACAAGGTGACGAGCAAAGATAACAACGTTTGACTGAGTCAGATCCAAGTCGTCTAGTGCACACAGAACATCACTCGTCATAATCTTATTCTTGTTTCTCAAATGACGCAAATTATCCACAAAATGTCTCAATTTTATCTACATTGAAAATATACAGATGCTACTACATAGTTACAACATAGCGGGTAATAGGGAATGGTCATATTATCTTAAACACAGATTTTACTTAAAATCTAAAAAGGTTTCAAATAACAACCAATTGCGGAGCTGGAGCTGTGCCATGAATGTACATATATGCGATGTATAAATATATATGACAAAGATTATTGCATGATTGACATCCTAAATTAAATACGATCAATAATATTACACGCTATAACGTATTTTTACGCAGTGAAAGCAACAAAAAATATAATTGCTTCGACGTCGCTGTTACAGCAAATATTTGTAGAAGTTTTAAGGGGTATGAATGTATAGTATTATCAATCTTTTTTCATCCTCTCGTCAAATTACCAAATCATTTAACTCGGTTTCCACAGTCTTGGGGTTCGGTTTAGTGCGACAAACATCTATTATTTATATACAGTTTGGCATGCACAAATGATTATCTAAACCTTGTTATTATCGTTCCACTCTGTTCCACCCCCATGACACCACAGCATAATTGTTAAACATGTATCTTCAAACTTAAATTAAATTGAAAAAAAAATTATGATCAATGTTGGATGCAAAGATGAATTTTTTATAATTATATTAGAAAACAGCCTATAGTAATTACTTGTGTAGTCCCAAAGAGCACAACTCGATAACATCTTTGCAGTAGATCTGGAAATCCTTGCAAAATGAACCAGGAATAGTAAAGTTGATAACTAGGCAAAAATAATAAGTGTTATTCTAAATATGCAGTTAAATATAGTTGAAAGTGACTAGAGTTTATGTATTTTATTATCTGGCAACATGCATGCAGCAGAAGAGCCACCATTAAGAAAAGCGGCCGAATCATGTGGATCCAAACTGCGAATGATTACTGGTCTTCTCTTCAGAATTCTTGTATTTGCCTATAAGCAACATCTAGGTTATGTAAAAGAGTTTCGTCCTGGGCACTATTTTAACAACTAAATCTAAGATTCTCCCACTTTTGCTCGACATTTATTTCAGACAAACCAAAAACCGCTTTATGGAAAGAGAGGAGCAAAATGTTCTGCTACAAGTAACGAAGCCACATCGAGGGCTTGGGGATATGTTTCTTCATTATTTTCTGTCCTTTTAAAATGCGATATAGAATTAACACTGGATAGCTCTGTTAGTTCAAATAATTATACTATACCCTGGTGAGGACTTCGTGCTACACATTTCCTTTATATAATCTTCAACTCTTTTTGTATGATGAAGAAAACTGCTGGATGACATATCTAGATAACCAAATTTAATCTTTTTGGTAAAAGATGAACGGCAGTATGGATGTGTCCATAATATCAGCTTTATTGTTAATATTTGCTATAGTTTATATAAAGTAGTTTACATGGTGAATATTGAAAAAATGAGGACTGGCTCCAATTTTTTTACTGGCACAACAGCCACGCATTTTTTGAGAAAAAACCACTCTGCAAACAGACATTCGAGATATTTACAAAGCACTCCCGAATAGTGATTTTCATTTCCTTTTCCTTTCCCAAAAAAGAGAATGCCTCGTTTTTCATGAAACTTTCGTCCAATTCATGAAGAGCATCCAGATGCTACCATATCTGAACACTTTGCATGAAAAGCGGGATGTCTTAAGGGATGTCAATTGAACCTAATTGTTACGTTATATAATAAATGATACATTGTAACTATGACAAACTTAACGAAAGTATATAGGTTTGCTGTTAATACAAAAATCTAAACATGCAACACTCCTAACTCATGCACGGGGCTTTTTTACTCCTGTAACACCCCTTTTCTCTATTTTGGTATAATATGGACAGGGCAACAATTTAATACTTGTTTACATACCAGTCCATTCGACTGATAGTAGATTCACTAAGCTTGCAAGCTCTGCACTCCAGATATTGGCGTAATTCACATTAAAAGTGTTAGCAACTAGCTGACTCTGAAATAAAGAAATGTTTACGGGAATGATAACAAAAACGCCTGTTGGCTCAATAAATATTCTCAACAATTTTAAGCAGTGTTTTAAACTAGTTTTCATGAAACCTGACAAGATTCTTTCTTAGACTACATAGTTGCAAGTACTGTGGCAATCGGCACTATATGGCACTCGTGCATTTGAAATTTGATCATCTATTTTATTGCTCCTAAACAGCATTTCTTTATTATTTTTTTTTGTTATAACACAAAATACACCAGACTTTCATTTGAAATGGAATTTTAGTGTTTTAGAATATACGTTTCTATGCAATCCCTATATTTATGCCTGTGCCCAACCTCGTCCCCAGGGTCATCTTTGTGGGCGCGATGAGGAAATAGATGACCCTGGTAAAGGCTGTCCTAATCTCCTTGTTCATTGGTTAACACATTCGACCAGTCAGGGTTTATGACAGTAAATGCGATTGGTTTAACGAAATGACAGCATAATATTACGTCCTGTTTTCTGCACATTTATTAGGTTGGGGCTTTTATATACAACTTGTGGTTGGTTTGAGTTGTTTTAATGTTAAGTATCACACCATAAAAAACATTCTTTTAAATATTGTTTTTATGTGAGTGTAAATTAATGTATAGCTACATTGTGAAAATTTGCACGCCAATGCTCTGTGCCAGTGGTAACTTGAGTCAGCGCCACATTATTCACTGACGGCGCATGCTCGAAAATCTCCAAGAATCTTGGAGATTTTTACAGCCTTTACCAGGGTCATCTATTTTCTCACTGCGCCCACAAAGATGACCCTGGGGACGAGGTTGGCCTGTGCCGGGTACGTGATTCTATGATGCACATTAACACGCATAACAAAGAATTACCTTGTTTCTCTCCCTTTGAATTTCACCCATCAGCTGAAGAAGAACTCCGACAAATTTCATAATGTAGAGATTTCCATTTGTCTCATAAATTACTTGTCTAAAGTTAGAAAAGGAATGAAATCCTGATATTGCAATGCATGGCATGCCACGATTTTTTGTCCCCTCTGAAGTAATACTAGAACAACTAATAGAACCTAGCTGTTAAATAACTTCTTTTACAGATTTTCAGCACAGGTGATGTCATCAAAAAATGATTATCATCTACACGACCTTATGAAACTACACGACCTTATGACTACATTATCATCTACACGACCTTATGAAAAGCAACCATTTTACTACTCTGCATGATAGCGAAACTTTACTTTAAACAGACACTGGTTGGTAAGCTACCGTGCATAAATATGATTAAATAATAATAATAATCGTTATCGTATGGTTTCGATAACAGCGAGGCTTGAGAATCAAGGATTTAAAACACGAAAACGAGGCTGCATTGGTGGCTAACAATACGACAATTATGCGTTTTCAGGGATATATGGCAACATATTTTTTGATTGGCTTATTGCCAAGAACTATTGAAATAACTCTAAAATCCGTTGTTAGATTTTTAGTAGCATGTTAGTTTCTGAATTATTGAACGACAAAGACACCAGCTATCCGCCATCTTGTTTTATAATTAAGTCTATCTTAATGACGTCACAACCAGGGAGGAAAGTATAAATAAGTAACAGAGTTGTTTAAATCTCTATGAAATTTTTCGAAAACTTTTCAACTTCTGGTAGAAATACAAATCCAGCAATTTTTAAATTTTTTCCTATGAGCTTCTTAAAGAAAACAAATTTTACGCTGGTTGTGGCGTCATTGGTTTTTGAATATCCAAGATGGCGAATGCTAGACATGCTATCAAAAATTTAAAAACGGATTTTAGAGTTATTTCAATAGTTCTTAGCTATAAGCCAATCAAAAATATATTGCCATATCTCTTTGAAACAATGGAAAAAATTGTGGAAAAGGAAAGTGTTTATCATAAGGAAACCGCTTTCACTGAGTTTACATTCTTGCAATTTTCGTTATGCTTTTTCCAGCACTTAACGCGCAAGTGCAGACGTTCGAACGCGCGGTAGTATGATTGACTGATTTGAAGTCAATACGTACGTGACGAGATAGGACCTTATATTTGCAAAAATCAACGTTAACATGCAAAGAAATTATTTTGAAATCTTGACAATTCTTTTCATGTGACCGTAACATGCCATAACTGTTTACTTACTGTATTACTTCATATGCAAAGGAAAATAAGGATAAATTTTCGCACAAAGCTCTTGGCTGAAATCAAGAACGATGTTGGTTAGGAGGAAATTTCTCTGTACAAGAATAATGAAGCAAAAGCATAAACTAGACACTTTCACTTATTCGATTTATTGCTTAAAATTTAATTACATGTCAAAAAGAGAAAAGTGCCTGGGGTTTGAGCTCTGAGCTAATCATCTCTTTATAAATGCTTCGCTCCAATTCCTATATCAGAATTACCAAATTACCAATTCTCTCAAAGAGATCATCTTCTTCATTTCATGACGCGACATACATTTTCTTTCAAAACAATATAATTCCAGTAGAGAAATGACCTTAAAAAACAAAAGCATAAAGTTGTCCCGAAGGATCTACTGTTAAAACTATTTTTCTCGCCTGTTCTGTCTCGTATTTGCTGACCATAATTTATTTTCAGATCTTATAAAGTCGAGCATTTTACCTCGTCTTCAAAGTATTCTCGATGACACATCCATAAACTGAGTCTTGCATTATAAACGAGTGGAATACCTACACATGAGTTATGAAAATACATAAAATAAAAATAGATTCAGGACACAGTTCAGACGCAGTAGAGCATTCAACAAATTGTTCGGCGAATTTTCTGCAAGCTTTGTTTGTAGCCTATACATGAACGATATAGCAAGTTATATAAGTTCTATATAGTCCAGTTTTGTATTTAGCAAAGTTTTGCAAACAGATATATGATACATATATGACAGATGATACGGAAAACACGTTCCGCCAATTCGACATGCTGCTTGTTCTTAGTCGATGTTACAGTTTCTCAGAACTGGAAAACTTTTAAACTTTTTAAGAACTTGCAAAAACCTATCTTGGGAAATGGAAGAATAAACAGACAACTCCGGATGCCTGTATATGTATATGCATGTCTGCTCACAACCTCATTTTGAGTACTGTACATAGTACCATAGGGATACGGGGAGATTTACTACAAACGGATGACAAGTGGCGTAAATGGGACTTTAGTCACGAAGTACTGAGCTCGAAGTCCTCACAAAAGAAAACAACTAAATTCTTTAAACACATTTAAATTTTAACTCAACTTAAATTCGTCCCTGTCACAACCATGTGCTTATCCTCCTCAAAATTACATACACCAAAAGCGCTAAAATCCCATACACCACCGACTTATCTTTTCGTGGTGTTCAATAATTCGTAAGAGGTGCTCGAAAACGTTCGGGCCGTCTTCGATTCCGGCTTAAATTGCAACGTAAATTTAATGTCCAAGAGTGATCATGGATTCTTTGTGGTCGCAAACGTTCTCCGGCTCGCTCATTCACAAATTCAATCGTAGATTCGTCTGAGTCAGAACTTAGCATGCCTTCCGAGTCCTCGCTCAATGGACCAGCAACAGCATCCACAACAAACCATCTCAGATTGTTCGCATGTACAACTTTACGTTTTATACTATCCAATCGTTCTCCCTTACCTGAACAATAAGGTTAGGACCCATATACTTTTCATCTGAGCCTCGTACTCGAAAACTCTTTAACAGAACAGTGTCGTCTATACAAAATTGTTTGTGTTGTTGAGCTCCATATGACGAATCGTAAGTTCGTTCCTGCTTTTCTTGCGCTCTCTCGATTATTTTAGTTTTAGACTAGTTTCCTGAGAATATATTTCCTTCTCGTTAACTCTTCTGGACCATGTGTCGGACTAGATACCAGTTTTTCTTGATCAGATCCAAATGGTAATCCTGCTTCTCTACCGTATAACAAGTTACTCAAATGGCGTCACTCCTGTAGACGATTGCCTACTAACCCGATAAGCCAGCAATGCATTTGGCAGTGGAGGTACGTCCCATTGCACGAGAGCAAGGGCAGATTTGGGCGGCCGTGGTTATTCTATAACGCAGAGCAACGAGCTATGGTGGGAGGGGCCGATGTTGGGCCGAAGTAGCTTTCTAAACACGAAGAACGAATGCTACTAAACAATGCCTTGCAGAAGCGAAGAAAATTCGGGAATTCGGTTAACGACCGAACAAGAACCGGCTGCATTCAGTGATCTTATTGGTCGAAGAAATTCGTAGACGATTGCGTACTAACCCGATAAGCCAGCAATGCATTTGGCAGCTGGTCGTCCCAATCATTCTTTTCTTTCTTTACTCTCATTCTCAACAAGAATTAAAGGATTCCACTGAACCGTTCACATAACCCATTCTTTGTGGGGATGGTAGGCTGTGGTCCGTCTCTTTTCAATTCCAAACATTCCGCATAGACTTGTAATCACTTCAGACTCAAAATTACTGCCTTGATCTGCTTCTTGATTAGGTAATGCTACCGCCTCGGCATACTTCGTACAGTAATGAACGACGGATAAAATGTATATTTAACCTCTATCAGTTGTTTTTAATGGACCAATAATGCCTACACCAATCATGTAAAACCGAATGGGTACCACTTCGATGGGCCTCATCTTACAAAATTCTTCAACCGCTTTAAAGAAACCAGGCCAATGAAACTTACGTTAAATCATCTCGAACGTTTTCGCAACACCTAAATGTCCAACTTGAGAGTGAGCTTCATTTCATATATTATGAGTTAGACTCGTAGATACCATTTTGTTTCACATTCGTATTGTCTACGATGCATCAGCGCATGTGCAAGATGATGCCCTGTCTCTCAACGAATGTCTTAAACCGGTTCCACCACTCCAAAACCAACCCTGGAGTGTGCTTGTTAGAGGAAGATTCAATCCGGTAGCTCTCACCGCAGAAATAAAGCAAGCATTTTCACCAGTCCGAATTTGTGACGAGGACAGAGATGCTTTAAGATTCCAATGGCTAAAAGATCTGAAGTCAAAAGAGGTGGAGATATTCAGGGTTACACGGGAATTATTTGGACTCGCCCTATCTCTATTCCTTTTCCAGTGATCAAAGAACATTTTGAAGTGTAGCGCCCGAAGAGTTCACAAGTTGCACGTGAGATTGAAGAGTCTCTAGGTGGACGATTTGATTTCTGGTGCCACAACAGTGGAGAGCACAAAGCTACTTAAAGTCAAAGCTACGGAGATTTTCGAGGATGCTGTATTTCAGCTACACAAGTGGCATTCACCATTGTCACTAACTGGAAAACTGCTTTATCGAGAAGCGTGTGATCTGTAATATGGATGGGACCAACCACTGCCAGAAAACCAGCTTCCAGATTCGATAACAACAGTGAGGTCTTTGGCAAGGTATCGAGACCCCGTCGTTGACATAACTCCCCATGGATTCAGAGTAGCTGCAGCCACCTACGCAGTAGTATCGCCGGCACATGGGCTTGTGACATCGAAGGCAAGACTCACCAAATGGCGACTGATTATGTACCGACAAGAATTGGTTGCTGGCCATGGAGGCTAATCTTGTCAGCAATGTCTGAGAAGCACTCGAACGATTCCTGGTGTCAAATTCCAACTGTTGGTTAGATAGAACAGTAGCCCTTCATTGGATTCGAAGGGAAACTACAAACAATCCGTGTAAAATAGAGTCAACAAAATTCGGCAGAAGAACGTTCAGTGGAGGTACGTCCCAACGCACGAGAGCAAGGGCAGATTTGGGCGGCCGTGGTTATTCTATAACGCAGAGCAACGAGCTATGGTGGGAGGGGCCGAAGTGGGGCCGAAGTAGCCTTCTAAACACGAAGAACGAATGCTACTAAACAATCCCTTGCAGAAGCGAAGAAAATTCGGGAATTCAGTTAACGACCGAACAAGAACCGGCTGCATTCAGTGATCTTATTGGTCGAAGAAATTACTGGACGGTGCTCCGAACGTGTGCATGGATAGAGAGGTTTGTCAATAACGCCAATTAAGTTAAAAAGACCGGTCGAATTACGACAGAAGAGATTCTAATACAAAAGAGATTTTGGGAAAAAAACTCAATGCCAAGGCGAGACGAGCGAGAAATACGAGCTGACCGAATGCAACTCAACCTGCAGCGAAAACAGTCGGGGTTGCTAGAATGTTGAGGCCGAGTACAAGGCCATTTTCCCGTATACCTTGCCACCGAAATGTACAGCGAGAAATTCGTACAGCAAGCTCACGAAGAAACACTCCGAGGTAGAGTGAGCTTAGCGACGGCAAAGGTCCACGAAACCCATTGGGTAAAGTGTTCTCGTCTGCGAAAGCTAGCGAAGCGTCTTATCAAGAATTGCCACGGTTGCAAGAGGTTTCAGACCATAGACGTAGCAGTCCACAACCTGGGTTGCTCCAAAAGGATCGAACGGTAAGAAGCACTCTCTTCCAAGTGGTGGGGGTCGATTCAGTCAAGGCAAAGCTCCTTGGTGAAGACAGTTCGAGGACATGGTTTGACTAGTAAAAGGAGCTCTGAGAAAATCCATTGGAAAAAGTCTTTTGACGTTTATAGAATTTTACGAAGTCCTGTTGGATGCCGAGGTAGCTCTAAACAACCGGCCTTGTCGTACGTTAAAGACGATATTCAGACGCCTTTGATAACGCCTGAAAATATGATGCGCCTACAGTCCAAAACCAAATTTGGACCATGCAGGAAAATAGCGAAGTACCTCAAAAGATGTAAGGATGCTATGTGGAAACGTTGCAGGAACGAATATTTACGCGGTCTTCGTGAGCAAGAAAGATAAAGTTATGATCACAAAGAAAGACAAAAATCAATGGAAATTAGGGATTGTGGAAAAAGTGATGCCTGGTAAAGATCGTGTTATACGGGTAGTAAGACTTCGAGCGGGGAGACACCAACTTGAAAGACCAACACAGCACCTTTTTCCGCTAGAGCTAAGCTGTAACATCGAAGAAAATACAAAGACGAAGTTAAATCCGGAAACACCAGTCCATAAGTGACATTACAGAAGATGAGAACAGTAACTGAACTGATCCAAAGATTAGAACTCATACATTGATATTGGTCGTACAGGTAATATTATAGAGTAATGCATTCAAATTTGCGTGAAAATAAATCTTATACTTTATCATTTGTGAATTGTTGTGAAGAACAGCCTTTTTAATGAATGTAGGGCATCCCAGGAACAGAATTAACATATATACAACTGAACTTATACCTACAGAAAAGCTTTTTTACTCTACAGTAAAGCAAAAAAATGTTAGAGACATAATGATCATTTGTATGCACAGTATCATGTTTGATATTTTCCATATTGTTTTAGCCCTTGAGATGTATGGTCATGCATTTATCGTGCAAAAAACTAGTACTCCTGATCTGGTATTGTGGAGGCTAGGTGACCCAACTAGAGTACATATAATCATTAGAGCTGGTAGAGTCCCCCCCCCCAACAGATCATTTTGGATCCATGATCATCAATGATGAACTTGGTGACTGATATACAGGATGTATCAATAAAAGTAGCCGCAATTCAAATTAGCCGCGATCTGTCAGCTCGGAAAGCTTCGAAAGAAGAACACAAGGTTTTGGAAACAAGGGAAATCAATAATAACATCCTAAAATTCCCAAATGTTTAAGATCTTGTACCATTCTTCGAATCATTGGTTCAAAGCATTCTGCTCTGTCAAATTAATGCAACAGGTTGTGGCTAATTTGAATTTGGGACTACTTCAAAGAGTCTATATATACCCCCTATATACACATGTATCAGTCAAGCATGTAAATTATTTAAACATACCTTTCGATAAACCTGAATAAAACTCTCTGGGATTGTCCTTCAAAGCATTTAAAAAATGCGGAGAGAGTGCTTGCTCAACGATAACATCTGGTAAGCTTGGATTGCTAATCACAAAATCACAAAACTGACACCTATATCATCCTTATGGGTTCTTAAAATTCGTTCCAGCAAACTACTCTCAGCGTACTAGCTAGCACAAACACACAATCATGTTTCACTGACTGAACTACCTACACAGAAAACGTTCATAAGTTTGTTGTATGTTTGTTATAATTTTGTGAAAACAGCATTTAAATTTACTATCGCAAAGCTTTGATTTATAATGACCGCATGCAAACATACAACAAACTTATGAACGTTTTCTGTGTAGGTAGTTCAGTCAGTGAAACATGATTGACACTTTGATACTTTGATTGATACTTTGATTGACATGGTTAGTTTGACATACTAACGTAAAACCTATAATTATAAAAATAACATATTCAACTAGCCATACTACGATTGTTGTCCTGGCCTATGAAAATACATGCTAACGCACTGCTTCGGTTCTGAATCATGACGAGTTTAAAAATATCTACGAAATATACTTCAGTGCGTATACATACTTATTCTGGGTATACATGATATGTAAATTGGTATAAGAAGGCGTCAAGCAAAACCTTTTCGTCAGGTAAACTGCAAGAGAGATAACAGAAGAACTGTAATAACCTATACCTTATGACATCAGTTGCTGTTTCACAACAAAGAAGAGCTTCGATCTAAAATGGAAACTCGATTATACCGTCGCTGATGATTACCCAGAATTCTATTGAACGCATTTTTAAACTGCTTTAACAAAATAATATTGGTCAATTAAAAGGAAAAAAAATAATGCATACATCCGATTAATCAGTTATTTTCGACTAAACACTTTACAATAGACATGTTACGCTCCCTACGCAAGCCTCGCTACTCAAGCCATGCGACTCAAACACGCATGACTCTTGTACAGTTTTTATAATGTCACCCAAACTAGTTACCTTTTTAATGCGTTAAGTATTGTGAAAAATATAGCATGTACTCAGGGGCGCAAAGTAAGTTTTTTAAGGGGGGGAGGGGGCTATTTGAAGTTCCGAATTTTTCGAAGAATGACCAACTTGGAGACTGGAAACTACATTTCACCTCAAATTAATGGTGTAAACAGTAACGAGGCTGATTTCAATACCGGCACACGCATTCAACGTCCTAGTAAAAACAATATATATGTTCTGTAATATATAATATAGCAATAATATACACAACTACAACCAACACCAAAGATGCCTCTCCACCATAACAAATCTGAAAAGTACGGCTTGCAAAAAATACTTTGCCTGAATCCTAAATAACTATAAAAGTACACTTTGCAAATATGATTTACTAGCAAAATATTTGTCCTAAAGTGTAATAACTCTTCTCTTTGTAACTTCATCTATCTGACAGATGAGGTCGAGGTCAATCTAGTCAGTTCGGTCTTTCTCGCAAGCCAATGTCATGAAACTTTGAAGTCTCCCCTGTTCCATCGTGCTGCGAATAAGGGTTTTAATTAGCTTCAATCTTGAGAAGCTACACTCACTTGACGCAGATGTTACTGGAGCAGTGAGAACGAGCTTCAATCACCTCGATGTGAGTGAACACAGCTCTTTGAATTTCAAGCAATAATTCAAGGCATTCTTACTTGAATTAATTTCTTGTTTCGACGTGATGCAATGTGTGCGAAAAACCTGGAGTTCAACTTCGAGGGGGGCCTAATTCGACTTTACACTGCTTGGAAACAACTAGATCCAAAAAGTCATCACAAAAAATAATGTCACCATTGTAGGAGGCTTTAAATCAATAGGATGACCGCATGCTCGTTGATCTTGAAGGCCACTTTCCAGTTATCTTGAAGCAATTGTATTTGGAAATTTGTACATACAGGAATTCTTTTCTACAAAACGATTGCAATACAAATTGAACGGCATTTTCTTGAGTGTCATCAATTCTTCGTGGAGCCACTCGGTGCCTGTGACGTGTAGCAAACTCCGAGTCTCCGACTCTGCAAGGACACCAATGCTGACCACTAAAGGCAACAGCAGCTTCTATTTGAACATTCATGTCTTCTTTCTTCTCTCACAGATACTTCAAAGTGCTGATCGTTGCATCAAGAGCTCCTAAAGCGTCTGTCAATGACGTTCAATTCAATAGCTTGAACTTGCTTCGTTAAAATATTTGTTTTCACCATAAGATTTCGCATGAACATTAAAGAATGAACTCAAAACATTTGATGTGAGCAAGTAAGTTCTTTGCTTTAACCTTGGTCTTGTAAATCATAAGGCGCTTGGTGTTCGAAGTAAAAAAACACATTTCTAAGACATTAAATATATAGAAGACATCGCTTGCTTTGCGACAGTTGTATTCGACAGTTGTATTTATCCTGTGTGCAAAGCAGGTAAAATATAGGGTTTCTTTTTCCAAAAACTCCGTCATATTTGCTTGGCATCCTGTAAATTTCCCTGACATAGACGATGTATAATCGTTTGACTGAAACGCGATCGACTTCGTGTTGAATTCTTTGCTGCGAAGGGAGTTGAGAATAGCAGTCGCTTGCCCATCTCTTGTTTTGTCCTTAATATCCTTCAATTCCACCAGGCGCTCACGGGTATCACCGAAAGGGAGAACATATCCTAAAACCACGGACAGCTGATCCAGATGTTTTATATTCTGTTGATCTAAATGTGATATATTCCGTTTCTCTGCCTCATCTAGCCATGCACACTTTTAATACTGAGCAATGACGTATATTAAGTAAAAGGACCAGCTGATGAAAATTACCATTTGTATCGATCTTTGGTCCATGCCCTCGTAGAGATAAACCCTGTCAATCAGAATCCTAACAGCTTCTAATTTCTCTCCTATTCCACTTCTGCTTCTATATGTATTCTTCTTTCTTCGCTTTTTTCTATCAAGCAATCGACGTGTTGGAATTTTTCTAAAATGCACCCAAAGTTTCCAACGATGCATTAAGGATGTTGCTTTCAAAATGACTGGACAACTTTCCTTGTTTGGACTTGCCTCGGCTCTACATTTTGTGCTATTTACCAACGCCTTCTACACTCCAAGACTCATTGGGTTTTTTATGTCTAACTTCTGTCGGGAAGAGCTAACACACGAGACAAAATGCTGCGTCCTTGACGACTGAATATTCTAATTGGGGAAATTCGTCAAGCCATTCAAGAGAATCTGCATTGCTTGGACTGGGGAATTTCGTTATTTCTAAGATACGAACTGAGTTTAGGTTGAAATGGGCCTAAAATGACCATCAATGCTCTGGCTTGATCGGTAAGAATTCTCCTTCTACTTTCAGGATCTCTACGTATAGGAACAAATCCATTGTCTTCACTTGTTTCAGGAGCTGGAAACATTTTTTGCATGTGGTCGAGACTTTTTTGCATTTGATAAAAGGAATGATGATGTTTCTTTTACTCTTTCTGTTGCACTTATTAATTCTCCTCAAGAACATGTGAGCTTGTGTATTACCAGCTTTAGCAAGGGCTTGCTCACACAAAGAAATCTGTCCACATAAGAACTTCAGCAGCCCAAAACAGGATCTCTCCTCCATGCTTGTTATGACTGCCCAGCTATCTATAAAATTGTACTTACATGCATAGCCTTGTAATTTACAAGATGAAAGGAAAGCTAAATCCTATCCTTCATTTTGGCAAATAAATATTATTGTTTGGTTTTTGCAGGTTTTACCTTTCTTTACTTGTCCGCAATGCCTTCTATGATAAATTTATTACAATCTACATTTGACTACTAACTAAAGAAGTCTGATAACCTATTGCACTTTCAAGATGTGCAGTTCAGGCGAAATTTTATCATACAGAGCACTATAATATATAAAAATTGAGATCACTATTACATTGACAATGTGGCTGCAGTTTAGGATGTTTTTTTCGAATTTCTGCTAGTTTTTCATTCTTTATTTATTTGAAATTGTATTATCTGCTTTTCTTTATGATGCAGAACATTGCCACGTGTCTAAATTAAACATTCAAAAGTATTACAATAATCAAGTATTAATATTTAGTACTTGAATGATACACAAAATTATGCATAAATATTTTAAAGTAAATTCGAAATAAATACTTATTCAGTTGGATATTGCTAAGCCAATCAGATTCAGAATCAGAAGCTACTACATTATTGTCCTTGACTCCATGTTCAATTGAATCTAAAGGTAAAGTGTTATCCTCTGATGCTACATTGAATAACTTCAGCTGTTTTGTCTTCGGTTTGAACACTCCCAAAAGCAACTAGCTGAAATTTATACAGTTAGTCTAGTGCATCCGATAATTTTATAAAGCTATTACTACCCCAAAAAATGTAACAAATTTACGTAAATATAACAGCAAATCCTTATAGCCAAGTCAGCGTTCCAAGCGTATAGGCATGCAATTATGCATATATGCACATATACGATGCATATGAAATAAACATACATTGAAACGAGCAACAGAGCAGAATTTTTTCTTGGCCAGAGCATCCGGCTGATTGACATTATATTTGCCATATGAAATTGCCTCGCGTTTACAGTAAATAGCCCGCAACTGATGTTAACAATAGGGCCATTTATACGAGCGAAAATAAGCCGCGGCTTAAGGCGGATTTCCATTCAGTGCAAAATGTCGCGCGATCGACTTTTAGCGAGCGCTTTCTTTTGAATTACAAACAGTCAAGCGGAACAAATCTCATTAGCTGTGGTTGACTTCACACATTTCAAAAGAAAGCGCTCGCTAAAAATCGATCGCGCGACATTTTGCACTGAATGGAAATCCGCCTTTATATAGGCCGCGGCTTAAGTAAGTCGAGAACGTCTGTATAAACGTACAATTTCTTTGCGACTAAAATAGGCCGCGGCTAATTTTAGCCCAGGGTTCGGGCCTCGTCTTAAATTGGCCGCGGCCAATTTTAGGCGGGAAAACCTCGTAAAAACGCTTCGTTTGCGACCAAGGCAAGTCTATTTACACGATGTTTATTAATATTATTTATAATTAGTTTAGTTTATTAATATGATGTTCGCGACCAAGGCAAGTCTGTTTATATGATGTGTTGTCTTATTTATACGAGTGTTTTGGGCTATTTTAATAAATTTAGTAAAACTGGCGTATAAAAGACTGTGTTCTCGACTTATTTAAGCCGCGGCTTATTTTCGCTCGTATAAATGGCCCTAATGTTACTAAATTAATACAGGGTACAGCTTTCAATAATACATTCACAATTTACAGGGTTTTACAGCTATAATACAAAAATGTTTTTATTCAAATTACTTTGTGAAAATAAATTAATACTAAACAAGCCGTCATAAAATTACTATAAATTATTACTATATATAACAAAATAAATACAGCAGTTATACAATCACGGAACATACGATATAACGATAATTACAAATATAAAAAAATAAACTTTTTAGAGCAGACATACCGTCCGCTGATCTTTGTAAAAAGGTCTTTGCTGTATACGCAGGGTGTAAACGATTGCAATGATTCGCCTTATAATTGTTGTCAAATGTCTTCTTGCAGAGAGCACAGGTTACTTTATAATGAAAATGCGACATGTTGTGTACGTGCGCATGTGGGTGCAACGTGTTAAAATTCAAAAACCTGAATTCCGAAGGATCGAAAGCGACAACTTTCCAACTTCTGGTTAATTCGAACCAATTGCGCCGAATTTATGTACAACGCCGTTAATTTAACGACTTTTACTTTTTAACAGCAATTTCTCAGGATAAAACGAGTAAAACAGGCGCAGTAAAATAAATAATTCACTTCAATCCTTAAGGCTGTTTTCCAGTTACGCGTTTTTCACACGCACGTACACGCACGCAAAACTCTAGATCAATTTCGATATTACATTTGAAATGAACAAGTGTTTTGATGGCAAGAGTTCAGCAGTCGCTGCCTTTTAGTAATTCTATTTCTTAAATACAAACTACTCAGAAGAGTTTAAACTTTTACGTGCGTGCACGTACGTGTAAAAAACGGATAAATGGAAAGCAGCCTTTAGATTGACCCAATTTGGGAACGGCTTTACAATAGGTATCAGATTATTGAAGGTGTCTCCCCCGCTCTCACCCCGCCCTCTCCATTTGCGCCCCTGTTAATGTACGAGTTGTACTGTATAAAAATGTTCCGTAGTTTAATTCAAAGAATGTTCTTATTGAAATTTGCAACTAGCGGGAGTGAATCTATCAGGCTATTTATATGTCACTCCCGACTATATTATCAGAGAACGTTTTCAAACAAACAAGAATTCCAGCTAATCCTTTTGCATCAGGTTAAAGCAAAAATTACAGCGCAAAATTTTCAGATTCTCAGTGACTGATAGCTACCTTTTGGAAACAGCCAACTACTTCAAATCATTTTAAAACCTCTGGATTGTGCAATGCTTGCATGTACTTACTAGTTCATGGACAACTGGCTTCCTTAAAATCGGTAAGCACATCTCAGAAATATTTCTCAGGACAGTTCCCTTTATTGAATGTCTTGGAATGAACTGCCTAAAAATTTATGCTATAATTATCACAACTTCAATCATTCGTTTATAAACAAGGTTCGAAAACTGCAATTTAACAATTATTTATTATAATTGTGTTTATTTCAGGCTGGTTGCATCCACTGTTCTAAATTCGTGAAAGTTAAATTTAAATGAAACTACCCTTGACTAATTTTTTAAAAGTCGAGAGGGGCCAAAGAAGGGAAGAAGAAGGGCCAAACAGCTAATGTGGTCCATTGTTACCACACGAAAGAAATATTAAGTCGTCATAGGATTCCACCCATTTAACAAGACTGTGTTTCAGGAGCATTATAGTAGGTTATGATTGTTTAATCAAATTAACAAGCAAGCAGTTCTGGAACTAGCCTGTGCACAGACCTAAAATTAGAGTTAGGTATGTGAACAGGCTATCCAGGTGTCAGTTATACCGAAAGTGAATAGCACTATCCACTGGAGAGTGAATTTTTTCAACTGTCGCAGAAAGATATAAAAAGAATAATAAAATTTAACTAAATCAGTTACAGAAAATGTTTAGAAAGTTTAAGAGAGGCAGACACAATATGCACCACAGCAGTGGAGCCCAACATAGGAGCGTGCGATATTAATAACGGAATGTTCCACACTACTGTAATTAATTACTTTACCGATGTGACTCACTCCATTCACGAGACTGTGTCGTGTTGCTCAAATCTTCAACTAGGGAGCTGACCAGCTGCAAAGGTAATATAGGCACATATGAATAAATTAGAAGTGCATGTGAAAAAATTATTAAAGAATATTGTCATTACACGCCATATACTTTGTACTGTACCTCTTTATTGAAATGTTCCATAGCATCAACTGGTTGCAGATGTAACTGTTCAGCTAAACTGGTAGTAGAGCTGACTATATCAGGATAGGAAGAACACACAGTTTTGATCTGCGACTGTAAAAGACCAAATTCGTCATTAATTTGAAAGTTTCATAAAAATTATTAGTTGTTAATGATCCATAATGGCATTCACTGTAATGTTTCTGCAACCATGTTATATTACTGTGGGGTATTTTTTGTGAGTTGCAGAGTATGGCCCAGTTAGAAAAGATATTGTTGGTACACGGATTTAGCACCAAGGACATATGGGGAGAAGGTTCATTTCTTCATCCATTTCGAAGACCTTTAACATGCTAATAAAAGCTGCATTTAATGCCAAAGTAATGAAGACAAAACTCACAAAGAAGGACTTCAATAAAGATAACGTCTCGTGTTGTACCTTCACCCATTTAACTGATTTTTCATTGATTCGTTCCTTGTGTTGTTGAGAGGAGACAGGCACAGCAGCAACACAGTGCAAGACCAGGCGGTAAAGATCCTCTATGTAAAGTACACAAAAAATGTTACATGTAGTATTTCTCAATATGCCCCACTCACCAGCCCCATTTGGGACTATCTAAAGACTCAGGATGGGGGTCTCTCCCCCCCCCCCCATCTTGTAACTTTTCAGGTTTGCTATGCCCCTGAACCGTAAAAAAATCATAGCTTATTTGGTTCTGAAACTTTCAAAATGACGCACTTTGAGTTTTATCCTTTGTTTTATAGCGATGGGGGAGCGAGAAAATAAGGCTCTGCAGTATTTGCGTCCCGCTTTGTCCGAGAATTTGGACGAAGTAAACCAGTTTGATCTGGTTAAACTAGTCTAGTTGATGCGCGCGATTACTATCTGACGGTTAACCATTGACTAAATTAGTGAATTAGGGCAAATCTTTAACAATGCTCTTCGTTTTTTATTGTTTTGGCCTTTTGTTTCCTTTGTTTTCTTGACGAAACAAATGATGGTTTGAGCCTGATTATTCACTATGAATGCTACCAACCCTGAAACAATACAAAATAAAATAAACGATTTTACGTTTATACGTTTCGAGGCATAGAACATATATTCAGATTTATTAAGATATCTTTAAGCTCTTGTAATTGGTCGAAAAGCCGTACCGCAGAGCCGTATTTTCGGGCTCCCCCAGCGCTAGAAAACAAAGGAAAATAAGGCTCTGATCACAGGGTAGTGTGACCAAAGCATTTCGTTAGACGTACTCAATAGATTGGTTTACATGCACATTTACATTACCAAAGTTTTGCAGTGCTAAATTTGAACTGCTTCATCTACCTGTAGTTTGTACTAAGATATTGCCGTGGAGTAAACATTGTAAAAAATTGGGGAGACTTGGAAACTGGGCGAGAATCTCTCCTGGCTCCTAAAAAATGGTAAATTAACGTCAAGAAGAGCTACAGTACAGAAAAGTAGGCTTGGTAGCACAACAGACTGAGCAAGGCCGAAGTGCTTTCATTTACAAGATCCATTTTAGATTACCCCATCATACAGTTACACTAAAAATTCGTTCATGAGCTTCCTCCGGGTACTTCCACAGGCCGTCAGGGTTATAACTAAAATGTTCCTATCTGGATCACAACAGACAGAAGGTTTTGTTCGGGTTATATAGCCTAATACGCGCATAAAAAGGTACAAGTTGTAACAAACCTGCAAACAAGTGGTGACAAGTGTGTTCGCAAGCTGTTGTTGTTCTCACTGCTTGCTCCTAGGTTGTTGCAACAAGTTTGAAACAAGATGTTAACAACTTGTAACAAGCTTGATTTGACTATCAGACTAGTTACAAGGTTTTCCAACAAGTCCGAATGTCTGATCTGATACAGTCATGGCACCTAATATAATGATACTGTTACAACCTCGAGTTGTAGCTTGCGACAATCTGGTCAGAACAGTTTTGTTAGCTGTAACTTGTAGAAGTGTGATATACGGTAACTATCAAGCTTGTCACAAGTTGTCAACAAGTTGCTGCAAACTTTTTTACAACTTGGAACAAGCACAGTGCAAACACAACTTGTTGACAGACTTTCTACATGTTGCAAGATTTTTGCTGGACTGTATACACAGATCTTTTTAGGGTTAGTTGAAAAATCTATGAAAATAAATTTTACCTCGCAACTTAAAATATAGTGCACAGGGATGCCGGGAGGATAGTGGGGACCAAGGGGGCACATGGCAACGCATGTTTTACTAATACGTTTCTGAGGCTACCCCATTGAAATAATAGAAATAAATAATCTATTGTTTCTTTGGGCTTCCCCCCTCCCAATACATGATGTTCAAACATAATCAAAATACTTTATTCCCCTGAATCACGATAAATTATATTTATGTAAGCAGCTATTGCTGTGTAAGAAGTATTTAAATAAGCTTAAAGACTCAAACCACACACTATCAGTGGTCACCTGACGAAAACAACAATGCAAATAAAATGTATATGAAAGAGTTAGACAGATTGATTAAAAACTTTTTAACATATAGATTTAGATTTTAATAAATAAATTTAATTAGTAAAATATTTTATTGTGAAATATAAACAAAAAATGATTGAATTTTATTGATGTAACTCCTCGTAATTTAAATGTAAAATTACCAGTAGTGAAATAAACACAATTATTGTATACTGAATGTCAAAGTTCATTTATTCCTGTTTCTTATTGGTTAAGAACGTATCACGTGATAGTGGAGAAATTCTACTGTCTCCCTGGCAACGTAGCTAAGCGGTGGACATTACTTTTATTCACCGGTAAATAACAAATCCACAGAGCCTCACGAAGCCATGTCAGGTAAAAGGTAATCCTTTTTACACATGTTTCATTGATTTGTGGTACTTTTCTTCTCTTTTGACACTCAGTATATAATAAAATACTTATTGACTGAGACCTCGGGAAAGCAGTATTGCTGGACTGTATACACAGATCTTTTTAGGGACTCTGGTCCACAAAACATGCTGTTTCCTTTGGTCTCAGTCAATAAGTGTTAATTATTATTATTATTTCTTTATTGTTCTTTCAAATTTTTACAAAATTTTAAAAATATTTTGTCTATCATTTTAGTATATCTTTCACAGAAACCATTTTCAGACTTAAATTTTATCATTAATATTCAACTTGAAAAGCCAAGATATAGTTCAGAAGTATTTCTTTCTGCAATGATACATTTTTGAATAAGTATTTTATTATTTACTGAATATAAATAATGATATAATATATAATGAATTTATTCCTGACAACATATCTGCATGGATTTAATTTCTTTGGAATTTATTACAAGCACACGATCGACATTTGCATCCAAATAAATACGCTCTTTTATTCACCAGTGAATCAAAAGTAATGTCCATCATTTAAAATGCTAGTTTTGGTCATGACATAATTAATAATTCAGCTAGTCCTCACCAGAAAATTACACACTGTGTAATGTAACACATGTCAGTTACATGTACAAGAAAGTGAAAATAGTAGGAATCAAATGACAACCCCAAAGCCAAAACTAAGACTATTATTCATGAGGTCAAAATGCTTGCATTTTTGAAAAAGGCTGAATTGCTATATTAGCATCATTCATATATTTTTTGGCTTTTTGGTGAAGGTTTTTTTATGCATATTGTATGCTATACATGAAGCGGTCATGGAGAAGTAGCAACTTTGTTTGTAGCAACTCTTGTATCAGACTGTGTAATTTTTGTTTTCCACAATGGAGGAGAGGAAGGGAGTGTCAACAACCTCTAAATGGATATGTAAATATGTTGTTGACCAAATCAACTTTGTTACATGAATGAGATTAATTATGGATTCATCAACTACATCGTAATTATTTAAAATATACATACCAAATTAGTCAAATATCTTATCAACTCAGTGAGAAAATATTTCAACTCCTCTGTTGCATTAGTCATCTCAACAATACAATTTCCTGTTGTGCCAAGACGCGTCCATTCACTTATCTGATCCAACCAACTCTTTATCATTGTGTCGTTCACTTCCATATCGTTTACTAATATCAAAAATCATTCAAACTTCGAAATCTATACCGCAACATCAAACATGGTTACACCATAGGCAGCCCAGGAACGCGGTGTTTTGTTTTGGTTTTTTGTTTTATTTTTTGTTTTTGTTTTGTTTCTATGGTTACACAAATTTTTGGTTACACGACAAATCAACAATTGATTGTGCGTTTAAAAAACTGAAACTCCCGCCATCATTGCGACACTGATGGTGCCATAGAAATAATAGATATCTATTATTTCTATGGATGGTGCGCAAAAAAATGAAGACTGGGCCGACCAAAACACCAAAAATAAACAATATGGCGACGACGAATAGAAGTTTTCAACAAAAATAAAAGTTGGCATCATGCATGAGCGCTGAGCATATTACTATGAATTTTACGGTCACGAGTTCAATTTTTATTTTATAAAAAGGTGTAGGCAAAGTTACTTCGCCATGGAAAAGTTTATTGCTACTATTGTGGTACAGTTGTACTTTTTTGTACTATTCAGCACAAAATTTATCTTAGTCCATTCACAAGAGAATGGTATGTGTAACGCTACTTCGTACAAGTCATGTGACGCTTTATTGCCTGGACAATATCGATGTGATGAAACTCTTGAAATTGATCCTGAGACCCAGTCAGTTGTTGGATGTAAAGAGACACATACCATAGAAGGTATATATTAATAAACTATATTCTTCACTATTCTTGAGTAATGCAGTAGCTTCTGATAGCACATAAAGGAACCACAGAACTTGACTGGTCTCCAGTTGCCTCTTTATTTTCCTAAATATGATTAGGGATAGTTCCTTGATGAGCAATATTCAATGTGACGATGTCGTGCCCTCATGCACGAATGATGCCTGGATATTGCTCTTTGAGTCCCAGTCTGGAAAGTTTGTATTGAGCAGCCGAGATCTCAGTTGTGCAGTTTTGATGTTCCCTATATATTTTATAGTAAATTTTCGAAATCTCGGGCACGAAAATTTGCAATCTTTCCAGTCAGGTCTGAGTCGCTGGTATAGCCAGTGAGCTGGCTGCATTTCTGTGAAACATGAGAAGGGTATTAGAATATAGGGCCAGCCCAAAAACTATGATGCTTCTTCCAAGAAGTTTGTAAACAAAAGTAAAGAGAACACAACATTAGGATGAGTAGCTGCGATGCTGAAACTTTCCCTGTTTTTTACAATCTTTTTAGAAGTATTTGCTCATGATTTTTCAAAGACATGCTTGATTATCCAATTCTAATGGCTTTGACTGCTAATTGTAAACAAATAGAATTGACAACCTACTTGCAATGGCTGTTTTGGTGTGAGTAAAGGCAGGGCTGCATAAAATTTTTAATTTTCTGGGACCCAATGCCTGTCAAAATATTTGCTGCAAGTAATGGAATAATGTCACCGAGGGGCTCCCCTTGATTACTTCTGACTTTTCTGATGACCTCTCCTCATAAACCAGTCCCTTTCTAACTATTTGTGATATGCTGATTTGAATTTATTTAATTTTTTGAGATTGTTAACCTCTTACAGTTTTATCCTTTATTTTTTTCTGCCAACCTCAAAATTTTTCTGCGACCAATGGTCCTGTGGTCGGCCATATTATGCAGCCCTGAGTATAGGAATGAAATCATTGTAATTGAAAAGCACTTGACTGTGTTGACTAGCTGTACCAGTGGCTATTATTTCAAACCATATGTATATAAGTGCAATCATTATAAGTGCAATTACAGATGATACATTTTATTATTTAGTCAAGTGTACACTAGCTCCTGGAGTACAATGTAAAGAGATGTCAGATGGAGGAGTATTTATGAAAACACAGCCTTGTCGATATACGTAAGGTTCAACAGACTGAGTGGACTTTTCTTGATCCTAATTTTCATATATCAAGACCTTTTTTTAAATAGGCCCCTCCAGAACTTAACTGAGCAAATATTATCTAGTTTGACCATCATTATGAATTAGAACATTGTTTCACAATTGCAACTTATCGATTAACCACAGGTTGGGTCAAACATTTTATGCAACATTAGCATAACAAAAATAAATGGCCCTTCTATTAAGATGCAAAATATCTTGATACTGATGTGTACAATAAAGAAGAGTGTTCTCTTTCATTTATAGAAATGGGTATGACCACACAACTGCGTTAATGCTATCTGTTTTTCTGGGCATGTTTGGAATTGATAGATTCTATCTTGGATATCCAGCTATAGGTTAGCTAATAGAAGTTTGTATAAACTCAAGACCATGTTCCGGTAGTGTAACACAAAAACAACTATTTGTAGGGCCAATAATAACACACATTTTCACATAAACAAATTCATGTTTTATGCACATGGAGAGAAAATTGACCATTTATAGTTGACCAACCAAATGAGTACACATTCACCATCAGATCATTCTTCTCTGTTAAGTAAAGCTATTTTTACTGTCAAATCAGCCAAATATAATTAGTTGCAATCAAGTATTTCATAATTATCAGCCTTTTTTTCTGTAATTTACCAAAGATTCAGAGCATGAACAACGTCAGTAATTAAAAAGGAAATACAAACTGTAAACCTGGGTGACTTTGTGCCAGTTTCTCTATTTTTTTTTATTACATTGCATATTGTTTATTATTATAATTATAAATTTAAAACATGTGAAAAACACTTGTACTGTGTGTATGATTGCTGTTAGGTACATAAATGAAATGTGACATCTTCTACTTGAAGCATCATATTGTTATGGCTAAAGTTACCCTTGCTAAAGTTAGGGACACTTTGACCACAATTCATTCTCTGTTTAAGCTCCCAAAGCTAATGAGCAATCAATATAGCAACTTTGTAAATATTGTGACTTTGTAAACATGATACAAGAAAAAGGTTTCAGCATTTTTTTATCAATGAAATCAAAATGCTCAAATTAATATACAAGTAATAACAAGAAAATGAGGTGAAATAATCTGTAATTCATTGAACATATAAACTAACATAGTTTTAAAACATTTTATTATTTTACAACTTATGTTATCATAACTCAATTCAAATTCTGTATTTCTGACTGACTGGAAAACAGTCAAAACAATTTATAGAAGGATAGGATTCAGTTTCAATTAGAGTATTTTGCAGCAAAAACAGCATTAAAGTAAGTCCAAAAACAAGTCACTCTTTACAAAAAGTATAAAATTCTGTAATTTGCATTGTGTAAGATCAGTTATGCCAGGGATTGCACACACAAAAAACTTAAGAGTAGCCAAATTCGGTTTTCAAAGTCACCCCAGGTTACGGTACCACCGTACAGTAATCTAAATTCACCTTATATAACTATCTATTTAGGTTTGTTAAAGTTGTGCACCCTTGGATTTTTCTTCTTATTACAACTTGTTGATGTCATACTAATAGCTATGCAGGTACAATAAAATGACAATTATATAGAAGTTACCTTGAGCAATTCTTCTGTCATTTCTTAAAACATACAAAGGGAACAAGGGAATTCTTTGTTACTTTTTTAGATTGTGGGTCCAGCAGATGGATCTGAATATGTCATCGATTATTATGGACCCAGGTTATATCATATAACTCGAAATAATGAAACAGTCTTTGAACATTTGTAAATATACACTTGCCTGTAGTGATATTTATTTGGTAAAAATATTCAGTATTTTTAAACAAACAGCATTAAGCTGCAGACGGTCTTTCCCAAAACTTGCAATACGAGATGATTGAACACATGCATGTTTGCATTTTGTAAAATACAATTTCCAAGCTGTAGCAAGTTGCTCTGTAACCAATTATGTTGAAACTGTATTACTTCTGCAATCTACAGTAAATTCATTCTCAATCAACTAAATATTGGAAGTAAGAAAATCTCTTAATAATGCAAAGGAAATAAAATAGGCAAGTTCTTCGATTGTTTGTAAATAATGTTTACACAATATATATAATAGTTGGTCACCTGCTGAGCAATGTGATTTTATATTCTCATAAAAATAACAGCAATGTAATTTATGAGGGCCATTAATTATTTTGGGGGCAAATCAAGTTATTTTGGTACATGTAAATCTGACAGTCACGTATTCAAGATAAAGATGAAGCTAATACAACTCATTCACACAAATTGCTGAACAAAGTACTGACAACTCAGTAGCAAACTTTTCAACTATTTCACCCTGATCAAATTCCATTGTACAACAGGTGACACCGCTTTAAACTCCAGCAACTACTAGGCCAAATCTTAAAAAAAACGTGGTACTGCAACTATATTTTCTTCATCAGATAAAAATATTTTGTATAAATAAAATCATGATGAAGAACTAGTATGAATATGTTTGATTACCACTCTGGACACTTCATCTCACTAATTCAAGTTCCACAGGTTATTAATAATACGGTCGTCGAGGGTTATTCTGGAAAAAAGTGATTATTTATTTTTCAGTCATAAAGTAACTCGCACATGAATTAATAATTAAAGATGTAAAAAGCAAGTTAGGCATTGGGTTCTGCATAATACAGTACATTATACGTGTATAAAAAAGTAGACCCTTCGAAGTAGCTGCACATTTAAATTAGCTCCAATCTGCCGTTATTAATTTGACAGTTGGGGATGCTTCGAACTAATGACTTGAAAAGTGGTGCAAGATCTAACACACTTAGGAACTTCAGGATATTATTATTGATTTCCCTTCTCTACAAAACTTTGTGTTCTTCGTTCAAAGCATTCCAAGTTGTCAAATTAATACTGACAACAGATTGCAGCCAATTTGAATAATTATGCAGTTACTTCAAATGGTCTACTTTTTATTGATACACCCAGTATAATATCATATACTTTAAATCTTAGGATGGAAGACAGAATTCATGAATATAGAAAAATTACACCACGCAAAGTTCCTATTAAAATCTGTGTGATCTTAATTTTAAGTGATTTGTTTATCCCCACATGGTGCAGTTAATAGAAAAATACCACTGACATTCTACAGGAAAAAAATATAATGGAATAATTCTCCAAAATATTCCACCTTATCATCCCATTGACTCACAATGTGTTTTGTGAATGCTTTCGAATGACAAACAAGAATTCTATCATGTTAAATTCACCCAGCACTGACAGCAATGATCAGCGATGACTGAAGTCATCTAAAGATGCAACACTTACCAGTGGGTTCGGTCGGAATTTATATGCTAACATCATTCGTTTCCTGTACACATCAAATTCACTATCATCATTCTTTATATCATCAGGTTTTTCTGCTCCAACACCAGAAGCATCAAATGATGTCTTACCCCTTAAGGTTTAGAAATGATATGTCAAATGAATTGATATTTACAATGTGAAACAGTATAAAAGGCGTTTGTAGTCTTCTCTTTTTTTTACAAGCAAAAGCACATACTTGTTAATTGGTGCTGTAATTCCTTCTCCTGTACTGCCTAGCCCCTTTCCTTCTTCCCAGCCAGCTTTCTGTAACATCTTGTAACCAATATTCTCATCAGTAAGTTTGTGCTCAGCATAATCTTCGTACACAAATTCACCACCTTCTTTTACAGCTTTAACTTTACCAAGGAATTTATCCAATTCTTCCTTCGGCAAGAAATCCCCAATAAAATGTCTTCCTTTGCCTTTCTTTGTAAGATCGGAAGCCCACTCTGGAATTTCAGAAACACCGAGATGTAATTGTTTAAAGTACTGAACTATGAATGTCATTGACAACATACAAATGTCGATTCACTGCCAAGTACAGAACACTTGGCACTTTGCTCCATGTTGAATGATTTCTAATGGACTAATGTGTCTCTAGCTGATGATTTCTGCTCAATTCCCCTTTAGAAGTTATTCAACATCAAGTGAAGTATCAGATCACAACTGATCCAACCTATTCACAGACATTATTAACCTTTAATGCCCACTTTAACTTACATACTGTAGGTCAGTAGTCAGACATTGCAATGGTGTAATTTCAATTCCTGCAGTAGGACCTATAGTTGATGAGTTTTTCTTTTTAAACAGTTCCAGCCATCGCATTTTGACAAGTGTATGATTTCCACTTGAATTAAGACACTTGCACGAGGCTTAGGTGGATAGCACTATACATTGGATGGTCATTTTTTTAAACTTTCTTAATTTATCTCTTTGATCTCAATATTCCTTGTGGCATTGCTTCTTGTGCCTTTCTGCAGCAGTTGAAAAACTCTGTACAACCGGCCCCTGGGAATTTAAGTTACTTGGAGTCCAACTCCATTTGACCACTAGTTTGTGTCGATAACATATACTAACCAATCGTCTTTTCCATTTCTGCTTTTCTCTTTTTGTGTTCCCATGTTCCACCATCAATGTCTTCATCAGAGTCATATTCATATCTTGGCTTGTCACTATCCTTGAATTTCCTCTTTTTTGCTTCTTTTGCTTCCATACTTCTCTTTGCTGCTAAAATTTTCTCATACATCGCTTGGAGCTATCAAATAGTTAATAATTTATGTACTATTAGACAGTATTATATATCACTCTGATAAATCACCACTGATTCTTATGACAGTGATTTGAGGTCTTGATTTGGAAATCACTAATTACAATCCATAGTAAACCAACCAATCATTTTTAAAATTTGCTAGGGATGTCAGTGGTTTAAGGGATTTTGAGGAAAAAGATTCGGAAAATGCTATCAATGACAATAATGCCAGTGTATACATCGTGGCACTTAAATTGCCTAAAACTCTTAAATATATTTTTGATCATTTTCCTGGAGTTCAGTTGCAAGCCTCTGAAGCTTGTTATCATAGAATTTATATCTTATTATTTCTAAATACAAGAGTCTTTTGTATTTGAGCCTCAGACCTTATACGTATGATGTTAATTTCGAAATGTTGCAATTGAATACCATACTTCTTTTTGTTCTTGAACCTGTTTTTCTCTCTGTTTCATTTCTTCACTGGTCATGCTCGGAACTGTAGATGGTCTACCACCAAGTGATGCTGCAGCCTTAGCTTTAACTTGGGCCAATGTTGCTGCAAAGTCAAAGTTCAAAGGGGCAGATTCCTGTTGTGTGGAGGATGTTGTTGATGCTGATGTACTGGAAGCCTGTGATGTTAACGAATGTTCTTCTTTCTTTTCTTTTAATTTTGTCTGATAGTATTTGTATTCTTTACTATCAGGCTCTGACAGAAATCTAGTAGAGAAAATTTGTTTTGAGTGCTGTTTCAATTTTAACTCCACACCAAATCATTAGAAATTGAGAGTGCTTAAATACAATCACATATCTAACAAAAAAATCCATGCAATAATTCTGACTCAATAATTCATATATTGAAGACAGTTCTTTTTAAGAGAACTATTTGTTTTCCTACTTGCTCTCATCAAAACAAAGTAACCAATCAAATTACACCATTTACAATGATATACTATTAATAGCAGTAAAACTGTATACAGAAACATAAAAACATTTTTCTGTTACTTAAATAGGAGTTATTCACACTACCTAGCTGTACAGAGATTACTTCCAGTATTTATTGTGTCAACAGGTTTTAGGGAGACTATATATAGTATACTTACTTGTACTTTGGAAGTTTTTTAAGGTTTTCTTCAACTGCAGAATTCTTGACAACAATAGATATCAATTTGTCTATTTCAGCAGCATTCTCTGGTGGAGAGACTTAACACAGGTTCCATCAGATGTGATGTTCAAGAAATATTGCGTGGATGACACAGTATTTATTTCATGTACAAATCTTGTTGAAATATAATACCACCTCATCCTTTTACAACAGAGAAATTACCTGTAATTACACTGTTTTTCCCCTTGAAACATTGACTAACAATATGACCAATAAACAGGCTGTTTACATGAGTGAATTGAAAAGTACTTAACAGGCAGGGTGGTTGCATATCTCAGATAAAATAGTGTCAATCATAACTGAAAACAATTGGGAAAATAAGGCAAGCCAGAATAAATCATTAAACAATACTTGATTTCTAATCAAGCTTCAATCATTTATAAAAACATTGCCAAGGGCAAACATGAAGTGTAAAACTTTGGGCATCAGGATTGCCTGATTCTGAGGACCACCCTCAGCCTTGCCATATTGTTTTCATTGCAAAAATTCTAATTAAGTGGTGAAATTTACCCTAAACTTTGTTGCAAAGTTTCCACATATGTTATGAAGTACTTTATAAGTTTAAAAGTTTATTTCAGAATTTGAGAGCAACAGGTAGTTTGTAAACAAAGCATTTGATGGCTTCCTTGGATTCAGGGACCAATCATAGGCTTTGTTTACAAACACGACTTCTCAACATACTTCACTACATGCTTGCAAACTTGGCAACAAAGCTCAGAATCAAAGGGAAGTAAAAAATTGACTGAGAAAAAGGAAAGATTATCCTTACAGGGACGGCAATTTCTCCTCAAAAACCATCTAAAGCAAACTGTAAAAAGGAAAGTTCAAAGACCAGACTGTAAAGTTCAGTCCAAGCAAGGATTTTATTCCCTGTTGACTCTGCACACTTTTGTCTGCTGGTTAAAGATCCCATAATAATACATTTGAACTGGATAGCTGGATGACATTTTGAATTCATCCACTAAGCTGGCAGCAGGCAAGTTTAACTGGCCCTATATAAACCAAGCTGAAAGTTTTTTTCATCATTCTCTAAATACACACACCAACTATTGGTACATAGACTCTCAGTTGGCTAAAAAATCTCATCAAAAATAGAGTAATTACCAGTTTCTTCTTCAGGAGTTTCAAACACGTCAAAACGTGATAACTTTGCTTTTGGCTTGTTTGTCGTTTTTGCCGTTTTAAGAACTTTCATTGACACAGTCATTTTTCGTTTCTTTGAATTGTCTTTAATTGATGGGACTGACTTAGCTGATTCTGTAGGTTGAGGACTATTAATCTGTTGCTGTTGCATCGCTTGAAAGCGAGCAAGAAAATTGCCATCATTGTTGAATAAAACAGGGTTCACATTCTGCCCAGGTGCGTTATTATTAGAGCTGTTCATACTTGCTGATAACGCAGAAGCTTTTTAATAAAATTTCCACTGTTTTCGCTCCAACAGAACAAAGTAATCAATGTCTTATATACACAAACGTCTAGGCTATAGTTTTTAAGAACGTAGCAAAGAAGCGGATGGATATAGGAATTGCACATTGGCCGCCATATTGGTTTTTGCCATCCTGTGGCCTGAGCACGAGTAAGAAACACTTCCGCCGGAAAACTGATAATCATTCTAATAATCACAGTTCAGAAAAGTTGCCTACATACCATCGTGCGCGAAAAGACAGGAAAATAATAATTTCGTGAGAAATTTCAGTTACCATCGTTCTAGAAGTATCTTCGCTAATATGATGTGGAAAAGTGAAACAAGGGTGAGTTTTTTATCGTTTACAACATGTAGAAAATATCAACAGAACGTATCATCATAATTTTACATGTGCGCAAATGTAGCACGTGCTCACAACTTTGTTATATTGTGTGAATTTAACGTCGGGTTTTTTAGTGGTAATAACTAAGTAGACAAGAAGAGTTATAACCTTGGCTATTGTTTTTTTAAGACATTTTGGTCATTTGTGCCAGATCATTTTATTCGCCCTCCGGCTTGTGTATATTTAACTGAATTTCAAATTAATGTTGAAGTGTTAAAGTATTCCACTGCTTAAAAAATGCAAGCAAAAATTGGGATCGCATTTGAGTTGCTGAGGCAAAACATTTTTCTGCGACAAATCTGTCTGATTCGAACTGAAACTTATATTAAAAATGAACTGGAAATTTTGTGATAAAAAGAGGATCACTTACAAATATGACAGGCCAAGGGGGGGGGGGGGGCATTATTGCCCTCATATTAATGCTCAACAGTTAAATTTTACACATTTTATTAAAATTTTTAAAAAAAGTACCAGTTTAGTTTTCTGGAAGGATCACGTAAATTAATAAATTAATATGTGGAGTTTCCACAAAGCTAAATATATTCATCATGCAAACAGCAAACATTTTACACAGAACTTATTATAGGAACTTATTATTTGGCTTGCTTACTGCTTTTTTCTTAAGTTTTTTTTCACTTTAAAACTTAATATGATAATAGATCACTTATTTGCTGTACCCTTAAGAAAACAGTACGTTGAATTTGTCATTAATGTAATTTTCTTACTTCCATACACAGGCATTTTACCTTAATAAAAACACAAGGAAGATTACATCCTCATCCTTAAGTGGCTTTACTAGAGGTTTTGCCTATGAGTGCTGCTTACCGGATGTTGCTATATGGAAGGAATCAGTTACAGGTTTATCTTCAAAACCCCATCAACCCTTTGATCCCTTTAGCACCCAGTCAATTCCATCCGAAGCTCAATTACGTCAATGGAAAGATGAATTGAATGCATGCAGTGGAAATGAAAAATACAAGAATACATTAAATGGGTGCTTAAATGCTACCAGCATTGAGCAGTTGCTGAAGTTGCATTTAGCGAAGAAAATTCAAAGGGATGTTGACGAAGAGTTAAAATGGTTTAGCCGGTCCTACAGTAAGCCCCTTACTGTAGTTAAACACCCTCCAGCCTCTGAAGTTCAAAAATTGCAGGAACTGCTATATTGTGAAAGGTACGATAGAATTTATCAACCTTATGATATGTCACCACAAGAAATGGCAAAGATTTGCTCTGACCGTTGGGTATCCTCTGATCATGTCTGTTGGCTAACAAGCATGCTTAACAAAAGCCAGAGTGATATATACTATGTTTATTTAAATAATAATTTACACAAAAAATCCAAGACTTTTACTCCAATGCATGCTGGTGACAAAGTGCCCAAAAAGATATGTTTTCTCATAAATGTTGGTAAAAACTTAAATGGAACTACATATTTTGGTAACTATGGAAAGCCTGGAAACCATTGGAGTTTGTGTTTTGTTGACACTGTAGAACAAGCAATAACGTATGGGGATTCATTGGGATGGCCAGCTCCTGCAAACCTTTTTGAACAGCTTCAAGGATACATAAGAGCTGTCAGCTCTACCACTAGTGTGCAAGAATACACATTTTCAATCTGTCACAATCCAAAAAGTAAATGCACTACCACAGGTCAACACAAATGTAACTTGACATGTGCTGAAAACTATCCCCTGCAGAAATGCGGAAGCATATGTGGTGTAGTCGTTATGGTCATGGCTGCTATTAGTTCTCAAAATATTGAGTATTTTAAGCATTTAACAGCTGTTTTACAACCAACCTCAAGGAATGTGCCACCCAGTTTTATTTCGACCCCAACAAGATACAGCAAGTATCTAAGGCTGGTTGTAGGTTGTTGGTTAGCAACTAATCATCCTAATATATTATATATTTTGCCTCAATATTGGGATGAATCAGATAAAGAGAACATTCCACCAGCATGTGCTAAGTATGCACTACCCAAACATTTTAAGATTCCACCAGCCAGTGTTGAAACCAAGTCTCTAAACAAAAAAATTCCTCCTGCCATTACTAAAACCAAGTCTTCCAACAAGAAAATGCCACAAGCCAGTGCCAACACCCAGTCTTCCAACAACAAAATCCCACCATCCAGTACAAGCACTAAGTCTCCCAACAATAAAATCCCACCATCTAGTGCCAACACCAAGTCTACCAACAACAAGATCCCACCAGCCAGTGCCAGCACTAAGTCTCCCAACAACAAAATCCCACCAGCCAGCGCCAACACCCAGTCTTCCAACAACAAAATCCCACCATCCAGTACCAGCACTAAGTCTCCCAACAATAAAATCCCACCATCCAGTGCCAACACCAAGTCTACCAACAACAAGATCCCACCATTCAGTACCAGCACTAAGTCTCCCAACAATAAAATTCCACCAGCCAGTGCCAACACCAAATCTCCCAACAACAAAATCCCACCATCCAGTACCAGCACTAAGTTTCCCAATAATAAAATTCCACCAGCCAGTGCCAACACCAAGTCTCCCAACAACAAAATCCCACCATCCAGTACCAGCACTAAGTCTCCAAACAATAAAATCCCACCATCCAGTGCCAACACCAAGTCTACCAACAACAAGATCCCACCATCCAGTACCAGCACTAAGTCTCCAAACAATAAAATCCCACCATCCAGTGCCAACACCAAGTCTACCAACAACAAGATCCCACCAGCCAGTGCCAACATTGAGATTCCAGCATCCATTGCTGAAATCTTACTTCCTAAAAACAAGGTTCTACAATCAAAAGAAGGGAATTCTATTCAGAATAAAAAACAATTTAAATGCCCAACATGTGATTCTTCGTTTTCAAGAAAGTTCACACTGAAAAGACATGTTGAAACAATGCACCCAGAATTAGAAGCTGATTTCAATGGTAATTGCATTTGTGAGCATTGTGGATTTAAATGCCCTTGGACTAAAACCTTACGAGCACATCTGGAGAAAGAACATGGGGTGATGTTCCACACAGAAATTGTTATGTTGAAGGACAGAGCAGGTAGGACTAATAAGTTAAGCAAAAAATTTAACTTGTAGAAAAAAACACATACATCATTGATAATACCTGACTGTATTATCAGTGATGTATATTTTTCTACAAGTTGTTAATAATATTAATAGGAATATTTATTTTATATGGCCTAATACATTTACATGATACCAATAAGTTACCATTTGATTATAGAATTTGAAGATTGGAAGACTAAGATTGAAGAAGAAAATTTGTGCAATTACACCAAACTGACAGGAAATAAAGGTGAATACGAGTACTATCAATGCAACAGAGGGGGTGTTTACATGCCAACAGGAACAGGAAAGAGGCGTATGAAGTCACAAGGTAAGATGATGGTTTCTGCCAACAATTTTTATTTATATCATATACACTGTAGCTATAAATCTATAATCTGAACAATCGACCATAAAGGTCGCCGGTGGTGAGCGTGTATATTTTTCCAGAATGCATAGCTAGTATAAAGAGTAAATGAGTAAATGACTAAATAAATGATCAGAAATTTTTACACAGTAAAGAAATTAATCTCCTGTATTTCAAGACCTTAAAAAAATTCCAGCCTCACAGTAAGATGTTATGTTTTTTACCTAACTAATTTACCAGAATTTTTCCTTTTATTTGTTTAGGGACGTGTAAAATCCAACAGCATTGCACGTCAACCATGAAAGTTACAACCCATGCAGAAGGTGATATTAAAGTTGAAGTATGCCACACCCACCATGGTCATAAAAAGGAAATGCAGCATACTTTTCTCTCAAAAGGACGAAGACAAGAAATAGGAACAAAGCTGCAACAAGGTGTGTCAGAAGATAAGATTTTAGATGACGTCAGAGATGATGCCATACACCAGCCAAATGAATTAAAGCGTCATCATTTAATTTCAAAGAAAGATATCAACAACATCAAGGCATCATTTTGTCTCAATAAGGTGCAAAGACATTCTAATGACCAAGTTAGTGTAAAGGCATGGTTAGAAGAATGGAAAAATACAGAAAGCAACCCAGTTTTATTTTGCAAATTCCAAGGTGAAGAGTCACCTGTTGGCATTGATCTGTTAGAGGAGGACTTTGCTATGGTAATACAAACACCTTTTCAAAAAGTAATGGCCCAGAAGTTTTCACACAATGGGATTTGTTTGGATTCAACACATGGTACAACAGGATATGACTTTTTATTAACAACACTTCTTGTTCTGGATGAGTTTGGGCAAGGACTTCCTGTTGCATGGCTGCTTTCAAACCATGAGGACTTCACTAATATGTGTGTTTTCTTCAAAATCATTAAAAATAATTGTGGAGTATTATCCCCTCAATGGCTAATGTCGGACATGGCCAATCAGTTTTATAATGCCTGGATTGGGGTGATGGGTGGACATCCATCACGACTTTTATGTACGTGGCATGTTGATAGAGCATGGCAGACTGAATTAAGATCGAAGGTGAAGGATCCTATCGTTGCTGCTGAAATATACAAAATGCTGAGAATTGTTTTGCAGCAAACAGAGGTGCATCTGTTTCAAGACTACCTTGCCCAACTTAATAAAATGCTTCCAAATTTGAGTATGGAGTTCCATAAATATTTCCAGCAAGAATGGGTCAATAAGGCAGAATTATGGGCTTATTGCTATAGAAAAGGCCTTGGTATAAATACAAATATGTCAGTAGAAGCTTTTCACAGAGTTTTCAAGTATGGGTATTTAAAAGGGAAAGGAAATAAAAGAGTTGATAACTGCTTACATGGCCTCCTAAAGTACATTAGAGACAAAAGCATTGACAGAATAACAAAACTTACCAAAGGCCAAGCAACTAACAAGTTGAAATTAATTCAAGACAGACATGCAGCTAGTAAAACTCTAACTGTTGACCTTGTTCAAGAAGACTCTACAAGTAATTCAAGGTGGTTTGTTTCAAGTTGTAATGCCAATAAGATAATTTACACCGTACTCAAACAGGCAGATAAATGTTTGAACAATGCCTGCCAGTTAAAATGCTCAGAATGCAATATTTGCATTCATGAGTACATATGCAATTGTCCAGATGCCCTAATTCATAACACTGTTTGCAAACACATTCACTTATTGCAACGATACTTGGCAAAAAATAGTCTAGATGCTGCTGACATATTTAACATAGAGGAAATTATGCAGGAAAGTGACTACAAAAGCTGTGAGGTTAAACTTGTTGCATCTGAACTAAACAAAGATGTAAAATCTCCAAGCGATGTAACTTCAATACGGAACAAATTACAAGAGAAACTCCGTCTTTTTGCCAAAGAACTTGACAATTGTGCAGACAAAGATTCACTTGCCCACATCAGCAGTAAAATCAACGCCTCCTACTGTCTTTACAAGTCATTGCAAAAGCATGGGACATTATCACCAATTACACCTGTGACAAACTCTCCATCGAACAAGAAGGTTGACCAGCAAAATCGATTCAGGTCCACCAAGAAAAAAAGAACTAGAACAACCAATGTTAGATTTGCCAAACCTACTCAGGAAGATATTGAGTCTTTGTTTACTGACAGTTCGAATGGTATGTTGTATATAAGTAGCTGTACAGTGGTACAGTCAAGAGTGGGGTGGCCATTAGCCAAATGTAGAAATCTAATATTGTATTAAAATGATGTCATTTTTTAGTAAAAGAACAGCTTGATGCATTTGGGGTACCAGAAAAAATTATAAAAAGGGCTTTAAAGAAAAATGGTGTCATAAATACAAGTGAAGTAAATTTAGATGAAGATCACCCACCACCAGAAGCACTTGGATTTGCCCTTAGCAATATCAAGCCATACTTCACAGGTGAAGCATGGAAACGAGTCATTGTGGCAAGTATGTACAGTAGTCTGTCATTAGTAATTAGTACATTACCCAAGTACATGTAGGTTAAGGAAGATACAATATTGTTGAAATTATTTGTTACATCAAGACAATTATATTTTTAGTGAAAGCATTGAAAGATGAATGGAGGTGCAACACGTGCAATTATGCCAGAGTTGGGAACATGATTATGTGTGATGCATGCTGTGTCTGGCACCACTGGTATGAAACTTTACTTTAATTGGTTAATTAGGTCAAATATTAATTCACTGAAAAAATTGTTTTAATTATATGAAATGATTTAATGCTATAAATCTTTTTCATACACTTGTTAGGCAATGTGTCAAGATAGAAGATGAGGATGAGGAATGGTTTTGTCAGGAATGTGAAAATTTAAATAACATGAAACAGGTGTGTAGTATTTTATTTTGTTTCATGTAATAATAAAATGTTGTCACCCTCTTAAAAACAATTAAGATAATTTAATTCTTGCTAACATTACTGGGTTTTTTTTATTTCAGACTACCTGATGCATTTGGGAACAATTATTATATTTATTTATTACAATTCTGGTCTTCTAGCTGACCCAGCAGGTCATTTGATGAGGAATATTATTATATACCTTCTATACAAATAATCATAAAAATTACATTCTGTTACCTGGCTATATAATTTTCTTGTTATAAATTTAAAGTCTTTGCATCATTTAAATTAAATAAAAGTATTTATTCCTTATTGCTTGAAGGGGTTGTCATTCTTACTTTCTCCACACGATGTCAGTTTTGGTAAGCTTGAGTTGTTTCCACTTTTTGCCGACTCGGTTTTTGAATTTTTCTTGGGTGTGCTAGAAATCTTAAGGGGGGTTGCACTCCCCAGAAAATCCCCTTAGGCCCTGACTGAAGACTAGAGATTGTATTACTTGAAGATACGTAACATAACAAAGTCAAATCTCAATTCCAGAAATATTTTTAAAATTCAAAAAGGCAGCAACTCCAACGTAGAATGGTCCATGTTTAATAGACACTAAGTAGATAAACTTGTGGCAACAAACAAATTAGCAAAAAAGAATAAAAAAATAAAAATATTTGTTACAATATTAATATACATTATACAAAATTTGTTCTGATATAATGGAAACATGGCACGGTATTAAATTCGAGTTCAATTACAAGTCAGTTATTTTTCCAATTTTGATAGTAATAAATATTAAGAATGCCTGACCATTTGATTTAGCAACTTAAATTTTAAACTTAGCGACAACATTCAACCAAACCACACTGTTCAAAAATTTTCGGCATACTTCATATAGTATTTTTATTTTTTTCGACCGGAAACCGGAAGCGCTGGCGATTTTGACGGAAATCTTTAAACTCGTTACCAGGCTCTTGTGCGATTAAATTCAATATGGCGGCCAATGTGCAATTCCTAGATCTAACGGCAGGTACGTAGCAAACCGGAGGCCATCTTGAATATCCCATGATGCATTCGGCGACATAGAATCACAGAATAGGAGACTACAGAAGGGCAACTCAAGTCGCGTACGCTTTGAAGTTAACTTCACTGGTTCGTATCCCCATGCACACGCATGTCGCATTACGCATGTTTATTATGCAGGTTCTGCCAGTCAATTGCATTTTCTGGCCAATAAAAATGCTGGACTGGCTATTATCTCAGCCAGTCTATCGCATAAAAATAGCGGGACATGTTGCACTGCTGAGTGGTCCTACTGATTATTCTTTATACTGTGATATGATCACACAGAAGGGCCACTCGAGTCGGAGCCTTTGAAGTTTGTAATCCCGCGCATGCTGCATTACCCATACGCACGTTCATTATGCAGGTTCTCGCCCAGGGACGTAGCCAGAACTTTCAAAGGGGGGGGGGGGGGGGGGAGCCCTGCAGATACTAATAATTATGATAGGTTTGACGCGCCTATCGCGTTAAATACTAGGGAGGTTAAGCAAAGAGACATGACGTCAATGCGACGTAAAATGCCGTGATTGCCCATCTCCAGATTTGCTCACGGCATTTCCACATCGTTTTTACCTCGCTTTGGCGTTGTCAAAGGCCTTGTGTCGTCTTTGCTAAACCTCTCTATTAACGAAAGCGGGGGGGGGGGGGGGGGGAGCCGCGGCTCCCTCGGCTCCCCCTGTTCTGGCCAATCAATTGCATTATTTTGGCCGGTAAATTGCATAAGAATAGGTGAACAATCACATGTTGCACTTGCTCCGCTAAGTAGTCCAACTGTTTAATCGATATTCTTGGTTTGCAATCAATCTCTCTGGTTGCAGCTGCTGCTGCTGTCAACAGCTGGATCCAACAATGGAACTAATGACATGTTATACCTCCAACATGGCCGCCGTGACGTTCAATGCACACCATCAATACTGTGATATCATCTTAAGCCCTGTACATGTGTATGACGTGCAACTAGCACTGGGAGTACAGGACGGCGTCAGAGTGTAATGAAATTTGTTCACTCATAACCAGGGGGCCACATCCCAACCCACACACTCCTTCTCCACACTCGGTACGCCCCAGTTGGTTGTCTCACATTTAATGTGAAATGAGGGTGGTAAAGTGTATTTTAATGTGTAATGCTTGATTTTGTGCCGTGAAACGTGATTTGTTCTACGCCCGTGAGGCGTTATTCTCAATAAAAATGCTCCGTGACACGAGAATATTAGATGTCAGTCTTGTGAACTGTGTCTTGATTGTTTAAATAAGAGTAAAAATATTTTCGGAGGCCTTTCAAAGGTCGATATCTAAAGGAGAATTTTACAGCTTAGAGAAATAAGGTCTACCTGAAGGAAGGTATTTAAGGAAGGTAAACCAACTGTAATGTAGAACGTGAAGACACGAGAATAGTGAATCTGCTTTTACCCGTGTGAAGCGTGACCACAATCCCCCCCCCCCCTGTTTCTGTTATGTGCTAACACACTGTAGGACAATTATTTACATATATAGAGAATTGTACTATGATTAAAAAGTCCGCCTTTCCCTTTTCAAGCTCCTTTCACTAGTGTATAACAATGACAACGTAGCATTCAGAATAGTGGCAATTGAAATACCAAGTGGAAAACGTAATCTGAATATGAATATTAATGCCCAGCAAGTAATTTTAAATGCATACATGTCAAACAATTCAAGATTATATTAAATTTAATTTGTTAACGTTTCGTCGCTACATCGCAACATCATCAGAGCTATATATAATGAATAAACATAAGTTGTATCTTTCTATACATGATAGCTTAAGTATTATATTAAAATATTACATTAAGTATTATTTTTTACCGTTTGTAATATAATGCTTAGTTATCATGTATGATGTTACGATGTAGCGACCAAACGTTAGCAAATTAAATTTAATATAAACTTGAATTGTTTGACATGTATATGCATTAAAAATTACTTGCTGGGCATTAATTTTCATATTCAAATGACAACGTATGGAAAGGAGCCACAAAGGTTTAATGGTGATAAGCCACATTTGTATCATATTAATATCATCAGTGCCGTAGCTAAAGGTTGATTTTTTTTTGGGGGGGGGGAGGAGGGGTGTATATTCAAATACCTGAATTCCGCCCGACGAGTTTCTTTTTCAATCAAATTGAAATTGATCAATTTTAAAAGAAACTCGTTGGCAGGACTTGAATATAAGAATATACCTCTCTCCCCCCCCCCCCCCCCCCCGAAATTAACGTTCCAGCTATACCCTGGATATCATTTGTGTAAATAGTAAATCACACACTTCAATACAGTAGTTAATTCATTTGCTAATACCACACATTCGATGCACTTCTGTGATAAGTGTCAACGATTGAGACAATATGTTCAAAATTGTGTTCAAAGTATTTTTGAATGTAAAGCAAAATCCTTTTTCGGCTATGTGTACTACAATTTGCGTTTTGTGAAAGTCTAAGCTATGTGTTCTAGAATTTATATCTTGCATACCATTTATCTAAATCACGTGTAAATTTTTATATTTGTACATGTAAATCTAAAATTTATAGAAATTTCTATCTTCATATTTTAATTGGCTAAAAAACCACCATCGGAAGCGATCATTGAACCAGTGACATTAGTAGCAAAGTCACTAAGCAAATAAACGATAGTGTGAGATATCTCTGTCGAATCTATAAAAAATACAAAAGATTCAATATATGGATCAGGAATAGCATTTATGATCTACCTTTTACAATCTATACATGCACATGTACACAAAAGACATGTGTACGTGCGTCTTCTTATGATAAAAATAATATTGAATGACATGATTCAAAAACATCATATTGTCGGCTTGATCAAAAATAAACTGTTGTCATAGCAGGAATATTTATAAAATCACATTACGAAAAACGAAAATTCTTGCAAAAGGCACTCCACGTGCGGTCCCTTCTGCCCCCAGGTGTTGTACTGTTGTCTCCTCCCTCTAGACGCCTCTGGAAACAAAGGCGATTTTTACATACGGCAAAAAAGTAATTTTTCGTCCTGGCATTATTCTATTTCTCAATATCCGTATATTTTTGGAAATTTCGGAAACCATTGACAACCCTTGACCGCTTTCGCAACTTGTTCGGATTAAGTGCTCAGGATATCTCGCGTGCAATGTGTTATATGGCGCGCTTCTGCTATTTATCACGGTCGCGTTTCATAACGGAAAATAAATTAAGAGGGCAAAATATTTAGAAAATATAAAAACTAAAAAATAAACGTGTTCGCGTTCTTCCTTTTTAAACTCTCTTTAATTGCCCTAAAGACTATACATAGTCTGGTCATAACTACAAACTGATACGTAATAAGAAAACTGCCATGGGCAGAAAGTTCAATGTTGACAAATTATTCCAGTGATTCATGTGGCTGAAGAGTTTATTAGTTGAACCCTTCGTCAAAGGAGTTAACAGTAAAAAAGGAAATTAGGTATATCAATGGATTGCCATCTTTAGCTTCAGTTCCTGGATTCGATTAAAAATTGCATACCTGCTAAATGCCCTCTTGGTGTTTGACGTATCACAGACTGTACGTTTTCAGATTCAAGATATTTTTTCATAATAGGTGTGGCGGTACCACCAGGAATTACACTATTCACTCGGATCTGAGATGAAAATGTAATGTATAATATAAAGAAACACTATGGTTACCTGCCAGGTTTTGCGATCAAATTAATAAAACTAGCTCGCCTAGTATTGTAAACTGGGCGTAGTTCAATCTCACCTTGTGTGGAGCAAGCTCAACAGCCAATGTCTTCGTAAGATTGTCTAACGCAGCTTTTGAAGTGCCTGTAAGAGTCAAAATACACCATATCTCTATGAATAAACGATAAAGAAATCATAGCCGTCAAGGTGAGTCTTTATACGTAGCTCGACTTTCTCGGCTTATATAACAACATCAATATTGAACGATCGCGTTGTATCATATCTAAAACGCTCGGCTGCGCTTCAAACGCTTTCAAATAGGATAAAACGCCCCTTCTCGTGTATTAAATAGTACATAAAGTTGTCATTTTGCACTCACTGTACGGAGCTCTGTGTCCGCACATACGATACGCAACCACAGATGAAATATTCACAATCGCTCCACCAGCACCTCGTTTTATTAGGTCACGAGCAACTATCTAAAAAAAAATCAAATTTATGCGAACTGCTTGGTGAAAAACCTAAACTGCTTGGTTAAAACCTATTCGTTATTTATTTCTAATAATAAGGTAATTATAAGCGTCGAGGATGCTTAGAATGCTCACAGCTTTCGATTGCCAGGGGTGCTATAGGGGATGGTTAAAGCTATTGCCTGCGTAAAAAAAGTGTGCCAACAACCATCAACAACTGTGCGAGAAGTCAGCTTTTGCTCACAGCCATGCACCTAAACAGTGAGATATGCGAAATCTTTCGAAAATGCTTTACCTGACTAAGACGAAGTGGAGCTGTTACATTTACCTTCACTGATCTGAAACATATTAATGACTGAGCTAAATTTAATCACATAAAATACTATGATCGTGATTCTATGCAAACCCTCAGTCAAGTCATGCACTTTTGAGGGAAATATCACAGAGAAACAACCCAAGATTAGCTAATGATTAGCTAAAGATGGCTTGGCATATTAAAGTTAGAATAAAAAAGCTAAAGAAAATTCATTTAAAATCACGTTAAAACATCTCGCATGTGATCAGCACTCGAGAATAATCCACATCGTATGAAGATAGTACTGATAGTGCCACAAACAGATCACAAATGCACGAAAAATGGAAAAGAATGTGTCAATGAAAGAAGACGTGCAAAAGAAAAGAGAATTCATTCCGGAAATTTAATTTGTCCTAGTCTGACAAAAACACTGCAATATGTTATTTACCACATTTAGTAATGGAAGAGTAGTCAGAGTACGTAAGTCTTTAAAGAGAATGACTTACAAATCTTATTTCAAGACAAGGTTAGACAACTTAGCTCAGCTCATGCAAAGACAATCACTAAACAAATAACCCCCAACAGCTCTTTGATGCCGAAACCCAGCAACAAACTCCGGGTCACAAAACATATAGTCCGGCAGATAAAGGAACAAAAAAGACTTATTGTCTCATGGGGCAATTCCAGTTTGGCTTATACTTGTACTTTTAGGCCTAACAAGTGCATTTCCTGATCTTGGACGCATTCAAATTTTTTATTTTTCACAACAAGATTTTATTCAATATTCCTATAAAACTCTAATACTGCCGTCAAAAAAGGTGATCTTACGGGTTAATTTGTACAGAAAGTTCATTAAAAAACTACATACAACACAATTAAACAGTAATGACTAATGTTGATTTTTCATGTTCTTGTTAAGACCCATTGAAAACGTATATTTATATTAGATTCCAGGGGCCGGTTGTTCAAAGCTGGGTTGGCACTAACCCTGCATGGCTTATAATTTGACCCACTGTTCAAGTTGCTGTATTTCTACACATCTGTTTACTTTAAAACGTCAGGACCTAAAACTACCATTGATGTACACAAGAATTCTGAATAAATATTTTCAAATTTATAAACAAACTGCAACAAAAATTTAATTTAAACTCTACCTTAACACAGGTTTAAACTAACCGGCATTTGAGCTGACATAAATTTTTTCAAAAAATGAGCATGAAATTGCATCCCTTTTTTACAACATAAGAGTTCTATAGGCATATTGAAGAAAAAAGTGTTGGCAGGACCACACAAGCAATTAGAGCATGACCAACATCCAGGAATGCACTTGATAGGTCTAAAGTTATACAAAAAGCCTAATTTGAATTGTCCCAAAATACTGTAACTTTTCTCCTTCTATCTGCCCGACTATACTGTTTCCCTGAGCACAGTAAGTAAGTATATTACTGATTGAACATACTTGTTAATTTCATCTTCTGTTACGTCTAAGACACTGTCGTTATGAAAGGTAAATGCAGCATTGTTCACCAACAAATCAATATGATTGCCAATTGATTCAATAGCTTTTATTGCTTCATCTAAGTTTAACAAATCTTCACATATCGTCTTGATATTGCCGGTTATCTAAATAGGACAGTAAATTCGTCGAATATTTCAAGAACGAAAATACTGAAATTCAATTATTTTTCATGAATGTTCATTTCAGGATTTAAGCTAACCAAACATATCGAGTTTTCGAATGATCCTAAATTAGTTGCCAAGTGAACAAAAAATCGAAACCAAGATTTCCCATTTTTCTGCAATATCGTTCCAGTTTCGGAAACGTGAAGTTTTATAAAGATTAAAATAGAAAACCCCAAAATTAAAAAAAAATATATTAACTAACAACTAGCAACGCTCAAAGACCATAACTTACCTCTGTTTTCAAGGAATCAAGATCACTTTGAGTTCTGGAAAGTGCAATGACATTTGCTCCACATTTTGCCAACAATAATGCTGTCGATCGACCAATTCCTGACAAAACAGATGAGCAATGTTACTTTTTTCGTATAAACATATCTTAATTACTGCCTCAAAAGCACAACTACAAGTTGTCTGGGTTTGGGGGGGGGGGGGCTTATACAAATGTTATACTTGCAAATATCGTTATATTGTAATAAAAAATTGTCTCTTAATCTCAAGTGAAAACCATATAATACATGTCGAAATTCAAACCGGTATCAGAAAATAATTCGTTATCAGGTATAATAGGAGACAAGATATTCAACAAAGAAATACAAGTCAAAATGCTGCCCCACGTAACAGTATTTCAGGTGTGTCGAGCTTATTATTGTCTGTTTGTATGCGGGGTCGGGATATGCATAGAAATCGGAGTTGATGTTTTTTAGCTGCTTTGGTCTAAATTCGTGCAACATTTTCACTATAGGCCTACCTTCATCTGTTTCGATGCATTGTGCGGTTACAATTATCGATTTAAATATCAATTTAAATATAAATGAGCTACAAAATTATTGCTGCAGTTATTCCACTTATTCATAACGTCTTTAGGACAATCATGTACAAGTTGTCAGGTACGTCCTGGCATAGCTAGGAAGCTGGATAAGCAAGGGAGGGGAGATTGCCCCCTTGACAACAAATTTAATTTACATTTTTTGTTAGATTGATGCAATTGTGACCATATCATATTACCTTTCACTACTTGTTTATTCTCCTTGCAAATTGTAATTATGCTTTGCAAGATCTATACTAACTGATTAGTAAGAAAATCATTCTTTCAAACTTAATCCACTTGGAGGAGACTTTCCAAACCGGTGCTACAAACATTGCAGAGATGGGGGCCTTGGGTTTGTAGCCTTCTTCCCCCACTTCCTGATACCACAGATTCAGTGGCGGATCTAGTGTAAGTCAAAATAAATTACCACAGCTCATTCTCTAGGATATATTTACATTCTAAAATACCTTCAAAGCAACTTCATTGGTTAGATTTTATTCTTTTAAGATTCATAACCTATGACAATGCTATAAACTTATTTTGAATTTGAAATTGAGCTTCTATAATTTATTTTGGCTTACCCTGGATCCAGGGTGCATTCTGTGTAAAGTTCACGCCGAAGATTCATGATTGTACGCCGACTTTTATTATAAATTACATTATGATTTTTGAAACCCCACGCCGAAGATCTTCGGCGTACGGGACTTCAAATGCACCCTGGCCCTGGATCCACCACTGCACAGCACTGCACAGATTAAGAAAGTACCAATTGTGGGTACCAAACACTTTACCATACATAATACTACCATCAATATACTAAATTATTTGAAATATTCAAAATGGTGCGGGAGAAAGCATAAAGATTCAAACATAAATATGAACATCAATCATCAACTCAGCATTTCCACAATGCAAAGAAGGAAATGCAAGGAACATCTTTGTAGAAGGCAATACTGGGGGGATATGATTTTTTTTCATAAGTCCTGCAAGCGTAAGCAATTAGCCATGATTCCTTGAGCCATATTTTACGTTCATCTGAGTGTTCTGCATTATTAATTTCTTTTGGAATCGATTGTTTCTGCTGCCCCTCATCATAAATATATAAATATTTGCCATTACCCCCCCCCCCCCTCCCAGGCTCCTCCGTGGCTGCGCTGCTTATTCCATCTACACCAAAATATCAAATAATTATATGTAGTGCGTTTGTATGTCATATAGAGGTGTGTCATACCAAACCTTTTCCAGCTCCCGTTACCAGTGCTGTTTTTCCAGTCAAGTTGATTTCCATCCTTGAGTTGTGAACAGCTTTGTTTGACTTCCGATGAAAATCAGATATCAAAGCGCTTCCATTTTGAAGGAAATTTCCTTTTTGAAGGAAATTTTAGTTGGTGGAAAGAAATTATAAGGAAATTTGAATTTGAAGGAAATTTGGTAGAATTTTCGGAAGTTCGAAAGAAATTTGAAGGAAGTTCACAAATTTGAAATTTCAAGAAATAAGAACAACTTTTTCTTTGTTAGTTTCAGTTTTTTGGTTTTGTCATATATATCTTTTAATTGAAATTACGTTACAGAAGCTGCAAAACATTTTTTTGTGTTTTCCAGTTCAATTTACTGCAATATGAGAGTTAATCATAAAAAAACGTAACCATGTATACTGTCGTGACGAGTTTGATGATTTAGAAACACTTTCGCGGTTGGCAAGTGAAACTGAAAGTGGCAGCACTGAGGTTACGTGCACACGGTATCGTTTCCTAGCGTTTTCATTCCGAATTATTTCAAAAAGCTCTTGACTTGTTTACATAATTTAATGAAAACCAGCATAAACCTCGTAAGGACAAAAACTAAAAACTTCATGCGATCAGAATTTTTATAGTTCATATCGTTTTCATTTTGACTGTTGTGAAAACGATTGGAAACGACCTCGTGTACACATAGTCTGAATGTCACTCATGTTGAACAACAATCCACGTCAGGCAGGTCAGCATCACCTGCAAAACCAAGAAAACGTAAGCGTCCACCACGCGAACAGATTTTTAAAGACAATTGGCTTCAAATCTCCGAGTTCAAGAACTGTCTTAGCAAGAGAACTGCACCAAGCGGAAAAACGAAACCCTTTTGTAAACTTTGCCCAAATTGGCTCACCTGTTCTATTACCGCTCTCAAACGACACGCTGCAAGCCAGAACCATCAAGCAAAGATAAAGATGTCCGTAACAACAGGTTCCATTCCTCACCTAATGCGTCAAGCAACAAACCATGATGCCACTACTTCAATGGAAGTAAAATTATGCGCGTTTCAGTATTACTCAGCATAACTTGCCTTTGTCAGTCTCGGAAGATATAGTCGAACTACTTAGATTTCTATTCCCCAATGACGCTGCGTTAAATAATTTAAAACTTGGAAAACAGAAGGCCACCAACATTTTTCGACAAGTACTTGGTTTCGAGTACCTCAAGGAAATGGCATCATTGTTGCGATTAGCAACAAAGCAACCTACGTGTTGACGAAGCAACGCCAACGGACAAAAGTGTCAAAAAGCAATTGGCCATCCTTGCTACGTTTTTTGATACTGAGAAGTTGAAGCATTAAAATTACCCAAAGCCGCAAAGGCGTAGAAGAAATTGCCATACTTAAAAGATACCATCAACCTCGACAAACTTGATATGAAGTGGAGACAACATGTGCTTGAGAGTTTAGCCGAAGGCCAACCCTGAACTTCACTGGGATGAACACTGGTTAAATATATTGACAAAACAAAACCAACAGGCGAAGCAAAATATCCAGTGTTAATGGAATTTGTTGGTATTCTGGCTTCTTTACCATTCTCAAATGCATTTGTGGAGAGAATTTTTAGCCAGCTCAAGCTGGTTAAAGCTGATCAGAGAAATTCTTTAAAATCGACGTCATTGGTCGCCTTACTTCAGGCTAAAATGAGAATGAAGAATGAGGAGCAGACTGCTGCCAGCTTGAGAGTTCATAAAGGAATGTTGGAACTATAGCAGCCAAGATGAAGTCATGCGCTACTGACGAAGGCTAAGAAAAGAATTATTGCGTGAACTGTCTTAATAATGACTACAAGCATACATGCTTAATGCTTTATTACTGCTTTATATTGTTGATAAATCAAAGTGACATGAGTGTTACACAGCATTACGGCACTCCAGCAAGATGTAAATTGACATTGACATTGTTCAGTTGTTTAACTACAATTACGCCTAGGTTGTTGAATTTGATCGCATTTGATACAATGCACTTGAAGCAAAAGATAATAAGATGTCGGACATTTTTAAAGGCAGCAGACTAGGCTGCAGTACAGTAATGCGTGTAACTCGTGCAGCCTTAACTAATTGCGAAGTTGATAATTTATGTTATTCATATTATTGAACTTTTGACTGTTGTGAAGCCATTAATCTTTAAAAAGATTTTTGTATATAAAGTATGAGCTAAATAAAGGGTTTTTTTAAAGTTTTGAATTTTTTTGCCAAGACATTTCACGATTGTGGATTGACGGTTATCACGGTAATAATTCCATGTTCTCAGCACGCGAAATTAAATCTCAATCCACGCGCTGAATATAATCAAATCTTTAAATCTTTAATCCATCAAAGTTAAAAAAACATGACAAATAAAACGTTCTTAGGGTTAGGATTAGAGTTGGGGTTTGGGTTAAGGCTTGGATTAAGATTTATACTCGCCATACTGAGAACATGGAATTATTACTGTTATCACGAAGTACTCAAAACTAGCAATTTGTGACTGAACTAGCTAATAAAACTCGCGAATTATCGTAAAAGGAATTTTAAGGGAAATTTGAAAATATTTAAAGGAAATCCCGTCCAAAACTAGGACAAAAAAGGAAATTCCAGTTTTTAAAAATGAAAGCACGGGATATCAGATTTAGAATTACTAAATCCAGTCTCAAAAATGACCACAACGCGCCAAATATTTACCAAATTAGAGTGGATATACTGCTATGATCTACTCTCTACTCCCCACACTGTGTCCTACTTTCAGAAACCATTCAAAGGTTGATGGCCATATGCATAAGTGAGCCCATATGTATCTGGGTTGGTGTAGCCTGCGCTGCAGATGGTGTTCGGGCATCTCAGCTCAATGTCAGAGCTGGTCGGAATGCAGTCGGAGTTCGGAAATTAAAAAAGGGGCGTGCAATGATGCTGTCTGATTTTCCAGGCAGCCCAAAGACTGGTTGCCGAGTAAAGGCCTTGGTCTAGGCTGGTGGTTGGTTACTTGCACGGACAGCGTGTGAGCTATAGGTCTGTTTACAAAATACCACAGAGTTACCAAACACCGTCTGCTGCGCAGGCTAGGGTTGATGGTAGTGGTACGAAAGGTTAATAACGCTTTCCGGCAGATTTCTCAAACTTTCTAAACATGTTGGTAACTGGTAAATCCCACTAAAGTTCAAGTCACTTTCTGCAGTTGCTAAAAGTAGTTATTTGTACACGTAATAATTTTATGCAATGTTAACCACGATAAATCGCTTCCCATAACATCTTGATTGTATTGTCTATAAACGCGTGTGTAAACGTGCCTAAACGTACCCGTGGTGTTCGAATATTGCAAAAGCGATAAAAATCCAACTGGAATTATTTACATATGCTATGCTCTGTGCATATTTCGTGGATATCCGTGTCAATGATATTAACGTCGTGAATAACGCCCTAAATGAGTTGACTTCCTGTTTATTCTCACCTGCTTTTTCCCCCAAAACAATTCGAGACGTCGTGCATGTCTTCCTGGGCCGCCATTTCTTCAGTAAATATATATGCTGATAAATTAAATGCGTTAGGAATATTATGTAATACGCGAGGTAGTTATACACCAAACAGTAAAACAAATAAAGACAGACCTATATCAAGGTATATTAGAAAAAAGAAAAGACCCAGGAACCGCTCCCGTTGCCTTAATGGTTCCTGATATACAATCATCTGCTAATTATAGATTGTATATGGGAAGTTTTAATTATGGATTTCTTCCAAGAACTACTGGCAAGAAAAATGTAAAAAACGTTTTTCTAACAGTCCAAAATGTTCATGGTTAACATAAAGAAAAACAGTTATATCAAAAAAATATTTCCTAATGTGATGAATGTCTTCAGTTCACCAACATTCCGCCATCGGTGACAATTTTAGTGCCAGTTATATTACTAGCCCTGTCGCTCAGTAAGTACACAATAGAATCTGCAATTTCATCAGCACCTTTAAAAAAACAATCACAGTTTGAGTTTTTTCTAATTTAGGCAGCCTTTGCCAAGATGTCAATTAAAATATTAGACCATGAATTATAAGCACTGATCTCGGAAACATGTAATCAGAGCAGCAAACGATGGAATAGAATGGAGAAAAGTTGTAAGATCTATCAAACAGTATTAGTGAGCAGTAACTTACAGTTTAATAGCGACACTACTAACTATAGCACATATAAATATATTAATTCCTTTGAATTTACTTCAGGTTTCGTTTAGTACATCACTGCATTGGAAAGAAATGAAAGCCGGAAAATCAGCATACATGACTGCATGTCATTGCATTATTGGCAGGTGTCTTGTGAAAGTCTTGCGCATAATGCTACGTAGTCGTAAGGGCCAGGGAACTCCCCCTCCCCCCCCTCATATTTTTGCGCGCTTCTTAAATTAGATATTATTGTTTATACCCAATTCTCATTTTAAGATCACTCACATGCCTAGCTACTATTATATTAGCTTGCAGCAGCGTAACGGATTTACAAGTATAGACATAAGTGAATAACTCGTATTCATCATTTGCATGCCATGGTTACTTTTCTTCTAATGTGCTCTTCCGCAAACCAGAACAATGGTATCCAACCATGTGAATAATCCAAAGTTGGGAATTGGGTAGCCTCGGGCACGGAATAAACATTTTTAGTCGAATTTGTGTATTCATGAGTGCGCGCGCAAAAAGCGTGCAGCTTGTATGATATGTTATAAATACTGAAGAAGTAAAAATTAGCAATGTTGCCAAGAACTTACTAGCTCTTTGACCCCGTGGATATCTCTGGAGAACCATTTTCACAATTTCTGGTGGATACTGACTACCGTGTGGTGTATCAACTAAACCTGGTAACACACTGTTCACCCTGATCTGCAAGCAATGCATGCAAAATCGTTTCAATCGTTTATAATCGGTTTTCATTACACTGTTTTCAACGATATACCATGCATGTCGCAAATCAATATTGAAGGATGCTTAGCATAAATTTATTGTGTATCTAGAAATGATTGACGCAATATTTGAGTAACAGCTCAGGAATTCATCCCATGGGATAGCTGTTTCTAACAGCATGCTCGTAGCTATGTCCACCTTATCGAACATATTATGTTCACACCATGATTGTGTCGCAGTGTCTTTTTCTACTTCGAGTAGTTACTACGAGTTTGATAGTGCATAGTTCATTTCACAATTTAACAATTTACCGCCATCGTACATTAGTAAGAATTAAATTAGTGGCTTGATATAGAGCTCCGTCAAAAAATGCATACTCTAGCATATGGCAGTCTAGTAGTATAGTCGCGAGAAAAATGCCGTGTGGCTAAGGACATTGGCCCTCGCCACTATAAGAGTGCATGCCCCATGCGAGTGTCGAGACCCTACGCGGCTATAAGAACGCTCGATATCTCATGGAATATCGTTCTTAGCAAACAGAAGTTAAATAGTTTTAGAGACTGGAGCAGAAGAACAACCCTCTTTAGTGGCGAGTGAATAAAAAATTATTTCTTCATCACTAGAAATTTTTGAGCCGGTGGCGATGAAATAATGAAGTGGAAAGCGACTATTAGGTAAGACGCCTCCTTCAGAAAATTTTTATCATCATAAAGCACACCATCCACTTAATAATTTCTCTATGGGGATTCAGTCAGGCTATACCTGTATTTCCAAATTATTTTATTTATCAAGTTAGATATTTTGTGTGCGCACACGTAACTATATGAAAAGTTATAAATGATACTTGATGCAAGCCATGCAACTGATAAAAACACAATCTAGCAAGCAAATTAACGCAGAATGTAACACACACCTTACCTTGTGTTTAGCAAATTCCACTGCCATTGCCATTGTAGCGTTTTCCATCGCAGCCTTTGTCATGCCTATAAATAAAGAGACAAAAATGTAAACGTAAATGCCAGCAGTAGCACCAAGATTGCGAGAGGGAAATGGAAGGACGAATCTTTTTCCAAGAAGGGATATCATATACTTCCAAAACCAGAAATCAAGTACTCACTATAAGGTATTTGGCCCGCGGATGCAATTTGTGTCAAAACTGTTGAAACATTCACGATAGCGCCACCCGTTCCTCGTTTGATTAAATCACGAGCAACCAACTAAATAGTAAATGTAACAATAGTAACAGTGAATATATAGTATAGTTAATTGACGAAACATAAATAAAGATTGACGAAACATAAATAAAACCGAATTGGGTGGATATTATTGGGCAGGTTAACCAAGTGAGAAAAATAGCTATTTTGCTGTATTTTGCTAAATTTTCAATTTTGATAAATTTTCTCTAACCAAGAACAAGAACAGCAGGAAAAGATGACACACCTATTCCTCTGAATAGAAGAAATTAATAAATTCGATAACTTTTAGTGTTACATAATATAGTCACATACAAATTTCTACCAATGGAATTGTATAAAGTTGCTGATACGTAATTTATCTCAAGGCCGAACTAATCTGAGCGTAGCCACAGGGGAGGCCCGTGGGTCATGGCCAGTTTGAGAAAACTGCTAATTTAATGATACTGAAACTAATACTGAAATAGATCTCCCCCGGTTTTCTTGCACGCCCTCTCTGAGAGGAAATCCTGGCTACGCCACTGCCAAATCTGGCTTTGAAAGTACACACGAGCGACAGATTGACACTCCCTTGTTGTGCTCTGGCTTGTTATAGGTACAATTTTCCCGGAGACATACAAAATTTGTACATATCACGCAATTAGCAGTTACACTAAATAGCAAATCAGATCGCCTATAGTGACCAATCCCCGAGTCAACTTTCCACTAGTGAGTGGTTAAGGGAAATGCTCTGGGCAGTAGGAACGAGAATAGACGTTCCATATAAATATAAATTGTGCGCCACGTGGATGTTTTGGAATGAATTGAATATAACCAGAATATATGAAAGAATGGCAAACATATATAACACCAACAACATCAAGGCATCAACTTATATAGGTTCGACATTGTCGTCTTACCTGACATAGACGAATAGGTGCTTTGACGTTGATAATCATGGACCTTTAAAATACATAGCAACATGCCTATGGACTATATTATGTACATAATATATAATAATATATATAAGAAATTGTTTTGAATTCAAAAACTCAATGCTCGACCAGATGTAAAAACCAGCCATAAAAGTATTACACTGCTACACGACCTTGATAATCATGAAGATTACCAGTTTCAGGCTGGAGGCTTGTTTGGCTTTGATATTTAGGTTGTATGAATAAACCATAAATATGCATATGCCCATATTAAAATATTTTAAATATATTACACATATTATCGCAAAGCTTTCGATGGGTAAGCTCGGATTTTCATCAGGCTAATAATAAACTTACCTGGTGTTTCCACAAAATTATATTTTAATTTGATATTCACCATGCAAACATACAAGGAATCAGTTATGACCATATTCTGATTTAAATGTTTACACTTGAATAAAATGTATTCTAGAGAAGCGTACACTTATACTTTCTTTACAAGCAAGGTGTGGTAATTAAAAGTCTGTTTGAATACATGTTTGTAAAATACATTACTTTTGTGAGTAAATTGGCTTAGTCTGCGAATGATCATTGCAAGAGCAAATCGATGTTTCATTAAATACTGTATGTATTGGAGCTCGCAGAATATTCGAAAAAAGATTATACTGGGCTTGACCTACAAGGCTGAAAGAGTTATGTTAATTAATGGTTCGTTTGGATATGGATTTGAAATGAGAAAGTTTTTTTAGAAAACCTTCGTCTATGCAGTTGGTAAAGAGCTTTTGAGGAGGTTCTATATGCAGTGTCCATGCAATATTCCGTAACATAACATACCGATCAATATCTTCGTCATTCACATCAATCGTCCCCTTTAAGACAACCAATCCTGCATTGTTCACCAGGAAATCTATATGTTCCCCGGTTGCCTCTATAGCTTTTACTGCTTCATCCAGTTTCATCAAGTCTGCTACAACTGGTGTAAACTTTGTATCTACCTAAAACATATGCAGTTTGTTTTCGCACTATAATGACGGAAATAACGACTGTACTCAATCCATTTATTGCCGTTAAATTTTGCTATACACTTTGTTATACTCTATACAGATCAATGATTGACATGACTGCGAACAATCACTTCATGCGTGAACCAGCTGGTTTATTCATTTACTCATCATGTGATTTTTAACATCCTTTGATTACTATGTATTCAGGTATGATGTTTGTGGTGTCACTACAAGCTGAAAAATATACCCAGCCGGAATGGGCCAATCGATCATGGTTACCTAAAGATTAATTGATAGAGAAGAAACTAGAGTTGAGTTCGGAATTATGGTTGATTTCCACCGTGACCAGGTTCATCTTCAGTCAACTTGCCTGGTGTGGATGTACAAACACAAACTACTCATCTACACATCAGGTTTATTCATATATCAATGGGTCAGCTCTAAGCATTTTCAGTCCTGGCCGCTGCAGTGAGGCATATCAGTATCATTGTTGCGCATAATCATTGTTGATTGGTCAATTGAAATTCAAGCTAACTAATGAAAATCAGTCTTCACCGTAGGTGCTACATCTCCCCAAAGGTAGGCTTCACACATTCACGATTTTGTTAAAATGGATAGTTGAAAATCATTTTCGTTTCAAACTGCAACCCTTCATTGCCACAACCTCGTGTTCATGATGTTGTGTTACTTCCGCCCTCAGCCACTCTGGAAGTCCTCAATTACTTTGATACGACAACAAATCTGAAACAAACCTCGGTTTTCAAAGAATCTAGATCACTTTCTGTTCGTGAAAGTGCGACGATATTCGCTCCGCATTTCGCCAACAGTCTCACTGTTGCTCGTCCAATACCTTAAAGGCATGAATTTACATGTAAATATTAAAAGTCCTGAGTAAAATGGGAGCTGTGAATTGCCTATTTGCTGTGAAAGTTGGGATTCCAGGCACTGGGATTTATTGGTAAAAAAATAGAAAATGGGGAAAGGCCGGGAAAGGAATAACATTTGAGCAAGACAGCTACTAGAACTATGGGATTTGTGCACTTGTACGATGGGATTTAGTCATTTAGGAAATGGAATAGGACCCCCACCCCTGCTTTCAAGCCCTGAATATACATTCCACAAGCAGTTTTATTTTTTGGCAATAAATTTCAGGAAATCACATTCACATACATCCTGCAATGCTAGTAGCTACGTGACAATTATAACTCTGTCTGTCATTTCCGGATTTTGAAGACTAACAAACCTGATAACGCGTAATTAAATATGCGGTACGGTAATTGGTAATACAGCGCCTAAGTACGAGGCAGCTAACAAATGAAGAATTTAGGCGATTCCAGTCACAATCACTGATCTGAAACAATGAATGGATAAAGCTTCTGGCATAAATGAAGCCAATGGCGGCAAAATATTGGACTATCCACAAGTCTACATTCGTACTATTGCATAGTACCAGAGAGGTTTTTACAGTTTTTGGTTATCGGTGGGAATGGATAAACAATGTGTGAATAAAAATTTTTCACAAATGATCTCTGCTCCTTCGTCGTGATTTGACTTGCATGAATTTTGATCGACTTTGGTATATCATCTCATTATAGATATTCTGACTTCGAAATGGACCTTTAACCTTTTAGACGAAATTTTAAAAAAAATCGAAACAGGCAAAAATATTACCACATCTTGAAAGAGCATCCTATAACTTAGTAAAATTGCAAAGTTTGCCGGTCGTGAAATGTTCTAAAATATGGAAAATATAGCCTTGCGAATTTGGCAAATTTTGTATACATTTGTATTACGAGTGGAAAATAATACCCTGTTGATTTGGCCATGGTATTCATTTCTCACGGATACTACAAAACTACAGGAAATTTGCCAACTTCGCAAGACTATATTTTCTCTAGTTTACAACATTTTACAACCAAACTTTGCAATTTTACTACGTTTAGGATGCTCTTTCTAGCTGTGGTAATATTTTTTTCCAATTTCGATTTTTTTAAATTTCGTCTAAAAGGTTAAATTAAGGTCCATCGGGTCACTGAATTCAAAAGGATCCTTTATTAGGATCATGAATGTAAATATATCAGCACACAATCCTTCGCCTCAGTAAAAACTAAAACCACACTATGCGTAGTTTAATGAACAAAAGCAATATTTAAGAGCTAACGCGATCTACTTTTATTTCATCTATAATAAGTTCTGTACATCCGCACATGAAACTGCAGTATATATCTCACAATAATATCCTTATCATATGTCCATAAATCGTAACTTCATTAAAATTAAAACTGATTTGTTCAACAGACCCAAGCCCAACCTAAACAGCTAGTAAGCTATATTTGTGTCATACTTGTAATTTCGAATAGCTATTAAATGCGATCTTTCATCTTGATTTATGGCCACGATATATGATTATGATTAACACGTAGCAATCAAGTATAGTGAATGGTTGAAATATTGAATAGTCGACACATATTAAGCATACTCCATGACATATGAATTGTCATTATACGGCACAACTATCAAACGATAATAATGATGTCCACTAGTAACTAGTTGTTTACCTTTTCCAGCTCCTGTAACTAACGCCGTTTTTCCTGAAAAGTCAATCTCCATCTCGGAAAGAACAATTTCAGTCAATTTGCACTGCAAAATTTGATACTTCTATTCAAAACTCCCACAGTATGAGGCCGTTAAACAACAGTTACTTGTATCGCGCCGTTGACTTATAATGCATGTGCATATATTACTTCTAAGTTCTAAATTCTAATCAAAATTACAAGTGACATCAGAGTGACATTGCGCTTTATTAAATTTAACAAAAGCAGCATTGCCATTGAGGTTATATTGTCGGGAATCCCTGCCTCGCCTCCCCAAACACAAAAGTTGATAAAAATCCCAGAATCAAAGTAAAATCTCTGCCAAAAATATCAGTATATGTATTCTACCCTCGAGTACATGCAAAAATGAAAATGTAAACGTAACGTCATGTTTCAGGACTTCAAACACGGACAAATTGGGAAGAAGGGCAGCCTCTCGCATCCCCGTAACTACGTTGCCTGGAATGCCTGGTGAGACAAGAGGTGAACTCAGCCATGCATCAGCTGTTTGCCTTACAAGTGATATATCACTTGTATATATCACTTACAAGTGATATATGATACTCACACTACCGATATGATACTCACATTGCCTTACAAGTGATATATCACTTGCATATATCACTTACAAGTGATATATGATACTCACACTACCGATATACGTGACGCTTGGCCGCTCGAGTATGGCGGATTAGTTAAAAAATTAAAGACTGCAAGAAACAACTGCAGCAACTCATGATTTTTAAAACAGTAACGATAACATTTTGTATACTATAACAATAACCAGCATGCATGCTCAGTAAAACAATACTAGTCCACTAGCCTAGAAAAATAACCTAATTAATCATTATCCCCTAAAAATCGTAAATCAGTAGTCCTAAGGAGGCAACAGAATTAAATTGCTAAATAATTTTGTATTATTCGTTTATTATTAATCGATGAAACGTTAGTTTAATGTCAGCCAAATCAATCATCTCAGCAAATTGACGACTTAAGTCCCCGACTTTCGCGTTACACTGTTACTTTACAAAAAATCGCTGTAATGGTGTGAGCTCTGCTTCTGTCGTCTGCTTCATTTTTCTGGTTTGACTATTTTCAGCAGACTTGTGGTGTTCCAGCCACTGTGGACAGCTGAATGTGCCTCTCAAAATTGTACCGGCGGACCATTGATGCTTATGAACATGGTCTGGGGAAAGGCACTAGATAGGATCGAGTAAAACCACGGCGAGCCCGCAATAGGTTAATATTTCATACATTTGACAGCGGTGCTTACAAGCACGGTTACATAAGCACTATAAATTTAGTTCTTAACGCTCTACTTTCGATTGGCCGCATTAGCACAGTTGTGTAGGTCCCGCGCTACTGACCTGTTTGTTCCGGGTTCGAGCCCAGCTACGCGCTTATGTTTTATACTTTTTTTTCTTAATTTTTTGAATACTTTTTTTTCTTATATTCTTATATTTTTTTCTTATTAAAACTATTCTCACTCACTATTCTCACTCACTGGGACTGTATCTACTTCACCAAATTTAGCTAAAGCGCGAGCCCGAAGGGCGAGTAAGGACTCGGCCCGCCGTGGTTTTACTCGATCCTATCTAGTGCCTTCCTGGTCTGGGCTATTTCAGATCCGCTAGAGCACCTAGTTACCAGGACTTGTCCGTGAATTTTCTTAAGTGATAAAATAACCCCTACCCAAATTCTAACCCTAACCCAAATCCTAACTCTAACCTTAAAGGCCAACCCTAACCCTAGAAGTCGAGAAAATATTAATAAAAAAATAATAAAGAAAAAGTCAACGCGGGATTCAAACCCGCAACATAAAGCTTGAATCAACACTCACATATCTTCGTTCCTGCGCTATTAGAGCAATCGCTGGACCATTCAAAAACAAAACATTTTATATTTGCGCTAACTAAATTAATGCACATAAGAGGTGCTAGGTGCTCTGACGGATCTGAAAAAGCCCTAACTTATGAACATCAAGAAGGATAAATGAGAAAAAGACATGCTGGAGCGCGACTTTGTGCATACTAAGTTCATTTGTGAAAATCCCCTTTCTGCATCTGGCTACTAACTGCAATCGTGTGCAAAATAGTTGAGAAAAAGCACGTATTTTCAAGCTAATCTTATTAAATTAGGCAAATCGTTGCAAAATTTCTGCTTCAACACATTCTGCCCTCCCTCCCACCTCCGCTCAATGTTGTTTTCATGAAAAGCCAACGAGCAACATTGTTTGGGGGGGGAAGAGAAAGGGGGGTACGCCGGTAATCGTAGAGCAAATATTTTTGAAATATAGGCAATTTCTAACTCTTGTCTCAACTCATTTTGCACGTGATTGTGGTACAATTTAAATAAGACCTCCACGGGAAACAGTCTGATTTCAGGAAGCAATGTGCTCCGGGGCTTGATGGAAAGGATTTCATAATCAAATTATTTATAATTTATTAGTTATGCATACTATCGTTAATATTTAGAACGAGCTTGTTTCCAAGCAGTTTCTTATTCAAATGATGCCCAAGTATCCTCTAACTTCATCATCCAGCCTAAAAGTTCCCATTCTTATATTGTACGAAACGCCAGCCATCTGAATTAGTAAAAGTTATTTTGCATTCATCACAGTCAGACGAAAAGTAAGGGAACACCCTTCTGTGCCGCGTTACATCGAGTGTCTGAACACGCCAGCTCCACGAAGGATTTATTTGTAATTCTTTTTCCTCTGTATCAAGAGTAAAGGTAATTGTTGCTTCAGAGCTGTTCTTCACGAATCCTGAGAAAGTTGAAGTTTCGGAGTTGATACAGTCAATTACACCTGCTTCAAAATCAACTCGCTCAATGATAAAACAATCTGAATGATCTATTTCTATCTTCCAGGTATGTGTTCCAGATTCCAAAATACGGTCACCAATATGACAACGTTCTGGTAACATATGATTGTTCTTCACCGTCTTAGTAAGACAACAATTATGAACGCGAGAACCATTAATGTATGCGACAAATGTTAATTCTCCCGTGTGAATAGGATGAAAGCGTACAATACGTGAACCATCATCATTGTCAACAACAACAACAGCTTTAACTCCAACACCTTCAAAACTTGGGCTGATTGTAGCTTTATTTGCACGGTTCGTATGCTGTGTGGCTCTTTTGACTTTAGGTTGGATAATTATTTCACACTGCTTCTCCACAACAAGAAATTCACTTGTTGAACAGAAACTAGCAACGTACATATCGGTGGTTTCATCGCGGTCTTCAACAAAATCAAATTTAGCCATTCGATCACAAAGATTCACATGCTCTGTCAATTCATTAGCGACTTCCTGTTCACGGAACAGGCGAAATTCACTTCTTGACCTCTTATTTTTCAGACCTTCTAAACATTGCGCCATGTATTTTGTCAAGTTCAAAATTTGTACGTCGTTTCCATTTTTAAATGCTTGTTCGGTAAACTCGATGCTGCTATTACAACTTCCCAAATCTAGTTCCAATTTCTCTTGTTCTAAATGAAGCTGCTTGAGTTTAGCGTTTTTAACTTCTGCGGCTTCCTCCAAAAAACCGTTCTTTCTATTGCCTGCGATGGATTCCAACTCCTCAAAATATTGATTTATTCTTTCAATTATAGACTCGTTGCTATCTTGCACGACTTCTTCCATCTTTTTTAGGTGCTCCAAACATTCGGTCATCTCACTTCTATTCTGTTTAACTTCCTCAACTAAAAGTAATAGCTCGTCTTTCTTTTCTTTAGATACATCTCTAGCAAACACATAGTCATGTTGGCGGTGCTCCACGATAGTACAATCTCTACAAATTGTTTCCTCGCATGTCTTACAATAAAGCTTAATAATTTCACCGTCATGTTTCTCACAACAAACAGTTTCCGCAATAACAGGTGCCTCACTTTTTCTTAATTCATCCAACGTATTCAAGGTGTGAGTTTTGGTGTCTCGTGATCTTCTGTGCGATTCTGTACAAAACTGACAAAGATATCTCGAGCATTGTTGGCAACGTGTCTCCGGGTATTCGCCACTATCACAATTTTCACAGGCAATCTTCTCGGAATCAGATTCGGAAACTAACAGCAAAGTGGCCAGAAGATTTTTTGCAAAAAAGTTGGAAGGCAGGAATGATACATCTGGAGGAGCGGGAACCTGTAAAAGCAATTTGTATGGAAAATAAATTTTGGAGATCAATAGAAACTAAGATATAAAAAATTAACTTCCCATTAAAACTTTCAATGATACTACTTTAATTAAATCAATAATCAATGAATTAGGAACAGTCTTTATTCAGGATAGCCTATATCACTAATGAATCAAACTATGCCGTTCGGATTTGTCTCTAGTGAAGACTGAGAAACGTTTGCTACATGGTAGTCGAGTATGTCCAATTGGGTCGTGTCTGGATCGGGAAACTTGACGAGATAAGTCTCATTAATACAATTTGTATTTCTTCGAATCATTAGACGGCTCTTGAAGTTCATATGACAAATTTCCCTATTTAAAATATAATAAAATTTAAAATATTGTTTACATCTTTGCCACCCAACTCCTATCTTCAGATTATTATTAACATGGTTGGATGCTTTGCGGAAGAGTACATTAGGACAAACGTAATCAGACAAACGAATGACGAATACGAGTTTTTCACTCATGCCCATACTTCTAAGTGCGTATAGTTACTTTTGTTCTCCGTCACGCTGCTGCAAGCCAATATTGTCGTGTTTGCCCGCGTGAGGGTAATGACACCACCTGAGCGATATAAAATAATGTAGAGTTTTGTTATTGTTATAAAAAGTTGAGACCACGTTACCACAGATTACTATTGTACCAGATGTCTATCTTCACCAAATATCTGTTAAGTTTTTGACATGCTTACGCGAGTTCCGCCATGTTCTTAGTAAGCGCAATCCACGCCATACAACGTAAGCAACAGTCTAACACCAATGTATGTCTGACACAGGCCTGGCCTGAACGCGAGTCTGATGCACTGATGCAAGTGTCCGCCATGCTATTAGTAAGCGCAACATACGTGATATTTATCATTTATATACCCGGAGCGAGGGGGATTCAGTGAAATATTTCCTGAAGTGATGATATTTCCCGAGGGCTTTAGCCCGAGGGAAATATCATCACTGAAGGAAATATTTCACTGAATCCCCGAGCGGAGGGTCTATAAATGATATATTATACCGAAAATCAAAAACTTCCGTAAGAATAAACTTTTAAGTTTTTCAAGTTGAACATACCTTCGTGAATATGATGCTCTAAAATACAAAATAGCCAGTTCTTTGTTTATTTTTATAACGAGAAGTACAGAAAATTCCTTTTAATTTTTTAAATATTTGTGTTTTCAACGTCCTTGTCCTCCAAAATACTTTATAATTCTTCGTGAAGTTCATCAAACTTTTCGCACATTCCGCCATTTTTGTTTACGAAAACTTGCCAAACTGTGCTTGCGTGTACAAGCGTTGCCATGACAGCGTGAGATATTTACTGTATCTCACTTTAAAAGTGAGATACAGTGAGAAATCACCTCATCACGTGGTAGAAATACGATATTTTGATTGGACAATTTGAATTTGAGGTATAATATTGCGAAAAATCACGAGTGCAATTCGTGATCAGAGTGAAAATCGCGAACACAAATTTACTTTGCGAAAACACGAAGATAGACATCTGGTACAATAGTAATCTGTGACGTTGCTTACGATGTTGAAGGAAATTCACACGATAGTTTAAAGATTAAAGTTTAATTTGTTTAATTGTGCGAGTTACTCAGGGAGGCAGGCTACGAATGTATCTTAAAATGTGAATTTGGTATAAAAACGTTAGCCAATTTTGTCTATTATCTTGTCCATTATTTCATGAGGTTTGCAGACAACATGGTTCGCCTATTTACTGTATGTCTCCTTCTTTCTTTAGAAAAGATGATGTCAATTTACTGCATCACGTTACCTTGAACTTGTGCGGTTTATATTAATTATTACATTTTCTTCCCGTGCTTCGATCGAGTATTTGATCGAGTATTTGATCGGCATGCTCCACTTGTTCTTTAGAAAAGTTGATATCAGTTTACTGGAATTTTTCGCATTATGTTACCTTTCACTTGTGTGGGCTATATACATATTCTCTGTATGTTTCGTTCGAGTATTTAATCTGCATACTGTTTCCCGAATTTTTTTTAATTCTTATAAGCCCAAGTTATTTCATGTCCAATAACGTAACAATTTCACGAGCTATTTATTGCTCAACAGCATTGTGATAAATGTAGTTTGTTTGTGACCACAAATATGAACTGGCAGCTAATTAGTTGAGTAACCTGTCATTCAAAGTATAATTTTGTGGAAACACCACGTAAATTTACTATCGCAAAGCCTTTCATCTGCGAGCTCGGATTTTTATCAGCGCTAATAACAGCGCTAATAATAACGACTTATTAATTATGTTTCAGATGCCTATGTATTTTGTTGCTTCCTGCCATCCGCCACAATCGTTCTTCTGCCTGAATTTACTTCACTATAACCGTGTACAATGTGTATGTTTAAAAATTAGAAAATCATGATATAAGCGTATCTAAAGTCTTTTGTTCGCTAATCGCTTAGCGGCTACCCACATGTACGCTATGCGTACCTATTTTTTAGAAATGTTGGTGTCAGTTCAATGGAATTCTTTGCATTGACATCATATTACCTTTAGCTTGTAGTGGTTAAATATTTTATCAACAGTATTGGTTTCCCTTGTTCTTTAGAATAAGTAATGTCAGCTAACAAGAATTCTACTTGAATATTTCCAGAGATACTAGTATCTGGTAAAGACAGAATGGTAATGGCAGCTTAGCTTCATGCAGGCAAAAGTTTCCCATAGACAGCATGTAAACCCCTTTGAAATGTCTACTGACAGATTGGAGTCAAAGACGAACCAAACCTGCCCAGTACAAAAGATTTCAGATGGAGATTGGAGAAGAGAGGCAATCGTTGTGCAAGAAGAAAAAACCCAGACTTTTTAAGAAAAAAATTCGATATCATTTAATTAGTTACATCGCTTGTAAGTTTCTATTGGCTTTATTTTTCAACATAAGAAGATCTAAAAGATGCAATTTATATTAATAGAGGTGAAACTTATAGTACTATAAAAGAAAAATTAATTGTTTGACAAAATATCCGAAATAGTTTCGGCCTTCCAACACAAAAACTACTCACATGTTCTAGAAATTTGTCTACGATCTTTTTGAAAAAATAGATTGTAGATGTAATTTTTAGAAATTTGTGAATGTTTTGGAGGTAGCTGTAGCTGACTGTTTATCTGTTTGGTATCTGTTTGGTAATGTGGTATCTGTTTATATGTAGGAAAAAAGGCTATACTTTCATACATCAGTAAATGTACATGAAGTACAAAGTTCTTCGCCTCAATTTTGGGTCTTACCAAGCCATACAGGTACCATACTGCAAAAACAGTGTGCAAATAAACTTGATATGCAGATATATACTTTACTGTATCAGTATTCATTTTATCTGCAAAAGTACGGATAAAATATTTCAGTTCAGACATGTTTGCCACAACTTGTTGTACTTTGAGATTAAAGTTTGCAAGTTTATCTGCTAATTGGCTACTAAATTTGATAGTTCGGCCTGTAGTTTCCAATTTCCAAATGAATTGTACTAACACTGAAAAACACATGTGGCAAATTGAGTGTAACAAATACAAATAATTGAGTTACTGGAAGATTATATTGCAGTATGGTTGCTTTTAAGTTCATTGTTTACTGTAGACAAATTAAATTCATTGCATGATACACTGTAGGTCTTGTCACTCAAACTATACATACCTCCACTGTTGTTCGACATTCTGGACAAGTTAATATATTGTCAGTCATGTCAAGTTTTGCAATACAATTATGACAATAGGAATGCAAACAAGGCAAAACTTTTGGATCTTTTAATTTCTCCAAACATATTGCACAACTAAGGTGCTCTTGAAATTTACTTCGCAATGAATCAGCCATTGTCTACTGTATTTTTTCACTCAACCCTATAAAACAAATTTATGTATGCATTATAAAACAATTTAGTCAATTCAATATTACATGATACTATGAAAAACTGGCAAGGCAGAATTAAATTCAAGCAGGGTTGTAACTAGTGCTTTATTGGGGAATGTCCAGCTCAGCATTTTTGTTCTAGCTGCTTAGCTTATTCCTTCAGAAATCAACCTTATTTCAAAACATGTTATACTTAACAAATAGATAACATTTTGCCGTTGCCTGTTCAGTTATAGATACACGGTATGATGTCATAATGTGGTAAGAACAAAAAAGTGGCCCACAAGCCGCCTAGATGAGGGGGTCACTGATGTTCTTACCACATTATGACGTCTACCGACCATGTATCTATAACTGAATAGACAACGGCAAAATGTTATCTATTTATTTTATAAATTAATAAAAATGTGAAAATTTTTGCCAAAATAAGCTTTGTAGTGCGACGAAAAGACTTTAGCATGCCATTTTACGTGATCATGATCTATACAAAACAAAGCACACCATTGGCTGTTGATAATTCTAAAATTGCTGTGATTGGCTTGTCGCTGAAATGGCATCATAGTGCGTCTGTCCTCTAATAGATCACAGTTCTCGTCCAACAAAAATCCAGAATGAACTCTGATTATTATATAAATAAATATTGAAGGTACTCCACAAAACAAACTTGCAGGAAATATTGACACGCTATATATACCCTCAACCCACAGACTGTTAATTTGACATGCAAAACTGCTTTGAAATTAATGATACTTGTAATAACACAAAGCCAAATAAATATAGGTCCTTAACCTGCATGACAGTTTGCATAAAAAAGAGGATGCAGTCATGATTCAGTGATTGGAATGTTTCACAAAGTCTTACAATTGTTTTCAGCCAACCTATATGTATGCCATGCAGTGACTCATTGTATTCACATATCTTTGATGTAATGCAAATTGCTCAACAATTATGATTTTGTATTTGTACAGTACGTTTATGTCGATACTAATATATAATTAAAACATGTCTTCCACTCTTATAACTTTTGGCCAATTTGACAGCCTAGTTGCTCTTTGTAAATTTGGTGGTATAAGGTGTACTGAGTTAAGTACTTCCTTATCATGCTGAGCTGAACCGCAGTGAATAATTATTAAACTGGAAAGTCGTAGACATTAGCCAATTTCCAAGAGACCGATCTTTATTCAGCTGGGAGGAGATATTCTGCTCCCTCATGTCTAATGCTATTATGTGAATTTATACAGCGTGTCCCAGAAACAAGGCTACCATCTGATGTCAAGCGTTAGTGCCGCACACGTAATCAAATTTGAATGTTCCTAATCGGGCCTAACGAGCCCATTCTGTATAATTTTGGCAGAACAAATTCAATTAACTTGCAACGTAAGCATAAAAATCTCTGTGTGGCAGAAAATTACGCATTTTTGGGCTCATTAGGGAGTTAAACCATTCAATTCGAACGCTCGACACTGTTGCTTGATATCAAAGGGTAGCCTTTTTTCTGGGACACACTGTACGTCAAATAACATGACTCTAAATAATTTTTCGTACTATACAAACACATACAATGCAGAATAAATTCCTACAATAGTTATTGTATTCAATGTGTGACAGTTTAAATATTTTTTCTGGCAGTTCAATCGACTATTTATATGCGGAACCACCACCCATATTTTGGATCGAGTTTCGCACTTTCGCATAGCATTTATGCACAATTTTCGCTATAATTTATAAATATTGTAGACTTTTATAAATTGATATTCATCATCCCAAGTTTCCTAACATTGGCACAGATATTTGTAAGCAGGCTTTGGTACGGGGTTTCTTCAAAGCTCAGCAGTCAACAACTACGTTCGACTTGACTCAGATGACTGTCGAAAATATTGCTTTAAAAATAATCTCGTAATTTAGAAATCATGTCATGCATAACGTATACTTCAATTTTGTCTCTAGCGAATAAAAACTATGGAATAATACGTATACGTACCATAAACGACCGAAAATGAGGAATTCTACAAAGTACAAACAATATTCTGTTCCACGCAGCAACATCTTTCGACGGACGCACCCACTTGGCCACTTCCACATCTTGCGAAATTGGACAGCTGTCACGTGAATTTCTCGACCAATCAAATCGCGCTATTTTGCAGGTGCCCGACTACAGCATTGTCTTATAGTAGTATTTAATAACTGACAGTTATTCTACAAACTCGAGCCCGGTAAGTCCTAGAAATGAACAGACTTGTTTTTTTTTTCTTAGGTCTATGAAATTGATCAATGGTTTCCACTAGCTAGCATCACGTGGCTTAATACTATCTCGGCCAACTCGATGACCAACGAAATCTACAACACTCAACAAACTCACCAATAGTACAAATACTAGGCCTCGTACGCAACCTAAATGTACGTAATCTGTCAAATACTACCCTAAGATGCGTTAAATGTTGCAAAAAGATTGGTATCTTCCAGGCTCGGACTGGCCTATGTGCCACTGTGCCATAGCACATTGGCCCCTACTGGGACATCAAATGGGCCCTTGACAATCGTTGTTTAATTTCCGTATTTGTAAACATTTAAAGATGCTTAAAACAGACTATCAGGCAGTACGAAATGAAAATAAAAGGTGCCGGATGGGAATGATTTGGAATTTTTGAACTCTTCAGGGAAGCAGTTAAATAATTCATCATTTTCTCACCAGAATACCATAAAATCTTCACCTAAAACATTTAGGACAGCAAAAAATTTCAGGGCTCCGCTCAGTGCTAGAATGGCAAGGCCTCTTAGTTGGGGCCAGTCCGAGTCTGGTATTTTCTAGTGTATCTGCTGTGTCTATTTCAACATCATCATTATAAGCACAGGGACCGTGGAGCAATTTTTGGATTGAGGTGGCCGAATGCTTAGCTTCCCAGTGGCGGGTAGGGGGCTGGGTCAACAATCGAGTCCCCATTTTTGCTTCGTTCTTTTTCAACTTTTTTCCCTTTTTTAACTTTTTAAGCTTTTTTTCTAAGCTATCTTGCGGTTGCGACGTGTTCATGTTTATTGTTGGGGTGTTTTTCGTTCTTCATTAGTAAATATTGGAAAAAAATATGTATGTATGTTATTTCGACGCCAATTTGCCTCCTTCTGCTGGATGTCAGAGCGCGTTTTCCCAAAATCACAGCCAAAATGTTAATGAGGTGCTCTTGACATGAGCTGTAACGCTACTTATTGGAAAAACGTCAAGTAGCACCAGTTATAATTAACCACCATTCAATCAATCACGGGAAAATTATTGGGGGGGGGGGCAAAGCCCCCGAGCCCCCCCCCCCCTTCTCCGTGGTCCCTGAAGCATCCGGAAACGATTCTAGATCTGGTAATACCCTATCGCGCATCATTTTTTGAAAAGTAGCAGGCGCAGTTTTCATGCCAAAAGGCATTATAATAAACTCAAATAGCCCTCCTTATAGATCCTCATTTACCGCTTTGATTAAACTTTGTGGAATTCGGTAAGGCGAAGAACGCCTAGGACTGACCTACCCTGTATCAGTATTATGAACCACTGCATTTGTTCGATTAAGAACATTTGGAAAAATATCCGAAAATTCCTCTAACTGTTGAACCGGTTTGGTTTGTTCCTCATTTAACTCAGATTAAATTGTAACATCTTTTCAGGTTTTTTTCCCATTAGCGGTAGAAAAGCTATGTTCATGTAACAAATTTTCAGAAACAGGCCCCGAAGAAACAAAACTAGCTAACTCATCCCTCGTTTTCGAAAGCCTAAGCAGATTAACATGATACGTACGTTTTTGTTTCTAAGTTTCTAACCAGTGGCAAATCTAGCGTAGGTCAAAATAAATTACTACAGCTCATTCCGGGATATATTTACTTTTTAAAACACCTTCAAAGCAATTTCATTGTAAGATTTTATTTTTTGGAATTCATAACCAATGACATTGTTATAAAGTTATTTTGAATTTAAAATTGGGCTGCTATAATTTATTTTGACGTACGCTGGATCCGCCACTGTTTCTAACTTACTCCCAGATATTTTGGTAACAACACTAAAACTTTATCACCAATATTAAATTTGCGATGCGAACATCTCTGATCGTAAATCTGTTTTTCCTTAGCCTAGCTCTTATTGGTAACTTGTTGAACAATATTTTGCATTTCACTTAATCTCCGTCGCATTTCGAATCTAATACCTAATTGCATTTTTACCCAAAGCCTCTTTGCTTAACCCAACGAACAGTCCTACCATGCAATAATTCAAAAGGCGAATACCCGGTAGATTCACGGAGGACTTCCCTATAAGCAAACGTTATATAAGGTAAAAACTTATCCCATTTCTCTACTTCATTTGATATAAACTTCTTAAAGTGCATATGACACGAAATTTTATATTTTAGAATTACAGACTTCTTACTGCGGTGATTTACGCAGAGTAATTTATTTTTAAAAAACATGATGCCAAGGGAATTATTTGGCCGTTTTTATACGTGGCCGTGAGGCAAAAAACTGTTCTATGACTGGGAACGAAATCGCACCAAAATGACGTCACTGATGAGATGTATTTTCTGTTCATTGACTCTGGGTAAAACCACTAACGTCATTATGACGTCATTTTGGTGCAAACTCGTTCCCATGCAGGGGATAGTTTTTGCCTCACGGTCGTTTATTAAAACGTTTAAATAGTCACCTTAACATCATGTTTTTGAAAAATAAATTACACTGTGATAATCACTGCACAATGTATTCTATGATTCTGACATATAACATTTCGTGTCATATGCACTTTAAGCATGTGCTTCGAAAGTTCGTATACAATTGAGCCATTGAGTGCTAATCAAACTTGCTCCTTGGTCTGAAAATATCTCATCAGGCAATCCTACTCGAGAGAATACTTTACTAATGTTTCAGCAATAACCCGAAAATGAGTTGTTTTTAATGGAATAGCTTCAGGGTACCTTGTAGCATAATCAATTATATTAAAGTATATATTAATACCCTGTTTTTATCTTAGACAATTCGCCTATCAAATCGATTGCAATTTTCCTAAATGGTTGCGACACCACCGGGATTGGATTAAGAGGGGGCCCTGTCCCCAATTAGTTTACGCGCTACTAATTGACATTGGGGACAGGTAGCACAAAAGTTTTTTACTTGCTTATGCAAATGTCACCAAAAATATGCCTAGATACCCTTTGATAAGTTTTTTCTTGCTCCATATGACCTGCGATGAGCATGGAATGGCCCACTCTAAAGATCCAGGTCTATAGACCTCTGGTGCCACAAAACTATCTACATACGAAATCCTATCATGAGGGTACTTTGGCTCCCTATGGTCATGATTTGACGCAGCAGTGTTGTTTGTTTTTTCCAAGACTCTGGCGTTGTATCATAAAAAATCAAAAACTTAAGTCAGTATTATTATTTTTTAACCGTTAATAAGCTATAATCACATCGTATTATTCAAACTCAAAGAATGTGCTTTTTGTGACTTACGTGAAGTCCTTCCAATTTTTTCGACACAAAGTAATTTTTCTTTGAACAACGCTGAAAATTGGTTCGCTGCTCTTACAAACATCGTCATTTTGAAAACATTGATCACGTGATCGATATCTTCATGAAAAATATCTCACTGTGTATTTTCAGTATCTTACAGTCTGTTTTATTAAGCGAGTAAAACCTTTTGTACTTCCTGAGATGCAGCTGCAAAAGTAAAGTGTATAATGCTTTAGTGCAGCCGTATTTTGATTATTGCAGCCCTCTTTGGGACAAATGAGAGGCAGGTCTCAAAATCGATTGAAATCGATTTTATGTATAAAATTTTAAATAATTTAGCAACCCCAAATTTATTTCACATGTTTCTCAAAATGAGAAATTGTCCCATTTCTTACCATCTACGAAACATTGGTACTGATTTGCTGTTACTGAAACCTAGTACTGAATTTAAGAAAAGAAGTTTCTCTTATCATGGGCTCTTTTTTGGAATAACTTACGTGTTGAAGCAAAAAAAGCTAATACCCTGATTTCTTTTAATAGGCTTATTCAACATTAAAGCTCTCAAAAATCTTTCAGTAATGATCCTTGTAAATATATATAATTATAAATTATTTTTTTTATTTTTATTCCCTTGTAAATATCTTTTGTGTATTTTGTTACACAGCATTTTGTTGTTGGCGCTAGCATGCCCAAACAAAGTTTTATGTATGTATGTATACGTAATAAATATGAATATATCACAAGTTATTCAGTTTTTGTATCGTTCCAATCGTTTCGTTTCGACGTTTCGGTTTTAGTACATGCCTAAATTAAGACCCAAGAGAAAAATCCCGCGATAAAAACTCGCGGATAAATACCTGCAAAAAAAACCCGTGATTTTTGTTAGTATAACCATCGATTTTAGTTAATAAAACAAAACAAATCATATGTTGCTGGATTTCTTATATCTTCCCGAACATGATTCCTGGAATATGATAACTGAAACTTTTTTTCAAAAATTCTGTTTCAGGTTATGGAAGGCAAAGCCTAGTTGAAGACCCTTTTAAATCGTAATCATACATTGCACTTGAATTTTGAAAAAGATTACTCAGCCTTTCGGGAGCTAAGTTGTTAATTGATTTTTACATTAGTTTGCCGCTTTCATTTGGGTTCTGCGTTCCTCAGGATCGCCCTATTTTGCAATTTTTGAAGACGATCACTAAGTGTTTTACCTAATACGTCGCAAACATCGCAACAGCAATCAAAATGTGGCTGCACTAGAGCATTATATATCAAAACCAGAGCGCTTTGATCAACAAATTCATTTGCTTTTTTAAAGCACCTATTCCGGATGATATTTTACCAGCAATAAATACAATAAGTTCACCCCAGTCCAAATGCTCGTCAATTTACGACCGACGACAATTTGCTTTCCAATAAAACGAATTCGAACACTGCCTTGTTGGACGACGTTATCTTAACACCTGACGACGTAACGAATGTATTGAAAACTCTTGATAATAATAATGCTCATGGTCCGGATGGGATTCCTGCTCGTTTACTAATAGAAACTGCCTCTCAAATATCTCCATCCCTGTGTGAATTGTTCAACAAATCACTGCGTACTGGCATGGTACCTTTCGACTGGAAACTTGCAAATGTCGTCCCTGTTTATAAAAAAGGTGATCAGGAGTTTGGAGAAAATTATAGACCTATATCTCTACTTTCTCTGATCTCGAAAGTGTTGGAACGCTGCGTTTTCAACAATATTAAAGATCACATTTACTCCCAAATTAACCCTTGCCAGCATGGTTTCGTCCCCGGAAAAAACTGTGTGTCTCAACTTATCGACGTTTTTGACAAGATAGGAAGCCAACAAGATCGTGGCAAACAAATAGATGTTATTTAACTAGACATGTCAAAGGCTTTTGACACCGTTACCATAAACGTCTCCTTCTTTGTCTCCGTGAGTATGGTTTTGGAGGTAATATTCTTAACTGGTTTCAGTCGTACCTGCAAGATCGTCGTCAACAAACAACCATCCTGGGCGCATCATCATCACCTAGTCAAGTAACTTCAGGGGTGCCTCAGGGCTCGGACATGGCTAAAGGGGATGGACGAGAGGTAGGTTTTCAAGATGGTGGCTGTTTTTCAAGATTCTTAAAACGAGAACGAATCAACAACCAGAGGTTTATAACATTCCTAAAGCTCCCCCTAACCCTTATCCTGAGCCTAACCCCAATTTTACCAATTTTGAATCTACCTCCTTCGATGCGGGTCTTCTCTTGAACTCTTCTAAGTGTAAAACTCTTCGGGTCACCAGAAAACATCATAGCATTGAGTATCCTTACACTTTACAAGATGACATTTTACGTGACTCTGAAAACGAGCGTGATCTAGGCATATGGATATCGAATAATTTGACGTGGCGGAAACAGGTGCTTGAACAATGTTCAAAAGCAAGTAAAATGTTGGGTTTTATTAAACGATCAACAAGAACAATTACGAACTGTAAAGCACGTCGGACGCTGTATTTTACACTTGTTCGGTCGCAAATGGGTTATGCTACACAACTTTGGTCTGCGCAAACAATTGACCTCATCTCTCGCTTAGAACGCGTACAGAGACGTGCTTCTAAATATATCCTGGATCTACCTTTCATTTGTGAAACCAGCTACAAGCAAAAGCTTATTGATCTGAACTTTCTTCGTCTGAGTTATTGGCACGAATATCTAAACATGCTCTTTTTCTATAAAACAAATTGCGGTATCATGCGTATTTCAAAATCAGTCCTTCCAAAACCTAAAATATCTCAAATTGCAAGATCATTGGATGCGAACTCTCAAAAGTTCCAAATCAGAAAATGCAAGACCTCCACCTACCAACAGACCTATACAATAAGGACTACAAGGATCTGGAATATACCAATAACCAATAAATTTAACTCTCTAATTATCTTTAAAAACCTCTTACTTCAATATTACCATACTGCATTAGAATTGAACTATAACGTTGATGATCCTCGATCTTGGAAAACAATTTGTCTTAAATGTAACCAGGCCCGGGACCTAACCAAACCTATTACGTGCTGTTATTAAATTAATTGTAGTGTGTTTGTACGTATCTGCAGTGGCGGATCCAGGGTAAGTCAAAATAAATCATAGCAGCTCAATTTTGAATTCAAAATAACTTTATAACAATGTCATAGGTTATGAATTTCAAAAGAATAAAATCTAACCAATGAAGTTGCTTTGAAGGTATTTTAAAATGTAAATATATCCTAGAATGAGCTGTGGTAATTTATTTTGGCTTACCCTAGATCCGCCACTGCGTATCTGTGTAATGTAATGTATGCGTGTTTGTATGTGTGTAATGGATGTTGTTTCTGCAACATCCAATTCTTATTTAAAATTTGTAAATTGTATGTTTGTTATTTTGGGATCACAGTAATTGGCCAAACGCTGTTGTGTTTCCCTATCACAGTTTGTAATATTTTTTTTTAGTGTTGGGACAAAGCTTGTAAAATTAAAATTAAAATTAAAATTTGTGCTCCGAGCAATTTGGTGTGTTTAACTCTTTTCACTGACCGTTTGTCAATATTGATTGACGATTGAACAATCAGCTAGTCTGTTCATTCTATCTTGTCACCCAACTCAGTTTTAGCAATATTCAGATTTAGTTGATCAACAGATAGCCAATTTCGGGCATTGCTCAGGTCTTGATTTGCCCTTCTCTCTACTTCACCCAATGTCTATCCAGCAGCTGTTGAGCTGGTATCATCAGAAAACATTCTGGGTGCATGTTGTATATTTAAGACAATTGGGAAGTCGTTTATATATAGAGTAAAGAGAAGGGGCCAAGTATACTCCCTGAGGGATGCCGCAAGTTATTTTCCTCTGTCTAGAAAGCATGCTGTCAAGCTAGAATTTTTGAGCTTGATTTGTCAAATAGTTTCGCAGTAGTACAAGTGCCGAATCTCCAAAACCGTACATTTCAAGTTCACGGTATCAAAGGCTATGTTTTTTTAATTTCAAGAAAAACAACTTAATTATAGTATTCACGGTCCATATATTCACATACCACTCATTTTAACAATCTATTAAAGTAGTAGTTCTTGAATGGCAAAATCTAACGCCAAATTGATATTCGGATAAACTGCTTTCCTTTTCCAAATACTTAGGTATTGATTGTATAAAATCCGTTCTATCAGTTTCCTAACAACAGGCGGTATTCAACTCGGGCACAGGACTGGTTTTAATCTTGAAAATGTAAACAAGAATAAATTATGAAACTCAAAATAACAAATAAATGATGTTTTATGTTTCAATACACGCTTTAATAACATTTTGGACGGTAAAATTACAACATTTGCGAAAACCGAAATCGAAAAACCGATCGGGGCCGATAGCTACTAAACAAAATTATCGCGGCTAAAACTTTCTTCTATAAGTAAGGAAGTGATAACATGCAATATCTAAACTATTATATATATATTTCAAATTAAAATCACTCCCGTGCACGAGTTCAAATCGCTTTGCAGACAACTCGCCCATGTAATCGGTCCCTAAAAATGTTAGAATGATGATTAAACTTTATCAATGTCAAGGATAAAGAATTAAAATGCGTTGTTTATTATACACATTTCACGGCTCATCCGTGTTTTACCCTCTCATCCACATTTTACCCTCTCATCCGCGTTTTACTCTCTTATCCGCGTTTTACCCTCTCATGCGCGTTTTACTCTCATATATCCGTGTTTTACTCTCTCGTCCGTCTGTCCGTCTGTCCGCGTTTTACACTTTCATCCGCGTTTTACTCTCATATCCGCGTTTTACCCTCTCATCCGCGTTTTACTCTCATATTCGTGTTTTATCCTCAAATCCGTGTTTTACCCCCTTGTACATTCGCGTTTTACACATTCATCCATATCCACCTTTTACCCTAACCCCTTCGAGCACATGCAAAAATGATAGCTCATCAATTTATGTTATAACTTAAATAATATTAACTATAAATGTAAATGTTACGTCATATCTCAGGACTTCAAACACATTTTCGACAGCTATATACAAAATTTGATTTTGATAAGTAGTTGAAACATACCACTTCAAAAAAAGAAACAAAAATTGCACTATCCTAAAAAGTGGTTTTGTATAATAATTTCGAGGATAAAATAATTCCTGTAAATAAATACGTACCTATAATATAAGCACATTTGCGACTGGTTTTCTGAAACACTTTTATAAAATGGATTAATTATTTCTTCTTTAGAAATGTAATTTCTAGACGTGTCTAGTTAATCACAACGGCTATCAGCCGCGACCTGACTCCGTGCAGAGCAGAGAGAGAGAGACGCATATCTGTCCTCATTTTAAACTCAGCAACCATCTATATCAAAACTCTAATAGTTCATCACTTATATAGAAGCGTACTGCTAGCCCGACAATTTAATTCTGCTATGGGGATTACAAAGAGTGTTGCATAGAGGACTTTCTTAGAGTTATAGAGACTTTGGGACTATATACAACGAATCTGAAGGTGCTCTCAAACACACGAAGATTTTTCAGAATTTTTAATAAGAAACACACGTAGCTACACTTAATACAAGCTCGTATACAGGCAGAGAACTATATACTGTAATATTTTAAATCATCTAACTTGATGAGATGACATTGTTATCAAATTATGTCAACTGTTCGATCAATACTAGGCGCGTATACATATAAAAGTGATGAGTTATCGAGTTATACAAAGTCACACAAGAAGAAATGAAAACACAAGAGAAGCAACAGGATTTGTCTTTCCATCTCTTGTCAGAGAAACTTTAACATTCTCTGTCTTGGCAGCGGGAGCGTCAGCTGGAACAACGAACTGGATCACTGCAGAGCCTTGTCGCCCGCGGTAAACAGCCCTCGGAGCTTTATAGATGCTACCATAACCTCGATCATCCTTTAAACTCAATTTGTATTTCTGACGAGAAGGACCGGTGTTTGCGCGTATAATGCGAACCCTGACCTTTGTTGTCTGGTCTCGGCGAAGAATATTGGAGTCTTCTTTGTAGGATAACTTCAAAAGAACAGGTACTGTTTGATCTTTCCTGGATGACTCTCGTACGAATGCACTTCCCTTCAATGTTTGGCCGTACAAATGGAGTTTGAAAGGTCCAGAAGGTGGTTTGAATCTGACAAAGTAACGCACACCAGTTTTTCCCACGGCAGTCATAGGTTCATCAGCATGCATGCTACCTTTTTCACCCACAACTTTCATCCGCAATGAGCTAGGTTTTACTGATTCAGCACCAGCTATAGTGACAAATGCTTTGGCAAGAATGCCTACAAAAATACAAAAACGGAGAGTCACTCTTTCTTCATACTTTTTTCCCTTCCAGCAGTATATGTACCTGAACTGTACTAGGTTATATCAACGAACCTGCATTGAGGTATTTTGGATAACTTTTTTTCGGTGGTTATTTATTTCAGTCTTACTACGCTTTACTTCCCTTTTTTAGTTCAAAGGGAAATACCGGCAAGCATGATTCGTCAGGTAACTGGATGATATTTGCATTACAATAAAAGTGGCTAAATATAATATCACGATGATTTATTTGGATGAATTATGCAAATTGTTGATCATTGCTGTCTGCTTTAGGATAAAAATCCAGGTAAAGCTCTTAGCTACTACTTTAGTTACTCCAGGCTCCATAACTAACACAAAGAATTTAAGTTTAATTTCACAGAATGTTTGGCTGGATTCTCCCAATTCCTTTTTTACAATGATGATAACCCCCAAGATATACCTTCTAAAGATACCTTCAAAACACATACATACCTTCAAGAGGTTGATCCAAAGGAACAGGGATGCGAGTGCCACGTTTGGCGATAGCTACATAGTAATGACCAAAGTCGATGTTCATTCCACTCACGCCACTCACTTTGTACGTATGCTTACCTACACTAGCAGGTACTATCAGTTGGTATACACCTGTTATTGGTTTATCTATGGTATAAAGAACGCCTCGAGTCAAAAGCACGCGAGTGTTTACATTTTTTCCTTTCGGGTCAATTAAACTTACACCAGCACTATCTGAATTCTCAGTTGTTACGGAAAGGGTAATTTTTTCAATTGAATCATCGACAGATATTTTGTATTTCATATCAGTTGTCCGTTTTCTGCGGCCTGTCGAACCTCCTGTTCCAGAGCTCACCCAAGCAGGGTATCCCAGGCTATTTGAAACTACTTTCTGGCCAAGGCCTTTCAAATCAGCGGTTGTTTTCAATTCGTACACACGTCCATTTGTTTCTCTAGCAACGTCATAGAACGGTTTCAAAGTGTTGGAACCACAACCATGACGAGCAACAAAAAAATTTATTTTAATGTCCAAATCGTATGCGTTTTCAACTACGCTATCCAGTTTGTGAGCATCTTTGGGCGAAGCGTCTGTGAACACAAACATGGAAGAGCCGACTTCAGGACCTTCTTCCAGCGCGTTTTCCATTCCAGTAAATGCCAATTCTGGGCAGTCACCACCATCATGCGCGCTCAATGCTCGTAAAGCTTTCAAAAATTCTTTACCTTCCGTTTGACTATTTCTTGTGACAGGACCAGTTTCTGTCGCAAAAAAGAGTAATGTCAAGGTAATTGCTGAATTTGGCACTTTTACTAACACTGCGATCAAACGTTACACGCATGCGCGAAAAACAAAGGTAAATTGATACAAAGGAGTGAAAAGCTAAGAAAAGCGAAGAATACAAGAAAAACGGCTGAAAATATAAGGTAGCGAAATTTTGAGTATGTTCCTTATGTTAAAAGAAAGTTTTTCTGAGTTTATCCCCTCGTAATTTTATTTACCCTTTTTTCTAGAGCTTCATAAACGTGCCAACAGCGATACTCCTGCTAAATATCCTTACAACTGTTGTTGTCACAATCGAGAACTAGGGCCAGAAAACACAACAAACAACAGTGCTCACAATGAAAATTGTTTAATATGCCAACAAGTGAAGTATCGATGCCAGGCAAAGTATAGTAAGCAGCACAGCCCGCAAACATTGTGTTACACGCAACTTCGGTAGCAATTTCTTCTGATGGTAGCGATGTACCATCATCATTTTCATCATCATCAGTTGATGTTCTTCTAATTCTTCGCCGGACAACTCGCGCATGCGCAAACGTTTGATCGCGGTGTTTCTTTTACTATGCTAACGAGAATATTTCCAGCGATTGTAGTTTTCACTTCAATGGGAATTGCATTTTATTTTGAAGTATATTAAACACATATTTAATATAGCTTTAAACCACTAGCTAATACAATTTGCATTTGAAATTCATTAATCATTCAAAAACCGCAAAAGAAATCATGAGCGTGGAGGAATCTGTATACCCCAATACACAATTCTCTTGACGTTCATAAACTTTAACTCGGATTTTCTCGCCTTATAAGATGCATTTTAAAATTACTTTGCAAGTAGATCTATAAAATTGGAGAGTATCGCAAGACATTTACAGCATTCGCGTCCTCGTTTTATAAGATATACTGCTCTCGCTATTGGCTCGAGTTTGTATACTGATACACAACGACAGCTCATATTTCGTAAATAGTACTTATAATCATAATTGTGTACTATTGGAAATGCTGTATGAAAAAGACAATTTGTTTTTGAACACATTAATATTAAATGCACGATCAAAACACAAATGAAATCACCACCATGCATATCGTTGGCTTCATACCACGGTAATAAACGCCCATAAATTGAGCTTTCGTGTCGAATTTCTCGTTAAATTCAAGGTCGCTTGACAAGCAATATAGTAAACCCGAAATTATTTATTACCAGCGTACAAAACACTTCAAAGTGTGTGTTAAAAAGCGGCGAGCGCCTCGCTTTTCAACACTTTTCAATAAAAAATGGCAAAAAGGAAGATCTGGAAACGCCCCAATTAGCTTGGTATCGGGAAACCTGTAAAATTCTAATCAAGCAAAAAACGAACAATGCGGTCAATGGTACTTCCTGAAAAGTTAGAAGTCATGATTTTAACAATAAAATTCTAAGTACATAGGAAACACCCCTTTTCGGTGGGGTGCAACCTTTTACCCAGGCTCTTCGCTCTACCCTCTTATCCAGCATGAGAAAAGACAGTACCCTGATCAGTCTGATCACGTACAGATATAACACAAAGATACAACGAATCATACGAAATGAAATTTTACAGCCGTGGCAATTGAAGTGTTCCTAAAATATTGTATCAATTCATTTGCCAACATGAACGAATTCATTTGATAAAACATTTGAAAATTTTACAATTTCCTAAATAATTGATCAACTTCCTGTTGAATGTTCCAATCACCATTGGCTTTGGCACAAGCGGCCAATCACAACGAGGCAGGAAGTGACCAGAGATGATCAGATTTGTGAAGTTTGTGAACAGTTCCACCAACTGTCAAGTCAATTTGTTCTAGTGAGCAGATGAATTGATGCAATATTTTAGGAACGCTTCAATTGCCACCACGGCTGTAAAAACATTGCAACATGAAATTTTACATAATCAAACAGTTTCAAGATATCAAGTGAGCGAAATAGTAGATTTTATGTTCATCAAATAAGCGTATATATATTGCCTTGCATGCGCAATTTATTTTGAAACGTAACTAACAAGACAGCTCTACAGTTAGCAGTAGTCTTAGCTAGCGTGGTTGCACCGCTGATGTATTGAACTAGAATTTTATACTCAGTGACAATAGTTTCTAAGTCCAACTCTCATAAATCGTCCGGGGATAAAAAAACTCCTTATTTACTTTTTTAGGTCTAAGTTTTATTTAGGAATTCCAAATCCCATTCTCGTCAGTCGTTACACCCATAATTCCCTGTAAGTATACATGCACATAAACTAGGAATCCAAGGATGGTGCAAAGTTTCGAAAGTTTGTTAATTTCCTACATGCATGAGAAATGACGCCACTGATGCAGACATTACATGCAAGATATTAAGCATTAAGGCAGTACAAATACAAACAATGTATTTTATATAAGCTTTCAATATTAACTATCGTTGGATATATTTTCTGTAGACAGAAAACTGTGCTTTATGAATAAATATATCTTATTGGATTTTTTGGTGTACACTATCGTTGTGAGCGATATTATACACCAAAACATCCGGCTATATTTATTATACAACTGCTTTGATCAATATGTTTTTATTGCAAAACGAAAGTTATTTATTAAAACTCGGCAATTGACAAGACTATGCATACATAAAGTTGCTCTTCGCTGCTTTTTGCTACAACGAATTGGTTGAAACATAAGCTTATCAAACCAGTTTATATGTTTTGTCTTGTCAAGTTGTCAACTATTTTGATTTTTTTAATTTTGAAAAATAAAACGTTTTGACGATGGATAAACAAGAAAAAGGACACAGACATTCCAAACTGCTCCGTTTACCAGGGACTGTCCCAATGTAGGCTATGTTGTACCGCTGTCTTGGTTTTATTTACTTTGTCCCGGTTACAGGAGTAAAGGTGCTGTTACACTATGCAACTTGTGTGTGTTTAATGTGAGGTGTAACATGCCTCGTAGTCATAAAGTCAGGCAACATTTTTGTTGCAAGAATCATTAAGAATCAAGAGGTAGAATCAGGTTCTACTTTTCGTAACGATTGCCGTACGAAGTAGCGTGTAACACAATGTTTGCGGGCTGTGCTGCTTACTATACTTTGCCTGGCAAAAATGATGGAAGTGTGCTGGTTTTGAAGGTTCAAAGGTTGGAATGTCTGAGGATATGTACTTGCTTCAATATTAATTATTTTTCAACATTTCAAAATTAACGGACATGTAAATGTTGGACTTATGAAGAAATTAAATGGATTTGAGTTAAACGGAAGTAAGTTTTTTATTATGTTTTTGGTCAAACCGATTTCTTATTATACACTGAACAACCTATTGTCCAAATAATCAACTGTCCCGAAATATGTCTGCCATATATTTGTACTCGACGTTTTGCGAGTTATTTAAAGTTTTTTACACCGATTTGTTCGCATATAATAAATATATTCATAGTGCTCATTTAATTACCTTTCCATTTGTGTACCACTTTTAGAAACACGCAAACACTGCAGCAACATTTTTATGAGAACATGGAAATTGTTTACATACCAGATACTTAATGTATTGCACAGACCATAAAAATTGCCAGTTAATTATATTAATAGTTTGGATAATTAAATATTAGGTTTGAAACTCAAGGTATGGGGAAACATCAGGCTTTAAGAAAACTTCTATTATAAAACTACTACCATTATTTGTATAATTATATGTAATCTTTGTATATATCTATTGTGAAATCTACTGTTAGAATTTTGAAAAAGTACAGTTTGCGGGAGTACCTTGGACTATACAAACACGTAATCAAGGAACTGACAGGACAATACCAAAATGACTGATCATGTGTCCGTAATTTTTAAAGTACTCTGTGGATCATTCTTTGTAAATGGTAAACTTTTCTCTGGACAAGTCGAAGTGTTTTATTTGATATTTTCCTGGACAATTAAATACTAGGTTAAGTCTAAATAAAGGTTTGGGGAAACATCAGGCTTAAAAACTACTATTACCAAAAAAATTATTGTAAATTAGTCTACTATTATGTGTATATGTAATCTATGTATCTATTTATCTTCAACTATGGAGGCCTTGAAGAATTATACTGAAATATTTAATTTCAAGCACGTGATCAGTCTGAAGCAGCGTATTTACAGAGCCTGGATACGACGAGATTGTACGGAATGGACTATTACAATTTTAATCTATGCACCTCCTGTCGAGGAACCCTTTGTATTATACACTCCCAACGAATGATGTTTATTCTAATAATATTGTGAGAATGTGCAAGAACGAAACCCTGTTCAGGAATGTAATGCTTTAACACAAATTCATGAGGAATTTTGCACTCCAGCGAGGATGTTCATTATCCCTTCCTATGGAGCTGCAGGTTCCCTGAAAGCTGGAGGCAATTACAAAAGCCAAATATTGACAAATCGGTGATATAGGGGGAGGGAGCAAGAAAAAATTGGGAGAGGGGCACTTTCCTGCAACTTACAGTAACATTTTATAGTGGCGACAGTGCGCTGTCAGGCACTCGTCGGAGATGGATCGGAATAATCCGTTAATCTACAAACTCTGATCACTATCTGCGGCTAACTATTGAACGGCCTGGAAATGCCAAAATTTGGATTTACTAGAATCTTCTTCTACACGACGCAGGATTGCCACAAAACAACATAATTTTGATAATAGATTACCATGCACTTCAGTCAATTTACCGAGAGAAGGCTAAAAATTTCTTCAGGGGAAGCCCTGCTCCCGGTCCCCCTCTGGCTACGCCATTAATTAGGGGCAAACCTTATGGAGCAAAACCCTAAACAAGACCTATAAAATGCAGTAGAAAGAAACAAAACATGAATTAAAAAATCTGTAAAAAACAACTTACCAGGATCGTTAAATGGAGAGAGGATATAATCGACATCATAATCTCTTTTAGCCTTAACAATCACTTCTGATATAGAAATCGCCGCGTCTATTTCTCCTGACATACTGCCCGTATCATCAATGACAAACATCAAGGTAACGAGACCACTTATACTCAAGTATTCTTCAAATAATTTTTCGCCGATTCCTTCTTTTATGGTGTTTAAAAACTCAGCAGCTCCATAACTCAGAAAATTGCGCTTACTTCTTTTGGAATCTTCTCCCAACCTTTCGGCAACAAATAACCCTTGTGACGTCAGTTTTCTAAGGATCTTTGTGTTCCCCGTTCGGTTTTTTGCCCCTTCTTTAATGAATTCTGTAATATCCGCAATCGTTTTTGATTTAAGAGTTCTGCGACGTAAGGCAGCTTGAAACTCAGCAATTTCTTTTTCGAAATTGTCAATGACTTTAAGGAAAGCGTTAGTGACGTTCTTGCCCTTGCGGAGTTTCAAAGCGAGTTTTAATAGTGTTTCACGAGCAACGTCTTGGTATTTCACATGACCTTGAATTGCTTTAATCTCCCCAAAGTCGTCATCTTCAAATTCTTCAGTAAACTCTTCAAACTTATCGTTGTCAGTGTCGAGCTCTCGGGAGTTTATAGATTGGTCAAGGTTTTCGTGGTCGTGTTCTTCATCAAGATCATGAACGTGGTTCAAACCTGAACAGACAACTCCAAGCAGCAAAACTGCAAGAGTGAGTGTTCTCATTATCGATTCGTTAATGGGTTGAATTCTTCAACTCTACTAAAACAACAAAATACATGAAATCATTAAAATCATATGCTGTAAAAGACGACGGCAATGAGAAAATAATCTTACCTGATTCAAACCAACAATCTTCTTTAGACACGATGTAGCTCTGTGTGAAATGATTTTCCTGATGTTTACGCTTCTTCGGTCTGACCAGCTAATGCAAGAAACCAGCCTCGTCCCCAGGCCCAACCGTTACCGTTGCGTGGGTATTGCGTGGAAAACACAGTCGGAAACGCGCGGTCGGGCCTGGCAGAAAATGCAGAAAAAAGTGTATGATTCAACGAAAAAGTGATAAGATAGTATTTTATTGAGAATTTCGTTTTCCAGTCGCGTGTGTTGGCCATACATGTGTTTGATAGATGGAAGAGATTACCGAAAGCCTTAAGAAATCTAGTCTCGAAGCTTCGCTTATATCGTCGAGGGAAGTTTCTATTAAACTTGGCAGTGGCTGCTCCACGCATTCCGCCATCTTGAATTCATTTTCTGCCAGGCGCTTTCGCTCCCTTCCCCCCTATTTTCTCCTCACGTGTTTCCCGCGCGTATTCACGATATTAAATCGATATATACAATCCTATACACTTTTCCTGATTAGAAAATTAGAAAGCGCCTGGGAACGAGGCTAGCAAGAAACGGCAACAAACTTTTGCTATTAACACCAGATCCAGGCATGCAAGTTGTTATGGAGACAAAATAATGATGTGAACGAGAAGTGAAGCAGCGCGTCTTCCTTCAGCACACCAAAATTATAATTAGTAGCTAAATTTATCATTTCTGCGCGTGCATAGTCTGAGCATCGTTCAATGAAGTTTCTATTTCCTTCAGCACATTATTGAATATTAATTTCCCATATAGTCTGTTTATTGTATTTGCATGAGTTGAAAGTAAAATTGTCCTACTAGACAGTATTGATGGTTTGCATTTAACATCACGGTGGCCACGTTGGAGGTATAACACAAAAGAATATGTTGTTAGTACGATTGTTGGATCCAGCCGGCGTGGATTTCTAACATTGTCCGCCGCATCCCGAGCGATTATTGCAAACTAAGAATGCACTATAATTTTCCTTTTTCCCTTAATGTGTCCCTACGGGTGACCTCGTAAAAAAGATAGTCGAACTTTGAAGTGCTTTAGAGCTCTTCATGATTAACATACAGAAATGGATCAGTCCGAAAGACAAGTCTTTTAGCATTTGTAAAATTTTAACAAAAATTGAGCAAATACGAATCAGATAAAAATTGTCGGTCAAAATCGCATTTTTTCACCGTTGGAAATTTAGTGAAAAGTTTGGGAATCAAAATTTACAAATTTTGGCTGAGGTGGTGAAATTAATGCATCTTATTAGCTGCGTTAATTGTTTCCCGTGACAGGTTAATGATTAATGGCATTTTCTTTTTTCAGAAATGAAAATATGCTATTTCGACCGGTTGTACTCATTTGATTCGTACTTCTTCAATTTTTCTTCAAATTTTACAAAAATGGTAATGAAAGCTAAAAGCTTGGTCTCTCCGGCGGCGAAACAATGATTTCTGTATGCCAAATAGTGAACGAGGTAGAGCTCGATTACCTTTTTTATACACTCGGTATACAAAGTGAGTAAAAAAAAAACTGGTACCCTTTCATATACACTGTAATTTGATAGAGGTTGCCTAAATATATGAGTCTTGTATGTCCAGTATGGGCACACGAGTATGAAATAATTGTGCTATTAATTGCATTAAGGCAGCTTCTGTCAAATTGCATTCGCAATGCAGCTATTCTGTCAAATTACAGTCGCTATGTGGTCAATATGAATATGAATTCCAAACGCTAAAAAGTAGGTAACTTAAGCCCGCCGCACATGAGTGCACTTGTCGCGCGTACTTGTTATTCGTGACAAGTTGGATCGACAAAGTTTCCTCGTGTGCGGGTAACATTTACGGCATTTTCGTCATTCGTCATTCGTGACATGTAAACCAAATATCAAACATGTTTGATATTAATTTTTCGTCATTCGTGACAAAAAAATCCTCGTGTGCGGCGACCAAACGACAAGTGCTCTTGAACAGGACAATGTGGGCATGCGTGCAACTAGCAGAACAATTAAGATCAAAACACAGATCAAAATCACGAAGACGATTCTGAAGACGAAAAAATATTGCTTTTAGTCCTTCTTCTGCGAAGACGTCGGAGGCGTTTAAGGGAAGCCTGTCGTCGACAATGGACTATACGCTGGTTGCAAAGAAGACAGACACAAGGTGTCCGTGATCATTTATTACGAGAACTGGAAACGGAGGATCCAGAGCAATTTCGCCAATTCATTTGAAGATATTTTAAGAATTGTTTTCGCCCTACATGTTGTTTTTAATTATTCTGCTAGTTGCACGCATGCGCACATTGTCCTGTTCAAGAGCACTTGTCGTTTGGTCGCCGCACACGAGCATTTTTTTGTCACGAATGACGAAAAATATCAAACATGTTTGATATTTGGTTTACATGTCACGAATGACGAAAATGCTGTAAATGTTACCCGCACACGAGGAAACTTTGTCGATCCAACTTGTCACGAATAACAAGTACGCGCGACAAGTGCACTCGTGTGCGGCGGGCTTTATATGCAGTTTGTGCAAAATTCTTGCTTGTTATTGCTTCTGACTTAACATGGCTTAATGAAATCGACTGAGTAAAGTAAACGTCTATGCATGGTTTGTTTACTTGTGCACAGTGGAACCATAACTGCACAGCCACAAACGATAAGTTATGATTTCAACGGTAAAATTAGTTGGCTCGAGCGGGATTTGAACTCGCTAGTTTCGTCTAGACCGCAGTTCTATACATCTATTTTGTTATCAAATCAACAGAAATTGGTGGCAGGTCTTGTTCAATTTAACTGAACGAAATATTTCCACATGTCGACTTAACGCTTGCATGTTTTGGAGGTCACGCAGGGTACGTATGAAATCCCGTCCTAGCAAGCGCATTTTTCTTTGGTATTACCTATCTATGACTATGTTGTTAGTAGCACAGATGGACAGATAGATAATACCAACAAAAAATCGCCATATATAGATAGCTAGTAACTAGATAACTAACACAGATTAGTGTAGTACTAATCTGTGTTAAAAGTGCCAAATTGAAATTAGGTTTTCACATCTCTCAGGATGATTCAGTAATTGCCACATGTACTGTGTTCCCTTTACGTCCAAGCAGAGTAATTTTTCCTATTTTCTTAATTGCATTTTTGAGCCGATATGGCTACATATTCAACTGAACTATGACCATGGTTTGGTCACTCGGCAATAGTCTACACGTTGACCAAAGCTTTTAACATGTAGTGCAAACTAGGGAGTTGATCGTTGTGATTAACTATACATGGCTCAAAAATTTGAACATTTGACAACAGATTTTACAATAAGAATAGGAAGCTACTGTATCTCTTCGCCTTTTTACAACGTACATGGCTGTTCAAGAAATGGTTACAGAGAAATTGACTGTTGAATTTCATCTTTTTTAAGTTGACAGGGAATGTAGAAAACAAATTAACTGTTTGTTTAATGAAGCAGCTTCTTAAACATTAAGCACTCGGGAATTACTAAGGAATTTTCGCCCACTCTTTCGCAAACTGTGTAAACTCAGATTGTTTTACTCATTTGCATTATTCAGCATTGGTTGATCCTACAGGTACCTAGACACGACAGAACTGAATGATTATAATAAGAACCAGCAAATGTGTATCCGCTATTTAGTTTATGATGTCTAGCTCGATAATATTATGATGTTTTAAGTCCTTAGATTCAGGTAATAAAATTTACTTGTCTTGTGCGTTTTCCTTTGATCTCTCGTTTGTTGATTACATCAACCGCGATTGGTTTCCTGATGTCTACGCTGTAGTCAGTCCCACATTTACATGCAACTATAGGAATCGAACTAGGTTGATTTACATGCAGCACTTAATTATAGAGAGATCAGCGAATGGTATGGCAGAATACTGGGACAAGCCTGAGCAGGATACGGCATATTCACCGAAAACGCATCGACGATTTGAAAACGCTCTAGAAATTTAATATGAGTGAAAACGCGTTCATATTTCCATTCGTCAAAGGTAAAAGATACCTTCTTAACGTTGACACTCGAAATTATTAACAGGCCGCATCGATTGTCCCTCTTTACAGCAGCTAGCCATGCATATGGCAGGATTTGGAACCAAATGGCAAATATGTACCGAACGCTCGATTTCTCATGCCCTAGCAAACCGATTATTTGTTTGTAGTTAAATTTTGTTTTATTTTGCGGGTATATTCGACTTGGAGTAAAAAATCGGTTATATGCATGCGTTCAATTAAAGTGTTACAGTAATAAATAATAAACAAAATTAATATTTAAACTCAATTTACGAAAAATATTTGAACGGCGTACCACGATCACTGCAAAATCACTTAACTATCTTCAGAATAAAATGTTGACCGATCAACTTGGCCTCTCGTTCATTTACATTAAAAAGGTATGTATATTTGACTATTCCAAGTCAATTCTAAACTGTAGTTCGTCTGTACATGTGTACGTAAAGTGTTTACTTTGGGGGGACAAACATAACTTCTATTAAAGTTGGTAAAAAATATATACTTTAAAATCCTCGTATAAGGACTATGATAAGTAATAAAAACAGAATGCTCAATATCAATGTTTTAAAAACTTAATCCTATATAAAGTGCTGCACGTCTTTATAAATCGTTTATTAAAAGCAAGTCATCATTGCTTATGATTCTTTAGAAACCAGTTTCCACAGTTTATTGTCTTTCATTGTTATCCGCCAACTACTTAGAAAGCTTGTTAGTAAGGATTAGTGGCGACCCCCAAAGTTATTATGTTAAATATATATACGCAAGCGGTCGAGCGAACCAATACTGCCCCCCCCCCAACAAAATAAGACCCATACCACCATGTCTATGCAGGATAACTACTAAACGATCTCGAAATGGTGAAAGTAGGATTTGAACGACGCAGTATTGCCATAAAATATGATACCGATAATAGATTACCACTTCAGTCTGAATTTTCCCAGGAAGAGGACAAAAATTTCGCCAAGAGAAAGCCTGGGCTCCGGTCCCACTGTGGCTATGTCATTGGGGTAGACCTTATAGAACAAAGCCCAAAAGAAAAGAAAACCATAAAATGCAGTAGAAAAAAAACATGAATTAAAAAATCTATAAAAAAAGCTTATTAAGAAAATCTCGTTAAGCACATGAACAATCTGTTTTCATATAGAAGTCGTCGGTATAACTGTAGCAGATCCAGGCCAGTTGTTGTGGAGACCAAATATTGATGTGAACGAGAAGTGAAGCAGCGCGTCTTCCTTCAGCACACCAAAATTATAATTAGTAGCTAAATTTATCATTTCTGCGCGTGCATAGTCTGAGCACCGTACAAACAATGAAGTTTCTATTTCCTTTAACACATTATTGAATTTTAATTTCCCATAAAGTCTGTTTATTGCATCTGTATAAGTTGAAAATAGACTTGTCTGACTACAGATCATACTATATTTTGCCTTTTCCCCTTAATGTGTCGCCAAGCTACTGTCAGTGCGACCTCGTAAATTATCTGTGGAAAGCTCCAGACAAATTTGTACTTTGTATAAAAGACGAAACCTATAAGCGTTAGAAAAATGGATTAAAACCATCACCATAACTTTCTCGTTTATTTTCATTTAACCCTTTAGGAACAGGTTCATTATTTATGGCAAGGGGTGACATCGAAGAGAAAATCGTTGGGTATTTAAAAATTTATTGTCATGTAACACAAGCCACTTGAGAATTTAATGCAATGTCTACAGTCAGTACACCAAACAAATTAACCTTACATTGTCTGAATTGTCATGTGCAGCTGCTCTCATCTCCAATATTTTTTCCTTTGCAATTTCACTGCGCTGTTCTTTTTTCCTTCACATGTGACAATAATTGTGAAATATTCGTTCAGGAGTGGTTACTAACTTTTTTATGTATATTTGAGGTTTGGTCAAGAAATGAATGACTTCTTACTGGTTGGGTAAGCAAAATGTAATTCACCAATAAAAACAATTCCTTTGTGACCAGATCTCTTCGCCTTTTTACAACGTACAAGCTGTTCAAGAAATAGTTACAGACAGAGAGAGAGTGAGACTGTTTAATTTCACTTTTGAAATTGACTGCAGGAAATGCACAAAACAAACTAACTGTTTGTTTAATAAATCAGTTTCGTAGATATTAAGTGCTCAGGAATTTCCGCAAATCAGATCGTTCTACTGATTTGCATTATTCATTATTGATTGATTTTACAGATACCTAAACACAACAGAAATGAATTACATGTACTTGGCCTCTGCCGCTATCTGTTTTTCTGTAGTGCTTACCAATTTGTCGACAAATATAAATGCGATAAACAAAATACTGCGATAAAATCTTTATGCATTGCGTTAATTATTTTATAGCAGTACTTTTGCAAGGGATACGTTTTTCCTCACTGCTTAAGTGTAAAATTTTATCGCAGTACTCAACTTAGTACACTGCGCGCCCTTTTTCTGGCGAATTATAAAGTAACATAAGTACATTGTAATCACTGTTAAACATGTGCAAACTTTAATTAAAAAAACACGTGTGAAGCCCTATTCATAGCATAAAAGTATATCTCGTGTTAGATACCGTTCTCTACCCACGACTTCATGTATCTTTACCGTGCAGTATACGTATGCCAGGTGGTGGAAGGGATTAATGAAATTTGATGGAAAGACATTCATATCATAACAACTAATTTACACTCTTATTCTTAGCAAAGCACTTTAAGCCTGGTTTACTTTGCCGTAAGAATCGAGGATGACTTCTTGTGGCCGATGTGATTGAGTGAATTCCATAACATTGCAAAGGCAATCTAATAGTTGTCACATATTTTAGTCTATATATTCACATATTCATTCACATACGTGAGAAGGAGAAAATCTCTGATTCTTACGATAGTGTGAACTAGGCTTCAAGTTCACTTTACGTTGGTTTAGGCATTGACATATTGTCATTAGCCTAGCCAATCAAATGATAGATTTTTAGGAAAGAAACTTGCATAAATGATTAAACGTCATACTAGGTTTTTTAAAAATATTTAAGTTTTTATCAAGTATCTTTAAATTTATAAATAAATAAATAGTAAACTAAAACTCGACGCACGCCTGGGCCGGCTGTAGTTGAAGAAATTGAGCGAAGATAGTTTGCGCTTGGTCAACGTGCAGACTATTGCCGAGTTAGTTGAAAAACTAGCCATATTATCTAGCTCAAAAATGCAACTCTGTTCGAACGTAATGAGAATATTACAGTACATGTGCCGTAAAGAATCATCCTCAGAGACATGATAATATGAAAATGATAATGTGGGAATGATATCTTCAAATAACATGAGCAAGACGAGCACGATTTATTTCCTCTAAGCAAATTAACACAGTGGTATCTTTAAATCAAAACATCCAGTTCCTCCGCCAACAACGCGACCAACAACAAGTCGAGATGAAGACAATTGTTCTGTAGCTCCAGAGATTGTTGCCCCTCGCAAGAAATGCATGGTTGTTTCGAAACTCATCTTCTGGAATGGAGAAGCATTTGATTCGATTCCGATACGATTGAAAGCCTTTATACACCCTGCGTACGTCATGTAGTCAGCAACCAAAGTAAGATGACGTGAATCCACTTCAATGCCGTACGCACCAAACACGTTCTTAATTTCCTGGAAATTACAAAAATAGACAAGGCAGAATTAAGTAAACTTACAGCACCTTTTCGCCGATAGTTAAATTTTCGAAGTTCTTTTATTGTCAAATTTACATAACATTTCAACTCATGGTTTAATTCGAGTATATTTTTCTTCGAAATAGCTGTGTAATGAAACTAATGAACATAGACACTAAAAAAAGACTAGAAGATTCAGCCGAAATACTAATCTGGAAGATTGATGTTGAAGATTGATATAAAAAACGGATTTGGAAAATGGACCTGGAAGATTGTCTAGAAACTTCAGTGCCACAAAATACAAGCCTTTCTCGCATCCTCATAAAATATTCATCGACGCTGCAATTTTCAACTTAGCTATTCCTTCTTGGAAGATCACATAAATAAACGCAATAAAACGTTTTATGGCAACTACAGAATTAGGGTGAAGCGGATGAGAAGCCAAGCTCATCCACATCTAGTACACTTGCAGCAGCAATGACACGACCAGCTGCCTCAATGCCGTACGTTTTGGCAACTTGGTGAGTATCATTTGTGTATAACTTCTCCATTTCTAGTACTTCAGGATAACTCCACATCACCTGTAAGATACATGCAAAGGTATACCCTGATGTTGCAATTTCAGATGTAAATTATATACAGAAATCGTTGAGAAACGTAAATACACCTTTTTTAGTTACGGTTCGTCATTACTAATTCACGAAGAAAACACAAAAGAATTACATAATTAATCAATATCTGTAAACAACATACAGATTTTCTCCTGATTTACATAAACTTTGAGTTTGATTTTCTAAGCAAATGACATTCACATCTTAGAGATCATGAAAGAATGCGAACCTTTTCATCCAAACATTTTATAAGTACGATAAAGCTTTCGCATCTGATCTGTATCTGATTTACAATCGCTCGCCTTCGGCTTGTGCTTGTAAATCAGATCGGCTGTTCATGCTTTATCTATTACTTAACAGACCAGTAGCCTTTCGCGATTAGTATGTAGCATGATATTTTTGTAAGACCATGATTATTTCCATTATTTGTTGTTGCCCATATTGTACATTTGACTATTGTCGATGTCAACCCTCAAGTGAATTAGCTGTATGTGATGATGCAAATGTACTAGCCTTCAAATTCACTCCTTCTGTCTTAAACATGGAAGGTTTATCCTTGTTTTCCACTAAAAATGATCGTGTTATTCCTGGAGTTTCGTAAATAACACTCTAAAAATTTAGAAAGTCAATCAAACGAATGTATGTGTAACTACTCCGGGCCGTGGCTAGAGCGTTAATTGGGGGGGTGTATATTCATATATTCGTGTTATGACCAACTAATTTCTCTTGAAATCAGTTGTCATTAGCGTTAATTTCAAAAGAAATTAGTGGGGCATAACACGAATATATGAATATACACCCCCCCCCCCAATTAACGCTCTAGCCACGGCCCTGTAACTACTAAATTTTCAGGATGTACAAACAAAGCGGAAATCACTATTAAATATATTGGTAGAAGTTTTTAACTGTAAAACTATTTGAGACATTCGAACAATTAAGAAGTTGAATTTAAAAGTTCTTGTAAGTTATGGGCTGTTAAAAATGTCTCTTTAAACCAGTAGGGCACATGCAGGAATGTTCACAAAAATTAGGCAACTATCAAACATTCTACTATGTAGTTTCTCTTCAGCTTTCGAAAGATGCAATGCATACGTATGGAGGGAAAACATGTTGCTATGTAAGTCCACAAACGTATTACACTGGCAGCCAACACACAGATTTATGACATTTAAATCAAACGAACTAAACCTTTGAACAAGTGGCCTGAGGTCTGGAACTCCTTAAAATACGCCACAAACAGTACTGCTTTGTATTTTTGTAAATTCTCACTAAAACTGCAATAATAAACATGGAGACACAAACCTGCGCAGCTAGTTTTTCCATCAGTGTCGTCAGCATCACTTTACTGCCAGTCACTGGAAACTACATCAAAACAATCACAATATTCCGTGTTAGAAAATTTTGGAATACATAAAATGAGATTCTTTCAAAAATGTGTACATTTCATAAAATTATATGTTTGAGGCAAATTTTATACGATTACTAAAAATGCATTACCCGTATTTGTACTTCACACCACTCCTGATTTTGTTCATCAAAGCAATACGATGCAATATTTGGATTGTTCAGCATCACATTCTATAAAATCGGCAAAATCTCAGAATATATCTTGCAATGATTTTCAATTTAAATATTAAAAATTAAGCTTGTCAGAAACATAACTAGATATTGCACACGCCAATTTTTCTTTTCTTATTCTTTATTCTTTATTTTTCTTTATTTTTCTATAAAATATTTATATAAAATATTTAGTATCGTGTATTCCTGCTCCGTCCAAAAGACTAAAATGACGGGAATGTTTTAGAGAATGACAGCTTAGGTTGCGAATGGTAAGGACATTCGAAACGAAGAAACAGACAATTTTAAAAGAGATTTCCAGTGTGATCTGCAGTAATAACTAGTCACACTTACCGCTATTCTCTTATCATGAGCCGGATTAATTTCTTTTGATTGTGATGATATTTCTGTCATCTGCATGTCTCCTTCTTCTTGATCTGTAAAATAATGTTTCACTATATACTGTAGTTTTTAAATTATTAATAATTCATGCTATTTACGCAATAAAAAAGCATTTTGATAATAATAATAATAGCAAACTTTATTAAACTCAAAGACTCAGAAAGTTAAAAGGTTATTTACACTGATGCTGATGCATGATTGTGTAGGCCAGAAAAGCAAAGTTAAGTCCTTTTTTAATAAATTACATAAAAGAAATGTATTGCCTGAGTGTAGTGATCCAAATGAAGCATAAGGGTTAGCATCCTGCTCTTAAGACAATTTGGGTAACTTACACAAAGATGACTATCCTTACAACACTCTGTCGCATTTTTTGCAGCATAAAAAATGATGAAAAGTAAAAGAATCTTAAACTGTGTAGTAACCATGATACGGAAATTTAAAAATAATATGGTGGCAAACCTTGTACTTGACTTATATTAGCTTCGTCTTCTGAATCACCTGACGGAAGAATGCAAAACAAACAAACGTGGTGAACAAAACAGATCAAAGCATATAAGCACAGTAATGTGAAGTGCTTTGTTTATTACTTGTTTCACTTTCTCCTAAATCTTTGTTTATCTGTTCTTCGTCTTCATCAGGTGCTTCGTAACTTGCATGCTAGTGAAAAGAGATATACTCCTAGAGATAAACTCTGAAACACTCTTTTTTTATTCCATATCCGATAAAAAGTACAATTTCACCAATTGAAACGAGTTTGTAGACTGTAGACAAAGTATAGACTGTAACGTAGAAAGAGTTGCACACGCCTTCTCAACAGTCATGCAATTTGTTCGCATTACGCAGTGACAATATATTAAGCCTAGTTACAAAGGTGTTATCGAGGAGCTAATTTACTGCATGTTTATGCAGGTTGTGATTTGGAAATTATATTCGTTTAAACTGTTATAATCAACAAAAAACTGGCAAATGGGGCCAGTGCACAGGCTCTCCCTAGCAGTTAATCCAGGTTCATAATCTGGCTTGGATGGTTGACCCAGGGTTTAATGGTCGTGTTTGTGGTTTGACTATGTGAGCGAGTGTCTCGTATGCCTCGAGGATTTTTCTCCGGGTACAGGAAGTCAAATGAGAGCCACAAGTTCATAAGTTCCCAAATACTGACAAGTCTTACCCTCAAGTCAATAAGTAATTGCCTGAATGTCCGGTAATATACGTCTACCGCCAAACTAAAATTCTTACTTGTTCTCTTTTCTTTTTATTTTTTGCTCCAGTAGCATCGCCATCAGCATCAGCTTCTTCTTCAGACAAGTCAGCATTGTCGTCGTCTTCGTCGTATTTACTGCTCGCATTTAACGTGTCTGTTTTAAACGGTATCAATTCGGGTCTTATTAATTGGCATCGTGACTGACCCGTTCAATAAATTTAAATAATAACAGCTAAGGAATGACATGTGTTAAACAATCATATCAATTATTCTTACCATCTTTTTCGTTTACAGAACTTCTACCAGATTCATTTTAATCAGAAATACCTGCACGACTTGTATCCAGTAAACTAAATTCGACAATAAATAATTTTTTACAATGAAAGCATAATTTAAAAAAATTGAAAAACTGTGATATCAGTTGTCTGATGATGACTAAATAAAGTCGAAACGTTGAATCATAATGTTCTCTTTATTCGTAGTTACCGTTGTTGTGTATTTCCGTTTTTCTCATTATGGTTTAATGGTAATCACTCAACGGTGGACAGTTTCAAAAGGGTAAAGTATCTTAATTTCGATTGGAAATCATACATCTCCAAATTTAACCCGTGGGAACAGTTGAACTCGACTGAGGTAGCTGGTATAAGCAAGCATAATTGAAGTGTATTTCTGGTAATACCTGTGAATGTCTGAGCGTATATTACTTATTGATCAGTTTTATTGCATCTACTTGAAGGGTAAAAATCACTAAGTAAAGAGTACAAAATATCCCATATCGCCAGTGAATTGCTACAAAATCGTGGTGATTTACACTCAACCTATTCGCAGTCATTACCACCATAAAGTACTCATAATTTATGCTTACACTTCTTAGTTATCTCCGTAAATCGCTGTTGTATACCTCCTCCTGCTAGAAGACGTATGGTTTACGAATCGTTCTCAACTGTTCCTGACTTAAATTTCGGCACATGTATGATTTCCGGTCGAGATGAAGACACATTTACTATTTAGGACCCTCTTTTAACACCACAGGGTTGTATGGTAATCTATTTTTTTCACAAAAAATCAAGTCTACATCATATGAAAGATCGTATAAAGGTAAGTCCGATTCATTATCATGTCGAAACTGACAGAATATCAAATCACATAGTACCTTCACCGAATGGCCTGGTGGTTAGGCATCGAAAGGCCTTTTCATCACAGGAGGTAAAAGTAAGTAGTAAGCTCCGTAGCAGCTTACTACTTACTACTTTACTTTTCAACTTACCTCGCTCACTGTGCTGCTCTGATCACACGTGTGATTGCTGACGTCAACTTTTTGAAAAATATTGTTTCCAAGTACATCGAAATAGATTCTGGTGTCACAAATAATTCTCCCTGCAAAAGCAAAGAACAAAAACACGTGCATGTTTTACAATTATTAAACAAGGTTGAGTTTGGCACGAAGAACTATCTGGACGGTATTTTTCAACTTTGGTGTTTTAAATAACTAGTCACGAAAGACGTCATATCTAATTAGCAAATAGGTTCTAAATAATTCATTCGCCGGCAAGGAAAAAAGAGAAATCAATTTCCCATAGCAAAGAGAGCGCGTCACGTACTATCCAGTGGCTTACCCTCCTGACCTACAATACTATGCTTCTCAATTTCAATTAATTCTCTCATTTTGTGAGAGAACTTATGATTATCCATCGCTAAAATGGTCGCTTCGATCATTCCATTTTATGCGATGGTCATTAATCCATGAGTGTTCAGCCACGGCTGATTTTTTCGAGTTCGGCTTTCATGCAATGAGTTTCATGTTCTTCAAGACGAAACGTTTTATGTTAGATAAAACCAATTAAACCCATGCATGGGTTCGTAGACGCAATGGAATCGAATACTTAATATTATTATATAGATACTGATATTTACGCACGATTTTTCTCGTATGAAAAGCCGTTTCGTGATTTGTTCTTAACGAGCGTTATCCAATCAGAATCATGAAACGATTTTCTCACACGTGAAAAAACCGTTTCGTCCAATCAGTGCGAGTCTGTGCATAGGTGGCCCAAATATTAGTGTTGTTTTGAACGTTTTCTCTAAGCTTTTCGCTGTTTGAAAGCAAGAAAACACACGCGTGAAGAGATTTCACGTTCGCGTGACGCTCGCGCGCGTAGCGCTCGCACTTTCGTGAAAAAGCTTAGAGAAAACGTTCAAAACAACACTAAGACAAAACAACACTAAAATTTGGGCCGCTATGGTCTGTGTTTACATAGCAGTGAATTCGTTCACAGCCGGCAAACTTTTCGGCGAGATTTTTTCAAGTTGCTGGCTGTGTCTTGTGGCTGAAAGTCTATTTTGGATTTAAATTCGACACGTTGGGCAATTTCCCATGTTTACAAAGATTTACAATTTTATAAAAAAACGAAAATATATTTTTGAAAAAGAAATATGCAAGCAAAAGACACGGCAGTTATACCAAAACAAACAGCTAGGTAAGTTGCATTTACATTAATATATTAACTTTTTGAGATTTTGAAAAGATAGGCTTTGTATTCTTTGCTTATTTGAAGGAAAAATTAAAAACTGCTGGTTTATTAATAAAAGAATCAATGGCTTCTCTTTCTTATGCATATGAACAAGCCTTTGCGTGCGAGACGGCGAGGAAGCGGCAGCCCCATTAATACATTTATATAATGTTTCATCCAAATTATCATTTCATACACGGATGCGGCGTATTTAAGTACTATCGTCTATTTATACAATTATTTCAGAAGTGGTGTTGTATGTGTATATTGCGATGTCTAAGAATTTCATAGATCTATGTAAAAAGAGACAAATTCCGAAGAATCATTTCAGACATACAAGTCATTTTAGACTCTATTTCAAAGTCGAGAGCCAAATAATATTAGAGAGATTCAGACTTTAATTCCAATACCTCTACGCACTACCTTATTCTATCTTTCATCCAATCAGATGTGCCGGACCTACCCAATTACAGATCAAATTGTTTCAAAATCGAGAGAAGGTTGCGATAGTGGTAGTAGAAGTCAAATCTGAACTTCTCTAATTATTGACGCAAGACGAACTTGGCTCGCGACATGTACCCGTATTTTAAAGCAATTAACTGACCAGAATGATGTCGTAACGGCCAGTTCAGCGTTTTCATTAGTCAGAAAAAGCAGTTGACTGGCCAGAACCTGCATAATGAACCTGCGTAACGCGAAATGCGTGGGGACAGAAACTCTTGTTGCACTAACTTAAAATAGCTTTTTAGTAATGCATCTTTGTGCGCCCGATGGAGCTAAACTACTCAGAGTTATATTACATTAAAACATTGAACGCTTCCTGCATTAGCAGAATTTTTCCCATCTGTAAACACGTTTTTTTGATAAACCCTGCACATTTTCAAGAAGTGTTATTTAATATCAGCGGAACTGTAGTTAGAGAGACATTTCGTAACTAGGGCGAGTTGACAACAGTTAAAGTGTTAAACTGAGCTACACGACCTTTTTAATGAGAATATCAGTGCCTACTTATACACACATAATATATACTTATAATACCTACGAGACTCGCTAAAAATTAAATACATGCAATCATATGAAGGATCTAATAGTCTAGTGTATATTTTAAAGGATCGATCGACGATTAATAGATCCCAGAATACAGCCATACTGAAACTGCCCGCGTATACATATAAAGAGATGAAATATATCAAAGCAAGTCACACAAGAAGAAATGAAAACACAAGAGAAGCAACGGGATTTATCTCTCCATCTCTTGTTAGAGAAAGTTTAACATTCTCCGTCTTGGCAACAGGAGCGTCAGCTGGAACAACAAACTGGATTCCTGCAAAGCCTTCTCGCCCACGGTAAACAGCCCTCGGAGCTTTATAGATGCTACCATAATCTCGGTCATCTGTTAAATTCAATTTGTATTTCTGACGAGAAGGATCGGTGTCTGCGCGTAGAATGCGAACCCTGATTTTTGTTGTCTGGCCTCGGCGAAGAATATTGGAGTCTTCTTTGTAGGATAACTTCAAAAGAACGGGTACAGTTTGATCTTTCCCCGATGATTCACGTACGAATGCATTTCCCTTCGATGTTTGGCCGTACAAATGAAGTTTGAAAGGTCCAGAAGGTGGCTTGAATCTGACAAAATAACGCACACCAGTTTTTCCCACGGCAGTCATAGGTACATCAGCATGTATGCTACCTTTTTCATCCACAACTTTTATTCGCATTGAACCAGGTTTTACGGATTCAGCACCAGCTATAGTGACAAATGCTTTGGCAGGAAATCCTATAAATAAAACAAAAGACAATCTTATGTTTATGCAAGTTTCTATGTTTAATCCCTCTGATTGGCTCTTATTTGTCACGTGATGTCCACCGTATTTACGCCTACAAAACGCGTGTTTCATCAGACGGCTTCCTGATAGAGGGCCTTCGATCAATAGCCCGATGTTCCGTCTATGTCATTTAGTGAAATGAAATGTCGGAGGGGGTCTCTTGATGCACAAAATGTAGTAGTACTCATGCAGGCTGCAATTTTAAAGTTTTTGCCGTTTCTATAGGGGTGCTAGTTATAATGGAGGTATTATGCATTTTTTGAAAGGTTTACTGTTGTTTAATTGCCCCCCCCCCCTCTCTCTCCTATAGAAACAAGGATATGGAAAATGAACCCTGAATGTTTTGAGTTCGAGAAGTGTACTTTTTATTTCTAACGTTTGGTTTTCCTCATTAATAACTCATTATCTCCTTCATTAATCCCGGCTAAGCCGACATAATTAAGACACGATAAGAGAACAGAAGTAACATACCTTCAAGAGGTTGATCCAAAGGAACAGGGATGCGAGTGCCACGTTTGGCGATAGCTACATAGTAATGACCAAAGTCGATGTTCATTCCACTCACGCCACTCACTTTGTACGTATGCTTACCTGCACTGGCGGGTACTATCAGTTTGTATACACCTGATAATGGTTTATCTATGGTATAAACCACGCCTCGAGTCAAAAGCACGCGAGTGTTTATATTTTTTCCTTTTGGGTCAATTAAACTTACATCTGCACTATCTGAATTCTCAGTTGTTACGGAAAGGGTAATTTTTTCAATTGAATCATCGACAGATATCTTGTATTCCATATCGGTTGTCCGTTTTCTGCGGCCTGTCGAACCTCCTGTTGCAGAGCTCACCCAAACAGGGTATCCCAGGTTATTTGAAACTACTTCCTGGCCAAGGCTTTTCAAATCGGCGGTTGTTTTGAATTCGTACACACGTCCATTTGTTTTACTAGCAACGTCATAGAACGGTTTCAAAGAGTTGAAACCACAACCATGACGAGCAACAAAAAAATTTATTTTAATGTCCAAATCGTATGCGTTTTCAACTACGCTATCCAGTTTGTGAGCATCTTTGGGCGAAGCGTCTGTGAACACAAACATGGAAGAGCCGACTTCAGGACCTTCTTCCAGCGCGTTTTCCATTCCTGTAAATGCCAATTCTGGGCAGTCATCACCATCATGCGCGCTCAATGCTCGTAAAGCTTTCAAAAATTCTTTACCTTCCGTTTGACTATTTCTTGTGACAGGACCAGTTTCTGTCGCAAAAAGAGCAATTTCAAGGTTATTCCTGAATTTGGCACTTTAACTAAGTTATGAAACGAAGATAAGTCGTAAATCTGGGAAAGACGAAGACAAGGAACATAAATTCTGGGAATAGTAAATTTTGGGAGATAAAATATTTACGAAAGGTGGTAGAGTAAATTTGTCCTGATAATCGGGTTACCGATATAAATTTAATAACGTTCAGTGCAACTAGCACGTGTTTTAAGAAAAACATGTAATTTAAATGAATAAAAAGTATCGCAACAGGTGAAATTAAAGCAAAAACACTGCAATATGAAATTTTACATGAAAAAAAACTTTTAAGATCTGAAATGAACAAATTAATGAATTATGCAGTATTAAGCGCATTACCTTGCAATTTATTGTGAAACGTAATTCCAAAACAGCCATATGTTTGTGAGCAGAAGTCCAAGCGTGGTTCAAATACTGATGTACTGAACAGTTTGATATGCACTAACAATATTTTCAAATTCAACCATAGGTCGCCCAACTAAGCTCGCACGCAGTGGCATGCCACGCACGCACGCGACTGCCTATCTATTATATAATTATATAATAGATAGGCAGTCGCGTGCGTGCGTGGCGAATTTGCGTGGCGTGCCACTGCGTGCGTTCTAGGTCATTGAGTTCTACTTTATTGAGTTCTACTTTTATGAGTTCTACTTTTTATCGATTTTCAAAAATTGTAGATTTTTTGCGGCGTTCTCCAAACATTTACACAATTTCAAACACAAAAATATTTATAAACGGAGAAATTTAGCTGTGAACTGGAAACCTTGTTAGGGTAAAACCATGATTTCACCGTGAACAAAAAGCATCCTTTCATTGGCTCTCGTGGGCGCTTTGTCGTTCAGTTGCATTGTTTTGCACAAGCTATTATAATATACAGAAAAGAAACATTGAGATATTTTTCTCGGCTTGTTGAAAAAGCAAGTTTTCCACATCTAAGACAAGATAACTCCGCTTATATTCAATATTAGAAAGTGAAACCATAACGATTGTTAGTGGTAATGATTTTAGAATCTTCCCACGCAATGTTATGGCTTGTTTCACACACGTGTTCAGCCAAAGCTGATTTTGAGCTGTTAAAATTAGAAACAGCCCTTTGATGTTCTTTCAGACGTGTGCAAAACTGGCGTTTTGTTTGACCCAGATATACTTTCTCGCAATTACCGCATGGTATAGAATATACAGCATGTGTTTTCTGATCAGTCGGAACGCGATCCTTGGGTTTTACAAAAATATGTCCCAATGTCTGAAAGGATTTCAGGGCAACCTTGATACCACAATTATTAAATAAGAACTCTCCTGATTGGTTCCGCAATTCCTTGAATGTACGGAACTATTGCAAAACCTTTCACAGCGGAATCACCCTCTGGAGAGTTGCAATGAGTCAAGGTTGGACGCCTTAAACAATCATAGAGAAAGCTCTCAGGATAATTGTTTTCTTTCAGAATATTGGTTACATATTGACACTCGTTTTCCCTAGCATCGTTGTTCGATGTTAAATTCCCCGCTCTCTGAAACAAAGTTGTAAGTGCTGCGAGTTAAATGACAGATATTTATAAGCATGAATTGGTTTACGATAAACAACAGTTTCGAACTTCCCATCAGTAGTTCTTTGAACATAAGTATCCAAAAAGGGCAACTTCCCATCAGTCTCACGTTCTACGGTGAACTGTATAGAAGGCTCAATTGAATTCAAATGTTGCAAAAGAACAACAAACTCATCTTGAGAAACCGCAGAGATCACATCATCAGCAAATCGCTTCCAGAACGATGGGCTGACCGGCGCCGTTGTTAGGGCTCTATGTTCAATATCTTCCATTACTAAATTAGCAATGACAGCCGAAACCGGCGAGCCCATCGCTGTTCCAAAAACCTTTTGTAATAAGTGCCCTCAAACACAAATTGACAATAGATCAGTTATATCCTCTAAGAGCAAAGATGTCCTCTGCCACAAAGAATTATCATATCTAAGTCTATTTGTGGCAACTTTGATGGCAAGACCAACAGGTATTTTGGTGAACAAGGAATTGGTCCGCGTCAGGAGTTTGACCTCTTATAAATTCAGCGAAATGTTGTTTTCACCGTGTTATCCGTGTTACCAACAACAGGAGATAAAACTCTATCTCTATAAAACTTATAAATCTTCGGCAAGCCATATAATCGCGGAGCGAGCCCATCGCTGGAACGCAATAACTTATACGTTTCCTCACTGATCTTATTGAATTTCTTCAAGAGAAGTAATCGTTGGTTCAAATCTCTTTCAGTCCTGCCAGTAGGATCAGATTTTAGAGCAGTATAAGTTTGTTTGTCGTTCAACATTGAAAGAACCTTCTCACGATATTGATGTTTGTCCATCACCACAACGCAATTACCCTTGTCTGCCAGGAGAACAACTCTATCCGAACCTTTCCTTAGAGCAATTAAAGCCTTGAAAACATTGCTATCAATGTTTCTCGGAGGTGTCTTGGTCTTCTTCTTCGACTGAAGCGACGATTTCAGCAGTTGAAGAAGCGATTTTTCGTCAGAACGATGAAAACATCAATATCGTGAGAAGGTTCTTTCAATGTTGAACGACAAACAAACTTATACTGCTCTAAAATCTGATCCTACTGGCAGGACTGAAAGAGATTTGAACCAACGGTTACTTCTCTTGAAGAAATCCAATAAGATCAGTGAGGAAACGTATAAGTTATTGCGTTCCAGCGATGCGCTCGCTCCGCGATTATATGGCTTGCCGAAGATTTATAAGGAGAGGGTTCCTTTGCGACCTATAGTGTCCTTTGTAAACTCTCCAACTTATAATGTTTAATTCGCGCTACTTGGCTAGAGTTTTATCTCCTGTTGTTGGTAACACGGATAACACGGTGAAAAACCCGCAACATTTTGCTGAATTTATAAGAGGTCAAACTCTTGACGCGGACCAAATGCTCGTATCATTTGACGTCGTTTCCTTGTTCACCAAAATACCTGTTGATCTTGCCATCAAAGTTGCCACAAATAGACTTAGATATGATGATTCTTTGTGGCAGAGGACATTTTTGCCCTTAGAGGATATAACTGATCTATTGTCAGTTTGTGTTTGAGGGCACTTATTACAAAAGGTTTTTGGAACAGCGATGGGCTCGCCGGTTTCGGCTGTCATTGCTAATTTAGTAATGGACGATATTGAACATAGAGACCTAACAACGGCTCCGGAGCCCATCGTTCTGGAAGCGATTTGCTGATGATGTGATCTCTCCGGTTTCTCAAGATGAGATTGTTGTTCTTTTGCAACATTTGAATTCAATTGAGCCTTCTATACAGTTCACCGTAGAACGTGAGACTGATGGGAAGTTGCCCTTTTTGGATACTTTTATATGTTCAGAGAACAACTGATGGGAAGTTTGAAACTGTTGTTTATCGTAAACCAATTCATGCTTATAAATATCTGTCATTTAACTCGCAGCACTTACAGCTTTGTTTCAGAGAGCGGAGAGTTTAACATCGAACAACGATGCTAGGGAAAACGAGTGTCAATATGTAACCAATATTCTGAAAGAAAACAATCATCCTAAGAGCTTTCTCTACGATTGTTTAAGGCGTTCAACCTTGACTCATTGCAACTCTCCAGAGGGTGATTCCGCTGTGAAAGGTTTTGCAATAGTTCCGTACATTCAAGGAATTGCGGAACCAATCAGGAGAGTTATTAATAATTGTGGTATCAAGGTTGCCCTGAAACCCTTTCAGACTTTGGGACATATTTTTGCGTAACCCAAAGATCGCGTTCCGACTGATCAGAAAACACATGCTGTATACTCTATACCATGCGGTGATTGCGAGAAAGTATATCATCTGGGTCAAACAAAACGCCAGTTTTGCACACGTCTGAAAGAACATCAAAGGGCTGTTTCTAATTTTAACAGCTCAAAATCAGCTTTGGCTGAACACGTGTGTGAAACAAGCCATAACATTGCGTGGGAAGATTCTAAAATCATTACCACTAACAATCGTTATGGTCAAAGGCTTTGTTTAGAAGCCTGGCATATCAATGCGAGCCCTTGTGCCTTAAATAGGGATGACGGAAGTCATTTACCACAAGAGTATTTACATCTTGTTGGTAAATGACGTCACCTTGACAGCATATAAGGTCGTGAGTTTCAACATCAGACTACCCCTGATGAAGGCACTAGACCGGAGTGTCGAAACGTTGGGTCGTGAATGTAATCTTTGTTTGGTGATTTCATTCATTTAACAAAACCAGAGTAGCACTTATTAAGTCGGACTCTTGACATTGTCTTAGGTACTTAATAAAAAGTTGTGCCAAGTTTCTATCCTTAATATTTCTCTAGAAACCATGCATACAAATTTTTCTCAAGACACACTCTGAGCTGAGCAACAACAACAATCAACAACATATTTTCTAAGTCAGGAAAGCTGCCATAACAATATAGTAGAATTATAGTCTGATTGCTTTAGAAACTGAAAAAATTACTAGCGGACCCCTTAAAAATGCCAAAATTGGATTTGCTCGCACTTGCCAACCCTCCCCCCCCCCGCCGCTAGCTACGCCACTAGGACAAACCTTATGGAACAAAGCCCAAGAAAAAGAAACCCATAAAAGACATGAATTGGAAATTCTGTAAAATATCTTACCAGGATCGTTAAATGGCGACAGGATATAATCGACATCATAATCTCTTTTAGCCTTAACAATCTGTTCTGATATAGAAATTGCTGCTTTTATTTCTCCTGACATACTGCCTGTATCATCAATGACAAATATCAAGGTAACGAGACCACTTATACTCAAGTATTCTTCAAATAATTCTTCGCCGATTTCTTCTTTTATGGTGTTTAAAAACTCAGCAGCTCCATAGCTAAGAAAATCGCGCTTACTTCTTTTGGAATCTTCTCCCAACCTTTCGGCAACGAATAACCCTTGTGACGTCAGTTTTCTAAGGATTTTTGTTTTACCCGTTCGGTTTTTTGCCCCTTCTTTAATGAATTCTTTAATATTCGAAATCGTTTCTGGCTTAACGGTTCTGCGACGTAGGGCAGCATGAAACTCGGCAATTCCTTTTTCGAAATTGTCAATGACTTTAAGGAAAGCGTTGGTGACGTTCTTGCCCTTGCGGAGTTCCAAACCGAGTTTTAACAGTGTATCACGAGCGGCGTCTTGGTATTTCACATGGCCTTGGATTGCTTCAATCTCCCCAAAGTCGTCATCTTCAAATTCCTCAGTACACTGTACAAAGTCATCGTTGTCAGCGTTGAGCTCTCGGGGGTTTATAGATTGGTCATGGTTTTCGTGGTCGTTTTCTTCAGCAAAATCATGAACGTTGTTCAAACCTGAACAGACAACTCCAAGCAGCAAAACTGCTAGAGTTAGTTTTCTCATTATCGATCCGTTAATGGGTTGAATTCTTCAACTTTACAAAAACAACAAAAATACATGAAATCATTAAAACCATGCTGTAAAAGACGACGATAATGATGAACAAATCTTACCTGATTCAAATCAACAATCTTCTTTAGACACGATGTAGTTCTGTATGAAATTATTTTCCTGATGTTTATGCTTCTGTTACGAAACATGTATTTTGTTCCTCTATATGTTACTATAAGAGATCGTTTATTTATATCTATTGTTCCATTCAAATTCATTTGTAAATGTCAACTAAAACCAACAAGTGAAAGAAGGTGTTATTTATACAGCTAATGTAATATCAACACCCAAAATGTAAGATTAATTAATCTTTTCAATCTTTATGTCATCCAAGGTAAAAAAATCTTTGCATCTTAGCATTTGAGTCAGTCTTGGCAAGGGATTATTTGGCACACCAACTTCTCTGTTCCAACTCACTCAAATGCCTGTGCGCGCAATGTGCTGTTATGATTGAATAAAGTGTGATAAACTATAAAAAAACGTGTGTTTGTGTCGTAACGTTGCGTGGGCAATCAATATAAAAAGATCCTGTTTGGTTGCGAGGCCCTCGCGCAGCATATAAATTGATCGTGAATAAAAGTCGTAACACTTCTTCGGTTTGATCAGCTAATGGAAGTGACGGCAACAAACTCTTGCTTTTAACACCAGGTGCAGACAAGTTGTTACGAAGACCAAAATTGTTGTGAACGAGAAGTGAAGCAGTGCGTCTTCCTTCAGCACACCAAAATTATGATTAGTAGCTAAATTTATCATTTCTGCGCATGCATAGTCTGGACATCGTTCAATGAAGTTTCTATTTCCTTCAGCACATTATTGAATATTAATTTCCATATAGTCTGTTTATGGTATTTGCATAAGTTGAAAGTAAAATTGTCCTACTAAACAGTATTGATGGACATAATCCCACAGACCAATCTAATATAACTCTGGCGGAGTCTATAGAAGATCCTAAACTATCCAAATGTATTAATTGTAATAAGTGCAGTGATCGGCTTCATGAATTCGAAACGGTTAAAATACAAGTCACTAGCCTACATAAACAAGTAGCTTCGCTCAACCGAGTAGTCGACAAAGTAAATACTGTCCTTGAATCAGTATGTAGGGTTGTGATCCCGAATGAAGGTTCATTTTCGCACTCTGATCTCTGATTGGAAAAGATGCTCACAGAGTTTTCCAACAGTCTAGAGGGCAATAATAAAGCCTTAAGCGATCGTGAAAATACGATTTCAACTTTACAGCATAAATTAGCTGAAGTTACGAAAGAGAGAGATGAATTAAAACGCAACTATTCTTTGATTGTCGAGCAACAACAAAAGAGTCACAGCAAAAACAATGAGAATGCAAGCCCCCCAAGTTAATATTAATTCCTTTTGTGAACTAGATAATAGTGTGGGTAGTTCTTACCTGCAATTAATGCGCCGAAAAAACGGCAAGGAATGAATTATGTAAACGAGGAAAGCCATGAGCCTGTGAAATCTAGTGATAGCGCTAACAATAACTCATTCCGTAATTCAGCCAATATAGAAGCTACAAATACAAACCAATGCAAGAAACCAACCCAAAACGCTAGTATGAAATTTCCTTTTTTCTACCATCGTACCCGTCATCGACAGTCTCCAAATTTAGTGAAATGACACAACCACCTCCAACTGGTTTATGGGAGAACAAGGAGCAATGCCCTAACGAACCATCAACTAATCACCCCCCCCCCAAACCACAATCAAGACCGTTGATGAAGATAGCGTGTTACCCAATCAAACCCCTGCCAATGAAACCAAAGAGGAAAGATCAATTGAACTGATTCCGTTTTTACTGTTAGCCAGCCACACCGATATAGTTAATCCGACCCAATTCATCCCCACCCTCATAACGCAACGGTACCCAACTGGTCTATCTCGCCACCAAAGTATTAATTGTGATAACTTAGTAAAGATCAATGTTAGTACCCCAATTAACAATCACAAACATAAAGTTATGTCATACTTCCTTACCACGATAATCTACAGAGTATACCGGTGAGAATAACGAATAGAAATTATAACAAATCCCAAATAACTCCTTCAACAATATACGGTAATTTAATCACGGTCGACCCTTCTAAAATTCAAAATATAGAGAAAAAGACTTTCGTGCCTAAAATATTACTCACAAACACAATGTCACTCACCCCCAAAATCGATGAAGTTTCTTGTTTTATGAAAACTCATAACCCAGATGTTGCTTGTATCACCGAAACAATGAAACATGGCGTCAAGAATCAATTGACGAATCGTGTCTCTATATTGCTGGATACAATTTCATCTTCAAAAACCGTAGCGGTGGCTGTCACGGTGGTGTAGGTTTATATGTTAGAAATTCAATATCTTGAATTAGGTAAGCAATAATAATTCTAGTTAAAAGTACCTCCACTTGTGTCGTGGAATAAACGCTTGGAACTGGATTGAGGCAAAAAAATGCTTGAGATAACAACAAAAGTTTGTCCTTTTGACGGGCAGACGAAATCAGCATGATAAAGCTTGGAAAATACATGCATGGGTTAGATTATTGATATTCAATGATGGTATGTGACCGGTGAGGCCAAGGAGTCAACAAAAAAGTGGTAAAGTAAACGAGTTCTGCTGGTAACAGCGGAAATAGGGATCAGAGGTCTCTTTTGCACATTTAGGCACATATGAAGACATGTTGGTTGCTAATAATGCGGATCTAATAAATGATCGTTCTACCACTTCTTTGGCAGTACCTAAAACCTTTCATCAGAATTTCCTTTTCCCAGCATTAGGGCATTATCATGTTGATCTGGACTTGGCTGTCTTGTCTGTCTCGACTTGGCTGTCTTGTCTGTCTCGACTTGTTGTGCTTTCATGCAATTTTCGCTTAATCCAGTTTCTTCCATGACAGTAGATAAGGTATATTTTTAGAATCATTATTGCTTACCAGGAATCCATCATTGCTAGTTTTGAAGATATATGGCAAAGCAAACTCTCTCAAAATGGATAATCGAACTTTGAAGTGCTTCAGAGCACTTCATGATTAACATACAGAAATGATTCTGTCACCCCTCCGAAAGACAAGTCTTTTAGCATTTGTAAAATTTGAACAAAAATTAAAAAAAAACTGATACTCACATACAAATTAGCCGTATAGTATTGTAATTTGACAGAGGTTGCCTAAATATATTAGTCCTATATGGGCATACGAGTATGAAAAATTGCGCTATTAATTGCATTTACGTAGGCAACCTCTGTCAAACTGCATTCGCAATGCAGCTATTCTGTCAAATTACAGTCGCTATGTGGTCAATATGAATATGAATTCCAAAGGCTAAAAAGAAGGTAACCCACTCAGTTCTGTCGTGATTAGGTACCTGTAGGATCAACCAATACTGAATAATGCAAATGAGTAAAACAATCTGAGTTTACAGAAATTGCGAAAGAGTGGACGAAAATTCCTGAGTATAATTCCCGAGTACTTAATGTTTAAGAAGCTGCTTTATTAAACAAACAGTTAATTTGTTTTCTGCATTCCCTGTCAATTTAAAAAAAATGAAATTCAACGGTCAATTTCTGTGTAACGATTTCTTGAACAGCCATGTACGTTGTAATAAGGCGAAGAGATACTTTATAGCTTCCTATTCTTATTGTAAAATCTGTTGTCAAATGTTCAAATTTTTGAGCCATGCACAGGGTGCATAAAAAAAGTAGACAATTTTGAAACGGCTCTCAACCTTGCGAAGCGGCTTGAAGTATGAAATTTTTTATTGATATACATTGCTTGGGTACTTACGGTGTAGAATAAATAAAAATATTCTGAAATTTAAATGTTTCGAACCCAGGGGTGTGCGTATTTTTAAGCACATTAAAAATGACTTGCGCACGAAATCTAAAGGCTTAAAAGTAATTTTGAGTTGGTAGGTAGAAAATATGTTAGGTGTTTTATTGCTGTTCAAAATTTCAAGAAATTTGATTGAGTTTAAGGCATTCAAAACGTTGTGCAAACTTATATTTTCTCAATAAGAACCGTTTTTCTGAAGAAATGTTCCAATTTTAATTAAATGTCCCTTGGGAGTTGTATGTAAATTAAGTAAATACACAAATTAAACATGCACAAAGCTAATTTTGCTAAAAATATGGAAGTTTGCGCGACGTTTTGAACGACTTAGACTCGAGCAAATTTTCTGAAATTCTGTACAACAATACAACACCTGACACCTATAGTTCGTCTGAACATGTGTACGTAAAAAGTGTTTACTTTGGGGGGGACAAACATAACTTCTATTAAAGTTGGTCAAAAATATATACTTTAAAATCCTCGGATAAGGACTATGATTAGGAATAAAAATAGGTACGCCATGCGTACATGTATCTGCGAAGCGAAGTGGGAAAGAGGTAAAAGCTACATAAATATTGTTAAATAATGGCCGTTTAGCTAGTGAAACGGTAAAGAAGGCGGAACAGATCTAATGACAGAACCCAGACATACTTCACAACATTAGGTTCCTCAAATTGGGCTAAGGAAATTTAGCGAGTGAAAGAATTTATGTATTTGCGTAAGCAGATACTATGTCATCACATTTGTTAAGGTTGGCTGTTAGCTGTAACTTTTACTGTTGTTATTTTCTTATTTTATTCAAATTATTTTATTGATCAGAAATTATCGACGTCTTTCGGACCGGCGAAAGCTCTCATTGGCTAGAGGCATCAATAAATAAAGCCATGTGTATTTGATATCTCCACTCTTTTTAAAATAATAAAAATATAGTATCACTGAGTAGAGATATCAAGTACATTTACACACGTGGCATTATTTGAATGAACTTTGACCCAAAAAGTACTATTACTCCAATACAAATTCTACAGCTTATCTGTAACAACACTAACTGTTTCTACAAAATTATTATTGCAAAATTATTAGCTTTCAATGTTTTGTATAGCATTATATACTTTTTAAAATTTCAACAATATTTATATATGGCAAAACTATCTTATGTTATAAAAAAATAAAAAGTACTCAAATAATATTTAAACAAGAGACACATTCAAATATAATTTGAACATTGACAATTCAGAAGAAGACAAGTTTAAACTTTGATGGCAAGAAATATATTACTGGCACAGATGCACAATATCAGTATCACAGTATTGCACAATAATCACCCATGCCAGGACATGAGAAAATCAGCATTTTACAGCTTGTCTGTACCAACACTAATTGTTTCTACAAAATTATTATTGCAAAACTATTAGCTTTGAATGTTTTGTCAAAAGCATCATAAACGTTCAAAAATTTCAACAATATTTATATATATTATAAAACTATCTGTCATGTCATGCATTGAAAAAAGTACTCAAAGCAGACAAGTTTAAACTTTGATGACAAGAAATATATTGGCACAGTATCAGTATCAGTATCACAGAGCTGCACATGATCACCCATGCCGGGACATCAGAAAATCGTTGCTTTACATCCAACTGTGAATCATAGCTTATGGATAATTTATATTGCTAGAAAAGACTGTAGTTTACATAATAAATAGAAAATACAAGGGTGCTTGAAAATACCAACTTTACTTCTCGTGTTAAACACGACATTTACAATGATATTTATACAGCTTATCTGTACAAACACTAACTGTTTCTACAAAATTATTATTGCAAAATTATTAGCTTTGAATGTTTTGTCAATAGCATTATATACTTTTTAAAATTTCAACAATATTTATATAATACAAAACCATCTATCATATGTCATGCATTGAAAATAAAAGTATATACTCAAATAATATTTGAACAAGAGACACATTGAAACATAATTCGAACATTGGCAATTCACAAGCTGACAATTTTTTGATGACAAGAAATAATATATTATATTGACACAGACGCACAGTATCAGTATCACAGCATTGTACGATAATCACCCATGCCAGGACATCAGAAAATCATCGCTTTACAACCAATTATAAATCATAATAGCTTGTGGATACTTTATGTTGCTCAAGAAAAGACTGTAGTTTATATAATACACGGAAAATACATGGGTGCTTGAAAATGCCATATTTGCTTCTCGTGTTGAACACAGTCAGTGAACTTGAACATGACATCTACAATGACATTTATATCGTAGTCCTACATTATCAGGCTAGTTCGTTATCTAGGTGATGAAATATGAATTGGTCACAAAAAGTTGTTCATAAATTGCCTCATTGCGACCGGCGTTCATTCCTCATGACTTCATGCATAAAATTTTTGCCATGTTGGATTAAAAAATCAGTATATCACTCCAGTTGAGCTTTTGAAAAGTTTTCCAATCTGTTCGTTCAGTGAAAATTTAAACAAATGTCATCCAAATGTTACATTCTCGCCCATTGGCTGAATTTACTTTACGCGTTCAGTGATTGGCTATAAGCTAACATTATTTACAGTTTAATTACAGCATAGACAATCAAAAGAATGGACTGGAAACGCAAGCTAAAGCGTCAATGTTGCTGACGCGACATCCGTGATACGGCCTGATATGCTATACTTTGGAACCCTGTAACTTCACTTTAAATATACTTCAGGACTTTCTATTTACATATTTTAAACAAGAACGGCAATGTCTATGGAACTATTGACTTTTAAAATTCTTTATGGATATAACAAAGCTAAAACCCAACGCTGAATGTTTGCGTTCTTTTGACTACAGAAATGTCGCCATTGCTGTTGTTGAAAAAGGTTTACGGAAACATTAAATGGTGATTTTCCGCCATGTTTATCTCTCTGAAAAGTTTTAAAAGTTCATAGTTCCATTCACATTTCTGTTCTTGTTTAAAATATGTAAATACGAAGTCCTGAAATGTATTTAAAGTTAAGTTACAGGGTTCCAAAGTAAAGCGTATCACGGATGTCGCGTAAACTTTAGCTTGCGTTTCCAGTCCATTCCTTAGATTGTCTATGGTTACAGTTACGCGCACGACAACAACCGAATACATCTGCATTCACAGATACAAAAACAGAATGCTTAAGGTGGCTCCCTATGGTTTTGTTCAGCTATAACAGAATTTATAGAGATCAGACGCTGTCCGCACGAATCACGCGTGGAATGTTCGTGGCCAGCTATAATAAAATTTTTCACATTCAAAGTTGAAAACATTGTTTTTGCCGATATTTTTGTGTTTCTACACACACAAAAGACGACAGTTCTTCCTTACAATCGTTTGTGTTTCCAAGTTCAAGTATTAGGTGCTTTAAATCAGTTTTAAAACAATTTTTAGGCGCTTTTTTATGTCCGGTAATGTAATTTTTGTTGCTCGATGTTTTACGAAAGTGTATGGACTCCGACTGAATTACCATCAATTTGCTCAGCAATTACCATCGCTCAAGTGCTTGAAATATCAATTTTTCGAAAAATTTTATCAAAGGGATTTTTTTATGTTGATTTTTGACATTTTGTAGGATAATAAAAAAACCTATTGATAGAATTTTTTAAAGTGTGTAAGTGAAACCCTTACGTCAATACCATACAACATGTTCAATTAAAAAATAATTCACCGAAGGAAATCTCGAAAATTGCGGAAGGAAGACGAAACGCAAGCCATGTTCTCATCCATTTTTGCCATGGCAGCAATCTTCTAGCACAAAATCAACACTTTAAAATCTTCAGCAAGACTTCAGTAACACTTGTACTAAATTTCATAGTTCTATAATGAAAGATGTGGAAATGAGACGGTCTTAACGGCTACAATGCACTTTTTAACTAAAACCGTAGGGAGCCACCTTATCAATGTTTTAAAAACTTAATCCTATATGAAGTGCTGCACGTCTTTATAAATCGTTTATTAAAAGCAAGTCATCATTGCTTATGATTCTTTAGAAACCAGTTTCCACAGTTTATTGTCTTTCATTGTTATCCGCCAACTACTTAGAAAGCTTGTTAGTAAGGATTGGTGGCGACCCCCAAAGTTGTTATTACGCCAGTAAATAAGATCAAACTTCAGCAAAACAACATGTATTTATTAAAACAACAATGGATGCCAAAAAACAAGACAGGAGGCCACCTGAGCCCACGATACTTAACTGCAAATACTTAGTGTAAAGCGTAAGAGAAGCGTAAGGTGATTCTGTCTGAACTAATTATACTTAGTGTAAGGTAAACAACTATAACAATGTCAATTCTAATACCGAATGGCGTGACTTCTTTTTTCTCTTCTCGCATTGATTACTAAGGTAGAGTATAATTATAACAAAAACAAAGTGTTACTACGGTCTATTTCGTATGTGACACGTTTTTGTATAACACTGTCAACTTTCGTACTCAAAGTACTTGGGTGGACGTCGGCTACGCTGAGGTCTGGTGGATGTTGTAGGTTGGCTGTCAGGATTGGCTGATACTGGACGAGATGGTTGAGGATAAGGTGCTGTTAATGCTGTAGGTATACTTGCAGGTGGGGGCAATGGACTGTGCACTATCGTAGGGGGCTCTTCATCGCTGTCACTTTCAACTTGCCGGGTGGGACACTTGTTAGCATCTTGGTTCGGGACAACAAAGCACTCATCGCATCTGATTTTGTATGGAGAAGCCCGCAATTGCTTGCGTACAAATTTTCGAACGAAACACCAGGGCTTTTCGATAGCGATAACTAAGAATCGGTTGCGAGGTTGGGTTTTATCATGGTCAAAGGGTAAATACACAAGATCTCAAACCCATAAACGAGGATTCGGTGGAACAATTTGTTTGGGAGCCTTGGATCTTTCGCTGTGGAGATGATTTTGCACACGAGCTTGATGTTGTTGGAGGATAACATCTCGATCTTCGAGCGGGAGTTGCTCCAGGGTAAATTGGTTTCGTTGCGTCCACTGTTCATAGGCAGAAACACCGTTTCGGCGGAGACGGGAATTTAAGCGGGCAATACTTAAGGCAAGGCTATACTGGGTAACTGGGCCACCGTTGGGTATCTGTCTTAAAAATTCGTTTTCTTGTTCAGAAATTACTTTTTCAGCTACTGGGTTTTTGTTCGTGTTTTTTATGCGGCCGATTTCGAAAAAAATTCCAAGCTGTTTGAGAGTGGTATCGTTCTTTAAGGCAACAAAGCCAGGGGCTGGGTCGACTCTGACTGTGACCGGAGGTCCACTGATAGGTCGGAGGTCAAGGCATGAGCGTGCTATGGTTTCACGAAGTGAATTGGTCTTTTCATCAGGAACTATGGATGCCACTGTATACGATTTAGAGGTTTCGCGTAATACTAGGATTGCCTGCTTGTTACGTTTAAGTACGTCAGCTGCAAAGGAAGTACCAACCACAGCTGGTGGGTCTTCGGTGGTTTGGACTTTTAGCGGCTCTGGTAGCTGGTGTAAAGATGTGCAGGTGTGGCAGGTATCACAGACACGCTCGATGACTTGAGTTAAATCAAGAGCGTAGAAATGACGTTTCATAACGAGCTGTAACTGATGTTTTGAGGGGTGGTCGAGTTTTATGTGTATAGCGGTCGCACGTCCGTCGATGACAGAACGTGGAACAATGATCAGATCGGTTGATGAGGCAAGAGGTGTAGTACGTCGCACAACTAACAAGCCATCTTTTGCAATAGTAGCAACATTGATGTAACGTTTCACGTCTTTAATGGTGGTTAGCTTCTTGGATGGGCGAGTTCCTTGCTTAAGGTGAGCGTGGGTGCGCCGTAGATCTGGGAATTCTGATTGAATTTGAAGCCAGGCTGATCGTGTAGTGAATGGAAGGTTAGGCAGGTCACGAATATCTTATGTGATTGTAGTACGAACAACTGAGTCTTCGGTGAGAATGATGAAGCAACAGATTTGGCGCCTTGGCTGGTTACATTCTGGGGCGTTTCGGCTGGCGAAATCCGAAGGAACGTTTGAAGATCCAGGGAGGTGACGAATATTGACCTGGTACCGACTAACAGTAGACAAGAATGAGGTAACACGCGGACTGGCTGAAAATTTGCGGCGACATAGCTTTTCAAATGCCTGGGTACAAGGCTAACTGTCGGTCAAGAGGCAAGGTTGTTGAGTTGACTGGATAATAAACGGGCTGAAGTGTTTTAAAGCGGCAGCGATACTCAGAGCTTCTACCTCACATGGGAGCCAGGCTACTTGGTGCTTGCGCAGTTTTGCACTGAAGAATCCTGCAAGGTGAATCTTGTTATCCGCCAAGGGTGGCGCCAATGCCGTGTCGTGTAACAGAGCCATCAGTTACGATCCAAAGCTGGTCGGTAGGTCGGGGTAAGGTGATGGATGCTCGCATTGATAGGCGTTGTTGGGCATGGTTGAACTGTTCGCGTAATGTATCAGACCACGTAACTTTATCGGCAGATTGTAGGCCACAAATTGCATCTTCTAGGGGGGCGATGATATGAACACATTTGGGTAGAACACGACTCAAAAACTTATATGCTCCGATAAACGAACGAAGGCCACCTACGGTTTCAGGAGGAGGACATGAAGATAGGGTCGCAACGCGGTGAGGGCTGGCTGATAGACTTCCTTTTGTGCATATCCAACCTAGAACTGTCGTAGATTTTGGACAAACGACAGTTTTTGATGGTGAGAGGCGAAGGTTACATTTGTGGAGCGCGTAGTACTCGGCGCCAGTTTTCAAGGAGATCTTCAAGAGAGTCAGCCCCACAGTAGAGGTCGTCTGCAAGTTTGGCTGCAATTCCGTCCTGAAGACAGTCACCCAAGACACGACTCATTAATTCTTCCAGAGCAGTTTCGGAACCAAGCATACCCATGGCACATCTGGTGTAGGCTCTGATTCCACGAAACGGGGTGGAAACACCGCAATATTTGATTGAGCCCTTTGATAACGGTATTTGGTAAAATGCGCTGGTCAAGTCAGTCACGATAATATACCGCCATTGTGCGATGGTGCGTAGTGGTGTCAACGTCAGGGAGCAATGATGATTGAGGCTTGCTATACCTTCCTACATCAGCATAGGCGGTGACCAATCGATGACCTCCAGTTGGCTTGGTGACGAGAAAAGATGGATTAAGGTATTCGATGGTAATACCGATATCTTCTGGCCTGTGGAAGACGCCTTGGGCTTCAAGGTCATCAAATTTTTGTTGTAACTCAACCAACTTATTATGGGGGTACTGTAGGAGTCGGCCTTTGCATTGGGGCAGTTGAACAGGACCCATGTTGACCACGGCTTCAAATGGGCCAGCGGCACCATTGTATCCAGTGATGGTTGGATCGAACACGTCATTATATGTCTCTAGCAAATTGCGAAAGCTGTTTTGCATGGGTGTAGGTAAACTTTTATCAGGATCAACAGAAACGGTGGCAGAGTGCATGGTTGGTGGTTTATGGGAGGAAGTAGAGGAACTACTAGGGTTGGGTAGGGGAACGGCTGTCTTGATGTGGGGGCTCTGAATGTCTGGGGTTCGGGTCTCACGTACTTGGCAAAAATGTTCGTGGCGAGCGATGGTCTTGGGCTATGTAGTGTCGTTTAGAATGCGAACTCGTCCAGCCACAGCTTCTAGAATACGTGGGCGAGGCCAATTCTTGTCGTGTTTGGTATAATCGGGACGTGGCTCTAATGCTAGGGAGATATCTGGTTCAAGCTCCTTGGGAATAGACATTTCTAGATACTCGCCAGGCCAGATGACGGATGCAACAGCTGGGGCACGCAATAGATGGGCCTGGGTGCGTCGGACATGGTGGTGGTGCGAATCACTAGATGTTACTAGGGCTATAGTATGTTACGCTCGTACCTTTAATGGTGATCTGCTGCATGGCAGGGCGTATAGAAATGTCGTTAGTTGCAATAAAGGGAGTTCCCGCGAGAACATCAACGTCTAAGTCACTTACCACCAAAGCATCTAGGTGTAACTGATGGGAGTCCCGTGATAGGTCAAGATGAACCTCGCCAGTGACCTTCAGTGGGGTAATGCCATCTGCCTGCAGGGCTGTCTGTTTAGTTTTGTGAATGATAGCGCCAATCTTATTGGCAGTTGAAGACTTGATCATGCTGGTTTCAGCTCCGGTATCCAGAGTCAAGTTGATGGCATGATGGTTGTAGAAGACCTTTAGGTGTGGGGACTGTTTAGTACTGACACGTAAGGCAACACACTTGACTCGGGGGTCATGTGAGGGGTAACATTCTTCAAGTTCTGTCTCAGATTGGTGCTCATCAGATAACGGATCTTGATCATGGACAACTTGTCGTGCTCGAGATAGGTACTGGCGATCTTGAATGGGTAGGAATGGACATTTACTAAGGAAGTGCTGAGAATGGGGACGTTTAGCCTGTTTACATAGTGGGCAGCTCTTTTGCATACCTTTGTGTTTGGCGACTTTGGTAGTATCGCGTTGGCTTGGTCGTTGAAAAGCAGTTCGGAGGATCTTAGCTTCATTGGTGGATTCAATTTCTTCCAGGAGGGAATCAAGAGCCTGCGAAATTTATGGTTTTAGGCTGGCAAGGGTTTTTGAACGCAGTTCTGTGCCATAACGTTGTTTGACTAACGCAGGTAAGTCGGTATGGATCAGACGCAACCAATTTAACACAATCATATTTTCAAGTGTAGGACTTAACTCCTCGTCAGCAGAGACATTTTCGCCATGATGTTGCATGTTGTCATTGGCTTTAAGTAAACTATCGTCGATGAAACTCAAGATTCTTTGGTACAAGTCCTCTAGGCATTCGTCAGGCTCCAGGCGAATGCTATTAAAATCCAGAAAGTGTGCTCCAGTTGATTGGAAGCCATAATGGGCAGGAATGGCTTGCCATATTCCGTTTACAGACGTGGAATTCTTGACGATTATGTTCCGAGAAATAACCGGGCAGTAATTGGCTATTTGCCAAAGCATCAACTGTAAATGAGTAACTTTCTGTGCGGCTGTACGTCGATTGGCCGCAAGGACGTCTTCTCCATCGTTTTCAAAACCTCGAAGTGGGGACGAGGACGCCTTTCGCAACCATGTCGTGTCTTCAAGTAAAAATGCAGCGAAGTTTGGGTCTAGTGATAGAATATATTGGAGATTTTGACGCCAGGCTTCGAAAGAAGTTATGTTTTCTTGTTTTGTTAAAGCCCATTGTTTTGGGGCGCGAATGCTGGCCATATTGTAGGTGATAAATCAGGAAACCTACCAGTTTGAGATAAGAACTGGCTCGCTGTTGACACTTCTGGTCGGTGAGTGATCTTACTGACTTGTTTATAAATATTGTAATCTCGTGTGTTGGATTGAGATACGAAGGTTGTTTTCGTATTATGTGAAAGAACAAACGCTGCCTCCACGCCAGTAAATAAGATAAACTTCAGCGAAACAACATGTATTTATTAAAACAACAATGGATGCCAAAAAACAAGACAGAAGGCCACCTGAGCCCACGATACTTAACAGCAATACTTAGTGTAAAGCGTAAGGTGATTCTGTCGGGCGAACCAATACTACCCCCCCCCCCCCCCCTCCCAACCAAATAAGACCCATACCACCATGTCTATGCAGGATAACTATACTAAACGATGTCGAAATGGTGAAAGTAGGATTTGAACGACGCAATATTGCCATAAAATATGATACTGATTATAGATTACAACGTACTTCAGTCTGAATTTTTCCAGGGAGAGGACAAAAATTTCGCCAAGGGAAAGCCTGGGCTCCGGTCCCACTGTGGCTATGTCATTGGGGTAGACCATATGGAACAAAGCCCAAAAGAAAAGAAAACCTAAATGCAGTGGAAAAAACAAAACATGAATCAAAAAATCTACAAAAAAAGCTTATTAAGAAAATCTCGTTAAGCACATTAACAATCTATTCTCATATGTATAGAAGTCGTCGGTATAACAGCAGATCCAGACAAGTTGTTACCGGGAGACCAAATATTGATGTCACGGAAAGTGAAGCAGCGCGTCTTCCTTCAGCACACCAAAATTATAATTTATCAAAGCCAAATTTATCATTTCTGCGCGTGCAAAGTCTGAGCATCGTACAAACAATGAAGTTTCTATTTCCTTTTTAACACATTATTGAATATTAATCTCCCATATAGTCTGTTTATTGCATCTGTATAAGTTGAAAACAGATTTAGACTTGTCTGACAACTGATCATACTATATTTTGCCTTTTCCCCTTAATGTTTCGCCAAGCTACTGTCAGTGTGACCTCATGAATCATTTGTGGAAAGCTCCAGACAAATTTGCACTTTCTATAAAAGACGAAACCTATAAGCGTTAGAAAAATGGATTAAAACCATCACCATAACTTTCTCGTTTATTTTCATTTAACCCTTTAGGAACAGGTTCATTATTTATGGCAAGGGGTGACATCGAAGAGAAAATCGTTGGGTATTTAAAAATTTATTGTCATGTAACACAAGCCACTTGAGAATTTAATGCAATGTCTACTCAGTACACCAAACAAATTAACCAGACTCGCTAACATTGTCTGAGTTGTCATGTGCAGCTGCTCTCATCTCCAATATTTTTTCCTTTGCAATTTCACTGCGCTGTTCTTTTTTCCTTCACATGTGACAATAATTGTGAAATATTCGTTCAGGAGTGGTTACTAACTTTTTTATGTATATTTGAAGTTTGGTCAAGAAATGAATGACTTCTTACTGGTCGGGTGAGCAAAATGTTTACCAATAAAAACAATTCCTTTGTGACCAGATCTCTTCGCCTTTTTACAACGTACAAGCTGTTCAAGAAATAGTTACAGACAGAGAGAGAGTGAGACTGTTTAATGTCACTTTTGAAATTGACTGCAGGAAATGCACAAAACAAACAAACTGTTTGTTTAATAAATCAGTTTCGTAGATATAAAGTGCTCAGGAATTTCCTCAAATCAGATCGTTCTACTGATTTGCAATATTCATTATTGATTGATTTTACAGATACCAAAACACAACAGAAACGAATTACATGTACTTGGCCTCTGCCGCTATCTGTTTTTCTGTAGTGCTTACCAATTTGTCGACAAATAATGCGATAAACAAAATTCTGCGATAAAATCTTTATGCATTGCGTTAATTATTTTATAGCAGTACTTTTGCAAGGGATACGTTTTTCCTCACTGCTTAAGTGTAAAATTTTATCGCAGTACTCAACTTAGTACACTGCGCGCCCTTTTTCTGGCGAATTATAAAGTAACATAAGTACATTGTAATTACTGTTAAACATGTGCAAACTTTAATTAAAACAACACGTGCGAAGCCCTATACATAGCATAAAAGTATATCTCGTGTTAGATACCGTTCTCTACACACGACTTCATGTATTTTTACCGTGCAGTATACGTATGCCAGGTGGTGGAAGGAATTAATGAAATTTGATGGGAAGACATTCATGTCATAACAACTAATTTACACTCTTATTCTTAGCAAAGCACTTTAAGCTTGGTTTACTTTGCCGTAGGAATCGAGGATGACTTCTTGTGGCCGATGAGATTGAGTGAATTCCATAACATTGCAAAGGCAATCTAATATAGTAGTCATATATTAAATATTCACATATTCATTCACATACGTGAGAAGGAGAAAATCTCTGATTCTTACGATAGTGTGAACTAGGCTTCAAGTTCACTTTACGTTGGTTTAGGTCGCATTAACATATTGTCATTAGCCTAGCCAATCAAATGATAGATTTTTAGGAAAGAAACTTGCATAAATGATTAAACGTCATACTAGGATTTTAAAAATACTTAAGTTTTTATCACATATCTTTAAATTTAAAATAAATAAATAGTAAACTAAAACTCGACGCACGCCTGGGCCGGCTGTAGTTGAAAAAATTGAGCGAAGATAGTTTGCGCTTGGTCAACGTGCAGACTATTGCCGAGTTAGTTGAAAAACTAGCCATATTATCTAGCTCAAAAATGCAACTCTGTTCGAACGTAATGAGAATATTACAGTACATGTGCCGTAAAGAATCATCCTCAGAGACATGATAATATGAAAATGATAATGTGGGAATGATATCTTCAAGTAACATGAGCAAGACGAGCACGGTTTATTTCCTCTAAGCAAACTAACACAGTGGTAATTTTAAATCAAAACATCCAGTTCCTCCACCAACAACGCGACCAACAACAAGTCGAGATGAAGGTGAAGACAATTGTTCTGTAGCTCCAGAGATTGTTGCCCCTCGCAAGAAATGCATGGTTGTTTCGAAACTCATCTTCTGGAATGGAGAAGCATTTGATTCGATTCCGATACGATTGAAAGCCTTAATACACCCTTCGTACGTCATGTAGTCAGCAACCAAAGTAAGATGACGTGGATCCACTTCAATGCCGTACGCACCAAACACGTTCTTAATTTCCTGGAAATTACACAAAATAGACAAGGCAGAATTAAGTAAACTTACAGCACCTTTTCGCTGATAGTTAAATTTTCGAAGTTCTTTTATTGTCAAATTTACATAACATTTCAACTCATAGTTTAATTCGAGTATATTTTTCTTCGAAATAGCTGTGCAATGAAACTAATGAACAAAAACACTAAAAAAAAGACTAGAAGATTCATCTGAAATACTGATCTGGAAGATTGATGTTGAAGATTGAGCTAAAAAATGGATTTAGAAAATGGATCTGGAAGATTGTCTAGAAACTTCAGTGCCACAAAATACAAGCCTTTCTCGCATCCTCATAAAATATTCATCGACGCTGCAATTTTCAACTTAGCTATCCCTTCTTGGACGATCACAGTAGCATAAACGCGATAAAACGTTCTATGGCAACTACAGAATTAGGGTGGAGGGGATAAGAAGCCCAGCTCCCCCACATCTAGTACACTTACAGCAGCAATGACACGACCAGCTGCCTCAATGCCGTACGTTTTGGCAACTTGGTGAGTATCATTTGTGTATAACTTCTCTAGTTCCAATACTTCAGGATAACTCCACATCACCTGTAAGATACATGCAAAGGTATACCCCGATGTTGCAAACAAATTACATAATTAGTCAATATATGTAAACCACAGACAGATTTTCCCCTGATTTACATAAACTTTGAGTTTGATTTCTAACCAAATAACATTCGTGTCGTAGAGATCATGAAAGGATACTAACGTTTTCATCCAGGCATTTTATAAGTAGGATAAAGCATTCGCATCCGATCTGTATATGATCTACAATCGCTCACCTTCGGCTCGTGCTGGTAAATCAAATACAGATCGGTTGCTCAAGCTTTATCTATTACTCAACAGATCAGTGCCCTTTCGGGATTACAACTGTAGTATTTAACATATTTCTGTAAAACCATTATTATTTCAATTATTTGTTCTTGCCCACTTTGTAAACTCGACTATTGTCGATGTCAACCCTCAAGTGAATTGGCTGTATGTAATGATGCAAATGTACTAGCCTTCAAATTCACTCCTTCTGTCTTAAACATTGAAGGTTTATCCTTGTTTTCCACCAAAAATGATCGTGTTATTCCTGGAGTTTCGTAAATAACACTCTAAACATTTAGAAAGACAATCAAAGGAATGTATGTGCAACAATCAAATTTCCAGGATGTACAAACAAGGCGGAAATCACTATTTAAATGTATTGGTAGAAGTTTTTAACTGCATGTAAAACTATCTTGAGACATTCCAACAATTAAAAAGTTGAATTTAAAAGTTCTTGTAAGTTATGGGCTGTTGGAAACTTTTTAAACTATTAGGGCACAGGAATGTTAAACACTCACTAAAACTGCCATACTAAACATGGAAACACAAACCTGCGCAGCTAGTTTTTCCATCAGTGTCGTCAGCATCACTTTACTGCCAGTTACTGGAAACTGCATCAAAACAATCACAATATTCCATGTTAGATAATTTTAGAACACATAAAATTAGATTCTTGCAAAAATGTGTACATTTTATAAAATTATATGTTTGAGGCGAACTTTATACGATTACTAAAAATGCATTACCCTTATTTGTACTTCACACCACTCCTGATTTTGTTCATCAAAGCAATACGATGCAATATTTGGATTGTTCAGCATCACATTCTATAAAATCGGCAAAATCTCAGAATATATCTTGCAATGATTTTCAATTTAAATATTAAAAATTACGCTTGTCAGAAACATAACTAGATATTGCACACGCCAATTTTTCTTTTCTTATTCTTTATTCTTTATTTTTCTTAAAATATTTTGTATCGTGTATTCCTGCTCCGTCCAAAACGACTTAGGGAATGTTTTAGAGAATGACAGCGTAGGTTACGAATTGTAAGAACATTCGAAACAAAGAAACAGACAATTCTACCAGAGATTTCCAGTGTGATCCGCAGTAATAATTAGTCACACTTACCGCTATTCTCTTATCATGAGCCGGATTAATTTCTTTTGATTGTGATGATATTTCTGTCATCGGCATGTCTCCTTCTTCTTGATCTGTAAAATAATGTTTATCATTTATAGACCCGGAGCGAGGGGGATTCGGTGAAATATTTCCTGAAGTGATGATATTTCCCGAGGGCTTTAGCCCGAGGGAAATATCATCACTGAAGGAAATATTTCACCGAATCCCCCGAGCGGAGGGTCTATAAATGATATATTATACCGAAAAACTAAAATGTTCATGCAAAATTTAAAAATGATACACGCGTACTAAACCTTGCCAAGCTTTTATCGAGATTTTCCACGCTTTCTTCGGCTATTTCAAACTCTGCGAAGGCTCGGAAGGCTCGAATGGCAAATTTGGTGGATTTTTTTTATTTTGGGCGTCTTTTTCGTCCAAAATTCTTTGAATTTCTTCATCTTATTCTGAATTCTTCTGCACATCCCGCCATTTTTGTTATTTTAAAGTTCGTGGATCCCACGCTTGCCATGGAATATATTTTGTATTTCATGGCAACACGCGTGTGTCCCGCGTGTTGCCATGAAATACAAAATATATCTCATGGCACACGCACTACGCGTGGGATTGAGTGAAATGCAGTGAAAAATCACACGTTCACGTGGTGTAAACAAAGTTTTTTGATTGGACAATTTGAATTTGAGGCATAATATTTCACTATATACTGTAGTTTTTCAATTATTAATAATTCATGCTATTTACGCAATAAAAAAGCATTTTGATAATAATAATAATAACAAACTTTATTAAACCCAGAGACTCAGAAAGTTAAAAGGTTATTTACACTGATGCTGATGCATGATTGTGTAGGCCAGAAAAGCAAAGTTAAGTCCTTTTTTAATAAATTACATGAAAGGAATGTATTGCCTGAGTGTAGTGTCCAAATGAAGCATAAGGTTTATCCTGCTCTTAAGACAATTGGGGTAACTTGCACAAGGATGACTATCCTTAGAACACTCGGTCGCATTTTTTGCACCATAAAAAATGATGAAAAGTAAAAGAATCTTAAGCTGTGTAGTAACCATGATACGGAAATTTAAAAATAATATGGTGGCAAACCTTGTACTTGACTTATATTAGCTTCGTCTTCTGAATCACCTGACGGAAGAATGCAAAACAAACAAACGTGGTAAACAAAACAGATCAAAGCATATAAGCACAGTAATGTGAAGTACTTTGTTTCTTACTTGTTTCACTTTCTCCTAAATCTTTGTTTATCTGTTCTTCGTCTTCATCAGGTGCTTCGTAACTTGCATGCTAGTGAAAAGAGAATATACTCCTAGAGATAAACTCTGAAACACTCTTTTTTTTTTTATTTCATATCCGATAAAAAGTACAATTTTACCAGTTGAAACTAGTTTGTAGACTGTAGACAAAGTATAGACTGCAACGTATAAAAAGTTGCACATGCCTTCTCAACAGTCAATTTGTTCGCATTACGCAGTGACAATATATTAAGCCTAGTTACAAAGGGGCTATCGAGGAGCTAATTTACTCCATGTTTATGCAGGTTGTGATTCGAAATTATATTCGTTTAAACTGTTATAATCAACAAAAAACTGGCAAATGGGGCCAGTGTACAGGCTCTCCCTACCAGTTAATCCAGGTTCATAATCTGGCTTGGATGGTTGACCCAGGGTTTAATGGTCGCGTTTGTGGTTTGACTATGTGAGCGAGTGTCTCGTATGCCTCGAGGATTTTTCTCCGGGTACAGGAAGTCAAATGAGAGCCACAAGTTCATCAGTTCCCAAATACTGACAAGTCTTACCCTCAAGTCAATAAGTAATTGCCTGAATGTCCGGTAATATACGTTTTTGGGTCGAACATTCATGCAGAGCTCTACCGCCAAACTAAAATTCGTACTTGTTCTCTTTTCTTTTTATTTTTTGCTCCAGTAGCATCGCCATCAGCATCAGCTTCTTCTTCAGACAAGTCAGCATTGTCGTCGTCTTCGTCGTATTTACTGCTCGCATTTAACGTGTCTGTTTTAAACGGTATCAATTCGGGTCTTATTAATTCACATCTGACTCGTTCAATTAATTTAAGCAGGGAATTTAAATAATAACAGCTAAGGGGTGACATGTGTTAAACAATCATATCAATTGTTCTTACCATCTTTTTCGTTTACAGAACTTCCACCAGATTCATTTTCATCAGAAATACCTGCACGACTTGTATCCAGTAAACTAAATTCAACAATAAATAATTGTTTTACAATGAAAGCATCATTAAAAAAATTGAAAAACTGTGATATCAGATGTCTGATGATGACTAAATAAAGTCGAAACGTTGAATCATAATGTTCTCTTTATTCGTAGTTACCGTTGTTGTGTATTTCCGTTTTTTCCCATTATGGTTTAATGGTAATCACTCAACGGTGGACAGTTTCAAAAGGGTAAAGTAACTTAATTTCGATTGGAAATCATACATGTCTAAATTTAACCGTGGGAACAGTTGAACTCGACTGAGGTAGCTGGTATAAGCAAGTTAATTGAAGTGTATTTCTGGTAATACCTGTGAATGTCTGAGCGTAAATTACTTATTGATCAGTTTTATTGCATACACTTGAAGGGTAAAAATCACTAAGTAAAGAGTACAAAATATCCCATATCGCCATTGAATTGCTACAAAATCGTGGTGATTTACACTCAACCTAATCGCAGGCATTACTACTATAAAGTATACATAATTTATGCTTACACTTCTTAGTTATCTTTGTAAATCGCTGTTGTATACCTCCTCCTGCTAGAAGACGTATGGTTTACCAATCGTTCTCAACTGTTCCTGACTTAAATATCGGCACGTGTATGATTTCCGGTCGAGATAAACACACATTTACTATTTAGGACCCTCTTTAACACCACAGGTTTGTATGGTAATCTATTTTTTCACAAAAAATCAAGTCTACATCATATGAAAGATCGTATAAAGGTAAGTCCGATTCATTATCATGTCGAAACTGACAGAATATCAAATCACATACCTTCACCGAATGGCCTGGTGGTTAGACATCGAAAGGCCTTTTTATCACAGGAGATAACAAATTTCTGGCAAGCTCATGTTCCGTAGCACCTTACTACTTACTACTTTACTTTTCAACTTACCTCGCTCGCTGTGCTGCTCTGATCACACGTGTGATTGCTGATGTCAACTTTTTGAAAAATATTGTTTCCAAGTACAACAAAATAGATTCTGGTGTCACAAATAACTCTCCCTGCAAAAGCAAACAACAAAAATACGTGAATGTTTTACAATTATTAAACAAGGTTGAGTTTGGCATGAAGAACTATCTGGACGGTATTTTTCAACTTTGGTGTGTTGAATAACTTGTCACAAAAGACGTCATATCTAATTAGCAAATAGGTTCTAAATAATTCATTCGCCGGCAAGGAAAAAAGAGAAATCAATTTCCCATAGCAAAGAGAGCGCGTCACGTACTATCCAGTGGCTTACCCTCCTGATCTGCAATACTATGCTTCTCAATTTCAATTAATTCTCTCATTTTGCGAGAGAACTTATGATTATCCATCGCTAAATGGTCGCTTCGATCATTCCATTTTATGCGATGGTCATTAATCCATGAGTGTTTAGCCACGGCTGATTTTTTCGAGTTCGGTTTTCATAAAATGAGTTTCATACTCTTCAAAACGAAGCGTTTTATGTTAGATCATAGGCGGCCCAATTCAGTGTGTAGTTTCATATAGAGATCAGTAGCGAGCGGTAGCGTATTGTTTTACATATATAAGATGTATCTTATATATGTAAAACAATACGCTACCGCTCGCTACTGATCTCTATATGAAACTACACACTGAATTGGGCCGCCTATGGTTAGATAAAACCAATTAAAGTCATGGGTTCGTAGACCTAAATGGAATCGAATACTTAATATATCACCATGAGCAGCTGGGAAATTTGCCACCGCTGTGCAAAAATATTGTTGGCGGCTGAACACAAAATGTAATTAGCATATTATTTGCGAAATACAGATTGGTTTCAGAGGTGCTCGGAATTCAGTTTCTTTGACGAGCCAGTTATAATTTTGTTCACAATTTTTCATTGATTTCAGTAAAGGACTGATATAGCTGTCAGTTAATCATATTTTGAAGTGATGACATCGTCTGTTGAAGCAAATTTCCAAACTTTGACATGTGAGTAGGTTGCCAAGAATTAAGCGCGATGTTGAATTTACGTTTGACTTAATACTGAAAAATTTAGCTTTTGCTCCAAAAAGATATTTGTTTCCTCTTACTTCCAATATGTTTATGTCTCTTTCGAAACCAATTTTTTTGTCTTGTAAATTCCGCTTATGGGCAATAGTTTGTTGTGAAACTCGCTACCGGAAAAGTACTTTAAATTACGGTTGTTGTTGAAATGGTCGTGAAAGTGCCATCCACAATCACGTGGGCTGTCAGTGAAATGATGTCTTTGATGCTGTATAAATGTTTTCGTACAAATGGTAAACATATTTTTCAATTGACTAATGCGTTTAGTCGATCGATTTCAGTGACATTTTTGTATTGTTGTTCGAGTACAAGTGTTGACTAGTTTGAGTCGAATTTTAAAAAATCAGCCTTTTGCTCCAACATGATTTTAGCTCGAACTTGGCCTTCATGTTTATATCTACTCACCTGATTTGTTAGCGTGCTCTTAAAAATTACGCTAAAAGGTCGTTTAGTCCACTGAAAATGCTTGTGATCCATGTTTGTTATATGATTTTTAAATATCACGCGTAAATCACGCAATTTCCACGCGTTCACGCAGGCTTATCTGGCGCATGCTCAGACAAATTTCCCAGCTGCTATCACCATGTCAATAATTTGCACTCTTCAAATTTACCTTGGCAGGCTTTTGAAATTCTAACAATATATGTCATTTTCAATAGTTTGCAGGTTTTGTAGTACATCCTCTACAGCTTTGTTTAAAATGTTGATCATTTGAGCGATATGTGTAGAGAGTGTCGTGACGGTTTGCGGAGGGAAAAAAGTTGCGAAGACACGATGCAAATACTTTCAAAAGGAACGAGTTTAAAAAAAATAGAAGGATCAGCGTCTTCTCTTTCTCTTATGAACAAGCCTTTGCGTGCAAGACGGTGAGGAAGCGGCAGCCCCATTAATACATTTATATAATGTTTCATCCAAACTATCATTTCATACACGGAACGATGCGGCGTATCTAAGTACTATCGTCTATTTATACAATTATTTCAGAAGTGGTGTTGTATGTGTATATTGTGATGTCTAAGAATTTCATAGATCTATGTAAAAAGAGACAAATTCCGAAGAATCATTTCAGACATACAAGTCATTTTAGACTCTATTTCAAAGTCGAGTGCCAAATAATATTAGAGAGATTCAGACTTTAATTCCAATACCTCTACGCACTACCTTATTCTATCTTTCATCCAATCAGATGTGCCGGACCTACCCAATTACAGATCAAATTGTTTCAAAATCGAAAGAAGGTTGCGATAGTGGTAGTAGAAGTCAAATCTGAACTTCTCTAATTATTGACGCAAGACGAACCGTATTTTAATGCAATTAACTGACCAGAATAATGTCGTAACGGCCAGTTCAGCGTTTCTATGAGTCAGAAAAAGCAGTTGACTGGCCAGAACCTGCATAATGAACCTGCGTAACGCGGGACAGAAACTCTCATTGCACTAACTTAAAATAGCTTTTTAGTAATGCATCTCTGTGCGCCCGATGGAGCTAAACTACTCAGAGTTATATTATATTAAAACATTGAACGCTTCCTGCATTAGCAGAATTTTTCCCATCTGTAAACACGTTTTTTGATAAACCCTGAACATTTTCAAGAAGTGTTATTTAATATCAGCGGAACTGTAGTTAGAGAGACATTTCGTAACTAGGGCGAGTTGACAACAATTAAATTTAGCTACACGACCTTTTAATGAGAATATTAATGTATACTTATATACACACATAATACCTGCGAGACTCGCTAAGAAATTAAATGCATGCTATTATATGAAGGATCTAATAGTCCAGGGTATATTTTAAAGAATCGATCGACGATTAATAGATTCCAGAATACAGCCATACTGAAACTGCCCGCGTATACATATAAAGATATGAAATATATCAAAGCAAGTCACACAAGAAGAAATGAAAACACAAGAGAAGCAACGGGATTTGTCTCTCCATCTCTTGTTAGAGAAAGTTTAACATTCTCCGTCTTGGCAACAGGAGCGTCAGCTGGAACAACTAACTGGATTCCTGCAAAGCCTTGTCGCCCACGGTAAACAGCCCTCGGAGCTTTATAGATGCTACCATAACCTCGATCATCCTTTAAACTCAATTTGTATTTCTGACGAGAAGGACCGGTGTTTGCGCGTAGAATGCGAACCATGATCTTTGTTGTCTGGCCTCGGCGAAGAATACTGGAGTCTTCTTTGTAGGATAACTTCAAAAGAACGGGTACAGTTTGATCTTTCCTGGGTGATTCACGTACGAATGCATTTCCCTTCGATGTTTGGCCGTACAAATGAAGCTTGAAAGGCCCAGAAGGTGGATGAAATCTGACAAAGTGACGCACACCAGTTTTTCCCACGGCAGTCATAGGTACATAAGCATGTATGCTACCTTTTTCACCCACAACTTTCATTCTCAATGAACCAGGTTTTACTGATTCAGCACCAGCTATAGTGACAAATGCTTTGGCAGGAATTCCTATAAATAAAACAAAAGACAATTTTATGTTTATGCAAGTTTCTATGTTTAATCCCTCTGATTGGCTCTTATTTGTCACGTGATGTCTACATATTTACGCCTACAAAACGCGTGTTTTGCCCGACGTCCACTATCAACTTCCTGACATACGGTCTTCGATCAATAGCTCGATGTTCCGTCTATGTCGTTAAGTGAGATGAAATATCAGAGGGGGCCTCTTGATACACAAATGCAGCAATTTTAAAGCTTTTGCCGTTTCTATGCTAGGAGTGCTAGTCATAATGGAGATATTATGCATTTTTTTGAAAGGTTTACTGTTGTTTACTGTTGCAATTCTCAATCCCAACCCCTCCCCCCCCTCTCTCCCCTATAGAAACAAGGATACGCAAAATGAACCCTGAATGTTTTGTGAACCATGTATCGTTTATAGATAATGAAGTAATATACTTGTATAGCTCCGTAAATAAAATACAATGGTTTTCAGCGACAAAGTTCGAGAAGAGTACTTTTTATTTCTATCGTTTAGTTTTCCTCATTAATAACTCATTATCTCCTTCATTAATCACAGCTAAGCCGACATAATTAATGCATTAGATAAAAGAACAGAAGTAACATACCTTCAAGAGGTTGATCCAACGGTACAGGGATGCGAGTGCCACGTTTGGCAATAGCTACATAGTAATGACCAAAGTCGATGTTGATTCCACTCACGCCATTTACTTTGTACGTATGTTTACCTGCACTGGCGGGTACTATCAGTTTGTATACACCTGATAATGGTTTATCTATGGTATAAACCACGCCTTGGCTCAAAAGCACGCGACTTTTCACGACTTTTCGTTTCGGATCGACTAAACGTACAGCACGTCCAGAGTTCGCAGTTGCAACGGAAACGGTAATTTTTTCAATTGAATCGTCGACAGATATCCTGTATTTCCTTCCCACATCAACTGCCCGTTTTCTGTAAGTACTATAACCCCCAGTTCCAGAACTAATCGGAACGGATTTTTGCAGGGAACTCGCAACTAAATCACCAAGCTTTTTCAAGTCTTCGGTTTTCTTTAAAGTGCGTACAAGTCCACCTGTTTCTGCTGCAACATCGTGAAATGGTTTGAAATAATGCGACAAACCACAACCACGAGTTATAAAAAAGTTTATTTTAACATCTAAGTCGTGAGCAATGTTAATCACAGTATTTTTATTATCATCAGTATCTTTAGGAGGGGCGTCTGTGAACACAAACATAGAGGAGCCTGGTTCAGGGCCTGCATCCAGAGCGTCTACCATTCCTGTAAATGCCAGTTCTGGGCAGTCATCACCATCATGCGCTTTTAATACTCCTAAATCTTTCAAAAATTCTCTACCTTCCGTTTGACTATTTCTCGTGACAGGACCAGTTTCTGTTGCAAAAAGAGGAATGTTAAGGTAATTCCTAAATATGAAACTAATTTATGAAACGACGATAAGTCGTAAATCGGGGAAGGACGAAGACAAGGAACAAATTCTAGTAACATTAAATTTTGGGAGATAAAATATTTATGAGAGGGTGGGAGAGTAAATTTGTCCTGATAATCGGGTTACTGATACAAATTTAATAAAGTTCAGTCCAAGCAGTGTTTCAAGAAAGACATGTAATTTACTGCAATATGAAATTTTTAATGATCAAATTAATGAATTATGCAGTATTAAGCACATTACCTGGCAATCTATTGTGAAACGTAATTCCAAAACAGCCCTATGTTTGCAAGCAAAAGTCCAAGCGTGGTTCAAACACTGATGTACTGCACAGTTTGATATGCACTAGCAATATTTTCAAATTCAACTCTCGTAATCGTCTGGGGATAAAAATCCTTGTTTACTTTTCTAGGTCAATGAGTTCTACTTTATTGAGTTCTAATTTATCGATTTTTGCGGCGTTCTCTAAACATTTACACAATTTCAAACACAAAATATTTATAAACGGAGAAATTTAGCTGTGAACTGGGAACCTTGTTAGGGTAAAACCATGATTTCACCGTGAACAAAAGGCATCCTTTATTGCCTCTCGTGGGCGCTTTGTCGTTCAGTTGCATTGTTTTGCACACGCTATTATAATATACAGAAAAGAAACATTGAGATATTTTTCTTGGCTTGTTGAAAAAGCAAGTTTTCCACATCTCAGACAAGATAACTCGGCTTATATTCAATATTAGAAGGTGAAACGTTCAGGTCATGTAGCAACATCTCTTCTGTAGGGGATGAAATAAAATGAGCGGACGTCATAGAATTTGGCAAAGATATCGCAATTTTAAATGCACAGTGTTAATACTTAGGCGTTATACATTGTTATGAAATGATTTTAGGTAACACTCTAGACATTGTCTTAGGCAATTGATAAAAAGTTGTCCCAAGTTTCTATCCTTACTATTTCTCTACAAACCATGCATACAAATTTTGCTCAAGACACACTCCGAGCTGAAGAGACTATTCTGGTAACCATAGCAACAACAACAATCAACAACATATTTTCTAAGTCAGGAAAGCTGCCATAACAATATAGTAAAATTATAGTCTGATTGCATTAAAAACTGAAAAAAATTACTACCGGACCCCTTAACAGAAATGCCAAAATTGGATTTGCTCGCACTTGCTAGTCCCCCCTCCCCCCCCCCCCCCCCCCCCCCAGCTACGCCACTAGGACAAACCTTATGGAACAAAACCCGAGAAAAAGAAAACCCATAAAATTCTGCAATAATAACTTACCAGGATCATTGAATGGCGACAGGATATAATCGACATCATAATCTCTTTTAGCCTTAACAATTTGTTCTGATATAGAAATTGCCGCTTTTATTTCTTCTGACATACTGCCCGTATCATCAATGACAAACATCAAGGTAACGAGACCACTTATACTCAAGTATTCTTCAAATAATTTTTCGCCGACTTCTTCCTTTATGGTGTTTAAAAACTCAGCCGCTCCATAGCTCAGAAAATCGCGCTTACTTCTTTTGGAATCTTCTCCCAACCTTTCGGCAACGAATAACCCTTGTGACGTCAGTTTTCTAAGGATTTTTGTGTTCCCCGTTCGGTTTTTTGCCCCTTCTTTAATGAATTCTTCAATATTCGAAATCGTTTCTGGCTTAACGGTTCTGCGACGTAGGGCAGCATGAAACTCGGCAATTCCTTTTTCGAAATTGTCGATGACTTTAAGGAAAGCGTTGGTGACGTTCTTGCCCTTGCGGAGTTCCAAACCGAGTTTTAACAGTGTATCACGAGCAACATCTTGGTATTTCACATGGTCTTGGATTGCTTCAATCTCCCCAAATTCGTCATCTTCAAATTCCTCATTAAAGTGTACAAAGTCATCATTGTCGAGCTTGCTGGAGTTTACGGATTGGCCATGCCCTTCAAAATTTTCGCCTTCATCGTAATAATAGGCATCGTGTAAAGCTGAGCAGACAACTCCAAACAGCAAAAATGCTACAGTAAGTTTTCTCATTGCCGATTCTTTAATGGGTTGAATTACAAAAAGCACAAAAAGTGCAAATGATGCCAGTTATAAAACTGCTACTTTGCTTTTTTTTCTTATTACCGGTAATCAAGTGGTTTTGGTCCCCAACCACGAAATGTTTGTGGTTATCATATTGTTCACCAGAGAACCTTATACCCCCCTTTTAAAGCTTTTTTTTTCAATTTAAAGGATATTAATGGCAATGCGAAGATACCAATTTTCGAAAGAGTTTAGTGACAAAAACTATGCAAAAAAAATTCGCAAAGTCGCTAATTACGCTAATCATCCAACATGGAAGCCGCTAATTGGACCATAAACATCATAACTCATGAACTAATTGCTCAAATTGAATGAATGATATATATTTTGACAGTTTATGACACGATCTAATGTTTGATAAAAAGATGTCTCATGGAAAAATCTCACACAATATAGATTTTACCAAACAGCTTGAATTCTTAGTTGCCTATCAGTAAAGAAAATATGTCAGAAACAACTAGCTATAAAAAATTCCAAAAAAACCTATATATCTTCACTTGGTAATAATGTTTGGATAAAATGCTCTAAAGTGAATGCGTTTCAGCCAGGAAAGTGAAAGATCACGACCATGATCCAAATGCTCACCGCCGCCGTCATGCTCTACCGCCTGAGCTACCCGGTCTAAGTCCAAGTGGCGCATGTGAATTATGATATTTAAATGGTGAATGTTGCAAATATAACTCGTCTATATCAATCCAGCACTGAATTCAATTGAATTCACCACTGAATTCAGCGCTAAATTCTATTAAATTCAGTGGCATGGCATAACATTAACCGACAAGTGGCATATCACCCGAAGTGAAACAAAGCAATTTGGTACAGAAACTAAGTGGTATAGAAACTATGGTATTCAACGGCCTGTGGTCATAACTGTGGTCATATATAATATATATAGATGGTATTACCACAGAATAAAATACAGAAGGTCAATGCATGTTAGTTACTGTCTTTTGCGTAAGCGCTATTTGTCATGATTCATCACTCAGCAAATGTGTCTTAAGCAGAGGAAGTACTTAATTTCGTACTTAATCTTCAATGATATTGTGCCAAAGCAGACAGCCGGTAAACCCTGACTACATCATTGGTATTTGATAAGCAAATAATGTGCCGAAATATGCATGATAGTTTGCGATTGACGAGACAGCAAAATCGACGACGAAAATCAAATACAGAATTGAACCTGCTAATAGTTTACAACAATACCTGATAAGCATCTTGAGGCAGAAAATGAAATCGTATCCGATACATTCGAGATCTAAAGTGAACAATACAATTCAGTTATTGTCTAATTTTTATTATAATTATCTATTATTTAACAATATTTGAAAACGAAAACCTTTCAGGGGTCGTTTTGGCCCCTGATTTTCAAGGGACGGTTATTATAAGCATGCTTCAATTAATTATACAATTTGTAAACTAAAGATAAACCAACTAGTATGTAGCACATACAACTTGTCAAAACTATAAGCTACAATACAATATAAAAAGACATAACATTTTCCATAATTGTTTCTGTCAACTCAATTAGGGTCAAGAATGATTTTAAATTTCTCAAGACTTATATTTTGATCCTTCGCTGAGCTCGCTCGGTTACTCCATATAAGTGTGCGGCCGAGTAGACAATGCTCTTTTTCTTGAATTTTTTTTGGCTTATCGAGCACAAAACGTTTGTTGTTACAACGCAAGTCGTACATCTCTTATCTTAAACATTTTGTGCATGTATTAAAGGTAGCTAATTCAATTATTTTAAAACATCTTTGGAAGTTATTTCGTACGTTTTCCTTGTTGTCACTCTCGCGGCTCTATTTTGCAGTTTTTGCAATTTATCTAAATTGTATTCAGAAGAACCGCCCAAAACACAAACTACAATAATCTAGATGTGATAATACAATTGCGCTGTATATTTTTTAATGTTGACTGAGGACATATTTCTTTATTCGCCGCATCATTCCTATAGCTTTTCAAGTTTTTGTTACAATATTTTTAATTTAGTCATTCCTCGAGAGGTTTTCATTACTATTAATGCCTAAAGTTTTTCTTTTGTAACTTGTTTTAGTCACCTAGTACGATTATGGGGTTTGTTATTATATTCGATGTACGTTGTCGTGAGCCAACAATCATGCATTCAGTTTTCGTTTTGTTAAAAGTAAGTTTATTCGATATCAGCCACTGGTACACAATTTCCAAGTCAATTGAACCGTCTGGTAGTTTTGCCTTGAGTAGAAAAAAATTGTGTTATCCGCAAACATGCTTGGATGATAATAGAGATTTAGGGAGGCCGCTTACAATAAAAGAAACAGCAAGGGGGGGGGGGAAATTTGAGCCTTGTGGTATACCACATTTAAAAGTAAACCATGGACCCTAAATATGCTTCAATTTGCTTGGTAATTAACAGGGCAAATATCTTAGCAACACACGATAAAACAGATAGTCTGTAGTTATCGCAGATCAGTTTGGTTTCAGATCTCTATTCCCGTATTAATAAAAGCATTAAAATGGCAGTCAATGATGGAAATATTTCTTCAGCTGTATCTTTAAAAATTTTAGCATGAATTTCATCATGTCCGTCTTACTTGGATTCAATTGTGGAATGCAATTTGTAAACACTAGCTTGAAAGGCATTTTACATAAAAATTGCTTGCTTGACAGAGCTAATTACGATTTTGGAGTCCTATTGCCGTGTGGTATACCTCCAGCAAGTTCCGGTCTGACTTCATCAAGTGCATTACGAGCCTCAGCAATTCGTGTTTATTTGTGAAGACTTGATTCCCTTCTTGAATTTCAGAAATGAGGGAAGTTTTTAAGATTTAATAAGTACGCTTATTGATTGTTTTTCACATTTCTTTGGGGTTATAAATCAAAGTGTGGCTTTTGTATTTTGGATTACTCTATTTAGATGATTACGTGTTTTCTCGTAGGCATCGTGAAGTTGTTTAGATTCCGCTGTTTTCAAAAAATGTCGTCGGCGTATGACTTGTCTAATATTATTTGGGAACCACAAAGCAGGTTGACTTCTAACTTTTTTATAATAGGAGGGGCATTGATTGTAGATCGGCCTCATGTGTTTTCAACGACTCCCCTACTAATATCCCGACGAAGAGACTTTGAAATATCGAAGTTCTGCTTGTATAAGTTAGGTAATGAAACCTCTTACAAAATTAATGCCTATTTTGTGTGTTGATAAGTTCGTGCCTACATAACGATTGAGCAGGTTTCACGAAGCGGCAATTTCAGATTTACGCAAGGAATATCATCCTGTTTCAAAAACCTTTACCAGCAGACAATTTAATAAAATATAAGAAAAAACATACTCCGAAGAACAACATCTTGTAACAACATGAGCTGTTAACAACAAGACAACAGTTTTATGGTGATATTTCGACTCTATCTCAATTGACAATGACTTTGAAATAGAGTCGAAATATTACCATAAAACTGTTGTCTTGTTGTTAACAGCTCATCTTTGAAATAGAGTCGAAATATTACCATAAAACTGTTGTCTTGTTGTTAACAGTTAACAGCAAATGTTGTTCTTCGCGGAGTATGTTTTTTCTTATTTTTTATTATCCTGTTTCGTACCTTGTTCCTGCTTGCTTTGACGATAATGTTTCCCAGACTTCGACATTTTGCAATACCTGTTTGTATACAATACGTGCAAATTTTTTATTTTTATATGTTATGAAATATGTTGTTTCTTTTGAAAAATCCTGTTTTGTTAAGGTTAATTAGACCGTATGATGTCAAAAGTTAATTGGGTTATTTAACAAATTGAAAGTCTAGTAATGAAATTTTACTGTATTGCTTGATATACACGTAACTACATGTAGAATTACATAAAGTTATCTGATATTCAGAAAAGATTGAAATCGCGGTACCTTTAGTTTATCCGTTTGGATTTTTCTCCAGTGAGTTCTAATGATTTTTTTTGAAAATTTAACAGCTAAAAGCTGAAGACTTCTGATTCAAAATGTGCGGCTTTCTTCTATTTTTGAATATTTTGTGAATTTATACAAGCAATTGACTCAAAAGTATTTATTTCAAAATCGTCAAACAAATTGCTATAACAGAAAAACGGGAGAGAACTACAAAAATCCTCACATGGTTTTTTTGAACAACTATAGTTGTAAAAATTATATAATCCCACAAATATATCTGAAAACTGGCAAGGGAAAACTCAAACGGGTATCGGTACCGCGACTTCACTCTTTCAATTTCTGAACATTTCATATTTTATTATATTTTATCAGTTCGATAACTTTATATAATTCTACTTACTGCACTGGCCAACCTTTGATAAAAAATCTGATTAAAAAATCGGACTTTCCGGCGACTTTCCGAAAAACGCGACCTAACGTGTTCTGTTACCTCAAGTAATTGTCGCCATGCAACAAAAAACACAAGACTAATCTCGCTTCATGTACTTTGAGCATTGCACTGTACCTGAGATAGAGTAACTTTCGCAAACTTAGTTTTTAATTTCCTCGCTTGTTTAAGAGCTTTCTTTCCGGATCTAAGAGGAACTTCCATGGTTGGAGTCTTAATATTAGCACTGGCTGTCATTAGTATTTCTCTACAAAGACAGAAGAAAAGGATATTGCAATAACACAGATGAAAAGCCACTAAATCTTGTACTTGCAGTTAACTTAAGGAAACTTTAAATGAAATGTGGCTTGTTGACCTATATTTTAAACAAGGAAATGTTATTGGCTATCTTAAGTCACGTGTTAAAAAGTGTTCGGCTCACAGAAAATTAGAAGGCCATTGTCACTAAGTTGCAAGGGTAAACAACTTTATTTACAAACAAAAACAACGTTTAAAAGCGTATGGTCGAAGGTTATATTTTCTACCCTGAGCGTTGACTTGAACGTTTCTATGATTGAGTACACTGAAATGAATATACCAAGACGAAAACTGGATATCGATTGGGGGCATGTTCGCATTTCTGGAGGCTCAAATAAAAATCATGTCCGAGTGACGTCAAACCATGTGTCGGCATATCTTTAATAAATCATGGTTCTCCACCAATGAAATTGTTTGAATGCTTTATGTTACATGAAGACAATGATATTTATAAATCGCCCCTAATGAACACACTTTAAAGGGAATCGCAACCGTAGCAGTGGTTTTGTCAATGCCATATAAAATTCCGAAACATTTATGTAACGTCACGTGCATGTGGCATGTAGCATATGCATGTTTATGTAGCATCATCGTGTTTCAAAATATTCAAAATACGAGTATAATTCGTGTTTTATGTTGTATAAAAACGAATTACTCCAGTTTTCAATATATTATTTCACATTAATTAGCATCTAATTAAGCGTTAGAGCGTTAGTGTTGTGAGTGTTCTGTTAACAAATAACGCACGAGCTGAATGTCCAATGAACGAAAAATTTTCTATACTGCACGAGGCCGCGGGGTCCGCATGAATAAACTCAGAAGTTGGCTACAAAATGGGTCATATTTGAGGACATTTAAAATACTCACATTCGTGCCTTGTCAGATATAAAACGTTCGATCGCTTCCTAGTATCTGATAAAGTATTCTTGCTCTCACGTTTTAAACATTACATAAAACACTCTTAGGCGTGTTTTAAATATTAAAATATCATTAAGTTGGAAGGTTAAAACGAAACTTGGCCTAATTTCATGAACATATAAAATTGTGCGTAAAGGCAAAGCATTCGAGTCAATCAAGTCTTTTAAATTGATGTAGCATAACTCAAGTTAAAGAAACCTTCCCCACTGGAAAGAGCTCATCTATTATAGCAATATCCACATAACATCTAACTATTCATATTAGCTAGAATATCTGTTTTAAAGAGAATCTTACCTCATTCGCGGGATACCTAAGGTCACATTCATTTCACCACGACCAGCGAAATGAAAGGTGTTCAGTGTCATCTGTGTAGAAGGTTCGCCAATAGACTGAAAAATAATGCAAGAATTTGTTTACACACCACATTAAACGATACGTTACATATTAGCGACCAACGTTTTTCATGTACATGCTTTCCTCTCTGAGCTACAGCACCTGTGCAGCCAATAAACCAACACCTTCTCCTGGTTCAGCTAATGAACGAAGAGCTTTCAAATGCATCAAAATTTGAAATTTCTCAGTCGACAATTGTGTTCTATAAAGACATAGGAAGAATAATGAAACACTTGGTGAGAACAAAAGCAAAACAAAACTCTTGTCAGTTACATGAGCTATCTACACAAAAAAGCAAAACTATTGTATTTTTTAATACCATTATACCTAATTGTAGAGAGCAGAATGCACGTATACGGCTATCTATGACAGTTCTGGACTGGAGCTGGACATGCAGACCGGGTTATCAATGACCAACCATTTTGCCGCAAAACTGAAACAGTGTTCCGTTTTACTCTTTCGTTCCACTAAACCTGTAATCTTCACGCAAGTCAATGAAGAGATAGGTAAGAGTGGACGATCGTTCCTGACAAAACTGTAAGACCAATTTCTCACCAAGTTTTCATCACGGTACAAGTTAAGCACAAATTGAGTAAATAAACTGAGTATATATATTGAGTATATATCCGAATAAACATGAATACACATGAACGTAACAATCTCGCAACCTGTAGAAAGTCTGACAGTCCCATCAGGATTTTTACGAGGTTCTATGAAATCAAGTTCAAAACTTGTCCTTTCTGAACACCTTCTGAACGGACTTGATACAACACATACGTTTTACACGCGTATACATGCATGCAAATAAACAAATTACTTTAGATTGTCTTCTTACGTGTTTTCATCTGGTTGATCAGTAAGACAATGATCTGGGTTGGATGTGATGTATTTCATAAGGCTGCTGTAAAACTTCTCTGAGACCGCACCAACATGACAAGCTGGAGACATTTTTGAAAGAACGGGATCTGGTGCACGTGGTATATATTGCTTATATCTAAAGACATGAAAATAACAGGTCTCTTTATAAAATAAAACAACACGTATTATTTGGCGCATAACGATAAATGAATTAACGAAGTTGGTTAAACCAATCTCCTTTCACCCCTAAGGTCGAAGGTTTGATTGTCAGTAGGGGTTTCTCAATGTGATTCGAACCAAGTCCTCATGTATAACAAGTCAACGCTTGGCCAAAAGTCGTGGGTTTTCTCCGAGTACGCCGGTTTCCTCCTGCCACAGGGGAACTGACAAGGTGGGTTTGACAATGGGGTCTCCCAGTAATTAGCATATGCTGTTGTGATGACCCTGACTTTGTCGCGAAGCTTTTCTTCCGTAGGCAATCGAGCCACCCTTTCATTTTCCCTAATGCTAACGCCTAATCTTCCCTCGAGTATTTAAACCTGATTCAGACTTGTCGTAAGAATCGGGGATGACTTCTTCTGGCCCATGTGATTACGTGAATTCTATATCATAGCAAAAGCAATCTAATATTTGTCTTATAGCTTAGTTGTACACATATATTCATATGCGTCAGGAGAAAATCCCCTATCACAACGACAAGTGTGAACCAGGCTTTAGAATACATTATTCCTTTAAAATATTTTTAAAAAAACGAAGTGTTAAAAAGTTGGAACAAAATTCGCTATTTTCAGCAATAAATATGTTGCCAGCAGGATAGAGTCTAAACAGTGTGCATATACCGATCAAGCGCTAAACCACTACGCCACTGTACACCGATTGCCTATTAAAATATCTGTTTAGGTATTATAATAACAACGTAAGAATAAGCAGCGGTGATGTTTCCAAATGTTTAGGGATATTTTGTATATCCGCCAGAAATGTGTGTATGTTATATCTTTTCTCTGTTATAATTTGATTGGATAGCTCGACAAATTGTGACATAAATACTTTTACACTTATCTGTAGAGCGATGTGAATGTGAATTTTGAGAGGACAATAGCAAAATTGTGTCATGTGATTCATGCCATCTTTGAATGGCATGAAAACCTCAGACGAAAGCAGAACTTAGAAGTAATAGTTTTGTATAAGGAGAGACGAATTTTTGAGATCACGAAAAACCCTGATTCAATTAAGTAGACAAACCAAAAAACAAAGATGTCTTGAAATCTTATATACAAATACATTTACTTCTCTCTGTTATGCGGAGGGGTCGATCGCCAGGCGTCGATAACACTTTTATTGACCTATAAAAAAAAGCATTAAGAAGACATGGCTTGTAAAATTTACAGATAATAAATTGCACCAATTTATTCCAACAAAACAAGAGGATTGGGAAGCTTATGACGCGTCCGCCATAATTCCATCCTTGATAATGTCGCAACACTCCCTCCCGAATCTAGGAGCACCACAGTACCGCTTTAACATATACTTTAACATATATAGGTATGCTCACAAATATATAATTATGTACTTACTGTCCAAACACTTCTATGTTCAGAAGGGTTCACTGCCTCGCCAACATTCGTCTCAATAAAACTCAAAGGTGACATTCTTGGTCGTTTTTCGCCTGGTGAACGATCATTCTTTTTTATCCAACGATCAAGCTTTAAAGATTCAGAAATTACGACAAACAACAGTCAATAAGACTATAAAGCAATTATTACTATGGTTTCCAATTACAGAATTGTAATGTAGTTATGTTGTCGTAGTTTGCATACTCAAGTGACCTTAATAATATCTGGCGTTAGAAACTTAGCCATTCAGTCGGGGTAAAAAAGCCAAAGATGGCAGGACTTACGTCGTGAATGCTAGCAGCAGTTTAAAAGCACAGTACTTCACTTTAAATTGAGTTTAAATTAACATAGCAAGGACTGGAAATAGATGTCGACTTGAGTTGACTGCACGAATATTTTTTTAGAATAGGAAGTGCATGAGTGCAGCATGATGTCTAGTTAATCCAGGAATGAACTACGGAATCGTAGGCCTATCCAGCAAGTTATACATGTTTTCAGCAGTTACAGTAAGTATTCAATCCAACTTAATGACCTGTCCGTGAAGAACTAACAGTTGATCCTAAAAAATTAATAACGATCTTAACATCCCACCTTCCGTTGGGCTTTCCCTCCTGAAGTAGAGTCCAGCTGAGCAACCGCTGCCCTGGGTTTCAACTGCGTCACCAATGCCTGTGATAAGAAAAGAAAACAAAATATAAGAAACTGAAATAAATAATTGTCTACCTTTTTAGCCAACAGGGACTATTAAAAAACTAAAATTAAAAACACATTATCGTTCGGCAGCTAACTATGGGCTTAACCGGCAATGTTAAAACGATTAAAATAACTGTCATAATTTTGAATGTTAATAGAGCACATATTTATATATTCCTGTTCCGTACGAATATCGTGTTCTACATTGAAATCGACTGTTTTTATGGTCTGTGAAGACGAATATACGAATACATGCCCCCCTCCAATTATTGAGCAGGCTACGCCACCGTGGCAGATCAGGTTACTTTAGATCTAGGATCAGATTGCTTCATACCTTATAATTGCTGGCCATAAATGGAAACTGCTTCTCAGATAAACACGCAGTTTTCAAAACATCTAATCCATCCTCGCCATAGTAAAACTGTACAACAGATCCATCGCTATCCCTGACTGTCAAGTCATATCCAACATGCAACCCCTCCAAATGCTTGATCAGACATCGCTGCAGGTAACCACTACGACTTGTTTTCACCGCGGTATCGACCAAACCCTGAAAATCAACACGGGAAAATCCACCTCGTATCCGTATTTTTAGGTAGAGGCCTAGCCTCCTATACGGGCTTTCTATCTGAGATAGATCAGTTGATTTTCCCTAATTTTCCGGATGTATGGTTAGGAAAAAGTATCTCTGCAATAATGCCGAGTTTACCAACATTTTCCACGGCCACTACTTTCATGTACACTACTAACATAAGAGCGCGGAATATCGCAACGCATGGGTCCTGTCCATGGATATCACGATTTTTTACTACTTCATGTTAAAATCCATCGCTGAGAAACATGCATTCGTTTTGTGGTACGTATCAATAAAACAGAAAGTTTACTGTTGTAGACTATCTACATTTGAAAACATTTTGAAACAAGTGTAATATCAGGGGATATCAATATAATCTCAACTCTCAGTATGCATGCTTTAACCTACCTCTCGTCCAGCCATACAATGAAAGAAATATTCTTGAGGTCTGATGCCAGTCAGGAAACGTCCATCCACGAAACCACCTGCACGCGGGCTTGGATCATAAGGCAGGAATGAAGGCAACGAACGTCCGCTGATCATCAAGGGAGGACGGCGACCCTCCAGTTCAATCTGCCCGAGCAAGCATGATATCTGCATGCAGTTGACAACTGAACCTTTAGCACCAGACTGCACCATTAGCTGAAGGTTATTTTCTGGGAAATTCTTGAACAAACCAGAAGGAATACATTGTTTGTTAATTTGGTCTTGAACTTGATCTGTTTTGCCTTTCATTTTTAAGTCCAGTTCTTTCATATCACTGTCATCTCTACTGTGATGCGCGGCTTGAAACCTCTCCATTAACACGTCACTATTAAAATGAGGAGAAGAGATAAGTTTCTACATAAATAATATCTAAGATTATGGTTATACGACTTCCGTTCGGATGAGTCGAACAGAGGACTGAGGTGAGGAGGGATGTAAACGTTATGAATAATTCATGGTGTTAACATGGTCAAAACATACCCAAACGGTTATCTCAGACAAAACAGGTACAGACTTAGTACGAAAATAGGACTGTACAAGGTGCCCCAAAAAGTAATCATTTTGTTATCAAACGTGCGCCTTTAAACACATTGGAATTTTTTTAAATTTTATGCATGTATGGCAAAGGTATTCAAATTGAAACGTTTTGGTTTCGCTCAAATATAATACCAAGACGCTCATAAAGCGAACTGAGGATAACATTTTAAGTATAAATTACAATCTATATAGTTTTGATATAAGTTCTTTCTAAGATTGCATGGTAAATGTCAATTTAAGTAGTTTAGTGGAAACGCCACGTAGATTTAAGTTTGGATCTTACATTATCTTCATTTTGCATGAACACCCGAGCTTTAGGATCGAAAGCTTGTGCTTTACATTTTTGCTTACTCTTTGTTTTGAATAAATCCATGTGATTGGTTTTTATTTTGTCACGTGATATTTTTGTAATGCTCACAAGTAACATTTTTGTATAAAAACTCACGCACATGTTTTCCTCCGACTCCCAACAACTAACATTCCGGCGGAGGGTGAACTCGAAACGTCAACTTTCACTCATTCGTTTCAGATGGTGAACTAACCTAATACCTTTGATGTGTAAAAAGCCACTTTTACAGCTCCACGGCGAGATAGTGTGAGCAAATGAGACTTACTTTTCTGTATCCTCAGGAAGAGAAAGAGCAGCAGTGGCAACTTCATTTCCACAACGACGACCTTTCTTCATTATCTTCCTTCGTTTCTCGTCTGGCTTCATTTTCACCAGAATGTCTTCTACGCCGAGACTGAAGCCACGCATTTGCAGAAAAGCAGTAAATACTCGCGCCAGAGCAGTCAACAAGAGACTGGAAACCACTCCTCCATAAAGCTACAAAATATATGTTATTTTTTCAGGGGTTTTTTCAATGGATTATTACAGTTTGGGTTAACGATAGCTTCCTTAGAATAACTGCAGGAAATAAAGAAGTACACTACAGCCCCAAAGTTCGAAAACCACTGAGTATTGTAATAAAATACAAACCAATAGTAACTCCGAAAACAGTAAACATTATTGAATTGTTTATTCTACGTTTCGACTAAATTATGGTCACCTTTAGGAATGAATTGAATTGGTACATATCACTGGTATATATACAAGTGAAGAAATATGAACAACTATATACGGTCATTAGTTAAATATTATTAGTTCTTTGGAAGCTTTGTTTCCGTGATTGAGATTAGATTTCGGTCTGTGTATTGCAAATGATTCTTTAAACAATAATAATGACCAGTGGTCAGATCTATCAATTACTTATTAGCTCAGTTGTATGTGTTTGATACAATAATAACACCAGTTACCTCATAACAGCAATGTACCAGACTAAATGGGGTTGAACCGTAGTGTGCTTTGTCAAGAACACCACACAACAATTCGCCATCACGAATAATCACCTAAATTATGCGAAAATATTTTGTACTGTCATTGGCTGCTAGGATACACACGTGACCATATTACATACATCATACACATGCAAAGTTATTCCCAAGGTGAGGGGGGGGGGGGGGGTCGCAAGTAACATCGGCAACGTTAGTTCGAAGTATCAGGACAAAGTTGGTTTATCCCTAGAAATTTGTCACGCAATTGGTTCCTATAGTACAATCTTAAAATTCCTGTTTTAACATATTTTTTGAGTGTAGGATAAAGGGTGTTCCATATAATTGAAGCTCGGTGAACAAATGAATGAAATTACCCATTTTGAATATTTAGGACTTTTTAAAAAACCTGAGCTAAGCTTTGTAAATTGTAATTCTCATGAGTAATGAGGCCACTTGTTAATTAAGTTCAACAGAATAACATCGATACCTTTGATTCGCACATTTCATTCGATTTTATCTCCATTCCATTAGCCAAGTTACGTCGAGGTGTACTTGTCACCCAGCTCTGTAACATCGAATTGAATTTGTATAAACATTTTCTTTATTTTTACACTTATTGACTGAGCCCAGGAAAAACAGTATGTTTGGAAGTTCGAGACTTTTGTCAAATTGGAGAAAAGAAAAATTTACAGCTTTCAGTATATAATGACGTAGATGTAAACATATATTGATTAGCAATAGATAAAACTAACGACTGTCTAATGTACTTTACCTTGCCTGCAATTTTAGATTTTCCATCTAAATTAAGTTTCTTGCACTTCTCGGGGATAATATTAATTAATATAGTAGATATCACCTAAACAACAGTGAAAATTAGACAACAACCAATTAAAGATATAGAGCATAAAAAGATATATTGTACGGACAATTATGTTTTGTCAACAGGTTAGACTGACTTTACTTCGTTTAGATTAACTTTAATTTTTTAATTAGTAAATAAGAAATTAATTGCAGCCCTGGGAGTAGGAAGATGAGGGAGAGAAGCAAAATGAGTGAGGAGCGGCGGGGTGGAAGAGTTTCCTGCAAAAACATAAATTTAAGAAAATTGCAGGAAATATTTTAATGCGTAACAAGATTTAAAATCGAATATAATTCGAATAGAATATTTTAAAATCAACCGATTTCAAAAAGAAATAACAAACGTGTGGAAAATGTCTACATTATACGGTATATGGGTCAATTTTGCAATATTATAGTACAATATCCCTATCAGAAAATAGTGGATTGAGTAGATTCCCGTTTGAATCCTCACTAAAAATGTTTTCATGTGTCTACCAGGCATTCTGCGTTGCATTCAGGTGGAGTATTTCTAAAGAATTCTATATGTTTATCAGTGCACTCAAGCATTTCTTCAAACTGTCCTTCCTTTGCGGTTTTCTTTGCTTCGCTTGCGAATTTCAACGCACTTTTCAGGAGCTGTTCACTTCTCTCGGTCTCTTTCAAGTTCTGTGAACGTCGATAGAACAACACTGCACGTGCCATGAGAAATTGACAATTGCGATAATCTGACAGAGCGTAACCTTCATTTACACAATTTTCAACCACATTCAAACTATTTGTTGCTTTTTGGATGGCTGCGTCGTCTACTTTACTTTCTGCTTTGGGATCACTTGCAAACGAACACCCTAGATGCAAAAATGCTAAATTGATGTGAACTTTTTGTTTCTGATCAAATTTTGATGGCAGATAGTCGTTAGCATAATCTAAGTGTTCATCTGCTAATTGGAAAAAGTAAATTGCCTTTCCTCTCAAGATCTTCTTCTGTACGACGTCGGCCTCCTTTTCCAAGAGAATGGTTATGACTGTAACTATGTTGGCATAATATTCACCAGCAACAATACCAGCTGGAATTTGCTCGACTAAGGACAAACCATTTTGTGCTTGCTCATAACTTTCTCGGATGTTACCTTTGCAACGCTCTAGCGAAGACCTCAAAAGAAATTCTCTTGTTTCGCTGATCAAAACATCTTCTGATTGGTTTAATCGACTTCTGTATTCTTCTATACCTACTTCTATGCCTTCTTGAAATATCCCCGTTTGTAATCGGCAGTTATTTTCACAAGTGAAATAGCCAAATTAACTCCGCCTAGGCTACAATTTGCTTGCTCTTTCTTTGCACGAGCTACAAATTCATCCCACAAACCATCATTAACCATTCGAATTAAAATTCCGTTCACATAATCGTATTTCTTTCGGCTTTGATTGGAACTCCATTGAGAACGACCTAGCAGTTCTGGACACGGTATATCAAGCATTGATTCAGCATTTGTACTGTGAACAGCCCCTACCTGGTCGTACGAGACCTTTGAAAGAAGATACTCTTTCCAAGTATCCAAACGCATTTTTTCAACACAGCCATTTACAACGTGGTAACTTTCTGGTTCTTTGAGAAAAACACCACCAGGACAGCGTGCTACAACAATAACAATAACAAAAGTTGATTCCACAGAATTGCCTTCCTTGTCCACAACAGGGTGGAAATAAATGTCCCAGTTCTTGCTCTTACTTGGTCCATCTTTAAGCCCGAGCCAGATCAACTTGTTGATTTCATTGGTGACTTTCTTAATTATGGATTCTCTCTCGTCGTTTGGGGCAAATTGTACTTTGATTAGATGCTGCTCATCGTCTACTCCAATATAAATTGTTCCACCGTGATAATTAGCAAACGCTGTGACGCACTGAAGCACTTTATTACCTTTTGTAATGCGATCAGCCAGTGTTCGAGGTTTGTCTGGAGCGTCTTCGAGTAGCTTATACTGCACACTATACGTTTCAGTTGATTTCATTTCCTCTCCTTTTATAAATACTTGTTGTACGGCCGGTAATTCGTTGCTACTCGTCAGCATCTCCTTTCCAAACAGAACATCTTTAATCTTTTCTAACGTTTCGATCGGCAGTACTTGATTAACCTGAGCGTGACTTGGCAGGAACATGTTGTAATCAACTGTGACCAAATCGTAGGAGCCCTTTACCACAATGAGGATTTGACGAGGTTCTACTTTCAGCTCGACTTTCTTCGACATCACTGTAATCCCAATTAACTTGCTAATCCATTGCTCCATCCGCTTTACTGGTTCCTCCAAATCTCTAATCCTACAAGTTTCGTTAGGGAAAGCTATGATCAAATCGCCACCATTGCTATTTAACAGAGCACAAACATTGGAAACTACTTGTGCTTTTATCTTCTTCAAGTTTGCAAGAGAAGATGAAATTTTAATCGTAACAGTTGCTCGTCTCTTCCTTACTGATTGCTCCATTTCTTAAATCTTTTTCATAGTTTACTAAAAGGAACGAATATAATTTACTTAATGTCCCCGTTAAAGTTCAATTTTATAGGTCGCATTATTAGCACTGATGCAGAACCGAGCTTCCACATCGAAAGCTGAGATACCCGGGTGATCTTTGGTGAAGTTCATTTGTAACATCTTTGGAAGCCCAAAATTCACCAAAGTCAAGGACGGGTCCCTGCCTGCCCGAGCATTGGCATGACTGAGAAGCAAACCATTGCCCCCAATATATGTTAAGCTACTTTAAGTCCATATTCATAATAATTTATCCCTTGTTTTCACAGATGTCACCCTGTGTTACACAGGTGGATTCCGGATTCCATTAATGGGATTCTGGACTCGTACTAGAGGTTCAGGTTTCCCACTTATAGTAAATTTTGTTGGATTCCAGGATTTTTGTACGCAGGCTGTGTAGTCCACAAGTACAAACCTGGAACCCACTAGTTTATCCAGAACCCGCTAGAAAGAATCCGGAACCCGCTAGTAAGAATCCGGAACCCGCTAGTAAGAATCCGGAATCCGCTAAAGGGAATCCGGTATCCTCTTGGATTCCTTTGCATGGTGCAAAAGATGGCGGACGAGACTTGTAACTGAACGCAAAATTCGTATTCTTGTCTTGGGTATACTTCTATGGGGGTCAAAAATGTGTTTACTCTCTTGTAACATTATTCGGGTATCTGCTAACACATATATGTACCATGTACGAGAATCTCTTTGATTGCAACGTTTAAAAACATCGTGAATTAACATTTGTGGATTTACATCGTGAAGGTCATTCGCTATCATATGACTTTGATATTCGTATATTTTCTTGGAAATAACATTACGATTTGGTGATAATATCAAAACACATTGTACTTGTAATGAAGAAACTTCGGCCTACTATGATAACATCGTTAAATTTATCAAATATCATACCTTTAATAACGAACCAAATCTCTAACTGCAAAACATGATTGAAACAGTTATTCGATGAGTGCGTATCTGGCATAATCAACATCCGGTGGCTTTTCCCCTTTTAATTTTCACCTCATTTCATATTCAGTCATAAATACACTGCGTCATGCACTGGAGAGCAGCTGTATTCGTACTAGAGACGCATAATTCGTCTGGGCGAACTTTGGTGTCTAAAGTTTAATGTGTCTTGCATAAATGCCGAACGAAATAATCAGACGAAATAATCTTTGACCGAGGGTAAGGTATGTGTTAGTCATGGGACGAGCTATTTTCACAGAGCTTTTCTTACACGGCCTCAGTATGGGTTCACATTGTCCAACTGAGTTCGCCTGTGTCTTGTTTGTACTAGCAGACGAATTATCTGTCTGCACGGACTAACCACTTTAGTTCGACTGCTAAGACGAAGTAACTGCTAACTTCGTCTGGACGGTGAATTCGTCTGTTGCCTGTGTTTATACGCAGACGAATTATCAGACCAGACGAAGTAAAAAACTTCGCACAAGTTCGTACAGACAAATTATCCGTCTCTCGTGTAAACGCCGCTAATATTTCTGGGTGATTTACACATAATTCTACTCAAATTACAAATTCTTAGTAAAGATACAACTTCGCAAGCCAGGGTTGAGAGGCAAAAGACACTGATTTTAAGAAACTATTGTCAGTACAAATTTCTTATAATATAAAATCTACAAAATTAATAACTATAGGTCTGCACAACCACATTAGTTTACATATAATCTTCAGGATGAACACCACTTTCATTGATACTAATTATTCTAAGGATGTTTCCTATGGTATGAGAAATTCTTTGAATCGGTATACGGGAAAAATTGTACCGATATTATCGGTACATCGACTTTTTGACCTTGTGAATATCAAAGAATGCGACTATCAAAGAATGCCCGTTTCGAAAAGTGAAAAACAGTCCACCATAGAGAACTAATTTATGATTTCGAAGCTTTTTACTAGGAATTTCAGTCATATCATTCCTTTCAAACTTTTGAAAGCCCGTCTTTGTACTGTAATGGAGCAAAGTCAATGGCGATATTATATACAATATAATTCTAATGGAGCAAAGTCAATGGCCATATTATATATAATTTTCGCTACATTTTTAACAGTAGCTGTACTCAGTGAATGTCAGTTGCGAAATACATTTTTCGCTGACTACATTTTATTGATGCATATATATAGGCCTGCAGTAACTGTAGAGAATTAAAATACTTAGACAGTTAGCCCCCCCCCCCCCCCCCCGTCCCATGCAGCAAAACAGTTTATATCACATTGCGTTCAACTCAGATACATTGCTTAAAACAATTTCTTCAGCTTTAACTATTCAGTTTTATGTTCCGATGATTACTGGACTCAGAAGAACAATATCTGACATACACAAGCCCTCTCTCAGACCTCAGACACAGAAAACTATTTTTGTGAAGGAAAAAGAAAAATGAAATACCTGTTTTCCTGTCCATAGTTCCTGAGGTTTTAAAATTGTCGCCTTAAGCAGCTGAAATCGTCGCTTGGTTATTGTTGCAAGAGCACAAAATACAAGCTGTTGATAGTCCAATCTAAAGTTCATAAGATTGTTGCAACAGTGATTATCAACAGTATATAGTCAGACATGTACCCTGTTATGATTTACGGTATAAATGGAATACTGTACGTTGTGAGACATTTACGTATTTAAAGCATTTACTTAAGGTGTACACACATTCCTTGAAAGGGATTCCTTGAATTCGTTAAATTACACTTTCTTACATATACTCCCTTACTCTCTACAATGTGCCGATTTTGGAGACGGAGAAAAGCTGGAGTCTCAGAGAAAAACCCTGGCAGCGCACGGGAAAAATCACTACAGGAACTCCACTCGCGTGAGAAAGTTCTTTCAGCGGTGAAATGCATTACCCGCCAACTGTTTGGGCCACTCAATCTTCCTAAAGTCTCTATAGTATATATTCCATCACGTGATGCAAATGAAATTCATGAAAATAATCGGTGACTGAAATTCATGAAAATAATCGGTGACTTCCTTAATTAGAAAGTGACTGAAATCATTTCTAGTCTTACTTGTCAAAGAAACGACCACGCATAGTTAACGACACTCCAGAAACCATGTGATCTTGAATCAAGCCACTAACTGGTTTACCATCTTTAGGTATAAGATACTGGAAGTTCGTACTCGCTAAAACAATAATATGTAAGAGTTAATGCCCTCGCACGAGGACAACATATTGCTCCGAGGAACCGCTGGTTTCAATAACAATTATATCAGTTATTGTCCACGTTCCAAGCGTTTTCATTCTGAATTATTTCAAAGCAGCATAAACCTCGTCCAAAGACAAAAACATAATGGCATGAGAATTCATAATTATAGTTCATATCGTTTTCATTTTGATTGTTGTGAACGCTCGGAAACGACCTTGTATGCACACACCTTAGTTGTATCCACTAGGATGATAAATCGTTCGTAGAAAAAACAAATAATCAAATGAATACAAACCAATGCTATAAGCCTCTGATCTCGCCAGTTCATTTTGTGGAAAATGCGCATTCATTTCATCTCCATCAAAATCAGCGTTATACGCCTTGCAGTTAGCATAATGCAAACGAATTGTTTTCTCGCCCCGTAAAACACGCGCCTGGAAAAAATCAGATCAAACAAGTTATCAAGTGAACTTTACTTACTTGATGTGTCAATGCCCTGCCAAACGCCATGTATTTTGTCCGCGCTACTCCGTTTTTCTCCGACAAGGAAAGATGACAAATTGGGTTGGGTAATATGGGCACACAGTATTTGGCATATGCTGTTGAGGGGATCCTGTTCTTGTGGCATACGTAAATAAAGGACATTACACGGCGGAGCGAAGATACTGTACGAGTTTTATCTTCGAGTAGTGAAAACAAATATTTGACGAATGAGCCCCGCGAATGAGTAATATATTGTTTTCATCACGAGAAGATGAAATTCATATCTTCAAACCGCTGTGTAATGTTCTGTTTATTATTGATAATGCTAAAAACTTAGCTTTATGTTAACTAATTACATCGTATTATTCAAACTCAAGGAGAACCTGCATATGCTTTTGATGATTTACTTGAACTCTTTCTATTTTTCGACAAAAACAGGTAGTGTTTTCTTTGAACAAGGGTAAAATTGGTTCACTGCTCTTAACAAACATCGCCATTTTGAAAACACAAATTTATTGGTCACGTGATCGACATCTTCATTAGTGAAGATATGAAAAATAATGTCAGTGTGTATTTTTAGTATCTTACTGTCTACTATATAATAAAAACAAACAAACTTTAAAAAAAAGTGTTTACCTTATGAGCCATAATACTTGGTTTATGTAGAGTTGGTTGTCGATTTAACAACAAAACATCACCATCTTTCAGATGTCGATACACCTTCAAAATCAAATTAAGATGGATTAAATCATTCTTAGGGAAAATACAAGGAATTGAACGAATGCGAGGGGTACTAGTTTTCCCACGTTCAATGAGGTGAGAAGTAAATTTTAAATATTATAAATTTAGAAATTTTGCACAAATGTGCAGGAAGGGAAGAATCTACGGTCGGAGAATCTAATTTCCCTGCTTCATATTGAAAATAGTTGACTAACAAAAATACCTTTTTGCTTTGACTAAGAGGCATTGATGAATTTGGAGGTGTGAGCAATTTTTTGGCAATTGCATGTCTTTGATTAGAATCTGTAGCACTTAATAAAGTCTTTTTACCGTCTTCACTCTCCACCATATTGGCGCTGAAAAATATTACAGTGAGAAGATAAATAGCACTGGAAAATTCGCCCTACACAGCCTACCTGTCACACGTCATAATCCATCCTATAAGAACGTTTTTGATCAAATTTGAAGAGGAAGCACTTTCCTCGTAGCACTTTTTAAGTACGCCAGACAATATAGGAAAACCATGGAAATGTCATTACGTGTCAATTTGCAATATGCCTTACCCCGGATGAACGTTGGGTCCATTAATAACAGCTTGACGTAATTCTTTTGCATTCCACGACGTCACTGGTTGAGCATATGTCAGTTTTTTTGCAAACACCTACAAGAAAAGTCATGATAATTTTCACAAACATTCAACTACAACCATAAACGCTACCAGAGACAAATTTGCCCGCACACTAAGGTGAAATTTGGTAATTTGATTGACTGCTAAAAAACTTGCCCGCTCATAGGCCAAACTAGGAAAATATTTAGCTTTTCTGTAGCAAATCTGCAAAGTGAGATGTAACTTTACAGCAAGCAATGAATTTAAAAAATACGAAAAACAAAAGAAAATAACATAAACGATATTCTTGTAATGTATTAATGTACCTTGTGTATATTTCTTTCTGTGGCATTTTCATTTAAATTTTAAATTTAAATATTCAATATGCGCAAAATAGTTTCAACATTTTTACGTCACCAAAAAGGAACGTTGCTATCTTGATACAAAAATTAGTTCCTATTAAAATTTTACGTTACTAAGCGTTAACGTCGCATGTATTAGTTTCAATGTTTTGATATTAACTATTGAATTATAAATAATACAATTGACTGGGAAAAATTTTGTTAAAGATGAATCTACAAATTACGTCAGCTATTAATAACACTTACCTCAGGGATTCCAATTTGATCAGTGTTGATATACGGATCTGGAGAAATCACTGAGCGGGCAGCAAAATTAACACGCTTTCCCATCATGTGTTTTCGAAACAAACCTTCTTTCTTTTCCAGCAACTACAATTATAATACATGTATCAGAAAATAATATCTGCAAATATATATAGGACTAGTTACTCTAACAAATCCAAGTTTGAAAAATTATCATAAGCCGCCAACACGAAAGTATAGGGCAGTTTTGCTTAAACACTTATATTTATGTATGATACATTTTGCTTCTTATCTCAAACAACACTTATTGATCAACCTTCTTTTTGCAACAGAATTGATTTTCTCAAGTACATGGAGGAAATATATCTAGTAAACTTTTTTTTATCCCTTGACATGCCTTGCAGTTGGTCACTGATTATGTCGAGACTGCATGCCTTTGCCATAGACAATTAGTGGCAGTGAATGCTTCTAATATTGTGTTGTCACAACACTGTTGTGTAATTTTATGTACATACAGTATGTCTATAATTACAACAATTTTACAATCTTTATACACGAATGTATCTCACATGGGCACATTGGAGCAATTTACTCCATACTTGCACAACATGAAAAGTTTTAATGAACAATTTTGTGAAACGCTATGACGTACTGAATCAATGACGTACTGAATCAAAAGAAGAATGCAACAACTTGCAATTTTCATGTACAAGGAAAAAAACCGATTGGTCCCCGATTACTGGGTCGGGATAAAACGCTGAAACTGAATGGCGGAAACGGAAACTGAAAACGAAAACTGAAAGGGGGATAAAACGCTGAAAGGGGGATAAAACGCTGAAATGGGGATAAAACGCTGAAATGGGGATAAAACGCTGAAATGAGGATAAAACGCTGAAATGAGGATAAAACGCTGAAATGAGGATAAAACGCTGAAATGAGGATAAAACGCTGAAATGGGGATAAAACGCTGAAATGGGGATAAAACGCTGAAATGAGGATAAAACGCTGAAATGAGGATAAAACGCTGAAATGAGGATAAAACGCTGAAATGGGGATAAAACGCTGAAATGGGGATAAAACGCTGAAATGGGAAAAATGCAATATTGTTCAAGCCAAAAATATTTGTAAAATTTACACTCTACATTTTTATCCATTAAAAACTTTACAACATTGTGAGCGTGGCATCACGTGACATTGACGAAAACAAAGCATCAAAACTACCGTTACAATAGAATTCAAATAAATGTGAAAACAATAAATATGCATAAAGAACCACATGTGGAGTAATTTAACAATATCCATGCGGCATTTTCGTTCTAAAAAGTAACAAAGTTACAGTTTGGAATATTATTCAACTTTGATACTTTCTAAGTAAAACTACGGGGAAATTCCGCAGGTCGAAAATGATTACATGTGTTTTGTGCGTGTCGTTTTTAAGGTTAAGTTTTTACGCATGTCTTATTGTTTTCGTTGACATGGAGTCTGGAGTTATCACGTAAAAGGAAAAAGACCGTCAAGAGTTTCTTTTATAAGATGTCGTTCGAGCAAAAAATTTCAAAGCATGTCTTTTATCCGTAAGTCAGAACACAGCACTTGAACGCCTTCACAAAGATTTTGCTGGTGGAATTCCGGTTTAATACAAACTAAGAAAGTTTTAGCAATGACGCTGTCAACGCGTGTGCTTTTATGTCCGTTTTCCTCAGTTGCTTTTATCCGATACAGGGTCAACAAACATTTTACAGCATGCTATGCAAGACAAAATCATCAAAACCGCAAAACTAGTTATTTAATGGCTAAAAAGTAAAGTGTAAATTTTACAAATATTTTTGGCTTGAACGATATTGCATGTAGTTGAATTTAATTCTGCTTAATCTGGATCGAACATCAAACTCGTTTTTTAAACAGCACAAAACTCTTTCGTCCTTGCCATTTTTATCTCCATTTCAGCGTTATATCTCCATTTCAGCGTTTTATCCCCATTTCAGCGTTTTATTCCCATTTCAGCGTTTTATCCCCATTTCAGCGTTTTATCCCCATTTCAGCGTTTTATCCCCATTTCAGCGTTTTATCCCCATTTCAGCGTTTTATCCCCCTTTCAAATTCCGTTTTCAGTTTCCGTTTCCGCCATTCAGTTTCAGCGTTTTATCCCGACCCCCCGATTACTTGTGTGATTTGTTTACAAATGTAAGTGACATGCATAATTATGACACGAGACAGTCGGGAGCCGATCTGATTCTGCCTAAGGCTAAAACAAACAGTATGAAAAATGCATTCTCCTATAGAGGTGCGGAGTCCTGGAACACTCTTTCTCCGTCTCAAAAATCATCAAAAAGTCTTGCCAATTTTAAGGCTAATTTGAAATACTAAATTATATCTTTGTTTTTATATTTTTAAAAATTCTTCTAAATTTATTATGTAGTTCGTAAGCGTAAGTGTGAGCACGGCCGGTCGGAAGATCACCATTTTTTATTTTTATATTTTGTACATAATTTTTTACAGGTGAAATCGTACCGTGTTAAAATATTGTTCATAATAATAATAATAATAATAATAATAATAATAATAATGACACAAAAAACTTGAAATCACAGTCTACAGTTTCAATATACAGTAATTCCTAGAATATATACTTCCACACACTCCTCCTCCCTTTCCCTCAAGTTTAGTAACACACCTGTTTTATACCATTTGTTTTAACCGTTGATATTTTATCCAGGTCACTATCAATAAAACAATTCACATCATTTTGAAGTCGAACCCAAGCGTTCTGTAGCTTTTCTTCGGGACTCTTTCCAGGAATTTTGTCATAGGCACTCTAAATGTTATGTACAAACATCGTTTATTCAAAACGTATGGAGATAAATTTAATGTCTGGTTTTCATCTCTCTTAATAAATCGGTGTTGTCCTTGTAATTTTATTATTGTCGGTGATCAGTGATACAATGTAGATAAAATGTTTCAACTTTCCACTCACTATATATCGTTAATGAACTGCAATATGTGAAAACCTGGCTTATTTTACACTTGAAAGCAAATGGCAATATTTAAGAGCAATTCATCATTTACGTAACTATGAAAACCAAACTTTATAGGGGCTTTAATCAACCTCAAAGGAATAAAGATTTTCACAAGTTAAAAATGAAAACTAGATTAAAAACACTATAGCCCAGACATTCCTCAAGACAAATGTAAAGAACAGGTTTTTCATGCTGCTCTTATAGCAGCCAAGCAGGCCATCTTGGTCTAGCATGATGGTGAAGCATTTAAAGGTAATAGAGCAGAGTAGATAAGTATATACTTACGGATGTAGTTGAACTAGTACCAGATGACACTCTACTGGCAAGGTCACTAGTCCCTCCAAGGTCACTAGTTCTTGCTTCTTTTATTTGGTCCTGGCATACTTTCAATATTCTACAATCTTCTAAAACTTTTGTTAGATTCGCCGATTGGGGATTATCGAATTTCTTATCTCCCATCACAGATATCTGCAAAGTGAAAAAAAGAAGAACATAAATTATAGCAATCAGCATCTTGTACACAGCAAAAAACGCACAACCTGTTCTGGCCTGATGAAAACAGCATTGAACAATGTTTTGCTGCCCACATTGTTAAAGGTTGTCAACAATATTGTTCAACATTGTTACACCTGATTGCAGGCTAATTCAGGCTCATCAACTTGTTCAGTATTGTTGACAACCTTGAACAATGTGGGCAGCACAACATTGTTCAATCCTGTTTTCATCAGGCCAGAACAGGTTGTGCGTTTTTTGCTGTGTAGCTACAGTTGACGTATCGTCATCTGCCTTTGGTTTCCGTTAGTGACGGCACGCAAACTTTGGCCTTGCAACAAGCCTTGAAATAAATATTTTCAGCTGACGGCACTTTGCCCGGCAACTTCTTCAGTGCGCCGGACAAAATTTTTGGACATTCAGTTCCAGTTATGAGCAGCGGAGATTTTCAACTTTTTCCGCATATTTCACGGATTAACTGTCAATTCGCTAGGTTTTCATGACACCATGCATTGGAAAATAGTAAAAACGATTAAACTTGAGATGTAACGCAACCAGACTCGCTGGAACGACGAGCGGAGCCGAGGAAGTTTTCATACTCGTCTCCTGCATCATATTCCAGCGGAAGAAAACTATAGAGAGCTTGGGAAATTTATTTCTTGTGGCAATAAAAATATTCCACCGAGCAAAATGTCCGGCAGATCAAAAGTTGGGTCAGACAAAACCGAATTTTCAAATTTTCAGCCGAACAAATGTCCGATGTCCGGCGCTATTTCAAGGCTTGTGTGAGCTCATTCAGTCATTCATGTGCGCTGTGTTATTCTCGTTGGTGGTCTCGATGGTACAAAGCATGCAAAATAAACGCACTATACAGACAACAATTACTACTATAGACTGTATACACAAATCTTACTGGTCTAAACCGCGATGGAGGTACCGGAAGAACATTAAGAAAAAACATTTGAGGTGAAGATTTTCTCTTGGTAGCAGAAGGAGATGAATAAGATCCAAGTAACGTATTCAAAAGAACTTCTTCATTTTCCCACACTCGACGTAGATGCTCTTGGACCTCCAGTGGTGTGATGTAAGCCTGATGGGCACTCCTAACAATATTTCCTGCCTCAGGTTGGTCAGCATTTGGGGTTTCTGGTGGAATGTTTGCTGAGATTGGTTCTTTATCTTAAATACAATAAAAATATAAAAATAAGATTCATAGAAATACGATAACCTAATGCTAATTCGAATAATGTTCCCTCAAAATGTATCTTCCCTGTTGGGAACGCTATTATTAAACATTATAAAATCCTAAGCACAAATATTTAATCAGGATTTTTACACATGCGAGCCAAAACCACATAGTTTAAGGTATTTTGATGAGTTCAAGATGTAAAAAAGTGGACATTTTCACTGTTACTGTACAAGTTTTCGTGCAAATTAATTTTTAGTTGTATTCCTATGTTTTAGCTACCTTATCCCTAAGCAATATTGACTAGTTATTAGAGAAAACTTTCACGAATAGACCTTTCAAGACTATACTGAAGTCAAATGCTGGTTCGAAACGTTACAGGAAATTTTATTAGCATGGAAAAACATCGAGCCAATGAAACTTTATGCAGCATTATTTCTTCTGCATTTGATGTCATTACAAGAATGGTCAATTAATATACTGTAACACAAGATCAAATCATCAAATTCAGTAGATATAGTTTTTAATCAATTAGTACAGTAATGAATTGAACTTTAGTGTGATTTTCTTCTTCTGATAGATGTGAATAAGTGGGTCAATAACGAATGTTAAAGTGCTTATGAAACCAAATTTTCTCCGATAATTTTCTTATTGCATTGGAAAGATCAGCTAAAATCACTGTATAACTTCTTTAATAGAATTTTTTTAACTGCCTTACTTTTCGAGATATTCAATTTTATTTGATTTGAAAATTACACAACCAGTGACGTCATACTGCATAATCACTTTTCAAAAAAGCTTAATTAATTTAAAAAGTACTCAAGATATAACACCTAAACACCCAGGTCTGGATGTTAAACATAGCCTACACACATGTAAGTGTAGTTTTAGTTATTTTCCACTATTATATGCTACAAAATAAGCAATCTAACAGTCGCTCATTATGCAGTATGACGTCACTGGTTGTGTCGTTTTCAAATCAAATAAAATTAAATATCTCGAAAAGTAAGGCAGTTACAAAAATTCTATCAAAGAAGTTATACAGTGATTTTAACTGATCTTTCCAATGCAATGAGAAAATTGTTGGAGAAAATTTCATTTCATAAGCACTTTAAGAGTGTATGATTTCCCATCAGAAAATTTCTAACTGATTTACTCATTCACATCCATGAAAAGGAGAAAATCAAACTTAAAATTGAATGGTAAAGAAGCCTCAACAAAGTAGCTCCACGCAGTGCAAGTCAACAGCAACATCACAAAATAGTGTATTTGAAATAAAACTTTACCGTTATCTTCTTCACCAGAATATCCTTCCTCATTGAAACCAACATTACTTAAATCTTCACTCAAAACTGGTAATTTTGTTACATCAGATGACTGTGTATTTTGATTTGATGTATGAAGTCTTGCAACAGACTCCCAACTGCTAGCCTGTCTTGAACTTAAAGCTTTCAGATATATTTTTGAGTTATATTCAATTCTAACATTCCTCCGGGGAGAGCCGCAATGAATGCAATTTTTGCCTTTGTAATTCAACTTATCCCTGATGAAGTCTTTGATCAACTTATTACGAAGTTCAGTGACATTCTTTCCGGTGGATGATTTCTTTGTCAGTTTCTTATCATCAATTTTTTGGAGACTTTCATTCAAATGTTTTTCTACAGCATTAATGATGACATCCTGTAGTAAAATTTTGCCTCCTTTCACATCCACTGTCGCAGAGTTAGCAACTGTCTCAAGATCCAGCGCATCAGCCAACGAGCCATAATCTAATGCTTTCATCTGACTATAAAACACAAAATATCTATGATTTTCATGTGTCTTGGTGTCATCCATTCAAGTGAAATGATGTTTGTGGTGTGATTCTACTGTATGTTTACAATGCATTCATATTAAGAGTCTAAGATACTGGAAACTTGGCATGTTTTTCTCTCTATTATACTGTGCTGTAAATCAAGTTGTTTTCTCGTTTACATCTGCCAATCAAGGCAGTAAATTCCTTGCAACAGTAACTTTTAGCATATATACACTCTGGATAAGATTCTGAAAAATTGATATATTGATACCGAGTTAGTTGTTGAGGAAGAGTCAATATTACTCAAAGCAGATAAGAAGAAAACTATAAAATTTATTTAAACTAAGTAAGAAAATAAATACCAACCCCAATTTTTTCCACTAATTATGTAATTTTTGTGATGTGATTGTCTGATTGATCATTTTGAGCCTTGTTTAAAGTGTTTATGAAATGAAATTTTGTGCAACATTTTGGTGGTTGTACATATTGGGAAAATCAGATAAAATAACATAGCTTCTTTGGTAAAATTTCTGTAACTTTGTTCCTTATCAAGATGTTCAACTTGGAGTATGCAAATAACACAACCACCAACGTCAAACTGTATAATAAGTGACTGTTAGATTGCTTATTTTGTAGCATATAATAGTGAAAAAAAACTAAAACTACACTTGCATGTGTGTAGGTTTTTTTAACAACCAGGCCTGGGTATCCAGGTATCATAGCTTGAGTTTTTTAAAAAGTGATTATTCACAATGAAGTCACTGGTTGTGTTATTTTCAAATAAAATAAAATTAAATGTCTCAAAAAGTAAGGCAGTTACAAAAATTCTATCAAATAAGTTATAATGTGATTTTAATTGATCTTTTTAACGCAATGAAAAAATTGTGGGAGAAAATTTTGTTTCATAAACGCTTTACGACAATCTACTCAAAGCACATAGAGTATACGATGCGAGTGCATAATGCGGCTTGTGCCCATTTTCATAGAAGGTTCCTGAAAACGTTCTCTGATCGTAGAATTTATTTTAACACGAGCTTTCGACCGCCAGTCTACAAGCTTGTGTTAAAATAAATTCTATGATCAGAGAACATTTTCAGAAACTTATTTATTATTAATCCTGGTTGCACATCTAGCATTTTTAACATTTTCATAGAGTCAGGATGCATAAACAACACAACAACAAATTGCCTAAGTTTGTCCATACAGTAGGAAATATGTATCTCTAATTTATTCAAAACTGCCAAAACCATGAAAAAAATTATTTTTAAAACAATTTTTCTGACCTATTGATCCAAATTTTTTCATGATATAAAACTGGAACCACACATATTTTTTTAAGACTAACTTTAGTTTTTACAATACATTTGTTATGTTTTCTACAGCTTTTTATAGGATCTTGTTTTTCTCATGATCAAAAAACGTTTAATTTTTTTATGAAAATACATATAAAATTTGTCATTTTGGAAAAAAATTCTTACCATAGTCTCTAAGGAATGCAATAAAACTCTAATCATATGTATACTTGCAGTAAAATTTTGACAATTTCACAAAAAATGATATGACTTTGTGTGAATCTTGTTGCATTTCTGCAAAGTGGTCTAGCTTCAAAATTTGAGCTAAAGGTAGTGTTCCAGTATTGTATGAGTTCAGCATTTTAGACATCAAAAATCAGTGCTAGAGCTACACAACCTTTTATAAATATATTCCTACACAATCAGGTCCAGAATTTCCCTGTTTTTTTTCTTTCAAAGATTGTACGTGCACTATTTTTTTCAAAGTTTCACATTAGAGTTGTCTCATAATGGAAGGGGGTGATGGGAAAGAGACTGAAAGGGGATATCAATAGCATAAGAACAAAGGTGAGTAGATTAATTGAGCAAACCTTCAGTGTTCTGCATTAGAGTACAGGGTGATTACCAGACTGGTAAGTTTGCACCAGGCAACCAATGTATAGGGCATACAGTTTTCAAACTCTCCAGTCTGGAGTAGCTACACACTGGTCAATTGAAATCACAGACACCCCATCCACCATAAATTTATATCTATTTGTACATTCAAATTCTATTTACCTTTGAAAGAGGTATTTTATTCCCTTTCCTACACTTATTTTGTGACATTGAAAACACGTTGATCTCAGTATTGTTACCAATAACTTCAAAAACAGCGGATGATAAACAGGCAGCTTCAACTCAATATGGCCAAAATGTCCTGGGCAATGCATATGATTCTGACCGCACGTACTGCATAAATCATCTCGATCTGTGGGACCAAATGCAGGGTCATACAAACCTCCATATGTAGGGTTTGAAAAGTGATCAAATGTTTGTGGGTTAGTAATACACTTCACACTCAATTTTCGTATCTCTTCTTCGGTATATAAAGCAAATTTCACACCACTCAAATGGCCTGTTGGGCCAGAAAATGAAGAGAACATTTTAATTCAACATATTCTTTTACAAACGCACAAAACGTGCATATTCACGTTTGCCCACAGGTCACCCGGAATGCGTACAGTTCTAATATAGCGTTCAGTGGGACAGCATCTGTTACATAATGTATATATTAACACAAAGGTTGGCAAGTAAATACAAATTTGAACACTCGTACAAAATTTAAACCACAAAAAAATCTGCAAAAAGACTTCGATATTCATTTAAAAACATACACATATTGAGAAGACATACCTGAAAAGCATGTACGTTGTATTTTTGTGTCATTTCAACATTATTTACCCGACGAAATTCGCGAAAAGTCATCAAATTTTTAGTTGATTTTCGCTAAAACTATGCGCGATGCCGGCTGCCTGCCTTACGTCACAGGAAAAAGCCCCCTGATTGGCCAGCTGAAAACTTAATTTTTTTACCGTGAAAGCAAAACCGGGGGGAGAAATGTTAAAATTTTCAAAGAACTACGCCAACGCTGCGGAGGGAAATTTGAAGTGAAAGCTTTTTTAAAAACAACAACTCAGTAACAACTGCTAACAACTGCGAAAAATTTTAAACTGAAGTGCAAAAGATGTGAAGAGGTGCAAACGAAGAAGCATTGTAAATTCATTGTATATTACGTAGCTCCCCGGTTTTGCTTTCGCGGTAAAAAAATTGAGTTTTTAGCTGGCCAATCAGGGGGCTTTTTCCTGTGACGTAAGGCAGGCAGCCGGCATCGCGCATAGTTTTAGCGAAAATCAACTAAAAATTTGATGACTTTTCGCGAATTTCGTCGGGTAAATAATGTTGAAATGACACAAAAATACAACGTACATGCTTTTCAGGTATGTCTTCTCAATATGTGTATGTTTTTAAATGAATATCGAACTCTTTTTGCAGATTTTTTTGTGGTTTAAATTTTGTACGAGTGTTCAAATTTGTATTTACTTGCCAACCTTTGTGTTAATATATACATTATGTAACAGATGCTGTCCCACTGAACGCTATATTAGAACTGTATGCATTCCGGGTGACCTGTGGTTTGCCTTGTTCAAAATTACAACACATGGAATATTGAGCCTTAATACATATGGTCAGCCAAACTCACAATACATTATGGTACTTTATTTCACTATAATTTATACAACCAATTTGAGCAACAAGATACCCAGGCTCTTTATGAATAGACCTTTTTCATTATGATGGCAGTTCGGGTGGAAAAAAAGATCGAGCCGATCAAATTTTTTTGACAAAACTTTTATGCGTTTAACAATACCGTCCGTACAGTATTTTCGTTCTAAAAAGTAACAAAGTTACAGTGTGGAATATTATTCAACTTTGATACTTTGAGAGGGAAGTCATTATTAGCACAGAGAAAGGGTTATATCGTTATGTTACGCGCACGAAATGTATATATATATATACGTCATTTATAATATAGATCAATGACGTCATTTATACAGCATATATGCCATATGTGTTATAGACGTATTGGTGTTATAGATGTTGTGGCGTTATGGGCGTTATTGGTGTTATGGATGTTATTGGTGTTATGGGCGTTATGGTGTTATGGACGTTATTGGTGTTATGGCGTTATTGGTGTTATAGACGTTATGGCGTTACAGACGTTATGCCGTTATTGGTGCTATAGACGTTATTGGTGTTATAGACGTTATTGATGTTATAGACGTTATGGCGTTATTGGTGTTATATAGACTTTATTGGTGTTATAGACGTTATGGCGTTATTGGTGTTATAGACGTTATGGCGTTATTGGTGTTATGGACGTTATTGATGTTATAGACGTTATTGGTGTTATAGACGTTATTGGTGTTATAGATGTTATTGGTGTTATAGACGTTATGGCATTATTGGTGTTATAGACGTTACTGGTGTTATAGACGTTATGGCGTTATTGGTGTTATGGGTGTTATAGACGTTATTAGTGTTATAGACGTTATGGCGTTATTGGTGTTATAGACGTTATTGGTGTTATAAACGTTATAGCGTTATTGGTGTTATAGACGTTACTGGTGTTACAGACGTTATTGGTGTTATAGACGTTATTGGCGTTACAGACGTTATGGCGTTATTGGTGTTATAGACGTTATTGGTGTTATAGACGTTATGGCGTTATTGGTGTTATAGACGTTATTGGTATTATAGACGTTATTGGTGTTATAAACGTTATGGCGTTATTGGTGTTATAGACGTTATGGCGTTATTGGCGTTATAGACGTTATTGGTGTTATAGACGTTATGGCGTTATTGGTGTTATGGACGTTATGGGTGTTATAGACGTTATGGCGTTATTGGTGTTATAGACGTTATTGCTGTTATAAACGTTATGGCGTTATTGGTGTTATAGACGTTATGGCGTTACAAACGTTATGGCGTTATCGGTGTTATAGACGTTATTGGTGTTATAGGCGTTATTGGTGTTATAGGCGTTATGGCGTTACAGACCTTATGGCGTTATTGGTGTTATAGACGTTATTGGTGTTATAGACGTTACTGGTGTTATAGAAGTTATTGGTGTTATAGACGTTATTGGTGTTACAGACGTTATGGCGTTATTGGTTTTATAGACGTTATTGGTGTTATGGACGTTATGGCGTTATTGGTGTTATGGACGTTATTGGTGTTATAGACGTTATGGCGTTACAGACGTTATAGCGTTATTGGTGTTATAGACGTTATGGCGTTATTGGTGTTATGGGCGTTATTGGTGTTATGGCGTTATTGGTGTTATAGACGTTATTGGTGTTATGGACGTTATGGCGTTATTGGTGTTATGGACGTTGTTGGTGTTATAGACGTTATGGCGTTACAGACGTTATGGCGTTATTAGTGTTATAGACGTTATGGCGTTGTAGACGTTATTGGTGTTATAAACGTTATGGCGTTATTGGTGTTATGGACGTTATTGGTGTTATAGACGTTATGGCGTTATTAGTGTTATGGACGTTATGGCGTTATAGACGTTATTGATGTTATAGTTATATTGGTGTTAGAGCTAGATGCGGCAAAGAACGCCGACGCCTTTGCCGAATTGGTCCAGTGTTTGGACGAGCGAAGCCTGTCTCTGATTATTCGAGAAGCGAAAGATAAGGGGGCGAAAAGCGTTGAAAGTACTTCGACAGCATTAAAGCAGGTAAAAAGGAGCGTGATTGCGCTTTACACCGAATTGACGTTGCTGCGAAAAGGCGAAAACGAGACCACAATAGGCTATATTATAAGAGCTAAAACTGCTGCAACAGCCCTCAAAACCGCCGAGGAAATAATAAGTGATGGGTTGCTGATTGCTATGGTTCTGAAGGGTATAATTTACCACGAAATTATAAAACATTTTCAACCGTTGTTATACAAAGAGCAAATGACCTTCAGTGAATTCAAGACCGCTCTTCGAAACTACGAAGAAAATGAAAAGAGCTGTAACCCACGCGACAACCAAGATAATGTGATGTTCTCAAAGCAAAGATTCACTGGGAAATGTTTCAAATGCGACAAGCAAGGACACGAAAGTTCTGAATGCCGGATGAAGACAGAAAAATGGTGTGTAAAATGTAGAAGCAAGACACACAATACGAAGGACTGCAGGGCCAACAAGAAAGACGCTGCAAAAGCGCTTGCTGAACCGGAAAAAGATGATACCGAAACGCATACATTCACCTTTACACTGCTAGAAACAAGTGAAAACCTGAAGAAGACTCAAGAGACAAGAAGAAGACATGACGAAGACCTAAGTCTATTGGTAGACACTGGTGCGACAAGCCACATAATTACGTAATATTTCAAATCCGGCTATGAGGACAGGACTAGATTTCAAGTCCGCGCAGTCAACTGCAAGGACTTGAAATCTGGATCCAACTACAAGGACTTGAAATCTAGTCCAGTCCGAATTGGAGGATTTGGAATGACATCTCAAACGAATGAATTATTAATTATATCCAGTCCTTGGACTGAATTATAATTTTGATCCAGTCCTAGGACTGGATCAACATACTTCGTAAAGTATCCAGTATTATCATGTGAGGAAAATAGACTAACATGATTTGCTAATTACTTCATGAATTACCAATGAGTTTGAGATAGACCGTTCAAAATTCGTAAGCTTTGAAGACAATTATCACACTAATGCACATGTTATTGAGTTAGCTGATGGGAGTAAAACTAGCGTAGTATTGGGTAAGGGAAACGCTAAAGTAAAATTATTTGATGTAATTAATATCACAAATAACAAAAATGGGTAAGATCACAACTTGAGCATACAGTAGGTTTTTGGTGCTACGAATTTTAAAGTCCCATACTTTTGTAAGCAATACAACATTTGAAAAATAAATGTGTGTTGAAATCAGCCTTCTCTTATACTCAGAGAAGACCTTGTAACTTCTGATCAAACATACATTTCCAAATTTAATGACCCAGCTTTAGGCGTTCAATATACATCATTGAACAAAACAGATCACTATTTAAATCTAATGTCGCTGAGGCACTACAGAAACGATAAGTATTAAATAAATGGAAATGTCGTTCACTGATTGCACAAATGATCACGCAAATTATATTTTGATGTTTATGATAAAACTTATACAGCACGTTAATAACAGCAGCCTATACATGGATGCATGTGCGCATGGCAATAGTGCCTACCCGGTCGTAATTCAACAACAATCACTGCAACAGCAGAGCATGAGGTATATATATACAAATCGGTGATACTATATCTTGATGGTCTGATTCGAAGATACAGGGTTTTAGCACTTACGGTCTGGGGGCCGCTTCTACCCTCCCCTATATTTCGAACCAGAGGTGGTGGAGTTATGATACAGACGGTTGAGGCAGTCAATTCGATGTCGTTGTCGAAAGGCAACCGCATTTGGTGAGCTGTCGAGGTCAATTGTGCGAAGCCACCCGTGCGCGCCATCCGTGTGCAAACTTTTATTACAATACCCCGGTCCTTTTTACCATCGTTATACATTTCCAAGGCTAATCCTTCGAAGGTAGCAGAATTCCTGACACCTTTTGGAACCTTTTAGTTTAAATTGATTACGCTGGCGTACAATCTCTTATGACGCTTTTCAATAGCCCTAATGTAAGTGGTAGAGCGTAATTCTTTTCAATTATTTATTTGGGGTTTTTTCGCCAAAAAAAATGGCTCCCGCCTTTAAGAAAAACTAAAGCATTTTGAGCACGGTTTTCTGTTGAATTTTTTTCGATGGTTTTTTAGAACTTTTATTTTCTCCATTTACCAAAAATTTTGCCAGTGCGGTTAACAAGGAAATAAAAATTTCTCTTTATCAGACTGTATGATAAAAAGAAGTAATTGTCAAATTGTGACGAATTTTTTTCTAAAAAAATTTGCAAAATAGACGAAAAGATACTTTGGAAAGGGTTATTAATCCTTACACAAGACGAAAACTATTTAATGCATGGCAAGGGCAGGAATTGATCCTACCCACTTTTGTAGGGTAATTTGTATTTGACCACTGCATTACGTTGGTTATGAGGCTTCGGCAAGTTGGTTTAAGTTGTCTATACGTTCTTCTAGTCTATGCTTAATTCTTGAAACTGACGAAATCCAGAACGATTTTTATCAAAGGTAGGTATTGCTCCCGGACTCAGTAATTGATTCTGAAGGGATACACATTGTCTTTACCACTGGACTATGTTACTTACCACTTTCTATGTCAGTTACCACTTTGACTGGGTTAAGAATTATTATAGATATACACGCTAGATTAAATCAAAGTTATTCGAAGCCATTCGCGAGCTTTTGTTCGCATTTCATCGAATAATATTTAATCATACTCTGTCGAGGAAGACCTTGAAGTTGCTTTTGAGTGTAATTACATTTTTAAATTATGTACAAATTTATTTCTAAATAAATCCAATTGAGTCTTTTGCAATATCACAAATAACAAAAATGGGTAAGGTCAAAACTTGAGCATATAGTAGGTTTCTGGTGCTACGAATTTTAAAAGCCTATATTTTTGTGAGTAATAAAACATTTGAAAAATAAATGTGTGTTGAAATCAGCCTTCTCTTATACTCGGAGAAGACCTTGTAAATTCTGATCAAACATACTTTTCCAAATATAATGACCTAGCTATAGGCGTCCAATATATATATCATTGAACAAAGCAGAACACTATTTAAATCTAATTTCGAAGAACAACATTAATGCTGGAGCACTACAGAGACGATAAGTATTAAATAAATGGAAATGTGTTTCGCTGATTGCATAAATGACCACGCAAATTATATTTTGATGTTTATGATAAAACTTACACAGCACGTTAATAACAGCAGCCTATATATAGATGCATGTGCGCATGGCAATAGTGCCTACCTGGTCGTAATTCAGCCACAATCAGTGCAACAGCAAAGCATGACGTATATAAATACATATCGGCGGTACTATAGTATCACCGATTTGTATTTATATACGTCATGCTTTGCTGTTGCACTAATTGTGGTTGAATTACGACCAGGTAGGCACTATTGCCATGCGTGATCATTTGCTTTTCTTCTTTTAAAATATCTGCCTGTACTTAGGGGAAACAGGCAGATCTCTGGAAACAAGAAAGGCTGAACACATCAGAAACGTTAAGGAACATGATAATGGTTCAAACATCGAAAAACGTGCAACGCGAAAATCATTGATGACACAGGGAATTTCCGTAGTCGCCTAACACTAGAAAGTCTAGAATCATGGCATACAGCTGCCAAACACAGCAATGCTGATAACAACTCAAAACCGCTTCCTCGACAATGTACAATCTTAATAAAGAAAACATAGTATCACCTTATCGTATTTCACAGTGCACATGTATACACGTCATATCTAGCTTCATTTCACACTTTCACAGTTTACTGCAATCATTATAAATATACCCGTTGAAGGCTACAGACTGGTGGCCGAAAGCTCGTAAACAAATAAATATATTTTAGTCAGAGAACGTCTCACCCTTTTCATTTATGTCTAATTGACACATCTACGATTTTTAGTGGTTTATATTGTTTAACCATTTCTTAAAGCTCATTCAGTTAAAAACGGGTAAAATAGGGCGAGTGTAATAGCCAACGCGGTCTGGTGGTAAGGCAAAGTGGCGGTAAATAAACAACGCAGCTGAACGATAATTCCCTTGCTCTGAATTCTTTTCATGTTTTAGAATTAATTATAGGCTAGAGAAAAGCCCGCTTAAACAATTTAAGTGGCAAGCGCGTGATAGCAAACATATATAGTCTAGTGGCCAATGCAAAATGTCTCAAGTCAACGAGTTTTTGGTCAAACCTAATTGCCCTTGTCACAAACCCCATAGGTTTTTGTCTGGGCTAAGAATTACAGTTGAACCCCTATTAAACGGACACCATTGGGACCTCGCCAAGGTGTCCGCTTAAGAGGGGTGTCCGCCTAAAAGGGGTCTCGCAAAATCACAACAGGGGGTAATTTTTCTTATGTTATTTATTTACCTATGTTAATAATATATAATAATTATATAAAAGTCTACGAAAATATCTACGTTCAGAAACTTTTGTAGTTAAAATCAGCGTTCAAAAAGCCTAGGAACGTTTGCGCTCGAGTCTTTCGCGAAAGCTCATAATACAAAATAAAACATAACAAAGCTAAGAATAATCATTTATAAAGGCCACATTTCACTTCAATCGTGAACGGCGAAACGTAGCGTATTCGATATATGGAGTCCATATCATTAACTGCCCGAGTGTTCACGAAACAATGAAATACGCTACGTTTCGTTACGTTACTCTCCGCTTAAAAGGGGTTGATTTGTTCATTGGGACCTCCAGTGAGGTGTCCGCTTCCGCTAAATAGGGGTGTCCGCCAAATAAAGGTTTCCTTACTAGTATTTAATTAAAGAAACGTTTGGGACCTGAATTTAGTGTCCGCTTAAAAGGGGTGTCCGCTTAAAAGGGGTGTCCGCTATTAGGGGTTCAACTGTATTATCAATATACACGCTAGATTAAATCAAAGTTATTCGAAGCCATTCGCGAGCTTTTGTTCGCATTTCATCGAATAATATTTGCTCATACTCTGTCGAGGAAGATCTTGAAGTTGCTTTTGAGTGTAATTACATTTATATGCACAAATTTATTTCTAAATAAATCCAATTGAGTCTTTTGCAATATCACAATAACAAAAATGGGTAAGATCACAACTTGAGCATACAGTAGGTTTCTGGTGCTACGAATTTTAAAATCTCATATTTTTGTAAGTAGAACATTTGAAAGATAAATGTGTGTTGAAATCAGCCTTCTCTTATTCTCGGAGAAGACCATGTAAATTCTGATCAAACATACATTTCCAAATTTAATGACCCAGCTATATGACGTTCAATATATATCATTGAACTAAACAGATCACTATTTAAATCTAATGTCGAAGAACAATTTTATTGCTGAGGCACTACAGACACGATAAGTATTAAATAAATGGAAATGTTTTTCGCTGATTGCATAAATGACCACGCAAATTATATTTTGATATGATAAAACTTATACAGCACGTTAATAACAGCAGCCTATATATAGATGCATGTGCGCATGGCAATAGTGTCTACCCGGTCGTAATTCAACCACAATCACTGCAACAGCAGAGCATGAGGTATATATATACAAATCGGTGATACTATATCTTGGTGGTCTGGTTCGAAGATACAGGGTTTTAGCACTTACGGTCTGGGGGCCGCTTCTACCCTCCCCTATATTTCGAACCAGAGGTGGTGGAGTTGTGATACAGACGGTTGAGGCAGTCAATTCGATGTCGTTGTCGCAAGGCAACCGCATTTGGTGGGCTGTCGAGGCCAATTGTGCGAAGCCACCCGTGCGCGCCATCCGTGTGCAAACTTTTATTCCAATACCCCGGTCCTTTTTACCATCGTTATACATTTCCAAGGCTAATCCTTCGAAGGTAGCAGAATTCCTGACACCTTTTGGAACCTTTTAATTTAAATTGATTACGCTGGCGTACAATCTCTTATGACGCTTTTCAATAGCCCTAATGTAAGTGGTAGAGCGTAATTCTTTTCAATTATTTATTTGGGGTTTTTTCGCCAAAAAAGATGGCTCCCACCGTTAAGAAAAACTATAGCATTTTGAGCACGGTTTTCTGTTGAATTTTTTTCGATGGTTTTTTAGAACTTTTATTTTCTCCATTTACCAAAAATTTTGCCAGTGCGGTTAACAAGGAAATAAAAATTTTTCTTTATCAGACTGTATGATAAAAAGAAGTAATTGTCAAATTGTGACGAATTTTTTTCTAAAAAAATTTGCAAAATAGACGAAAAGATACTTTGGAAAGGGTTATTAATTCTTACACAAGACGAAAACTATTTAATGCATGGCAAGGGCAGGAATTGATCCTACCCACTTTTGTAGGGTAATTTGTATTTGACCACTGCATTACGTTGGTTATGAGGCTTCGGCAAGTTGGTTTAAGTTGTCTATACGTTCTTCTAGCCTATGCTTAATTCTTGAAACTGACGAAATCCAGAACGATTTTTATCAAAGGTAGGTATTGCTCCCGGACTCAGTAATTGATTCTGAAGGGATACACATTGTCTTTACCACAGGACTATGTTAGTTACCACTTTTTATGTCAGTTACCACTTTGACTGGGTTAAGAATTATTATAGATATACACGCTAGATTAAATCAAAGTTATTCGAAGCCATTCGCGAGCTTTTGTTCGCATTTCATCGAATAATATTTAATCATACTCTGTCGAGGAAGACCTTGAAGTTGCTTTTGAGTGTAATTACATTTTTAAATTATGTACAAATTTATTTCTAAATAAATCCAATTGAGTCTTTTGCAATATCACAAATAACAAAAATGGGTAAGGTCACAACTTGAGCATATAGTAGGTTTCTGGTGCTACGAATTTTAAAAGCCTATATTTTTGTGAGTAATAAAACATTTGAAAAATAAATGTGTGTTGAAATCAGCCTTCTCTTATTCTCGGAGAAGACCATGTAAATTCTGATCAAACATACATTTCCAAATTTAATGACCCAGATATATGACGTTCAATATATATCATTGAACTGAACAGATCACTATTTAAATCTAATGTCGAAGAACAATTTTATTGCTGAGGCACTACAGACACGATAAGTATTAAATAAATGGAAATGTTTTTCGCTGATTGCATAAATGACCACGCAAATTATATTTTGATATGATAAAACTTATACAGCACGTTAATAACAGCAGCCTATATATAGATGCATGTGCGCATGGCAATAGTGTCTACCCGGTCGTAATTCAACCACAATCACTGCAACAGCAGAGCATGAGGTATATATATACAAATCGGTGATACTATATCTTGATGGTCTGGTTCGAAGACACAGGGTTTTAGCACTTACGGTCTGGGGGCCGCTTCTACCCTCCCCTATATTTCGAACCAGAGGTGGTGGAGTTGTGATACAGACGGTTGAGGCAGTCAATTCGATGTCGTTGTCGAAAGGCAACCGCATTTGGTGGGCTGTCGAGGCCAATTGTGCGAAGCCACCCGTGCGCGCCATCCGTGTGCAAACTTTTATTACAATACCCCGGTCCTTTTTACCATCGTTATACATTTCCAAGGCTAATCCTTCGAAGGTAGCAGAATTCCTGACACCTTTTGGAACCTTTTAATTTAAATTGATTACGCTGGCGTACAATCTCTTATGACGCTTTTCAATAGCCCTAATGTAAGTGGTAGAGCGTAATTCTTTTCAATTATTTATTTGGGGTTTTTTCGCCAAAAAAGATGGCTCCCACCGTTAAGAAAAACTATAGCATTTTGAGCACGGTTTTCTGTTGAATTTTTTTCGATGGTTTTTTAGAACTTTTATTTTCTCCATTTACCAAAAATTTTGCCAGTGCGGTTAATAAGGAAATAAAAATTTTTCTTTATCAGACTGTATGATAAAAAGAAGTAATTGTCAAATTGTGACGAATTTTTTTCTAAAAAAATTTGCAAAATAGACGAAAAGATACTTTGGAAAGGGTTATTAATTCTTACACAAGACGAAAACTATTTAATGCATGGCAAGGGCAGGAATTGATCCTACCCACTTTTGTAGGGTAATTTGTACTTGACCACTGCATTACGTTGGTTATGAGGCTTCGGCAAGTTGGTTTAAGTTGTCTATACGTTCTTCTAGCCTATGCTTAATTCTTGAAACTGACGAAATCCAGAACGATTTTTATCAAAGGTAGGTATTGCTCCCGGACTCAGTGATTGATTCTGAAGGGATACACATTGTCTTTACCACAGGACTATGTTAGTTACCACTTTTTATGTCAGTTACCACTTTGACTGGGTTAAGAATTATTATAGATATACACGCTAGATTAAATCAAAGTTATTCGAAGCCATTCGCGAGCTTTTGTTCGCATTTCATCGAATAATATTTAATCATACTCTGTCGAGGAAGACCTTGAAGTTGCTTTTGAGTGTAATTACATTTTTAAATTATGTACAAATTTATTTCTAAATAAATCCAATTGAGTCTTTTGCAATATCACAAATAACAAAAATGGGTAAGGTCAAAACTTGAGCACATAGTAGGTTTCTGGTGCTACGAATTTTAAAAGCCTATATTTTTGTGAGTAATAAAACATTTGAAAAATAAATGTGTGTTGAAATCAGCCTTCTCTTATACTCGGAGAAGACCTTGTAAATTCTGATCAAACATACTTTTCCAAATATAATGACCTAGCTATAGGCGTCCAATATATATATCATTGAACAAAGCAGATCACTATTTAAATCTAATTTCGAAGAACAACATTACTGCTGGAGCACTACAGAGACGATAAGTATTAAATAAATGGAAATGTGTTTCGCTGATTGCATAAATGACCACGCAAATTATATTTTGATGTTTATGATAAAACTTACACAGCACGTTAATAACAGCAGCCTATATATAGATGCATGTGCGCATGGCAATAGTGCCTACCTGGTCGTAATTCAACCACAATCAGTGCAACAGCAAAGCATGACGTATATAAATACAAATCGGTCGTACTATAGTATCACCGATTTGTATTTATATACGTCATGCTTTGCTGTTGCACTAATTGTGGTTGAATTACGACCAGGTAGGCACTATTGCCATGCGTGATCATTTGCTTTTCTTCTTTTAAAATATCTGCCTGTACTTAGGGGAAACAGGCAGATCTCTGGAAACAAGAAAGGCTGAACACATCAGAAACGTTAAGGAACATGATAATGGTTCAAACATCGAAAAACGTGCAACGCGAAAATCATTGACACAGGGAATTTCCGTAGTCGCCTAACACTAGAAAGTCTAGAATCATGGCATACAGCTGCCAAACACAGCAATGCTGATAACAACTCAAAACCGCTTCCTCGACAATGTGCAATCTTAATAAAGAAAACATAGTATCACCTTATCGTATTTCACAGTGCACATGTATACACGTCATATCTAGCTTCATTTCACACTTTCACAGTTTACTGCAATCATTATAAATATACCCGTTGAAGGCTACAGACTGGTGGCCGAAAGCTCGTAAACAAATAAATATATTTTAGTCAGAGAACGTCTCACCCTTTTCATTTATGTCTAATTGACACATCTACGATTTTTAGTGGTTTATATTGTTTAACCATTTCTTAAAGCTCATTCAGTTAAAAACGGGTAAAATAGGGCGAGTGTAATAGCCAACGCGGTCTGGTGGTAAGGCAAAGTGGCGGTAAATAAACAACGCAGCTGAACGATAATTCCCTTGCTCTGAATTCTTTTCATGTTTTAGAATTAATTATAGGCTAGAGAAAAGCCCGCTTAAAAAATTTAAGTGGCAAGCGCGTGATAGCAAACATATATAGTCTAGTGGCCAATGCAAAATGTCTCAAGTCAACGAGTTTTTGGTCAAACCTAATTGCCCTTGTCACAAACCCCATAGGTTTTTGTCTGGGCTAAGAATTACAGTTGAACCCCTATTAAACGGACACCATTGGGACCTCGCAAAGGTGTCCGCTTAAGAGGGGTGTCCGCCTAAAAGGGGTCTCGCAAAATCACAACAGGGGGTAATTTTTCTTATGTTATTTATTTACCTATGTTAATAATATATAATAATTATATAAAAGTCTACGAAAATATCTACGTTCAGAAACTTTTGTAGTTAAAATCAGCGTTCAAAAAGCCTAGGAACGTTTGCGCTCGAGTCTTTCGCGAAAGCTCATAATACAAAATAAAACATAACAAAGCTAAGAATAATCATTTATAAAGGCCACATTTCACTTCAATCGTGAACGGCGAAACGTAGCGTATTCGATATATGGAGTCCATATCATTAACTGCCCGAGTGTTCACGAAACAATGAAATACGCTACGTTTCGTTACGTTACTCTCCGCTTAAAAGGGGTTGATTTGTTCATTGGGACCTCCAGTGAGGTGTCCGCTTCCGCTAAATAGGGGTGTCCGCCAAATAAAGGTTTCCTTACTAGTATTTAATTAAAGAAACGTTTGGGACCTGAATTTAGTGTCCGCTTAAAAGGGGTGTCCGCTTAAAAGGGGTGTCCGCTATTAGGGGTTCAACTGTATTATCAATATACACGCTAGATTAAATCAAAGTTATTCGAAGCCATTCGCGAGCTTTTGTTCGCATTTCATCGAATAATATTTGCTCATACTCTGTCGAGGAAGATCTTGAAGTTGCTTTTGAGTGTAATTACATTTATATGCACAAATTTATTTCTAAATAAATCCAATTGAGTCTTTTGCAATATCACAATAACAAAAATGGGTAAGATCACAACTTGAGCATACAGTAGGTTTCTGGTGCTACGAATTTTAAAATCTCATATTTTTGTAAGTAGAACATTTGAAAGATAAATGTGTGTTGAAATCAGCCTTCTCTTATTCTCGGAGAAGACCATGTAAATTCTGATCAAACATACATTTCCAAATTTAATGACCCAGCTATATGACGTTCAATATATATCATTGAACTAAACAGATCACTATTTAAATCTAATGTCGAAGAACAATTTTATTGCTGAGGCACTACAGACACGATAAGTATTAAATAAATGGAAATGTTTTTCGCTGATTGCATAAATGACCACGCAAATTATATTTTGATATGATAAAACTTATACAGCACGTTAATAACAGCAGCCTATATATAGATGCATGTGCGCATGGCAATAGTGTCTACCCGGTCGTAATTCAACCACAATCACTGCAACAGCAGAGCATGAGGTATATATATACAAATCGGTGATACTATATCTTGGTGGTCTGGTTCGAAGATACAGGGTTTTAGCACTTACGGTCTGGGGGCCGCTTCTACCCTCCCCTATATTTCGAACCAGAGGTGGTGGAGTTGTGATACAGACGGTTGAGGCAGTCAATTCGATGTCGTTGTCGCAAGGCAACCGCATTTGGTGGGCTGTCGAGGCCAATTGTGCGAAGCCACCCGTGCGCGCCATCCGTGTGCAAACTTTTATTCCAATACCCCGGTCCTTTTTACCATCGTTATACATTTCCAAGGCTAATCCTTCGAAGGTAGCAGAATTCCTGACACCTTTTGGAACCTTTTAATTTAAATTGATTACGCTGGCGTACAATCTCTTATGACGCTTTTCAATAGCCCTAATGTAAGTGGTAGAGCGTAATTCTTTTCAATTATTTATTTGGGGTTTTTTCGCCAAAAAAGATGGCTCCCACCGTTAAGAAAAACTATAGCATTTTGAGCACGGTTTTCTGTTGAATTTTTTTCGATGGTTTTTTAGAACTTTTATTTTCTCCATTTACCAAAAATTTTGCCAGTGCGGTTAACAAGGAAATAAAAATTTTTCTTTATCAGACTGTATGATAAAAAGAAGTAATTGTCAAATTGTGACGAATTTTTTTCTAAAAAAATTTGCAAAATAGACGAAAAGATACTTTGGAAAGGGTTATTAATTCTTACACAAGACGAAAACTATTTAATGCATGGCAAGGGCAGGAATTGATCCTACCCACTTTTGTAGGGTAATTTGTATTTGACCACTGCATTACGTTGGTTATGAGGCTTCGGCAAGTTGGTTTAAGTTGTCTATACGTTCTTCTAGCCTATGCTTAATTCTTGAAACTGACGAAATCCAGAACGATTTTTATCAAAGGTAGGTATTGCTCCCGGACTCAGTAATTGATTCTGAAGGGATACACATTGTCTTTACCACAGGACTATGTTAGTTACCACTTTTTATGTCAGTTACCACTTTGACTGGGTTAAGAATTATTATAGATATACACGCTAGATTAAATCAAAGTTATTCGAAGCCATTCGCGAGCTTTTGTTCGCATTTCATCGAATAATATTTAATCATACTCTGTCGAGGAAGACCTTGAAGTTGCTTTTGAGTGTAATTACATTTTTAAATTATGTACAAATTTATTTCTAAATAAATCCAATTGAGTCTTTTGCAATATCACAAATAACAAAAATGGGTAAGGTCACAACTTGAGCATATAGTAGGTTTCTGGTGCTACGAATTTTAAAAGCCTATATTTTTGTGAGTAATAAAACATTTGAAAAATAAATGTGTGTTGAAATCAGCCTTCTCTTATTCTCGGAGAAGACCATGTAAATTCTGATCAAACATACATTTCCAAATTTAATGACCCAGATATATGACGTTCAATATATATCATTGAACTGAACAGATCACTATTTAAATCTAATGTCGAAGAACAATTTTATTGCTGAGGCACTACAGACACGATAAGTATTAAATAAATGGAAATGTTTTTCGCTGATTGCATAAATGACCACGCAAATTATATTTTGATATGATAAAACTTATACAGCACGTTAATAACAGCAGCCTATATATAGATGCATGTGCGCATGGCAATAGTGTCTACCCGGTCGTAATTCAACCACAATCACTGCAACAGCAGAGCATGAGGTATATATATACAAATCGGTGATACTATATCTTGATGGTCTGGTTCGAAGACACAGGGTTTTAGCACTTACGGTCTGGGGGCCGCTTCTACCCTCCCCTATATTTCGAACCAGAGGTGGTGGAGTTGTGATACAGACGGTTGAGGCAGTCAATTCGATGTCGTTGTCGAAAGGCAACCGCATTTGGTGGGCTGTCGAGGCCAATTGTGCGAAGCCACCCGTGCGCGCCATCCGTGTGCAAACTTTTATTACAATACCCCGGTCCTTTTTACCATCGTTATACATTTCCAAGGCTAATCCTTCGAAGGTAGCAGAATTCCTGACACCTTTTGGAACCTTTTAATTTAAATTGATTACGCTGGCGTACAATCTCTTATGACGCTTTTCAATAGCCCTAATGTAAGTGGTAGAGCGTAATTCTTTTCAATTATTTATTTGGGGTTTTTTCGCCAAAAAAGATGGCTCCCACCGTTAAGAAAAACTATAGCATTTTGAGCACGGTTTTCTGTTGAATTTTTTTCGATGGTTTTTTAGAACTTTTATTTTCTCCATTTACCAAAAATTTTGCCAGTGCGGTTAATAAGGAAATAAAAATTTTTCTTTATCAGACTGTATGATAAAAAGAAGTAATTGTCAAATTGTGACGAATTTTTTTCTAAAAAAATTTGCAAAATAGACGAAAAGATACTTTGGAAAGGGTTATTAATTCTTACACAAGACGAAAACTATTTAATGCATGGCAAGGGCAGGAATTGATCCTACCCACTTTTGTAGGGTAATTTGTACTTGACCACTGCATTACGTTGGTTATGAGGCTTCGGCAAGTTGGTTTAAGTTGTCTATACGTTCTTCTAGCCTATGCTTAATTCTTGAAACTGACGAAATCCAGAACGATTTTTATCAAAGGTAGGTATTGCTCCCGGACTCAGTGATTGATTCTGAAGGGATACACATTGTCTTTACCACAGGACTATGTTAGTTACCACTTTTTATGTCAGTTACCACTTTGACTGGGTTAAGAATTATTATAGATATACACGCTAGATTAAATCAAAGTTATTCGAAGCCATTCGCGAGCTTTTGTTCGCATTTCATCGAATAATATTTAATCATACTCTGTCGAGGAAGACCTTGAAGTTGCTTTTGAGTGTAATTACATTTTTAAATTATGTACAAATTTATTTCTAAATAAATCCAATTGAGTCTTTTGCAATATCACAAATAACAAAAATGGGTAAGGTCACAACTTGAGCATATAGTAGGTTTCTGGTGCTACGAATTTTAAAAGCCTATATTTTTGTGAGCAATAAAACATTTGAAAAATAAATGTGTGTTGAAATCAGCCTTCTCTTATTCTCGGAGAAGACCATGTAAATTCTGATCAAACATACATTTCCAAATTTAATGACCCAGATATATGACGTTCAATATATATCATTGAACTAAACAGATCACTATTTAAATCTAATGTCGAAGAACAATTTTATTGCTGAGGCACTACAGACACGATAAGTATTAAATAAATGGAAATGTTTTTCGCTGATTGCATAAATGACCACGCAAATTATATTTTGATATGATAAAACTTATACAGCACGTTAATAACAGCAGCCTATATATAGATGCATGTGCGCATGGCAATAGTGTCTACCCGGTCGTAATTCAACCACAATCACTGCAACAGCAGAGCATGAGGTATATATATACAAATCGGTGATACTATATCTTGATGGTCTGATTCGAAGATACAGGGTTTTAGCACTTACGGTCTGGGGGCCGCTTCTACCCTCCCCTATGTTTCGAACCAGAGGTGGTGGAGTTATGATACAGACGGTTGAGGCAGTCAATTCGATGTCGTTGTCGAAAGGCAACCGCATTTGGTGGGCTGTCGAGGCCAATTGTGCGAAGCCACCCGTGCGCGCCATCCGTGTGCAAACTTTTATTACAATACCCCGGTCCTTTTTACCATCGTTATACATTTCCAAGGCTAATCCTTCGAAGGTAGCAGAATTCCTGACACCTTTTGGAACCTTTTAATTTAAATTGATTACGCTGGCGTACAATCTCTTATGACGCTTTTCAATAGCCCTAATGTAAGTGGTAGAGCGTAATTCTTTTCAATTATTTATTTGGGGTTTTTTCGCCAAAAAAGATGGCTCCCACCGTTAAGAAAAACTATAGCATTTTGAGCACGGTTTTCTGTTGAATTTTTTTCGATGGTTTTTTAGAACTTTTATTTTCTCCATTTACCAAAAATTTTGCCAGTGCGGTTAACAAGGAAATAAAAATTTTTCTTTATCAGACTGTATGATAAAAAGAAGTAATTGTCAAATTGAGACGAATTTTTTTCTAAAAAAATTTGCAAAATAGACGAAAAGATACTTTGGAAAGGGTTATTAATTCCTACACAAGACGAAAACTATTTAATGCATGGCAAGGGCAGGAATTGATCCTACCCACTTTTGTAGGGTAATTTGTATTTGACCACTGCATTACGTTGGTTATGAGGCTTCGGCAAGTTGGTTTAAGTTGTCTATACGTTCTTTTAGCCTATGCTTAATTCTTGAAACTGACGAAATCCAGAACGATTTTTATCAAAGGTAGGTATTGCTCCCGGACTCAGTAATTGATTCTGAAGGGATACACATTGTCTTTACCACAGGACTATGTTAGTTACCACTTTTTATGTCAGTTACCACTTTGACTGGGTTAAGAATTATTATAGATATACACGCTAGATTAAATCAAAGTTATTCGAAGCCATTCGCGAGCTTTTGTTCGCATTTCATCGAATAATATTTAATCATACTCTGTCGAGGAAGACCTTGAAGTTGCTTTTGAGTGTAATTACATTTTTAAAATTATGTACAAATTTATTTCTAAATAAATCCAATTGAGTCTTTTGCAATATCACAAATAACAAAAATGGGTAAGGTCAAAACTTGAGCACATAGTAGGTTTCTGGTGCTACGAATTTTAAAAGCCTATATTTTTGTGAGTAATAAAACATTTGAAAAATAAATGTGTGTTGAAATCAGCCTTCTCTTATACTCGGAGAAGACCTTGTAAATTCTGATCAAACATACTTTTCCAAATATAATGACCTAGCTATAGGCGTCCAATATATATATCATTGAACAAAGCAGATCACTATTTAAATCTAATTTCGAAGAACAACATTACTGCTGGAGCACTACAGAGACGATAAGTATTAAATAAATGGAAATGTGTTTCGCTGATTGCATAAATGACCACGCAAATTATATTTTGATGTTTATGATAAAACTTACACAGCACGTTAATAACAGCAGCCTATATATAGATGCATGTGCGCATGGCAATAGTGTCTACCCGGTCGTAATTCAACCACAATCACTGCAACAGCAGAGCATGAGGTATATATATACAAATCGGTGATACTATATCTTGATGGTCTGGTTCGAAGATACAGGGTTTTAGCACTTACGGTCTGGGGGCCGCTTCTACCCTCCGCTATATTTCGAACCAGAGGTGGTGGAGTTGTGATACAGACGGTTGAGGCAGTCAATTCGATTTCGTTGTCGAAAGGCAACCGCATTTGGTGGGCTGTCGAGGCCAATTGTGCGAAGCCACCCGTGCGCGCCATCCGTGTGCAAACTTTTATTACAATACCCCGGTCCTTTTTACCATCGTTATACATTTCCAAGGCTAATCCTTCGAAGGTAGCAGAATTCCTGACACCTTTTGGAACCTTTTAATTTAAATTGATTACGCTGGCGTACAATCTCTTATGACGCTTTTCAATAGCCCTAATGTAAGTGGTAGAGCGTAATTCTTTTCAATTATTTATTTGGGGTTTTTTCGCCAAAAAAGATGGCTCCCACCGTTAAGAAAAACTATAGCATTTTGAGCACGGTTTTCTGTTGAATTTTTTTCGATGGTTTTTTAGAACTTTTATTTTCTCCATTTACCAAAAATTTTGCCAGTGCGGTTAACAAGGAAATAAAAATTTTTCTTTATCAGACTGTATGATAAAAAGAAGTAATTGTCAAATTGAGACGAATTTTTTTCTAAAAAAATTTGCAAAATAGACGAAAAGATACTTTGGAAAGGGTTATTAATTCTTACACAAGACGAAAACTATTTAATGCATGGCAAGGGCAGGAATTGATCCTACCCACTTTTGTAGGGTAATTTGTATTTGACCACTGCATTACGTTGGTTATGAGGCTTCGGCAAGTTGGTTTAAGTTGTCTATACGTTCTTCTAGCCTATGCTTAATTCTTGAAACTGACGAAATCCAGAACGATTTTTATCAAAGGTAGGTATTGCTCCCGGACTCAGTGATTGATTCTGAAGGGATACACATTGTCTTTACCACTGGACTATGTTAGTTACCACTTTCTATGTTAGTTACCACTTTGACTGGGTTAAGAATTATTATAGATATACACGCTAGATTAAATCAAAGTTATTCGAAGCCATTCGCGAGCTTTTGTTCGCATTTCATCGAATAATATTTAATCATACTCTGTCGAGGAAGACCTTGAAGTTGCTTTTGAGAGTAATTACATTTTTAAATTATGTACAAATTTATTTCTAAATAAATCCAATTGAGTCTTTTGCAATATCACAAATAACAAAAATGGGTAAGGTCACAACTTGAGCATATAGTAGGTTTCTGGTGCTACGAATTTTAAAAGCCTATATTTTTGTGAGTAATAAAACATTTGAAAAATAAATGTGTGTTGAAATCAGCCTTCTCTTATTCTCGGAGAAGACCATGTAAATTCTGATCAAACATACATTTCCAAATTTAATGACCCAGCTATATGACGTTCAATATATATCATTGAACTAAACAGATCACTATTTAAATCTAATGTCGAAGAACAATTTTATTGCTGAGGCACTACAGACACGATAAGTATTAAATAAATGGAAATGTTTTTCGCTGATTGCATAAATGACCACGCAAATTATATTTTGATATGATAAAACTTATACAGCACGTTAATAACAGCAGCCTATATATAGATGCATGTGCGCATGGCAATAGTGTCTACCCGGTCGTAATTCAACCACAATCACTGCAACAGCAGAGCATGAGGTATATATATACAAATCGGTGATACTATATCTTGATGGTCTGGTTCGAAGATACAGGGTTTTAGCACTTACGGTCTGGGGGCCGCTTCTACCCTCCCCTATATTTCGAACCAGAGGTGGTGGAGTTGTGATACAGACGGTTGAGGCAGTCAATTCGATGTCGTTGTCGAAAGGCAACCGCATTTGGTGGGCTGTCGAGGCCAATTGTGCGAAGCCACCCGTGCGCGCCATCCGTGTGCAAACTTTTATTACAATACCCCGGTCCTTTTTACCATCGTTATACATTTCCAAGGCTAATCCTTCGAAGGTAGCAGAATTCCTGACACCTTTTGGAACCTTTTAATTTAAATTGATTACGCTGGCGTACAATCTCTTATGACGCTTTTCAATAGCCCTAATGTAAGTGGTAGAGCGTAATTCTTTTCAATTATTTATTTGGGGTTTTTTCGCCAAAAAAGATGGCTCCCACCGTTAAGAAAAACTATAGCATTTTGAGCACGGTTTTCTGTTGAATTTTTTTCGATGGTTTTTTAGAACTTTTATTTTCTCCATTTACCAAAAATTTTGCCAGTGCGGTTAACAAGGAAATAAAAATTTTTCTTTATCAGACTGTATGATAAAAAGAAGTAATTGTCAAATTGAGACGAATTTTTTTCTAAAAAAATTTGCAAAATAGACGAAAAGATACTTTGGAAAGGGTTATTAATTCTTACACAAGACGAAAACTATTTAATGCATGGCAAGGGCAGGAATTGATCCTACCCACTTTTGTAGGGTAATTTGTATTTGACCACTGCATTACGTTGGTTATGAGGCTTCGGCAAGTTGGTTTAAGTTGTCTATACGTTCTTCTAGCCTATGCTTAATTCTTGAAACTGACGAAATCCAGAACGATTTTTATCAAAGGTAGGTATTGCTCCCGGACTCAGTGATTGATTCTGAAGGGATACACATTGTCTTTACCACTGGACTATGTTAGTTACCACTTTCTATGTTAGTTACCACTTTGACTGGGTTAAGAATTATTATAGATATACACGCTAGATTAAATCAAAGTTATTCGAAGCCATTCGCGAGCTTTTGTTCGCATTTCATCGAATAATATTTAATCATACTCTGTCGAGGAAGACCTTGAAGTTGCTTTTGAGTGTAATTACATTTTTAAATTATGTACAAATTTATTTCTAAATAAATCCAATTGAGTCTTTTGCAATATCACAAATAACAAAAATGGGTAAGGTCACAACTTGAGCATATAGTAGGTTTCTGGTGCTACGAATTTTAAAAGCCTATATTTTTGTGAGTAATAAAACATTTGAAAAATAAATGTGTGTTGAAATCAGCCTTCTCTTATTCTCGGAGAAGACCATGTAAATTCTGATCAAACATACATTTCCAAATTTAATGACCCAGATATATGACGTTCAATATATATCATTGAACTAAACAGATCACTATTTAAATCTAATGTCGAAGAACAATTTTATTGCTGAGGCACTACAGAGACGATAAGTATTAAATAAATGGAAATGTTTTTCGCTGATTGCATAAATGACCACGCAAATTATATTTTGATATGATAAAACTTATACAGCACGTTAATAACAGCAGCCTATATATAGATGCATGTGCGCATGGCAATAGTGTCTACCCGGTCGTAATTCAACCACAATCACTGCAACAGCAGAGCATGAGGTATATATATACAAATCGGTGATACTATATCTTGATGGTCTGATTCGAAGATACAGGGTTTTAGCACTTACGGTCTGGGGGCCGCTCCTACCCTCCCCTATGTTTCGAACCAGAGGTGGTGGAGTTATGATACAGACGGTTGAGGCAGTCAATTCGATGTCGTTGTCGAAAGGCAACCGCATTTGGTGGGCTGTCGAGGCCAATTGTGCGAAGCCACCCGTGCGCGCCATCCGTGTGCAAACTTTTATTACAATACCCCGGTCCTTTTTACCATCGTTATACATTTCCAAGGCTAATCCTTCGAAGGTAGCAGAATTCCTGACACCTTTTGGAACCTTTTAATTTAAATTGATTACGCTGGCGTACAATCTCTTATGACGCTTTTCAATAGCCCTAATGTAAGTGGTAGAGCGTAATTCTTTTCAATTATTTATTTGGGGTTTTTTCGCCAAAAAAGATGGCTCCCACCGTTAAGAAAAACTATAGCATTTTGAGCACGGTTTTCTGTTGAATTTTTTTCGATGGTTTTTTAGAACTTTTATTTTCTCCATTTACCAAAAATTTTGCCAGTGCGGTTAACATGGAAATAAAAGTTTTTCTTTATCAGACTGTATGATAAAAAGAAGTAATTGTCAAATTGAGACGAATTTTTTTCTAAAAAAATTTGCAAAATAGACGAAAAGATACTTTGGAAAGGGTTATTAATTCCTACACAAGACGAAAACTATTTAATGCATGGCAAGGGCAGGAATTGATCCTACCCACTTTTGTAGGGTAATTTGTATTTGACCACTGCATTACGTTGGTTATGAGGCTTCGGCAAGTTGGTTTAAGTTGTCTATACGTTCTTCTAGCCTATGCTTAATTCTTGAAACTGACGAAATCCAGAACGATTTTTATCAAAGGTAGGTATTGCTCCCGGACTCAGTAATTGATTCTGAAGGGAAACACATTGTCTTTACCACAGGACTATGTTAGTTACCACTTTTTATGTCAGTTACCACTTTGACTGGGTTAAGAATTATTATAGATATACACGCTAGATTAAATCAAAGTTATTCGAAGCCATTCGCGAGCTTTTGTTCGCATTTCATCGAATAATATTTAATCATACTCTGTCGAGGAAGACCTTGAAGTTGCTTTTGAGTGTAATTACATTTTTAAATTATGTACAAATTTATTTCTAAATAAATCCAATTGAGTCTTTTGCAATATCACAAATAACAAAAATGGGTAAGGTCAAAACTTGAGCACATAGTAGGTTTCTGGTGCTACGAATTTTAAAAGCCTATATTTTTGTGAGTAATAAAACATTTGAAAAATAAATGTGTGTTGAAATCAGCCTTCTCTTATACTCGGAGAAGACCTTGTAAATTCTGATCAAACATACTTTTCCAAATATAATGACCTAGCTATAGGCGTCCAATATATATATCATTGAACAAAGCAGATCACTATTTAAATCTAATTTCGAAGAACAACATTACTGCTGGAGCACTACAGAGACGATAAGTATTAAATAAATGGAAATGTGTTTCGCTGATTGCATAAATGACCACGCAAATTATATTTTGATGTTTATGATAAAACTTACACAGCACGTTAATAACAGCAGCCTATATATAGATGCATGTGCGCATGGCAATAGTGTCTACCCGGTCGTAATTCAACCACAATCACTGCAACAGCAGAGCATGAGGTATATATATACAAATCGGTGATACTATATCTTGATGGTCTGGTTCGAAGATACAGGGTTTTAGCACTTACGGTCTGGGGGCCGCTTCTACCCTCCCCTATATTTCGAACCAGAGGTGGTGGAGTTGTGATACAGACGGTTGAGGCAGTCAATTCGATTTCGTTGTCGAAAGGCAACCGCATTTGGTGGGCTGTCGAGGCCAATTGTGCGAAGCCACCCGTGCGCGCCATCCGTGTGCAAACTTTTATTACAATACCCCGGTCCTTTTTACCATCGTTATACATTTCCAAGGCTAATCCTTCGAAGGTAGCAGAATTCCTGACACCTTTTGGAACCTTTTAATTTAAATTGATTACGCTGGCGTACAATCTCTTATGACGCTTTTCAATAGCCCTAATGTAAGTGGTAGAGCGTAATTCTTTTCAATTATTTATTTGGGGTTTTTTCGCCAAAAAAGATGGCTCCCACCGTTAAGAAAAACTATAGCATTTTGAGCACGGTTTTCTGTTGAATTTTTTTCGATGGTTTTTTAGAACTTTTATTTTCTCCATTTACCAAAAATTTTGCCAGTGCGGTTAACAAGGAAATAAAAATTTTTCTTTATCAGACTGTATGATAAAAAGAAGTAATTGTCAAATTGAGACGAATTTTTTTCTAAAAAAATTTTCAAAATAGACGAAAAGATACTTTGGAAAGGGTTATTAATTCTTACACAAGACGAAAACTATTTAATGCATGGCAAGGGCAGGAATTGATCCTACCCACTTTTGTAGGGTAATTTGTATTTGACCACTGCATTACGTTGGTTATGAGGCTTCGGCAAGTTGGTTTAAGTTGTCTATACGTTCTTCTAGCCTATGCTTAATTCTTGAAACTGACGAAATCCAGAACGATTTTTATCAAAGGTAGGTATTGCTCCCGGACTCAGTGATTGATTCTGAAGGGATACACATTGTCTTTACCACTGGACTATGTTAGTTACCACTTTCTATGTTAGTTACCACTTTGACTGGGTTAAGAATTATTATAGATATACACGCTAGATTAAATCAAAGTTATTCGAAGCCATTCGCGAGCTTTTGTTCGCATTTCATCGAATAATATTTAATCATACTCTGTCGAGGAAGACCTTGAAGTTGCTTTTGAGAGTAATTACATTTTTAAATTATGTACAAATTTATTTCTAAATAAATCCAATTGAGTCTTTTGCAATATCACAAATAACAAAAATGGGTAAGGTCACAACTTGAGCATATAGTAGGTTTCTGGTGCTACGAATTTTAAAAGCCTATATTTTTGTGAGTAATAAAACATTTGAAAAATAAATGTGTGTTGAAATCAGCCTTCTCTTATTCTCGGAGAAGACCATGTAAATTCTGATCAAACATACATTTCCAAATTTAATGACCCAGATATATGACGTTCAATATATATCATTGAACTGAACAGATCACTATTTAAATCTAATGTCGAAGAACAATTTTATTGCTGAGGCACTACAGACACGATAAGTATTAAATAAATGGAAATGTTTTTCGCTGATTGCATAAATGACCACGCAAATTATATTTTGATATGATAAAACTTATACAGCACGTTAATAACAGCAGCCTATATATAGATGCATGTGCGCATGGCAATAGTGTCTACCCGGTCGTAATTCAACCACAATCACTGCAACAGCAGAGCATGAGGTATATATATACAAATCGGTGATACTATATCTTGATGGTCTGGTTCGAAGATACAGGGTTTTAGCACTTACGGTCTGGGGGCCGCTTCTACCCCCCCCCCCCTATATTTCGAACCAGAGGTGGTGGAGTTGTGATACAGACGGTTGAGGCAGTCAATTCGATGTCGTTGTCGAAAGGCAACCGCATTTGGTGGGCTGTCGAGGCCAATTGTGCGAAGCCACCCGTGCGCGCCATCCGTGTGCAAACTTTTATTACAATACCCCGGTCCTTTTTACCATCGTTATACATTTCCAAGGCTAATCCTTCGAAGGTAGCAGAATTCCTGACACCTTTTGGAACCTTTTAATTTAAATTGATTACGCTGGCGTACAATCTCTTATGACGCTTTTCAATAGCCCTAATGTAAGTGGTAGAGCGTAATTCTTTTCAATTATTTATTTGGGGTTTTTTCGCCAAAAAAGATGGCTCCCACCGTTAAGAAAAACTATAGCATTTTGAGCACGGTTTTCTGTTGAATTTTTTTCGATGGTTTTTTAGAACTTTTATTTTCTCCATTTACCAAAAATTTTGCCAGTGCGGTTAACAAGGAAATAAAAATTTTTCTTTATCAGACTGTATGATAAAAAGAAGTAATTGTCAAATTGTGACGAATTTTTTTCTAAAAAAATTTGCAAAATAGACGAAAAGATACTTTGCAAAGGGTTATTAATTCTTACACAAGACGAAAACTATTTAATGCATGGCAAGGGCAGGAATTGATCCTACCCACTTTTGTAGGGTAATTTGTATTTGACCACTGCATTACGTTGGTTATGAGGCTTCGGCAAGTTGGTTTAAGTTGTCTATACGTTCTTCTAGCCTATGCTTAATTCTTGAAACTGACGAAATCCAGAACGATTTTTATCAAAGGTAGGTATTGCTCCCGGACTCAGTGATTGATTCTGAAGGGATACACATTGTCTTTACCACAGGACTATGTTAGTTACCACTTTTTATGTCAGTTACCACTTTGACTGGGTTAAGAATTATTATAGATATACACGCTAGATTAAATCAAAGTTATTCGAAGCCATTCGCGAGCTTTTGTTCGCATTTCATCGAATAATATTTAATCATACTCTGTCGAGGAAGACCTTGAAGTTGCTTTTGAGTGTAATTACATTTTTAAATTATGTACAAATTTATTTCTAAATAAATCCAATTGAGTCTTTTGCAATATCACAAATAACAAAAATGGGTAAGGTCAAAACTTGAGCACATAGTAGGTTTCTGGTGCTACGAATTTTAAAAGCCTATATTTTTGTGAGTAATAAAACATTTGAAAAATAAATGTGTGTTGAAATCAGCCTTCTCTTATACTCGGAGAAGACCTTGTAAATTCTGATCAAACATACTTTTCCAAATATAATGACCTAGCTATAGGCGTCCAATATATATATCATTGAACAAAGCAGATCACTATTTAAATCTAATTTCGAAGAACAACATTACTGCTGGAGCACTACAGAGACGATAAGTATTAAATAAATGGAAATGTGTTTCGCTGATTGCATAAATGACCACGCAAATTATATTTTGATGTTTATGATAAAACTTACACAGCACGTTAATAACAGCAGCCTATATATAGATGCATGTGCGCATGGCAATAGTGCCTACCTGGTCGTAATTCAACCACAATCAGTGCAACAGCAAAGCATGACGTATATAAATACAAATCGGTCGTACTATAGTATCACCGATTTGTATTTATATACGTCATGCTTTGCTGTTGCACTAATTGTGGTTGAATTACGACCAGGTAGGCACTATTGCCATGCGTGATCATTTGCTTTTCTTCTTTTAAAATATCTGCCTGTACTTAGGGGAAACAGGCAGATCTCTGGAAACAAGAAAGGCTGAACACATCAGAAACGTTAAGGAACATGATAATGGTTCAAACATCGAAAAACGTGCAACGCGAAAATCATTGACACAGGGAATTTCCGTAGTCGCCTAACACTAGAAAGTCTAGAATCATGGCATACAGCTGCCAAACACAGCAATGCTGATAACAACTCAAAACCGCTTCCTCGACAATGTGCAATCTTAATAAAGAAAACATAGTATCACCTTATCGTATTTCACAGTGCACATGTATACACGTCATATCTAGCTTCATTTCACACTTTCACAGTTTACTGCAATCATTATAAATATACCCGTTGAAGGCTACAGACTGGTGGCCGAAAGCTCGTAAACAAATAAATATATTTTAGTCAGAGAACGTCTCACCCTTTTCATTTATGTCTAATTGACACATCTACGATTTTTAGTGGTTTATATTGTTTAACCATTTCTTAAAGCTCATTCAGTTAAAAACGGGTAAAATAGGGCGAGTGTAATAGCCAACGCGGTCTGGTGGTAAGGCAAAGTGGCGGTAAATAAACAACGCAGCTGAACGATAATTCCCTTGCTCTGAATTCTTTTCATGTTTTAGAATTAATTATAGGCTAGAGAAAAGCCCGCTTAAAAAATTTAAGTGGCAAGCGCGTGATAGCAAACATATATAGTCTAGTGGCCAATGCAAAATGTCTCAAGTCAACGAGTTTTTGGTCAAACCTAATTGCCCTTGTCACAAACCCCATAGGTTTTTGTCTGGGCTAAGAATTACAGTTGAACCCCTATTAAACGGACACCATTGGGACCTCGCCAAGGTGTCCGCTTAAGAGGGGTGTCCGCCTAAAAGGGGTCTCGCAAAATCACAACAGGGGGTAATTTTTCTTATGTTATTTATTTACCTATGTTAATAATATATAATAATTATATAAAAGTCTACGAAAATATCTACGTTCAGAAACTTTTGTAGTTAAAATCAGCGTTCAAAAAGCCTAGGAACGTTTGCGCTCGAGTCTTTCGCGAAAGCTCATAATACAAAATAAAACATAACAAAGCTAAGAATAATCATTTATAAAGGCCACATTTCACTTCAATCGTGAACGGCGAAACGTAGCGTATTCGATATATGGAGTCCATATCATTAACTGCCCGAGTGTTCACGAAACAATGAAATACGCTACGTTTCGTTACGTTACTCTCCGCTTAAAAGGGGTTGATTTGTTCATTGGGACCTCCAGTGAGGTGTCCGCTTCCGCTAAATAGGGGTGTCCGCCAAATAAAGGTTTCCTTACTAGTATTTAATTAAAGAAACGTTTGGGACCTGAATTTAGTGTCCGCTTAAAAGGGGTGTCCGCTTAAAAGGGGTGTCCGCTATTAGGGGTTCAACTGTATTATCAATATACACGCTAGATTAAATCAAAGTTATTCGAAGCCATTCGCGAGCTTTTGTTCGCATTTCATCGAATAATATTTGCTCATACTCTGTCGAGGAAGATCTTGAAGTTGCTTTTGAGTGTAATTACATTTATATGCACAAATTTATTTCTAAATAAATCCAATTGAGTCTTTTGCAATATCACAATAACAAAAATGGGTAAGATCACAACTTGAGCATACAGTAGGTTTCTGGTGCTACGAATTTTAAAATCTCATATTTTTGTAAGTAGAACATTTGAAAGATAAATGTGTGTTGAAATCAGCCTTCTCTTATTCTCGGAGAAGACCATGTAAATTCTGATCAAACATACATTTCCAAATTTAATGACCCAGCTATATGACGTTCAATATATATCATTGAACTAAACAGATCACTATTTAAATCTAATGTCGAAGAACAATTTTATTGCTGAGGCACTACAGACACGATAAGTATTAAATAAATGGAAATGTTTTTCGCTGATTGCATAAATGACCACGCAAATTATATTTTGATATGATAAAACTTATACAGCACGTTAATAACAGCAGCCTATATATAGATGCATGTGCGCATGGCAATAGTGTCTACCCGGTCGTAATTCAACCACAATCACTGCAACAGCAGAGCATGAGGTATATATATACAAATCGGTGATACTATATCTTGATGGTCTGGTTCGAAGATACAGGGTTTTAGCACTTACGGTCTGGGGGCCGCTTCTACCCTCCCCTATATTTCGAACCAGAGGTGGTGGAGTTGTGATACAGAGGGTTGAGGCAGTCAATTCGATGTCGTTGTCGAAAGGCAACCGCATTTGGTGGGCTGTCGAGGCCAATTGTGCGAAGCCACCCGTGCGCGCCATCCGTGTGCAAACTTTTATTACAATACCCCGGTCCTTTTTACCATCGTTATACATTTCCAAGGCTAATCCTTCGAAGGTAGCAGAATTCCTGACACCTTTTGGAACCTTTTAATTTAAATTGATTACGCTGGCGTACAATCTCTTATGACGCTTTTCAATAGCCCTAATGTAAGTGGTAGAGCGTAATTCTTTTCAATTATTTATTTGGGGTTTTTTCGCCAAAAAAGATGGCTCCCACCGTTAAGAAAAACTATAGCATTTTGAGCACGGTTTTCTGTTGAATTTTTTTTCGATGGTTTTTTAGAACTTTTATTTTCTCCATTTACCAAAAATTTTGCCACTGCGGTTAACAAGGAAATAAAAATTTTTCTTTATCAGACTGTATGATAAAAAGAAGTAATTGTCAAATTGAGACGAATTTTTTTCTAAAAAAATTTGCAAAATAGACGAAAAGATACTTTGGAAAGGGTTATTAATTCTTACACAAGACGAAAACTATTTAATGCATGGCAAGGGCAGGAATTGATCCTACCCACTTTTGTAGGGTAATTTGTATTTGACCACTGCATTACGTTGGTTATGAGGCTTCGGCAAGTTGGTTTAAGTTGTCTATACGTTCTTCTAGCCTATGCTTAATTCTTGAAACTGACGAAATCCAGAACGATTTTTATCAAAGGTAGGTATTGCTCCCGGACTCAGTAATTGATTCTGAAGGGATACACATTGTCTTTACCACAGGACTTTGTTAGTTACCACTTTTTATGTCAGTTACCACTTTGACTGGGTTAAGAATTATTATAGATATACACGCTAGATTAAATCAAAGTTATTCGAAGCCATTCGCGAGCTTTTGTTCGCATTTCATCGAATAATATTTAATCATACTCTGTCGAGGAAGACCTTGAAGTTGCTTTTGAGTGTAATTACATTTTTAAATTATGTACAAATTTATTTCTAAATAAATCCAATTGAGTCTTTTGCAATATCACAAATAACAAAAATGGGTAAGGTAAACTTGAGCACATAGTAGGTTTCTGGTGCTACGAATTTTAAAAGCCTATATTTTTGTGAGTAATAAAACATTTGAAAAATAAATGTGTGTTGAAATCAGCCTTCTCTTATACTCGGAGAAGACCTTGTAAATTCTGATCAAACATACTTTTCCAAATATAATGACCTAGCTATAGGCGTCCAATATATATATCATTGAACAAAGCAGATCACTATTTAAATCTAATTTCGAAGAACAACATTACTGCTGGAGCACTACAGAGACGATAAGTATTAAATAAATGGAAATGTGTTTCGCTGATTGCATAAATGACCACGCAAATTATATTTTGATGTTTATGATAAAACTTACACAGCACGTTAATAACAGCAGCCTATATATAGATGCATGTGCGCATGGCAATAGTGTCTACCCGGTCGTAATTCAACCACAATCACTGCAACAGCAGAGCATGAGGTATATATATACAAATCGGTGATACTATATCTTGATGGTCTGGTTCGAAGATACAGGGTTTTAGCACTTACGGTCTGGGGGCCGCTTCTACCCTCTTCTATATTTCGAACCAGAGGTGGTGGAGTTGTGATAAAGACGGTTGAGGCAGTCAATTCGATTTCGTTGTCGAAAGGCAACCGCATTTGGTGGGCTGTCGAGGCCAATTGTGCGAAGCCACCCGTGCGCGCCATCCGTGTGCAAACTTTTATTACAATACCCCGGTCCTTTTTACCATCGTTATACATTTCCAAGGCTAATCCTTCGAAGGTAGCAGAATTCCTGACACTTTTTGGAACCTTTTAATTTAAATTGATTACGCTGGCGTACAATCTCTTATGACGCTTTTCAATAGCCCTAATGTAAGTGGTAGAGCGTAATTCTTTTCAATTATTTATTTGGGGTTTTTTCGCCAAAAAAGATGGCTCCCACCGTTAAGAAAAACTATAGCATTTTGAGCACGGTTTTCTGTTGAATTTTTTTCGATGGTTTTTTAGAACTTTTATTTTCTCCATTTACCAAAAATTTTGCCAGTGCGGTTAACAAGGAAATAAAAATTTTTCTTTATCAGACTGTATGATAAAAAGAAGTAATTGTCAAATTGTGACGAATTTTTTTCTAAAAAAATTTGCAAAATAGACGAAAAGATACTTTGGAAAGGGTTATTAATTCTTACACAAGACGAAAACTATTTAATGCATGGCAAGGGCAGGAATTGATCCTACCCACTTTTGTAGGGTAATTTGTATTTGACCACTGCATTACGTTGGTTATGAGGCTTCGGCAAGTTGGTTTAAGTTGTCTATACGTTCTTCTAGCCTATGCTTAATTCTTGAAACTGACGAAATCCAGAACGATTTTTATCAAAGGTAGGTATTGCTCCCGGACTCAGTGATTGATTCTGAAGGGATACACATTGTCTTTACCACTGGACTATGTTAGTTACCACTTTCTATGTGAGTTACCACTTTGACTGGGTTAAGAATTATTATAGATATACACGCTAGATTAAATCAAAGTTATTCGAAGCCATTCGCGAGCTTTTGTTCGCATTTCATCGAATAATATTTAATCATACTCTGTCGAGGAAGACCTTGAAGTTGCTTTTGAGAGTAATTACATTTTTAAATTATGTACAAATTTATTTCTAAATAAATCCAATTGAGTCTTTTGCAATATCACAAATAACAAAAATGGGTAAGGTCACAACTTGAGCATATAGTAGGTTTCTGGTGCTACGAATTTTAAAAGCCTATATTTTTGTGAGTAATAAAACATTTGAAAAATAAATGTGTGTTGAAATCAGCCTTCTCTTATTCTCGGAGAAGACCATGTAAATTCTGATCAAACATACATTTCCAAATTTAATGACCCAGATATATGACGTTCAATATATATCATTGAACTGAACAGATCACTATTTAAATCTAATGTCGAAGAACAATTTTATTGCTGAGGCACTACAGACACGATAAGTATTAAATAAATGGAAATGTTTTTCGCTGATTGCATAAATGACCACGCAAATTATATTTTGATATGATAAAACTTATACAGCACGTTAATAACAGCAGCCTATATATAGATGCATGTGCGCATGGCAATAGTGTCTACCCGGTCGTAATTCAACCACAATCACTGCAACAGCAGAGCATGAGGTATATATATACAAATCGGTGATACTATATCTTGATGGTCTGATTCGAAGACACAGGATTTTAGCACTTACGGTCTGGGGGCCGCTTCTACCCTCCCCTATGTTTCGAACCAGAGGTGGTGGAGCTATGATACAGACGGTTGAGGCAGTCAATTCGATGTCGTTGTCGAAAGGCAACCGCATTTGGTGGGCTGTCGAGGCCAATTGTGCGAAGCCACCCGTGCGCGCCATCCGTGTGCAAACTTTTATTACAATACCCCGGTCCTTTTTACCATCGTTATACATTTCCAAGGCTAATCCTTCGAAGGTAGCAGAATTCCTGACACCTTTTGGAACCTTTTAATTTAAATTGATTACGCTGGCGTACAATCTCTTATGACGCTTTTCAATAGCCCTAATGTAAGTGGTAGAGCGTAATTCTTTTCAATTATTTATTTGGGGTTTTTTCGCCAAAAAAGATGGCTCCCACCGTTAAGAAAAACTATAGCATTTTGAGCACGGTTTTCTGTTGAATTTTTTTCGATGGTTTTTTAGAACTTTTATTTTCTCCATTTACCAAAAATTTTGCCAGTGCGGTTAACAAGGAAATAAAAATTTTTCTTTATCAGACTGTATGATAAAAAGAAGTAATTGTCAAATTGAGACGAATTTTTTTCTAAAAAAATTTGCAAAATAGACGAAAAGATACTTTGGAAAGGGTTATTAATTCTTACACAAGACGAAAACTATTTAATGCATGGCAAGGGCAGGAATTGATCCTACCCACTTTTGTAGGGTAATTTGTATTTGACCACTGCATTACGTTGGTTATGAGGCTTCGGCAAGTTGGTTTAAGTTGTCTATACGTTCTTCTAGCCTATGCTTAATTCTTGAAACTGACGAAATCCAGAACGATTTTTATCAAAGGTAGGTATTGCTCCCGGACTCAGTGATTGATTCTGAAGGGATACACATTGTCTTTACCACAGGACTATGTTAGTTACCACTTTTTATGTCAGTTACCACTTTGACTGGGTTAAGAATTATTATAGATATACACGCTAGATTAAATCAAAGTTATTCGAAGCCATTCGCGAGCTTTTGTTCGCATTTCATCGAATAATATTTAATCATACTCTGTCGAGGAAGACCTTGAAGTTGCTTTTGAGTGTAATTACATTTTTAAATTATGTACAAATTTATTTCTAAATAAATCCAATTGAGTCTTTTGCAATATCACAAATAACAAAAATGGGTAAGGTCAAAACTTGAGCACATAGTAGGTTTCTGGTGCTACGAATTTTAAAAGCCTATATTTTTGTGAGTAATAAAACATTTGAAAAATAAATGTGTGTTGAAATCAGCCTTCTCTTATACTCGGAGAAGACCTTGTAAATTCTGATCAAACATACTTTTCCAAATATAATGACCTAGCTATAGGCGTCCAATATATATATCATTGAACAAAGCAGATCACTATTTAAATCTAATTTCGAAGAACAACATTACTGCTGGAGCACTACAGAGACGATAAGTATTAAATAAATGGAAATGTGTTTCGCTGATTGCATAAATGACCACGCAAATTATATTTTGATGTTTATGATAAAACTTACACAGCACGTTAATAACAGCAGCCTATATATAGATGCATGTGCGCATGGCAATAGTGTCTACCCGGTCGTAATTCAACCACAATCACTGCAACAGCAGAGCATGAGGTATATATATACAAATCGGTGATACTATATCTTGATGGTCTGGTTCGAAGATACAGGGTTTTAGCACTTACGGTCTGGGGGCCGCTTCTACCCTCCCCTATATTTCGAACCAGAGGTGGTGGAGTTGTGATACAGACGGTTGAGGCAGTCAATTCGATGTCGTTGTCGAAAGGCAACCGCATTTGGTGGGCTGTCGAGGCCAATTGTGCGAAGCCACCCGTGCGCGCCATCCGTGTGCAAACTTTTATTACAATACCCCGGTCCTTTTTACCATCGTTATACATTTCCAAGGCTAATCCTTCGAAGGTAGCAGAATTCCTGACACCTTTTGGAACCTTTTAATTTAAATTGATTACGCTGGCGTACAATCTCTTATGACGCTTTTCAATAGCCCTAATGTAAGTGGTAGAGCGTAATTCTTTTCAATTATTTATTTGGGGTGTTTTCGCCAAAAAAGATGGCTCCCACCGTTAAGAAAAACTATAGCATTTTGAGCACGGTTTTCTGTTGAATTTTTTTCGATGGTTTTTTAGAACTTTTATTTTCTCCATTTACCAAAAATTTTGCCAGTGCGGTTAACAAGGAAATAAAAATTTTTCTTTATCAGACTGTATGATAAAAAGAAGTAATTGTCAAATTGTGACGAATTTTTTTCTAAAAAAATTTGCAAAATAGACGAAAAGATACTTTGGAAAGGGTTATTAATTCTTACACAAGACGAAAACTATTTAATGCATGGCAAGGGCAGGAATTGATCCTACCCACTTTTGTAGGGTAATTTGTATTTGACCACTGCATTACGTTGGTTATGAGGCTTCGGCAAGTTGGTTTAAGTTGTCTATACGTTCTTCTAGCCTATGCTTAATTCTTGAAACTGACGAAATCCAGAACGATTTTTATCAAAGGTAGGTATTGCTCCCGGACTCAGTGATTGATTCTGAAGGGATACACATTGTCTTTACCACTGGACTATGTTAGTTACCACTTTCTATGTTAGTTACCACTTTGACTGGGTTAAGAATTATTATAGATATACACGCTAGATTAAATCAAAGTTATTCGAAGCCATTCGCGAGCTTTTGTTCGCATTTCATCGAATAATATTTAATCATACTCTGTCGAGGAAGACCTTGAAGTTGCTTTTGAGTGTAATTACATTTTTAAATTATGTACAAATTTATTTCTAAATAAATCCAATTGAGTCTTTTGCAATATCACAAATAACAAAAATGGGTAAGGTCACAACTTGAGCATATAGTAGGTTTCTGGTGCTACGAATTTTAAAAGCCTATATTTTTGTGAGTAATAAAACATTTGAAAAATAAATGTGTGTTGAAATCAGCCTTCTCTTATTCTCGGAGAAGACCATGTAAATTCTGATCAAACATACATTTCCAAATTTAATGACCCAGATATATGACGTTCAATATATATCATTGAACTAAACAGATCACTATTTAAATCTAATGTCGAAGAACAATTTTATTGCTGAGGCACTACAGACACGATAAGTATTAAATAAATGGAAATGTTTTTCGCTGATTGCATAAATGACCACGCAAATTATATTTTGATATGATAAAACTTATACAGCACGTTAATAACAGCAGCCTATATATAGATGCATGTGCGCATGGCAATAGTGTCTACCCGGTCGTAATTCAACCACAATCACTGCAACAGCAGAGCATGAGGTATATATATACAAATCGGTGATACTATATCTTGATGGTCTGGTTCGAAGACACAGGGTTTTAGCACTTACGGTCTGGGGGCCGCTTCTACCCTCCCCTATATTTCGAACCAGAGGTGGTGGAGTTGTGATACAGACGGTTGAGGCAGTCAATTCGATGTCGTTGTCGAAAGGCAACCGCATTTGGTGGGCTGTCGAGGCCAATTGTGCGAAGCCACCCGTGCGCGCCATCCGTGTGCAAACTTTTATTCCAATACCCCGGTCCTTTTTACCATCGTTATACATTTCCAAGGCTAATCCTTCGAAGGTAGCAGAATTCCTGACACCTTTTGGAACCTTTTAATTTAAATTGATTACGCTGGCGTACAATCTCTTATGACGCTTTTCAATAGCCCTAATGTAAGTGGTAGAGCGTAATTCTTTTCAATTATTTATTTGGGGTTTTTTCGCCAAAAAAGATGGCTCCCACCGTTAAGAAAAACTATAGCATTTTGAGCACGGTTTTCTGTTGAATTTTTTTCGATGGTTTTTTAGAACTTTTATTTTCTCCATTTACCAAAAATTTTGCCAGTGCGGTTAACAAGGAAATAAAAATTTTTCTTTATCAGACTGTATGATAAAAAGAAGTAATTGTCAAATTGAGACGAATTTTTTTCTAAAAAAATTTGCAAAATAGACGAAAAGATACTTTGGAAAGGGTTATTAATTCCTACACAAGACGAAAACTATTTAATGCATGGCAAGGGCAGGAATTGATCCTACCCACTTTTGTAGGGTAATTTGTATTTGACCACTGCATTACGTTGGTTATGAGGCTTCGGCAAGTTGGTTTAAGTTGTCTATACGTTCTTCTAGCCTATGCTTAATTCTTGAAACTGACGAAATCCAGAACGATTTTTATCAAAGGTAGGTATTGCTCCCGGACTCAGTGATTGATTCTGAAGGGATACACATTGTCTTTACCACTGGACTATGTTAGTTACCACTTTCTATGTTAGTTACCACTTTGACTGGGTTAAGAATTATTATAGATATACACGCTAGATTAAATCAAAGTTATTCGAAGCCATTCGCGAGCTTTTGTTCGCATTTCATCGAATAATATTTAATCATACTCTGTCGAGGAAGACCTTGAAGTTGCTTTTGAGAGTAATTACATTTTTAAATTATGTACAAATTTATTTCTAAATAAATCCAATTGAGTCTTTTGCAATATCACAAATAACAAAAATGGGTAAGGTCACAACTTGAGCATATAGTAGGTTTCTGGTGCTACGAATTTTAAAAGCCTATATTTTTGTGAGTAATAAAACATTTGAAAAATAAATGTGTGTTGAAATCAGCCTTCTCTTATTCTCGGAGAAGACCATGTAAATTCTGATCAAACATACATTTCCAAATTTAATGACCCAGCTATATGACGTTCAATATATATCATTGAACTAAACAGATCACTATTTAAATCTAATGTCGAAGAACAATTTTATTGCTGAGGCACTACAGACACGATAAGTATTAAATAAATGGAAATGTTTTTCGCTGATTGCATAAATGACCACGCAAATTATATTTTGATATGATAAAACTTATACAGCACGTTAATAACAGCAGCCTATATATAGATGCATGTGCGCATGGCAATAGTGTCTACCCGGTCGTAATTCAACCACAATCACTGCAACAGCAGAGCATGAGGTATATATATACAAATCGGTGATACTATATCTTGATGGTCTGGTTCGAAGATACAGGGTTTTAGCACTTACGGTCTGGGGGCCGCTTCTACCCTCCCCTATATTTCGAACCAGAGGTGGTGGAGTTGTGATACAGACGGTTGAGGCAGTCAATTCGATGTCGTTGTCGAAAGGCAACCGCATTTGGTGGGCTGTCGAGGCCAATTGTGCGAAGCCACCCGTGCGCGCCATCCGTGTGCAAACTTTTATTACAATACCCCGGTCCTTTTTACCATCGTTATACATTTCCAAGGCTAATCCTTCGAAGGTAGCAGAATTCCTGACACCTTTTGGAACCTTTTAATTTAAATTGATTACGCTGGCGTACAATCTCTTATGACGCTTTTCAATAGCCCTAATGTAAGTGGTAGAGCGTAATTCTTTTCAATTATTTATTTGGGGTTTTTTCGCCAAAAAAGATGGCTCCCACCGTTAAGAAAAACTATAGCATTTTGAGCACGGTTTTCTGTTGAATTTTTTTCGATGGTTTTTTAGAACTTTTATTTTCTCCATTTACCAAAAATTTTGCCAGTGCGGTTAACAAGGAAATAAAAATTTTTCTTTATCAGACTGTATGATAAAAAGAAGTAATTGTCAAATTGAGACGAATTTTTTTCTAAAAAAATTTGCAAAATAGACGAAAAGATACTTTGGAAAGGGTTATTAATTCTTACACAAGACGAAAACTATTTAATGCATGGCAAGGGCAGGAATTGATCCTACCCACTTTTGTAGGGTAATTTGTATTTGACCACTGCATTACGTTGGTTATGAGGCTTCGGCAAGTTGGTTTAAGTTGTCTATACGTTCTTCTAGCCTATGCTTAATTCTTGAAACTGACGAAATCCAGAACGATTTTTATCAAAGGTAGGTATTGCTCCCGGACTCAGTGATTGATTCTGAAGGGATACACATTGTCTTTACCACTGGACTATGTTAGTTACCACTTTCTATGTTAGTTACCACTTTGACTGGGTTAAGAATTATTATAGATATACACGCTAGATTAAATCAAAGTTATTCGAAGCCATTCGCGAGCTTTTGTTCGCATTTCATCGAATAATATTTAATCATACTCTGTCGAGGAAGACCTTGAAGTTGCTTTTGAGTGTAATTACATTTTTAAATTATGTACAAATTTATTTCTAAATAAATCCAATTGAGTCTTTTGCAATATCACAAATAACAAAAATGGGTAAGGTCACAACTTGAGCATATAGTAGGTTTCTGGTGCTACGAATTTTAAAAGCCTATATTTTTGTGAGTAATAAAACATTTGAAAAATAAATGTGTGTTGAAATCAGCCTTCTCTTATTCTCGGAGAAGACCATGTAAATTCTGATCAAACATACATTTCCAAATTTAATGACCCAGATATATGACGTTCAATATATATCATTGAACTAAACAGATCACTATTTAAATCTAATGTCGAAGAACAATTTTATTGCTGAGGCACTACAGAGACGATAAGTATTAAATAAATGGAAATGTTTTTCGCTGATTGCATAAATGACCACGCAAATTATATTTTGATATGATAAAACTTATACAGCACGTTAATAACAGCAGCCTATATATAGATGCATGTGCGCATGGCAATAGTGTCTACCCGGTCGTAATTCAACCACAATCACTGCAACAGCAGAGCATGAGGTATATATATACAAATCGGTGATACTATATCTTGATGGTCTGATTCGAAGATACAGGGTTTTAGCACTTACGGTCTGGGGGCCGCTCCTACCCTCCCCTATGTTTCGAACCAGAGGTGGTGGAGTTATGATACAGACGGTTGAGGCAGTCAATTCGATGTCGTTGTCGAAAGGCAACCGCATTTGGTGGGCTGTCGAGGCCAATTGTGCGAAGCCACCCGTGCGCGCCATCCGTGTGCAAACTTTTATTACAATACCCCGGTCCTTTTTACCATCGTTATACATTTCCAAGGCTAATCCTTCGAAGGTAGCAGAATTCCTGACACCTTTTGGAACCTTTTAATTTAAATTGATTACGCTGGCGTACAATCTCTTATGACGCTTTTCAATAGCCCTAATGTAAGTGGTAGAGCGTAATTCTTTTCAATTATTTATTTGGGGTTTTTTCGCCAAAAAAGATGGCTCCCACCGTTAAGAAAAACTATAGCATTTTGAGCACGGTTTTCTGTTGAATTTTTTTCGATGGTTTTTTAGAACTTTTATTTTCTCCATTTACCAAAAATTTTGCCAGTGCGGTTAACATGGAAATAAAAGTTTTTCTTTATCAGACTGTATGATAAAAAGAAGTAATTGTCAAATTGAGACGAATTTTTTTCTAAAAAAATTTGCAAAATAGACGAAAAGATACTTTGGAAAGGGTTATTAATTCCTACACAAGACGAAAACTATTTAATGCATGGCAAGGGCAGGAATTGATCCTACCCACTTTTGTAGGGTAATTTGTATTTGACCACTGCATTACGTTGGTTATGAGGCTTCGGCAAGTTGGTTTAAGTTGTCTATACGTTCTTCTAGCCTATGCTTAATTCTTGAAACTGACGAAATCCAGAACGATTTTTATCAAAGGTAGGTATTGCTCCCGGACTCAGTAATTGATTCTGAAGGGAAACACATTGTCTTTACCACAGGACTATGTTAGTTACCACTTTTTATGTCAGTTACCACTTTGACTGGGTTAAGAATTATTATAGATATACACGCTAGATTAAATCAAAGTTATTCGAAGCCATTCGCGAGCTTTTGTTCGCATTTCATCGAATAATATTTAATCATACTCTGTCGAGGAAGACCTTGAAGTTGCTTTTGAGTGTAATTACATTTTTAAATTATGTACAAATTTATTTCTAAATAAATCCAATTGAGTCTTTTGCAATATCACAAATAACAAAAATGGGTAAGGTCAAAACTTGAGCACATAGTAGGTTTCTGGTGCTACGAATTTTAAAAGCCTATATTTTTGTGAGTAATAAAACATTTGAAAAATAAATGTGTGTTGAAATCAGCCTTCTCTTATACTCGGAGAAGACCTTGTAAATTCTGATCAAACATACTTTTCCAAATATAATGACCTAGCTATAGGCGTCCAATATATATATCATTGAACAAAGCAGATCACTATTTAAATCTAATTTCGAAGAACAACATTACTGCTGGAGCACTACAGAGACGATAAGTATTAAATAAATGGAAATGTGTTTCGCTGATTGCATAAATGACCACGCAAATTATATTTTGATGTTTATGATAAAACTTACACAGCACGTTAATAACAGCAGCCTATATATAGATGCATGTGCGCATGGCAATAGTGTCTACCCGGTCGTAATTCAACCACAATCACTGCAACAGCAGAGCATGAGGTATATATATACAAATCGGTGATACTATATCTTGATGGTCTGGTTCGAAGATACAGGGTTTTAGCACTTACGGTCTGGGGGCCGCTTCTACCCTCCCCTATATTTCGAACCAGAGGTGGTGGAGTTGTGATACAGACGGTTGAGGCAGTCAATTCGATTTCGTTGTCGAAAGGCAACCGCATTTGGTGGGCTGTCGAGGCCAATTGTGCGAAGCCACCCGTGCGCGCCATCCGTGTGCAAACTTTTATTACAATACCCCGGTCCTTTTTACCATCGTTATACATTTCCAAGGCTAATCCTTCGAAGGTAGCAGAATTCCTGACACCTTTTGGAACCTTTTAATTTAAATTGATTACGCTGGCGTACAATCTCTTATGACGCTTTTCAATAGCCCTAATGTAAGTGGTAGAGCGTAATTCTTTTCAATTATTTATTTGGGGTTTTTTCGCCAAAAAAGATGGCTCCCACCGTTAAGAAAAACTATAGCATTTTGAGCACGGTTTTCTGTTGAATTTTTTTCGATGGTTTTTTAGAACTTTTATTTTCTCCATTTACCAAAAATTTTGCCAGTGCGGTTAACAAGGAAATAAAAATTTTTCTTTATCAGACTGTATGATAAAAAGAAGTAATTGTCAAATTGAGACGAATTTTTTTCTAAAAAAATTTTCAAAATAGACGAAAAGATACTTTGGAAAGGGTTATTAATTCTTACACAAGACGAAAACTATTTAATGCATGGCAAGGGCAGGAATTGATCCTACCCACTTTTGTAGGGTAATTTGTATTTGACCACTGCATTACGTTGGTTATGAGGCTTCGGCAAGTTGGTTTAAGTTGTCTATACGTTCTTCTAGCCTATGCTTAATTCTTGAAACTGACGAAATCCAGAACGATTTTTATCAAAGGTAGGTATTGCTCCCGGACTCAGTGATTGATTCTGAAGGGATACACATTGTCTTTACCACTGGACTATGTTAGTTACCACTTTCTATGTTAGTTACCACTTTGACTGGGTTAAGAATTATTATAGATATACACGCTAGATTAAATCAAAGTTATTCGAAGCCATTCGCGAGCTTTTGTTCGCATTTCATCGAATAATATTTAATCATACTCTGTCGAGGAAGACCTTGAAGTTGCTTTTGAGAGTAATTACATTTTTAAATTATGTACAAATTTATTTCTAAATAAATCCAATTGAGTCTTTTGCAATATCACAAATAACAAAAATGGGTAAGGTCACAACTTGAGCATATAGTAGGTTTCTGGTGCTACGAATTTTAAAAGCCTATATTTTTGTGAGTAATAAAACATTTGAAAAATAAATGTGTGTTGAAATCAGCCTTCTCTTATTCTCGGAGAAGACCATGTAAATTCTGATCAAACATACATTTCCAAATTTAATGACCCAGATATATGACGTTCAATATATATCATTGAACTGAACAGATCACTATTTAAATCTAATGTCGAAGAACAATTTTATTGCTGAGGCACTACAGACACGATAAGTATTAAATAAATGGAAATGTTTTTCGCTGATTGCATAAATGACCACGCAAATTATATTTTGATATGATAAAACTTATACAGCACGTTAATAACAGCAGCCTATATATAGATGCATGTGCGCATGGCAATAGTGTCTACCCGGTCGTAATTCAACCACAATCACTGCAACAGCAGAGCATGAGGTATATATATACAAATCGGTGATACTATATCTTGATGGTCTGGTTCGAAGATACAGGGTTTTAGCACTTACGGTCTGGGGGCCGCTTCTACCCCCCCCCCCCTATATTTCGAACCAGAGGTGGTGGAGTTGTGATACAGACGGTTGAGGCAGTCAATTCGATGTCGTTGTCGAAAGGCAACCGCATTTGGTGGGCTGTCGAGGCCAATTGTGCGAAGCCACCCGTGCGCGCCATCCGTGTGCAAACTTTTATTACAATACCCCGGTCCTTTTTACCATCGTTATACATTTCCAAGGCTAATCCTTCGAAGGTAGCAGAATTCCTGACACCTTTTGGAACCTTTTAATTTAAATTGATTACGCTGGCGTACAATCTCTTATGACGCTTTTCAATAGCCCTAATGTAAGTGGTAGAGCGTAATTCTTTTCAATTATTTATTTGGGGTTTTTTCGCCAAAAAAGATGGCTCCCACCGTTAAGAAAAACTATAGCATTTTGAGCACGGTTTTCTGTTGAATTTTTTTCGATGGTTTTTTAGAACTTTTATTTTCTCCATTTACCAAAAATTTTGCCAGTGCGGTTAACAAGGAAATAAAAATTTTTCTTTATCAGACTGTATGATAAAAAGAAGTAATTGTCAAATTGTGACGAATTTTTTTCTAAAAAAATTTGCAAAATAGACGAAAAGATACTTTGCAAAGGGTTATTAATTCTTACACAAGACGAAAACTATTTAATGCATGGCAAGGGCAGGAATTGATCCTACCCACTTTTGTAGGGTAATTTGTATTTGACCACTGCATTACGTTGGTTATGAGGCTTCGGCAAGTTGGTTTAAGTTGTCTATACGTTCTTCTAGCCTATGCTTAATTCTTGAAACTGACGAAATCCAGAACGATTTTTATCAAAGGTAGGTATTGCTCCCGGACTCAGTGATTGATTCTGAAGGGATACACATTGTCTTTACCACAGGACTATGTTAGTTACCACTTTTTATGTCAGTTACCACTTTGACTGGGTTAAGAATTATTATAGATATACACGCTAGATTAAATCAAAGTTATTCGAAGCCATTCGCGAGCTTTTGTTCGCATTTCATCGAATAATATTTAATCATACTCTGTCGAGGAAGACCTTGAAGTTGCTTTTGAGTGTAATTACATTTTTAAATTATGTACAAATTTATTTCTAAATAAATCCAATTGAGTCTTTTGCAATATCACAAATAACAAAAATGGGTAAGGTCAAAACTTGAGCACATAGTAGGTTTCTGGTGCTACGAATTTTAAAAGCCTATATTTTTGTGAGTAATAAAACATTTGAAAAATAAATGTGTGTTGAAATCAGCCTTCTCTTATACTCGGAGAAGACCTTGTAAATTCTGATCAAACATACTTTTCCAAATATAATGACCTAGCTATAGGCGTCCAATATATATATCATTGAACAAAGCAGATCACTATTTAAATCTAATTTCGAAGAACAACATTACTGCTGGAGCACTACAGAGACGATAAGTATTAAATAAATGGAAATGTGTTTCGCTGATTGCATAAATGACCACGCAAATTATATTTTGATGTTTATGATAAAACTTACACAGCACGTTAATAACAGCAGCCTATATATAGATGCATGTGCGCATGGCAATAGTGCCTACCTGGTCGTAATTCAACCACAATCAGTGCAACAGCAAAGCATGACGTATATAAATACAAATCGGTCGTACTATAGTATCACCGATTTGTATTTATATACGTCATGCTTTGCTGTTGCACTAATTGTGGTTGAATTACGACCAGGTAGGCACTATTGCCATGCGTGATCATTTGCTTTTCTTCTTTTAAAATATCTGCCTGTACTTAGGGGAAACAGGCAGATCTCTGGAAACAAGAAAGGCTGAACACATCAGAAACGTTAAGGAACATGATAATGGTTCAAACATCGAAAAACGTGCAACGCGAAAATCATTGACACAGGGAATTTCCGTAGTCGCCTAACACTAGAAAGTCTAGAATCATGGCATACAGCTGCCAAACACAGCAATGCTGATAACAACTCAAAACCGCTTCCTCGACAATGTGCAATCTTAATAAAGAAAACATAGTATCACCTTATCGTATTTCACAGTGCACATGTATACACGTCATATCTAGCTTCATTTCACACTTTCACAGTTTACTGCAATCATTATAAATATACCCGTTGAAGGCTACAGACTGGTGGCCGAAAGCTCGTAAACAAATAAATATATTTTAGTCAGAGAACGTCTCACCCTTTTCATTTATGTCTAATTGACACATCTACGATTTTTAGTGGTTTATATTGTTTAACCATTTCTTAAAGCTCATTCAGTTAAAAACGGGTAAAATAGGGCGAGTGTAATAGCCAACGCGGTCTGGTGGTAAGGCAAAGTGGCGGTAAATAAACAACGCAGCTGAACGATAATTCCCTTGCTCTGAATTCTTTTCATGTTTTAGAATTAATTATAGGCTAGAGAAAAGCCCGCTTAAAAAATTTAAGTGGCAAGCGCGTGATAGCAAACATATATAGTCTAGTGGCCAATGCAAAATGTCTCAAGTCAACGAGTTTTTGGTCAAACCTAATTGCCCTTGTCACAAACCCCATAGGTTTTTGTCTGGGCTAAGAATTACAGTTGAACCCCTATTAAACGGACACCATTGGGACCTCGCCAAGGTGTCCGCTTAAGAGGGGTGTCCGCCTAAAAGGGGTCTCGCAAAATCACAACAGGGGGTAATTTTTCTTATGTTATTTATTTACCTATGTTAATAATATATAATAATTATATAAAAGTCTACGAAAATATCTACGTTCAGAAACTTTTGTAGTTAAAATCAGCGTTCAAAAAGCCTAGGAACGTTTGCGCTCGAGTCTTTCGCGAAAGCTCATAATACAAAATAAAACATAACAAAGCTAAGAATAATCATTTATAAAGGCCACATTTCACTTCAATCGTGAACGGCGAAACGTAGCGTATTCGATATATGGAGTCCATATCATTAACTGCCCGAGTGTTCACGAAACAATGAAATACGCTACGTTTCGTTACGTTACTCTCCGCTTAAAAGGGGTTGATTTGTTCATTGGGACCTCCAGTGAGGTGTCCGCTTCCGCTAAATAGGGGTGTCCGCCAAATAAAGGTTTCCTTACTAGTATTTAATTAAAGAAACGTTTGGGACCTGAATTTAGTGTCCGCTTAAAAGGGGTGTCCGCTTAAAAGGGGTGTCCGCTATTAGGGGTTCAACTGTATTATCAATATACACGCTAGATTAAATCAAAGTTATTCGAAGCCATTCGCGAGCTTTTGTTCGCATTTCATCGAATAATATTTGCTCATACTCTGTCGAGGAAGATCTTGAAGTTGCTTTTGAGTGTAATTACATTTATATGCACAAATTTATTTCTAAATAAATCCAATTGAGTCTTTTGCAATATCACAATAACAAAAATGGGTAAGATCACAACTTGAGCATACAGTAGGTTTCTGGTGCTACGAATTTTAAAATCTCATATTTTTGTAAGTAGAACATTTGAAAGATAAATGTGTGTTGAAATCAGCCTTCTCTTATTCTCGGAGAAGACCATGTAAATTCTGATCAAACATACATTTCCAAATTTAATGACCCAGCTATATGACGTTCAATATATATCATTGAACTAAACAGATCACTATTTAAATCTAATGTCGAAGAACAATTTTATTGCTGAGGCACTACAGACACGATAAGTATTAAATAAATGGAAATGTTTTTCGCTGATTGCATAAATGACCACGCAAATTATATTTTGATATGATAAAACTTATACAGCACGTTAATAACAGCAGCCTATATATAGATGCATGTGCGCATGGCAATAGTGTCTACCCGGTCGTAATTCAACCACAATCACTGCAACAGCAGAGCATGAGGTATATATATACAAATCGGTGATACTATATCTTGATGGTCTGGTTCGAAGATACAGGGTTTTAGCACTTACGGTCTGGGGGCCGCTTCTACCCTCCCCTATATTTCGAACCAGAGGTGGTGGAGTTGTGATACAGAGGGTTGAGGCAGTCAATTCGATGTCGTTGTCGAAAGGCAACCGCATTTGGTGGGCTGTCGAGGCCAATTGTGCGAAGCCACCCGTGCGCGCCATCCGTGTGCAAACTTTTATTACAATACCCCGGTCCTTTTTACCATCGTTATACATTTCCAAGGCTAATCCTTCGAAGGTAGCAGAATTCCTGACACCTTTTGGAACCTTTTAATTTAAATTGATTACGCTGGCGTACAATCTCTTATGACGCTTTTCAATAGCCCTAATGTAAGTGGTAGAGCGTAATTCTTTTCAATTATTTATTTGGGGTTTTTTCGCCAAAAAAGATGGCTCCCACCGTTAAGAAAAACTATAGCATTTTGAGCACGGTTTTCTGTTGAATTTTTTTTCGATGGTTTTTTAGAACTTTTATTTTCTCCATTTACCAAAAATTTTGCCACTGCGGTTAACAAGGAAATAAAAATTTTTCTTTATCAGACTGTATGATAAAAAGAAGTAATTGTCAAATTGAGACGAATTTTTTTCTAAAAAAATTTGCAAAATAGACGAAAAGATACTTTGGAAAGGGTTATTAATTCTTACACAAGACGAAAACTATTTAATGCATGGCAAGGGCAGGAATTGATCCTACCCACTTTTGTAGGGTAATTTGTATTTGACCACTGCATTACGTTGGTTATGAGGCTTCGGCAAGTTGGTTTAAGTTGTCTATACGTTCTTCTAGCCTATGCTTAATTCTTGAAACTGACGAAATCCAGAACGATTTTTATCAAAGGTAGGTATTGCTCCCGGACTCAGTAATTGATTCTGAAGGGATACACATTGTCTTTACCACAGGACTTTGTTAGTTACCACTTTTTATGTCAGTTACCACTTTGACTGGGTTAAGAATTATTATAGATATACACGCTAGATTAAATCAAAGTTATTCGAAGCCATTCGCGAGCTTTTGTTCGCATTTCATCGAATAATATTTAATCATACTCTGTCGAGGAAGACCTTGAAGTTGCTTTTGAGTGTAATTACATTTTTAAATTATGTACAAATTTATTTCTAAATAAATCCAATTGAGTCTTTTGCAATATCACAAATAACAAAAATGGGTAAGGTAAACTTGAGCACATAGTAGGTTTCTGGTGCTACGAATTTTAAAAGCCTATATTTTTGTGAGTAATAAAACATTTGAAAAATAAATGTGTGTTGAAATCAGCCTTCTCTTATACTCGGAGAAGACCTTGTAAATTCTGATCAAACATACTTTTCCAAATATAATGACCTAGCTATAGGCGTCCAATATATATATCATTGAACAAAGCAGATCACTATTTAAATCTAATTTCGAAGAACAACATTACTGCTGGAGCACTACAGAGACGATAAGTATTAAATAAATGGAAATGTGTTTCGCTGATTGCATAAATGACCACGCAAATTATATTTTGATGTTTATGATAAAACTTACACAGCACGTTAATAACAGCAGCCTATATATAGATGCATGTGCGCATGGCAATAGTGTCTACCCGGTCGTAATTCAACCACAATCACTGCAACAGCAGAGCATGAGGTATATATATACAAATCGGTGATACTATATCTTGATGGTCTGGTTCGAAGATACAGGGTTTTAGCACTTACGGTCTGGGGGCCGCTTCTACCCTCTTCTATATTTCGAACCAGAGGTGGTGGAGTTGTGATAAAGACGGTTGAGGCAGTCAATTCGATTTCGTTGTCGAAAGGCAACCGCATTTGGTGGGCTGTCGAGGCCAATTGTGCGAAGCCACCCGTGCGCGCCATCCGTGTGCAAACTTTTATTACAATACCCCGGTCCTTTTTACCATCGTTATACATTTCCAAGGCTAATCCTTCGAAGGTAGCAGAATTCCTGACACCTTTTGGAACCTTTTAATTTAAATTGATTACGCTGGCGTACAATCTCTTATGACGCTTTTCAATAGCCCTAATGTAAGTGGTAGAGCGTAATTCTTTTCAATTATTTATTTGGGGTTTTTTCGCCAAAAAAGATGGCTCCCACCGTTAAGAAAAACTATAGCATTTTGAGCACGGTTTTCTGTTGAATTTTTTTCGATGGTTTTTTAGAACTTTTATTTTCTCCATTTACCAAAAATTTTGCCAGTGCGGTTAACAAGGAAATAAAAATTTTTCTTTATCAGACTGTATGATAAAAAGAAGTAATTGTCAAATTGTGACGAATTTTTTTCTAAAAAAATTTGCAAAATAGACGAAAAGATACTTTGGAAAGGGTTATTAATTCTTACACAAGACGAAAACTATTTAATGCATGGCAAGGGCAGGAATTGATCCTACCCACTTTTGTAGGGTAATTTGTATTTGACCACTGCATTACGTTGGTTATGAGGCTTCGGCAAGTTGGTTTAAGTTGTCTATACGTTCTTCTAGCCTATGCTTAATTCTTGAAACTGACGAAATCCAGAACGATTTTTATCAAAGGTAGGTATTGCTCCCGGACTCAGTGATTGATTCTGAAGGGATACACATTGTCTTTACCACTGGACTATGTTAGTTACCACTTTCTATGTGAGTTACCACTTTGACTGGGTTAAGAATTATTATAGATATACACGCTAGATTAAATCAAAGTTATTCGAAGCCATTCGCGAGCTTTTGTTCGCATTTCATCGAATAATATTTAATCATACTCTGTCGAGGAAGACCTTGAAGTTGCTTTTGAGAGTAATTACATTTTTAAATTATGTACAAATTTATTTCTAAATAAATCCAATTGAGTCTTTTGCAATATCACAAATAACAAAAATGGGTAAGGTCACAACTTGAGCATATAGTAGGTTTCTGGTGCTACGAATTTTAAAAGCCTATATTTTTGTGAGTAATAAAACATTTGAAAAATAAATGTGTGTTGAAATCAGCCTTCTCTTATTCTCGGAGAAGACCATGTAAATTCTGATCAAACATACATTTCCAAATTTAATGACCCAGATATATGACGTTCAATATATATCATTGAACTGAACAGATCACTATTTAAATCTAATGTCGAAGAACAATTTTATTGCTGAGGCACTACAGACACGATAAGTATTAAATAAATGGAAATGTTTTTCGCTGATTGCATAAATGACCACGCAAATTATATTTTGATATGATAAAACTTATACAGCACGTTAATAACAGCAGCCTATATATAGATGCATGTGCGCATGGCAATAGTGTCTACCCGGTCGTAATTCAACCACAATCACTGCAACAGCAGAGCATGAGGTATATATATACAAATCGGTGATACTATATCTTGATGGTCTGATTCGAAGACACAGGATTTTAGCACTTACGGTCTGGGGGCCGCTTCTACCCTCCCCTATGTTTCGAACCAGAGGTGGTGGAGCTATGATACAGACGGTTGAGGCAGTCAATTCGATGTCGTTGTCGAAAGGCAACCGCATTTGGTGGGCTGTCGAGGCCAATTGTGCGAAGCCACCCGTGCGCGCCATCCGTGTGCAAACTTTTATTACAATACCCCGGTCCTTTTTACCATCGTTATACATTTCCAAGGCTAATCCTTCGAAGGTAGCAGAATTCCTGACACCTTTTGGAACCTTTTAATTTAAATTGATTACGCTGGCGTACAATCTCTTATGACGCTTTTCAATAGCCCTAATGTAAGTGGTAGAGCGTAATTCTTTTCAATTATTTATTTGGGGTTTTTTCGCCAAAAAAGATGGCTCCCACCGTTAAGAAAAACTATAGCATTTTGAGCACGGTTTTCTGTTGAATTTTTTTCGATGGTTTTTTAGAACTTTTATTTTCTCCATTTACCAAAAATTTTGCCAGTGCGGTTAACAAGGAAATAAAAATTTTTCTTTATCAGACTGTATGATAAAAAGAAGTAATTGTCAAATTGAGACGAATTTTTTTCTAAAAAAATTTGCAAAATAGACGAAAAGATACTTTGGAAAGGGTTATTAATTCTTACACAAGACGAAAACTATTTAATGCATGGCAAGGGCAGGAATTGATCCTACCCACTTTTGTAGGGTAATTTGTATTTGACCACTGCATTACGTTGGTTATGAGGCTTCGGCAAGTTGGTTTAAGTTGTCTATACGTTCTTCTAGCCTATGCTTAATTCTTGAAACTGACGAAATCCAGAACGATTTTTATCAAAGGTAGGTATTGCTCCCGGACTCAGTGATTGATTCTGAAGGGATACACATTGTCTTTACCACAGGACTATGTTAGTTACCACTTTTTATGTCAGTTACCACTTTGACTGGGTTAAGAATTATTATAGATATACACGCTAGATTAAATCAAAGTTATTCGAAGCCATTCGCGAGCTTTTGTTCGCATTTCATCGAATAATATTTAATCATACTCTGTCGAGGAAGACCTTGAAGTTGCTTTTGAGTGTAATTACATTTTTAAATTATGTACAAATTTATTTCTAAATAAATCCAATTGAGTCTTTTGCAATATCACAAATAACAAAAATGGGTAAGGTCAAAACTTGAGCACATAGTAGGTTTCTGGTGCTACGAATTTTAAAAGCCTATATTTTTGTGAGTAATAAAACATTTGAAAAATAAATGTGTGTTGAAATCAGCCTTCTCTTATACTCGGAGAAGACCTTGTAAATTCTGATCAAACATACTTTTCCAAATATAATGACCTAGCTATAGGCGTCCAATATATATATCATTGAACAAAGCAGATCACTATTTAAATCTAATTTCGAAGAACAACATTACTGCTGGAGCACTACAGAGACGATAAGTATTAAATAAATGGAAATGTGTTTCGCTGATTGCATAAATGACCACGCAAATTATATTTTGATGTTTATGATAAAACTTACACAGCACGTTAATAACAGCAGCCTATATATAGATGCATGTGCGCATGGCAATAGTGTCTACCCGGTCGTAATTCAACCACAATCACTGCAACAGCAGAGCATGAGGTATATATATACAAATCGGTGATACTATATCTTGATGGTCTGGTTCGAAGATACAGGGTTTTAGCACTTACGGTCTGGGGGCCGCTTCTACCCTCCCCTATATTTCGAACCAGAGGTGGTGGAGTTGTGATACAGACGGTTGAGGCAGTCAATTCGATGTCGTTGTCGAAAGGCAACCGCATTTGGTGGGCTGTCGAGGCCAATTGTGCGAAGCCACCCGTGCGCGCCATCCGTGTGCAAACTTTTATTACAATACCCCGGTCCTTTTTACCATCGTTATACATTTCCAAGGCTAATCCTTCGAAGGTAGCAGAATTCCTGACACCTTTTGGAACCTTTTAATTTAAATTGATTACGCTGGCGTACAATCTCTTATGACGCTTTTCAATAGCCCTAATGTAAGTGGTAGAGCGTAATTCTTTTCAATTATTTATTTGGGGTGTTTTCGCCAAAAAAGATGGCTCCCACCGTTAAGAAAAACTATAGCATTTTGAGCACGGTTTTCTGTTGAATTTTTTTCGATGGTTTTTTAGAACTTTTATTTTCTCCATTTACCAAAAATTTTGCCAGTGCGGTTAACAAGGAAATAAAAATTTTTCTTTATCAGACTGTATGATAAAAAGAAGTAATTGTCAAATTGTGACGAATTTTTTTCTAAAAAAATTTGCAAAATAGACGAAAAGATACTTTGGAAAGGGTTATTAATTCTTACACAAGACGAAAACTATTTAATGCATGGCAAGGGCAGGAATTGATCCTACCCACTTTTGTAGGGTAATTTGTATTTGACCACTGCATTACGTTGGTTATGAGGCTTCGGCAAGTTGGTTTAAGTTGTCTATACGTTCTTCTAGCCTATGCTTAATTCTTGAAACTGACGAAATCCAGAACGATTTTTATCAAAGGTAGGTATTGCTCCCGGACTCAGTGATTGATTCTGAAGGGATACACATTGTCTTTACCACTGGACTATGTTAGTTACCACTTTCTATGTTAGTTACCACTTTGACTGGGTTAAGAATTATTATAGATATACACGCTAGATTAAATCAAAGTTATTCGAAGCCATTCGCGAGCTTTTGTTCGCATTTCATCGAATAATATTTAATCATACTCTGTCGAGGAAGACCTTGAAGTTGCTTTTGAGTGTAATTACATTTTTAAATTATGTACAAATTTATTTCTAAATAAATCCAATTGAGTCTTTTGCAATATCACAAATAACAAAAATGGGTAAGGTCACAACTTGAGCATATAGTAGGTTTCTGGTGCTACGAATTTTAAAAGCCTATATTTTTGTGAGTAATAAAACATTTGAAAAATAAATGTGTGTTGAAATCAGCCTTCTCTTATTCTCGGAGAAGACCATGTAAATTCTGATCAAACATACATTTCCAAATTTAATGACCCAGATATATGACGTTCAATATATATCATTGAACTAAACAGATCACTATTTAAATCTAATGTCGAAGAACAATTTTATTGCTGAGGCACTACAGACACGATAAGTATTAAATAAATGGAAATGTTTTTCGCTGATTGCATAAATGACCACGCAAATTATATTTTGATATGATAAAACTTATACAGCACGTTAATAACAGCAGCCTATATATAGATGCATGTGCGCATGGCAATAGTGTCTACCCGGTCGTAATTCAACCACAATCACTGCAACAGCAGAGCATGAGGTATATATATACAAATCGGTGATACTATATCTTGATGGTCTGGTTCGAAGACACAGGGTTTTAGCACTTACGGTCTGGGGGCCGCTTCTACCCTCCCCTATATTTCGAACCAGAGGTGGTGGAGTTGTGATACAGACGGTTGAGGCAGTCAATTCGATGTCGTTGTCGAAAGGCAACCGCATTTGGTGGGCTGTCGAGGCCAATTGTGCGAAGCCACCCGTGCGCGCCATCCGTGTGCAAACTTTTATTCCAATACCCCGGTCCTTTTTACCATCGTTATACATTTCCAAGGCTAATCCTTCGAAGGTAGCAGAATTCCTGACACCTTTTGGAACCTTTTAATTTAAATTGATTACGCTGGCGTACAATCTCTTATGACGCTTTTCAATAGCCCTAATGTAAGTGGTAGAGCGTAATTCTTTTCAATTATTTATTTGGGGTTTTTTCGCCAAAAAAGATGGCTCCCACCGTTAAGAAAAACTATAGCATTTTGAGCACGGTTTTCTGTTGAATTTTTTTCGATGGTTTTTTAGAACTTTTATTTTCTCCATTTACCAAAAATTTTGCCAGTGCGGTTAACAAGGAAATAAAAATTTTTCTTTATCAGACTGTATGATAAAAAGAAGTAATTGTCAAATTGAGACGAATTTTTTTCTAAAAAAATTTGCAAAATAGACGAAAAGATACTTTGGAAAGGGTTATTAATTCCTACACAAGACGAAAACTATTTAATGCATGGCAAGGGCAGGAATTGATCCTACCCACTTTTGTAGGGTAATTTGTATTTGACCACTGCATTACGTTGGTTATGAGGCTTCGGCAAGTTGGTTTAAGTTGTCTATACGTTCTTTTAGCCTATGCTTAATTCTTGAAACTGACGAAATCCAGAACGATTTTTATCAAAGGTAGGTATTGCTCCCGGACTCAGTAATTGATTCTGAAGGGATACACATTGTCTTTACCACAGGACTATGTTAGTTACCACTTTTTATGTCAGTTACCACTTTGACTGGGTTAAGAATTATTATAGATATACACGCTAGATTAAATCAAAGTTATTCGAAGCCATTCGCGAGCTTTTGTTCGCATTTCATCGAATAATATTTAATCATACTCTGTCGAGGAAGACCTTGAAGTTGCTTTTGAGTGTAATTACATTTTTAAAATTATGTACAAATTTATTTCTAAATAAATCCAATTGAGTCTTTTGCAATATCACAAATAACAAAAATGGGTAAGGTCAAAACTTGAGCACATAGTAGGTTTCTGGTGCTACGAATTTTAAAAGCCTATATTTTTGTGAGTAATAAAACATTTGAAAAATAAATGTGTGTTGAAATCAGCCTTCTCTTATACTCGGAGAAGACCTTGTAAATTCTGATCAAACATACTTTTCCAAATATAATGACCTAGCTATAGGCGTCCAATATATATATCATTGAACAAAGCAGATCACTATTTAAATCTAATTTCGAAGAACAACATTACTGCTGGAGCACTACAGAGACGATAAGTATTAAATAAATGGAAATGTGTTTCGCTGATTGCATAAATGACCACGCAAATTATATTTTGATGTTTATGATAAAACTTACACAGCACGTTAATAACAGCAGCCTATATATAGATGCATGTGCGCATGGCAATAGTGTCTACCCGGTCGTAATTCAACCACAATCACTGCAACAGCAGAGCATGAGGTATATATATACAAATCGGTGATACTATATCTTGATGGTCTGGTTCGAAGATACAGGGTTTTAGCACTTACGGTCTGGGGGCCGCTTCTACCCTCCGCTATATTTCGAACCAGAGGTGGTGGAGTTGTGATACAGACGGTTGAGGCAGTCAATTCGATTTCGTTGTCGAAAGGCAACCGCATTTGGTGGGCTGTCGAGGCCAATTGTGCGAAGCCACCCGTGCGCGCCATCCGTGTGCAAACTTTTATTACAATACCCCGGTCCTTTTTACCATCGTTATACATTTCCAAGGCTAATCCTTCGAAGGTAGCAGAATTCCTGACACCTTTTGGAACCTTTTAATTTAAATTGATTACGCTGGCGTACAATCTCTTATGACGCTTTTCAATAGCCCTAATGTAAGTGGTAGAGCGTAATTCTTTTCAATTATTTATTTGGGGTTTTTTCGCCAAAAAAGATGGCTCCCACCGTTAAGAAAAACTATAGCATTTTGAGCACGGTTTTCTGTTGAATTTTTTTCGATGGTTTTTTAGAACTTTTATTTTCTCCATTTACCAAAAATTTTGCCAGTGCGGTTAACAAGGAAATAAAAATTTTTCTTTATCAGACTGTATGATAAAAAGAAGTAATTGTCAAATTGAGACGAATTTTTTTCTAAAAAAATTTGCAAAATAGACGAAAAGATACTTTGGAAAGGGTTATTAATTCTTACACAAGACGAAAACTATTTAATGCATGGCAAGGGCAGGAATTGATCCTACCCACTTTTGTAGGGTAATTTGTATTTGACCACTGCATTACGTTGGTTATGAGGCTTCGGCAAGTTGGTTTAAGTTGTCTATACGTTCTTCTAGCCTATGCTTAATTCTTGAAACTGACGAAATCCAGAACGATTTTTATCAAAGGTAGGTATTGCTCCCGGACTCAGTGATTGATTCTGAAGGGATACACATTGTCTTTACCACTGGACTATGTTAGTTACCACTTTCTATGTTAGTTACCACTTTGACTGGGTTAAGAATTATTATAGATATACACGCTAGATTAAATCAAAGTTATTCGAAGCCATTCGCGAGCTTTTGTTCGCATTTCATCGAATAATATTTAATCATACTCTGTCGAGGAAGACCTTGAAGTTGCTTTTGAGAGTAATTACATTTTTAAATTATGTACAAATTTATTTCTAAATAAATCCAATTGAGTCTTTTGCAATATCACAAATAACAAAAATGGGTAAGGTCACAACTTGAGCATATAGTAGGTTTCTGGTGCTACGAATTTTAAAAGCCTATATTTTTGTGAGTAATAAAACATTTGAAAAATAAATGTGTGTTGAAATCAGCCTTCTCTTATTCTCGGAGAAGACCATGTAAATTCTGATCAAACATACATTTCCAAATTTAATGACCCAGCTATATGACGTTCAATATATATCATTGAACTAAACAGATCACTATTTAAATCTAATGTCGAAGAACAATTTTATTGCTGAGGCACTACAGACACGATAAGTATTAAATAAATGGAAATGTTTTTCGCTGATTGCATAAATGACCACGCAAATTATATTTTGATATGATAAAACTTATACAGCACGTTAATAACAGCAGCCTATATATAGATGCATGTGCGCATGGCAATAGTGTCTACCCGGTCGTAATTCAACCACAATCACTGCAACAGCAGAGCATGAGGTATATATATACAAATCGGTGATACTATATCTTGATGGTCTGGTTCGAAGATACAGGGTTTTAGCACTTACGGTCTGGGGGCCGCTTCTACCCTCCCCTATATTTCGAACCAGAGGTGGTGGAGTTGTGATACAGACGGTTGAGGCAGTCAATTCGATGTCGTTGTCGAAAGGCAACCGCATTTGGTGGGCTGTCGAGGCCAATTGTGCGAAGCCACCCGTGCGCGCCATCCGTGTGCAAACTTTTATTACAATACCCCGGTCCTTTTTACCATCGTTATACATTTCCAAGGCTAATCCTTCGAAGGTAGCAGAATTCCTGACACCTTTTGGAACCTTTTAATTTAAATTGATTACGCTGGCGTACAATCTCTTATGACGCTTTTCAATAGCCCTAATGTAAGTGGTAGAGCGTAATTCTTTTCAATTATTTATTTGGGGTTTTTTCGCCAAAAAAGATGGCTCCCACCGTTAAGAAAAACTATAGCATTTTGAGCACGGTTTTCTGTTGAATTTTTTTCGATGGTTTTTTAGAACTTTTATTTTCTCCATTTACCAAAAATTTTGCCAGTGCGGTTAACAAGGAAATAAAAATTTTTCTTTATCAGACTGTATGATAAAAAGAAGTAATTGTCAAATTGAGACGAATTTTTTTCTAAAAAAATTTGCAAAATAGACGAAAAGATACTTTGGAAAGGGTTATTAATTCTTACACAAGACGAAAACTATTTAATGCATGGCAAGGGCAGGAATTGATCCTACCCACTTTTGTAGGGTAATTTGTATTTGACCACTGCATTACGTTGGTTATGAGGCTTCGGCAAGTTGGTTTAAGTTGTCTATACGTTCTTCTAGCCTATGCTTAATTCTTGAAACTGACGAAATCCAGAACGATTTTTATCAAAGGTAGGTATTGCTCCCGGACTCAGTGATTGATTCTGAAGGGATACACATTGTCTTTACCACTGGACTATGTTAGTTACCACTTTCTATGTTAGTTACCACTTTGACTGGGTTAAGAATTATTATAGATATACACGCTAGATTAAATCAAAGTTATTCGAAGCCATTCGCGAGCTTTTGTTCGCATTTCATCGAATAATATTTAATCATACTCTGTCGAGGAAGACCTTGAAGTTGCTTTTGAGTGTAATTACATTTTTAAATTATGTACAAATTTATTTCTAAATAAATCCAATTGAGTCTTTTGCAATATCACAAATAACAAAAATGGGTAAGGTCACAACTTGAGCATATAGTAGGTTTCTGGTGCTACGAATTTTAAAAGCCTATATTTTTGTGAGTAATAAAACATTTGAAAAATAAATGTGTGTTGAAATCAGCCTTCTCTTATTCTCGGAGAAGACCATGTAAATTCTGATCAAACATACATTTCCAAATTTAATGACCCAGATATATGACGTTCAATATATATCATTGAACTAAACAGATCACTATTTAAATCTAATGTCGAAGAACAATTTTATTGCTGAGGCACTACAGAGACGATAAGTATTAAATAAATGGAAATGTTTTTCGCTGATTGCATAAATGACCACGCAAATTATATTTTGATATGATAAAACTTATACAGCACGTTAATAACAGCAGCCTATATATAGATGCATGTGCGCATGGCAATAGTGTCTACCCGGTCGTAATTCAACCACAATCACTGCAACAGCAGAGCATGAGGTATATATATACAAATCGGTGATACTATATCTTGATGGTCTGATTCGAAGATACAGGGTTTTAGCACTTACGGTCTGGGGGCCGCTCCTACCCTCCCCTATGTTTCGAACCAGAGGTGGTGGAGTTATGACACAGACGGTTGAGGCAGTCAATTCGATGTCGTTGTCGAAAGGCAACCGCATTTGGTGGGCTGTCGAGGCCAATTGTGCGAAGCCACCCGTGCGCGCCATCCGTGTGCAAACTTTTATTACAATACCCCGGTCCTTTTTACCATCGTTATACATTTCCAAGGCTAATCCTTCGAAGGTAGCAGAATTCCTGACACCTTTTGGAACCTTTTAATTTAAATTGATTACGCTGGCGTACAATCTCTTATGACGCTTTTCAATAGCCCTAATGTAAGTGGTAGAGCGTAATTCTTTTCAATTATTTATTTGGGGTTTTTTCGCCAAAAAAGATGGCTCCCACCGTTAAGAAAAACTATAGCATTTTGAGCACGGTTTTCTGTTGAATTTTTTTCGATGGTTTTTTAGAACTTTTATTTTCTCCATTTACCAAAAATTTTGCCAGTGCGGTTAACATGGAAATAAAAGTTTTTCTTTATCAGACTGTATGATAAAAAGAAGTAATTGTCAAATTGAGACGAATTTTTTTCTAAAAAAATTTGCAAAATAGACGAAAAGATACTTTGGAAAGGGTTATTAATTCCTACACAAGACGAAAACTATTTAATGCATGGCAAGGGCAGGAATTGATCCTACCCACTTTTGTAGGGTAATTTGTATTTGACCACTGCATTACGTTGGTTATGAGGCTTCGGCAAGTTGGTTTAAGTTGTCTATACGTTCTTCTAGCCTATGCTTAATTCTTGAAACTGACGAAATCCAGAACGATTTTTATCAAAGGTAGGTATTGCTCCCGGACTCAGTAATTGATTCTGAAGGGAAACACATTGTCTTTACCACAGGACTATGTTAGTTACCACTTTTTATGTCAGTTACCACTTTGACTGGGTTAAGAATTATTATAGATATACACGCTAGATTAAATCAAAGTTATTCGAAGCCATTCGCGAGCTTTTGTTCGCATTTCATCGAATAATATTTAATCATACTCTGTCGAGGAAGACCTTGAAGTTGCTTTTGAGTGTAATTACATTTTTAAATTATGTACAAATTTATTTCTAAATAAATCCAATTGAGTCTTTTGCAATATCACAAATAACAAAAATGGGTAAGGTCAAAACTTGAGCACATAGTAGGTTTCTGGTGCTACGAATTTTAAAAGCCTATATTTTTGTGAGTAATAAAACATTTGAAAAATAAATGTGTGTTGAAATCAGCCTTCTCTTATACTCGGAGAAGACCTTGTAAATTCTGATCAAACATACTTTTCCAAATATAATGACCTAGCTATAGGCGTCCAATATATATATCATTGAACAAAGCAGATCACTATTTAAATCTAATTTCGAAGAACAACATTACTGCTGGAGCACTACAGAGACGATAAGTATTAAATAAATGGAAATGTGTTTCGCTGATTGCATAAATGACCACGCAAATTATATTTTGATGTTTATGATAAAACTTACACAGCACGTTAATAACAGCAGCCTATATATAGATGCATGTGCGCATGGCAATAGTGTCTACCCGGTCGTAATTCAACCACAATCACTGCAACAGCAGAGCATGAGGTATATATATACAAATCGGTGATACTATATCTTGATGGTCTGGTTCGAAGATACAGGGTTTTAGCACTTACGGTCTGGGGGCCGCTTCTACCCTCCCCTATATTTCGAACCAGAGGTGGTGGAGTTGTGATACAGACGGTTGAGGCAGTCAATTCGATTTCGTTGTCGAAAGGCAACCGCATTTGGTGGGCTGTCGAGGCCAATTGTGCGAAGCCACCCGTGCGCGCCATCCGTGTGCAAACTTTTATTACAATACCCCGGTCCTTTTTACCATCGTTATACATTTCCAAGGCTAATCCTTCGAAGGTAGCAGAATTCCTGACACCTTTTGGAACCTTTTAATTTAAATTGATTACGCTGGCGTACAATCTCTTATGACGCTTTTCAATAGCCCTAATGTAAGTGGTAGAGCGTAATTCTTTTCAATTATTTATTTGGGGTTTTTTCGCCAAAAAAGATGGCTCCCACCGTTAAGAAAAACTATAGCATTTTGAGCACGGTTTTCTGTTGAATTTTTTTCGATGGTTTTTTAGAACTTTTATTTTCTCCATTTACCAAAAATTTTGCCAGTGCGGTTAACAAGGAAATAAAAATTTTTCTTTATCAGACTGTATGATAAAAAGAAGTAATTGTCAAATTGAGACGAATTTTTTTCTAAAAAAATTTTCAAAATAGACGAAAAGATACTTTGGAAAGGGTTATTAATTCTTACACAAGACGAAAACTATTTAATGCATGGCAAGGGCAGGAATTGATCCTACCCACTTTTGTAGGGTAATTTGTATTTGACCACTGCATTACGTTGGTTATGAGGCTTCGGCAAGTTGGTTTAAGTTGTCTATACGTTCTTCTAGCCTATGCTTAATTCTTGAAACTGACGAAATCCAGAACGATTTTTATCAAAGGTAGGTATTGCTCCCGGACTCAGTGATTGATTCTGAAGGGATACACATTGTCTTTACCACTGGACTATGTTAGTTACCACTTTCTATGTTAGTTACCACTTTGACTGGGTTAAGAATTATTATAGATATACACGCTAGATTAAATCAAAGTTATTCGAAGCCATTCGCGAGCTTTTGTTCGCATTTCATCGAATAATATTTAATCATACTCTGTCGAGGAAGACCTTGAAGTTGCTTTTGAGAGTAATTACATTTTTAAATTATGTACAAATTTATTTCTAAATAAATCCAATTGAGTCTTTTGCAATATCACAAATAACAAAAATGGGTAAGGTCACAACTTGAGCATATAGTAGGTTTCTGGTGCTACGAATTTTAAAAGCCTATATTTTTGTGAGTAATAAAACATTTGAAAAATAAATGTGTGTTGAAATCAGCCTTCTCTTATTCTCGGAGAAGACCATGTAAATTCTGATCAAACATACATTTCCAAATTTAATGACCCAGATATATGACGTTCAATATATATCATTGAACTGAACAGATCACTATTTAAATCTAATGTCGAAGAACAATTTTATTGCTGAGGCACTACAGACACGATAAGTATTAAATAAATGGAAATGTTTTTCGCTGATTGCATAAATGACCACGCAAATTATATTTTGATATGATAAAACTTATACAGCACGTTAATAACAGCAGCCTATATATAGATGCATGTGCGCATGGCAATAGTGTCTACCCGGTCGTAATTCAACCACAATCACTGCAACAGCAGAGCATGAGGTATATATATACAAATCGGTGATACTATATCTTGATGGTCTGGTTCGAAGATACAGGGTTTTAGCACTTACGGTCTGGGGGCCGCTTCTACCCCCCCCCCCCTATATTTCGAACCAGAGGTGGTGGAGTTGTGATACAGACGGTTGAGGCAGTCAATTCGATGTCGTTGTCGAAAGGCAACCGCATTTGGTGGGCTGTCGAGGCCAATTGTGCGAAGCCACCCGTGCGCGCCATCCGTGTGCAAACTTTTATTACAATACCCCGGTCCTTTTTACCATCGTTATACATTTCCAAGGCTAATCCTTCGAAGGTAGCAGAATTCCTGACACCTTTTGGAACCTTTTAATTTAAATTGATTACGCTGGCGTACAATCTCTTATGACGCTTTTCAATAGCCCTAATGTAAGTGGTAGAGCGTAATTCTTTTCAATTATTTATTTGGGGTTTTTTCGCCAAAAAAGATGGCTCCCACCGTTAAGAAAAACTATAGCATTTTGAGCACGGTTTTCTGTTGAATTTTTTTCGATGGTTTTTTAGAACTTTTATTTTCTCCATTTACCAAAAATTTTGCCAGTGCGGTTAACAAGGAAATAAAAATTTTTCTTTATCAGACTGTATGATAAAAAGAAGTAATTGTCAAATTGTGACGAATTTTTTTCTAAAAAAATTTGCAAAATAGACGAAAAGATACTTTGCAAAGGGTTATTAATTCTTACACAAGACGAAAACTATTTAATGCATGGCAAGGGCAGGAATTGATCCTACCCACTTTTGTAGGGTAATTTGTATTTGACCACTGCATTACGTTGGTTATGAGGCTTCGGCAAGTTGGTTTAAGTTGTCTATACGTTCTTCTAGCCTATGCTTAATTCTTGAAACTGACGAAATCCAGAACGATTTTTATCAAAGGTAGGTATTGCTCCCGGACTCAGTGATTGATTCTGAAGGGATACACATTGTCTTTACCACAGGACTATGTTAGTTACCACTTTTTATGTCAGTTACCACTTTGACTGGGTTAAGAATTATTATAGATATACACGCTAGATTAAATCAAAGTTATTCGAAGCCATTCGCGAGCTTTTGTTCGCATTTCATCGAATAATATTTAATCATACTCTGTCGAGGAAGACCTTGAAGTTGCTTTTGAGTGTAATTACATTTTTAAATTATGTACAAATTTATTTCTAAATAAATCCAATTGAGTCTTTTGCAATATCACAAATAACAAAAATGGGTAAGGTCAAAACTTGAGCACATAGTAGGTTTCTGGTGCTACGAATTTTAAAAGCCTATATTTTTGTGAGTAATAAAACATTTGAAAAATAAATGTGTGTTGAAATCAGCCTTCTCTTATACTCGGAGAAGACCTTGTAAATTCTGATCAAACATACTTTTCCAAATATAATGACCTAGCTATAGGCGTCCAATATATATATCATTGAACAAAGCAGATCACTATTTAAATCTAATTTCGAAGAACAACATTACTGCTGGAGCACTACAGAGACGATAAGTATTAAATAAATGGAAATGTGTTTCGCTGATTGCATAAATGACCACGCAAATTATATTTTGATGTTTATGATAAAACTTACACAGCACGTTAATAACAGCAGCCTATATATAGATGCATGTGCGCATGGCAATAGTGCCTACCTGGTCGTAATTCAACCACAATCAGTGCAACAGCAAAGCATGACGTATATAAATACAAATCGGTCGTACTATAGTATCACCGATTTGTATTTATATACGTCATGCTTTGCTGTTGCACTAATTGTGGTTGAATTACGACCAGGTAGGCACTATTGCCATGCGTGATCATTTGCTTTTCTTCTTTTAAAATATCTGCCTGTACTTAGGGGAAACAGGCAGATCTCTGGAAACAAGAAAGGCTGAACACATCAGAAACGTTAAGGAACATGATAATGGTTCAAACATCGAAAAACGTGCAACGCGAAAATCATTGACACAGGGAATTTCCGTAGTCGCCTAACACTAGAAAGTCTAGAATCATGGCATACAGCTGCCAAACACAGCAATGCTGATAACAACTCAAAACCGCTTCCTCGACAATGTGCAATCTTAATAAAGAAAACATAGTATCACCTTATCGTATTTCACAGTGCACATGTATACACGTCATATCTAGCTTCATTTCACACTTTCACAGTTTACTGCAATCATTATAAATATACCCGTTGAAGGCTACAGACTGGTGGCCGAAAGCTCGTAAACAAATAAATATATTTTAGTCAGAGAACGTCTCACCCTTTTCATTTATGTCTAATTGACACATCTACGATTTTTAGTGGTTTATATTGTTTAACCATTTCTTAAAGCTCATTCAGTTAAAAACGGGTAAAATAGGGCGAGTGTAATAGCCAACGCGGTCTGGTGGTAAGGCAAAGTGGCGGTAAATAAACAACGCAGCTGAACGATAATTCCCTTGCTCTGAATTCTTTTCATGTTTTAGAATTAATTATAGGCTAGAGAAAAGCCCGCTTAAAAAATTTAAGTGGCAAGCGCGTGATAGCAAACATATATAGTCTAGTGGCCAATGCAAAATGTCTCAAGTCAACGAGTTTTTGGTCAAACCTAATTGCCCTTGTCACAAACCCCATAGGTTTTTGTCTGGGCTAAGAATTACAGTTGAACCCCTATTAAACGGACACCATTGGGACCTCGCCAAGGTGTCCGCTTAAGAGGGGTGTCCGCCTAAAAGGGGTCTCGCAAAATCACAACAGGGGGTAATTTTTCTTATGTTATTTATTTACCTATGTTAATAATATATAATAATTATATAAAAGTCTACGAAAATATCTACGTTCAGAAACTTTTGTAGTTAAAATCAGCGTTCAAAAAGCCTAGGAACGTTTGCGCTCGAGTCTTTCGCGAAAGCTCATAATACAAAATAAAACATAACAAAGCTAAGAATAATCATTTATAAAGGCCACATTTCACTTCAATCGTGAACGGCGAAACGTAGCGTATTCGATATATGGAGTCCATATCATTAACTGCCCGAGTGTTCACGAAACAATGAAATACGCTACGTTTCGTTACGTTACTCTCCGCTTAAAAGGGGTTGATTTGTTCATTGGGACCTCCAGTGAGGTGTCCGCTTCCGCTAAATAGGGGTGTCCGCCAAATAAAGGTTTCCTTACTAGTATTTAATTAAAGAAACGTTTGGGACCTGAATTTAGTGTCCGCTTAAAAGGGGTGTCCGCTTAAAAGGGGTGTCCGCTATTAGGGGTTCAACTGTATTATCAATATACACGCTAGATTAAATCAAAGTTATTCGAAGCCATTCGCGAGCTTTTGTTCGCATTTCATCGAATAATATTTGCTCATACTCTGTCGAGGAAGATCTTGAAGTTGCTTTTGAGTGTAATTACATTTATATGCACAAATTTATTTCTAAATAAATCCAATTGAGTCTTTTGCAATATCACAATAACAAAAATGGGTAAGATCACAACTTGAGCATACAGTAGGTTTCTGGTGCTACGAATTTTAAAATCTCATATTTTTGTAAGTAGAACATTTGAAAGATAAATGTGTGTTGAAATCAGCCTTCTCTTATTCTCGGAGAAGACCATGTAAATTCTGATCAAACATACATTTCCAAATTTAATGACCCAGCTATATGACGTTCAATATATATCATTGAACTAAACAGATCACTATTTAAATCTAATGTCGAAGAACAATTTTATTGCTGAGGCACTACAGACACGATAAGTATTAAATAAATGGAAATGTTTTTCGCTGATTGCATAAATGACCACGCAAATTATATTTTGATATGATAAAACTTATACAGCACGTTAATAACAGCAGCCTATATATAGATGCATGTGCGCATGGCAATAGTGTCTACCCGGTCGTAATTCAACCACAATCACTGCAACAGCAGAGCATGAGGTATATATATACAAATCGGTGATACTATATCTTGATGGTCTGGTTCGAAGATACAGGGTTTTAGCACTTACGGTCTGGGGGCCGCTTCTACCCTCCCCTATATTTCGAACCAGAGGTGGTGGAGTTGTGATACAGAGGGTTGAGGCAGTCAATTCGATGTCGTTGTCGAAAGGCAACCGCATTTGGTGGGCTGTCGAGGCCAATTGTGCGAAGCCACCCGTGCGCGCCATCCGTGTGCAAACTTTTATTACAATACCCCGGTCCTTTTTACCATCGTTATACATTTCCAAGGCTAATCCTTCGAAGGTAGCAGAATTCCTGACACCTTTTGGAACCTTTTAATTTAAATTGATTACGCTGGCGTACAATCTCTTATGACGCTTTTCAATAGCCCTAATGTAAGTGGTAGAGCGTAATTCTTTTCAATTATTTATTTGGGGTTTTTTCGCCAAAAAAGATGGCTCCCACCGTTAAGAAAAACTATAGCATTTTGAGCACGGTTTTCTGTTGAATTTTTTTTCGATGGTTTTTTAGAACTTTTATTTTCTCCATTTACCAAAAATTTTGCCACTGCGGTTAACAAGGAAATAAAAATTTTTCTTTATCAGACTGTATGATAAAAAGAAGTAATTGTCAAATTGAGACGAATTTTTTTCTAAAAAAATTTGCAAAATAGACGAAAAGATACTTTGGAAAGGGTTATTAATTCTTACACAAGACGAAAACTATTTAATGCATGGCAAGGGCAGGAATTGATCCTACCCACTTTTGTAGGGTAATTTGTATTTGACCACTGCATTACGTTGGTTATGAGGCTTCGGCAAGTTGGTTTAAGTTGTCTATACGTTCTTCTAGCCTATGCTTAATTCTTGAAACTGACGAAATCCAGAACGATTTTTATCAAAGGTAGGTATTGCTCCCGGACTCAGTAATTGATTCTGAAGGGATACACATTGTCTTTACCACAGGACTTTGTTAGTTACCACTTTTTATGTCAGTTACCACTTTGACTGGGTTAAGAATTATTATAGATATACACGCTAGATTAAATCAAAGTTATTCGAAGCCATTCGCGAGCTTTTGTTCGCATTTCATCGAATAATATTTAATCATACTCTGTCGAGGAAGACCTTGAAGTTGCTTTTGAGTGTAATTACATTTTTAAATTATGTACAAATTTATTTCTAAATAAATCCAATTGAGTCTTTTGCAATATCACAAATAACAAAAATGGGTAAGGTAAACTTGAGCACATAGTAGGTTTCTGGTGCTACGAATTTTAAAAGCCTATATTTTTGTGAGTAATAAAACATTTGAAAAATAAATGTGTGTTGAAATCAGCCTTCTCTTATACTCGGAGAAGACCTTGTAAATTCTGATCAAACATACTTTTCCAAATATAATGACCTAGCTATAGGCGTCCAATATATATATCATTGAACAAAGCAGATCACTATTTAAATCTAATTTCGAAGAACAACATTACTGCTGGAGCACTACAGAGACGATAAGTATTAAATAAATGGAAATGTGTTTCGCTGATTGCATAAATGACCACGCAAATTATATTTTGATGTTTATGATAAAACTTACACAGCACGTTAATAACAGCAGCCTATATATAGATGCATGTGCGCATGGCAATAGTGTCTACCCGGTCGTAATTCAACCACAATCACTGCAACAGCAGAGCATGAGGTATATATATACAAATCGGTGATACTATATCTTGATGGTCTGGTTCGAAGATACAGGGTTTTAGCACTTACGGTCTGGGGGCCGCTTCTACCCTCTTCTATATTTCGAACCAGAGGTGGTGGAGTTGTGATAAAGACGGTTGAGGCAGTCAATTCGATTTCGTTGTCGAAAGGCAACCGCATTTGGTGGGCTGTCGAGGCCAATTGTGCGAAGCCACCCGTGCGCGCCATCCGTGTGCAAACTTTTATTACAATACCCCGGTCCTTTTTACCATCGTTATACATTTCCAAGGCTAATCCTTCGAAGGTAGCAGAATTCCTGACACCTTTTGGAACCTTTTAATTTAAATTGATTACGCTGGCGTACAATCTCTTATGACGCTTTTCAATAGCCCTAATGTAAGTGGTAGAGCGTAATTCTTTTCAATTATTTATTTGGGGTTTTTTCGCCAAAAAAGATGGCTCCCACCGTTAAGAAAAACTATAGCATTTTGAGCACGGTTTTCTGTTGAATTTTTTTCGATGGTTTTTTAGAACTTTTATTTTCTCCATTTACCAAAAATTTTGCCAGTGCGGTTAACAAGGAAATAAAAATTTTTCTTTATCAGACTGTATGATAAAAAGAAGTAATTGTCAAATTGTGACGAATTTTTTTCTAAAAAAATTTGCAAAATAGACGAAAAGATACTTTGGAAAGGGTTATTAATTCTTACACAAGACGAAAACTATTTAATGCATGGCAAGGGCAGGAATTGATCCTACCCACTTTTGTAGGGTAATTTGTATTTGACCACTGCATTACGTTGGTTATGAGGCTTCGGCAAGTTGGTTTAAGTTGTCTATACGTTCTTCTAGCCTATGCTTAATTCTTGAAACTGACGAAATCCAGAACGATTTTTATCAAAGGTAGGTATTGCTCCCGGACTCAGTGATTGATTCTGAAGGGATACACATTGTCTTTACCACTGGACTATGTTAGTTACCACTTTCTATGTGAGTTACCACTTTGACTGGGTTAAGAATTATTATAGATATACACGCTAGATTAAATCAAAGTTATTCGAAGCCATTCGCGAGCTTTTGTTCGCATTTCATCGAATAATATTTAATCATACTCTGTCGAGGAAGACCTTGAAGTTGCTTTTGAGAGTAATTACATTTTTAAATTATGTACAAATTTATTTCTAAATAAATCCAATTGAGTCTTTTGCAATATCACAAATAACAAAAATGGGTAAGGTCACAACTTGAGCATATAGTAGGTTTCTGGTGCTACGAATTTTAAAAGCCTATATTTTTGTGAGTAATAAAACATTTGAAAAATAAATGTGTGTTGAAATCAGCCTTCTCTTATTCTCGGAGAAGACCATGTAAATTCTGATCAAACATACATTTCCAAATTTAATGACCCAGATATATGACGTTCAATATATATCATTGAACTGAACAGATCACTATTTAAATCTAATGTCGAAGAACAATTTTATTGCTGAGGCACTACAGACACGATAAGTATTAAATAAATGGAAATGTTTTTCGCTGATTGCATAAATGACCACGCAAATTATATTTTGATATGATAAAACTTATACAGCACGTTAATAACAGCAGCCTATATATAGATGCATGTGCGCATGGCAATAGTGTCTACCCGGTCGTAATTCAACCACAATCACTGCAACAGCAGAGCATGAGGTATATATATACAAATCGGTGATACTATATCTTGATGGTCTGATTCGAAGACACAGGATTTTAGCACTTACGGTCTGGGGGCCGCTTCTACCCTCCCCTATGTTTCGAACCAGAGGTGGTGGAGCTATGATACAGACGGTTGAGGCAGTCAATTCGATGTCGTTGTCGAAAGGCAACCGCATTTGGTGGGCTGTCGAGGCCAATTGTGCGAAGCCACCCGTGCGCGCCATCCGTGTGCAAACTTTTATTACAATACCCCGGTCCTTTTTACCATCGTTATACATTTCCAAGGCTAATCCTTCGAAGGTAGCAGAATTCCTGACACCTTTTGGAACCTTTTAATTTAAATTGATTACGCTGGCGTACAATCTCTTATGACGCTTTTCAATAGCCCTAATGTAAGTGGTAGAGCGTAATTCTTTTCAATTATTTATTTGGGGTTTTTTCGCCAAAAAAGATGGCTCCCACCGTTAAGAAAAACTATAGCATTTTGAGCACGGTTTTCTGTTGAATTTTTTTCGATGGTTTTTTAGAACTTTTATTTTCTCCATTTACCAAAAATTTTGCCAGTGCGGTTAACAAGGAAATAAAAATTTTTCTTTATCAGACTGTATGATAAAAAGAAGTAATTGTCAAATTGAGACGAATTTTTTTCTAAAAAAATTTGCAAAATAGACGAAAAGATACTTTGGAAAGGGTTATTAATTCTTACACAAGACGAAAACTATTTAATGCATGGCAAGGGCAGGAATTGATCCTACCCACTTTTGTAGGGTAATTTGTATTTGACCACTGCATTACGTTGGTTATGAGGCTTCGGCAAGTTGGTTTAAGTTGTCTATACGTTCTTCTAGCCTATGCTTAATTCTTGAAACTGACGAAATCCAGAACGATTTTTATCAAAGGTAGGTATTGCTCCCGGACTCAGTGATTGATTCTGAAGGGATACACATTGTCTTTACCACAGGACTATGTTAGTTACCACTTTTTATGTCAGTTACCACTTTGACTGGGTTAAGAATTATTATAGATATACACGCTAGATTAAATCAAAGTTATTCGAAGCCATTCGCGAGCTTTTGTTCGCATTTCATCGAATAATATTTAATCATACTCTGTCGAGGAAGACCTTGAAGTTGCTTTTGAGTGTAATTACATTTTTAAATTATGTACAAATTTATTTCTAAATAAATCCAATTGAGTCTTTTGCAATATCACAAATAACAAAAATGGGTAAGGTCAAAACTTGAGCACATAGTAGGTTTCTGGTGCTACGAATTTTAAAAGCCTATATTTTTGTGAGTAATAAAACATTTGAAAAATAAATGTGTGTTGAAATCAGCCTTCTCTTATACTCGGAGAAGACCTTGTAAATTCTGATCAAACATACTTTTCCAAATATAATGACCTAGCTATAGGCGTCCAATATATATATCATTGAACAAAGCAGATCACTATTTAAATCTAATTTCGAAGAACAACATTACTGCTGGAGCACTACAGAGACGATAAGTATTAAATAAATGGAAATGTGTTTCGCTGATTGCATAAATGACCACGCAAATTATATTTTGATGTTTATGATAAAACTTACACAGCACGTTAATAACAGCAGCCTATATATAGATGCATGTGCGCATGGCAATAGTGTCTACCCGGTCGTAATTCAACCACAATCACTGCAACAGCAGAGCATGAGGTATATATATACAAATCGGTGATACTATATCTTGATGGTCTGGTTCGAAGATACAGGGTTTTAGCACTTACGGTCTGGGGGCCGCTTCTACCCTCCCCTATATTTCGAACCAGAGGTGGTGGAGTTGTGATACAGACGGTTGAGGCAGTCAATTCGATGTCGTTGTCGAAAGGCAACCGCATTTGGTGGGCTGTCGAGGCCAATTGTGCGAAGCCACCCGTGCGCGCCATCCGTGTGCAAACTTTTATTACAATACCCCGGTCCTTTTTACCATCGTTATACATTTCCAAGGCTAATCCTTCGAAGGTAGCAGAATTCCTGACACCTTTTGGAACCTTTTAATTTAAATTGATTACGCTGGCGTACAATCTCTTATGACGCTTTTCAATAGCCCTAATGTAAGTGGTAGAGCGTAATTCTTTTCAATTATTTATTTGGGGTGTTTTCGCCAAAAAAGATGGCTCCCACCGTTAAGAAAAACTATAGCATTTTGAGCACGGTTTTCTGTTGAATTTTTTTCGATGGTTTTTTAGAACTTTTATTTTCTCCATTTACCAAAAATTTTGCCAGTGCGGTTAACAAGGAAATAAAAATTTTTCTTTATCAGACTGTATGATAAAAAGAAGTAATTGTCAAATTGTGACGAATTTTTTTCTAAAAAAATTTGCAAAATAGACGAAAAGATACTTTGGAAAGGGTTATTAATTCTTACACAAGACGAAAACTATTTAATGCATGGCAAGGGCAGGAATTGATCCTACCCACTTTTGTAGGGTAATTTGTATTTGACCACTGCATTACGTTGGTTATGAGGCTTCGGCAAGTTGGTTTAAGTTGTCTATACGTTCTTCTAGCCTATGCTTAATTCTTGAAACTGACGAAATCCAGAACGATTTTTATCAAAGGTAGGTATTGCTCCCGGACTCAGTGATTGATTCTGAAGGGATACACATTGTCTTTACCACTGGACTATGTTAGTTACCACTTTCTATGTTAGTTACCACTTTGACTGGGTTAAGAATTATTATAGATATACACGCTAGATTAAATCAAAGTTATTCGAAGCCATTCGCGAGCTTTTGTTCGCATTTCATCGAATAATATTTAATCATACTCTGTCGAGGAAGACCTTGAAGTTGCTTTTGAGTGTAATTACATTTTTAAATTATGTACAAATTTATTTCTAAATAAATCCAATTGAGTCTTTTGCAATATCACAAATAACAAAAATGGGTAAGGTCACAACTTGAGCATATAGTAGGTTTCTGGTGCTACGAATTTTAAAAGCCTATATTTTTGTGAGTAATAAAACATTTGAAAAATAAATGTGTGTTGAAATCAGCCTTCTCTTATTCTCGGAGAAGACCATGTAAATTCTGATCAAACATACATTTCCAAATTTAATGACCCAGATATATGACGTTCAATATATATCATTGAACTAAACAGATCACTATTTAAATCTAATGTCGAAGAACAATTTTATTGCTGAGGCACTACAGACACGATAAGTATTAAATAAATGGAAATGTTTTTCGCTGATTGCATAAATGACCACGCAAATTATATTTTGATATGATAAAACTTATACAGCACGTTAATAACAGCAGCCTATATATAGATGCATGTGCGCATGGCAATAGTGTCTACCCGGTCGTAATTCAACCACAATCACTGCAACAGCAGAGCATGAGGTATATATATACAAATCGGTGATACTATATCTTGATGGTCTGGTTCGAAGATACAGGGTTTTAGCACTCACGGTCTGGGGGCCGCTTCTACCCTCCCCTATATTTCGAACCAGAGGTGGTGGAGTTATGATACAGACGGTTGAGGCAGTCAATTCGATGTCGTTGTCGAAAGGCAACCGCATTTGGTGGGCTGTCGAGGCCAATTGTGCGAAGCCACCCGTGCGCGCCATCCGTGTGCAAACTTTTATTACAATACCCCGGTCCTTTTTACCATCGTTATACATTTCCAAGGCTAATCCTTCGAAGGTAGCAGAATTCCTGACACCTTTTGGAACCTTTTAATTTAAATTGATTACGCTGGCGTACAATCTCTTATGACGCTTTTCAATAGCCCTAATGTAAGTGGTAGAGCGTAATTCTTTTCAATTATTTATTTGGGGTTTTTTCGCCAAAAAAGATGGCTCCCACCGTTAAGAAAAACTATAGCATTTTGAGCACGGTTTTCTGTTGAATTTTTTTCGATGGTTTTTTAGAACTTTTATTTTCTCCATTTACCAAAAATTTTGCCAGTGCGGTTAACAAGGAAATAAAAATTTTTCTTTATCAGACTGTATGATAAAAAGAAGTAATTGTCAAATTGTGACGAATTTTTTTCTAAAAAAATTTGCAAAATAGACGAAAAGATACTTTGGAAAGGGTTATTAATTCTTACACAAGACGAAAACTATTTAATGCATGGCAAGGGCAGGAATTGATCCTACCCACTTTTGTAGGGTAATTTGTATTTGACCACTGCATTACGTTGGTTATGAGGCTTCGGCAAGTTGGTTTAAGTTGTCTATACGTTCTTCTAGCCTATGCTTAATTCTTGAAACTGACGAAATCCAGAACGATTTTTATCAAAGGTAGGTATTGCTCCCGGACTCAGTGATTGATTCTGAAGGGATACACATTGTCTTTACCACTGGACTATGTTAGTTACCACTTTCTATGTTAGTTACCACTTTGACTGGGTTAAGAATTATTATAGATATACACGCTAGATTAAATCAAAGTTATTCGAAGCCATTCGCGAGCTTTTGTTCGCATTTCATCGAATAATATTTAATCATACTCTGTCGAGGAAGACCTTGAAGTTGCTTTTGAGTGTAATTACATTTTTAAATTATGTACAAATTTATTTCTAAATAAATCCAATTGAGTCTTTTGCAATATCACAAATAACAAAAATGGGTAAGGTCACAACTTGAGCATATAGTAGGTTTCTGGTGCTACGAATTTTAAAAGCCTATATTTTTGTGAGTAATAAAACATTTGAAAAATAAATGTGTGTTGAAATCAGCCTTCTCTTATTCTCGGAGAAGACCATGTAAATTCTGATCAAACATACATTTCCAAATTTAATGACCCAGATATATGACGTTCAATATATATCATTGAACTAAACAGATCACTATTTAAATCTAATGTCGAAGAACAATTTTATTGCTGAGGCACTACAGACACGATAAGTATTAAATAAATGGAAATGTTTTTCGCTGATTGCATAAATGACCACGCAAATTATATTTTGATATGATAAAACTTATACAGCACGTTAATAACAGCAGCCTATATATAGATGCATGTGCGCATGGCAATAGTGTCTACCCGGTCGTAATTCAACCACAATCACTGCAACAGCAGAGCATGAGGTATATATATACAAATCGGTGATACTATATCTTGATGGTCTGATTCGAAGATACAGGATTTTAGCACTCACGGTCTGGGGGCCGCTTCTACCCTCCCCTATGTTTCGAACCAGAGGTGGTGGAGTTATGATACAGACGGTTGAGGCAGTCAATTCGATGTCGTTGTCGAAAGGCAACCGCATTTGGTGGGCTGTCGAGGCCAATTGTGCGAAGCCACCCGTGCGCGCCATCCGTGTGCAAACTTTTATTACAATACCCCGGTCCTTTTTACCATCGTTATACATTTCCAAGGCTAATCCTTCGAAGGTAGCAGAATTCCTGACACCTTTTGGAACCTTTTAATTTAAATTGATTACGCTGGCGTACAATCTCTTATGACGCTTTTCAATAGCCCTAATGTAAGTGGTAGAGCGTAATTCTTTTCAATTATTTATTTGGGGTTTTTTCGCCAAAAAAGATGGCTCCCACCGTTAAGAAAAACTATAGCATTTTGAGCACGGTTTTCTGTTGAATTTTTTTCGATGGTTTTTTAGAACTTTTATTTTCTCCATTTACCAAAAATTTTGCCAGTGCGGTTAACATGGAAATAAAAATTTTTCTTTATCAGACTGTATGATAAAAAGAAGTAATTGTCAAATTGAGACGAATTTTTTTCTAAAAAAATTTGCAAAATAGACGAAAAGATACTTTGGAAAGGGTTATTAATTCTTACACAAGACGAAAACTATTTAATGCATGGCAAGGGCAGGAATTGATCCTACCCACTTTTGTAGGGTAATTTGTATTTGACCACTGCATTACGTTGGTTATGAGGCTTCGGCAAGTTGGTTTAAGTTGTCTATACGTTCTTCTAGCCTATGCTTAATTCTTGAAACTGACGAAATCCAGAACGATTTTTATCAAAGGTAGGTATTGCTCCCGGACTCAGTAATTGATTCTGAAGGGATACACATTGTCTTTACCACAGGACTATGTTAGTTACCACTTTTTATGTCAGTTACCACTTTGACTGGGTTAAGAATTATTATAGATATACACGCTAGATTAAATCAAAGTTATTCCAAGCCATTCGCGAGCTTTTGTTCGCATTTCATCGAATAATATTTAATCATACTCTGTCGAGGAAGACCTTGAAGTTGCTTTTGAGTGTAATTACATTTTTAAATTATGTACAAATTTATTTCTAAATAAATCCAATTGAGTCTTTTGCAATATCACAAATAACAAAAATGGGTAAGGTCAAAACTTGAGCACATAGTAGGTTTCTGGTGCTACGAATTTTAAAAGCCTATATTTTTGTGAGTAATAAAACATTTGAAAAATAAATGTGTGTTGAAATCAGCCTTCTCTTATACTCGGAGAAGACCTTGTAAATTCTGATCAAACATACTTTTCCAAATATAATGACCTAGCTATAGGCGTCCAATATATATATCATTGAACAAAGCAGATCACTATTTAAATCTAATTTCGAAGAACAACATTACTGCTGGAGCACTACAGAGACGATAAGTATTAAATAAATGGAAATGTGTTTCGCTGATTGCATAAATGACCACGCAAATTATATTTTGATGTTTATGATAAAACTTACACAGCACGTTATAACAGCAGCCTATATATAGATGCATGTGCGCATGGCAATAGTGCCTACCTGGTCGTAATTCAACCACAATCAGTGCAACAGCAAAGCATGACGTATATAAATACAAATCGGTCGTACTATAGTATCACCGATTTGTATTTATATACGTCATGCTTTGCTGTTGCACTAATTGTGGTTGAATTACGACCAGGTAGGCACTATTGCCATGCGTGATCATTTGCTTTTCTTCTTTTAAAATATCTGCCTGTACTTAGGGGAAACAGGCAGATCTCTGGAAACAAGAAAGGCTGAACACATCAGAAACGTTAAGGAACATGATAATGGTTCAAACATCGAAAAACGTGCAACGCGAAAATCATTGACACAGGGAATTTCCGTAGTCGCCTAACACTAGAAAGTCTAGAATCATGGCATACAGCTGCCAAACACAGCAATGCTGATAACAACTCAAAACCGCTTCCTCGACAATGTGCAATCTTAATAAAGAAAACATAGTATCACCTTATCGTATTTCACAGTGCACATGTATACACGTCATATCTAGCTTCATTTCACACTTTCACAGTTTACTGCAATCATTATAAATATACCCGTTGAAGGCTACAGACTGGTGGCCGAAAGCTCGTAAACAAATAAATATATTTTAGTCAGAGAACGTCTCACCCTTTTCATTTATGTCTAATTGACACATCTACGATTTTTAGTGGTTTATATTGTTTAACCATTTCTTAAAGCTCATTCAGTTAAAAACGGGTAAAATAGGGCGAGTGTAATAGCCAACGCGGTCTGGTGGTAAGGCAAAGTATCGGTAAATAAACAACGCAGCTGAACGATAATTCCCTTGCTCTGAATTCTTTTCATGTTTTAGAATTAATTATAGGCTAGAGAAAAGCCCGCTTAAACAATTTAAGTGGCAAGCGCGTGATAGCAAACATATATAGTCTAGTGGCCAATGCAAAATGTCTCAAGTCAACGAGTTTTTGGTCAAACCTAATTGCCCTTGTCACAAACCCCATAGGTTTTTGTCTGGGCTAAGAATTACAGTTGAACCCCTATTAAACGGACACCATTGGGACCTCGCCAAGGTGTCCGCTTAAGAGGGGTGTCCGCCTAAAAGGGGTCTCGCAAAATCACAACAGGGGGTAATTTTTCTTATGTTATTTATTTACCTATGTTAATAATATATAATATATAAAAGTCTACGAAAATATCTACGTTCAGAAACTTTTGTAGTTAAAATCAGCGTTCAAAAAGCCTAGGAACGTTTGCGCTCGAGTCTTTCGCGAAAGCTCATAATACAAAATAAAACATAACAAAGCTAAGAATAATCATTTATAAAGGCCACATTTCACTTCAATCGTGAACGGCGAAACGTAGCGTATTCGATATATGGAGTCCATATCATTAACTGCCCGAGTGTTCACGAAACCATGAAATACGCTACGTTTCGTTACGTTACTCTCCGCTTAAAAGGGGTTGATTTGTTCATTGGGACCTCCAGTGAGGTGTCCGCTTCCGCTAAATAGGGGTGTCCGCCAAATAAAGGTTTCCTTACTAGTATTTAATTAAAGAAACGTTTGGGACCTGAATTTAGTGTCCGCTTAAAAGGGTGTCCGCTTAAAAGGGGTGTCCGCCATTAGGGGTTCAACTGTATTATCAATATACACGCTAGATTAAATCAAAGTTATTCGAAGCCATTCGCGAGCTTTTGTTCGAATTTCATCGAATAATATTTGCTCATACTCTGTCGAGGAAGATCTTGAAGTTGCTTTTGAGTGTAATTACATTTATATGCACAAATTTATTTCTAAATAAATCCAATTGAGTCTTTTGCAATATCACAATAACAAAAATGGGTAAGATCACAACTTGAGCATACAGTAGGTTTCTGGTGCTACGAATTTTAAAATCTCATATTTTTGTAAGTAGAATATTTGAAAGATAAATGTGTGTTGAAATCAGCCTTCTCTTATTCTCGGAGAAGACCATGTAAATTCTGATCAAACATACATTTCCAAATTTAATGACCCAGCTATATGACGTTCAATATATATCATTGAACTAAACAGATCACTATTTAAATCTAATGTCGAAGAACAATTTTATTGCTGAGGCACTACAGACACGATAAGTATTAAATAAATGGAAATATTTTTCGCTGATTGCATAAATGACCACGCAAATTATATTTTGATATGATAAAACTTATACAGCACGTTAATAACAGCAGCCTATATATAGATGCATGTGCGCATGGCAATAGTGTCTACCCGGTCGTAATTCAACCACAATCACTGCAACAGCAGAGCATGAGGTATATATATACAAATCGGTGATACTATATCTTGATGGTCTGGTTCGAAGACACAGGGTTTTAGCACTCACGGTCTGGGGGCCGCTTCTACCCTCCCCCATATTTCGAACCAGAGGTGGTGGAGTTGTGATACAGACGGTTGAGGCAGTCAATTCGATGTCGTTGTCGCAAGGCAACCGCATTTGGTGGGCTGTCGAGGCCAATTGTGCGAAGCCACCCGTGCGCGCCATCCGTGTGCAAACTTTTATTACAATACCCCGGTCCTTTTTACCATCGTTATACATTTCCAAGGCTAATCCTTCGAAGGTAGCAGAATTCCTGACACCTTTTGGAACCTTTTAATTTAAATTGATTACGCTGGCGTACAATCTCTTATGACGCTTTTCAATAGCCCTAATGTAAGTGGTAGAGCGTAATTCTTTTCAATTATTTATTTGGGGTTTTTTCGCCAAAAAAGATGGCTCCCACCGTTAAGAAAAACTATAGCATTTTGAGCACGGTTTTCTGTTGAATTTTTTTCGATGATTTTTTAGAACTTTTATTTTCTCCATTTACCAAAAATTTTGCCAGTGCGGTTAACAAGGAAATAAAAATTTTTCTTTATCAGACTGTATGATAAAAAGAAGTAATTGTCAAATTGAGACGAATTTTTTTCTAAAAAAATTTGCAAAATAGACGAAAAGATACTTTGGAAAGGGTTATTAATTCTTACACAAGACGAAAACTATTTAATGCATGGCAAGGGCAGGAATTGATCCTACCCACTTTTGTAGGGTAATTTGTATTTGACCACTGCATTACGTTGGTTATGAGGCTTCGGCAAGTTGGTTTAAGTTGTCTATACGTTCTTCTAGCCTATGCTTAATTCTTGAAACTGACGAAATCCAGAACGATTTTTATCAAAGGTAGGTATTGCTCCCGGACTCAGTAATTGATTCTGAAGGGATACACATTGTCTTTACCACAGGACTATGTTAGTTACCACTTTTTATGTCAGTTACCACTTTGACTGGGTTAAGAATTATTATAGATATACACGCTAGATTAAATCAAAGTTATTCGAAGCCATTCGCGAGCTTTTGTTCGCATTTCATCGAATAATATTTAATCATACTCTGTCGAGGAAGACCTTGAAGTTGCTTTTGAGTGTAATTACATTTTTAAATTATGTACAAATTTATTTCTAAATAAATCCAATTGAGTCTTTTGCAATATCACAAATAACAAAAATGGGTAAGGTCACAACTTGAGCATATAGTAGGTTTCTGGTGCTACGAATTTTAAAAGCCTATATTTTTGTGAGTAATAAAACATTTGAAAAATAAATGTGTGTTGAAATCAGCCTTCTCTTATTCTCGGAGAAGACCATGTAAATTCTGATCAAACATACATTTCCAAATTTAATGACCCAGATATATGACGTTCAATATATATCATTGAACTGAACAGATCACTATTTAAATCTAATGTCGAAGAACAATTTTATTGTTGAGGCACTACAGACACGATAAGTATTAAATAAATGGAAATGTTTTTCGCTGATTGCATAAATGACCACGCAAATTATATTTTGATATGATAAAACTTATACAGCACGTTAATAACAGCAGCCTATATATAGATGCATGTGCGCATGGCAATAGTGTCTACCCGGTCGTAATTCAACCACAATCACTGCAACAGCAGAGCATGAGGTATATATATACAAATCGGTGATACTATATCTTGATGGTCTGGTTCGAAGATACAGGGTTTTAGCACTTACGGTCTGGGGGCCGCTTCTACCCTCCCCTATATTTCGAACCAGAGGTGGTGGAGTTGTGACACAGACGGTTGAGGCAGTCAATTCGATGTCGTTGTCGAAAGGCAACCGCATTTGGTGGGCTGTCGAGGCCAATTGTGCGAAGCCACCCGTGCGCGCCATCCGTGTGCAAACTTTTATTACAATACCCCGGTCCTTTTTACCATCGTTATACATTTCCAAGGCTAATCCTTCGAAGGTAGCAGAATTCCTGACACCTTTTGGAACCTTTTAATTTAAATTGATTACGCTGGCGTACAATCTCTTATGACGCTTTTCAATAGCCCTAATGTAAGTGGTAGAGCGTAATTCTTTTCAATTATTTATTTGGGGTTTTTTCGCCAAAAAAGATGGCTCCCACCGTTAAGAAAAACTATAGCATTTTGAGCACGGTTTTCTGTTGAATTTTTTTCGATGGTTTTTTAGAACTTTTATTTTCTCCATTTACCAAAAATTTTGCCAGTGCGGTTAACAAGGAAATAAAAATTTTTCTTTATCAGACTGTATGATAAAAAGAAGTAATTGTCAAATTGTGACGAATTTTTTTCTAAAAAAATTTGCAAAATAGACGAAAAGATACTTTGGAAAGGGTTATTAATTCTTACACAAGACGAAAACTATTTAATGCAAGGCAAGGGCAGGAATTGATCCTACCCACTTTTGTAGGGTAATTTGTATTTGACCACTGCATTACGTTGGTTATGAGGCTTCGGCAAGTTGGTTTAAGTTGTCTATACGTTCTTCTAGCCTATGCTTAATTCTTGAAACTGACGAAATCCAGAACGATTTTTATCAAAAGTAGGTATTGCTCCCGGACTCAGTGATTGATTCTGAAGGGATACACATTGTCTTTACCACAGGACTATGTTAGTTACCACTTTTTATGTCAGTTACCACTTTGACTGGGTTAAGAATTATTATAGATATACACGCTAGATTAAATCAAAGTTATTCGAAGCCATTCGCGAGCTTTTGTTCGCATTTCATCGAATAATATTTAATCATACTCTGTCGAGGAAGACCTTGAAGTTGCTTTTGAGTGTAATTACATTTTTAAATTATGTACAAATTTATTTCTAAATAAATCCAATTGAGTCTTTTGCAATATCACAAATAACAAAAATGGGTAAGGTCAAAACTTGAGCACATAGTAGGTTTCTGGTGCTACGAATTTTAAAAGCCTATATTTTTGTGAGTAATAAAACATTTGAAAAATAAATGTGTGTTGAAATCAGCCTTCTCTTATACTCGGAGAAGACCTTGTAAATTCTGATCAAACATACTTTTCCAAATATAATGACCTAGCTATAGGCGTCCAATATATATATCATTGAACAAAGCAGATCACTATTTAAATCTAATTTCGAAGAACAACATTACTGCTGGAGCACTACAGAGACGATAAGTATTAAATAAATGGAAATGTGTTTCGCTGATTGCATAAATGACCACGCAAATTATATTTTGATGTTTATGATAAAACTTACACAGCACGTTAATAACAGCAGCCTATATATAGATGCATGTGCGCATGGCAATAGTGCCTACCTGGTCGTAATTCAACCACAATCAGTGCAACAGCAAAGCATGACGTATATAAATACAAATCGGTCGTACTATAGTATCACCGATTTGTATTTATATACGTCATGCTTTGCTGTTGCACTAATTGTGGTTGAATTACGACCAGGTAGGCACTATTGCCATGCGTGATCATTTGCTTTTCTTCTTTTAAAATATCTGCCTGTACTTAGGGGAAACAGGCAGATCTCTGGAAACAAGAAAGGCTGAACACATCAGAAACGTTAAGGAACATGATAATGGTTCAAACATCGAAAAACGTGCAACGCGAAAATCATTGACACAGGGAATTTCCGTAGTCGCCTAACACTAGAAAGTCTAGAATCATGGCATACAGCTGCCAAACACAGCAATGCTGATAACAACTCAAAACCGCTTCCTCGACAATGTGCAATCTTAATAAAGAAAACATAGTATCACCTTATCGTATTTCACAGTGCACATGTATACACGTCATATCTAGCTTCATTTCACACTTTCACAGTTTACTGCAATCATTATAAATATACCCGTTGAAGGCTACAGACTGGTGGCCGAAAGCTCGTAAACAAATAAATATATTTTAGTCAGAGAACGTCTCACCCTTTTCATTTATGTCTAATTGACACATCTACGATTTTTAGTGGTTTATATTGTTTAACCATTTCTTAAAGCTCATTCAGTTAAAAACGGGTAAAATAGGGCGAGTGTAATAGCCAACGCGGTCTGGTGGTAAGGCAAAGTATCGGTAAATAAACAACGCAGCTGAACGATAATTCCCTTGCTCTGAATTCTTTCCATGTTTTAGAATTAATTATAGGCTAGAGAAAAGCCCGCTTAAAAAATTTAAGTGGCAAGCGCGTGATAGCAAACATATATAGTCTAGTGGCCAATGCAAAATGTCTCAAGTCAACGAGTTTTTGGTCAAACCTAATTGCCCTTGTCACAAACCCCATAGGTTTTTGTCTGGGCAAGGAATTACAGTTGAACCCCTATTAAACGGACACCATTGGGACCTCGCCAAGGTGTCCGCTTAAGAGGGGTGTCCGCCTAAAAGGGGTCTCGCAAAATCACAACAGGGGGTAATTTTTCTTATGTTATTTATTTACCTATGTTAATAATATATAATAATTATATAAAAGTCTACGAAAATATCTACGTTCAGAAACTTTTGTAGTTAAAATCAGCGTTCAAAAAGCCTAGGAACGTTTGCGCTCGAGTCTTTCGCGAAAGCTCATAATACAAAATAAAACATAACAAAGCTAAGAATAATCATTTATAAAGGCCACATTTCACTTCAATCGTGAACGGCGAAACGTAGCGTATTCGATATATGGAGTCCATATCATTAACTGCCCGAGTGTTCACGAAACAATGAAATACGCTACGTTTCGTTACGTTACTCTCCGCTTAAAAGGGGTTGATTTGTTCATTGGGACCTCCAGTGAGGTGTCCGCTTCCGCTAAATAGGGGTGTCCGCCAAATAAAGGTTTCCTTACTAGTATTTAATTAAAGAAACGTTTGGGACCTGAATTTAGTGTCCGCTTAAAAGGGGTGTCCGCTTAAAAGGGGTGTCCGCTATTAGGGGTTCAACTGTATTATCAATATACACGCTAGATTAAATCAAAGTTATTCGAAGCCATTCGCGAGCTTTTGTTCGCATTTCATCGAATAATATTTGCTCATACTCTGTCGAGGAAGATCTTGAAGTTGCTTTTGAGTGTAATTACATTTATATGCACAAATTTATTTCTAAATAAATCCAATTGAGTCTTTTGCAATATCACAATAACAAAAATGGGTAAGATCACAACTTGAGCATACAGTAGGTTTCTGGTGCTACGAATTTTAAAATCTCATATTTTTGTAAGTAGAACATTTGAAAGATAAATGTGTGTTGAAATCAGCCTTCTCTTATTCTCGGAGAAGACCATGTAAATTCTGATCAAACATACATTTCCAAATTTAATGACCCAGCTATATGACGTTCAATATATATCATTGAACTAAACAGATCACTATTTAAATCTAATGTCGAAGAACAATTTTATTGCTGAGGCACTACAGACACGATAAGTATTAAATAAATGGAAATGTTTTTCGCTGATTGCATAAATGACCACGCAAATTATATTTTGATATGATAAAACTTATACAGCACGTTAATAACAGCAGCCTATATATAGATGCATGTGCGCATGGCAATAGTGTCTACCCGGTCGTAATTCAACCACAATCACTGCAACAGCAGAGCATGAGGTATATATATACAAATCGGTGATACTATATCTTGATGGTCTGGTTCGAAGATACAGGGTTTTAGCACTTACGGTCTGGGGGCCGCTTCTACCCTCCCCTATATTTCGAACCAGAGGTGGTGGAGTTGTGATACAGACGGTTGAGGCAGTCAATTCGATGTCGTTGTCGAAAGGCAACCGCATTTGGTGGGCTGTCGAGGCCAATTGTGCGAAGCCACCCGTGCGCGCCATCCGTGTGCAAACTTTTATTACAATACCCCGGTCCTTTTTACCATCGTTATACATTTCCAAGGCTAATCCTTCGAAGGTAGCAGAATTCCTGACACCTTTTGGAACCTTTTAATTTAAATTGATTACGCTGGCGTACAATCTCTTATGACGCTTTTCAATAGCCCTAATGTAAGTGGTAGAGCGTAATTCTTTTCAATTATTTATTTGGGGTTTTTTCGCCAAAAAAGATGGCTCCCACCGTTAAGAAAAACTATAGCATTTTGAGCACGGTTTTCTGTTGAATTTTTTTCGATGGTTTTTTAGAACTTTTATTTTCTCCATTTACCAAAAATTTTGCCAGTGCGGTTAACAAGGAAATAAAAATTTTTCTTTATCAGACTGTATGATAAAAAGAAGTAATTGTCAAATTGAGACGAATTTTTTTCTAAAAAAATTTGCAAAATAGACGAAAAGATACTTTGGAAAGGGTTATTAATTCTTACACAAGACGAAAACTATTTAATGCATGGCAAGGGCAGGAATTGATCCTACCCACTTTTGTAGGGTAATTTGTATTTGACCACTGCATTACGTTGGTTATGAGGCTTCGGCAAGTTGGTTTAAGTTGTCTATACGTTCTTCTAGCCTATGCTTAATTCTTGAAACTGACGAAATCCAGAACGATTTTTATCAAAGGTAGGTATTGCTCCCGGACTCAGTGATTGATTCTGAAGGGATACACATTGTCTTTACCACTGGACTATGTTAGTTACCACTTTCTATGTTAGTTACCACTTTGACTGGGTTAAGAATTATTATAGATATACACGCTAGATTAAATCAAAGTTATTCGAAGCCATTCGCGAGCTTTTGTTCGCATTTCATCGAATAATATTTAATCATACTCTGTCGAGGAAGACCTTGAAGTTGCTTTTGAGTGTAATTACATTTTTAAATTATGTACAAATTTATTTCTAAATAAATCCAATTGAGTCTTTTGCAATATCACAAATAACAAAAATGGGTAAGGTCACAACTTGAGCATATAGTAGGTTTCTGGTGCTACGAATTTTAAAAGCCTATATTTTTGTGAGTAATAAAACATTTGAAAAATAAATGTGTGTTGAAATCAGCCTTCTCTTATTCTCGGAGAAGACCATGTAAATTCTGATCAAACATACATTTCCAAATTTAATGACCCAGATATATGACGTTCAATATATATCATTGAACTAAACAGATCACTATTTAAATCTAATGTCGAAGAACAATTTTATTGCTGAGGCACTACAGACACGATAAGTATTAAATAAATGGAAATGTTTTTCGCTGATTGCATAAATGACCACGCAAATTATATTTTGATATGATAAAACTTATACAGCACGTTAATAACAGCAGCCTATATATAGATGCATGTGCGCATGGCAATAGTGTCTACCCGGTCGTAATTCAACCACAATCACTGCAACAGCAGAGCATGAGGTATATATATACAAATCGGTGATACTATATTTTGATGGTCTGATTCGAAGATACAGGGTTTTAGCACTTACGGTCTGGGGGCCGCTTCTACCCTCCCCTATGTTTCGAACCAGAGGTGGTGGAGTTATGATACAGACGGTTGAGGCAGTCAATTCGATGTCGTTGTCGAAAGGCAACCGCATTTGGTGGGCTGTCGAGGCCAATTGTGCAAAGCCACCCGTGCGCGCCATCCGTGTGCAAACTTTTATTACAATACCCCGGTCCTTTTTACCATCGTTATACATTTCCAAGGCTAATCCTTCGAAGGTAGCAGAATTCCTGACACCTTTTGGAACCTTTTAATTTAAATTGATTACGCTGGCGTACAATCTCTTATGACGCTTTTCAATAGCCCTAATGTAAGTGGTAGAGCGTAATTCTTTTCAATTATTTATTTGGGGTTTTTTCGCCAAAAAAGATGGCTCCCACCGTTAAGAAAAACTATAGCATTTTGAGCACGGTTTTCTGTTGAATTTTTTTCGATGGTTTTTTAGAACTTTTATTTTCTCCATTTACCAAAAATTTTGCCAGTGCGGTTAACATGGAAATAAAAATTTTTCTTTATCAGACAGTATGATAAAAAGAAGTAATTGTCAAATTGAGACGAATTTTTTTCTAAAAAAATTTGCAAAATAGACGAAAAGATACTTTGGAAAGGGTTATTAATTCCTACACAAGACGAAAACTATTTAATGCATGGCAAGGGCAGGAATTGATCCTACCCACTTTTGTAGGGTAATTTGTATTTGACCACTGCATTACGTTGGTTATGAGGCTTCGGCAAGTTGGTTTAAGTTGTCTATACGTTCTTCTAGCCTATGCTTAATTCTTGAAACTGACGAAATCCAGAACGATTTTTATCAAAGGTAGGTATTGCTCCCGGACTCAGTAATTGATTCTGAAGGGAAACACATTGTCTTTACCACAGGACTATGTTAGTTACCACTTTTTATGTCAGTTACCACTTTGACTGGGTTAAGAATTATTATAGATATACACGCTAGATTAAATCAAAGTTATTCGAAGCCATTCGCGAGCTTTTGTTCGCATTTCATCGAATAATATTTAATCATACTCTGTCGAGGAAGACCTTGAAGTTGCTTTTGAGTGTAATTACATTTTTAAATTATGTACAAATTTATTTCTAAATAAATCCAATTGAGTCTTTTGCAATATCACAAATAACAAAAATGGGTAAGGTCAAAACTTGAGCACATAGTAGGTTTCTGGTGCTACGAATTTTAAAAGCCTATATTTTTGTGAGTAATAAAACATTTGAAAAATAAATGTGTGTTGAAATCAGCCTTCTCTTATACTCGGAGAAGACCTTGTAAATTCTGATCAAACATACTTTTCCAAATATAATGACCTAGCTATAGGCGTCCAATATATATATCATTGAACAAAGCAGATCACTATTTAAATCTAATTTCGAAGAACAACATTACTGCTGGAGCACTACAGAGACGATAAGTATTAAATAAATGGAAATGTGTTTCGCTGATTGCATAAATGACCACGCAAATTATATTTTGATGTTTATGATAAAACTTACACAGCACGTTAATAACAGCAGCCTATATATAGATGCATGTGCGCATGGCAATAGTGTCTACCCGGTCGTAATTCAACCACAATCACTGCAACAGCAGAGCATGAGGTATATATATACAAATCGGTGATACTATATCTTGATGGTCTGTTTCGAAGATACAGGGTTTTAGCACTTACGGTCTGGGGGCCGCTTCTACCCTCCCCTATATTTCGAACCAGAGGTGGTGGAGTTGTGATACAGACGGTTGAGGCAGTCAATTCGATGTCGTTGTCGAAAGGCAACCGCATTTGGTGGGCTGTCGAGGCCAATTGTGCGAAGCCACCCGTGCGCGCCATCCGTGTGCAAACTTTTATTACAATACCCCGGTCCTTTTTACCATCGTTATACATTTCCAAGGCTAATCCTTCGAAGGTAGCAGAATTCCTGACACCTTTTGGAACCTTTTAATTTAAATTGATTACGCTGGCGTACAATCTCTTATGACGCTTTTCAATAGCCCTAATGTAAGTGGTAGAGCGTAATTCTTTTCAATTATTTATTTGGGGTTTTTTCGCCAAAAAAGATGGCTCCCACCGTTAAGAAAAACTATAGCATTTTGAGCACGGTTTTCTGTTGAATTTTTTTCGATGGTTTTTTAGAACTTTTATTTTCTCCATTTACCAAAAATTTTGCCAGTGCGGTTAACAAGGAAATAAAAATTTTTCTTTATCAGACTGTATGATAAAAAGAAGTAATTGTCAAATTGTGACGAATTTTTTTCTAAAAAAATTTGCAAAATAGACGAAAAGATACTTTGGAAAGGGTTATTCTTACACAAGACGAAAACTATTTAATGCATGGCAAGGGCAGGAATTGATCCTACCCACTTTTGTAGGGTAATTTGTATTTGACCACTGCATTACGTTGGTTATGAGGCTTCGGCAAGTTGGTTTAAGTTGTCTATACGTTCTTCTAGCCTATGCTTAATTCTTGAAACTGACGAAATCCAGAACCATTTTTATCAAAGGTAGGTATTGCTCCCGGACTCAGTGATTGATTCTGAAGGGATACACATTGTCTTTACCACTGGACTATGTTAGTTACCACTTTGTATGTTAGTTACCACTTTGACTGGGTTAAGAATTATTATACATATACACGCTAGATTAAATCAAAGTTATTCGAAGCCATTCGCGAGCTTTTGTTCGCATTTCATCGAATAATATTTAATCATACTCTGTCGAGGAAGACCTTGAAGTTGCTTTTGAGAGTAATTACATTTTTAAATTATGTACAAATTTATTTCTAAATAAATCCAATTGAGTCTTTTGCAATATCACAAATAACAAAAACGGGTAAGGTCACAACTTGAGCATATAGTAGGTTTCTGGTGCTACGAATTTTAAAAGCCTATATTTTTGTGAGTAATAAAACATTTGAAAAATAAATGTGTGTTGAAATCAGCCTTCTCTTATTCTCGGAGAAGACCATGTAAATTCTGATCAAACATACATTTCCAAATTTAATGACCCAGATATATGACGTTCAATATATATCATTGAACTGAACAGATCACTATTTAAATCTAATGTCGAAGAACAATTTTATTGCTGAGGCACTACAGACACGATAAGTATTAAATAAATGGAAATGTTTTTCGCTGATTGCATAAATGACCACGCAAATTATATTTTGATATGATAAAACTTATACAGCACGTTAATAACAGCAGCCTATATATAGATGCATGTGCGCATGGCAATAGTGTCTACCCGGTCGTAATTCAACCACAATCACTGCAACAGCAGAGCATGAGGTATATATATACAAATCGGTGATACTATATCTTGATGGTCTGATTCGAAGATACAGGGTTTTAGCACTTACGGTCTGGGGGCCGCTTCTACCCTCCCCTATGTTTCGAACCAGAGGTGGTGGAGTTATGATACAGACGGTTGAGGCAGTCAATTCGATGTCGTTGTCGAAAGGCAACCGCATTTGGTGGGCTGTCGAGGCCAATTGTGCGAAGCCACCCGTGCGCGCCATCCGTGTGCAAACTTTTATTACAATACCCCGGTCCTTTTTACCATCGTTATACATTTCCAAGGCTAATCCTTCGAAGGTAGCAGAATTCCTGACACCTTTTGGAACCTTTTAATTTAAATTGATTACGCTGGCGTACAATCTCTTATGACGCTTTTCAATAGCCCTAATGTAAGTGGTAGAGCGTAATTCTTTTCAATTATTTATTTGGGGTTTTTTCGCCAAAAAAGATGGCTCCCACCGTTAAGAAAAACTATAGCATTTTGAGCACGGTTTTCTGTTGAATTTTTTTCGATGGTTTTTTAGAACTTTTATTTTCTCCATTTACCAAAAATTTTGCCAGTGCGGTTAACAAGGAAATAAAAATTTTTCTTTATCAGACTGTATGATAAAAAGAAGTAATTGTCAAATTGTGACGAATTTTTTTCTAAAAAAATTTGCAAAATAGACGAAAAGATACTTTGGAAAGGGTTATTAATTCTTACACAAGACGAAAACTATTTAATGCATGGCAAGGGCAGGAATTGATCCTACCCACTTTTGTAGGGTAATTTGTATTTGACCACTGCATTACGTTGGTTATGAGGCTTCGGCAAGTTGGTTTAAGTTGTCTATACGTTCTTCTAGCCTATGCTTAATTCTTGAAACTGACGAAATCCAGAACGATTTTTATCAAAGGTAGGTATTGCTCCCGGACTCAGTAATTGATTCTGAAGGGATACACATTGTCTTTACCACAGGACTATGTTAGTTACCACTTTTTATGTCAGTTACCACTTTGACTGGGTTAAGAATTATTATAGATATACACGCTAGATTAAATCAAAGTTATTCGAAGCCATTCGCGAGCTTTTGTTCGCATTTCATCGAATAATATTTAATCATACTCTGTCGAGGAAGACCTTGAAGTTGCTTTTGAGTGTAATTACATTTTTAAATTATGTACAAATTTATTTCTAAATAAATCCAATTGAGTCTTTTGCAATATCACAAATAACAAAAATGGGTAAGGTCAAAACTTGAGCACATAGTAGGTTTCTGGTGCTACGAATTTTAAAAGCCTATATTTTTGTGAGTAATAAAACATTTGAAAAATAAATGTGTGTTGAAATCAGCCTTCTCTTATACTCGGAGAAGACCTTGTAAATTCTGATCAAACATACTTTTCCAAATATAATGACCTAGCTATAGGCGTCCAATATATATATCATTGAACAAAGCAGATCACTATTTAAATCTAATTTCGAAGAACAACATTACTGCTGGAGCACTACAGAGACGATAAGTATTAAATAAATGGAAATGTGTTTCGCTGATTGCATAAATGACCACGCAAATTATATTTTGATGTTTATGATAAAACTTACACAGCACGTTAATAACAGCAGCCTATATATAGATGCATGTGCGCATGGCAATAGTGTCTACCCGGTCGTAATTCAACCACAATCACTGCAACAGCAGAGCATGAGGTATATATATACAAATCGGTGATACTATATCTTGATGGTCTGTTTCGAAGATACAGGGTTTTAGCACTTACGGTCTGGGGGCCGCTTCTACCCTCCCCTATATTTCGAACCAGAGGTGGTGGAGTTGTGATACAGACGGTTGAGGCAGTCAATTCGATGTCGTTGTCGAAAGGCAACCGCATTTGGTGGGCTGTCGAGGCCAATTGTGCGAAGCCACCCGTGCGCGCCATCCGTGTGCAAACTTTTATTACAATACCCCGGTCCTTTTTACCATCGTTATACATTTCCAAGGCTAATCCTTCGAAGGTAGCAGAATTCCTGACACCTTTTGGAACCTTTTAATTTAAATTGATTACGCTGGCGTACAATCTCTTATGACGCTTTTCAATAGCCCTAATGTAAGTGGTAGAGCGTAATTCTTTTCAATTATTTATTTGGGGTTTTTCGCCAAAAAAGATGGCTCCCACCGTTAAGAAAAACTATAGCATTTTGAGCACGGTTTTCTGTTGAATTTTTTTCGATGGTTTTTTAGAACTTTTATTTTCTCCATTTACTAAAAATTTTGCCAGTGCGGTTAACAAGGAAATAAAAATTTTTCTTTATCAGACTGTATGATAAAAAGAAGTAATTGTCAAATTGTGACGAATTTTTTTCTAAAAAAATTTGCAAAATAGACGAAAAGATACTTTGGAAAGGGTCATTAATTCTTACACAAGACGAAAACTATTTAATGCATGGCAAGGGCAGGAATTGATCCTACCCACTTTTGTAGGGTAATTTGTATTTGACCACTGCATTACGTTGGTTATGAGGCTTCGGCAAGATGGTTTAAGTTGTCTATACGTTCTTCTAGCCTATGCTTAATTTTTGAAACTGACGAAATCCAGAACGATTTTTATCAAAGGTAGGTATTGCTCCCGGACTCAGTGATTGATTCTGAAGGGATACACATTGTCTTTACCACTGGACTATGTTAGTTACCACTTTCTATGTTAGTTACCACTTTGACTGGGTTAAGAATTATTATAGATATACACGCTAGATTAAATCAAAGTTATTCGAAGCCATTCGCGAGCTTTTGTTCGCATTTCATCGAATAATATTTAATCATACTCTTTCGAGGAAGACCTTGAAGTTGCTTTTGAGTGTAATTACATTTTTAAATTATGTACAAATTTATTTCTAAATAAATCCAATTGAGTCTTTTGCAATATCACAAATAACAAAAATGGGTAAGGTCACAACTTGAGCATATAGTAGGTTTCTGGTGCTACGAATTTTAAAAGCCTATATTTTTGTGAGTAATAAAACATTTGAAAAATAAATGTGTGTTGAAATCAGCCTTCTCTTATTCTCGGAGAAGACCATGTAAATTCTGATCAAACATACATTTCCAAATTTAATGACCCAGATATATGACGTTCAATATATATCATTGAACTGAACAGATCACTATTTAAATCTAATGTCGAAGAACAATTTTATTGCTGAGGCACTACAGACACGATAAGTATTAAATAAATGGAAATGTTTTTCGCTGATTGCATAAATGACCACGCAAATTATATTTTGATATGATAAAACTTATACAGCACGTTAATAACAGCAGCCTATATATAGATGCATGTGCGCATGGCAATAGTGTCTACCCGGTCGTAATTCAACCACAATCACTGCAACAGCAGAGCATGAGGTATATATATACAAATCGGTGATACTATATCTTGATGGTCTGGTTCGAAGATACAGGGTTTTAGCACTCACGGTCTGGGGGCCGCTTCTACCCTCCCCTATATTTCGAACCAGAGGTGGTGGAGTTATGATACAGACGGTTGAGGCAGTCAATTCGATGTCGTTGTCGAAAGGCAACCGCATTTGGTGGGCTGTCGAGGCCAATTGTGCGAAGCCACCCGTGCGCGCCATCCGTGTGCAAACTTTTATTACAATACCCCGGTCCTTTTTACCATCGTTATACATTTCCAAGGCTAATCCTTCGAAGGTAGCAGAATTCCTGACACCTTTTGGAACCTTTTAATTTAAATTGATTACGCTGGCGTACAATCTCTTATGACGCTTTTCAATAGCCCTAATGTAAGTGGTAGAGCGTAATTCTTTTCAATTATTTATTTGGGGTTTTTTCGCCAAAAAAGATGGCTCCCACCGTTAAGAAAAACTATAGCATTTTGAGCACGGTTTTCTGTTGAATTTTTTTCGATGGTTTTTTAGAACTTTTATTTTCTCCATTTACCAAAAATTTTGCCAGTGCGGTTAACAAGGAAATAAAAATTTTTCTTTATCAGACTGTATGATAAAAAGAAGTAATTGTCAAATTGTGACGAATTTTTTTCTAAAAAAATTTGCAAAATAGACGAAAAGATACTTTGGAAAGGGTTATTAATTCTTACACAAGACGAAAACTATTTAATGCATGGCAAGGGCAGGAATTGATCCTACCCACTTTTGTAGGGTAATTTGTATTTGACCACTGCATTACGTTGGTTATGAGGCTTCGGCAAGTTGGTTTAAGTTGTCTATACGTTCTTCTAGCCTATGCTTAATTCTTGAAACTGACGAAATCCAGAACGATTTTTATCAAAGGTAGGTATTGCTCCCGGACTCAGTGATTGATTCTGAAGGGATACACATTGTCTTTACCACTGGACTATGTTAGTTACCACTTTCTATGTTAGTTACCACTTTGACTGGGTTAAGAATTATTATAGATATACACGCTAGATTAAATCAAAGTTATTCGAAGCCATTCGCGAGCTTTTGTTCGCATTTCATCGAATAATATTTAATCATACTCTGTCGAGGAAGACCTTGAAGTTGCTTTTGAGTGTAATTACATTTTTAAATTATGTACAAATTTATTTCTAAATAAATCCAATTGAGTCTTTTGCAATATCACAAATAACAAAAATGGGTAAGGTCACAACTTGAGCATATAGTAGGTTTCTGGTGCTACGAATTTTAAAAGCCTATATTTTTGTGAGTAATAAAACATTTGAAAAATAAATGTGTGTTGAAATCAGCCTTCTCTTATTCTCGGAGAAGACCATGTAAATTCTGATCAAACATACATTTCCAAATTTAATGACCCAGATATATGGCGTTCAATATATATCATTGAACTAAACAGATCACTATTTAAATCTAATGTCGAAGAACAATTTTATTGCTGAGGCACTACAGACACGATAAGTATTAAATAAATGGAAATGTTTTTCGCTGATTGCATAAATGACCACGCAAATTATATTTTGATATGATAAAACTTATACAGCACGTTAATAACAGCAGCCTATATATAGATGCATGTGCGCATGGCAATAGTGTCTACCCGGTCGTAATTCAACCACAATCACTGCAACAGCAGAGCATGAGGTATATATATACAAATCGGTGATACTATATCTTGATGGTCTGATTCGAAGATACAGGATTTTAGCACTTACGGTCTGGGGGCCGCTTCTACCCTCCCCTATGTTTCGAACCAGAGGTGGTGGAGTTGTGATACAGACGGTTGAGGCAGTCAATTCGATGTCGTTGTCGAAAGGTAACCGCATTTGGTGGGCTGTCGAGGCCAATTGTGCGAAGCCACCCGTGCGCGCCATCCGTGTGCAAACTTTTATTACAATACCCCGGTCCTTTTTACCATCGTTATACATTTCCAAGGCTAATCCTTCGAAGGTAGCAGAATTCCTGACACCTTTTGGAACCTTTTAATTTAAATTGATTACGCTGGCGTACAATCTCTTATGACGCTTTTCAATAGCCCTAATGTAAGTGGTAGAGCGTAATTCTTTTCAATTATTTATTTGGGGTTTTTTCGCCAAAAAAGATGGCTCCCACCGTTAAGAAAAACTATAGCATTTTGAGCACGGTTTTCTGTTGAATTTTTTTCGATGGTTTTTTAGAACTTTTATTTTCTCCATTTACCAAAAATTTTGCCAGTGCGGTTAACATGGAAATAAAAATTTTTCTTTATCAGACTGTATGATAAAAAGAAGTAATTGTCAAATTGAGACGAATTTTTTTCTAAAAAAATTTGCAAAATAGACGAAAAGATACTTTGGAAAGGGTTATTAATTCTTACACAAGACGAAAACTATTTAATGCATGGCAAGGGCAGGAATTGATCCTACCCACTTTTGTAGGGTAATTTGTATTTGACCACTGCATTACGTTGGTTATGAGGCTTCGGCAAGTTGGTTTAAGTTGTCTATACGTTCTTCTAGCCTATGCTTAATTCTTGAAACTGACGAAATCCAGAACGATTTTTATCAAAGGTAGGTATTGCTCCCGGACTCAGTAATTGATTCTGAAGGGATACACATTGTCTTTACCACAGGACTATGTTAGTTACCACTTTTTATGTCAGTTACCACTTTGACTGGGTTAAGAATTATTATAGATATACACGCTAGATTAAATCAAAGTTATTCGAAGCCATTCGCGAGCTTTTGTTCGCATTTCATCGAATAATATTTAATCATACTCTGTCGAGGAAGACCTTGAAGTTGCTTTTGAGTGTAATTACATTTTTAAATTATGTACAAATTTATTTCTAAATAAATCCAATTGAGTCTTTTGCAATATCACAAATAACAAAAATGGGTAAGGTCAAAACTTGAGCACATAGTAGGTTTCTGGTGCTACGAATTTTAAAAGCCTATATTTTTGTGAGTAATAAAACATTTGAAAAATAAATGTGTGTTGAAATCAGCCTTCTCTTATACTCGGAGAAGACCTTGTAAATTCTGATCAAACATACTTTTCCAAATATAATGACCTAGCTATAGGCGTCCAATATATATATCATTGAACAAAGCAGATCACTATTTAAATCTAATTTCGAAGAACAACATTACTGCTGGAGCACTACAGAGACGATAAGTATTAAATAAATGGAAATGTGTTTCGCTGATTGCATAAATGACCACGCAAATTATATTTTGATATGATAAAACTTACACAGCACGTTAATAACAGCAGCCTATATATAGATGCATGTGCGCATGGCAATAGTGCCTACCTGGTCGTAATTCAACCACAATCAGTGCAACAGCAAAGCATGACGTATATAAATACAAATCGGTCGTACTATAGTATCACCGATTTGTATTTATATACGTCATGCTTTGCTGTTGCACTAATTGTGGTTGAATTACGACCAGGTAGGCACTATTGCCATGCGTGATCATTTGCTTTTCTTCTTTTAAAATATCTGCCTGTACTTAGGGGAAACAGGCAGATCTCTGGAAACAAGAAAGGCTGAACACATCAGAAACGTTAAGGAACATGATAATGGTTCAAACATCGAAAAACGTGCAACGCGAAAATCATTGACACAGGGAATTTCCGTAGTCGCCTAACACTAGAAAGTCTAGAATCATGGCATACAGCTGCCAAACACAGCAATGCTGATAACAACTCAAAACCGCTTCCTCGACAATGTGCAATCTTAATAAAGAAAACATAGTATCACCTTATCGTATTTCACAGTGCACATGTATACACGTCATATCTAGCTTCATTTCACACTTTCACAGTTTACTGCAATCATTATAAATATACCCGTTGAAGGCTACAGACTGGTGGCCGAAAGCTCGTAAACAAATAAATATATTTTAGTCAGAGAACGTCTCACCCTTTTCATTTATGTCTAATTGACACATCTACGATTTTTAGTGGTTTATATTGTTTAACCATTTCTTAAAGCTCATTCAGTTAAAAACGGGTAAAATAGGGCGAGTGTAATAGCCAACGCGGTCTGGTGGTAAGGCAAAGTGGCGGTAAATAAACAACGCAGCTGAACGATAATTCCCTTGCTCTGAATTCTTTTCATGTTTTAGAATTAATTATAGGCTAGAGAAAAGCCCGCTTAAACAATTTAAGTGGCAAGCGCGTGATAGCAAACATATATAGTCTAGTGGCCAATGCAAAATGTCTCAAGTCAACGAGTTTTTGGTCAAACCTAATTGCCCTTGTCACAAACCCCATAGGTTTTTGTCTGGGCTAAGAATTACAGTTGAACCCCTATTAAACGGACACCATTGGGACCTCGCCAAGGTGTCCGCTTAAGAGGGGTGTCCGCCTAAAAGGGGTCTCGCAAAATCACAACAGGGGGTAATTTTTCTTATGTTATTTATTTACCTATGTTAATAATATATAATAATTATATAAAAGTCTACGAAAATATCTACGTTCAGAAACTTTTGTAGTTAAAATCAGCGTTCAAAAAGCCTAGGAACGTTTGCGCTCGAGTCTTTCGCGAAAGCTCATAATACAAAATAAAACATAACAAAGCTAAGAATAATCATTTATAAAGGCCACATTTCACTTCAATCGTGAACGGCGAAACGTAGCGTATTCGATATATGGAGTCCATATCATTAACTGCCCGAGTGTTCACGAAACCATGAAATACGCTACGTTTCGTTACGTTACTCTCCGCTTAAAAGGGGTTGATTTGTTCATTGGGACCTCCAGTGAGGTGTCCGCTTCCGCTAAATAGGGGTGTCCGCCAAATAAAGGTTTCCTTACTAGTATTTAATTAAAGAAACGTTTGGGACCTGAATTTAGTGTCCGCTTAAAAGGGGTGTCCGCTTAAAAGGGGTGTCCGCCATTAGGGGTTCAACTGTATTATCAATATACACGCTAGATTAAATCAAAGTTATTCGAAGCCATTCGCGAGCTTTTGTTCGCATTTCATCGAATAATATTTAATCATACTCTGTCGAGGAAGATCTTGAAGTTGCTTTTGAGTGTAATTACATTTATATGCACAAATTTATTTCTAAATAAATCCAATTGAGTCTTTTGCAATATCACAATAACAAAAATGGGTAAGATCACAACTTGAGCATACAGTAGGTTTCTGGTGCTACGAATTTTAAAATCTCATATTTTTGTAAGTAGAATATTTGAAAGATAAATGTGTGTTGAAATCAGCCTTCTCTTATACTCGGAGAAGACCTTGTAAATTCTGATCAAACATACTTTTCCAAATATAATGACCTAGCTATAGGCGTCCAATATATATATCATTGAACAAAGCAGATCACTATTTAAATCTAATTTCGAAGAACAACATTACTGCTGGAGCACTACAGAGACGATAAGTATTAAATAAATGGAAATGTGTTTCGCTGATTGCATAAATGACCACGCAAATTATATTTTGATATGATAAAACTTACACAGCACGTTAATAACAGCAGCCTATATATAGATGCATGTGCGCATGGCAATAGTGCCTACCTGGTCGTAATTCAACCACAATCAGTGCAACAGCAAAGCATGACGTATATAAATACAAATCGGTCGTACTATAGTATCACCGATTTGTATTTATATACGTCATGCTTTGCTGTTGCACTAATTGTGGTTGAATTACGACCAGGTAGGCACTATTGCCATGCGTGATCATTTGCTTTTCTTCTTTTAAAATATCTGCCTGTACTTAGGGGAAACAGGCAGATCTCTGGAAACAAGAAAGGCTGAACACATCAGAAACGTTAAGGAACATGATAATGGTTCAAACATCGAAAAACGTGCAACGCGAAAATCATTGACACAGGGAATTTCCGTAGTCGCCTAACACTAGAAAGTCTAGAATCATGGCATACAGCTGCCAAACACAGCAATGCTGATAACAACTCAAAACCGCTTCCTCGACAATGTGCAATCTTAATAAAGAAAACATAGTATCACCTTATCGTATTTCACAGTGCACATGTATACACGTCATATCTAGCTTCATTTCACACTTTCACAGTTTACTGCAATCATTATAAATATACCCGTTGAAGGCTACAGACTGGTGGCCGAAAGCTCGTAAACAAATAAATATATTTTAGTCAGAGAACGTCTCACCCTTTTCATTTATGTCTAATTGACACATCTACGATTTTTAGTGGTTTATATTGTTTAACCATTTCTTAAAGCTCATTCAGTTAAAAACGGGTAAAATAGGGCGAGTGTAATAGCCAACGCGGTCTGGTGGTAAGGCAAAGTGGCGGTAAATAAACAACGCAGCTGAACGATAATTCCCTTGCTCTGAATTCTTTTCATGTTTTAGAATTAATTATAGGCTAGAGAAAAGCCCGCTTAAACAATTTAAGTGGCAAGCGCGTGATAGCAAACATATATAGTCTAGTGGCCAATGCAAAATGTCTCAAGTCAACGAGTTTTTGGTCAAACCTAATTGCCCTTGTCACAAACCCCATAGGTTTTTGTCTGGGCTAAGAATTACAGTTGAACCCCTATTAAACGGACACCATTGGGACCTCGCCAAGGTGTCCGCTTAAGAGGGGTGTCCGCCTAAAAGGGGTCTCGCAAAATCACAACAGGGGGTAATTTTTCTTATGTTATTTATTTACCTATGTTAATAATATATAATAATTATATAAAAGTCTACGAAAATATCTACGTTCAGAAACTTTTGTAGTTAAAATCAGCGTTCAAAAAGCCTAGGAACGTTTGCGCTCGAGTCTTTCGCGAAAGCTCATAATACAAAATAAAACATAACAAAGCTAAGAATAATCATTTATAAAGGCCACATTTCACTTCAATCGTGAACGGCGAAACGTAGCGTATTCGATATATGGAGTCCATATCATTAACTGCCCGAGTGTTCACGAAACCATGAAATACGCTACGTTTCGTTACGTTACTCTCCGCTTAAAAGGGGTTGATTTGTTCATTGGGACCTCCAGTGAGGTGTCCGCTTCCGCTAAATAGGGGTGTCCGCCAAATAAAGGTTTCCTTACTAGTATTTAATTAAAGAAACGTTTGGGACCTGAATTTAGTGTCCGCTTAAAAGGGGTGTCCGCTTAAAAGGGGTGTCCGCCATTAGGGGTTCAACTGTATTATCAATATACACGCTAGATTAAATCAAAGTTATTCGAAGCCATTCGCGAGCTTTTGTTCGCATTTCATCGAATAATATTTGCTCATACTCTGTCGAGGAAGATCTTGAAGTTGCTTTTGAGTGTAATTACATTTATATGCACAAATTTATTTCTAAATAAATCCAATTGAGTCTTTTGCAATATCACAATAACAAAAATGGGTAAGATCACAACTTGAGCATACAGTAGGTTTCTGGTGCTACGAATTTTAAAATCTCATATTTTTGTAAGTAGAATATTTGAAAGATAAATGTGTGTTGAAATCAGCCTTCTCTTATTCTCGGAGAAGACCATGTAAATTCTGATCAAACATACATTTCCAAATTTAATGACCCAGCTATATGACGTTCAATATATATCATTGAACTAAACAGATCACTATTTAAATCTAATGTCGAAGAACAATTTTATTGCTGAGGCACTACAGACACGATAAGTATTAAATAAATGGAAATATTTTTCGCTGATTGCATAAATGACCACGCAAATTATATTTTGATATGATAAAACTTATACAGCACGTTAATAACAGCAGCCTATATATAGATGCATGTGCGCATGGCAATAGTGTCTACCCGGTCGTAATTCAACCACAATCACTGCAACAGCAGAGCATGAGGTATATATATACAAATCGGTGATACTATATCTTGATGGTCTGGTTCGAAGATACAGGGTTTTAGCACTTACGGTCTGGGGGCCGCTTCTACCCTCCCCTACATTTCGACCCAGAGGTGGTGGAGTTGTGATACAGACGGTTGAGGCAGTCAATTCGATGTCGTTGTCGAAAGGCAACCGCATTTGGTGGGCTGCCGAGGCCAATTGTGCGAAGCCACCCGTGCGCGCCATCCGTGTGCAAACTTTTATTACAATACCCCGGTCCTTTTTACCATCGTTATACATTTCCAAGGCTAATCCTTCGAAGGTAGCAGAATTCCTGACACCTTTTGGAACCTTTTAATTTAAATTGATTACGCTGGCGTACAATCTCTTATGACGCTTTTCAATAGCCCTAATGTAAGTGGTAGAGCGTAATTCTTTTCAATTATTTATTTGGGGTTTTTTCGCCAAAAAAGATGGCTCCCACCGTTAAGAAAAACTATAGCATTTTGAGCACGGTTTTCTGTTGAATTTTTTTCGATGGTTTTTTAGAACTTTTATTTTCTCCATTTACCAAAAATTTTGCCAGTGCGGTTAACAAGGAAATAAAAATTTTTCTTTATCAGACTGTATGATAAAAAGAAGTAATTGTCAAATTGAGACGAATTTTTTTCTAAAAAAATTTGCAAAATAGACGAAAAGATACTTTGGAAAGGGTTATTAATTCTTACACAAGACGAAAACTATTTAATGCATGGCAAGGGCAGGAATTGATCCTACCCACTTTTGTAGGGTAATTTGTATTTGACCACTGCATTACGTTGGTTATGAGGCTTCGGCAAGTTGGTTTAAGTTGTCTATACGTTCTTCTAGCCTATGCTTAATTCTTGAAACTGACGAAATCCAGAACGATTTTTATCAAAGGTAGGTATTGCTCCCGGACTCAGTAATTGATTCTGAAGGGATACACATTGTCTTTACCACAGGACTATGTTAGTTACCACTTTTTATGTCAGTTACCACTTTGACTGGGTTAAGAATTATTATAGATATACACGCTAGATTAAATCAAAGTTATTCGAAGCCATTCGCGAGCTTTTGTTCGCATTTCATCGAATAATATTTAATCATACTCTGTCGAGGAAGACCTTGAAGTTGCTTTTGAGTGTAATTACATTTTTAAATTATGTACAAATTTATTTCTAAATAAATCCAATTGAGTCTTTTGCAATATCACAAATAACAAAAATGGGTAAGGTCAAAACTTGAGCACATAGTAGGTTTCTGGTGCTACGAATTTTAAAAGCCTATATTTTTGTGAGTAATAAAACATTTGAAAAATAAATGTGTGTTGAAATCAGCCTTCTCTTATACTCGGAGAAGACCTTGTAAATTCTGATCAAACATACTTTTCCAAATATAATGACCTAGCTATAGGCGTCCAATATATATATCATTGAACAAAGCAGATCACTATTTAAATCTAATTTCGAAGAACAACATTACTGCTGGAGCACTACAGAGACGATAAGTATTAAATAAATGGAAATGTGTTTCGCTGATTGCATAAATGACCACGCAAATTATATTTTGATGTTTATGATAAAACTTACACAGCACGTTAATAACAGCAGCCTATATATAGATGCATGTGCGCATGGCAATAGTGCCTACCTGGTCGTAATTCAACCACAATCAGTGCAACAGCAAAGCATGACGTATATAAATACAAATCGGTCGTACTATAGTATCACCGATTTGTATTTATATACGTCATGCTTTGCTGTTGCACTAATTGTGGTTGAATTACGACCAGGTAGGCACTATTGCCATGCGTGATCATTTGCTTTTCTTCTTTTAAAATATCTGCCTGTACTTAGGGGAAACAGGCAGATCTCTGGAAACAAGAAAGGCTGAACACATCAGAAACGTTAAGGAACATGATAATGGTTCAAACATCGAAAAACGTGCAACGCGAAAATCATTGACACAGGGAATTTCCGTAGTCGCCTAACACTAGAAAGTCTAGAATCATGGCATACAGCTGCCAAACACAGCAATGCTGATAACAACTCAAAACCGCTTCCTCGACAATGTGCAATCTTAATAAAGAAAACATAGTATCACCTTATCGTATTTCACAGTGCACATGTATACACGTCATATCTAGCTTCATTTCACACTTTCACAGTTTACTGCAATCATTATAAATATACCCGTTGAAGGCTACAGACTGGTGGCCGAAAGCTCGTAAACAAATAAATATATTTTAGTCAGAGAACGTCTCACCCTTTTCATTTATGTCTAATTGACACATCTACGATTTTTAGTGGTTTATATTGTTTAACCATTTCTTAAAGCTCATTCAGTTAAAAACGGGTAAAATAGGGCGAGTGTAATAGCCAACGCGGTCTGGTGGTAAGGCAAAGTGGCGGTAAATAAACAACGCAGCTGAACGATAATTCCCTTGCTCTGAATTCTTTTCATGTTTTAGAATTAATTATAGGCTAGAGAAAAGCCCGCTTAAAAAATTTAAGTGGCAAGCGCGTGATAGCAAACATATATAGTCTAGTATCCAATGCAAAATGTCTCAAGTCAACGAGTTTTTGGTCAAACCTAATTGCCCTTGTCACAAACCCCATAGGTTTTTGTCTGGGCTAAGAATTACAGTTGAACCCCTATTAAACGGACACCATTGGGACCTCGCCAAGGTGTCCGCTTAAGAGGGGTGTCCGCCTAAAAGGGGTCTCGCAAAATCACAACAGGGGGTAATTTTTCTTATGTTATTTATTTACCTATGTTAATAATATATAATAATTATATAAAAGTCTACGAAAATATCTACGTTCAGAAACTTTTGTAGTTAAAATCAGCGTTCAAAAAGCCTAGGAACGTTTGCGCTCGAGTCTTTCGCGAAAGCTCATAATACAAAATAAAACATAACAAAGCTAAGAATAATCATTTATAAAGGCCACATTTCACTTCAATCGTGAACGGCGTAACGTAGCGTATTCGATATATGGAGTCCATATCATTAACTGCCCGAGTGTTCACGAAACAATGAAATACGCTACGTTTCGTTACGTTACTCTCCGCTTAAAAGGGGTTGATTTGTTCATTGGGACCTCCAGTGAGGTGTCCGCTTCCGCTAAATAGGGGTGTCCGCCAAATAAAGGTTTCCTTACTAGTATTTAATTAAAGAAACGTTTGGGACCTGAATTTAGTGTCCGCTTAAAAGGGGTGTCCGCTTAAAAGGGGTGTCCGCTATTAGGGGTTCAACTGTATTATCAATATACACGCTAGATTAAATCAAAGTTATTCGAAGCCATTCGCGAGCTTTTGTTCGCATTTCATCGAATAATATTTGCTCATACTCTGTCGAGGAAGATCTTGAAGTTGCTTTTGAGTGTAATTACATTTATATGCACAAATTTATTTCTAAATAAATCCAATTGAGTCTTTTGCAATATCACAATAACAAAAATGGGTAAGATCACAACTTGAGCATACAGTAGGTTTCTGGTGCTACGAATTTTAAAATCTCATATTTTTGTAAGTAGAACATTTGAAAGATAAATGTGTGTTGAAATCAGCCTTCTCTTATTCTCGGAGAAGACCATGTAAATTCTGATCAAACATACATTTCCAAATTTAATGACCCAGCTATATGACGTTCAATATATATCATTGAACTAAACAGATCACTATTTAAATCTAATGTCGAAGAACAATTTTATTGCTGAGGCACTACAGACACCATAAGTATTAAATAAATGGAAATGTTTTTCGCTGATTGCATAAATGACCACGCAAATTATATTTTGATATGATAAAACTTATACAGCACGTTAATAACAGCAGCCTATATATAGATGCATGTGCGCATGGCAATAGTGTCTACCCGGTCGTAATTCAACCACAATCACTGCAACAGCAGAGCATGAGGTATATATATACAAATCGGTGATACTATATCTTGATGGTCTGGTTCGAAGATACAGGGTTTTAGCACTTACGGTCTGGGGGCCGCTTCTACCCTCCCCTATATTTCGAACCAGAGGTGGTGGAGTCGTGATACAGACGGTTGAGGCAGTCAATTCGATGTCGTTGTCGAAAGGCAACCGCATTTGGTGGGCTGTCGAGGCCAATTGTGCGAAGCCACCCGTGCGCGCCATCCGTGTGCAAACTTTTATTCCAATACCCCGGTCCTTTTTACCATCGTTATACATTTCCAAGGCTAATCCTTCGAAGGTAGCAGAATTCCTGACACCTTTTGGAACCTTTTAATTTAAATTGATTACGCTGGCGTACAATCTCTTATGACGCTTTTCAATAGCCCTAATGTTAGTGGTAGAGCGTAATTCTTTTCAATTATTTATTTGGGGTTTTTTCGCCAAAAAAGATGGCTCCCACCGTTAAGAAAAACTATAGCATTTTGAGCACGGTTTTCTGTTGAATTTTTTTCGATGGTTTTTTAGAACTTTTATTTTCTCCATTTACCAAAAATTTTGCCAGTGCGGTTAACAAGGAAATAAAAATTTTTCTTTATCAGACTGTATGATAAAAAGAAGTAATTGTCAAATTGTGACGAATTTTTTTCTAAAAAAATTTGCAAAATAGACGAAAAGATACTTTGGAAAGGGTTATTAATTCTTACACAAGACGAAAACTATTTAATGCATGGCAAGGGCAGGAATTGATCCTACCCACTTTTGTAGGGTAATTTGTATTTGACCACTGCATTACGTTGGTTATGAGGCTTCGGCAAGTTGGTTTAAGTTGTCTATACGTTCTTCTAGCCTATGCTTAATTCTTGAAACTGACGAAATCCAGAACGATTTTTATCAAAGGTAGGTATTGCTCCCGGACTCAGTGATTGATTCTGAAGGGATACACATTGTCTTTACCACTGGACTATGTTAGTTACCACTTTCTATGTTAGTTACCACTTTGACTGGGTTAAGAATTATTATAGATATACACGCTAGATTAAATCAAAGTTATTCGAAGCCATTCGCGAGCTTTTGTTCGCATTTCATCGAATAATATTTAATCATACTCTGTCGAGGAAGACCTTGAAGTTGCTTTTGAGTGTAATTACATTTTTAAATTATGTACAAATTTATTTCTAAATAAATCCAATTGAGTCTTTTGCAATATCACAAATAACAAAAATGGGTAAGGTCACAACTTGAGCATATAGTAGGTTTCTGGTGCTACGAATTTTAAAAGCCTATATTTTTGTGAGTAATAAAACATTTGAAAAATAAATGTGTGTTGAAATCAGCCTTCTCTTATTCTCGGAGAAGACCATGTAAATTCTGATCAAACATACATTTCCAAATTTAATGACCCAGATATATGACGTTCAATATATATCATTGAACTAAACAGATCACTATTTAAATCTAATGTCGAAGAACAATTTTATTGCTGAGGCACTACAGACACGATAAGTATTAAATAAATGGAAATGTTTTTCGCTGATTGCATAAATGACCACGCAAATTATATTTTGATATGATAAAACTTATACAGCACGTTAATAACAGCAGCCTATATATAGATGCATGTGCGCATGGCAATAGTGTCTACCCGGTCGTAATTCAACCACAATCACTGCAACAGCAGAGCATGAGGTATATATATACAAATCGGTGATACTATATCTTGATGGTCTGATTCGAAGATACAGGGTTTTAGCGCTTACGGTCTGGGGGCCGCTTCTACCCTCCCCTATGTTTCGAACCAGAGGTGGTGGAGTTATGATACAGACGGTTGAGGCAGTCAATTCGATGTCGTTGTCGAAAGGCAACCGCATTTGGTGGGCTGTCGAGGCCAATTGTGCGAAGCCACCCGTGCGCGCCATCCGTGTGCAAACTTTTATTACAATACCCCGGTCCTTTTTACCATCGTTATACATTTCCAAGGCTAATCCTTCGAAGGTAGCAGAATTCCTGACACCTTTTGGAACCTTTTAATTTAAATTGATTACGCTGGCGTACAATCTCTTATGACGCTTTTCAATAGCCCTAATGTAAGTGGTAGAGCGTAATTCTTTTCAATTATTTATTTGGGGTTTTTTCGCCAAAAAAGATGGCTCCCACCGTTAAGAAAAACTATAGCATTTTGAGCACGGTTTTCTGTTGAATTTTTTTCGATGGTTTTTTAGAACTTTTATTTTCTCCATTTACCAAAAATTTTGCCAGTGCGGTTAACAAGGAAATAAAAATTTTTCTTTATCAGACTGTATGATAAAAAGAAGTAATTGTCAAATTGAGACGAATTTTTTTCTAAAAAAATTTGCAAAATAGACGAAAAGATACTTTGGAAAGGGTTATTAATTCTTACACAAGACGAAAACTATTTAATGCATGGCAAGGGCAGGAATTGATCCTACCCACTTTTGTAGGGTAATTTGTATTTGACCACTGCATTACGTTGGTTATGAGGCTTCGGCAAGTTGGTTTAAGTTGTCTATACGTTCTTCTAGCCTATGCTTAATTCTTGGAACTGACGAAATCCAGAACGATTTTTATCAAAGGTAGGTATTGCTCCCGGACTCAGTAATTGATTCTGAAGGGATACACATTGTCTTTACCACAGGACTATGTTAGTTACCACTTTTTATGTCAGTTACCACTTTGACTGGGTTAAGAATTATTATAGATATACACGCTAGATTAAATCAAAGTTATTCCAAGCCATTCGCGAGCTTTTGTTCGCATTTCATCGAATAATATTTAATCATACTCTGTCGAGGAAGACCTTGAAGTTGCTTTTGAGTGTAATTACATTTTTAAATTATGTACAAATTTATTTCTAAATAAATCCAATTGAGTCTTTTGCAATATCACAAATAACAAAAATGGGTAAGGTCAAAACTTGAGCACATAGTAGGTTTCTGGTGCTACGAATTTTAAAAGCCTATATTTTTGTGAGTAATAAAACATTTGAAAAATAAATGTGTGTTGAAATCAGCCTTCTCTTATACTCGGAGAAGACCTTGTAAATTCTGATCAAACATACTTTTCCAAATATAATGACCTAGCTATAGGCGTCCAATATATATATCATTGAACAAAGCAGATCACTATTTAAATCTAATTTCGAAGAACAACATTACTGCTGGAGCACTACAGAGACGATAAGTATTAAATAAATGGAAATGTGTTTCGCTGATTGCATAAATGACCACGCAAATTATATTTTGATGTTTATGATAAAACTTACACAGCACGTTAATAACAGCAGCCTATATATAGATGCATGTGCGCATGGCAATAGTGTCTACCCGGTCGTAATTCAACCACAATCACTGCAACAGCAGAGCATGAGGTATATATATACAAATCGGTGATACTATATCTTGATGGTCTGGTTCGAAGATACAGGGTTTTAGCACTTACGGTCTGGGGGCCGCTTCTACCCTCCCCTATATTTCGAACCAGAGGTGGTGGAGTTGTGATACAGACGGTTGAGGCAGTCAATTCGATGTCGTTGTCGAAAGGCAACCGCATTTGGTGGACTGTCGAGGCCAATTGTGCGAAGCCACCCGTGCGCGCCATCCGTGTGCAAACTTTTATTACAATACCCCGGTCCTTTTTACCATCGTTATACATTTCCAAGGCTAATCCTTCGAAGGTAGCAGAATTCCTGACACCTTTTGGAACCTTTTAATTTAAATTGATTACGCTGGCGTACAATCTCTTATGACGCTTTTCAATAGCCCTAATGTAAGTGGTAGAGCGTAATTCTTTTCAATTATTTATTTGGGGTTTTTTCGCCAAAAAAGATGGCTCCCACCGTTAAGAAAAACTATAGCATTTTGAGCACGGTTTTCTGTTGAATTTTTTTCGATGGTTTTTTAGAACTTTTATTTTCTCCATTTACCAAAAATTTTGCCAGTGCGGTTAACAAGGAAATAAAAATTTTTCTTTATCAGACTGTATGATAAAAAGAAGTAATTGTCAAATTGTGACGAATTTTTTTCTAAAAAAATTTGCAAAATAGACGAAAAGATACTTTGGAAAGGGTTATTAATTCTTACACAAGACGAAAACTATTTAATGCATGGCAAGGGCAGGAATTGATCCTACCCACTTTTGTAGGGTAATTTGTATTTGACCACTGCATTACGTTGGTTATGAGGCTTCGGCAAGTTGGTTTAAGTTGTCTATACGTTCTTCTAGCCTATGCTTAATTCTTGAAACTGACGAAATCCAGAACGATTTTTATCAAAGGTAGGTATTGCTCCCGGACTCAGTGATTGATTCTGAAGGGATACACATTGTCTTTACCACTGGACTATGTTAGTTACCACTTTCTATGTTAGTTACCACTTTGACTGGGTTAAGAATTATTATAGATATACACGCTAGATTAAATCAAAGTTATTCGAAGCCATTCGCGAGCTTTTGTTCGCATTTCATCGAATAATATTTAATCATACTCTGTCGAGGAAGACCTTGAAGTTGCTTTTGAGTGTAATTACATTTTTAAATTATGTACAAATTTATTTCTAAATAAATCCAATTGAGTCTTTTGCAATATCACAAATAACAAAAATGGGTAAGGTCACAACTTGAGCATATAGTAGGTTTCTGGTGCTACGAATTTTAAAAGCCTATATTTTTGTGAGTAATAAAACATTTGAAAAATAAATGTGTGTTGAAATCAGCCTTCTCTTATTCTCGGAGAAGACCATGTAAATTCTGATCAAACATACATTTCCAAATTTAATGACCCAGATATATGACGTTCAATATATATCATTGAACTAAACAGATCACTATTTAAATCTAATGTCGAAGAACAATTTTATTGCTGAGGCACTACAGACACGATAAGTATTAAATAAATGGAAATGTTTTTCGCTGATTGCATAAATGACCACGCAAATTATATTTTGATATGATAAAACTTATACAGCACGTTAATAACAGCAGCCTATATATAGATGCATGTGCGCATGGCAATAGTGTCTACCCGGTCGTAATTCAACCACAATCACTGCAACAGCAGAGCATGAGGTATATATATACAAATCGGTGATACTATATCTTGATGGTCTGATTCGAAGATACAGGGTTTTAGCACTTACGGTCTGGGGGCCGCTTCTACCCTCCCCTATGTTTCAAACCAGAGGTGGTGGAGTTATGATACAGACGGTTGAGGCAGTCAATTCGATGTCGTTGTCGAAAGGCAACCGCATTTGGTGGGCTGTCGAGGCCAATTGTGCGAAGCCACCCGTGCGCGCCATCCGTGTGCAAACTTTTATTACAATACCCCGGTCCTTTTTACCATCGTTATACATTTCCAAGGCTAATCCTTCGAAGGTAGCAGAATTCCTGACACCTTTTGGAACCTTTTAATTTAAATTGATTACGCTGGCGTACAATCTCTTATGACGCTTTTCAATAGCCCTAATGTAAGTGGTAGAGCGTAATTCTTTTCAATTATTTATTTGGGGTTTTTTCGCCAAAAAAGATGGCTCCCACCGTTAAGAAAAACTATAGCATTTTGAGCACGGTTTTCTGTTGAATTTTTTTCGATGGTTTTTTAGAACTTTTATTTTCTCCATTTACCAAAAATTTTGCCAGTGCGGTTAACAAGGAAATAAAAATTTTTCTTTATCAGACTGTATGATAAAAAGAAGTAATTGTCAAATTGTGACGAATTTTTTTCTAAAAAAATTTGCAAAATAGACGAAAAGATACTTTGGAAAGGGTTATTAATTCTTACACAAGACGAAAACTATTTAATGCATGGCAAGGGCAGGAATTGATCCTACCCACTTTTGTAATGTAATTTGTATTTGACCACTGCATTACGTTGGTTATGAGGCTTCGGCAAGTTGGTTTAAGTTGTCTATACGTTCTTCTAGCCTATGCTTAATTCTTGAAACTGACGAAATCCAGAACGATTTTTATCAAAGGTAGGTATTGCTCCCGGACTCAGTAATTGATTCTGAAGGGATACACATTGTCTTTACCACAGGACTATGTTAGTTACCACTTTTTATGTCAGTTACCACTTTGACTGGGTTAAGAATTATTATAGATATACACGCTAGATTAAATCAAAGTTATTCCAAGCCATTCGCGAGCTTTTGTTCGCATTTCATCGAATAATATTTAATCATACTCTGTCGAGGAAGACCTTGAAGTTGCTTTTGAGTGTAATTACATTTTTAAATTATGTACAAATTTATTTCTAAATAAATCCAATTGAGTCTTTTGCAATATCACAAATAACAAAAATGGGTAAGGTCAAAACTTGAGCACATAGTAGGTTTCTGGTGCTACGAATTTTAAAAGCCTATATTTTTGTGAGTAATAAAACATTTGAAAAATAAATGTGTGTTGAAATCAGCCTTCTCTTATACTCGGAGAAGACCTTGTAAATTCTGATCAAACATACTTTTCCAAATATAATGACCTAGCTATAGGCGTCCAATATATATATATCATTGAACAAAGCAGATCACTATTTAAATCTAATTTCGAAGAACAACATTACTGCTGGAGCACTACAGAGACGATAAGTATTAAATAAATGGAAATGTGTTTCGCTGATTGCATAAATGACCACGCAAATTATATTTTGATGTTTATGATAAAACTTACACAGCACGTTAATAACAGCAGCCTATATATAGATGCATGTGCGCATGGCAAAAGTGCCTACCTGGTCGTAATTCAACCACAATCAGTGCAACAGCAAAGCATGACGTATATAAATACAAATCGGTCGTACTATAGTATCACCGATTTGTATTTATATACGTCATGCTTTGCTGTTGCACTAATTGTGGTTGAATTACGACCAGGTAGGCACTATTGCCATGCGTGATCATTTGCTTTTCTTCTTTTAAAATATCTGCCTGTACTTAGGGGAAACAGGCAGATCTCTGGAAACAAGAAAGGCTGAACACATCAGAAACGTTAAGGAACATGATAATGGTTCAAACATCGAAAAACGTGCAACGCGAAAATCATTGACACAGGGAATTTCCGTAGTCGCCTAACACTAGAAAGTCTAGAATCATGGCATACAGCTGCCAAACACAGCAATGCTGATAACAACTCAAAACCGCTTCCTCGACAATGTGCAATCTTAATAAAGAAAACATAGTATCACCTTATCGTATTTCACAGTGCACATGTATACACGTCATATCTAGCTTCATTTCACACTTTCACAGTTTACTGCAATCATTATAAATATACCCGTTGAAGGCTACAGACTGGTGGCCGAAAGCTCGTAAACAAATAAATATATTTTAGTCAGAGAACGTCTCACCCTTTTCATTTATGTCTAATTGACACATCTACGATTTTTAGTGGTTTATATTGTTTAACCATTTCTTAAAGCTCATTCAGTTAAAAACGGGTAAAATAGGGCGAGTGTAATAGCCAACGCGGTCTGGTGGTAAGGCAAAGTGTCGGTAAATAAACAACGCAGCTGAACGATAATTCCCTTGCTCTGAATTCTTTTCATGTTTTAGAATTAATTATAGGCTAGAGAAAAGCCCGCTTAAACAATTTAAGTGGCAAGCGCGTGATAGCAAACAAATATAGTCTAGTGGCCAATGCAAAATGTCTCAAGTCAACGAGTTTTTGGTCAAACCTAATTGCCCTTGTCACAAACCCCATAGGTTTTTGTCTGGGCTAAGAATTACAGTTGAACCCCTATTAAACGGACACCATTGGGACCTCGCCAAGGTGTCCGCTTAAGAGGGGTGTCCGCCTAAAAGGGGTCTCGCAAAATCACAACAGGGGGTAATTTTTCTTATGTTATTTATTTACCTATGTTAATAATATATAATAATTATATAAAAGTCTACGAAAATATCTACGTTCAGAAACTTTTGTAGTTAAAATCAGCGTTCAAAAAGCCTAGGAACGTTTGCGCTCGAGTCTTTCGCGAAAGCTCATAATACAAAATAAAACATAACAAAGCTAAGAATAATCATTTATAAAGGCCACATTTCACTTCAATCGTGAACGGCGAAACGTAGCGTATTCGATATATGGAGTCCATATCATTAACTGCCCGAGTGTTCACGAAACAATGAAATACGCTACGTTTCGTTACGTTACTCTCCGCTTAAAAGGGGTTGATTTGTTCATTGGGACCTCCAGTGAGGTGTCCGCTTCCGCTAAATAGGGGTGTCCGCCAAATAAAGGTTTCCTTACTAGTATTTAATTAAAGAAACGTTTGGGACCTGAATTTAGTGTCCGCTTAAAAGGGGTGTCCGCTTAAAAGGGGTGTCCGCTATTAGGGGTTCAACTGTATTATCAATATACACGCTAGATTAAATCAAAGTTATTCGAAGCCATTCGCGAGCTTTTGTTCGCATTTCATCGAATAATATTTAATCATACTCTGTCGAGGAAGATCTTGAAGTTGCTTTTGAGTGTAATTACATTTATATGCACAAATTTATTTCTAAATAAATCCAATTGAGTCTTTTGCAATATCACAATAACAAAAATGGGTAAGATCACAACTTGAGCATACAGTAGGTTTCTGGTGCTACGAATTTTAAAATCTCATATTTTTGTAAGTAGAACATTTGAAAGATAAATGTGTGTTGAAATCAGCCTTCTCTTATTCTCGGAGAAGACCATGTAAATTCTGATCAAACTTACATTTCCAAATTTAATGACCCAGCTATATGACGTTCAATATATATCATTGAACTAAACAGATCACTATTTAAATCTAATGTCGAAGAACAATTTTATTGCTGAGGCACTACAGACACGATAAGTATTAAATAAATGGAAATGTTTTTCGCTGATTGCATAAATGACCACGCAAATTATATTTTGATATGATAAAACTTATACAGCACGTTAATAACAGCAGCCTATATATAGATGCATGTGCGCATGGCAATAGTGTCTACCCGGTCGTAATTCAACCACAATCACTGCAACAGCAGAGCATGAGGTATATATATACAAATCGGTGATACTATATCTTGATGGTCTGGTTCGAAGATACAGGGTTTTAGCACTTACGGTCTGGGGGCCGCTTCTACCCTCCCCTATATTTCGAACCAGAGGTGGTGGAGTTGTGATACAGACGGTTGAGGCAGTCAATTCGATGTCGTTGTCGAAAGGCAACCGCATTTGGTGGGCTGTCGAGGCCAATTGTGCGAAGCCACCCGTGCGCGCCATCCGTGTGCAAACTTTTATTCCAATACCCCAGTCCTTTTTACCATCGTTATACATTTCCAAGGCTAATCCTTCGAAGGTGGCGGAATTCCTGACACCTTTTGGAACCTTTTAATTTAAATTGATTACGCTGGCGTACAATCTCTTATGACGCTTTTCAATAGCCCTAATGTAAGTGGTAGAGCGTAATTCTTTTCAATTATTTATTTGGGGTTTTTTCGCCAAAAAAGATGGCTCCCACCGTTAAGAAAAACTATAGCATTTTGAGCACGGTTTTCTGTTGAATTTTTTTCGATGGTTTTTTAGAACTTTTATTTTCTCCATTTACCAAAAATTTTGCCAGTGCGGTTAACAAGGAAATAAAAATTTTTCTTTATCAGACTGTATGATAAAAAGAAGTAATTGTCAAATTGAGACGAATTTTTTTCTAAAAAAATTTGCAAAATAGACGAAAAGATACTTTGGAAAGGGTTATTAATTCTTACACAAGACGAAAACTATTTAATGCATGGCAAGGGCAGGAATTGATCCTACCCACTTTTGTAGGGTAATTTGTATTTGACCACTGCATTACGTTGGTTATGAGGCTTCGGCAAGTTGGTTTAAGTTGTCTATACGTTCTTCTAGCCTATGCTTAATTCTTGAAACTGACGAAATCCAGAACGATTTTTATCAAAGGTAGGTATTGCTCCCGGACTCAGTAATTGATTCTGAAGGGATACACATTGTCTTTACCACTGGACTATGTTAGTTACCACTTTCTATGTTAGTTACCACTTTGACTGGGTTAAGAATTATTATAGATATACACGCTAGATTAAATCAAAGTTATTCGAAGCCATTCGCGAGCTTTTGTTCGCATTTCATCGAATAATATTTAATAATACTCTGTCGAGGAAGACCTTGAAGTTGCTTTTGAGTGTAATTACATTTTTAAATTATGTACAAATTTATTTCTAAATAAATCCAATTGAGTCTTTTGCAATATCACAAATAACAAAAATGGGTAAGGTCACAACTTGAGCATATAGTAGGTTTCTGGTGCTACGAATTTTAAAAGCCTATATTTTTGTGAGTAATAAAACATTTGAAAAATAAATGTGTGTTGAAATCAGCCTTCTCTTATTCTCGGAGAAGACCATGTAAATTCTGATCAAACATACATTTCCAAATTTAATGACCCAGATATATGACGTTCAATATATATCATTGAACTAAACAGATCACTATTTAAATCTAATGTCGAAGAACAATTTTATTGCTGAGGCACTACAGACACGATAAGTATTAAATAAATGGAAATGTTTTTCGCTGATTGCATAAATGACCACGCAAATTATATTTTGATATGATAAAACTTATACAGCACGTTAATAACAGCAGCCTATATATAGATGCATGTGCGCATGGCAATAGTGTCTACCCGGTCGTAATTCAACCACAATCACTGCAACAGCAGAGCATGAGGTATATATATACAAATCGGTGATACTATATCTTGATGGTCTGATCCGAAGATACAGGGTCTTAGCACTTACGGTCTGGGGGCCGCTTCTACCCTCCCCTATGTTTCGAACCAGAGGTGGTGGAGTTATGATACAGACGGTTGAGGCAGTCAATTCGATGTCGTTGTCGAAAGGCAACCGCATTTGGTGGGCTGTCGAGGCCAATTGTGCGAAGCCACCCGTGCGCGCCATCCGTGTGCAAACTTTTATTACAATACCCCGGTCCTTTTTACCATCGTTATACATTTCCAAGGCTAATCCTTCGAAGGTAGCAGAATTCCTGACACCTTTTGGAACCTTTTAATTTAAATTGATTACGCTGGCGTACAATCTCTTATGACGCTTTTCAATAGCCCTAATGTAAGTGGTAGAGCGTAATTCTTTTCAATTATTTATTTGGGGTTTTTTCGCCAAAAAAGATGGCTCCCACCGTTAAGAAAAACTATAGCATTTTGAGCACGGTTTTCTGTTGAATTTTTTTCGATGGTTTTTTAGAACTTTTATTTTCTCCATTTACCAAAAATTTTGCCAGTGCGGTTAACAAGGAAATAAAAATTTTTCTTTATCAGACTGTATGATAAAAAGAAGTAATTGTCAAATTGAGACGAATTTTTTTCTAAAAAAATTTGCAAAATAGACGAAAAGATACTTTGGAAAGGGTTATTAATTCTTACACAAGACGAAAACTATTTAATGCATGGCAAGGGCAGGAATTGATCCTACCCACTTTTGTAGGGTAACTTGTATTTGACCACTGCATTACGTTGGTTATGAGGCTTCGGCAAGTTGGTTTAAGTTGTCTATACGTTCTTCTAGCCTATGCTTAATTCTTGAAACTGACGAAATCCAGAACGATTTTTATCAAAGGTAGCTATTGCTCCCGGACTCAGTGATTGATTCTGAAGGGATACAAATTGTCTTTACCACTGGACTATGTTAGTTACCACTTTCTATGTTAGTTACCACTTTGACTGGGTTAAGAATTATTATAGATATACACGCTAGATTAAACCAAAGTTATTCGAAGCCATTCGCGAGCTTTTGTTCGCATTTCATCGAATAATATTTAATCATACTCTGTCGAGGAAGACCTTGAAGTTGCTTTTGAGTGTAATTACATTTTTAAATTATGTACAAATTTATTTCTAAATAAATCCAATTGAGTCTTTTGCAATATCACAAATAACAAAAATGGGTAAGGTCAAAACTTGAGCACATAGTAGGTTTCTGGTGCTACGAATTTTAAAAGCCTATATTTTTGTGAGTAATAAAACATTTGAAAAATAAATGTGTGTTGAAATCAGCCTTCTCTTATACTCGGAGAAGACCTTGTAAATTCTGATCAAACATACTTTTCCAAATATAATGACCTAGCTATAGGCGTCCAATATATATATCATTGAACAAAGCAGATCACTATTTAAATCTAATTTCGAAGAACAACATTACTGCTGGAGCACTACAGAGACGATAAGTATTAAATAAATGGAAATGTGTTTCGCTGATTGCATAAATGACCACGCAAATTATATTTTGATGTTTATGATAAAACTTACACAACACGTTAATAACAGCAGCCTATATATAGATGCATGTGCGCATGGCAATAGTGTCTACCCGGTCGTAATTCAACCACAATCACTGCAACAGCAGAGCATGAGGTATATATATACAAATCGGTGATACTATATCTTGATGGTCTGGTTCGAAGATACAGGGTTCTAGCACTTACGGTCTGGGGGCCGCTTCTACCCTCCCCTATATTTCGAACCAGAGGTGGTGGAGTTGTGATACAGACGGTTGAGGCAGTCAATTCGATGTCGTTGTCGAAAGGCAACCGCATTTGGTGGGCTGTCGAGGCCAATTGTGCGAAGCCACCCGTGCGCGCCATCCGTGTGCAAACTTTTATTACAATACCCCGGTCCTTTTTACCATCGTTATACATTTCCAAGGCTAATCCTTCGAAGGTAGCAGAATTCCTGACACCTTTTGGAACCTTTTAATTTAAATTGATTACGCTGGCGTACAATCTCTTATGACGCTTTTCAATAGCCCTTATGTAAGTGGTAGAGCGTAATTCTTTTCAATTATTTATTTGGGGTTTTTTCGCCAAAAAAGATGGCTCCCACCGTTAAGAAAAACTATAGCATTTTGAGCACGGTTTTCTGTTGAATTTTTTTCGATGGTTTTTTAGAACTTTTATTTTCTCCATTTACCAAAATATTTGCCAGTGCGGTTAACAAGGAAATAAAAATTTTTCTTTATCAGACTGTATGATAAAAAGAAGTAATTGTCAAATTGAGACGAATTTTTTTCTAAAAAAATTTGCAAAATAGACGAAAAGATACTTTGGAAAGGGTTATTAATTCTTACACAAGACGAAAACTATTTAATGCATGGCAAGGGCAGGAATTGATCCTACCCACTTTTGTAGGGTAACTTGTATTTGACCACTGCATTACGTTGGTTATGAGGCTTCGGCAAGTTGGTTTAAGTTGTCTATACGTTCTTCTAGCCTATGCTTAATTCTTGAAACTGACGAAATCCAGAACGATTTTTATCAAAGGTAGGTATTGCTCCCGGACTCAGTGATTGATTCTGAAGGGATACAAATTGTCTTTACCACTGGACTATGTTAGTTACCACTTTCTATGTTAGTTACCACTTTGACTGGGTTAAGAATTATTATAGATATACACGCTAGATTAAACCAAAGTTATTCGAAGCCATTCGCGAGCTTTTGTTCGCATTTCATCGAATAATATTTAATCATACTCTGTCGAGGAAGACCTTGAAGTTGCTTTTGAGTGTAATTACATTTTTAAATTATGTACAAATTTATTTCTAAATAAATCCAATTGAGTCTTTTGCAATATCACAAATAACAAAAATGGGTAAGGTCAAAACTTGAGCACATAGTAGGTTTCTGGTGCTACGAATTTTAAAAGCCTATATTTTTGTGAGTAATAAAACATTTGAAAAATAAATGTGTGTTGAAATCAGCCTTCTCTTATACTCGGAGAAGACCTTGTAAATTCTGATCAAACATACTTTTCCAAATATAATGACCTAGCTATAGGCGTCCAATATATATATCATTGAACAAAGCAGATCACTATTTAAATCTAATTTCGAAGAACAACATTACTGCTGGAGCACTACAGAGACGATAAGTATTAAATAAATGGAAATGTGTTTCGCTGATTGCATAAATGACCACGCAAATTATATTTTGATGTTTATGATAAAATTTACACAACACGTTAATAACAGCAGCCTATATATAGATGCATGTGCGCATGGCAATAGTGTCTACCCGGTCGTAATTCAACCACAATCACTGCAACAGCAGAGCATGAGGTATATATATACAAATCGGTGATACTATATCTTGATGGTCTGGTTCGAAGATACAGGGTTTTAGCACTTACGGTCTGGGGGCCGCTTCTACCCTCCCCTATATTTCGAACCAGAGGTGGTGGAGTTGTGATACAGACGGTTGAGGCAGTCAATTCGATGTCGTTGTCGAAAGGCAACCGCATTTGGTGGGCTGTCGAGGCCAATTGTGCGAAGCCACCCGTGCGCGCCATCCGTGTGCAAACTTTTATTACAATACCCCGGTCCTTTTTACCATCGTTATACATTTCCAAGGCTAATCCTTCGAAGGTAGCAGAATTCCTGACACCTTTTGGAACCTTTTAATTTAAATTGATTACGCTGGGGTACAATCTCTTATGACGCTTTTCAATAGCCCTTATGTAAGTGGTAGAGCGTAATTTTTTTCAATTATTTATTTGGGGTTTTTTCGCCAAAAAAGATGGCTCCCACCGTTAAGAAAAACTATAGCATTTTGAGCACGGTTTTCTGTTGAATTTTTTTCGATGGTTTTTTAGAACTTTTATTTTCTCCATTTACCAAAAATTTTGCCAGTGCGGTTAACAAGGAAATAAAAATTTTTCTTTATCAGACTGTATGATAAAAAGAAGTAATTGTCAAATTGAGACGAATTTTTTTCTAAAAAAATTTGCAAAATAGACGAAAAGATAGTTTGGAAAGGGTTATTAATTCTTACACAAGACGAAAACTATTTAATGCATGGCAAGGGCAGGAATTGATCCTACCCACTTTTGTAGGGTAACTTGTATTTGACCACTGCATTACGTTGGTTATGAGGCTTCGGCAAGTTGGTTTAAGTTGTCTATACGTTCTTCTAGCCTATGCTTAATTCTTGAAACTGACGAAATCCAGAACGATTTTTATCAAAGGTAGGTATTGCTCCCGGACTCAGTGATTGATTCTGAAGGGATACAAATTGTCTTTACCACTGGACTATGTTAGTTACCACTTTCTATGTTAGTTACCACTTTGACTGGGTTAAGAATTATTATAGATATACACGCTAGATTAAACCAAAGTTATTCGAAGCCATTCGCGAGCTTTTGTTCGCATTTCATCGAATAATATTTAATCATACTCTGTCGAGGAAGACCTTGAAGTTGCTTTTGAGTGTAATTACATTTTTAAATTATGTACAAATTTATTTCTAAATAAATCCAATTGAGTCTTTTGCAATATCACAAATAACAAAAATGGGTAAGGTCACAACTTGAGCATATAGTAGGTTTCTGGTGCTACGAATTTTAAAAGCCTATATTTTTGTGAGTAATAAAACATTTGAAAAATAAATGTGTGTTGAAATCAGCCTTCTCTTATTCTCGGAGAAGACCATGTAAATTCTGATCAAACATACATTTCCAAATTTAATGACCCAGATATATGACGTTCAATATATATCATTGAACTGAACAGATCACTATTTAAATCTAATGTCGAAGAACAATTTTATTGCTGAGGCACTACAGACACGATAAGTATTAAATAAATGGAAATGTTTTTCGCTGATTGCATAAATGACCACGCAAATTATATTTTGATATGATAAAACTTATACAGCACGTTAATAACAGCAGCCTATATATAGATGCATGTGCGCATGGCAATAGTGTCTACCCGGTCGTAATTCAACCACAATCACTGCAACAGCAGAGCATGAGGTATATATATACAAATCGGTGATACTATATCTTGATGGTCTGGTTCGAAGATACAGGGTTTTAGCACTTACGGTCTGGGGGCCGCTTCTACCCTCCCCTATATTTCGAACCAGAGGTGGTGGAGTTGTGATACAGACGGTTGAGGCAGTCAATTCGATGTCGTTGTCGAAAGGCAACCGCATTTGGTGGGCCGTCGAGGCCAATTGTGCGAAGCCACCCGTGCGCGCCATCCGTGTGCAAACTTTTATTACAATACCCCGGTCCTTTTTACCATCGTTATACATTTCCAAGGCTAATCCTTCGAAGGTAGCAGAATTCCTGACACCTTTTGGAACCTTTTAATTTAAATTGATTACGCTGGCGTACAATCTCTTATGACGCTTTTCAATAGCCCTAATGTAAGTGGTAGAGCGTAATTCTTTTCAATTATTTATTTGGGGTTTTTTCGCCAAAAAAGATCGCTCCCACCGTTAAGAAAAACTATAGCATTTTGAGCACGGTTTTCTGTTGAATTTTTTTCGATGGTTTTTTAGAACTTTTATTTTCTCCATTTACCAAAAATTTTGCCAGTGCGGTTAACAAGGAAATAAAAATTTTTCTTTATCAGACTGTATGATAAAAAGAAGTAATTGTCAAATTGAGACGAATTTTTTTCTAAAAAAATTTGCAAAATAGACGAAAAGATACTTTGGAAAGGGTTATTAATTCTTACACAAGACGAAAACTATTTAATGCATGGCAAGGGCAGGAATTGATCCTACCCACTTTTGTAGGGTAATTTGTATTTGACCACTGCATTACGTTGGTTATGAGGCTTCGGCAAGTTGGTTTAAGTTGTCTATACGTTCTTCTAGCCTATGCTTAATTCTTGAAACTGACGAAATCCAGAACGATTTTTATCAAAGGTAGGTATTGCTCCCGGACTCAGTAATTGATTCTGAAGGGATACACATTGTCTTTACCACAGGACTATGTTAGTTACCACTTTTTATGTCAGTTACCACTTTGACTGGGTTAAGAATTATTATAGATATACACGCTAGATTAAATCAAAGTTATTCGAAGCCATTCGCGAGCTTTTGTTCGCATTTCATCGAATAATATTTAATCATACTCTGTCGAGGAAGACCTTGAAGTTGCTTTTGAGTGTAATTACATTTTTAAATTATGTACAAATTTATTTCTAAATAAATCCAATTGAGTCTTTTGCAATATCACAAATAACAAAAATGGGTAAGGTCAAAACTTGAGCACATAGTAGGTTTCTGGTGCTACGAATTTTAAAAGCCTATATTTTTGTGAGTAATAAAACATTTGAAAAATAAATGTGTGTTGAAATCAGCCTTCTCTTATACTCGGAGAAGACCTTGTAAATTCTGATCAAACATACTTTTCCAAATATAATGACCTAGCTATAGGCGTCCAATATATATATCATTGAACAAAGCAGATCACTATTTAAATCTAATTTCGAAGAACAACATTACTGCTGGAGCACTACAGAGACGATAAGTATTAAATAAATGCAAATGTGTTTCGCTGATTGCATAAATGACCACGCAAATTATATTTTGATGTTTATGATAAAACTTACACAGCACGTTAATAACAGCAGCCTATATATAGATGCATGTGCGCATGGCAATAGTGTCTACCCGGTCGTAATTCAACCACAATTACTGCAACAGCAGAGCATGAGGTATATATATACAAATCGGTGATACTATATCTTGATGGTCTGGTTCGAAGATACAGGGTTTTAGCACTTACGGTCTGGGGGCCGCTTCTACCCTCCCCTATCTTTCGAACCAGAGGTGGTGGAGTTGTGATACAGACGGTTGAGGCAGTCAATTCGATGTCGTTGTCGAAAGGCAACCGCATTTGGTGGGCTGTCGAGGCCAATTGTGCGAAGCCACCCGTGCGCGCCATCCGTGTGCAAACTTTTATTACAATACCCCGGTCCTTTTTACCATCGTTATACATTTCCAAGGCTAATCCTTCGAAGGTAGCAGAATTCCTGACACTTTTTGGAACCTTTTAATTTAAATTGATTACGCTGGCGTACAATCTCTTATGACGCTTTTCAATAGCCCTAATGTAAGTGGTAGAGCGTAATTCTTTTCAATTATTTATTTGGGGTTTTTTCGCCAAAAAAGATGGCTCCCACCGTTAAGAAAAACTATAGCATTTTGAGCACGGTTTTCTGTTGAATTTTTTTCGATGGTTTTTTAGAACTTTTATTTTCTCCATTTACCAAAAATTTTGCCAGTGCGGTTAACAAGGAAATAAAAATTTTTCTTTATCAGACTGTATGATAAAAAGAAGTAATTGTCAAATTGTGACGAATTTTTTTCTAAAAAAATTTGCAAAATAGACGAAAAGATACTTTGGAAAGGGTTATTAATTCTTACACAAGACGAAAACTATTTAATGCATGGCAAGGGCAGGAATTGATCCTACCCACTTTTGTAGGGTAATTTGTATTTGACCACTGCATTACGTTGGTTATGAGGCTTCGGCAAGTTGGTTTAAGTTGTCTATACGTTCTTCTAGCCTATGCTTAATTCTTGAAACTGACGAAATCCAGAACGATTTTTATCAAAGGTAGGTATTGCTCCCGGACTCAGTGATTGATTCTGAAGGGATACACATTGTCTTTACCACTGGACTATGTTAGTTACCACTTTCTATGTTAGTTACCACTTTGACTGGGTTAAGAATTATTATAGATATACACGCTAGATTAAATCAAAGTTATTCGAAGCCATTCGCGAGCTTTTGTTCGCATTTCATCGAATAATATTTAATCATACTCTGTCGAGGAAGACCTTGAAGTTGCTTTTGAGTGTAATTACATTTTTAAATTATGTACAAATTTATTTCTAAATAAATCCAATTGAGTCTTTTGCAATATCACAAATAACAAAAATGGGTAAGGTCACAACTTGAGCATATAGTAGGTTTCTGGTGCTACGAATTTTAAAAGCCTATATTTTTGTGAGTAATAAAACATTTGAAAAATAAATGTGTGTTGAAATCAGCCTTCTCTTATTCTCGGAGAAGACCATGTAAATTCTGATCAAACATACATTTCCAAATTTAATGACCCAGATATATGACGTTCAATATATATCATTGAACTAAACAGATCACTGTTTAAATCTAATGTCGAAGAACAATTTTATTGCTGAGGCACTACAGACACGATAAGTATTAAATAAATGGAAATGTTTTTCGCTGATTGCATAAATGACCACGCAAATTATATTTTGATATGATAAAACTTATACAGCACGTTAATAACAGCAGCCTATATATAGATGCATGTGCGCATGGCAATAGTGTCTACCCGGTCGTAATTCAACCACAATCACTGCAACAGCAGAGCATGAGGTATATATATATACAAATCGGTGATACTATATCTTGATGGTCTGATTCGAAGATACAGGATTTTAGCACTTACGGTCTGGGGGCCGCTTCTACCCTCCCCTATGTTTCGAACCAGAGGTGGTGGAGTTATGATACAGACGGTTGAGGCAGTCAATTCGATGTCGTTGTCGAAAGGCAACCGCATTTGGTGGGCTGTCGAGGCCAATTGTGCGAAGCAACCCGTGCGCGCCATCCGTGTGCAAACTTTTATTACAATACCCCGGTCCTTTTTACCATCGTTATACATTTCCAAGGCTAATCCTTCGAAGGTAGCAGAATTCCTGACACCTTTTGGAACCTTTTAATTTAAATTGATTACGCTGGCGTACAATCTCTTATGACGCTTTTCAATAGCCCTAATGTAAGTGGTAGAGCGTAATTCTTTTCAATTATTTATTTGGGGTTTTTTCGCCAAAAAAGATGGCTCCCACCGTTAAGAAAAACTATAGCATTTTGAGCACGGTTTTCTGTTGAATTTTTTTCGATGGTTTTTTAGAACTTTTATTTTCTCCATTTACCAAAAATTTTGCCAGTGCGGTTAACAAGGAAATAAAAATTTTTCTTTATCAGACTGTATGATAAAAAGAAGTAATTGTCAAATTGTGACGAATTTTTTTCTAAAAAAATTTGCAAAATAGACGAAAAGATACTTTGGAAAGGGTTATTAATTCTTACACAAGACGAAAACTATTTAATGCATGGCAAGGGCAGGAATTGATCCTACCCACTTTTGTAGGGTAATTTGTATTTGACCACTGCATTACGTTGGTTATGAGGCTTCGGCAAGTTGGTTTAAGTTGTCTATACGTTCTTCTAGCCTATGCTTAATTCTTGAAACTGACGAAATCCAGAACGATTTTTATCAAAGGTAGGTATTGCTCCCGGACTCAGTGATTGATTCTGAAGGGATACACATTGTCTTTACCACTGGACTATGTTAGTTACCACTTTCTATGTTAGTTACCACTTTGACTGGGTTAAGAATTATTATAGATATACACGCTAGATTAAATCAAAGTTATTCGAAGCCATTCGCGAGCTTTTGTTCGCATTTCATCGAATAATATTTAATCATACTCTGTCGAGGAAGACCTTGAAGTTGCTTTTGAGTGTAATTACATTTTTAAATTATGTACAAATTTATTTCTAAATAAATCCAATTGAGTCTTTTGCAATATCACAAATAACAAAAATGGGTAAGGTCACAACTTGAGCATATAGTAGGTTTCTGGTGCTACGAATTTTAAAAGCCTATATTTTTGTGAGTAATAAAACATTTGAAAAATAAATGTGTGTTGAAATCAGCCTTCTCTTATTCTCGGAGAAGACCATGTAAATTCTGATCAAACATACATTTCCAAATTTAATGACCCAGATATATGACGTTCAATATATATCATTGAACTAAACAGATCACTATTTAAATCTAATGTCGAAGAACAATTTTATTGCTGAGGCACTACAGACACGATAAGTATTAAATAAATGGAAATGTTTTTCGCTGATTGCATAAATGACCACGCAAATTATATTTTGATATGATAAAACTTATACAGCACGTTAATAACAGCAGCCTATATATAGATGCATGTGCGCATGGCAATAGTGTCTACCCGGTCGTAATTCAACCACAATCACTGCAACAGCAGAGCATGAGGTATATATATACAAATCGGTGATACTATATCTTGATGGTCTGATTCGAAGATACAGGGTTTTAGCACTTACGGTCTGGGGGCCGCTTCTACCCTCCCCTATGTTTCGAACCAGAGGTGGTGGAGTTATGATACAGACGGTTGAGGCAGTCAATTCGATGTCGTTGTCGAAAGGCAACCGCATTTGGTGGGCTGTCGAGGCCAATTGTGCGAAGCCACCCGTGCGCGCCATCCGTGTGCAAACTTTTATTACAATACCCCGGTCCTTTTTACCATCGTTATACATTTCCAAGGCTAATCCTTCGAAGGTAGCAGAATTCCTGACACCTTTTGGAACCTTTTAATTTAAATTGATTACGCTGGCGTACAATCTCTTATGACGCTTTTCAATAGCCCTAATGTAAGTGGTAGAGCGTAATTCTTTTCAATTATTTATTTGGGGTTTTTTCGCCAAAAAAGATGGCTCCCACCGTTAAGAAAAACTATAGCATTTTGAGCACGGTTTTCTGTTGAATTTTTTTCGATGGTTTTTTAGAACTTTTATTTTCTCCATTTACCAAAAATTTTGCCAGTGCGGTTAACAAGGAAATAAAAATTTTTCTTTATCAGACTGTATGATAAAAAGAAGTAATTGTCAAATTGAGACGAATTTTTTTCTAAAAAAATTTGCAAAATAGACGAAAAGATACTTTGGAAAGGGTTATTAATTCTTACACAAGACGAAAACTATTTAATGCATGGCAAGGGCAGGAATTGATCCTACCCACTTTTGTAGGGTAATTTGTATTTGACCACTGCATTACGTTGGTTATGAGGCTTCGGCAAGTTGGTTTAAGTTGTCTATACGTTCTTCTAGCCTATGCTTAATTCTTGAAACTGACGAAATCCAGAACGATTTTTATCAAAGGTAGGTATTGCTCCCGGACTCAGTAATTGATTCTGAAGGGATACACATTGTCTTTACCACAGGACTATGTTAGTTACCACTTTTTATGTCAGTTACCACTTTGACTGGGTTAAGAATTATTATAGATATACACGCTAGATTAAATCAAAGTTATTCGAAGCCATTCGCGAGCTTTTGTTCGCATTTCATCGAATAATATTTAATCATACTCTGTCGAGGAAGACCTTGAAGTTGCTTTTGAGTGTAATTACATTTTTAAATTATGTACAAATTTATTTCTAAATAAATCCAATTGAGTCTTTTGCAATATCACAAATAACAAAAATGGGTAAGGTCAAAACTTGAGCACATAGTAGGTTTCTGGTGCTACGAATTTTAAAAGCCTATATTTTTGTGAGTAATAAAACATTTGAAAAATAAATGTGTGTTGAAATCAGCCTTCTCTTATACTCGGAGAAGACCTTGTAAATTCTGATCAAACATACTTTTCCAAATATAATGACCTAGCTATAGGCGTCCAATATATATATCATTGAAATAAGCAGATCACTATTTAAATCTAATTTCGAAGAACAACATTACTGCTGGAGCACTACAGAGACGATAAGTATTAAATAAATGGAAATGTGTTTCGCTGATTGCATAAATGACCACGCAAATTATATTTTGATGTTTATGATAAAACTTACACAGCACGTTAATAACAGCAGCCTATATATAGATGCATGTGCGCATGGCAATAGTGCCTACCTGGTCGTAATTCAACCACAATCAGTGCAACAGCAAAGCATGACGTATATAAATACAAATCGGTCGTACTATAGTATCACCGATTTGTATTTATATACGTCATGCTTTGCTGTTGCACTAATTGTGGTTGAATTACGACCAGGTAGGCAATATTGCCATGCGTGATCATTTGCTTTTCTTCTTTTAAAATATCTGCCTGTACTTAGGGGAAACAGGCAGATCTCTGGAAACAAGAAAGGCTGAACACATCAGAAACGTTAAGGAACATGATAATGGTTCAAACATCGAAAAACGTGCAACGCGAAAATCATTGACACAGGGAATTTCCGTAGTCGCCTAACACTAGAAAGTCTAGAATCATGGCATACAGCTGCCAAACACAGCAATGCTGATAACAACTCAAAACCGCTTCCTCGACAATGTGCAATCTTAATAAAGAAAACATAGTATCACCTTATCGTATTTCACAGTGCACATGTATACACGTCATATCTAGCTTCATTTCACACTTTCACAGTTTACTGCAATCATTATAAATATACCCGTTGAAGGCTACAGACTGGTGGCCGAAAGCTCGTAAACAAATAAATATATTTTAGTCAGAGAACGTCTCACCCTTTTCATTTATGTCTAATTGACACATCTACGATTTTTAGTGGTTTATATTGTTTAACCATTTCTTAAAGCTCATTCAGTTAAAAACGGGTAAAATAGGGCGAGTGTAATAGCCAACGCGGTCTGGTGGTAAGGCAAAGTGGCGGTAAATAAACAACGCAGCTGAACGATAATTCCCTTGCTCTGAATTCTTTTCATGTTTTAGAATTAATTATAGGCTAGAGAAAAGCCCGCTTAAACAATTTAAGTGGCAAGCGCGTGATAGCAAACATATATAGTCTAGTGGCCAATGCAAAATGTCTCAAGTCAACGAGTTTTTGGTCAAACCTAATTGCCCTTGTCACAAACCCCATAGGTTTTTGTCTGGGCTAAGAATTACAGTTGAACCCCTATTAAACGGACACCATTGGGACCTCGCCAAGGTGTCCGCTTAAGAGGGGTGTCCGCCTAAAAGGGGTCTCGCAAAATCACAACAGGGGGTAATTTTTCTTATGTTATTTATTTACCTATGTTAATAATATATAATATATAAAAGTCTACGAAAATATCTACGTTCAGAAACTTTTGTAGTTAAAATCAGCGTTCAAAAAGCCTAGGGACGTTTGCGCTCGAGTCTTTCGCGAAAGATCATAATACAAAATAAAACATAACAAAGCTAAGAATAATCATTTATAAAGGCCACTTTTCACTTCAATCGTGAACGGCGAAACGTAGCGTATTCGATATATGGAGTCCATATCATTAACTGCCCGAGTGTTCACGAAACAATGAAATACGCTACGTTTCGTTACGTTACTCTCCGCTTAAAAGGGGTTGATTTGTTCATTGGGACCTCCAGTGAGGTGTCCGCTTCCGCTAAATAGGGGTGTCCGCCAAATAAAGGTTTCCTTACTAGTATTTAATTAAAGAAACGTTTGGGACCTGAATTTAGTGTCCGCTTAAAAGGGGTGTCCGCTTAAAAGGGGTGTCCGCTATTAGGGGTTCAACTGTATTATCAATATACACGCTAGATTAAATCAAAGTTATTCGAAGCCATTCGCGAGCTTTTGTTCGCATTTCATCGAATAATATTTGCTCATACTCTGTCGAGGAAGATCTTGAAGTTGCTTTTGAGTGTAATTACATTTATATGCACAAATTTATTTCTAAATAAATCCAATTGAGTCTTTTGCAATATCACAATAACAAAAATGGGTAAGATCACAACTTGAGCATACAGTAGGTTTCTGGTGCTACGAATTTTAAAAGCCTATATTTTTGTGAGTAATAAAACATTTGAAAAATAAATGTGTGTTGAAATCAGCCTTCTCTTATTCTCGGAGAAGACCATGTAAATTCTGATCAAACATACATTTCCAAATTTAATGACCCAGCTATATGACGTTCAATATATATCATTGAACTGAACAGATCACTATTTAAATCTAATGTCGAAGAACAATTTTATTGCTGAGGCACTACAGACACGATAAGTATTAAATAAATGGAAATGTTTTTCGCTGATTGCATAAATGACCACGCAAATTATATTTTGATATGATAAAACTTATACAGCACGTTAATAACAGCAGCCTATATATAGATGCATGTGCGCATGGCAATAGTGTCTACCCGGTCGTAATTCAACCACAATCACTGCAACAGCAGAGCATGAGGTATATATATACAAATCGGTGATACTATATCTTGATGGTCTGGTTCGAAGATACAGGGTTTTAGCACTTACGGTCTGGGGGCCGCTTCTACCCTCCCCTATATTTCGAACCAGAGGTGGTGGAGTTGTGATACAGACGGTTGAGGCAGTCAATTCGATGTCGTTGTCGAAAGGCAACCGCATTTGGTGGGCTGTCGAGGCCAATTGTGCGAAGCCACCCGTGCGCGCCATCCGTGTGCAAACTTTTATTACAATACCCCGGTCCTTTTTACCATCGTTATACATTTCCAAGGCTAATCCTTCGAAGGTAGCAGAATTCCTGACACCTTTTGGAACCTTTTAATTTAAATTGATTACGCTGGCGTACAATCTCTTATGACGCTTTTCAATAGCCCTAATGTAAGTGGTAGAGCGTAATTCTTTTCAATTATTTATTTGGGGTTTTTTCGCCAAAAAAGATGGCTCCCACCGTTAAGAAAAACTATAGCATTTTGAGCACGGTTTTCTGTTGAATTTTTTTTCGATGGTTTTTTAGAACTTTTATTTTCTCCATTTACCAAAAATTTTGCCAGTGCGGTTAACAAGGAAATAAAAATTTTTCTTTATCAGACTGTATGATAAAAAGAAGTAATTGTCAAATTGAGACGAATTTTTTTCTAAAAAAATTTGCAAAATAGACGAAAAGATACTTTGGAAAGGGTTATTAATTCTTACACAAGACGAAAACTATTTAATGCATGGCAAGGGCAGGAATTGATCCTACCCACTTTTGTAGGGTAATTTGTATTTGACCACTGCATTACGTTGGTTATGAGGCTTCGGCAAGTTGGTTTAAGTTGTCTATACGTTCTTCTAGCCTATGCTTAATTCTTGAAACTGACGAAATCCAGAACGATTTTTATCAAAGGTAGGTATTGCTCCCGGACTCAGTAATTGATTCTGAAGGGATACACATTGTCTTTACCACAGGACTTTGTTAGTTACCACTTTTTATGTCAGTTACCACTTTGACTGGGTTAAGAATTATTATAGATATACACGCTAGATTAAATCAAAGTTATTCGAAGCCATTCGCGAGCTTTTGTTCGCATTTCATCGAATAATATTTAATCATACTCTGTCGAGGAAGACCTTGAAGTTGCTTTTGAGTGTAATTACATTTTTAAATTATGTACAAATTTATTTCTAAATAAATCCAATTGAGTCTTTTGCAATATCACAAATAACAAAAATGGGTAAGGTCAAAACTTGAGCACATAGTAGGTTTCTGGTGCTACGAATTTTAAAAGCCTATATTTTTGTGAGTAATAAAACATTTGAAAAATAAATGTGTGTTGAAATCATCCTTCTCTTATACTCGGAGAAGACCTTGTAAATTCTGATCAAACATACTTTTCCAAATATAATGACCTAGCTATAGGCGTCCAATATATATATCATTGAACAAAGCAGATCACTATTTAAATCTAATTTCGAAGAACAACATTACTGCTGGAGCACTACAGAGACGATAAGTATTAAATAAATGGAAATGTGTTTCGCTGATTGCATAAATGACCACGCAAATTATATTTTGATGTTTATGATAAAACTTACACAGCACGTTAATAACAGCAGCCTATATATAGATGCATGTGCGCATGGCAATAGTGTCTACCCGGTCGTAATTCAACCACAATCACTGCAACAGCAGAGCATGAGGTATATATATACAAATCGGTGATACTATATCTTGATGGTCTGGTTCGAAGATACAGGGTTTTAGCACTTACGGTCTGGGGGCCGCTTCTACCCTCCCCTATGTTTCGAACCAGAGGTGGTGGAGTTGTGATACAGACGGTTGAGGCAGTCAATTCGATGTCGTTGTCGAAAGGCAACCGCATTTGGTGGGCTGTCGAGGCCAATTGTGCGAAGCCACCCGTGCGCGCCATCCGTGTGCAAACTTTTATTACAATACCCCGGTCCTTTTTACCATCGTTATACATTTCCAAGGCTAATCCTTCGAAGGTAGCAGAATTCCTGACACCTTTTGGAACCTTTTAATTTAAATTGATTACGCTGGCGTAGAATCTCTTATGACGCTTTTCAATAGCCCTAATGTAAGTGGTAGAGCGTAATTCTTTTCAATTATTTATTTGGGGTGTTTTCGCCAAAAAAGATGGCTCCCACCGTTAAGAAAAACTATAGCATTTTGAGCACGGTTTTCTGTTGAATTTTTTTCGATGGTTTTTTAGAACTTTTATTTTCTCCATTTACCAAAAATTTTGCCAGTGCGGTTAACAAGGAAATAAAAATTTTTCTTTATCAGACTGTATGATAAAAAGAAGTAATTGTCAAATTGAGACGAATTTTTTTCTAAAAAAATTTGCAAAATAGACGAAAAGATACTTTGGAAAGGGTTATTAATTCTTACACAAGACGAAAACTATTTAATGCATGGCAAGGGCAGGAATTGATCCTACCCACTTTTGTAGGGTAATTTGTATTTGACCACTGCATTACGTTGGTTATGAGGCTTCGGCAAGTTGGTTTAAGTTGTCTATACGTTCTTCTAGCCTATGCTTAATTCTTGAAACTGACGAAATCCAGAACGATTTTTATCAAAGGTAGGTATTGCTCCCGGACTCAGTGATTGATTCTGAAGGGATACACATTGTCTTTACCACTGGACTATGTTAGTTACCACTTTCTATGTTAGTTACCACTTTGACTGGGTTAAGAATTATTATAGATATACACGCTAGATTAAATCAAAGTTATTCGAAGCCATTCGCGAGCTTTTGTTCGCATTTCATCGAATAATATTTAATCATACTCTGTCGAGGAAGACCTTGAAGTTGCTTTTGAGTGTAATTACATTTTTAAATTATGTACAAATTTATTTCTAAATAAATCCAATTGAGTCTTTTGCAATATCACAAATAACAAAAATGGGTAAGGTCACAACTTGAGCATATAGTAGGTTTCTGGTGCTACGAATTTTAAAAGCCTATATTTTTGTGAGTAATAAAACATTTGAAAAATAAATGTGTGTTGAAATCAGCCTTCTCTTATTCTCGGAGAAGACCATGTAAATTCTGATCAAACATACATTTCCAAATTTAATGACCCAGATATATGACGTTCAATATATATCATTGAACTAAACAGATCACTATTTAAATCTAATGTCGAAGAACAATTTTATTGCTGAGGCACTACAGACACGATAAGTATTAAATAAATGGAAATGTTTTTCGCTGATTGCATAAATGACCACGCAAATTATATTTTGATATGATAAAACTTATACAGCACGTTAATAACAGCAGCCTATATATAGATGCATGTGCGCATGGCAATAGTGTCTACCCGGTCGTAATTCAACCACAATCACTGCAACAGCAGAGCATGAGGTATATATATACAAATCGGTGATACTATATCTTGATGGTCTGATTCGAAGATACAGGGTTTTAGCACTTACGGTCTGGGGGCCGCTTCTACCCTCCCCTATGTTTCGAACCAGAGGTGGTGGAGTTATGATACAGACGGTTGAGGCAGTCAATTCGATGTCGTTGTCGAAAGGCAACCGCATTTGGTGGGCTGTCGAGGCCAATTGTGCGAAGCCACCCGTGCGCGCCATCCGTGTGCAAACTTTTATTACAATACCCCGGTCCTTTTTACCATCGTTATACATTTCCAAGGCTAATCCTTCGAAGGTAGCAGAATTCCTGACACCTTTTGGAACCTTTTAATTTAAATTGATTACGCTGGCGTACAATCTCTTATGACGCTTTTCAATAGCCCTAATGTAAGTGGTAGAGCGTAACTCTTTTCAATTATTTATTTGGGGTTTTTTCGCCAAAAAAGATGGCTCCCACCGTTAAGAAAAACTATAGCATTTTGAGCACGGTTTTCTGTTGAATTTTTTTCGATGGTTTTTTAGAACTTTTATTTTCTCCATTTACCAAAAATTTTGCCAGTGCGGTTAACAAGGAAATAAAAATTTTTCTTTATCAGACTGTATGATAAAAAGAAGTAATTGTCAAATTGTGACGAATTTTTTTCTAAAAAAATTTGCAAAATAGACGAAAAGATACTTTGGAAAGGGTTATTAATTCTTACACAAGACGAAAACTATTTAATGCATGGCAAGGGCAGGAATTGATCCTACCCACTTTTGTAGGGTAATTTGTATTTGACCACTGCATTACGTTGGTTATGAGGCTTCGGCAAGTTGGTTTAAGTTGTCTATACGTTCTTCTAGCCTATGCTTAATTCTTGAAACTGACGAAATCCAGAACGATTTTTATCAACGGTAGGTATTGCTCCCGGACTCAGTGATTGATTCTGAAGGGATACACATTGTCTTTACCACTGGACTATGTTAGTTTCCACTTTCTATGTTAGTTACCACTTTGACTGGGTTAAGAATTATTATAGATATACACGCTAGATTAAATCAAAGTTATTCGAAGCCATTCGCGAGCTTTTGTTCGCATTTCATCGAATAATATTTAATCATACTCTGTCGAGGAAGACCTTGAAGTTGCTTTTGAGTGTAATTACATTTTTAAATTATGTACAAATTTATTTCTAAATAAATCCAATTGAGTCTTTTGCAATATCACAAATAACAAAAATGGGTAAGGTCACAACTTGAGCATATAGTAGGTTTCTGGTGCTACGAATTTTAAAAGCCTATATTTTTGTGAGTAATAAAACATTTGAAAAATAAATGTGTGTTGAAATCAGCCTTCTCTTATTCTCGGAGAAGACCATGTAAATTCTGATCAAACATACATTTCCAAATTTAATGACCCAGATATATGACGTTCAATATATATCATTGAACTAAACAGATCACTATTTAAATCTAATGTCGAAGAACAATTTTATTGCTGAGGCACTACAGACACGATAAGTATTAAATAAATGGAAATGTTTTTCGCTGATTGCATAAATGACCACGCAAATTATATTTTGATATGATAAAACTTATACAGCACGTTAATAACAGCAGCCTATATATAGATGCATGTGCGCATGGCAATAGTGTCTACCCGGTCGTAATTCAACCACAATCACTGCAACAGCAGAGCATGAGGTATATATATACAAATCGGTGATACTATATCTTGATGGTCTGATTCGAAGATACAGGGTTTTAGCACTTACGGTCTGGGGGCCGCTTCTACCCTCCCCCATGTTTCGAACCAGAGGTGGTGGAGTTATGATACAGACGGTTGAGGCAGTCAATTCGATGTCGTTGTCGAAAGGCAACCGCATTTGGTGGGCTGTCGAGGCCAATTGTGCGAAGCCACCCGTGCGCGCCATCCGTGTGCAAACTTTTATTACAATACCCCGGTCCTTTTTACCATCGTTATACATTTCCAAGGCTAATCCTTCGAAGGTAGCAGAATTCCTGACACCTTTTGGAACCTTTTAATTTAAATTGATTACGCTGGCGTACAATCTCTTATGACGCTTTTCAATAGCCCTAATGTAAGTGGTAGAGCGTAATTCTTTTCAATTATTTATTTGGGGTTTTTTCGCCAAAAAAGATGGCTCCCACCGTTAAGAAAAACTATAGCATTTTGAGCACGGTTTTCTGTTGAATTTTTTTCGATGGTTTTTTAGAACTTTTATTTTCTCCATTTACCAAAAATTTTGCCAGTGCGGTTAACAAGGAAATAAAAATTTTTCTTTATCAGACTGTATGATAAAAAGAAGTAATTGTCAAATTGTGACGAATTTTTTTCTAAAAAAATTTGCAAAATAGACGAAAAGATACTTTGGAAAGGGTTATTAATTCTTACACAAGACGAAAACTATTTAATGCATGGCAAGGGCAGGAATTGATCCTACCCACTTTTGTAGGGTAATTTGTATTTGACCACTGCATTACGTTGGTTATGAGGCTTCGGCAAGTTGGTTTAAGTTGTCTATACGTTCTTCTAGCCTATGCTTAATTCTTGAAACTGACGAAATCCAGAACGATTTTTATCAAAGGTAGGTATTGCTCCCGGACTCAGTAATTGATTCTGAAGGGATACACATTGTCTTTACCACAGGACTATGTTAGTTACCACTTTTTATGTTAGTTACCACTTTGACTGGGTTAAGAATTATTATAGATATACACGCTAGATTAAATCAAAGTTATTCGAAGCCATTCGCGAGCTTTTGTTCGCATTTCATCGAATAATATTTAATCATACTCTGTCGAGGAAGACCTTGAAGTTGCTTTTGAGTGTAATTACATTTTTAAATTATGTACAAATTTATTTCTAAATAAATCCAATTGAGTCTTTTGCAATATCACAAATAACAAAAATGGGTAAGGTCAAAACTTGAGCACATAGTAGGTTTCTGGTGCTACGAATTTTAAAAGCCTATATTTTTGTGAGTAATAAAACATTTGAAAAATAAATGTGTGTTGAAATCAGCCTTCTCTTATACTCGGAGAAGACCTTGTAAATTCTGATCAAACATACTTTTCCAAATATAATGACCTAGCTATAGGCGTCCAATATATATATCATTGAACAAAGCAGATCACTATTTAAATCTAATTTCGAAGAACAACATTACTGCTGGAGCACTACAGAGACGATAAGTATTAAATAAATGGAAATGTGTTTCGCTGATTGCATAAATGACCACGCAAATTATATTTTGATGTTTATGATAAAACTTACACAGCACGTTAATAACAGCAGCCTATATATAGATGCATGTGCGCATGGCAATAGTGTCTACCCGGTCGTAATTCAACCACAATCACTGCAACAGCAGAGCATGAGGTATATATATACAAATCGGTGATACTATATCTTGATGGTCTGGTTCGAAGATACAGGGTTTTAGCACTTACGGTCTGGGGGCCGCTTCTACCCTCCCCTATATTTCGAACCAGAGGTGGTGGAGTTGTGATACAGACGGTTGAGGCAGTCAATTCGATGTCGTTGTCGAAAGGCAACCGCATTTGGTGGGCTGTCGAGGCCAATTGTGCGAAGCCACCCGTGCGCGCTATCCGTGTGCAAACTTTTATTACAATACCCCAGTCCTTTTTACCATCGTTATACATTTCCAAGGCTAATCCTTCGAAGGTAGCAGAATTCCTGACACCTTTTGGAACCTTTTAATTTAAATTGATTACGCTTGCGTACAATCTCTTATGACGCTTTTCAATAGCCCTAATGTAAGTGGTAGAGCGTAATTCTTTTCAATTATTTATTTGGGGTTTTTTCGCCAAAAAAGATGGCTCCCACCGTTAAGAAAAACTATAGCATTTTGAGCACGGTTTTCTGTTGAATTTTTTTCGATGGTTTTTTAGAACTTTTATTTTCTCCATTTACCAAAAATTTTGCCAGTGCGGTTAACAAGGAAATAAAAATTTTTCTTTATCAGACTGTATGATAAAAAGAAGTAATTGTCAAATTGTGACGAATTTTTTTCTAAAAAAATTTGCAAAATAGACGAAAAGATACTTTGGAAAGGGTTATTAATTCTTACACAAGACGAAAACTATTTAATGCATGGCAAGGGCAGGAATTGATCCTACCCACTTTTGTAGGGTAATTTGTATTTGACCACTGCATTACGTTGGTTATGAGGCTTCGGCAAGTTGGTTTAAGTTGTCTATACGTTCTTCTAGCCTATGCTTAATTCTTGAAACTGACGAAATCCAGAACGATTTTTATCAAAGGTAGGTATTGCTCCCGGACTCAGTGATTGATTCTGAAGGGATACACATTGTCTTTACCACTGGACTATGTTAGTTACCACTTTCTATGTTAGTTACCACTTTGACTGGGTTAAGAATTATTATAGATATACACGCTAGATTAAATCAAAGTTATTCGAAGCCATTCGCGAGCTTTTGTTCGCATTTCATCGAATAATATTTAATCATACTCTGTCGAGGAAGACCTTGAAGTTGCTTTTGAGTGTAATTACATTTTTAAATTATGTACAAATTTATTTCTAAATAAATCCAATTGAGTCTTTTGCAATATCACAAATAACAAAAATGGGTAACGTCACAACTTGAGCATATAGTAGGTTTCTGGTGCTACGAATTTTAAAAGCCTATATTTTTGTGAGTAATAAAACATTTGAAAAATAAATGTGTGTTGAAATCAGCCTTCTCTTATTCTCGGAGAAGACCATGTAAATTCTGATCAAACATACATTTCCAAATTTAATGACCCAGATATATGACGTTCAATATATATCATTGAACTAAACAGATCACTATTTAAATCTAATGTCGAAGAACAATTTTATTGCTGAGGCACTACAGACACGATAAGTATTAAATAAATGGAAATGTTTTTCGCTGATTGCATAAATGACCACGCAAATTATATTTTGATATGATAAAACTTATACAGCACGTTAATAACAGCAGCCTATATATAGATGCATGTGCGCATGGCAATAGTGTCTACCCGGTCGTAATTCAACCACAATCACTGCAACAGCAGAGCATGAGGTATATATATATACAAATCGGTGATACTATATCTTGATGGTCTGATTCGAAGATACAGGGTTTTAGCACTTACGGTCTGGGGGCCGCTTCTACCCTCGCCTATATTTCGAACCAGAGGTGGTGGAGTTATGATACAGACGGTTGAGGCAGTCAATTCGATGTCGTTGTCGAAAGGCAACCGCGTTTGGTGGGCTGTCGAGGCCAATTGTGCGAAGCCACCCGTGCGCGCCATCCGTGTGCAAACTTTTATTACAATACCCCGGTCCTTTTTACCATCGTTATACATTTCCAAGGCTAATCCTTCGAAGGTAGCAGAATTCCTGACACCTTTTGGAACCTTTTAATTTAAATTGATTACGCTGGCGTACAATCTCTTATGACGCTTTTCAATAGCCCTAATGTAAGTGGTAGAGCGTAATTCTTTTCAATTATTTATTTGGGGTTTTTTCGCCAAAAAAGATGGCTCCCACCGTTAAGAAAAACTATAGCATTTTGAGCACGGTTTTCTGTTGAATTTTTTTCGATGGTTTTTTAGAACTTTTATTTTCTCCATTTACCAAAAATTTTGCCAGTGCGGTTAACAAGGAAATAAAAATTTTTCTTTATCAGACTGTATGATAAAAAGAAGTAATTGTCAAATTGAGACGAATTTTTTTCTAAAAAAATTTGCAAAATAGACGAAAAGATACTTTGGAAAGGGTTATTAATTCTTACACAAGACGAAAACTATTTAATGCATGGCAAGGGCAGGAATTGATCCTACCCACTTTTGTAGGGTAATTTGTATTTGACCACTGCATTACGTTGGTTATGAGGCTTCGGCAAGTTGGTTTAAGTTGTCTATACGTTCTTCTAGCCTATGCTTAATTCTTGAAACTGACGAAATCCAGAACGATTTTTATCAAAGGTAGGTATTGCTCCCGGACTCAGTGATTGATTCTGAAGGGATACACATTGTCTTTACCACTGGACTATGTTAGTTACCACTTTCTATGTTAGTTACCACTTTGACTGGGTTAAGAATTATTATAGATATACACGCTAGATTAAATCAAAGTTATTCGAAGCCATTCGCGAGCTTTTGTTCGCATTTCATCGAATAATATTTAATCATACTCTGTCGAGGAAGACCTTGAAGTTGCTTTTGAGTGTAATTACATTTTTAAATTATGTACAAATTTATTTCTAAATAAATCCAATTGAGTCTTTTGCAATATCACAAATAACAAAAATGGGTAAGGTCACAACTTGAGCATATAGTAGGTTTCTGGTGCTACGAATTTTAAAAGCCTATATTTTTGTGAGTAATAAAACATTTGAAAAATAAATGTGTGTTGAAATCAGCCTTCTCTTATTCTCGGAGAAGACCATGTAAATTCTGATCAAACATACATTTCCAAGTTTAATGACCCAGCTATATGACGTCCAATATATATCATTGAACTGAACAGATCACTATTTAAATCTAATGTCGAAGAACAATTTTATTGCTGAGGCACTACAGACACGATAAGTATTAAATAAATGGAAATGTTTTTCGCTGATTGCATAAATGACCACGCAAATTATATTTTGATATGATAAAACTTATACAGCACGTTAATAACAGCAGCCTATATATAGATGCATGTGCGCATGGCAATAGTGTCTACCCGGTCGTAATTCAACCACAATCACTGCAACAGCAGAGCATGAGGTATATATATACAAATCGGTGATACTATATCTTGATGGTCTGATTCGAAGATACAGGGTTTTAGCACTTACGGTCTGGGGGCCGCTTCTACCCTCCCCTATGTTTCGAACCAGAGGTGGTGGAGTTATGATACAGACGGTTGAGGCAGTCAATTCGATGTCGTTGTCGAAAGGCAACCGCATTTGGTGGGCTGTCGAGGCCAATTGTGCGAAGCCACCCGTGCGCGCCATCCGTGTGCAAACTTTTATTACAATACCCCGGTCCTTTTTACCATCGTTATACATTTCCAAGGCTAATCCTTCGAAGGTAGCAGAATTCCTGACACCTTTTGGAACCTTTTAATTTAAATTGATTACGCTGGCGTACAATCTCTTATGACGCTTTTCAATAGCCCTAATGTAAGTGGTAGAGCGTAATTCTTTTCAATTATTTATTTGGGGTTTTTTCGCCAAAAAAGATGGCTCCCACCGTTAAGAAAAACTATAGCATTTTGAGCACGGTTTTCTGTTGAATTTTTTTCGATGGTTTTTTAGAACTTTTATTTTCTCCATTTACCAAAAATTTTGCCAGTGCGGTTAACAAGGAAAAAAAAATTTTTCTTTATCAGACTGTATGATAAAAAGAAGTAATTGTCAAATTGTGACGAATTTTTTTCTAAAAAAATTTGCAAAATAGACGAAAAGATACTTTGGAAAGGGTTATTAATTCTTACACAAGACGAAAACTATTTAATGCATGGCAAGGGCAGGAATTGATCCTACCCACTTTTGTAGGGTAATTTGTATTTGACCACTGCATTACATTGGTTATGAGGCTTCGGCAAGTTGGTTTAAGTTGTCTATACGTTCTTCTAGCCTATGCTTAATTCTTGAAACTGACGAAATCCAGAACGATTTTTATCAACGGTAGGTATTGCTCCCGGACTCAGTGATTGATTCTGAAGGGATACACATTGTCTTTACCACTGGACTATGTTAGTTACCACTTTCTATGTTAGTTACCACTTTGACTGGGTTAAGAATTATTATAGATATACACGCTAGATTAAATCAAAGTTATTCGAAGCCATTCGCGAGCTTTTGTTCGCATTTCATCGAATAATATTTAATCATACTCTGTCGAGGAAGACCTTGAAGTTGCTTTTGAGTGTAATTACATTTTTAAATTATGTACAAATTTATTTCTAAATAAATCCAATTGAGTCTTTTGCAATATCACAAATAACAAAAATGGGTAAGGTCACAACTTGAGCATATAGTAGGTTTCTGGTGCTACGAATTTTAAAAGCCTATATTTTTGTGAGTAATAAAACATTTGAAAAATAAATGTGTGTTGAAATCAGCCTTCTCTTATTCTCGGAGAAGACCATGTAAATTCTGATCAAACATACATTTCCAAATTTAATGACCCAGATATATGACGTTCAATATATATCATTGAACTAAACAGATCACTATTTAAATCTAATGTCGAAGAACAATTTTATTGCTGAGGCACTACAGACACGATAAGTATTAAATAAATGGAAATGTTTTTCGCTGATTGCATAAATGACCACGCAAATTATATTTTGATATGATAAAACTTATACAGCACGTTAATAACAGCAGCCTATATATAGATGCATGTGCGCATGGCAATAGTGTCTACCCGGTCGTAATTCAACCACAATCACTGCAACAGCAGAGCATGAGGTATATATATACAAATCGGTGATACTATATCTTGATGGTCTGATTCGAAGATACAGGGTTTTAGCACTTACGGTCTGGGGGCCGCTTCTACCCTCCCCTATGTTTCGAACCAGAGGTGGTGGAGTTATGATACAGACGGTTGAGGCAGTCAATTCGATGTCGTTGTCGAAAGGCAACCGCATTTGGTGGGCTGTCGAGGCCAATTGTGCGAAGCCACCCGTGCGCGCCATCCGTGTGCAAACTTTTATTACAATACCCCGGTCCTTTTTACCATCGTTATACATTTCCAAGGCTAATCCTTCGAAGGTAGCAGAATTCCTGACACCTTTTGGAACCTTTTAATTTAAATTGATTACGCTGGCGTACAATCTCTTATGACGCTTTTCAATAGCCCTAATGTAAGTGGTAGAGCGTAATTCTTTTCAATTATTTATTTGGGGTTTTTTCGCCAAAAAAGATGGCTCCCACCGTTAAGAAAAACTATAGCATTTTGAGCACGGTTTTCTGTTGAATTTTTTTCGATGGTTTTTTAGAACTTTTATTTTCTCCATTTACCAAAAATTTTGCCAGTGCGGTTAACAAGGAAATAAAAATTTTTCTTTATCAGACTGTATGATAAAAAGAAGTAATTGTCAAATTGAGACGAATTTTTTTCTAAAAAAATTTGCAAAATAGACGAAAAGATACTTTGGAAAGGGTTATTAATTCTTACACAAGACGAAAACTATTTAATGCATGGCAAGGGCAGGAATTGATCCTACCCACTTTTGTAGGGTAATTTGTATTTGACCACTGCATTACGTTGGTTATGAGGCTTCGGCAAGTTGGTTTAAGTTGTCTATACGTTCTTCTAGCCTATGCTTAATTCTTGAAACTGACGAAATCCAGAACGATTTTTATCAAAGGTAGGTATTGCTCCCGGACTCAGTAATTGATTCTGAAGGGATACACATTGTCTTTACCACAGGACTATGTTAGTTACCACTTTTTATGTCAGTTACCACTTTGACTGGGTTAAGAATTATTATAGATATACACGCTAGATTAAATCAAAGTTATTCCAAGCCATTCGCGAGCTTTTGTTCGCATTTCATCGAATAATATTTAATCATACTCTGTCGAGGAAGACCTTGAAGTTGCTTTTGAGTGTAATTACATTTTTAAATTATGTACAAATTTATTTCTAAATAAATCCAATTGAGTCTTTTGCAATATCACAAATAACAAAAATGGGTAAGGTCAAAACTTGTGCACATAGTAGGTTTCTGGTGCTACGAATTTTAAAAGCCTATATTTTTGTGAGTAATAAAACATTTGAAAAATAAATGTGTGTTGAAATCAGCCTTCTCTTATACTCGGAGAAGACCTTGTAAATTCTGATCAAACATACTTTTCCAAATATAATGACCTAGCTATAGGCGTCCAATATATATATCATTGAACAAAGCAGATCACTATTTAAATCTAATTTCGAAGAACAACATTACTGCTGGAGCACTACAGAGACGATAAGTATTAAATAAATGGAAATGTGTTTCGCTGATTGCATAAATGACCACGCAAATTATATTTTGATGTTTATGATAAAACTTACACAGCACGTTAATAACAGCAGCCTATATATAGATGCATGTGCGCATGGCAATAGTGCCTACCTGGTCGTAATTCAACCACAATCAGTGCAACAGCAAAGCATGACGTATATAAATACAAATCGGTCGTACTATAGTATCACCGATTTGTATTTATATACGTCATGCTTTGCTGTTGCACTAATTGTGGTTGAATTACGACCAGGTAGGCACTATTGCCATGCGTGATCATTTGCTTTTCTTCTTTTAAAATATCTGCCTGTACTTAGGGGAAACAGGCAGATCTCTGGAAACAAGAAAGGCTGAACACATCAGAAACGTTAAGGAACATGATAATGGTTCAAACATCGAAAAACGTGCAACGCGAAAATCATTGACACAGGGAATTTCCGTAGTCGCCTAACACTAGAAAGTCTAGAATCATGGCATACAGCTGCCAAACACAGCAATGCTGATAACAACTCAAAACCGCTTCCTCGACAATGTGCAATCTTAATAAAGAAAACATAGTATCACCTTATCGTATTTCACAGTGCACATGTATACACGTCATATCTAGCTTCATTTCACACTTTCACAGTTTACTGCAATCATTATAAATATACCCGTTGAAGGCTACAGACTGGTGGCCGAAAGCTCGTAAACAAATAAATATATTTTAGTCAGAGAACGTCTCACCCTTTTCATTTATGTCTAATTGACACATCTACGATTTTTAGTGGTTTATATTGTTTAACCATTTCTTAAAGCTCATTCAGTTAAAAACGGGTAAAATAGGGCGAGTGTAACAGCCAACGCGGTCTGGTGGTAAGGCAAAGTGGCGGTAAATAAACAACGCAGCTGAACGATAATTCCCTTGCTCTGAATTCTTTTCATGTTTTAGAATTAATTATAGACTAGAGAAAAGCCCGCTTAAACAATTTAAGTGGCAAGCGCGTGATAGCAAACATATATAGTCTAGTGGCCAATGCAAAATGTCTCAAGTCAACGAGTTTTTGGTCAAACCTAATTGCCCTTGTCACAAACCCCATAGGTTTTTGTCTGGGCTAAGAATTACAGTTGAACCCCTATTAAACGGACACCATTGGGACCTCGCCAAGGTGTCCGCTTAAGAGGGGTGTCCGCCTAAAAGGGGTCTCGCAAAATCACAACAGGGGGTAATTTTTCTTATATTATTTATTTACCTATGTTAATAATATATAATATATAAAAGTCTACGAAAATATCTACGTTCAGAAACTTTTGTAGTTAAAATCAGCGTTCAAAAAGCCTAGGGACGTTTGCGCTCGAGTCTTTCGCGAAAGCTCATAATACAAAATAAAACATAACAAAGCTAAGAATAATCATTTATAAAGGCCACATTTGACTTCAATCGTGAACGGCGAAGCGTAGCGTATTCGATATATGGAGTCCATATCATTAACTGCCCGAGTGTTCACGAAACAATGAAATACGCTACGTTTCGTTACGTTACTCTCCGCTTAAAAGGGGTTGATTTGTTCATTGGGACCTCCAGTGAGGTGTCCGCTTCCGCTAAATAGGGGTGTCCGCCAAATAAAGGTTTCCTTACTAGTATTTAATTAAAGAAACGTTTGGGACCTGAATTTAGTGTCCGCTTAAAAGGGGTGTCCGCTTAAAAGGGGTGTCCGCTATTAGGGGTTCAACTGTATTATCAATATACACGCTAGATTAAATCAAAGTTATTCGAAGCCATTCGCGAGCTTTTGTTCGCATTTCATCGAATAATATTTGCTCATACTCTGTCGAGAAAGATCTTGAAGTTGCTTTTGAGTGTAATTACATTTATATGCACAAATTTATTTCTAAATAAATCCAATTGAGTCTTTTGCAATATCACAATAACAAAAATGGGTAAGATCACAACTTGAGCATACAGTAGGTTTCTGGTGCTACGAATTTAAAAATCTCATATTTTTGTAAGTAGAACATTTGAAAGATAAATGTGTGTTGAAATCAGCCTTCTCTTATTCTCGGAGAAGACCATGTAAATTCTGATCAAACATACATTTCCAAATTTAATGACCCAGCTATATGACGTTCAATATATATCATTGAACTAAACAGATCACTATTTAAATCTAATGTCGAAGAACAATTTTATTGCTGAGGCACTACAGACACGATAAGTATTAAATAAATGGAAATGTTTTTCGCTGATTGCATAAATGACCACGCAAATTATATTTTGATATGATAAAACTTATACAGCACGTTAATAACAGCAGCCTATATATAGATGCATGTGCGCATGGCAATAGTGTCTACCCGGTCGTAATTCAACCACAATCACTGCAACAGCAGAGCATGAGGTATATATATACAAATCGGTGATACTATATCTTGATGGTCTGGTTCGAAGATACAGGGTTTTAGCACTTACGGTCTGGGGGCCGCTTCTACCCTCCCCTATATTTCGAACCAGAGGTGGTGGAGTTGTGATACAGACGGTTGAGGCAGTCAAGTCGATGTCGTTGTCGAAAGGCAACCGCATTTGGTGGGCTGTCGAGGCCAATTGTGCGAAGCCACCCGTGCGCGCCATCCGTGTGCAAACTTTTATTACAATACCCCGGTCCTTTTTACCATCGTTATACATTTCCAAGGCTAATCCTTCGAAGGTAGCAGAATTCCTGACACCTTTTGGAACCTTTTAATTTAAATTGATTACGCTGGCGTACAATCTCTTATGACGCTTTTCAATAGCCCTAATGTAAGTGGTAGAGCGTAATTCTTTTCAATTATTTATTTGGGGTTTTTTCGCCAAAAAAGATGGCTCCCACCGTTAAGAAAAACTATAGCATTTTGAGCACGGTTTTCTGTTGAATTTTTTTCGATGGTTTTTTAGAACTTTTATTTTCTCCATTTACCAAAAATTTTGCCAGTGCGGTTAACAAGGAAATAAAAATTTTTCTTTATCAGACTGTATGATAAAAAGAAGTAATTGTCAAATTGTGACGAATTTTTTTCTAAAAAAATTTGCAAAATAGACGAAAAGATACTTTGGAAAGGGTTATTAATTCTTACACAAGACGAAAACTATTTAATGCATGGCAAGGGCAGGAATTGATCCTACCCACTTTTGTAGGGTAATTTGTATTTGACCACTGCATTACGTTGGTTATGAGGCTTCGGCAAGTTGGTTTAAGTTGTCTATACGTTCTTCTAGCCTATGCTTAATTCTTGAAACTGACGAAATCCAGAACGATTTTTATCAAAGGTAGGTATTGCTCCCGGACTCAGTGATTGATTCTGAAGGGATACACATTGTCTTTACCACTGGACTATGTTAGTTACCACTTTCTATGTTAGTTACCACTTTGACTGGGTTAAGAATTATTATAGATATACACGCTAGATTAAATCAAAGTTATTCGAAGCCATTCGCGAGCTTTTGTTCGCATTTCATCGAATAATATTTAATCATACTCTGTCGAGGAAGACCTTGAAGTTGCTTTTGAGTGTAATTACATTTTTAAATTATGTACAAATTTATTTCTAAATAAATCCAATTGAGTCTTTTGCAATATCACAAATAACAAAAATGGGTAAGGTCACAACTTGAGCATATAGTAGGTTTCTGGTGCTACGAATTTTAAAAGCCTATATTTTTGTGAGTAATAAAACATTTGAAAAATAAATGTGTGTTGAAATCAGCCTTCTCTTATTCTCGGAGAAGACCATGTAAATTCTGATCAAACATACATTTCCAAATTTAATGACCCAGATATATGACGTTCAATATATATCATTGAACTAAACAGATCACTATTTAAATCTAATGTCGAAGAACAATTTTATTGCTGAGGCACTACAGACACGATAAGTATTAAATAAATGGAAATGTTTTTCGCTGATTGCATAAATGACCACGCAAATTATATTTTGATATGATAAAACTTATACAGCACGTTAATAACAGCAGCCTATATATAGATGCATGTGCGCATGGCAATAGTGTCTACCCGGTCGTAATTCAACCACAATCACTGCAACAGCAGAGCATGAGGTATATATATACAAATCGGTGATACTATATCTTGATGGTCTGATTCGAAGATACAGGGTTTTAGCACTTACGGTCTGGGGGCCGCTTCTACCCTCCCCTATGTTTCGAACCAGAGGTGGTGGAGTTATGATACAGACGGTTGAGGCAGTCAATTCGATGTCGTTGTCGAAAGGCAACCGCATTTGGTGGGCCGTCGAGGCCAATTGTGCGAAGCCACCCGTGCGCGCCATCCGTGTGCAAACTTTTATTACAATACCCCGGTCCTTTTTACCATCGTTATACATTTCCAAGGCTAATCCTTCGAAGGTAGCAGAATTCCTGACACCTTTTGGAACCTTTTAATTTAAATTGATTACGCTGGCGTACAATCTCTTATGACGCTTTTCAATAGCCCTAATGTAAGTGGTAGAGCGTAATTCTTTTCAATTATTTATTTGGGGTTTTTTCGCCAAAAAAGATGGCTCCCACCGTTAAGAAAAACTATAGCATTTTGAGCACGGTTTTCTGTTGAATTTTTTTCGATGGTTTTTTAGAACTTTTATTTTCTCCATTTACCAAAAATTTTGCCAGTGCGGTTAACAAGGAAATAAAAATTTTTCTTTATCAGACTGTATGATAAAAAGAAGTAATTGTCAAATTGTGACGAATTTTTTTCTAAAAAAATTTGCAAAATAGACGAAAAGATACTTTGGAAAGGGTTATTAATTCTTACACAAGACGAAAACTATTTAATGCATGGCAAGGGCAGGAATTGATCCTACCCACTTTTGTAGGGTAATTTGTATTTGACCACTGCATTACGTTGGTTATGAGGCTTCGGCAAGTTGGTTTAAGTTGTCTATACGTTCTTCTAGCCTATGCTTAATTCTTGAAACTGACGAAATCCAGAACGATTTTTATCAACGGTAGGTATTGCTCCCGGACTCAGTGATTGATTCTGAAGGGATACACATTGTCTTTACCACTGGACTATGTTAGTTACCACTTTCTATGTTAGTTACCACTTTGACTGGGTTAAGAATTATTATAGATATACACGCTAGATTAAATCAAAGTTATTCGAAGCCATTCGCGAGCTTTTGTTCGCATTTCATCGAATAATATTTAATCATACTCTGTCGAGGAAGACCTTGAAGTTGCTTTTGAGTGTAATTACATTTTTAAATTATGTACAAATTTATTTCTAAATAAATCCAATTGAGTCTTTTGCAATATCACAAATAACAAAAATGGGTAAGGTCACAACTTGAGCATATAGTAGGTTTCTGGTGCTACGAATTTTAAAAGCCTATATTTTTGTGAGTAATAAAACATTTGAAAAATAAATGTGTGTTGAAATCAGCCTTCTCTTATTCTCGGAGAAGACCATGTAAATTCTGATCAAACATACATTTCCAAATTTAATGACCCAGATATATGACGTTCAATATATATCATTGAACTAAACAGATCACTATTTAAATCTAATGTCGAAGAACAATTTTATTGCTGAGGCACTACAGACACGATAAGTATTAAATAAATGGAAATGTTTTTCGCTGATTGCATAAATGACCACGCAAATTATAATTTGATATGATAAAACTTATACAGCACGTTAATAACAGCAGCCTATATATAGATGCATGTGCGCATGGCAATAGTGTCTACCCGGTCGTAATTCAACCACAATCACTGCAACAGCAGAGCATGAGGTATATATATACAAATCGGTGATACTATATCTTGATGGTCTGATTCGAAGATACAGGGTTTTAGCACTTACGGTCTGGGGGCCGCTTCTACCCTCCCCTATGTTTCGAACCAGAGGTGGTGGAGTTATGATACAGACGGTTGAGGCAGTCAATTCGATGTCGTTGTCGAAAGGCAACCGCGTTTGGTGGGCTGTCGAGGCCAATTGTGCGAAGCCACCCGTGCGCGCCATCCGTGTGCAAACTTTTATTACAATACCCCGGTCCTTTTTACCATCGTTATACATTTCCAAGGCTAATCCTTCGAAGGTAGCAGAATTCCTGACACCTTTTGGAACCTTTTAATTTAAATTGATTACGCTGGCGTACAATCTCTTATGACGCTTTTCAATAGCCCTAATGTAAGTGGTAGAGCGTAATTCTTTTCAATTATTTATTTGGGGTTTTTTCGCCAAAAAAGATGGCTCCCACCGTTAAGAAAAACTATAGCATTTTGAGCACGGTTTTCTGTTGAATTTTTTTCGATGGTTTTTTAGAACTTTTATTTTCTCCATTTACCAAAAATTTTGCCAGTGCGGTTAACAAGGAAATAAAAATTTTTCTTTATCAGACTGTATGATAAAAAGAAGTAATTGTCAAATTGTGACGAATTTTTTTCTAAAAAAATTTGCAAAATAGACGAAAAGATACTTTGGAAAGGGTTATTAATTCTTACACAAGACGAAAACTATTTAATGCATGGCAAGGGCAGGAATTGATCCTACCCACTTTTGTAGGGTAATTTGTATTTGACCACTGCATTACGTTGGTTATGAGGCTTCGGCAAGTTGGTTTAAGTTGTCTATACGTTCTTCTAGCCTATGCTTAATTCTTGAAACTGACGAAATCCAGAACGATTTTTATCAAAGGTAGGTATTGCTCCCGGACTCAGTAATTGATTCTGAAGGGATACACATTGTCTTTACCACAGGACTATGTTAGTTACCACTTTTTATGTTAGTTACCACTTTGACTGGGTTAAGAATTATTATAGATATACACGCTAGATTAAATCAAAGTTATTCGAAGCCATTCGCGAGCTTTTGTTCGCATTTCATCGAATAATATTTAATCATACTCTGTCGAGGAAGACCTTGAAGTTGCTTTTGAGTGTAATTACATTTTTAAATTATGTACAAATTTATTTCTAAATAAATCCAATTGAGTCTTTTGCAATATCACAAATAACAAAAATGGGTAAGGTCAAAACTTGAGCACATAGTAGGTTTCTGGTGCTACGAATTTTAAAAGCCTATATTTTTGTGAGTAATAAAACATTTGAAAAATAAATGTGTGTTGAAATCAGCCTTCTCTTATACTCGGAGAAGACCTTGTAAATTCTGATCAAACATACTTTTCCAAATATAATGACCTAGCTATAGGCGTCCAATATATATATCATTGAACAAAGCAGATCACTATTTAAATCTAATTTCGAAGAACAACATTACTGCTGGAGCACTACAGAGACGATAAGTATTAAATAAATGGAAATGTGTTTCGCTGATTGCATAAATGACCACGCAAATTATATTTTGATGTTTATGATAAAACTTACACAGCACGTTAATAACAGCAGCCTATATATAGATGCATGTGCGCATGGCAATAGTGCCTACCTGGTCGTAATTCAACCACAATCAGTGCAACAGCAAAGCATGACGTATATAAATACAAATCGGTCGTACTATAGTATCACCGATTTGTATTTATATACGTCATGCTTTGCTGTTGCACTAATTGTGGTTGAATTACGACCAGGTAGGCACTATTGCCATGCGTGATCATTTGCTTTTCTTCTTTTAAAATATCTGCCTGTACTTAGGGGAAACAGGCAGATCTCTGGAAACAAGAAAGGCTGAACACATCAGAAACGTTAAGGAACATGATAATGGTTCAAACATCGAAAAACGTGCAACGCGAAAATCATTGACACAGGGAATTTCCGTAGTCGCCTAACACTAGAAAGTCTAGAATCATGGCATACAGCTGCCAAACACAGCAATGCTGATAACAACTCAAAACCGCTTCCTCGACAATGTGCAATCTTAATAAAGAAAACATAGTATCACCTTATCGTATTTCACAGTGCACATGTATACACGTCATATCTAGCTTCATTTCACACTTTCACAGTTTACTGCAATCATTATAAATATACCCGTTGAAGGCTACAGACTGGTGGCCGAAAGCTCGTAAACAAATAAATATATTTTAGTCAGAGAACGTCTCACCCTTTTCATTTATGTCTAATTGACACATCTACGATTTTTAGTGGTTTATATTGTTTAACCATTTCTTAAAGCTCATTCAGTTAAAAACGGGTAAAATAGGGCGAGTGTAACAGCCAACGCGGTCTGGTGGTAAGGCAAAGTGGCGGTAAATAAACAACGCAGCTGAACGATAATTCCCTTGCTCTGAATTCTTTTCATGTTTTAGAATTAATTATAGACTAGAGAAAAGCCCGCTTAAACAATTTAAGTGGCAAGCGCGTGATAGCAAACATATATAGTCTAGTGGCCAATGCAAAATGTCTCAAGTCAACGAGTTTTTGGTCAAACCTAATTGCCCTTGTCACAAACCCCATAGGTTTTTGTCTGGGCTAAGAATTACAGTTGAACCCCTATTAAACGGACACCATTGGGACCTCGCCAAGGTGTCCGCTTAAGAGGGGTGTCCGCCTAAAAGGGGTCTCGCAAAATCACAACAGGGGGTAATTTTTCTTATGTTATTTATTTACCTATGTTAATAATATATAATATATAAAAGTCTACGAAAATATCTACGTTCAGAAACTTTTGTAGTTAAAATCAGCGTTCAAAAAGCCTAGGGACGTTTGCGCTCGAGTCTTTCGCGAAAGCTCATAATACAAAATAAAACATAACAAAGCTAAGAATAATCATTTATAAAGGCCACATTTGACTTCAATCGTGAACGGCGAAACGTAGCGTATTCGATATATGGAGTCCATATCATTAACTGCCCGAGTGTTCACGAAACAATGAAATACGCTACGTTTCGTTACGTTACTCTCCGCTTAAAAGGGGTTGATTTGTTCATTGGGACCTCCAGTGAGGTGTCCGCTTCCGCTAAATAGGGGTGTCCGCCAAATAAAGGTTTCCTTACTAGTATTTAATTAAAGAAACGTTTGGGACCTGAATTTAGTGTCCGCTTAAAAGGGGTGTCCGCTTAAAAGGGGTGTCCGCTATTAGGGGTTCAACTGTATTATCAATATACACGCTAGATTAAATCAAAGTTATTCGAAGCCATTCGCGAGCTTTTGTTCGCATTTCATCGAATAATATTTGCTCATACTCTGTCGAGGAAGATCTTGAAGTTGCTTTTGAGTGTAATTACATTTATATGCACAAATTTATTTCTAAATAAATCCAATTGAGTCTTTTGCAATATCACAATAACAAAAATGGGTAAGATCACAACTTGAGCATACAGTAGGTTTCTGGTGCTACGAATTTAAAAATCTCATATTTTTGTAAGTAGAACATTTGAAAGATAAATGTGTGTTGAAATCAGCCTTCTCTTATTCTCGGAGAAGACCATGTAAATTCTGATCAAACATACATTTCCAAATTTAATGACCCAGCTATATGACGTTCAATATATATCATTGAACTAAACAGATCACTATTTAAATCTAATGTCGAAGAACAATTTTATTGCTGAGGCACTACAGACACGATAAGTATTAAATAAATGGAAATGTTTTTCGCTGATTGCATAAATGACCACGCAAATTATATTTTGATATGATAAAACTTATACAGCACGTTAATAACAGCAGCCTATATATAGATGCATGTGCGCATGGCAATAGTGTCTACCCGGTCGTAATTCAACCACAATCACTGCAACAGCAGAGCATGAGGTATATATATACAAATCGGTGATACTATATCTTGATGGTCTGGTTCGAAGATACAGGGTTTTAGCACTTACGGTCTGGGGGCCGCTTCTACCCTCCCCTATATTTCGAACCAGAGGTGGTGGAGTTGTGATACAGACGGTTGAGGCAGTCAAGTCGATGTCGTTGTCGAAAGGCAACCGCATTTGGTGGGCTGTCGAGGCCAATTGTGCGAAGCCACCCGTGCGCGCCATCCGTGTGCAAACTTTTATTACAATACCCCGGTCCTTTTTACCATCGTTATACATTTCCAAGGCTAATCCTTCGAAGGTAGCAGAATTCCTGACACCTTTTGGAACCTTTTAATTTAAATTGATTACGCTGGCGTACAATCTCTTATGACGCTTTTCAATAGCCCTAATGTAAGTGGTAGAGCGTAATTCTTTTCAATTATTTATTTGGGGTTTTTTCGCCAAAAAAGATGGCTCCCACCGTTAAGAAAAACTATAGCATTTTGAGCACGGTTTTCTGTTGAATTTTTTTCGATGGTTTTTTAGAACTTTTATTTTCTCCATTTACCAAAAATTTTGCCAGTGCGGTTAACAAGGAAATAAAAATTTTTCTTTATCAGACTGTATGATAAAAAGAAGTAATTGTCAAATTGTGACGAATTTTTTTCTAAAAAAATTTGCAAAATAGACGAAAAGATACTTTGGAAAGGGTTATTAATTCTTACACAAGACGAAAACTATTTAATGCATGGCAAGGGCAGGAATTGATCCTACCCACTTTTGTAGGGTAATTTGTATTTGACCACTGCATTACGTTGGTTATGAGGCTTCGGCAAGTTGGTTTAAGTTGTCTATACGTTCTTCTAGCCTATGCTTAATTCTTGAAACTGACGAAATCCAGAACGATTTTTATCAAAGGTAGGTATTGCTCCCGGACTCAGTGATTGATTCTGAAGGGATACACATTGTCTTTACCACTGGACTATGTTAGTTACCACTTTCTATGTTAGTTACCACTTTGACTGGGTTAAGAATTATTATAGATATACACGCTAGATTAAATCAAAGTTATTCGAAGCCATTCGCGAGCTTTTGTTCGCATTTCATCGAATAATATTTAATCATACTCTGTCGAGGAAGACCTTGAAGTTGCTTTTGAGTGTAATTACATTTTTAAATTATGTACAAATTTATTTCTAAATAAATCCAATTGAGTCTTTTGCAATATCACAAATAACAAAAATGGGTAAGGTCACAACTTGAGCATATAGTAGGTTTCTGGTGCTACGAATTTTAAAAGCCTATATTTTTGTGAGTAATAAAACATTTGAAAAATAAATGTGTGTTGAAATCAGCCTTCTCTTATTCTCGGAGAAGACCATGTAAATTCTGATCAAACATACATTTCCAAATTTAATGACCCAGATATATGACGTTCAATATATATCATTGAACTAAACAGATCACTATTTAAATCTAATGTCGAAGAACAATTTTATTGCTGAGGCACTACAGACACGATAAGTATTAAATAAATGGAAATGTTTTTCGCTGATTGCATAAATGACCACGCAAATTATATTTTGATATGATAAAACTTATACAGCACGTTAATAACAGCAGCCTATATATAGATGCATGTGCGCATGGCAATAGTGTCTACCCGGTCGTAATTCAACCACAATCACTGCAACAGCAGAGCATGAGGTATATATATACAAATCGGTGATACTATATCTTGATGGTCTGATTCGAAGATACAGGGTTTTAGCACTTACGGTCTGGGGGCCGCTTCTACCCTCCCCTATGTTTCGAACCAGAGGTGGTGGAGTTATGATACAGACGGTTGAGGCAGTCAATTCGATGTCGTTGTCGAAAGGCAACCGCATTTGGTGGGCTGTCGAGGCCAATTGTGCGAAGCCACCCGTGCGCGCCATCCGTGTGCAAACTTTTATTACAATACCCCGGTCCTTTTTACCATCGTTATACATTTCCAAGGCTAATCCTTCGAAGGTAGCAGAATTCCTGACACCTTTTGGAACCTTTTAATTTAAATTGATTACGCTGGCGTACAATCTCTTATGACGCTTTTCAATAGCCCTAATGTAAGTGGTAGAGCGTAATTCTTTTCAATTATTTATTTGGGGTTTTTTCGCCAAAAAAGATGGCTCCCACCGTTAAGAAAAACTATAGCATTTTGAGCACGGTTTTCTGTTGAATTTTTTTCGATGGTTTTTTAGAACTTTTATTTTCTCCATTTACCAAAAATTTTGCCAGTGCGGTTAACAAGGAAATAAAAATTTTTCTTTATCAGACTGTATGATAAAAAGAAGTAATTGTCAAATTGTGACGAATTTTTTTCTAAAAAAATTTGCAAAATAGACGAAAAGATACTTTGGAAAGGGTTATTAATTCTTACACAAGACGAAAACTATTTAATGCATGGCAAGGGCAGGAATTGATCCTACCCACTTTTGTAGGGTAATTTGTATTTGACCACTGCATTACGTTGGTTATGAGGCTTCGGCAAGTTGGTTTAAGTTGTCTATACGTTCTTCTAGCCTATGCTTAATTCTTGAAACTGACGAAATCCAGAACGATTTTTATCAACGGTAGGTATTGCTCCCGGACTCAGTGATTGATTCTGAAGGGATACACATTGTCTTTACCACTGGACTATGTTAGTTACCACTTTCTATGTTAGTTACCACTTTGACTGGGTTAAGAATTATTATAGATATACACGCTAGATTAAATCAAAGTTATTCGAAGCCATTCGCGAGCTTTTGTTCGCATTTCATCGAATAATATTTAATCATACTCTGTCGAGGAAGACCTTGAAGTTGCTTTTGAGTGTAATTACATTTTTAAATTATGTACAAATTTATTTCTAAATAAATCCAATTGAGTCTTTTGCAATATCACAAATAACAAAAATGGGTAAGGTCACAACTTGAGCATATAGTAGGTTTCTGGTGCTACGAATTTTAAAAGCCTATATTTTTGTGAGTAATAAAACATTTGAAAAATAAATGTGTGTTGAAATCAGCCTTCTCTTATTCTCGGAGAAGACCATGTAAATTCTGATCAAACATACATTTCCAAATTTAATGACCCAGATATATGACGTTCAATATATATCATTGAACTAAACAGATCACTATTTAAATCTAATGTCGAAGAACAATTTTATTGCTGAGGCACTACAGACACGATAAGTATTAAATAAATGGAAATGTTTTTCGCTGATTGCATAAATGACCACGCAAATTATAATTTGATATGATAAAACTTATACAGCACGTTAATAACAGCAGCCTATATATAGATGCATGTGCGCATGGCAATAGTGTCTACCCGGTCGTAATTCAACCACAATCACTGCAACAGCAGAGCATGAGGTATATATATACAAATCGGTGATACTATATCTTGATGGTCTGATTCGAAGATACAGGGTTTTAGCACTTACGGTCTGGGGGCCGCTTCTACCCTCCCCTATGTTTCGAACCAGAGGTGGTGGAGTTATGATACAGACGGTTGAGGCAGTCAATTCGATGTCGTTGTCGAAAGGCAACCGCGTTTGGTGGGCTGTCGAGGCCAATTGTGCGAAGCCACCCGTGCGCGCCATCCGTGTGCAAACTTTTATTACAATACCCCGGTCCTTTTTACCATCGTTATACATTTCCAAGGCTAATCCTTCGAAGGTAGCAGAATTCCTGACACCTTTTGGAACCTTTTAATTTAAATTGATTACGCTGGCGTACAATCTCTTATGACGCTTTTCAATAGCCCTAATGTAAGTGGTAGAGCGTAATTCTTTTCAATTATTTATTTGGGGTTTTTTCGCCAAAAAAGATGGCTCCCACCGTTAAGAAAAACTATAGCATTTTGAGCACGGTTTTCTGTTGAATTTTTTTCGATGGTTTTTTAGAACTTTTATTTTCTCCATTTACCAAAAATTTTGCCAGTGCGGTTAACAAGGAAATAAAAATTTTTCTTTATCAGACTGTATGATAAAAAGAAGTAATTGTCAAATTGTGACGAATTTTTTTCTAAAAAAATTTGCAAAATAGACGAAAAGATACTTTGGAAAGGGTTATTAATTCTTACACAAGACGAAAACTATTTAATGCATGGCAAGGGCAGGAATTGATCCTACCCACTTTTGTAGGGTAATTTGTATTTGACCACTGCATTACGTTGGTTATGAGGCTTCGGCAAGTTGGTTTAAGTTGTCTATACGTTCTTCTAGCCTATGCTTAATTCTTGAAACTGACGAAATCCAGAACGATTTTTATCAAAGGTAGGTATTGCTCCCGGACTCAGTAATTGATTCTGAAGGGATACACATTGTCTTTACCACAGGACTATGTTAGTTACCACTTTTTATGTTAGTTACCACTTTGACTGGGTTAAGAATTATTATAGATATACACGCTAGATTAAATCAAAGTTATTCGAAGCCATTCGCGAGCTTTTGTTCGCATTTCATCGAATAATATTTAATCATACTCTGTCGAGGAAGACCTTGAAGTTGCTTTTGAGTGTAATTACATTTTTAAATTATGTACAAATTTATTTCTAAATAAATCCAATTGAGTCTTTTGCAATATCACAAATAACAAAAATGGGTAAGGTCAAAACTTGAGCACATAGTAGGTTTCTGGTGCTACGAATTTTAAAAGCCTATATTTTTGTGAGTAATAAAACATTTGAAAAATAAATGTGTGTTGAAATCAGCCTTCTCTTATACTCGGAGAAGACCTTGTAAATTCTGATCAAACATACTTTTCCAAATATAATGACCTAGCTATAGGCGTCCAATATATATATCATTGAACAAAGCAGATCACTATTTAAATCTAATTTCGAAGAACAACATTACTGCTGGAGCACTACAGAGACGATAAGTATTAAATAAATGGAAATGTGTTTCGCTGATTGCATAAATGACCACGCAAATTATATTTTGATGTTTATGATAAAACTTACACAGCACGTTAATAACAGCAGCCTATATATAGATGCATGTGCGCATGGCAATAGTGTCTACCCGGTCGTAATTCAACCACAATCACTGCAACAGCAGAGCATGAGGTATATATATACAAATCGGTGATACTATATCTTGATGGTCTGGTTCGAAGATACAGGGTTTTAGCACTTACGGTCTGGGGGCCGCTTCTACCCTCCCCTATATTTCGAACCAGAGGTGGTGGAGTTGTGATACAGACGGTTGAGGCAGTCAATTCGATGTCGTTGTCGAAAGGCAACCGCATTTGGTGGGCTGTCGAGGCCAATTGTGCGAAGCCACCCGTGCGCGCTATCCGTGTGCAAACTTTTATTACAATACCCCAGTCCTTTTTACCATCGTTATACATTTCCAAGGCTAATCCTTCGAAGGTAGCAGAATTCCTGACACCTTTTGGAACCTTTTAATTTAAATTGATTACGCTTGCGTACAATCTCTTATGACGCTTTTCAATAGCCCTAATGTAAGTGGTAGAGCGTAATTCTTTTCAATTATTTATTTGGGGTTTTTTCGCCAAAAAAGATGGCTCCCACCGTTAAGAAAAACTATAGCATTTTGAGCACGGTTTTCTGTTGAATTTTTTTCGATGGTTTTTTAGAACTTTTATTTTCTCCATTTACCAAAAATTTTGCCAGTGCGGTTAACAAGGAAATAAAAATTTTTCTTTATCAGACTGTATGATAAAAAGAAGTAATTGTCAAATTGTGACGAATTTTTTTCTAAAAAAATTTGCAAAATAGACGAAAAGATACTTTGGAAAGGGTTATTAATTCTTACACAAGACGAAAACTATTTAATGCATGGCAAGGGCAGGAATTGATCCTACCCACTTTTGTAGGGTAATTTGTATTTGACCACTGCATTACGTTGGTTATGAGGCTTCGGCAAGTTCGTTTAAGTTGTCTATACGTTCTTCTAGCCTATGCTTAATTCTTGAAACTGACGAAATCCAGAACGATTTTTATCAAAGGTAGGTATTGCTCCCGGACTCAGTGATTGATTCTGAAGGGATACACATTGTCTTTACCACTGGACTATGTTAGTTACCACTTTCTATGTTAGTTACCACTTTGACTGGGTTAAGAATTATTATAGATATACACGCTAGATTAAATCAAAGTTATTCGAAGCCATTCGCGAGCTTTTGTTCGCATTTCATCGAATAATATTTAATCATACTCTGTCGAGGAAGACCTTGAAGTTGCTTTTGAGTGTAATTACATTTTTAAATTATGTACAAATTTATTTCTAAATAAATCCAATTGAGTCTTTTGCAATATCACAAATAACAAAAATGGGTAAGGTCACAACTTGAGCATATAGTAGGTTTCTGGTGCTACGAATTTTAAAAGCCTATATTTTTGTGAGTAATAAAACATTTGAAAAATAAATGTGTGTTGAAATCAGCCTTCTCTTATTCTCGGAGAAGACCATGTAAATTCTGATCAAACATACATTTCCAAATTTAATGACCCAGATATATGACGTTCAATATATATCATTGAACTAAACAGATCACTATTTAAATCTAATGTCGAAGAACAATTTTATTGCTGAGGCACTACAGACACGATAAGTATTAAATAAATGGAAATGTTTTTCGCTGATTGCATAAATGACCACGCAAATTATATTTTGATATGATAAAACTTATACAGCACGTTAATAACAGCAGCCTATATATAGATGCATGTGCGCATGGCAATAGTGTCTACCCGGTCGTAATTCAACCACAATCACTGCAACAGCAGAGCATGAGGTATATATATATACAAATCGGTGATACTATATCTTGATGGTCTGATTCGAAGATACAGGGTTTTACCACTTACGGTCTGGGGGCCGCTTCTACCCTCGCCTATATTTCGAACCAGAGGTGGTGGAGTTATGATACAGACGGTTGAGGCAGTCAATTCGATGTCGTTGTCGAAAGGCAACCGCATTTGGTGGGCTGTCGAGGCCAATTGTGCGAAGCCACCCGTGCGCGCCATCCGTGTGCAAACTTTTATTACAATACCCCGGTCCTTTTTACCATCGTTATACATTTCCAAGGCTAATCCTTCGAAGGTAGCAGAATTCCTGACACCTTTTGGAACCTTTTAATTCAAATTGATTACGCTGGCGTACAATCTCTTATGACGCTTTTCAATAGCCCTAATGTAAGTGGTAGAGCGTAATTCTTTTCAATTATTTATTTGGGGTTTTTTCGCCAAAAAAGATGGCTCCCACCGTTAAGAAAAACTGTAGCATTTTGAGCACGGTTTTCTGTTGAATTTTTTTCGATGGTTTTTTAGAACTTTTATTTTCTCCATTTACCAAAAATTTTGCCAGTGCGGTTAACAAGGAAATAAAAATTTTTCTTTATCAGACTGTATGATAAAAAGAAGTAATTGTCAAATTGAGACGAATTTTTTTCTAAAAAAATTTGCAAAATAGACGAAAAGATACTTTGGAAAGGGTTATTAATTCTTACACAAGACGAAAACTATTTAATGCATGGCAAGGGCAGGAATTGATCCTACCCACTTTTGTAGGGTAATTTGTATTTGACCACTGCATTACGTTGGTTATGAGGCTTCGGCAAGTTGGTTTAAGTTGTCTATACGTTCTTCTAGCCTATGCTTAATTCTTGAAACTGACGAAATCCAGAACGATTTTTATCAAAGGTAGGTATTGCTCCCGGACTCAGTGATTGATTCTGAAGGGATACCCATTGTCTTTACCACTGGACTATGTTAGTTACCACTTTCTATGTTAGTTACCACTTTGACTGGGTTAAGAATTATTATAGATATACACGCTAGATTAAATCAAAGTTATTCGAAGCCATTCGCGAGCTTTTGTTCGCATTTCATCGAATAATATTTAATCATACTCTGTCGAGGAAGACCTTGAAGTTGCTTTTGAGTGTAATTACATTTTTAAATTATGTACAAATTTATTTCTAAATAAATCCAATTGAGTCTTTTGCAATATCACAAATAACAAAAATGGGTAAGGTCACAACTTGAGCATATAGTAGGTTTCTGGTGCTACGAATTTTAAAAGCCTATATTTTTGTGAGTAATAAAACATTTGAAAAATAAATGTGTGTTGAAATCAGCCTTCTCTTATTCTCGGAGAAGACCATGTAAATTCTGATCAAACATACATTTCCAAATTTAATGACCCAGATATATGACGTTCAATATATATCATTGAACTAAACAGATCACTATTTAAATCTAATGTCGAAGAACAATTTTATTGCTGAGGCACTACAGACACGATAAGTATTAAATAAATGGAAATGTTTTTCGCTGATTGCATAAATGACCACGCAAATTATATTTTGATATGATAAAACTTATACAGCACGTTAATAACAGCAGCCTATATATAGATGCATGTGCGCATGGCAATAGTGTCTACCCGGTCGTAATTCAACCACAATCACTGCAACAGCAGAGCATGAGGTATATATATACAAATCGGTGATACTATATCTTGATGGTCTGATTCGAAGATACAGGGTTTTAGCACTTACGGTCTGGGGGCCGCTTCTACCCTCCCCTATGTTTCGAACCAGAGGTGGTGGAGTTGTGATACAGACGGTTGAGGCAGTCAATTCGATGTCGTTGTCGAAAGGCAACCGCATTTGGTGGGCTGTCGAGGCCAATTGTGCGAAGCCACCCGTGCGCGCCATCCGTGTGCAAACTTTTATTACAATACCCCGGTCCTTTTTACCATCGTTATACATTTCCAAGGCTAATCCTTCGAAGGTAGCAGAATTCCTGACACCTTTTGGAACCTTTTAATTTAAATTGATTACGCTGGCGTACAATCTCTTATGACGCTTTTCAATAGCCCTAATGTAAGTGGTAGAGCGTAATTCTTTTCAATTATTTATTTGGGGTTTTTTCGCCAAAAAAGATGGCTCCCACCGTTAAGAAAAACTATAGCATTTTGAGCACGGTTTTCTGTTGAATTTTTTTCGATGGTTTTTTAGAACTTTTATTTTCTCCATTTACCAAAAATTTTGCCAGTGCGGTTAACAAGGAAATAAAAATTTTTCTTTATCAGACTGTATGATAAAAAGAAGTAATTGTCAAATTGTGACGAATTTTTTTCTAAAAAAATTTGCAAAATAGACGAAAAGATACTTTGGAAAGGGTTATTAATTCTTACACAAGACGAAAACTATTTAATGCATGGCAAGGGCAGGAATTGATCCTACCCACTTTTGTAGGGTAATTTGTATTTGACCACTGCATTACGTTGGTTATGAGGCTTCGGCAAGTTGGTTTAAGTTGTCTATACGTTCTTCTAGCCTATGCTTAATTCTTGAAACTGACGAAATCCAGAACGATTTTTATCAAAGGTAGGTATTGCTCCCGGACTCAGTGATTGATTCTGAAGGGATACACATTGTCTTTACCACTGGACTATGTTAGTTACCACTTTCTATGTTAGTTACCACTTTGACTGGGTTAAGAATTATTATAGATATACACGCTAGATTAAATCAAAGTTATTCGAAGCCATTCGCGAGCTTTTGTTCGCATTTCATCGAATAATATTTAATCATACTCTGTCGAGGAAGACCTTGAAGTTGCTTTTGAGTGTAATTACATTTTTAAATTATGTACAAATTTATTTCTAAATAAATCCAATTGAGTCTTTTGCAATATCACAAATAACAAAAATGGGTAAGGTCACAACTTGAGCATATAGTAGGTTTCTGGTGCTACGAATTTTAAAAGCCTATATTTTTGTGAGTAATAAAACATTTGAAAAATAAATGTGTGTTGAAATCAGCCTTCTCTTATTCTCGGAGAAGACCATGTAAATTCTGATCAAACATACATTTCCAAATTTAATGACCCAGATATATGACGTTCAATATATATCATTGAACTAAACAGATCACTATTTAAATCTAATGTCGAAGAACAATTTTATTGCTGAGGCACTACAGACACGATAAGTATTAAATAAATGGAAATGTTTTTCGCTGATTGCATAAATGACCACGCAAATTATATTTTGATATGATAAAACTTATACAGCACGTTAATAACAGCAGCCTATATATAGATGCATGTGCGCATGGCAATAGTGTCTACCCGGTCGTAATTCAACCACAATCACTGCAACAGCAGAGCATGAGGTATATATATACAAATCGGTGATACTATATCTTGATGGTCTGATTCGAAGATACAGGGTTTTAGCACTTACGGTCTGGGGGCCGCTTCTACCCTCCCCTATGTTTCGAACCAGAGGTGGTGGAGTTATGATACAGACGGTTGAGGCAGTCAATTCGATGTCGTTGTCGAAAGGCAACCGCATTTGGTGGGCTGTCGAGGCCAATTGTGCGAAGCCACCCGTGCGCGCCATCCGTGTGCAAACTTTTATTACAATACCCCGGTCCTTTTTACCATCGTTATACATTTCCAAGGCTAATCCTTCGAAGGTAGCAGAATTCCTGACACCTTTTGGAACCTTTTAATTTAAATTGATTACGCTGGCGTACAATCTCTTATGACGCTTTTCAATAGCCCTAATGTAAGTGGTAGAGCGTAATTCTTTTCAATTATTTATTTGGGGTTTTTTCGCCAAAAAAGATGGCTCCCACCGTTAAGAAAAACTATAGCATTTTGAGCACGGTTTTCTGTTGAATTTTTTTCGATGGTTTTTTAGAACTTTTATTTTCTCCATTTACCAAAAATTTTGCCAGTGCGGTTAACAAGGAAATAAAAATTTTTCTTTATCAGACTGTATGATAAAAAGAAGTAATTGTCAAATTGAGACGAATTTTTTTCTAAAAAAATTTGCAAAATAGACGAAAAGATACTTTGGAAAGGGTTATTAATCCTTACACAAGACGAAAACTATTTAATGCATGGCAAGGGCAGGAATTGATCCTACCCACTTTTGTAGGGTAATTTGTATTTGACCACTGCATTACGTTGGTTATGAGGCTTCGGCAAGTTGGTTTAAGTTGTCTATACGTTCTTCTAGCCTATGCTTAATTCTTGAAACTGACGAAATCCAGAACGATTTTTATCAAAGGTAGGTATTGCTCCCGGACTCAGTAATTGATCCTGAAGGGATACACATTGTCTTTACCACAGGACTATGTTAGTTACCACTTTTTATGTCAGTTACCACTTTGACTGGGTTAAGAATTATTATAGATATACACGCTAGATTAAATCAAAGTTATTCCAAGCCATTCGCGAGCTTTTGTTCGCATTTCATCGAATAATATTTAATCATACTCTGTCGAGGAAGACCTTGAAGTTGCTTTTGAGTGTAATTACATTTTTAAATTATGTACAAATTTATTTCTAAATAAATCCAATTGAGTCTTTTGCAATATCACAAATAACAAAAATGGGTAAGGTCAAAACTTGAGCACATAGTAGGTTTCTGGTGCTACGAATTTTAAAAGCCTATATTTTTGTGAGTAATAAAACATTTGAAAAATAAATGTGTGTTGAAATCAGCCTTGTCTTATTCTCGGAGAAGACCATGTAAATTCTGATCAAACATACATTTCCAAATTTAATGACCCAGATATATGACGTTCAATATATATCATTGAACTGAACAGATCACTATTTAAATCTAATGTCGAAGAACAATTTTATTGCTGAGGCACTACAGACACGATAAGTATTAAATAAATGGAAATGTTTTTCCCTGATTGCATAAATGACCACGCAACTTATATTTTGATATGATAAAACTTATACAGCACGTTAATAACAGCCTATAACACTGATAACGTCCATAACACCAATAACGCCATAACGTCTGTAACGCCATAACGCCTATAACACCAATAACGTCTATAACACCAATAACGTCTATAACACCAATAACGTCTATAACACCAGTAACGTCTATAACACCAATAACGTCTATAACACCAGTAACGTCTATAACACCAATAACGCCATAACGTCTGTAACGCCATAACGCCTATAACACCAATAACGTATATAACACCAATAACGCCATAACGTCTGTAACGCCATAACGCCTATAACACCAATAACGCCATAACGTCTGTAACACCAATAACGTCTATAACACCAATAACGTCCATAACACCAATAACGCCATAACGTCTGTAACACCAATAACGTCCATAACACCAATAACGTCCATAATACCAATAACGTCCATAACACCAATAACGTCCATAACACCAATAACGCCATAACGCCTATAACACCAATAACATCTATAACACCAATAACGTCCATAACACCAATAACGTCTTTAACACCAATAACGCCATAACACCAATAACGCCCATAACACCAATAACACCCATAACACTATTAACGCCCATAACACCAATAACGCCACAACGTCTATAACACCAATACGTCTATAACACATATGGCATATATGCTGTATAAATGACGTCATTGATCTATATTATAAATGACGTAATATACATTTAGTGCGCGTAACATAACGATATAACCAGAGAAAGCACCATTAAAGTTACCGTCGTTTGCATCTAAGAGTGAACAGGTCCTTCGACCAGTTAGAATATCAAATGAACCGAAGGCAACCAATACCTGAATGCAAGATTGTTCAATGTTGTCAATGCTCGGCATTGCTACAGCAGTTTGCAGGATGATTCAGGCTCAAGAATATTGTTCAATATTTGTGACGTCATTCTGTGTATTTGGCAAGTTAGTTCAGACCCACACCATAATCAAACCAAATAACTTTCATATTTCATACTACCACAAGTTGTACGTTAAAAATCGGTCAAAAATAACTGTTAAAATTGCAATTGACAGGTATTTCAATTCGGAAAGCATCTAGAAAGCACATAATAGCCCCAGTCTAATATCAGATCAGTGATACCAACGAGCTCTGTGAGTGGTTTGTTATAGCAATGAAAGACATTAGAAAAAAGTTGTTTCAAGGCTGGTATTACCCACCCAGACCCATATCTACTTTTGATCAAAAGCAACCAATCAAAATCATGCCACACCATGCCACGCTGAGGTCAAATTATCTTCCCGCCAAAGCCCAAACCTCATTTGTGCAAAGTCTTGAGACCATAAACAGCAAAGCTTCGTTCTGAGCTGACAAGTTATTTAAAGCTGTTCAAAAACCGCTAAAAAGACTCAACAGAAGTCGTCCTTAGCTGTTTAAAGGTATGTTGTTCTATTTTTCCCGTTTTCTCTCGTTTTTCTCTTTAAATTTTCTAGTTTTCGTCGCCGCGAGCCGGCAGTTACGAATTCGCAAACAGGGCACGTCGTTCGCTTACAGGACGTCGAAACGAGCTCTAACTGACAGTTTTTAAGCTTCTTACCTCCCTTTCAGAAACTACAAGACACTAAAAAGCTATGTCAATCGAAATTTAACCGAAATTCATGCTATTTAAGTATTTTTTGGGAAACAATTTGAAACGAGTTTAAAGAAGCTGTAACATTCCAAGCATTTGTCGACATGTTTGTGTTAAAATCATCTTTCTCCTTATATTACAGTGATAAAAGCGAATATATGAGAGACGTCCAAATGGTACTCGCCAGTAAATACAGGTATAAACTGATTATTATATTGACCTTTTTTGTATTTTTGTACAATTTTTGCTTCAAAAACCTAGTGAGAGAGTAGAGCCGGAGACGGCCGTCTTGAAAGAATCTTGAACCAACTACGGCGGATTTTTGTTTGAATACTTTTCACATCTACCGAAAATGAACAATATGGAGGCATTATGCTTAAGATATCAAATAAAATTTTGTATTTTCAGTGTGTTTTTTTCCATTTTTTGAGCATTTGCAGGCGCCATGAGAGAACTTGTCGGTCACATAAAAGGGCTTCTCAGGCGCTCGAATTTAATGCACCGGCGCCATAAGCAAACCTCGGGGGAATAAACCCATTTGCCGGCTATACTTCCAACTATCAAACGTCTGCTTTTGAAAGAAAACTCGCAAAAAAAATTAAAAACTGCTAAAAAGTGCACAAATCTCAACAGAAGTCATGCTTTGGTATTGGAGGCAATTGTTCATTCTAATTTGTTAGTCTATCTGAACATTTTCTTGTATTCTCTAATTCCGAAAATCATTCCACGGAAATTGACCATGGCGGCTAGAGTTTACAGCTAATTATGGCGGAATTTACAGCAACTCACGGTTTTAAAAACAACTCTGACTTACCTTTTTGAGCTTTTGCTTCGCTTCCACGAACTGCAATATTTACTAGGTTATGGCGTAAGTTTAGGAAAATTTGGTAATTTAAGCACTTTATAAAAAGAGCAATTAGGGCCAACCGAGACACTTCAGTTAGTTTAGAGTTAAAGATAAATAAAAAATGTTCTTGCTTTTTACAATGGAGGCGACTTTTATGGCGGCATTTACAGCAACTTAATATTCTTTTTTTAAACTTTTCGCAATTATCTTCTTCTGGGACTGCTCAAATACCGTAACTTGCAATTGGTTTTGAGGAAGCTTAACAATGTAGACTCTTTTGCTAATATACAATTCTCATGGTAGATTAAATTTTGACCCACGCAAGATTAACAAATCTTTTATCATCACAGCTAAATAGAGCATTTAAAATTAGCAGACTGCAAAGTTTGGTGAAAAAATGCTGTGCAATACGGGAAATATAGCCCTGCGAAGTTTGCATATTTTTGTATATTAAATTTTGTATATTTTTTGTATTTACGGATGAGAAAGCGTACGACATTTGAGACAAATGTGGTAGGCATCACCCCCTTCCATTATATATACAAAATTTGGAAACTTCGTAGGGCTATATTTTTCGTATTTTACAAGATTTCGCCACCAAATTTTGCAATCTACTAATTTCAAATGCTTTATTTAGCTGTGACGATAAAAGATTTGTTAATCTTGCGTGGGTCAAAAATTTAATCTACCATGAGAATTGTATACTATAAAGTCTACAGCTTCCTCAAAACCAATTACAAGTTAGGGTATTTGAGCAGATACCTGTCCCAAAAGAAGTTAAAACCAAACAAAATTATGGAAAGTTTGTGAAAAAAAATGAAGTTGTTGTAAATGCCGCCATAAAAGTCGCCTCCATTGTAAAAAGCAAGAATATTTTTTATTTATTTGTAACTCTAAAGTGTCTCGGTTGCCTCTAATTGCTCTCTTTAAAAAGTGCTTGAATTACCAAATTTTATAAACTTACGCCATAGCCTAGTAAGTAATGCAGTTCGTGAAAGCGAAAGTTAAAAAGGCAAGTCAGAGTTGTTTTTAAAACCGTGAATTTCTGTAAATTCCGCCATAATTAGCCGTAAACTCTAGCCGCCACAGTCAATTTCCGTGGAATGATTTTCGGACTTAGAGAATACAAGAAAATTTTCAGATAGACTCACAAATTAGAATGAACAGTTGCCTCCAATACCAAAGCATGACTTCTGTTGAGATTTGTGCACTTTTTAGCACTTTTTAATTATTTCTTTTGCGAGTTTTCTTTCAAAGGCAGACGTTTGATTGTTGGAACCATAGCCGGCAAATGGTTTATTCCCACGAGGTTTGCTTATGGCGCCGCTGCATTGAGTTCGAGAGCCCGAGAAGCCCTTTTATGTGACCGACAAGTTCTCTCATGGCGCCTGCGAGTACTCAAAAAATGAGAAAAAACCCCACTGAAAATACAAAAATTTATTTGACATCTTAAGTATAATGCCTCCATATTGTTCATTTTCGGTAGATGTGAAGAAAATTAAAACAAAATCCGCCATATTTAATTTGGTTCAAGATTCTATAAATACGACCGTCTCCGGCTCTACTTTATCCCTAGGCTTTTTAAGCAAAAATTGTACAAAAATACCAAAAAAGAGACTTGTGCACTTGGATACTGGGATTTAGTCAAATGAGGGATGGGAAATGTAGAGGCATAGCCAAGCACCTAATTTTGAAGGGTCAGAAAGAGGAGTGGTGGACAATAACCGAGAAAAATTGAAAATTCTATAGCTTACGATATGAAAGTTCCAACATTCTGGGGGGATTTTTAACCAGAAAAATTTACAAGATGAATTGAATGTACAGTTTTCCACAAGTTTTCTGACAAAAGTTTTTTTACAAATTTACAAATTTCTGTAAGTTTTCTTGCAGTGTGGTCTCCATTTACCTCGAACTCCCCCTTCCTCCCTCCACATTTTTATCCCGTTTTAAACGTTAACTGAAAACATATTTTCAAACAATTGAGGTCTGGTCCCCCTTGGGTACATCCTTAAAGAAAAGGCAATAGTACCCCCAACTCGGCTCCCTTCCGGACTCTGAATTAAGAAAAACCTCTTTAAAGTTTATTTGGGAAAAATCATTCGGATTTATTCATCCGCACAGTCTACAGAAGAAAAATTTAAGACAAAATTTCATCCGTTTTAGCAGTTGAAAAATATTTCTTGTTTTTGATATTTTATATTGTTTGGCACTTAGTGCACACGAGTGTTTAAGTATCCTTTTGAGCGAGTGAAATCATAGGCGAAGTATCCTCAGTTGCACACCTATGTATCCTTAATCTACAATATATATAATAGTATGTAGCATATATTACTGGTGCTCTCCTGCAGATCTCGCGGATACGCGATAAAAAGCTGGTTCGGCTACGCGGATTTCTTAACAACATTCAAAAACTTTCAAAAATAATTGCATGCTAAAGTTCTTTATTTTTTTACAATTTTTAGTGAGCAACATGTATCAACATGGTACAAGTGGCAAAGAAAGGTAAAGAATTTGATATATTCTATGACGAACTTGCCAGGGTCGATCGTACCTAGAACGAGACTTACTGGAAGTATAAAACAATACAACAGTATATAGAGACCAGTTCAGAATGATTGCGGTATGATCAAACAAATTTTCCACATAAAACATGCTTGTGCAAATTAATTAGCGAGCCATTTCAATGAAACTTGACGTCTTTTCAAAGGACTTCAATAGCCTAACTAATTAATATTGTTTTCAGGAGCAAATATTCGAACGTTAGCTGATGAAGTGTTTTGGGGGTTGTCTTACTCTGTATGCATTGATTTTCAATAAAAAAATTTTCAGTAGGCTTTTTCGCACTATATTTTTTACTATTTACCAAAATAGCGCTAAGTGCTGGAAATATATTCCAATGGCCTGGGCAATTCTCTCAGATATTTATTATTAGAGGTAGTTACATACGATGCATGCTAGCTACCAAAACTTCGGCGGACAGTTGGACATAATTAATATTTATATGATAATGTTAATCATTAACAAACATAATAGTGATGGTACCTTGTAATATAGCATATGGAAGTATATTACCTAGTTATTATATTTGTTACGTAGTATCTAGTAATATATACGTATACCGTATTTATTACGTGTATTGCTTATGTATGCTATTGACATAATTTTAAACTATATAACTATACATATATACTTTATAGGCTTATTTATCGCTACATATTTAGTATTTATATTATGTACATTTTTCAGCCATCATATATGGTCTCTTTAATGTAGTTAAGCCTATTGCATACTAGTATATGATAATTGATAAGGTCTTATATTGGATAAGAATAATTTGTTATCTGTGTGTCATTTGTTATCTGTTAAACATTTGAGTGACATGTTATATCAATCTATGTTCTATAACAAATCTAGAGTTACTATAGATGTCGTGAAATAATCTTTTTTGTAACCATATTCTATATAAGTTCAATAGTGCACTTTTCACGTCAAGATATCTCCGACTCCGGCAATCGGAGTTCTGATCGGCCATATAGGTATATGGACATAGGCGAGACCATATGTATAACAAAATGGTCAAATATTTATTTATGAGACCATACGAAATAGTCAAGTATTTATTCATAAAACAATATATATAAGGAAATGGTCAATGATCAATGAGGACAACATATGTATATGGACATAGGTACATGATCAAAAGTACATGGACAAAGGTAAATAGACATAGGTATATGCACAGGGGTATATGGACAAGTGCTGTGCAATGTTCTGTTGTATATTGTTAATGTGTTGCGCTGCGTTTGCGCTGCGATTCCATGCTTCTGGGTTTTGTGGTTGGTGGTTGTTGTGGACTCGTGTCTCGTTGTTTTTCTGAGTGAGAGAGAAAGTGAGTAAATGAGTGAGTGGGTCAATATATAACTAGGTTAGGCGGAAAACAACGACGACATGAGGGGTGAGATTGTGGTGGAGGAGTGGTAATAGGTTCACACTTGCATTGCGCGCGCTTGCGATCGTATTTTGTTGTATTGTCGTGTCGTATTCATGTCGTAACGTTATTGTCCTGCAGAGCATCTTTCCATATGGATCGTGTACATATAAACAAGTCAAATATACCTGAGACCATATGCCTAACAAAGTGCCAGACAAATATAATATACATGAAACCAGACGTATATAAAAAAATGGTGAAGTATTTATCAACGAAAGACAATATTTATAACAGAATGGTCAAGTTTTTATTCATGAGAGACCATATTTATAACGGAATGGTCAAGTACTTATTCATGAGAGACCATGTTTATAACAGAATGGTCAAGTTTTTATTCATGAAAGACCATATTCAGGGGCAGATCTAGAATTTTTCCTCAGTAGTTTCCAATTTTTTTATTGTAACATTAGGGTCCCCCCCCCTGGAGGACATTTCCTAACCCCCACTAAAAACAAAAAAGTATTCATTGAAACAACAATACTTTAATTGAAGATAAATCTATACCTTCGTTAACAACATTTGTCAGACAAGACCATGCAAATATGATGTATTTAATATGTGTCTCTATATACCAAAAAGATAAATCAGTACAAAATTCATTCCTGTTGAACTACTGTAGTGTTGGAGTAAATTTGCAATAGATTTGTGTGTTAGATCACTGAATAAGTACAGCTGATTTATATAAAAAAATTTCAAACTTGCCCCTTATTCGATGGAGATTGTTGACAAATGTTACCAGCATTATAAGAACTGTATAGACTTATCTCTAATGGTTTTTGCAACATCCACCTCAATACCACAGCCAGCCAAAAGATGAGTAAAGTCAGTAAACTTCATTGCAGTTACAAAAATACTGATTAACAGTATGAACTACATAAAGTTATACCTGACATCTCAGTCTGTTTCTTTTAAAAATCATTAATAACAGCAACAGCAAGTAATCTTAGAGATGATAAAATGAATAATAAATACATGAAAAATAAACACCATAATAATTAAAGATAATTAAACTTTATTATGAGTAAAATAAAGATTATGTATTTAGCTGCATATGGTGTAAAATGTATACCTGATATTTTCCTGGTAGACAGCTAAGGATCAACAATGGGAAGGGATGCACATAACAACAGAGAGTCCATGAGAACAAATGTCAGCAAATAAAGGGAAGCAAATGCATGTGTAGCAAATTGATACCGGCTGTACTGTTCACTGTCAGTTTAAGCATTAAAAAATCCAGACAGTTCATAACTCACAAGTACTCTAGAAACAGTAGTGAATTCGTCACCAAAGCAATGTATCTAATCTTTCAAGATATTTGCCATCCTCATGCTTCTGGGCTGTAGGTTGGAATAAATCAATGAGTTCATTGAGATCCAGCTTAATCTCTGAATGAGTGTTCCATGAGTGCTAATCCATTTAGTCTACCATGGCTCATTGTGTTCCTCAAATAGCTTTTTAGGTTTCGAAGAGTTGAAATAGATCTTTCACAATCACAACTTGAGGATGAAATTGGAATAGTTGCCAATACTTGTATCTTTGTCAATGAATTTTATTAAGGCACTACTTAGTCTGTCAGGATACTTCTTCTTTTGCTTTCTTTTCATTCCACAATCTCTCCCACAGGATTAATTCTGCTTCTAAGCCAGCTATGTTTGGTATGTCTTGATTGTAGCTCTCACAAAATTCTCTTAAATTATTTTTCCAATCCTAGGGTTGTCCAAGCAAAATTAATGGAATTATTGACAATCCTTTATAGCAAATATGTACTTGAGCTTGAAATCTGATGCCAAGTTGTTGAATTTGCATGGTCCAAGAACACTCTTGTCAAATTTATATTGTAATACTGCTCTGGTGCTGCAGCTGGAGCACTGGTTCGACGAATTTATCTGTGAAGTATCATTGGCATGGTTGGACAATTTGAATACTCCCCGCTAATTCAACTGCTTCTGTGTATAGTGAATGATGCGCGCAAAATGATCGTAACTCCAATGTATTAGAAAGAGCACTAGTATTCTTCTCAGTATAAATATTTCGAATGTATCGATCACAATCATTGAAATCACACTTATTATAACTAGCGTGTGCTAGCGTTGTTTCAAGAGAGTGTAGTAACAAAACAGAGGACACATGGTTGTAGGCTTGGGTATTTATACTTTTCTCGGTAGTTTCCTCAGTAGTTTCCGACCAATCAGGCCTCGAGGCTCAGTAGTTTCCAAATGAATCTTGCTGACGCAGTAGTTTCCAAAGCAAATTTTGCTGACGCAGTAGTTTCCAATCGCCATATATGGAAACCTCAGTAGTTTCCTAATAGTTTCCTTATAAACGCGAGTGTTTCCCACTGGTTCCCAGTTTCCCAGCAGGAAAATGCGATGAAAAGCAGCGAAATTTGCGCGAAATTTTAAAAAATCGTTCAAAAAATGGCCAGAAATACGACATTTGAGAAGAATATTTTGTATTATATTTATTTTGGTGAAGATTCTTAAACTGACAGAGGTGATTAAAATTTCTTGTCGAAAAATTCTCAGTAGTTTCCGGAAACTACGGAAACTACCCTAGATCCGCCCCTGATATTCATAACGAAATGGTCAAATATTTATTCAAGAGAGACCGTATTCATAACGGAATGGTCAAGTATTTATTCATGAGAGACCATATCTATAACGGAATGGTCAAGTACTTATTCATGAGAGACCATATTTATAACGAAATGGTCAAACACTTATTCATGAAAAACCATATACTTATAACGAAACAGTCAAATATTTATTCAAGAGAGAACATATTTATAACGGAATGGTCGAGTATTTATTCATGAGAGACCATATTTATAACGGAATGGTCAAGTTCTTATTCACGAAAACCATATTTATAACGGAATGGTCAAGTACTCATTCATGAGAAACCATATTTATAACGGAATGGCCAAGTACTTATTCATGAGAGACCATGTTTATAACGGAATGGTCAAGTACTTATTCATGAGAGACCATGTTTATAACAGAATGGTCAAGTTTTTATTTATGAAAGACCATATTTATAACGAAATGGTCAAATATTTATTCAAGAGAGACCATATTTATAACGGAATGGTCAAGTACTTATTCACAAGAGATCTAGACCATATTTATAACGAAATGGTCAAACACTTATTCATGAAAGACCATATACTTATAACGAAACAGTCAAATATTTATTCAAGAGAGAACATATTTATAACGGAATGGTCAAGTGTTTATTCATGAGAGACCATATTTATAACGGAATGGTCAAGTATCTATTCAAGAGAGACCATATTTATAACGGAATGGTCAAGTATTTATTCGTGAGAGACCATATCTATAACAGAATGGTCAAGTATTTATTCATGAGAGACCATATTTATAACGGAATGGTCAAGTACTTATTCATGAGAGACCATGTTTATAACAGAATGGTCAAGTTTTTATTCATGAAAGACCATATTTATAACGAAATGGTCAAATATTTATTCAAGAGAGACCATATTTATAACAGAATGGTCAAGTATTTATTCATGAGAGACCATATGTATAACGGAATGGTCAAGTACTTATTCACGAGAGACCATATTTATAACGAAATGGTCAAACACTTATTCATGAAAGACCATATACTTATAACCTACGAAATAGTCAAATATTTATTCAAGAGAGACCATATTTATAACGGAATGGTCAAGTACTTATTGATGAGAGACCATATTTATAACGAAATGGTCAAGTTCTTATTCACGAAAACCATATTTATAACGGAATTGTCAAGTACTTATTCATGAGAAACCATATTTATAACGGAATGGTCAAGTACTTATTCATGAGAGACCATATTTATAACGGAATGGTCAAATATTTATTTATGAGAAACCATATTTACCATACTTACCATGGAATGGTCAAGCATTTATTCATAGAAGACCTCATTTATAACGGAATGGTCAAGTGTTTATTCAAGAGAGACCATATTTATAACGGAATGGTCAAGTATCTATTCAAGAGAGACCATATTTATAACGGAATGGTCAAGTACTTAATAATGAGAGACTATATTTATAACGGAATTGTCAAGTTCTTATTCATTAAAGACCATATTTATAACGGAATGGTCAAATATTTATTTATGAGAAACCATATTTACCATGGAATGGTCAAGTATTTATTCATGAAAGACCTTATTTATAACGGAATGGTCAAGTATTTATTCAAGAGAGACCATATTTATAACAGAATGGTCAAGTATTTATTCGTGAGAGACCATATCTATAACAGAATGGTCAAGTATTTACTCATGAGAGACCATATTTGTGACTGGCGGAATGGTCAAGTACTTATTCATGAAAGACCATATTTATAACGAAATGGTCAAATATTTATTCAAGAGAGACCATATTTATAACAGAATGGTCAAGTATTTATACATGAGAGACCATATGTATAACGGAATGGTCAAGTACTTATTCACGAGAGACCATATTTATAACGAAATGGTCAAACACTTATTCATGAAAGACCATACACTTATAACGAAATAGTCAAATATTTATTCAAAAGAGACCATATTTATAACGGAATGGTCAAGTACTTATTGATGAGAGACCATATTTATAACGGAATGGTCAAGTTTTTATTCACGAAAACCATATTTATAACGGAATGGTCAAGTACTTATTGATGAGAAACCATATTTATAACGGAATGGTCAAATATTTATTTATGAGAAACCATATTTACCATGGAATGGTCAAGTATTTATTCATAGAAGACCTCATTTTATAACGGAATGGTCAAGCGTTTATTCAAGAGAGACCATATTTATAACGGAATGGTCAAGTATTTATTCAAGAGAGACCATATTTATAACGGAATGGTCAAGTACTTATTTAGGAGAGACCATATTTATAACAGAATGGTCAAGTATCTATTCGCGAGAGACCATATCTATAACAGAATGGTCAAGTATTTATTCATGAGAGACCATATTTATAACGGAATGGTCAAGTACTTATTCATAAGAGACCATGTTTATAACAGAATGGTCAAGTTTTTATTCATGAAAGACCATATTTATAACGAAATGGTCAAATATTTGTTCAAAAGAGACCATATTTATAACGGAATGGTCAAGTACATATTCATGAGAGACCATATTTATAACGGAATGGTCAAGTACATATTCATGAGAGACCATATTTATAACGGAATGGTCAAGTACATATTCATGAGAGACCATGTTTATAACAGAATGGACAAGTCTTTATTCATGAAAGACCATATTTATAACGAAATGGTCAAATATTTATTCAAGAGAGACCATATTTATAAAGGAATGGTCAAATATTTATTCATGAGAGACCATATGTGTAACAGAATGGTCAAGTATTTATTCATGAGAGACCATGTTTATGACGGAGTGGTCAAATATTTATTCATGAGAGACCATATTTAGAACGAAATGGTCAAATACTTACATGATAAGACCTGTAGCATTAAGGCTACCATTTCCACCTATGTATTTTCCAATGCTTAATGCCATGTGTGTGGTAAATAGCGAATTAATAAAGAATGCATGTCCTATTCGGTTGAAAAAGCGTAAGGAAAGAGAATCTTCAAAACCCGAATCAATCTAACTGCGACGAAGTTAAAGGAAGTTATAGAAGCAGTTAAAACAAATTAACAATGAAGCAATGAAAGTTTGGGACAAGTTGAAGAAATGAAATGAAGTTAAAAGAAGAAGTGAAAAATGAAACTATGAATGCGTTGACGTATTTTGTGATGGAAGGTTCAAGAAAGAAGAGAGATGTCCCAGAGAGAGGGAAACTGTGCAAGAATGTTGTCCTTTGGAAACTGTGCAAGAATGAAGAGAAGTTTGTCCTATGATTTATACAAGATGACGTAAATGATGACGATGTCGATGCCTGCTGAGCGACGAAGATGCGCGACGAACGATGACGATAGCCAACGAATGAGGACGATGCCCGACGAACGATGACGATTCCCGCCGAACGAGGACAATGTCCAGCAAAAGATGACGATGCCTGACAGACGATGATTTAAAGGTGACGTAAACGGAAGAGGTAATTAATATAGAATCCTGGTGGTTAAATTAAAGTTGAATAACTGATGAATTTCAAACATTAAAAATATATTTATGAAAACAGAAGTTAAACATGATTGCCAGAAGTTAAACAGGATTCCCTCGGGTGCTCCGGCTTCAAACCTTATTTTAATCCTGTATAGAAGATTAAACAAAAAGGAATTCGAAGTTATTCAACTTTGGTTTTCCAAAATTTGGTTTATAAATGGGTCATGGCATATCTTGCAAATTTATGAGATATTTCACTACATAAAAGATAGCTTCTATCTCTTATGTAAGGAAATTATCTTATACATTTACAAGTTTCCATCTACATTAACTTCCCGACGAAGGACCTTGAAGGGCGTGAGCCTGAAATGCTCGAAAAGCAAGTATCTGACGTTTCTACGCGGAAAATAGTTAAAATAATTGGAAGATTTCTGGATCGCACCCGAAGCAACTGGAGGAAAGAGGTTTCACGCTAATTCCAAAGGTTTTCTTCCTGAGATCCTTGTTCAACCACCAGGATTAACAACGAAGTTCAAGGAAAATTAGATTAAATTTTATATTTCTTTGAGGTTCGTCTGTCTTAGTTTAGGTTGCTACATATGGTCATAATTTAGTATAGTTTGCATGTACATGAGCATGAAATAAAACATGAAAGTTAACATACTCCGGATTCGGAGTATTTGCTTAACTATCATTCGGAAATTATTCGTTATAATAACTTATTATACTCCAGCTTGGTAAGCGAGTTTTAAAACGGCGCGAAAACGAAGAAATGAAGAACAAATATTAACAAATCTATCCAGGAATAGTATATATCACATGAAGTCATAGAGCAAATACAAACTGATGCAAATTAGCTACAACTGTAAGTAAGGCACATATGCTACCAGCATGCATATATAACTACAACTAAGCATGGCACAAGCCAATAACATCGGACTTTTATACATTGCCATGTATTCCAATAAAATAATTGCTAATATTCTAATATGACTCACATGACACTATATAATATACAGAATAACACCATCTTATATACCATCTGTTACCATCGTGAGCATTTATGTGCTTAAACATAGTATATCCTCACGTATATCAAGTCATAGTATATATCATGCGCATGAAATCATAAAGCAAATAAATACAAATTGATGCAAATTAGCTACAACTAAGTATAGGGAACCCAGCCAGCAACATCGTACTTGCCCACATTACGATACAATCAGTATTATTATTATGTTGATATTATAATATGTCGCATATAGCTGCACAACATACTATATAGAATAACATTATCTTACACCATATAAAACCATCATTAGAATTCAGTGCTTAAACATGGTATATCGACACGTATATATTATATTACTTAAATATGGTCAACTGTATGTTGTAAGCATGCAATTTATCGTAATTAAAAAACACAATTACTATAACAATTTATTTGTACACAATTTGTAACACGTTTTATTAATACAGCCATACACAGACTAGGTATATGGACAAGCTAAAGCCAACTAACTTCATGTTAACTGGTAATTAACATTAATATATGTGTACACAAACAATACAGAAAATGTACAAAACAGTCGAAAACAAATGCAAAATAAAATGAAATAAAAGAAAGAAAACGTATGTGCGCGCCAAGAAACCAAGCAAAATGCGGACCTCCGAGAATAAATTGCAATGATCGTGGCCGAACAGCACATATAAATTTATCAACACATATGAGGCGCCAATATATCAGGTGATTTGCTGTCCTACATCTTAATGTTTGGCATTATAAACCTTTAAAAAGTTTAATCTGTCAGATCCTTTCTCTTTTCTTTACTTGAAATCAAATCTTTCTAATTAGAGACGCACGCAAAATATGATTTAAAATCCTTTTTATACCAATAAAAAAGTGAAATTTAATAGCTCCCAGCTGCCACTTACTGAACGCTGTGGCAAACAGCGTTTGTATGCATGTATAGATGGATTAAACTGATAGTTATAAAGGGTTTATAAGGTTTGTTGGAGATAAGGTAATATCATGTTTGGCGTGACAATTTCCTTTGAACTTTAACTGCATGATATGAACTTTACTTTTTAAGTTGAAAAAAGCAAAACAAGAAGAATATGTTTATATCCATTTTGTTTTTTACCATATACAGTTTTCATCCAGACAAGCAATCATTACGCCTCGTATGATATGACCTAATTAGTTAACTCCCCACAAACCAAAAAAGTGAAATACGTAGATGAGCATGATAAAAAAAGTCTTAATTGCACGACCTTGCAAGTCTGGGTCTGTATATCTGTTGTCTTTCAGCCCAATAACCAAAAGGGCACAAAAAATGAAACTCATGAGAGTACAAAGTAAAGGGGTTATTGAGGGTTTAAAAGGGAAATGTTATAAAAGGTTTGAAAGGGAAATATTATAAAGCGTGCATGTCAATAAAAGGGAAAGACTGCAAGTAAAGGATTAAAAAACTTAAAAAAACGGAAGCATGACAAAGATTTAAAAAAGTTCGGAAAGAGGGCTGTAGAATGGGGGTGATACAACTAACTGAAAAAGAAGATTCGGAGAGGAGGTCCTTCGTCGGGAAGTTTGGGTAGTTGTATATCTCTCCATGTACAGCTCTCTCATTCAAGAATCTTGGTGGTGAAAGTCAAAGCTGAATAATGTCAACATCCAACTGATTTATAACTTTTAATTTCTTTTCGAACAAACGAAACGTTATTGATTGCGCAAAGACACGATTCGATGTTTACTTGAAATTAATGTTCCTTTAAAACCAATTTACGTTATTCAGGTTTAACTACAAATATTTTTCAGTGCATGAATTAGGATATAATTGTAAGCGGTACAAGTGGTACCTAGGAGTAAGTTTCAGGTACGCGAGTGTTGGACACAGAAGGATTGGTGGACGTCTTTTGTTCGTAACGTATGGGCAGGGGACCAGGGATGGGGGCCCCAACCCTTAAGTCCCAGTTCGGTCGGGTACTAACGTCGCTTTAGTTTCAGGTGTCGTCGACGACAGTTCAACGTCAGGTGATTAGCTAGAACTACTATATAATCAGTTAGGACTTTTTTGTTGTAAAAGCATGACTTTAGATATTTATTAAGCTTGCTTTTCATATAGTCGTAAGTTCGCTATAGTTATTTACATTTATGCGGACAGTTAGTGACTAAATGGAAACGAGCTTTGCATGGTTCGGTTCATCACCACCAAGATTGCTAACTTAGGCTGTTTTAGACGTCGAACTTTACATGTGCCAAACTTAATGCAGATGAGTTAAAGCGAAGTTTCAATTCATTTGTATTATATTCGGCACATGAAAAGTTTGTCTTCTGAAACATATTCAGATATACAGACCATCAGGCAATAGGTGTTCTGGGATCTCGAAAGAAAAACAAAAGATAGCGGTGTTGACAATCCGAAAAACAGGACATGCCGTACCGGATTGTGAAAAGAGAAAATGGCGGTGCCGGGAACGAAAAAATCCTACAAAATGGCGGTGCAAGATAATATCAGAGATATTGACAGTTTTAAACTGCAGCATTGGCATTTTTGAAGTGATATGTGGAAGAAGTTAAAAAAGAAAATAGGACAAAGGAAATACTCGAAAAAAGAAAATAAGGGGGGAAAATAAAAAAAAAGAAAAAATCGAAAAAAGAAGACGTCAGAGAATTGGTGATCTGAAGGGCTCAGGTAAGAGGGTTTTTCTCCGGGTCCTCCGGTTTCCCTCAAAAAAAAAAGAGTGGCTATGTTTGGGACCATCTAAGATCATAATTCTTAGGCATTCTCATTGGACCAAAGTTTCATGCATAGACGACATCAAAATTAGCATAAGTGACGATGCATTGTTAGTGAATATAAAATAATTGTTCCCACTTCTTCAATTTAGCGATTAGTTTTATTAGTCTGCATGCATGCATACACCCATCTTTATTTCATTTTCAAATTGTTTTTGGATGATGTAAGTGATTTCGACTCATGAGAATAAAATTCGTTTAATCGTGGAACTATAGGGGCTGGCCGGTGAGGATCTTACTGAGTTTAATGATCTGTGGTCTGTAGGTTAGATTCCTGCTCCACTCAAAGACCTAAGCAGAAAATTGATCACAAAACAAGTAATATATGTTAATTGCTAACAATAAACAAGATAAATCAGATAACTCCACCATTGTTGTAAATAATCTAACGTTCCAATTTTGTATGCGGTGTAGTGTTAGCTTCGTATTTGTAGTTTTGTAGCCTTTATTTAATTGAAATGAGTTCAGCGAGATTTGAACCTACTAATGACGAATGGAAACTCACGCCAAACCATTTATTGCTAGACTGTGAACTCATACTTAAACTCATACTTAAAACTGCAATGTAAATTATCGACTTTAACTATAATCTTTGGGCGGTTATTATTTTAAACTAAACTCAAAACAAATTCTTTACCATTGGACCACTCATTCAAGCCTGAAATTGCGATGTCAGTTATTACGTTTAACCAATTTTTGGTCTTTATTTTAAGCAAAAAATAATTTAAATAATTTCAGCTAGATTTGTACGTCTGGCCCTGTGCGACGTCACAGTAAACACAGAGGGAAATTTTCAAAGGAAATTTTTCCAGGACTTTGAATGAAAATATAATTTCTCAAGAACGTATTTGATATTTTGTATTCTTGTTTTACAGCACTTCGGTCTAATATTGAGGAATACGGTAATTTTTACAAATAAACACTTTTATTTAAGAAAAAAATCTGTGAACAAAATGGTACAAAATGTTTAGATTTTTTTGTAAGAAAATTTTGTACAGGTATATGTACCACAAAATACCTCAGTACCACAGAATACCAGTCGTATTTATTTTCAGTATAAAATTTAGAAGAAACGTGCAAAATACTTCATTCTGTTAAATATATATTAATTTTGTGTTAATTGACACACAAATAAGAAAAATGAACATTTTAGTAAAAATTCTTAAAAGTAACGAGGATAACGTTTAAATATAATTCGTTGTTTTTGACACCTCTTTTTTGCTAAATGCTCGTAAAATCAGGACGTTTGAAAATAAGTTTGCAAACCAACATAAATTATGTTCATAGTCATTTGTACTGAGCGATAAAACATTCCTGCCATTCAAGAATAACAGGGAGCAATCAAATTTGCTATAAAAGAACACGATCTTTCAACATTATTGATAAACCTGATATATTGTAGTATATACCATGGGTATTATGTAGTGACTTTAGTAACCTTCCACTAAATTAGATAGCAATATCTATACAGTATTACCATACAGCATCAAAGACCAAATCCTGATAGGTTCAATTTATAAACCGTTACTTATTTGTTGCCACACTGGTATTCTGTGGTACATTAGGACATAGTTACTAGAGCTAGATGGTTTGGAAACTCATTAGATATACAATATAAGTCATTATCTATGGTTTTGTTCTGCAGAACTAACCAATAACAACGTTTTAGGAAAGTTAGCCAAGCGCGACTTGAACAATAGGGCAATTCAAGAATTGCTATTGGTGAATTTGGCAAAAACACAATACACACGTGACGATGAAGAACCATATTTTTGCATAAACGTTGACTAACATAGATAATGAGATATATTGTTATTCTACTGAGTTTCCAAACCATCTACTCTATTAACTATGATTATTAGGATTTTATCCACATAATGTCAGGCTTCAAAAATACTAGAATATGCTAAATCTAACCGCAACACCCCACAGGAAGAAAAACTACAGGGAAAACCTTTCCAAAAAACCAATAATAGTCCATGATATATACTTGTGACATAAAATATGAATGGTAGAAAATTGTGTGGTATTCTGTGGTACATACACCTGTAAGTGAAATTTGCAGTTGTTGAGAATGAAGTCATTATTAGCAAAGGGGAAGCACCACTAGAGTTACCGTCGTTTACATCTAAGAAATAAATTTCCAGGTGTCTATATTGATTTTCCTGCATTCTGATTGTTCAAGATTCGCTGTCTCTGAAGTGATGATCACTGACCAGTAACTATAGCTTTTTGATTTTTGATTCTTTATACAGCAACGGATATAAAGTGATTTTTTATAAATTTTAGTTGATTATTGATAATGTAAACACCTGGAAATTTATACTAAAACAATTAGTCGCCTCCGCCTCAGTGATTACAAGCTTATGTTCACCTCACCTTGGGCGACTAATCGTTAAATGGACCATAGATTATAAAAGAATAGAGGCGGCATCTGGGGACGAATCGAATCGCGGGACAAATTGAACAAATCTAATCTTAGGGGCCAAACGTAAGTCGCGGATGCATATCGATGAAAACATACAGTTTTTGTCGATTTTTTTGTTGCTTTCAGGACCATAATGCACACAGATATTGACTATAATGGGAAAATATGTTGTAATTTGACGTGCAGCCAGCCAGATTTTTGAGTGAATATAGGAGTTCTTCAACCTTCTCCAACCCAGTTTTTGGCCGGCTTTTCGCAGCAATGTAAATATCTGTCAAATTAACCCACATCTGAACACAAATTGAACTTTTTTCCAGTTGTTAAATTGTTTAAGAGGCGCACAAGGTCCGGTCTGTGGCAAATGTTTAATACACCCATTGTTCGTTTTGTACCTATTTTGTTCAACTCCAGCCACTGTAGTCCATATAGTTAACAGTCAATAGTCTTCAAAAAGGTATCCACCGAATAGGATAGAAATTCAGACATAAAAACGACGTCTAAGATGAAAAAAGTAGTGTAATACACAACTTCATGTTGCCAACTGATGTCAGTGGCGCCACGAAGAATTACAAATTGCTGCTTCAGTATCGACATTTTATGCATTAAATAACGTACGTATTTCGCTAAAATCGATATGGGTGTAACTTTGAAGATCTTTCCCCGATAAGCTTAATAAACCATGTATTAATTGTGGTAGAGTCGAAAAATATTGTAATAAATAGACACAAGTGTTACACGTTCACTTTGTCGTTCATGTTTCTTTGTCGATTTCAGAATTCGTAAAATTGACCAATCACAGCGAAGCACAAAAGTTCTAAACATTTGCCACCAACCAGAAGGTGCAGAACAGCAATATCACGATGTATTAATGACTTGTAATGACTGATACAAAAACTGCTTTTTCGTATACGCTAAAAATACAACTAAAAATAGCAGGACGCCGCTAACAAATTAACCACGTTTGAAACCCCTAAAGTGAAAAGCGAAAGCAGGACGTTTCAAAACGTAACAGAAAACACCACTCTTCAGTAAATATTTCTATTGTTACTTTCAAGGTAAGATAGCTACTAAAAACTGGTTGTTTCAAATAAATGTATTAGTTATTTACATGTTTATTGTATATCATGTACTGTCAGTAGAAGTTCTTTGGGTAGCAATTCCCCTTCCCTACAGTGGTTCCAACGTGCATATGAATGATAGAATTTTTCTTCAATGATCGTCCTTTATTTAGTCAATATTACATAGCACGTTTCAAGCGAGCCTGCAAGCCTTTGTACATTCTGATAAGCTCTTGACATGTGGGATGGCGGGAACCGATTGACTGTAATTCCACTAAATATGTTGCGCATGCGTCATACACGGTAGCTGTGAATGTCGGCCTACCAAAAACAAAGAAAATTACTGTTCAAACAACTGAAATAAAAACCTAATGAGAATGTTCCTCATTATGATGCTAAGTATGTAAGAAAAGAATAGGAAATTCTCCTCTTGCGACGAGAACTTGTAACCAAAGACACTAGCAGGAATAGTGGCCTGCCCACAGCCGTAAACTGTGCAGGCCACAGGAATAAGTGATGACCTTTTCTTCGTTTATTAGTACGAAATGAAAAAACAGCTCTGAAGTGCTCTTTGTGTTCTTCTTTTAAGTAGTTTAAGGCAATACTTAGTTTTTTTTCTAAGTATGCTCTAAGATGTTGTCAGGAAAAAGCGAACTAAACGACCATTTTTGAAATAGTCAAACAAGAAAAAAACAGAAGAGCGAGAAAAATAAGAATACTATGAACAACGTTATTTTCTACAACCATCATCCATTATTCTCATCATTGTAATTCTATCTGAAGGTAACTTTGAAACAAAGCTAAGATTTTTTTAGATAAAGCAGAGATAGTATAGTTCTGGGGCCTCAGTTTGATTTTGTGGAAACTCGTTATTCGTTAGCTCGGATATTCATTAGGGGCCATTTGTTCAACGCTAGGTTAACCTTAAACCTGGATTAAAAATTAACCCACATACACTGTTTCTATATTTCTTCGCGTTTTTTTATTTCAAAACTTTAGACACAAAAAACTATTATTGATCCAGTCATATAAGCAAGATGCTCTGAAATCACCTTCAAAACTACGCCAAAACTTATATAGATAAATCAGCGTGGTGATGCGAAAATCTTTATGAGGGACGTGCGATGTAAATAATTAAATAAGTTGCATTATTGGTACTGATGAAGATTCGAGCTGATGTGGATCGACAATTTTTTAAACTGATGATCACTGATCACAATGAAAATTTACAAAAAACTTATTAATGAGTAGCTTTGTACGTGTTTTGGAAACGGATTAAAAATCACTATCCGTTGGATGGTGCTATCCATTACAACCTTTGTACAAGCCCCTGATTATGAGCAAAGGCAACGCACCTCTCTTGGGGTGGAACAAGTGTTGGAGTTTCAACAAATTTCATGATAAGATTATACAAGACTTCCAAAATATGGAATGGTTGGTTCAGCGTTTGCCATACTTGATCCTAAAAAAATAAGAATTAAAATCAAACGCAGTGTACATGCTTTGAAATAGATTCGCAACATATTACAATTCGTATGTTACCTTGGCTTTAAATAATCTGTCGTATATTCTATGTAGTGTTGGAAGTAAGATTCCTATCTCTAATATTGTCTCAAACACCCAAGTACTCTCCCAATTTAACCGACAACAATGTTCTTCTAAAACACGAACTAGAAAACCTGGAATAAAGATAAAAAGAAAATACCGTATTCAGTATATTGATGTTTATGCTATCTAGAACGGACAATTTGCACAATACTCTAACCTTCGATCTGCGTAAGAAGAACGAAATACTTTAGTGCAGCTAGAAAGGGGATACTAAGATCAGCAGAACTGCAGGGTTTGGTGGCTAGATGTTGTAAAATATGGAAAATATAGCCCAGCGAAGTTTGCATATTTTGTTTATATATTTGTATTACGCGCGGAAAAATTTACCATTTTTGCGGCAATTTTGGGTTAAAAAATAGTAACTTTTCCCCCGCGTAATAAAAATATATACAAAATTTGCAAACTTCGCAGGGTTATATTTTTTATATTTTACAGCATCTAACCACCAAACTTTGCAGTCGTACTAATTTTAACGTGTTCTTTCTAACTGCAATAAAAAATTTCGTTCTTTCAGCCTTGTTCGACCTTTAGTCTATTATGCAAATTGTCCAGTGTTTGGCTCGAGATTTTTTCAAGACAATCGAACGTCGCGTAACATCTGGCATTTCTGTTAATATGTACGTTACTCCAGTATAGCGATAAGACCGGTCTGTGGCAAATGTTTAATACACCCATTGTTCGTTTTGTACCTATTTTGTTCAACTCCAGCCACTTTAGTCCATATAGTTAACAGTCAGTCTTCAAAACGGTATCCACCGAATAGGATAGAAATTCAGACATAAAAACGACGTCTAAGATGAAAAAAGTAGTGTAATACACAACTTCATGTTGCCAACTGATGTCATTGGCGCCACGAAGAATTACAAATTGCTGCTTCAATATCGACATTTTATGCATTAAATAACGTATGTATTTCGCTTAAATCGATATGGGTGTAACTTTGAAGATCTTTTCCCCCGATAAGCTTAATAAACCATGTATTAATTGTGGTAGAGTCGAAAAATATTGTTATAAATAGGCACAAGTGTTACACGTTCACTTTGTCGTTCATGTTTCTTTGTCGATTTCAGAATTTGTAAAATTGACCAATCACAGCGAAGCACAAAAGTTCTAAACATTTGCCACAGACCAGATAAGATGATAAAATAAAAAAATTACTTACTTAGTGGAAAATATCTTTCAGAGTGGAGGTAACTCTTTCCAAGAATGACCAATTTATAGCGTAGAGCGCTCATTCTGTCATTCGGAGAACTTTGTCTTGTTCTATATAACTCTAAAGAATGGAATCGTGCAATTAAGCAAAGGAGGAGAGAATGGAGAGGCACTGCAATGGCTCTCTTGCTCAGCAATTTCAAAACCTATCAATGACAGCTGAAAAACCATCTGGTAAAGCTGTTTTGTGATTGGCTACGGTGCAAAACAGTTTTTCAGGATTTCTAGTCTACTGTTGATCATGTTCTTATGGTATGATCAACCAATAACAGAATAATCTCTCTGACTGCTGACAGTGGATATTACGACTCGTCAATACCCTACTGATGCTCACGAAACTTATAGAGTTCACAAAATGAAGTATGAACAGGAAACGAGGAATAACTAACCCGAATCAATAATGTCATTCCATAAATCCTCAACCAACACTGTATCATAATGTCCAGCACAATGAATAATTGCCAGCTTACATTCAGAAAGACGGAAGCAATCTGCGAAGTCACCATAAAGCTAAGATAGATTAAATTTACACGTTAGAACACTCACACTAATTACAGACGAGAGATTAGATGGCTCCGTTAGTTAGTATTCGAATACGGAGCCAGCTCCGTATTCGAAGTTGAATGCAAAGCCAGACAGAAAACTTTCATAATAAACCGCAATAACTTCAGAACGGTTCAAGCACAACCGTCCAAGCTCTTCAATAACATTAAATGAATCAAATAAAGGATTTTGGAGCTTTCTGGCTTGTCGCGTTCTAGCTGGAGCACGAGCAGAACATTCAGCATTTTTTCGCGTATCCATTATCGAATAAATCGCTATGAAAATTAACTAGCTGGGCCGTTTCAAACGAGAATAAGAGTTAATTAAAAGTTGCAACCGTTGCGTTTAATCCCCAACTCTCGTCAATTCTCACGACCAGTTATACAGACTCTAATAAAATTTGAACAAACTCAAATGTTGAAGAAGTTAAACGTAAACGTTCCAACTGTGATAAACTTTTATCCCCGTCTGACTGGGGCTATAGTTCATTTGTTATTCATGTTTCTACCATCATTTTCCAGCAGAATGATACCTGACTTCTTTAACAAATCAACGAGTGAGAATGAGAGTAATATTTGAGTAGACTGGTATAATTTCGCTGAGGATCCGAACATACAGAATGTTGCAATTAATTTGACAACCAACCTTGGTAACATCCATAAGTTTTGAATTCAGTTCATCCAAAGCATCCTTGATGTTTGGGTATCTTCCTGTTTCTTTTAGTTGACTTAACTGTTCATATACCTGTAGTTGTAATCTTGCCACCTTGCCAAAAATTACGTTAAACATTAAGTAACCCAAATTAGTGTACGGAATGGTTTAAAATGGCATTTAGTATACAGAATGGTGTAAAATGGTATGGTATGATACGATATGATATGATATATGGTATGGCATGGCATGGTATGGTATGGTATGGTATGGTATGGTATGGTATGGTATGGTATGGTATGGTATGGTATGGTATGGTATGGTATGGTATGGTATGGTATGGTATGGTATGGTATGGTATGGTATGGTATGGTATGGTATGGTATGGTATGGTATGGTATGGTTGATATTCTTCTCAATACTGCATGCATAAAGGTAGAAAACGGAATAGTAGTATCTAAAGAATGCCCGATTGAAAAATCAACATGCTAAAATAATTCTTATTAATTTGCAACTTGGTATTTTAGGTTTAAACCCAACTTATACCATCGCCCCTTCCTGGAAATAATACAGAGGTTCAGATTTGACTTCCACTACTGCTACCGCTACCTTAATCAATCTTTCAGCCAATCAGATGAGCTTGGTCTACCCAACTGACCAATCGGATTGCTTAAAAATCGCGATGAGGTAGCAGTAGTGGTAGTGGAAGTCAAATCTGAACCTCACTAATAACCTCAACAGGACCGTTGAACATTATATGACAATAACACTTGCACTACCACAATAACACTTGCACTACCACATACTGTCTCGTATTACCTCCAATTTTTCCTCAAGTTCATGTAAAAATTCACCATCTGAAATACTTGAAGGTCGTGAATTGCAACTCTTTGCACTCATGATGGCACGTGATAGATACTCTAACCGCCCTTCCAAATCAATATCATTCCTACGAAAATTAATATACAGCTAGCACGTAAGCCAGTCTAAACACTTGCAGACCGTTTGAGAGAAGTAAACATTGCTATGAATTGTATCTCACCCTTCTCGTTCAGCGAGCTTACTCAGTATACGAGCTGCACTAGAGTAATTCTCTGTCTTCTCGTAATATTTCCACAACAAATCTAACACTGGGATATTATTTGGGTGCTAAAACAAAAAAATTACCTAAAATTACTTAAAATACACAATAACCCTCAACTATAAGACCCTGAAAAGCCATTCCAGACAGTCTAGAGACGGGAATCTTCAAAGTTCAAACAAAATCTCGATAAGTTTTGTGGTAATGCAAGATCTCACCTGTATTGCAGCCAGACGTTTCAAATAGGTCTCCAAGAATTGGGACCTTACCTGTCAACAGATAACTGTTATTTAACAAATAAATTTCATTTTTGCGTTCGTCTGTACTGTAACAGATCACAGATGACGTCGTAGCGTGTGAAGAACAAAAAAGTACGCACGAGACGCAGTCGAGAGCGTGACTTTCGTTCTTCACACGCTATGGCGTCATCTGTGATCTATTACAGTACAGAAGCACAAAAAAATGAAATCTATTTGTTTTATATTATAATAAAGTTGACAAAAATCATGTGAAGTCCCGCGAAATAAATTAGCTAAATTAGATCACGCCATCAGTTGACGTCATCCGTGCGTGTGTACTTTAATAACACACAGCTCGCGACCAATGAAAATGCAGAATGAACACGTATTATTATATAATAGTAAATAAAAACACCTAGGTATCAGAGTACTACAGCGATGGAGATAGACCAGGGTGCTACAAAACAGTGCTAAATAACTTTAAACTTACTTCCAGTAGCCTTTCAGTCAAGTTCTTCTCGATTAACCAATCAAATATTGACGATAGAAATAGTTCATCACGTGATCTCAACGCCGTTACTAAAGTTGCCTCAAGCTTAGAAAAAGGAAATAGCTGAATGAGCCGTACTGGGTATATTCGAAAATGACAAAATAAAACACAACGTTAAAAGTTTATTGTCCCCAAAATTTAATCCAAAGTCGAGAATGAAAAAAAATGGTGTGGCTATAGGTGATCGCCTCTTCCCTCAATACCACTATCTTAATCCCCGCTATAACTTTCATTGTGGAATTCCTGCAGATGTTCGATGATCGCGACGAGTAACATAAATTTAAAGGTGACGTGTACAGAACATGATAATTATAAAATCATGAACATGCTAATTATACACACCCAAATCGTCCCCTTACTGAGCTTTTTTGCCCAAAATCAAACGCCCAAGCTACATGTATAATAAAATTCATGAATATCGCATGAATACATAAACTTCACATCCCTAAAGATGTTGTGATATTTTTCAAGGTTTCTTTTAAAATGACATGAAACGAGTTAAGCAAATCAAACCAGTACATATTAATACATACATAACGTTCAGCATCTTCAGATGTTAGCGTATTTTCGTCAGGTGGCAATGGGGGTCCAGGTCTGCTAGGAATATTGGAAGCGTTTGCATGTGACTGCTGCGCTGTGAGAAGATGAGTAAGTGCATCCAAAACGCAATTGTAACAACGTTGCCTGTACAAGAAAGAACGTAGCATAAATGCTTTATCAAGCCTAAGCCTAACTTTCCAGTAAGCATCTATAACTTTTCATCACGTCCGCCCTTTTAAACGAAGAAACCTGTCGATCTCCCCTTTTCTGTTAACCCCTCCCCTCTCTCACATGCACTAAAGATAAATATAGTTGAGACAATTCAATACATATAACGGACAAAAATGGAATAATTGCAAGTGGTCTGGAGGGGGTGGGGGTAGTTTTCATTTGTAGTGATGTGGTCGTTAAGCTTGTGAGACAACCCTTCAAAACTTGGTCTGATCTTCACTCAATGTTTTGCCTTTGCCATGACATCAGTAAATGAGGACATTAATTTCGTAGGTACCTAAGGCCTCATATATAATTAGGAAATATTGCATGTTAAGAAAATCCGTTCAGTTAAACTACGTTATAAAATAAGTATTTTCCATCTTAACAGTGGAATTGTGGAAACATTAGGGCCATTTATACGAGCGAAAATAAGCCGCGGCTTAAATAGGCCGCGGCTTAAATAAGTCGAGAACGTCTGTATAAACGTACAATTTCTTTGCGACTAAAATAAGCCGCGGCTAATTTCAGCCCAGGGTTCGGGCCTCGTCTTAAATTGGCCGCCGCCAATTTTAGGCGGGAAAACCTCGTAAAAACGCTTCGTTCGCGACCAAGGTAAGTCTAAAGCAATTTCGTGTAGCTTTTTTTCTAACGCGAGCCATTTTCCTTTCGTTGTCATTGTAATGGGTATTTAAAACTTCGATGACCTCGTTATGGTCTATTTATACGAGTGTTTTGGGCTATTTTAATAAATTTAGTAAAACTGGCGTATAAAAGGCTGTGTTCTCGACTTATTTAAAGCCGCGGCCTATTTAGGCGCGACTTATTTTCGCTCGTATAAATGGCCCTAATAACAGAAACGTAGAGTACTTCTTGCCACTAGTGATAATAATTTGCGACATTTCCTTACAAACCTTGCCATAAAAGCATCATATCCTAGACCGGGTTGTTCTGTCTGACCAGCATCATAATAATTAAGAGCGAGATTTTGATGATCTCTGATTGACGCTGTATGAACAGCGAGTTCAACAATACCGTCGAAGTAACGTACTAGAAGAGAAAACAAACCTCATAACTCCAACAAGTATAAAGGATTGATTACATTGTGATTTCCATTTAGATTTTCCAGGTGAGAAACCATGCACTTATTACAATCAGAATATTCGTTATTATTCCACATGGCCACATAAAAATGGCCCTAAAATTGCAAAGCGCAAAATGGCATATTGCTGCAATTTCATATCTATACAACAAAGCTAACTAGAATTCCAAGACAGTGAACCGAAAACAAACTCATTCATACGGGTACTCTCTGACATCATCAAACGATGACTGACATATTTAAAATTATAACTAGTATATGCTCACATTCTTCATATTGTCCACATATGTAAGCCAGGTCTATTTGATTCGCTACTTGCCGGTAAAGCTAAAATAGAAACATTCTCCAAAAATTATACCATCAACATCAAACTATGTCCATCTTTCTGTTTAAAATTTCAAGCCAATTTTTTTCTCATGATGACGTCAAATACGGATTGGAGATGTTGCACAAAATTTGATTGGCTCGGGTAAAATGTCGGGCCAATCAAATTTCATGTAACGTTCTACCGTTTTCTACCATTCCTCTAACTTCAACATACCCTTGTAGCTTCCTGTAACGTCCTTTCTTTCTCATATTTGTCTGTTGCCTTTTTTGCCGTGTCAAGTAGTTCGTTTGCCTTCAAAATAGAAATAAGAATTTTAATATGGGCAGTCGAAAACCTTTTTAGTTCAGCGAAATACAGCTCTATTGCATCAATATTTCGCCGTCTACGAAAATGTGGATTCCGTACGTTGTTAATTCAACACAGAATTCTGCAAGAGATAAGTAAGCAGTTTGGTTTTCTTAGTTTGGTGGTCAATTTTTGCGTTTGTGGCACTTTACTCAAACGAAATGCAAATGTAATTCTACACTCGAAATTGTCCATTTCAACATTTCATTTTCTCCTATAGTTACTACGGGAGTAGTTTAAAGCATATAAAGAAAACAGAAATTTAATATTGACTAGACCTACCTTGGTACAAACTGCATCGTCTGTTGTGTAAATAGTAGGGCATAGACCTCTCAGCTGATTACTAATGGTGTCGGTAGTTGCATTGTCGTCCAGGAAACACGTCATTAATGATGCAATAAGTTGATTGCAAACCTTTCATTTAAGTAAAAATACAGAGTGCAGTAGAAGTTTTGCATCAGTTGGAAACGCCGTTGCAGAATAGTGTTTGAACTTTTAATGACATTTCTGTATATTACTATATACTACTTAAATAACACTTCAAGGTTTGCCCATTTTTTTGTCAAAATAGGCATGAATTGAACTGCATAAAAACAGGCGGCAGGTTCTAAACAATATTCTTGAGAACATTGAACCGTTCAATCCTTTTTTTCAACAACGCTAAACAAGATGATAATTTTTTGCCGTGTATTTGTTACCAGGCTTATGATAACACATAATTAATAAATATTACGTAAATTTATAACCAGTTTTGCCATGTCATCTGAATATCTGACGCATCAAGCAATCTTCCTATTCGTTGTTGCCACACTATTCCTTGTTATCACATACTTATGCCTTTATCAGGGCGATAACAGGGGGCATAAAAACGATATGTCCCGCATTATCATTTTTGTTCCGTGATATCAATTTTTGTGCGTGATATCGTTTTTGTCCCGCTGTCAAAACAAAGATGGAGCCCGACTGCAGAATCGGTAGTGAAAATGCAATTAAAGTAAGTTACGAAAATATGTTGATACAAAACTAAAAACAGAAAGACATCTGCATGTAAAAAATAAGTTATTCTTGTTTTGCTTCTGTAAAGTGTTATCTGTTTAACGTATTTTTAACATTTATAATTTTAAAAAAATCTGATTCTCACCTCTGATAAAGGCAAGAGTATGTGATAAATAGGTTATCACACTCAAGATTATCGCTGCCGTTACGATATTATATTGCGTGTCTTGTTCGCTGTGCTCATTCGTGATAAAATATCATATCGTCCGGGGGAGGGAAGGGAACTGATATCACCTCGCCCCTCATGTGCCGATAACGTAAACTTATCAAATCAGTGAGTAAGTCTAGGTCGCACTACAACATACTAAACACTTACCACATTGTCTGTTATCACAAAATCTCGAAACTTTACAAAGTTTAGGCGGTCACGTGATTCCTACGAACAAGAAATACAGGTAGTGATCAATTTAAGTAAATTGCTAATTTGAGTAATCATATGAGGTACTACACAGGTTTAGCAACAGAGTTAGGGACATGAAAAAAGGTCCATTAAAAGTGACGCTTGGTCGTGAACTACATTTACTATTCCTGGGTTTCGCAAAACCTCATAGATTTCGGTGGGGTCAACTTGTAATTGAGTCACAATAATCAAAGGAATTAATGTTTATAGCATGTGCTCTTAGCAAGAAAGTGCAATTTCATCTTATTTTGTCACTCCAAACAGGTAAACTATCTTTGTGGAATGTCAACACAGCCTGCTGATAATACTAGTTATTTCCAAATGATATCTAACATTTCTGTTTGTAATTTGCTCTCATGTATACTCTCTACTTATTTTCCCAAACCTTTTACACTAACCTGAGATAATCGCTCAACAACAAGATTGAATTCATTATCATCAAGGATCTGCCATAATGATAAAACTTCACGACTACGTCTTATCAAATGTCGTATTGAATTAACAGTATCTGCTTCCGAGTTACCAACACCTACGATGGCAATGAGAGACATCAAAATTAACATGTATACACAGCAAATTTAACACAGTGGTTGGGGGGGGGGGGGACCTTTAGATATATTTTGAAGCAACAGATAGACGCATATCGCAAACCTGAAACTAAGCGATCTTTCTGGTAATTACAAAACTCAAAATATATAATACAAAACACAATCCGAAGATTAACATCTTGAAACCCAAAATATGAGTTACGCAAGAAAATTGAGTAAGTAATATTTTGATCATTAGTCTTATGATGATTTTGTAATAAAATCGAAATATTACATATTCAATTTTCTTTCTTAACTCATATTTTGAGTAACTTTCAAGATGCTAATCTTCGGATTATGTTTTGCATTATATTTTTTGAAATTGTCGGCTGGTATTGGTTTTTGGACAAAACTCAAAAACGCACAAGTTGCAGAACGTCTACGGCATGCTTATTACCTGGCAATCATGAAGCCGATATCAGGATGCATTGATGACAGCAAGACTACTGCAAGTTGTCAACCAGCTTGATTCAAGTTGATTTTCAAGAGTTGTTATTCACACGGTTCATGCAAATTTTTCAAGAATGTGCAGCAAGTCTCAAGTTGCATCAAGTCTGATTTCCACAGCTTGATAGAGCCAGCAGGCTCGATGCAAGTTGATGACAAAAAGCTGGCAAAAACCACCAAATTGTATTAAGTCTGTTGCGTTTCAGGCTGTATACATCAGGAATACGTGAGCGAAGATAAGGAACCAAGCAATACGACTTGGCATTTGACTTACCCAGTTGACTCGTTTGCAAAGGAGTACCAGCACGTCGTGGTATATGAGAACCAAGAGGAGAACGAACTCCAGGGAAATGAGTCATGTTAGAATCGAGCCATTTCTCGAGATTTTGAAGTTGTTCAACGAACCAACCAATTTGATAACTTGTTAAACGACTGTACATCTAAAGAATGCAGAACACAATTACTATACGTAGGCAGGATCTCCGGAAAGCTATTAAAATCATACAGTATAGTAATCTCGAAATAATGATCGAAAAGCACACACAAGATTTTTACTAGACAGTTAAATTTATATCAGGAATCTAAACTACTGAGATCCTTTCGTATATGCAGCTATGTATGAATAAAATAGATCACTTCATTGTTTGGCCGACCAATCGAAAAATTAAAAAGTTAAGCCTAGACCCCAACAATTCACAAGACAGTGTAATAAGAGTTGACGATGTCCACTTAAATTGAATAGACTCGCTACCAATCCCAAATGGGGTGCAAGTCAGGGATGAAAAAGATGCTTTTTCCATGAAAATCCGCTTACCCAATTGTTTGGAGGCTCTGGTAAAACATGGTAGTCTTGCGCCACTAATCTTTCATCCCACAGCGGTCTGGAAATCAGAACAACAAAAAAAAATTGTATATATTAAATGTTGACGGAAAGTGTAGCTTTAAATTTACAAAAATACACTTGGAAATATGGCATGCAGTGAACAACTGTGGAAATCCTTTTAAGGATATAAGTCAGTAGATGTATCAAATAATAATAAAATGAAGAAATTGATTCACTTTTAAGAGGTTTTCCCTCTTTGGATGTTTGTAAGCCGTGTCAAATGACTGCCACGGAATCAATTTTTTTACTTGTATCCCAGACTGAGTGGCATACATTTCAATCAATAACATTCAGCGTATATCTATAACATAACTTCTACTAAAATTCATTCCTACCCTAATATTCTTGACAAATACAGATATAATCCAGCCAGCCTTCCTGACTTGAGAGTTTCAGGTTGAACAACACCAGTTCCGATGACAGATGAATATGGAGTTGACTGCATATGAGGATTATGAACAGAACTAAATGTAAATACAGACAAGAAAGTAGATTGAAGAGGTCTGATGTCCGTAACAGCTGGGCGACAATATCATATCCAACTCCTCCGCAACCACTTTACCCTGCAACGCAATATTCCTAGATGCTACACCAGACACTTGTCACACAGTGCCCTTCACCATAAACCACGCTATTCATAAGACTGGCACATGGCTTCGTACGATATCAACGTTTTTTTTCATAACAACCGGAATCATGTACACTTCAGCTAAATTCTAAGCCTAGAACCTCACTATACACAAAAAGCATTACATTTATACGTAAGATGGAGCCTTGGGACTTGCCTGACTGCAGGTGTTGCTAGGTAACTTCCACTATGACTGCCACCTGGTGCAGGTGTTTGTGGAATGAAACTCATATCAGGCGATACTCCAGCTTCATGCGCCTGACTAGGATATGGTCGTCTTATTTGTTGCCCAATATGGCCTCTTCTATCGCCAGGATTTTCAAGAGTAATGACAGGATGACTGACTGTCGCACTGCCATACCTGAAGAACGCTTGTGTTGCCCAGTCTGCAATCTTAAATAATAAATAAATAAAGACTAAGATAATTTAACAACAAAAGTATAAAAAAGACAAAAAAGGTTTTTTTACTGTGGGTCTGCAAGAACTGATGGATCAGCGGCTGCACGACCCTCCTAGTACTAGCAAATAAGATGTAGTCGGGGTCCTAATTAATCTTATTATAAAATCAGTTCTTAACTGGAAAGGAACTTAACTAGTGCCCTTATCCTGGGCCCCTTCAGTGATTACACACTTGAGCAAAGAACAAAGTTCAATAAGCATGCCTCCCCCCCCCCTCCCTCTATCTCATCTGATCCAGCTGGATCTAACCCTAAAGGCAATTTCAATTATTGCAAAATCAATACACAAGATCGCTGTTAGCTGTTAGTGCTACCCTCAGCAAGAAATCAATGTTTGACTTTAACACAGTGAACTCAATATAACTGGAAGGCTACCTTCAGTTAAGCCGGTAATACAGGATTTGAAGCCAAATTTTGCGTGAAATGACCCCCAGACACGCGTGTCTGGGGGTCATTTCACGCGAGTTCAGCTTCGCGACAGTCTCGCGTGCTAATTACAAGGAGTGATGAATTACACACTGGTATTTTTTCACTATGAAAAGTTCCTTTTTGGCCTGAAAGCAAGTCATATTCTGCGTTGATACCGAAATGATAAAGAGAAATCAAGTTTCTTGTAATGATAAGCTGTAATATGGAAACAGGAGCTCGAAATGACCTCAGGTCAGTTCAAAATATTGGGATTATTTCAACAAAGTTTTTGTACAGTACTTCGGATATTTGAATATTTGCCTTTTGGAACTTTTGGAAAAGAATTTTTGCCGGAGTTCCTTGATCTTAGACTTAAATCAATGAAGTTTCTGGATAACCGAGCCATGGATGTGCGAAAAGAGTAAAAAGTTTTCGAAAACTCGCATCGAAAAGTCTTGTAACATCTTTCGGAATGTCGGAAAAAGTAATCGCGGTTTGTAAAATGTTGTATTATTAAATAGGAGTAGTCAAAACTGTGCTTATGTTGGTTTTTATTTATGTTTGTCTTAGAGCACTTGAAATGCGTATAAGCTACACTAATTAAAAGAAAAAAATAACTTCGAAAACGAAATAACTTTGGCCGTCATGACGATCGCCACTCTTGGCTGTACGCATTCTCGTGAAAATTGCTTTTTATTTAAATGAATTTGGTCCAGAAGGTTAAGTTTGAAAGATAGTCATTTGACCATTGTTTTGATTACATTTTGTTAAAACTTTAGAAGTGTTTCAGCCCATTTTTGACAGTTATCGGCTGGCTTTTGTATACATTCCTTAGATGGCCGCGCATGTTTTTTTCTGGTGGGGGCCTGGTGATGTTTGGCTTCAAATTTCCCGGCTCAGGTAGCCTTCCAGTTATATTGAGTTCACTGCTTTAACATAGACTTTTCCCGCCCACAAGTCTAGTTACCCAACCTGACCTCCAGATCCGTGGTGGAACAGGCCAGAACAAGAGCAGTTGCGCACGCATGATCAACCTGAAATGAAGGCCAGAAGAGAAGTTAGTTTACACCTGAATATAACATACTACATGTAATATTAACTATCTCGCGCTTGCTAACCTGTAATAACCGAAAGAATCCCTGAACTGCTTCAGAATCTGGACCATGGTTAGCCAGTAATAGCTGTTTTAGTTGTTCAAATGGACGGATGGTGTTGAATAAGTATGAACCCTGCGAGATAAGAATACCAGAATATTAACACAGTAATATTAATTCTTTATTAACATATTAGCTAATTCTTTTTAGATCGAAGCTTGCAAACATATATTACTCAACAGAAGAGCGATGGGAAATTTCCCGTGTTGACACAGAGTTATATCAATACGACTTTCGACCAATGAGCGTCCAGAATTTACCAAGACTATATTGTAAATGCTTCAATGTTTGATTGTTAGCAGACTGGTGAAATGATAAAGATGAAATGAGGATGGGATCAATTTTTACGCCAACATATTTTATACACACCTTCACTGTCACTAAATTACGAATTTCATATTATAATTTAATAAGAAACTCCTCGCTCTTAGCCAATAACGACGCGTACGAGTAAATAACAAATCAAATTACCTGCGCACTTAATACGACAAATTTTCTAGACGGAAGAGCATGCTGGGTAACGACTGCAGGTGGATCAGGCCATCTTGCAGGGACAGGAGAGGGTAAAACTGGATACGTAGATTCAGGAACCTCGTGTAACGCCCATGCCCTCCCCTCGAGTGGAATGTTAACAGATGATTCTTGTAAAGTTTTTTGAAACGGGAAAGTATCTGGGCTGATACTCCATAACACATCATTTTCTTCACTGGGAGAAGAACATAATAAAGTAGTTCCTAAAAAATAATAATAGAAATATCAAAATTTCATTTTATAATGATTTATAGTGAGGTATGAACGTTGATGTTATATGTAAACAACGAGTTTGAGTGTTTCATCAGGATATCCAAACACGAGAAAACGGTATGAAACACGAGCGCGAAGCGCGAGTGTTTTATTGTTTTCGAGTGTTTGGTTCCCCTGATGACACACGAGAGACGAGTTGTTTACATAACATCTCAAACGAAAACATTTCATTGGCTGTTCAATTTATTAAGCGCTAACGGGGGACCCATGAAAGTAATTTGTTTTTGTCTTTGTGAACAATGGAGATAAGTATTCTACTTCCTGCTTTTGTAAGTTAATTTCTATAGTCCATTGTAAGACAGAAATGTGTAGGGCGTGTAGAATTTATTACAGACCTTGATCATTTGAACATGAGCGAAGAGGGAGTAATTAGGATGAATTTGTAATTATGATTTCAGTTATTAGATTAAAACCGTTTTTGATCTAACAACAGTGATAGTATATGATTTTTAGCGTGTTTCCTTGGGTATCCAACGTCAATCATGTGACGAATTAGGGCGAGTTCATTCGCTAATTTGCTCATGAATTATTAATGAGTAGGAGATATTCGTATCCACTACCAATAATGTAACTGCAAGTTGTTAGTGAACCGAATGGTTTTAGTTTTTCAGATTTAGTTTTTCTTTTGTTTCGCCTATGAACCTTGATAATTACAAATCTGAAAGCAGCAAAATTTCCTGCGACTGCATTGTTGAAATGGTTTCCACACCTGCGAGGTTATACAATGTCAATGAATATTAATACAACTTTACCCTTTTAAAATGAATATAACATCGATGGTTCACATTTAATAGTGCATTTGGCTTACGAATGTACTATATCTATTACAGTAAATCTAATATGAAACGATTGCCCCTCGTGGAAACCAATTAGTAAGACTCCACGTTACAGACACAATGAGCAGCTGGGAAATTTGCCACCGCTGTGCAAAAATATTGTTGGCGGCTGAACACAAAATGTAATTAGCATATTATTCGCGAAATACAGATTGGTTTCAGAGGTGCTCGGAATTTAGTTTCTTTGACGAGCCAGTTATAATTTTGTTCACAATTTTTCATTGATTTCAGTAAAGGACTGATAAAGCTGTCAGTTAATCATATTTTGAAGTGATGACATCGTCTGTTGAAGCAAATTTCCAAACTTTGACATGTAAGTGGGTTGCCAAGAATTAAGCGCGATGTTGAATTTACGTTTGACTTAATACTGAAAAATTTAGCTTTTGCTCCAAAAAGATATTTGTTTCCTGTTACTTCCAATATGTTTATGTTTCTTTCGAAACCAATTTTTTTGTTTTATAAATTCCGCTAATGGCCAATTGTTTGTTGTGAAACTCGCTACTGGAAAAGTACTTTAAATTACGGTTGTTGTTGAAATGGTCGTGAAAGTGATAAAACATCCACAATCACGTGGGCCGTCAGTGCAATGATGTCTTTGATACTGTATAAATGTTTTCGTACAAATGGTAAAGATATTTTTCAATTGACTAATGCGTTTAGTCGATCGATTTCAGTGACATTTTTGTATTGACGTTCGAGTACGAGCGTTGACTAGTTTGAGTCGAATTTTAAAAAATCAGCCTTTTGCTCCAACATGATTTTAGCTCGAACTTGGCCTTCATGTTTATATCTACTCACCTGATTTGTTAGCTTGTTCTTAAAAATTACGCTAAAAGGTCGTTTAGTCCACTGAAAATGCTTGTGATCCATGTTTGTTATATGATTTTTAAATACCACGCGTAAATCACGCAATTTCCATGCGTTCACGCAGGCTTATCTGGCGCATGCTCAGACAAATTTCCCAGCTGCTGACACAATGTACAAATTTTGATGTGGAATTATTACCTTGCCTGTAATAAGCAGCATGGACCATGAACGGTCGCTCAGGTCGTGACGAAGGAGCACAGCCTGGTGGCATGCGAACATGAACTAATGATAGTGTAGAAGGACGATGCTCAAAACGTTCTGGTGTTGTCGTCATGAAGTACAGTCGAACACCTACATGGACAAACGGAAAACAAAAAAGAAAACGCAATAAATAGAGATGTTAACCTTATTATTATTACCATGACAAAATTAATGGATGCTAAGTAGTTAAGAGGCGTATAATTATCTCATTAATTGTACAGCAGTACAACTAATGTTTTCAAAACAAATAAAATGGCGAAAAGGCATTTGAACAAACGGAACTGCTTCAGATTAATTAAGGCAAAACACAGTTAAATACGGGATGAAATACGACAAAAAGCTCTAAAAATTTGGTTTAAAGAGCACATCCAAACATCATTTGTACAATTAATCCCAAATTGTACTCGCTATCACATGATTACCTATACTAATCAATTCCGCATAAATCGTTGTTTCCTATGATCACTGACATGTCGAAAAAAAACAACAAGACTTGTCGGTAAATTGATTGGAAATCGTCGGCAAATTTCCCAACAAAATTATATGGCCAGTAAACGCCCCACTTCCCTCCAGCTACACATACAAAAATGTGTGAAACTGATTGTAACATGTGTTACATATACCGTAAGTTTCTCACCTGATTGTGTAATGGCTACCAGATGAACAAGTTGAGATTCATTTGTGGGGATGGGAGCGATATGAACGATGGGTTTGAGGCGAGTTCTGTCGATACTTCTGTTACAAAATGTAAAGCATATATTAGATCGTTGCTGATAAGAACATACTTACAATCGTGATATTAGACTGTACACTGTACAAGATCCTGAGTACATCGGTAAATTTTAAAATATCCAGAATACAAAATGCCTATACTAGGAATTTGTTTTAGGTTGTATTTTTTTTTGGGGGGGGGATTTCAGGAAGTTACCATTTAATCAGTCATTTATGGTTCAATCAATCAATCTGAGTTGGACGGGAAGCCACAAGAGAAATAACATCTCAAGTGACAACGATTTCCGAGGGTCTGTGAAATTCTTCATAATCCTAAACACGCTGTCCAGTGTCCAGCACATTAGCGAAGTTCTGACCTGACTTCTACCACTACCGCTATGGGATCTTTTCCTAGCTTATATCGAACTCGATTGGTTATTCGGGAGAACACAACACATTAGAAGATAGCGTAGTGGTAGAAGATGTCAAATCTAAACCTCGCTAATACAAGTAGAAGGAGATCAGAGTCCTGGGGACACTCAAGACTTTCCCATAAGTACAGCATGATGAGTCCAATGTAATGATAAGATCAAGGACCAAAAGGTAAACGAGTACACTATCCAAGTCCAAACCATTAAGCATAAAACAATACAAAGGATACCTTAGTATGCTAGCGGCTTTATTCACGATATTATCTTCATAACAACACGTTACGTACGATGTTTTTGTACCATCTTTTCCTAAATCAAAAACCTAAAATACAAACACACAATTACAAAGATAAAAATCCTACAATCTTGGCCAAAAGTTTGTGGAACGACTCCGAAATTTCCAAACATCTAATATAAAGGCGTGTTAAAACGATATCGCGCCTCCCCCCGCTCCCCCCATTCAATGTTGCTGTATCACATCTCTACTGCATATTTCATTGATGCCTGTGGTCAATGAGCAGCCATAAATATCTACCTCACACCAACATTGTGTGGGGGGAGAGGGGGGAGTCATCAGATTTGAGCAAAACTCAATCATCGTTCTACCATTTATGGCCAAGATTGTAGCTAAGTAGACATACATGTCTTTGTACATTGCCGATTTATAATTCCTTTTCTTTCACAAATATGCATGCAATGAATTATATCACAGGTTACACCGTACCTGAATAGTTCCTCTTTCCGTCCGACAATATAAAATATTTCTGGTGTTATCAACTGCCAATTGTACGATGGGATCTGCATTAGAATTATAATTACAATACTGCTCAGAATGAATTTAACTGTGCGTTCCATTCATGTTCTAATTCTCTTAATGCGTCTTTTTCACCATGAACAAACAGAGTAAGTTGTAATGTGTGCGATTCTTACCTTCACTGAATGAGAAACTGAGAAATGATGGAACAAGAAAGGAAAGAGCGCTTGCAGAATGGTTGACCTTTTTACATTTCTTTCCAAACCAATTGCCTGAACCCTGAAACAATTGAACATCTATATATCAGATTGGGGACAGTTTTCCCTACCAAACAAAGAGCAAAAGAATAGGAATGGTGATTTCAAAGTCACATGAATTGTGCAGCTCACTTCTAATAACATTGCCATCCTCAGTAGCTTGGTTTTTTTGAAAAAAATTGCTGTATTGAGAGTTAATTACATGTAATGTGTCATTATCTATCAAAAAGCGATGATTGCATATCCTAACTGTTACATATCACAAGACACTGCTGCTTCACAAGAAAGCTGGGTGTGACGAAGACTTGATGCATTTGCACACGTTATGCTTCATGATTGAACTGCTTTAATAGTAGCCTATTATTTCATCTGGATTGTGAACAAAATGTTGTTTGGGCAACAGTAATAATCTTACTTAAACTATTAAATTTTCTTGAACTACAAGATGTTTTTTGTCATCATACATATCAGCTTTTCTAGATGGTTCTTGAGTGTTCATTTATGCTTAATACATTTATGCATTTTCAAAACATCAAATAACCCCCTAATTCTATCTTACGTATCACGACAAACCATAATTACCTTATTATTACGACTCAATAAATTCAAAATCACCAGTCTGGAGAAAGCAGAAAGGCTTTTTCAATCATAAAATGCCGTGTCATTACCTGATAATCCATTTCATACACACAGCCATCTCTTCCACAAAGAAATATTCTGCCATTCACTGTTCCAGTTATCCCAGACATATAAACATTGTCAGTTTGTAAAGTAAATAAAGGTTCAGGTAATAAATGCATCTCATGGTATTCTTCCTGTCCCTGGTCGTCTAAAACAAAAAGATTATTACATTATATCACAATGTATACATGCAAGACTGAAAATATTAGAGAAGAGAGGGACATGCCTCCCCCCTCCCAGACAGGCTTGGCTGATAAGGATACTGGATACAAAGGTAATTCCTTGAGTATCAGAGCCAAAATAAAAAATCCATTACCCTTAATTGCGCGCTTATAGTTCACATAGTTGAAATAGCTGTATCAGTAAATTTACTGCAAAATCCTTTTAATAGGATATTCAAAATACTTGACTGCATCATTGATACTGCTTGTGGGTAACGTGTAAGCTACAGATATCTAAATATTACCTGCGTTTGTATCGCTGAAGCTGACACCAAGAAGAACAACATCGACAGGTGTTGTGAGGCAAAGAAGGAACTTAATATGTTCCTGAAATATTCCTGTTGATGAATATAAATATTGAATTATTTCTTTCAACAAAATATGCGCATATTAATGAGGCAATGTGGCAAATGATGAAGGCGGACCAACATGGCGGTGAGTCAAAGTATGTGCACACTTGTCGGATAACTTTTAACAAATATGAGAGCACGTAGGGATCTCTAGGGCCGGTTGTATAAAAAAAGCGATTAAAGTTAACTATCATTAGTGGAAATATCAACCAATACGAGCTACGTATTTAGTACTTAATCACTATTTAACTAGAAAACAGTGATTAAAAAAGTGATTAAGAGTTTTATACAACCGGACACGGATGTCTGAAACAACTCAACACGTGAAAACTCTGCAAGAGGGTTACTTGAAATCCCATTTTGCGTAAACATACCCCCCCCCCCCCATCAATCTTATTCGTCCATACAGTACCTGGCTTTGGTTTTACCAAACCAGCACTCAATATTGTTTCACTTAAACCATCAAAGTACGCCAAGTCACTTCTGCAATACAAGAAAAATATCAAAGTCACGATGTATAAAAAGCAATAAAACTCGCTAATATGAACATTCAAACAGTTTCCTAGGGCAAGTTGTATAAAAAGTGATTAAAGGTAACCATGATGGGTGGAAACGTCAACCAATCAGAACATAGTAGCTAGTACTTAATCACTATTTAACTACAAAACAGTAATTAAAAAGTGTTTAGGATATTTGTACAACCGGCCCCTGCATGGTTTTGATCAGAGACGGACACTAATGTACTGCACATCGTTGTCAGTGGCCGTCAGGAAGAGAATTGATCCCAGTTTTGACAATATTATTGCACTATTTCAGTTTTCCTTTCACTTCAGATTTTGCTTGTAATTATTTTAGTCTGCTATTTTTTATTAGGTTATCGTATTTTCATCACCATTAGATGGATAGTATTTACTTAGTTGATTACGAACCAAGAACTCTTCAACTGTATAGGAAGTCCCCATAAAAGAGTAGTCCCACTAATCCGCCGCTAATTTTGATCAGAAAGCTGACTATAGCTAATCTAAGTTGGTTACGTTGCACTAAGCATACAACATGGCTAACTTATCTGAAGTGCGTACGAAACAGAAATTTGTTAGCTGCCTTTCCTGTCGAAATATTCGACTTCGTATTCCTTACGTAAATGAATCGTTGAAAACTTATTCTTGAAGATGTGACGCAGTCTGGATCTATCTTTTCTTTTGTGGATTGTATTCAAGTCAGTTATTGTTAAGTGCAGATCGGCGTACACACTCTATTACATCAGTCACTTTCATGATATATTTACGACATTCACGACTTAATGGAAACAAGGCTTTACGCATCATAATGCACATTGAGTGTCCAGGAAAATTACTTTTGTTCACACTTATATTTGTTCAATCCAACCTATGATTAAACACCATACCTGACAAACAAGAAATGAATATATATTAATTACCCATCTTCATAATTCCAAACGAATATATCACTGTCAATGGATAACCAAGCCCTTCGAATTTCTGGGAACAATCCCATTTGGCAATTGCATTGCATATCTTACACTTAGTTAAAGATATTTTAAATACATACTCCAACAAATACTGTTGCATAGTACAGAAATTGTACATAGCGTTCTGCAGCAGTGGTTTCAGTGTTGGACAAAAAGAGAAATAGGAAACATGACGTTTTCGTAACAATGTTTGCTTGAATTTTCCCAAAGCGATAAGATATTTCCTTGCAGTTCCTACAATGTTTTACTGATTTGCAATAAGCAAACCTGAAATTATCCGCAAGTAAAAAAAAGTGGCTTAAATTTTACCCTAGTTGGTGCCAATTAATCTTGCAATTCCTCTCTCCCCTTTTTCGTTGACAATAACAGTTTAAAACACATTATTATCAAAACAGAAAATTAAGACTGAAAGGACTATAACACTGCACATTGTTTCAAAAATAAGATACATGAAAACTGTTCAAGAAGTTCCGATGGCAGCGGTACATGTTTAACTGTTGAAATTAACTGAATGTTCGCCAGGCCATCTGAAATACTCGAGAGCACTGGATAATCAAAGTCATTTACGCCACTCAAGCCAACATTAGCTGCAAGAAAAGAACAAGAATTTCATCAGAAGATATCCAAATGTAGTTTTTATATACTGACCCAATGAGCTGTACATGTAGTACATGTATCTATAGAGTAAGAACTGTTGTGAAAAAAGTGAAGCCAAAGGTGTCCAGCGCAATCCCTCATGTTTTTTAAACTAAATTTACCTAAACAAAATATCATCTGGTAGACAAGTAGAAACTTGTCTACCCGTCAGAGAAATGCTATGAGAACGTAGCTCTGGTTGTCAAAACCATGTTTAAAAAACGATCAAGGTCTGCCATCTTTGGCTTCACTTTTCCGAAGGTCATGGCCAAAGAAGATGGACGAGAGGTAGGTTTTCAAGATGGCAGCTATTTTTCAAAATTCTTAAAACGAGAACGAATCAACAACCAGACACTTATAGCGTTCGTAAATTGTGGTTAGGTTAGGGTTAGGGTTGGGGTAAGCTTTAGGAATGCTATAAATGTCTGGTTGTTGATTCGTTCTCGTTTTAAGAATCTTGAAAAACAGCCGCCATCTTGAAAACCTACCTCTCGTTTATCCCCTTTAGCCATGACCCTTTTCCGAAGGCAAAATAACTGAGGTTTTCACTCCAAATATATAAAGCTCATTGCACTGACCCATTACATGACGTAATAAACGGTGTGTTCAATATTCATAATCATGTGAGGTCATGAATTTTACCTAGTTAATCAGTGAAAGAAACAGCACGCAAAGTAATGTACTTGTCGCGTTGCCGTACACATACATGGAGTCTGCATGGTAATTCTAAATAGCATATTATGAAGCAAGGTTTGTACTTGAGAGATGTAGAAATTACTAATACTGAAAAAATCAAGGGTGAGCCGATTGACAAAAAATATACACTGATATATAGGCTGATTAATCCCTGGTTACTGATGGTGGTTAAAAGAATTTCCTAAGGCAAAAGCCAAACAAGAAGAGAAACAATCAGTGAACACACCAGGACCAGTTGTGTTAAGTTAATCCACTATTTGGTGAAAAACGTAAACATCGGAAAAGGCATGGTACGAAGACCATTTATCAATGTTTACAGGTTAAATGTGGCTAACCAGTTCTTGACTCTCCCAACCCGCGAGCAGGTGTATCTCAACCCGGGAAAAGGAGGGACTGCTCGCAATCTAGTTCTTGACTTGCACATCAGCCATGCTGAGCAGTTGGTGGTGAAACACAAAATATTCAATCAGTTTCATTGTGGCCACCAGCTGGCATGAGCGAAAAACATTGTCTGATCTGTCTTAAAGATTGGCTGAGTCAATAGTGGAAAATTTGAATGATCCCTTAAAACCTTATAAGTCAGTCAATTAAATGGATAAACTTGGACAATCAACAGGTTTTAACCTCAATCTCCTTATATGTGTTGCAAACGCACAGCAAGGTCATCGAACATGGCGTAACATTTTTTAAAAACGCAGCATCAAGCTCGTAGCCAGGCTTTCTTCTCTATGGTCCTTGCGGGAGAATGTTAACCTGGTGAATCCTGGTCGCATTGCTCCCAGATTTTTGGAGCCACTCAGCTATACATCACTTGTTTGTGTTGTAACCCTTGTTAATATACTTTTCATCAATAACACACATCAATAAGTACTACCCATCATCCCTTACAAGCTGGCCACCAAAATCTGGGAGGCACGTGACCACCATTCAATAGGGTCTAGGGGAGTGCCTGGGTACAAGGTTGACCCAGCATAAGGTTTGAACATAAAAGATTTGGTTAAATATATACCAGCAAGGTTTGAGATGAAATGTTGTGTTTCAACATATATGTACAAGATATACCTAATTTTTTCATCATTTTCATGGAACTATCAAAATTTGTAAACTTGGTCATGGACTGGTTAATAAGATCAACACTCTGACTAATAATATCAATTTTACAATATTTAGAAATCCAAACAAAATTGCTCTAATAATAGTTTTTTATGGTAAAAGTTGTTCTTAAAATTATTTGGAAGTCGTTTTATTAATGCACACATATCATCCTGATTGCAAGTTAGATGAAACATTGAATTAAACTGTTAAAACCTTTCCAGTCATTGTTTTCAGTCTACAGTCATTGTTTTGTTTTCCTTCCTGTGGGAGGACTTTTCGTTGACAAATTTTTCATAAATGTTCCAGCTTGAATCACATTATAAGGCTATAATATAGGTAAACGTACGGCTTTCAGCAAGACTGAAAAGGAATCAACGAGGTAACTAGAGTCTTAGCTAGGATTCCTGATTTTGACCGTGTTTGAAAAAATTTGGGAGCACTAAAGACTCTGGTGGGAGAAGGGGAAAAGATTGGTACAGCTAATTTTAAGATCTGAGTTTCTAAGATGGCATTTCCAGTACTCTGAGAATATATTTTGGGGAAAAATTTTAAGTTATGTAAAGGATCTTCATGATTAGTTGATGGTTTGATAAATTACATGCTACAGTTTATGCAACATTTACATCCATGTATGCACAAAATCCAGTTGTATCCATTTGTTTTACGTAATAAAAAAAACTGATCTATTTTACCAAGTGTCTTTTTTATTTTTGGCCATGTGAACACGGTCAACTAGCTAATGCCCTGCTGGTAACATTTGCCTCCCTACAACTGCGCTTGTTGGAGTTAATCCAAGAATTTAGATCTCACTCAGTTTGCAACATTTTCACTTAGAGATCTTGATTTGCCTTTGATTGATGTTAGTGATGTGGCTAGTCAAAATAGTTGTTTCTTTATTTTGCTAATAATTAGTATACATAACTACATAGGATAGAATAAAATTCACAATCCATTTGACTCTTGAAAAAGGTGCCAAAATTGCATAAGCTAATAGAGCATTTTAGTGTAGTTTTTTACATTTCTCAAAAATTACGGTCAAGTAGTGTTAATCTTTTGATAATATACAAGCAAATGTTTTTTCAGTGTGATTGCTCAATTTTAGTGCAGTTAACTCCAAACAGAAGTGCAAAATCTCAAACAACAGTGCAAAACTCTGTAACAACACAAGAACCAATCAAATTTGAGATAGTAAAATAGGGATGCAAATTTTCTTAACAATCAAACATAGCAAGTGAAATTTGAGAGCAATTTCGGTTTGAACAAAATGGATTAATTTAAACATAATATCTTATAGCATAAATTTAAAACTTTTAAATTTAATAAATTTAAAAAGTGATAGGGAGCAATTGCAATGTAAGTACAGCTGTATATTAAAGTACAATTTTGTGGAAACACATTTACTATTGCAAAGCTTTCGATCCATAAGCTTGGATCTTCATTAAAGCTAATAATATAAAAACTCACTTGTGCATTTTATTTCCAAATTCGGCTACAAATTATTACATTACCTGTACTAATTGCACCAGACTCTCATGTGATTTATCATATCATGACAAAATTACAGTGTACTGACATTTGCCAGGAGTGCAATTACTGAAATAATTACTTTCCTCTCAACCAATCAAATTGCAGCAATTTTTTCATGTCATGTATATATTTGACAAATAGATAACATTTTGCCATTGTCTTTTCAGCTATAGATACATGGTATGACATCATAATGTGGAAAGAACGAAAAAGTGGCCCACGAGCTGCCGAGGCGAGTGGGTCACTGATGTTCTTACCACATTATGACGTCTACCGTGTATCTGTAACTGAACAGACAACAGCATCTGTTGTTATCTAAATGATAAATGTTATCTACTTGTTTTATATAATAAAAATGTGGGAAAAAATAGCCACAATAAGCTTTGTAGTGCGACGAAAAGACTTAAGCACGCCATTTGATGCGATCATGATCTATACAAAACAAAGCACGCCATTCATTATTGCACGGCTGTCGATAATTCTAAAATTGCTGTGATTGGGTTGTCGCTGAAATGGCATCAGCGTGCGTCTGTCCTTTAATAGATCACAGTTCTCGACCAATGAAAATCCAGAATGAACTCTGATTATTATATAAATAATTATAGATATAATTATAATGAGACTTTTAATTAACTTTTAACTGCTGATCCATTCACAGAAATACAATCAGTGATCATGATCATACACAATCATTGTATGATACAATGATGGTCTAGGATCATATGATCATTAATTGTGTTTATACCTGTCAATTAAGAAGTATGAAGCCACTCATGAATACTCCTTATTATTAAACTGGTTATATACATGCACTAATTATGTAGTACATAACTTATTGTTATATCAGTATCGCATTAAAATTATATAGTTAATGTGGAACTTTACCATGGGAAAAAACTCCAATCTGATTAGCTAATTCGGGATATCTTCTGTCTGAAGTCAAATACTCATCAATATCTTTGCCCGCATTTTCCAAGATTTCTGGCGAAACTACACTCCTGTCTCCTGGCATTCGAGTAGTAGCTACTGGCATATTACTTGCGACACACTGCAAAACTGCCAAAATTTCTACAAACTCGTTTGAAATTGTCTATAAATTTTCAAAAATTTGGATTTTGAATTTTCTTCCTGCATGCTCGGTGCGCTTCATGCCGATTAGTTTTGCGGGCGCATGTTTCACTGATCGTGCTGCACGCAACCTCACGCAACTAAGCTGCACGCAAATGTGAGTGCATGCGTGCAGGTTTAATGAACACGTTTTACCATGCATGCACGATTTTTTCCCCATAAATTAGTAAATCATATATGACATCGTCATAGCAACAATACAGTAGAAACATCACATATAGCAAATTCTGCAGATGTGGAATTTTCTCCCTGACATTTCTCAGCAAATCATAAAAAAATCGAAGGTAAATTTTTCCCGCAAGTTTCCCACATTGCATTGCAATTCATTGTTTAACTGTACTCTGGCGTGAAGTAAGGACCTCTTGCCTATTCAGGAAGTAGCTTGCCTTCTGGTTTCAACAACTCCCACTGTCAATTGTGATTCACGGTCTAGTATTCCTCTGTGGTCTAGCTGCTGTAATGACGTAATCCACTAAGAAGCTGCTATGTCATCACTTTTTCGAACTAAAAAAACATTTGCCGAAGGTACTATGCAGAGGGTACTTATACTATCCAATATATCGGTGTAGCTATTGCATATGGGCTGGATCCAGAGGTGGATCAGATCAGTGGTCCCCATTCCCCCCCCCCCCCCAGTTTAAGATTCATTTTGAGACAGTTTTGAGAAGGCTATCTTTAAAAGGGGGAACGGGGAAACGGGGAAACGGGGAATCGGGGAATCGGGGAATCGGGGAAACGGGGAAACGGGGAAATCGGGGAAACGGGGAATCTGGGAAACGGGGAATCGGGGAAACGGGGAAACGAGGAAACGGGGAATCGGGGAATCGGGGAAACGGGGAAATCGGGGAAACGGGGAATCTGGGAAACGGGGAATCGGGGAAACGAGGAATCGGGGAAACGGGGAATCGGGGAAACGGGGAATTGGAGAAAAGTAAGGTAAGGTAAGGTAAAACTTTATTTAAAATAACACGCTAGCCTCGTCAACATTAGCTGATTTCCACGAGGGGCGTGTTGGCATCGCTCATAAAAATATACGTATACAAACACTTATACAATAAATTACAACAATTATAAAACAAAATACATATACACATTCGCAATCATAACATAATATAAATACTAAATCAGAATTTGAGAGCGCGTATTCCATTTTTAAGGTCCGTAAGCGTATCGGAATTACACAAATCTGTTGGCAAAGAATTCCAAAGCTTAGCTCCGGAATAAGAAAAACTTTTCTTGAGTTTTTCAGTTTTAGGATGAGGCAGTTGCAATGAGGTATGGGAACCCCTAAGGTCATATTCTGTAATATCACTTTTGGGCACAAAAATATCGGCAAGCGAGCTCGGAGCCAAGCCATTTAGAACTTTGTACATATGCAGTGCTTTTGTCTTGGCTCGTCGAGTCTCAAGCGGTTCCCAACCTAACATATCTAGTGCTTCAGATCCAGGGATATCATTACTTATACACAATACTACTCTTGCAGCCCTATTCTGGAGTTTTTGCAGTCTGTTAGAGAGGCCGTTTCCTAGAGTGTCCCATACCTCACTGCAATAATCAAAATGAGGACGTATTAAAGCGTTGTAGACAGAGATTAAAGTGTCTCTGTCAACAAAATCTCGAATTCTTCTTATGGCTCCAATTCCCGAGGAAACCCTTTTAGCAACGATATCAATGTGGTTAGTCCATTTGAGTTTATTATCAATATCGACACCAAGGACTCGACTTTTGAATACTTGTTTAATTTTGGTTTGGTCGATTTTGATGATTGGCTGAGTGACAAAATTATTTATTTTGTAATCAGAGCCGATGAGCATGAATTCGGTTTTTGCAACATTCAGGCTCAATTTATTGGCCAACAGCCATCCCTACGTGCTAGGTCATTATTCATGGCTAACTCAACTTCCTCTATGGTCTCATCAGCCACCGTAAGATTAGTATCATCAGCAAATAATCGGGAAGTAGCCTGGTTGAGACTTTCTGGCAAGTCATTTATGTATATTAGGAAGAGAAGTGGACCAAGAATGGACCCCTGGGGAATACCACATTTCACATTCCTTTCTGATGACATCTTATCAGCCAATTGGCATTTCTGTGTACGATCAGACAAATAAGATTGTATCAAGGCTAAAGGGCAACTAGTTACTCCATATAGCTCAAGTTTACGTAACAAAATTTCGTGGTTGACAGTATCGAACGCCTTTTTAAGATCCAGAAATACAACCAAATTATACAATTTGCGATCCATGTTAACATACCAACTATTTGTACTGTCAAGAAGAGCTGAGGCAGTCGAGTGGAAATCAAGAAAACCAAATTGTTTTTTCGAAAGTATCGAATTTTCATTAAAATATCTGTATAGCTGATCATAAATAATTCTTTCCATCAGCTTACTTGCTGCGGGCAGAATTGAAATTGGTCTATAGTTTTCAGAGAGGCTCCGTGGTCCCTTTTTATAGACCGGAAGGAGTCTAGCCATTTTCCAATCAAATGTAAAACAGCAAGTAAGAATACTGTTGTTAAAAATATATGTAAGGGACGGTGCAATAGTACAAGCTGCCGCTTTTAGGACCTTGCTAGATATTTTATCAAGGCCAGTAGCTTTACTACTAGATAAGCCATTCAAGAGTTTAAATACTTTATTAGCCGATGCCAACCTAAAACGAGACATTACTGATTGGGTAGGACTAACAAATTGATCAAAAGTAACATCAGAAACAGCCAAAGAGCATGCGGAAACGGGATAACGGGAATGCTTTGCGGTTCTCAATTGGAAAATAGCCAATTTTACTTGTTAAGCTTTGTGGAAACACCACGTAAATTTATTATTGCAGAGCTTTCGATCCGTAAGCTCGGATCTTCATCAGTGCTATAATAATATGACTATCTGAATTCTTGTACCGCATTCCATGTGAATGTGGTTTGGTATATATTGGTGAAACCATAGACAATCAACAGAATGGACTGGAAACGCAAGCTAAAGTATCAATGTTGCTGACGCGACATCCGTGATACGGCCTGATATGCTGTACTTTGGAACCCTGTAACTTCACTTTAAATATACTTCAGGACTTTCTATTTACATATTTTAAACAAGAACGGCAATCTCTATGGAACTATCGACTTTTAAAATTCTTTATGGATATAACAAAGCTAAAACCCAACGCTGAATGTTTGCATTCTTTTTGACTGCAGAAATGTCGCCATTGTTGTTGTTGAAAAAGGTTTACGAAAACATTAAATGGTGATTTTCCGCCTCGTTTATCTCTCTGAAAAGTTTTAAAAGTCGATAGTTCCATTCACATTTCTGTTCTTGTTTAAAATATGTAAATACGAAGTCCTGAAATGTATTTAAAGGGAAGTTACAGGGTTCCAAAGTAAAGCGTATCACGGATGTCGCGTAAACTTTAGCTTGCGTTTCCAGTCCATTCCTTAGATTGTCTATGGTGAAACTGGCCGAAATCTCTTATTACGTCTTAAAGAACATAGGACTAACTGCAAGAAAGCCGAGCTAGAAAAATCAGCAGTGGCTAAACACTCTTGGACGTCTAATGACCATCGCATAAAATGGAATGAAGCGTCCATTTTAGCGACTGAAAGTCATAAGTTCTCTCGCAAAATGAGAGAGTCGATGGAAATTGAAAAACATAGTAGTATAGATCAAGAGGGTAAGCCACTAGATAGTACGTGGCGCGCTGTCTTTACTGTGCAAAATTAAATTTCTCTTTCTTCTTTGCGCACGCATGCGGGTTAATTAGAACCATTTCGCTACGTTAGATATGACGTAGCTGATTTGACCGTTTAATTAACTTTTAAATCACGCGAGCATACAATCGCGACACTTTATGTATAAAAAGGGACGTGTGAATTCAGATAGTCATATTATTATAGCACTGATGAAGATCCGAGCTTACGGATCGAAAGCTCTGCAATAATAAATTTACGTGGTGTTTCCACAAAGCTTAACAAGTAAAATTGGCTATTTTCCAATTGAGAACCGCAAAGCATTCCCGTTTTCCCAATTCCCCGATTCCCCATTTCCCCGATTCCCCGTTTCCCCGATTCCCCGTTTCCCCGTTTCCCCGATTCCCCGTTTCCCCGTTTCCCCGATTCCCCGTTTCCCCGATTCCCCGTTTCCCCGATTCCCCGTTTCCCCGTTCCCCCTTTTAAAGATAGCCGTTTTGAGAATACGAAATTGCGGATTGCGTGTGAGTCGGTCGACCACACGACGACGTTTTCCGGTGTTTACTCGGAAAACAACAACACTTCGCGAGAACAATGTTGTGCTGAGAAAAAAATTAAGCGGATATAATTTGTGTATAATAAATTGGGCTCTAGTTCTTTTCTGGTCGTTTTTATCACTGTTTAAGACCTGTAATGGGTAATTGTCTTAAAAGCCCAACTTCTGATGATATTTCTCTTCTACACGAAGAACATGGAGCCTTAAATTCGCGGGGAGAACCGCCACCGCCATATCAGGTATTCGTATTTAAACATTTAATAATTGACGATTCAACCAACTTTGAAAAGTTTTTAGTTTTAAATCTTCTGTTTTTTATATATGTAGAAGCTATGGCACTTATCTCAATGCTTTTTCTTTCTTTCATTTTAAAGGAAGAGCCTCCATATTCGTATTATATTCAGAGCCAAAGAGCTCCTCATCTACTCTCTGAAGAACAGCAGATTCGCTTAGCTCAACGACTTGGTCTAATCCAACATTTACCTGTCGGTAAATATGACGAAACGAAAAAGAAACGAGAGTAAGTTTACATCATATACGTAGCACGTAGCAAAAACGGTATCGCAAATTGCATATCCTGCTACTGTGTTTACATTTTTGGTTTCATATTTATGCCGAAGAAAGATTCAACTGACAAAATACCTACATTGCCCTGTATTCTACCAGTATACCGGTTTCTTTATATATTAGTTTAATTTAAATGCATATAGAAACATATTTTAGACCATTTTAATAAAACTAGTTAAATGTACTGCGTGGTGTACTGCTTCCTACTATTAATGAAATAAACAAATGTAAATTGATATTATACAAGACGATGAACTCTACTTTGCAGAATGATAGAAATTATTTGTGGTTTTACTTGTGGCATATATTTTTCCTGTGACATAAAGTAATCATTACATCAGTCTAAATTATGAAGCCATTACTAATCTTCCTGTGGACAAGTGAAATATAAAAGAAACTTTATCTACATTTTATGAATGTATGAATAATGATGATTTCTTAGAAATATTAACCAATCAAAAGCCTTTGTGCTATCAACCACATCACCAGATGGCCTTATCAATATTTTATATAAAGTTTCTTTTTATGTCAGTTTATTACTAAAACATTGCTCTTTGTTTACTAGATGGCATGGATACCTTGCCAATATTAAACCATACAGGAAAACGATACTAAGGCTGCCAATTTAGAATTGAAATTTTAAACCATCTAACCAAAGCCATACCCCAGTATTTCAAGACAATGAAAATATGTGCACATTAATTATATTGTTCACATGTTTACTTGAGTGTTTAGTAACCAAACCAAAGCTTGTCTGCCACATGTTATTTAAACTACCGTATGATTAAATTGACCTTACTAGTCTCCACCATGTCAGTAGACTTGCTGGATTGACCATATGTGTTAATGACCTCCATATGGTTATGTTGAGTGCTAATATAGTTCCATATTTAGTTATTTTAGCATGCCTATTGCCACATGATTAGCAAGTGATAATTATCCCTTCCTTTTTAGGAGTAAAAAAAATTATATTCCCTGTTGAAAGCCCAAGCCTTATTTTCTTAACTGATCCCCCTTTTATTCTGGGCTTGCATACATGTTTCAGACAATATTTGCCTTTGCTTTTTTATTAAGATTGTGATAACTAATATCAGGCCTTAACCATCAACATAATATAAAAGTATTTATGTAGTGCTTTTTAAATTCAAGCATATTGCAAAATATCAAATTTACATACAATCTAGTATGTTCATGATTTGACAATCTGTTGACAATCTAGTATGTTGATTATCAAATTTACGTACAATCTAGTATGTTGAAATTTAGTCTCTCAGACTTTAATTTTCTGTTGATTAACATACATATTCAGTAGATTATAAGTATATTCAGTAGATTACAAGTATAAAAGACTATAATTAATTTCAGCTGGGCCTACAGGTTGATAAATATTGTTCATATTCCTACATGAATACATTAAAGTATGGGATAATGTTTGCTTGGTTGCACGCTTGTTTGTCTGGAAACTTGTTGAATTTAGACTGAACATGGAACATTTGTACTGGTCTTACAAACCAAGATATACCCCATTGATAATTTTATCTCCTTACAGTTACATCTTGGTGATCAGATTACAATTGATTTTTGTAAATCTGTTGAGCTAATCCTGATTCTGTTGTATGAAAACATATGTAGCTATTTGAATTAGTATTTTGTTTTGGTCATATCTTTGAAGATTTCATTTTTCAGATTTTGGCTGATATTTTATGTTTTCAACCCATTGAGCAACAGTTCCAAAAAATTTTTTAGCACTAATAGAACTACTGCAGATAAAATAAAAGAAGCAACTATGAGTATCTGGGGGCAATAGCATTTACAGCATTCTGATCATTTTGTTATACTTAACTTAGTCACTTGCCAAGCATGAAAAAGAAATTTCAGAAATGATTATTGGTGACTACATCAAGACTGATAATTTTTTTACCACTGAAGATTTGTTTGTTTTAAAGATAAATATGTATGTTAGCTGATTACAAGAATTTGACATTAGTTTTTGCACAGACACTGGTCATCAACATGGAGATACTTAGTTAGATTTAGATTAGATTACTGTATTTACTATGTGCCACAGTCTAAAGATTTTTATAACTTAGTAATAATTCATTGACTCATGGAGAAAAAAGGCAGTGTAGACTGTTGAACTGCTATTCTCACAATAGTACATGCATTGTAGAATGTACATGCATTGTAGAATGATGTACTTATTAAGATGTGTAACTTTTTTGATATTGCTAGATGTGCCATATGTATGGTGGATTTTGACTATGGTGATGCAATACGTTTTCTTCCTTGTCTACATATCTATCACAAAGAATGTATTGATGATTGGTTAATTAGATCATTCACTTGTCCATCATGTATGGAACCCGTTGATGCTGCCTTGTTGTCATCTTATGAAACGTCTGAATAGTTTAATGTCCAGGTAAGCTCGACAATACTTGCAAGTTTTGCTCAATTTATAAGACTACATTCACACTATGCTGAAGCAGTTTGAAAACGGCAAAGAAATTACCCCTTGCATTTCATCAGTACTATGCTTGGGCAAAATTGTTTGTCGTAGCAATATATTTCAACATGGTTTCTAACCAGAGATAGGAAAACATTGCTTTTGGTGACTTCCTGTAAATTGTTAAAATTGGTACTGCTTGCAAATATAGCATCTCAGGTTTTGAAACAGTTGATATAAATGCTTTTCGTTCAAATGTCTTTGCTTTGTTGAAAATATTTTTAGTCTTTATGAGTGTTTGTGAAGAAGTGTTAAAACTTTATATTTTCATTGTTATGTAGGTTACTAAAAGCGATCACCAACAACTGCACAAGGAATGTAAATATTTTTGCAATGTAGATTGTAACTAGTAATTAATGGGCACCCTTACTGGGTGATTATCAGTGAAAGCAGCTATGACACGGGGCAATTACTACATTTAAGTTGCCTGAAGGCAAGGTCACGTTTGTCCCACGCAACCAGCCTACGTACTGAATTCTGACGTATGACTGAATAATGTCAATATAATATATGTCTGGGTGAGTGCATAGAACATTTTGTAATGTCTTTTGTATGCCAACTTTGATATGGCTATTGAAGAGCAAGGTACGTAGGTTGGTCGTCACACCGATAAGAACACAATTTAACGTTTTCACTCCATATATCTAGAAAGCATTCTCTCGATCGCTGCTTCAAAACTACTTTTAAATTATACGTGAAAATACATACCATATTACGAAATTCAATATTTGTCCATGCGACACGGATATTGTGTTGATTCACATCATTTTGAGTAATCATTTTCTGGACTGAAACGAACTAAAGTATATATTTATTAAGCTTTGTGGAAACACCACGTAAATTTATTATTGCAGAGCTTTCGGTCCGTAAGCTCGGATCTTCATCAGTGCTATAATAATTACTGTGCTATAATAATAATTATTATAGCACTGACGAAGATCCGAGCTTACGGACCGAAAGCTCTGCAATAATAAATTTACGTGGTGTTTCCACAAAGCTTAATAAATATATTGTATTCACCATGCAAACGTACAAGAAACTAAAGTATAGTTGGTAAAATTTGGTGAGCTTGTCTTCTTAAACATATGAAGCATTTGTATATCCCATCTGTATACGGTATACCGAAAATTACTTTTATACTGCATATTTATTTCGTTTGGTGAATATTATTCGCTGCAAATTCTAATCTAGCCACAACTGTTGATTCCAAAACATTTAATGGCACTTGTGCCACACCATCGATGAAAAATCCATGGTGAAAAATCATATATTTATCAACTTTGTTGAAAACTTTGAGAGTTATTTACAATATATTTTTTAGTTGTAAAAAATGTGAAAAGGGGTTTTGCTTGATAGTTTAAAAAAAATTGGAAAGAAATTAATGTTTTGTCCAGCTACAGACTACACAAAGTGAGAAAAACATGATTAAAAGATTGTGTCGACAATATTATATAATTATATTATACAGTTCATTATAATATAGTATTTGTAAATTCTGAACGCTCGCAATTTCCACTCGTGTCGATATAACTACATGTATATCAACATGGAAAATGTTTCATACTTGCTAAATGTTAATGGACCAGTTCATAAATCTTGACCGGATCCTACATAATTACTGTATATGAAAACTTAAACGGTGGAAGCATAGAACTCGACTACACGTAAATATCACATGATAAGCTTTTTTGTGGTAACGTTTGGCATGGTATCATTAGTGAAAAGATAATTTGGTTTTGGCCGTAAAATTATACCACTTATATTTGTTATTGCACATGCACATGCAGGTGCAATAATCGATATAAATGGTGCTTACACAAACGAAACTAATATTAGTATAGGTTATGTTTATGTTGTCTCGCAACCATGGAATGTGTAGGCGATTTTGTGTAACTAAGTTAGCACCCAGTATGGTTCATTGCGTAAATATCTCTGTGGACTACTGGGGCTGGTTGTATAAAAAGTGATTAAAGTTAACTATGATTAGTGGAAACGTCAACCAATCAAAACAACATATTTTGTACTTACTCACTATTTAACTACAGTATTGTACTTAATCACTATTTAACTACAAAACAGTGATTGCAAAAGAGTTTTATACAATCTACACCAGATTGTTTTCTCACTTTGTATATTTGTGAGTCATTAACTTGATAAGAACCACCATATAGGTTGTTGCATTTCTTGATTGCGATCATTATTTAACGTGCAATAGACCTACCTAATAATCAATAGACCTACCTATAAATCATGTAAATAGTGTATTTTGTTTTTTTGCGTAAATGTTGCAAACGATGTAAATAGCAAGGGAAACTAATTTATAGAATAAACAGATTTATAGAATACGAGCTTACATGTATTTGTTTCACATTTGTTTCACACATGCGAAATGTCGCATCCATCTCCAACCAGTTTGCCTATGTTTGCCGCGCAACTGTTGGTGTTCATGAAGGGCTACTTCCAAGACGAAATTCTTCGCAAAAAGTGGAGAAACAGCGCAGAACGATCAGTTGCAAATCTCAACTCACTTGCGAAGCGAATTTTTTCTCGCAAAGAGAACTAGAATTATTCACGTGCAACCATCCCCATATTCACATAAGAATTCGTCAATTTTGCTGTCGTGTATTAGGCCTTAGCTTATACTCACGTACAATTACTGTATTATGAAAGTGGTACACAGCAATTCAGACAAAAAAAATCAATTTGGGACTCCCAGACAAACTTGTGTATTAAACCAATTTCTCGAACCAATACACAAGTTTGTCTGGGAGTAAAACTAGACGAAAACCTTAGTTGGGCTAGTCACATCGACATGATATGCAAAAAGGCGAGTTCCTGTATTGGTGCTGTTAAACGTATCAAGCCCTTTGTTACAATGCGTACTTTAGAGTTTATTTACAAAAGTTTTGTTCAGCCCTACTTTGATTATTGTTCCCCGTTATGGGACACGTGCGGAAAACGTCTAAAAGATAAGCTACAGAGATTTCAGACTCGTGCAGCAAGAGTTATATTGGGTGCCAACTATATAATACCCATTCAGTCGATCTTCTCGACATGCTTTCTTAGGATGCACTTGAAAATCGACGGTCTGGTGCCAAGTCAGTATTAATGTATAAAATATTAAATGACCACACCGCGCCTGGTCTGCGTGGTTCCTTCGTTAGGAGGGTAGTTAATCAAACTAATTATAACCTTCGAAATACTGCTACAGATCTAACACTACCTAAGCCAAAGCGAGAATTTTTGAAGTCTTTCAAATATAGTGACGCGGTGCTCTGGAATCAACTCTCTATAGAAGGGAAATTAGCAGAATCACTGCATTCATTTAAATCAGTTGTTGGATGATGACATATCCAGTTTATTTGTGTGTTCTATATATATATAACTTGTTGTCATAAATATTCAATCTGTGTGTTTTGTGTTTAATTCATGGCTCTTTTTAATGATTTTTACACCCAACACGCCCCCCCCCCCCCCCATGGAAACCAGCTTTAAGTTGATGGGGCTAGCGTGTTACTTTGACTTTAAATAAAGTATTACCTACCTACCCAGACTGACTACATTCAAAGTTGGCGATTGGACAGATCAAATGGTCGACGCTGGATTTTTTTTAAACATTGCCCAGGGGACCACCGAAATAATTTTGTCTCGCTGGGGAGAGTGCATTGGTTATTCGAAGATATCAATACTGCTGATCATTAATTAACGACGTTTTCGAATCAATATTAGTCAGGGAGGCAGAGGTAGTTTTACCTACCATTTTGCTCTTAAAATGACTCGCGTCATCAGAAAGCTTATAAAAAACAACATATAAGACACATTACGGTTACCCTGGGTTTTCAAGCCGTGTTTGAGTTATTGCTGCTTCAAAATGGGAAATGTCCTAAAATGGCGCTAATTTCCTGGGCACTAGTCTGCAACAAGTTTTCAAACGCTCACAACTCAACAAAATGTGAAAAATAAAAGTAACCCTAATAATGTGTTATATGTAGTTTTTTGTTACTTTTTTGACAACGTAAGTGGTTTTTCCTGGAAACAAATATGAAATTTCGCCTTTTTTGACAATAATATAGTTTTATACAAAGTTTAAGGAAAAAACGTCTTGGCTGAAGCCCACAAGAAATTTTATAGAGTTCAATCATGCAGAAATGTATTTATTAGACCCAAAGGTACAATATAAACATAAAATGAATTTGCCCCTCGATATGGTGAGTAGACATGTATTTTTGTACCTCTGCCTCCCCGACTATATTAATAAGTCGCGTTTCCCCCTCCCCCCCCCCCCCAGACTAATGACCACTGAATTAGGTCTGCTCGAATTCTTTCAGGTATGTATGTATCTCATTGGCTAGATATCAGTTCGTTGTCGTGTTTTCAGTTCAGGCGGCTACACCAACGACTTGTGTAAAAACAACCACCTCACGAACACCAGTTTCTCGTACATGCTCTTCAACTACACCCCTACTCGACTAATTTCTTTGAAAATCATCTCTAATAACTGAACTCAAAGCACAACCTAAATATACGGACATACACCACCCCCCCTCCCTCCCCGATTAACGATCTGGCGGCGCCTTGACGACAATAATTTACATAGTCATAGATAAGTTTTTTTTTGTAATCCTGTTTTATCCAGTTAATAATGAATACTCTATACAAATGGACTTAATATTGCCACTTTCATAACTCACTATGCACTTGCTAATCAATACCTATGTAAATACATACATACGACAACCTCACTGTCAACCTCACTGTGACAACCTAACTTTAAAGCACCAAGAATTTTTCAAAAATGTTCCTTACGAATTCCAATATCGCAATGAGGACAAAATACATGCATGAACAAATTCTTACACTAGTTACAACGAAGTTTACAATACAGGTATACTGAACACGCATCACCATCAACACAACAAGTGAATCTGGACAATCCTGCCAGAGAACGTTTGCCAAATTAGAACAAAATACGACCTATTTCGTTATCGATAGAAAGAATCGATAAGGAAGTCGTCTTGTTTCAATCATTTTGAAAAAGTTTCTGTCGCTAAAGAACAGTATTTCAGTCAAAACTCAAGTCTAGTGGTAAACAATCCTTCTAGAAACTCGTATATCATCATAACCAGTACTTGTCGAGTACCTCGTAGTCTTCGCAACAAGCAATTAGAGATAATCACAGTTTGAACTCTTCGCAACACACACATCTATGTATATCATCTAATAATATTAACGGAGTCCATTGCTCAGGATTTTTGACAGGATTCAAATTAAGTGTTTATCCCAAAGTTGGGAACTCCTCGTCGTTATCAAATTTTAGCTCATTACCATCAGTGCCATTATCTGCAAACCCCCCACGTCCACCACCACGTCTGTCGCCAAAACCACGTCTGTCACCGAAACCTCCACGTCTGTCACCGAAACCTCCACGTCTTTCTCCATCACTTTCACTTCCTGGCCTGCCAAAACCGCCTCCCCCTCCTCTACCACCTCGTCTCTCTCCACGATCACCTCCACGATCACCTCCGCGATCACCTCCACGATCACCACCTCGTTCACCACGATCACCACCTCGCTCACCACGATCACCACCTCGCTCACCACGATCACCACCAAAACCACCACGACGCTCGCCACCACGGCCACCTCTGGGACCACCACGACCACGACGTCCTCCTCTTGAATCTTGGAATTTATCACCCGGTGCAAATTTGATATCAATATCCAAAGTTTGCTTTACTCGTCCTGATGTCTTGATCTTTTCTTCATACTCCTGCAGACGAAAGTGAGATCTCAAGCTTAAGATAATTCGACGCGCGTGTAGACTACGATATAATGATCAATTTTAGCACCAGAGACATATTGCAAATTGCCATTGGAAAAAGTTAAACTATGGACTATAGCTACAAACATGTACAACAGCAACCGTTCAATCGCACCACCATTGTAAAACTAAGCATATTAAAACATTAAGTGCTAATTCTAATAGTTCAGAGTTTTTTCCTTAGGGCGAGGTTTTAAATAAACACTGTGAAGATACAAGTATACGAATGTAAACAATCAACCTTTCTTTTATTTGTCGCTATAATTGTAAAGAAACAATGAATATAGCATCAAAATCAAAATCTACGATCAAAACTCTAGCATCAATCATATACATACATGCTGTAGACGGAATGGCCTTAACACTGGTATATACTTTAACCTGCTATATGTGGAAGCCACTTTTCAGACAGCGTCCAACATTGTGTAGGTAAATCAAGTGATGATATTTTTAGTAGAGATGTGTTAAGAATAAAAGTTAAAAAATACCCTTCTTTCTGTGAAAAGTGGATCATCGTCCTCCTGACGTTTAAACACTTTAGTATTTTTCCATTGTGACTTGTTCTCTCCTTCACCAGCCTTTCTTTCACTATGTTCCAGTTTATACTTCATTTGTTCTTTGCCAATCTCTTGCTGTTTTTTCCATTCTTGGTACGACATTTCTTGAACCTCTTCTTCTTTTGTTTCATCTTCTGATGTCTTTTCCTCTCTATGACAGGTTTAAAAAACAAAGTAAAACCTCGTATTTGTGGTATTTTGTAGTACCATAACCTTAGAGCAAGGTAGAATGACTGAAATAATTATAAGCATCGATGAATAGTGGCATAACAAACTCCAAGTATTAATTTTGTGTAATATTGCAATTAGCTACACTTTAACTTCTTCTTACATCTGACACAGGTCACTCGTATTAAAAATTTGTTTATTCATCAATCTCTATGCACCAGTACAGGACCACACCCTAATACATACTCAGTAGTTTCTTTGTCCTCTTTTGGTTCCTCAGTTGGTTCATCTGTAGCAGGTTCATTAGACCACTCATTGACCTCTTCACCAGAAACATTTTCAGCCTCACTACAAATGCCAAGTTGATACAAATTGTAGGAGGAAATAAGATTTAACCAATACATAATTGTGTTAAAGGCCTTATGCGTCGAAATTTTGCATGACATTTTAGTATGGCAGCATAGAGAACCTTCTAAATGACCTAGTAAAACATTTTTCTAAACTTTCATAACTTGCTTTGTTGTGTAGATATTGACCTATGTTTGATATGCAAATTGACATCACTGTGATGTCACAATACATAATGAGTAACTGCAAAACTCAAGAACATAGGATGTTCTACATCAAATGACATAGACATATATATGTATGTTTGTGTGAACATACTAGAAACTCTATTGTGTTATATTTCAATATATTGAATTGATTAGCATCCTGCAATATTAGTTTGCAGTTACACATTATGTATTATGACATCACAGTGATGTCAATTTGCATATCAAACATAGGTCAATATCTACACACTTTTTCGGTGTCGCAAGTTGGCGCAGCGCTCATGGGTGATACCGCTGAGCACAAGCCGTGAGAGCCGACCTAAACACAGCGTTTAAACTCATTTTCTAGCGGAATATGTCAACAAAACACGCATTTTAACATGTATGCTAGAACATCTAAACCGCAAGAAGGTTTTACGTGCGAAGAGATCATGCAAAATGTTTTAAAACTACAAATTCCACCGCGAAACTTTGCCGAGGAGCGACGTATTGCGGTGAAGTTTTGAGAGCGTGTTTCCGTCATTTTCTGTTGTGTTTCGACTTTTAAGAAATTTAGAAGAAGTATTCATTGTGATTTCTTTCATTGGTTTTCTATACCTATGTTGAGATGCTGATACTTTGTGTAAAATGATTTATTTGCTTGTGGGATCTCATACATTTATAAAAGGTAAGAGACATTTTACATTCCAATTCCAGAAATACACATGTTAGTCTAAAGTTCCCAACAAATTATATCGTGAAGACTTCAGGCAGTGTGTTACAGAATTAACTTAAATGATGCTATTAGGTTAATTTATTTATGTATTGTATACACTTTTAGTAAAATTTTTTTCCCAAAAGTAAAACAGCTATATGTTGGTGGTATTATGACAAAAGAATCTTGTTTAATATATGTACTATGAAAGTCTTTAATTTAAATTAAATTCTAAAAAATGCAATCTTACTAGGATTCTTACTTGGATTTTTGGTTATCTTAGTGATTACATAAGATGTGCAATGTCTTAAAATGCCTTGGAAGGTACCCTAATAATAACTGATTTAAAAAGGAATTCGTTGGGCAGAACAGAAATAAGTGAATGTACACCACCCCCAATACCAGCCCTGCTTGGCCTTGTGCCCATTTTCATCTTGGCAGGCAGAGTGAATGCCTTAGCAGGCGTCTTGTTAGTCTTAAGTCTTAACATTTGAATTTTAAAAGGTAAAAGGTTGACAATTGAATTTACATTAAGTAAGTTTGTACAGAAACACAGAACTGAAATCCCAAGTGTAATAGAAGTTTTGAGCACAAAACAGTTAACTCAAAGTGGCAGTGTAGCACCAAAGTTCATTGCAGAAAAAATATTATTGTACACATGGGTAAAACAATTGTGTGAACAAAAAATAAAAATCATAATTGAAACCAGCATATGTATTGTTGTGGTCACCACTCTTGTCTTCCAAGCTGGGAGGCCAGGGTTCAAGCCCTGGTCAGACCACTACTCAAGGTCTTAAAATAATTGAGGAGAAAGGGCTGCCTTTGCATCAACATCAATAAATGGTAAGCCTTTCGCGTCTTCTCGGATAAGGACGTAAACTGTAGGTACCTCGGATCCCCTATCAATTGGACAATAGCCTGTTGGGTAAATCCGCTCACCCAAGAGGGAGGAACATAACTAAATAAACCAATTTGTCAGCCAAAATGCCAACATGAAATAGGATGCTATGAGTTAGTATGATAATAGCATATATGTTATTTTCTAGGAAATTAGCCCCCCCCCCCAACAGGAGCCATATGTCCTAGGAAATTCCACACCCAACTCCTAGAATTGTTTAAAATTCTGTTTCATTTGTATATTTTTCATGGTAAATTTAATATTTCCTATATCGCTCTTTAAACGAGCTTGCTGGATCAGACAGCCTATTTAATGCTTCTAGCTGTTCATGTTTCCAGTGCTGATTCATGGTTGCTTTGTATACTATCTCCTAGCATATACTCATGCACTCATTCAACAATGGACATGCTTTCCCACATGCAGGCGCCGTTTTTGTCGCCTGTATTTGCGACTAACTTTTTACTATATTATTATATTCGCACAAATCATGTAATCACAAGCACATAGGAAGTTGGGTAAAAATTAGTCAAGCTTTTTCTCACAATATTCAAAATATTTTTGCCATACATGCTGTTAGCCATATTTTTAGGGTACCAGTATACAAATAAAAGGATAAGGGATTGGTAAATTATTGTGACCATTGTGTAAACTGTTCATGAACAATCATGGACACAATGTTGTCATTGACTTGTAAAGTTCTTGTAAAAATTAACCTTCAATATCTCAAAATCTACCTGAAATTGCTTGTATATTAGCATACTTGTGTTTTAATGATAAATAGCCACACAATTTATACATTTACAATTCGTGGCACATGCACAAAGCTGTTTAAGGTCTGGCATTTTTTTAAGGGACAAATTTCTAAAAGTGGGGAGGGGGCAAATTTTGCCCCTGAGGGGACAAAATTACCTTGGAAACTTGGCTTGGAGACAGGTTTTTTTTGGGAGGGGAAAGTTTCCAAGGACACCAGTACTGAAGTTTTCAAGTTATATGTTTATACAGACAACCAAGCTGCTGGTGAGATCTTGCTTGAAAGAGGCAAGACCTCATTTACTCAGATGAAACTGTTTTCCATATAAACATTCACAAGCAGGCTGGCCTGGTTGCCCATTTGAAAGTTATTTCTGAATGCTGCCAAATATGGTTAAAAACAATAATTATTCTGTGAAATGTCTTGGCAATTTGGATAAAAGTTTCTCATAAATTCATCTTACTTTGTATAAATCTGATAAAACATGCAGATGTTTTAGAAATAGTGAAATAATCAGGAGAAAGGAAACATAAATTTACAAATAGAAAAATACAAAAACTAACTTCACATCTGTTGCTTTTCCCCAATTGTACTGTCCACCACCATCTCTCTTTTCCTCTGGTTTAATACTTCTAAAACAGCAATAATGAACTCAGACTGATCGACTTTATAAGAAAACAATGTACAATAGTGGTTTATTCCATATAATACACAAGTTAAAAAGCAAAGTGTAAATAAAATAATATTTCAGTTTTAACGCAATTCTCAAAATCATCATTAGAACAACGTTACAACATAAGATGCAATCCTGACCAAAACCTTTAAGTATGCTCAAATTATTCACCCATTCTGAAATTTTCTAATACAAACCAACTATGATTTCTTTGCAACCTCCCCTGGACTTACATGGGAGGCAAATCAACACTGATTGGTGAGGAACGAGAGTAGTTTGTCTCTTTGACTATGAGGTACCCTTCCCCCGAAAATTTCAGAAATAAGTTGACCAGGATTGCAGCTTTATATGAAATTCTACCGGCTATTCATATTAGATGTCAGGCAATTTCCGGCTTTTCCTCAGACATCCATCACTCATAATTCATATTACAATGTAATTTAATCTTGGTTTAAATATTCATTGAACATTATATTCTGATTACAGGTAGCCTTCTTTTTAGGCAAACAATTTTGAGTAAAGAGGCTTTAGCAAAAGTTGGTGAAAAAAACATTGCTGCTTAAATGTATGCTCAATGAATCTATCTTTACATCCAACTTCAGCAGTTTTCAAATGCAACCTCTTATATAATCTTTTGTCAACATGCCTCCCCTCCCCTATGGACATTTTAGACATTGCTGCTTTCTCTCTTCCTAGCTATTGGAAATTTCTGGCTATGTGATGATCTTGAAATAAACTACATTACGGGTACTGTTTCAATTAGGGCCCTCTGATAACCAAATGCCCGGGTGTTTATCTCTGGCTGTATATAACACTGTCCACGATTTACCAGATGTGCCACCCCCATGTCTTCTATCAAAATGTGTTATTGTTAACATTAGCACAACACTTACGCTCTGTCACTTCCACTGTGTCTATCAAATTCTCTTCTACCTCGTCCACGACCAAAGCCTCCTCCTCTTCCCCCACGTCCACGGCCACCTCGACCTCGACCACCACCACGTTCTTCATCCCTAGGTCCACCAAAACCTCCTCCTCGTTCGCCTCTGTTCTCCCGGTTACCAAAGCCAGTAGTTCGTCTTTCACCAGAATCTGACTTTCTTTCCTCACGATTGTTGTTGTCTGCATCATTGGATTCATTGTCTCTTCTTCTGCCGAAACCACCACCACCACGAGGTTTATCAAAGTTTTTCCTTTCACTGGGACTAACAGGGCCATTCGACATCCGCGCATTTTTTTCATTTTCACGCCTTGTGTCATCTCGTCTAGGTCCACGCCGTTCTTCTTGCTTTTCTTTGCGGTCTGTATTTATATAAAAAGAACATGCAAACACGACTTGATCAACGAGTATGTTGTCATACGCAGTTTCTGGACGATTGCGAACCTAACTTATGCAAGTAGGCGTACCAAAATATACACGAAGTACAACGGTTTTACTTGCATTATATTTACGTACTTTAGATACCCACGTATACTTAAGAGCAATATTATCCTATATCTTAACCGAATACATCTAAAGCAATCAAATTAATCTGTCATAAGTTACGAATTGTGGCCAAGTTATGATTGCTCGAGTAAGCCCTTCTGCTTCACATGTGAGACAGCCACCTGCATGACTTGCAAAACAAATCGCGATTCTGCTGCATTTTTATACAACATAAACACACTTACTGTCCTTCTTATTTTCATCATTTACAGTCTCTTTCTTTGAAAACGTATCTTTAGTGCCTGATTTAGGAAGTTTCTTGTCCAAAACTTGTTTCTTCTTTAGAGTGTCTTTGCGAACCGTATCCTCGTCTTTCGACTTCTCTTTCGGTCCATTGATAATTTCTGATGGATCTTCCTCGTCCACTAGAAGACCAGCAAATTTATTGCTTACCATCACACTGTATTCACTATCCATTTGGGCACGATGTATAAACCTAAGACCTGATTATAAAGGATTCTTATTTCCTATCACCTACACATTATCGCCATTAGCAAAACGATATGGCGTGAAACAGCAAACCAAGCAGCAGTACTCGCTACGACTCACGGGATTGCATCTATTTTTGCGTATTTGACGCGCGCTGCGCCAAACATTTGTATTTACGGTTTGTAGCGCAAGTGTGTGGCCATAGAATTTTGAAAGTGCTCAGTACTTTTTTGCAAAAAAATAAAAAATGTACATACTGTCGATAAATTTAAAAATGTAAAAATGTGAAACAGCCATACTGTACGTAAAGGCCCTGACTCTGTCAGGTTATACGTACTAATCTAAAAATACTGCAGTAATAATCAACGATACGTCGACATTTTTTACTCAAATCTTTCATTCTTGCCTTATTGCGTTAACCTTTCTCTATTGAAATACAGTACTGTAGCAAACCTTTCGTTCCCGCGGCTCTCTTTATTTTAAAAAAAAATTCGGTGGGGCCCGGACTGTCAAAGGCATTTTAACCGAACCAAAAGAGGACCCCATGTAATCGCCATCTTTTCAGTTAACATAAGAGTTTTTGTGCAACAGTCCAAAATTATATATTTACAATTTGTGAATATAGTATGTGATATAAATGAATTATAAACTGAACAAATATTCTTTCGCAATGACTATTAGAAACACATGCTGTGCTGGCTTTTTTATCCGAGTCGCTGATAAGAACTTGGTGCGCTGTTAAGGGTGCACCCATCATAACTATATCCTATTCTAATGAATATGTTACCAGGCCATAAGAATACAGTAGAATCTCTGTATCGATGTAAAAATGCGTACAGGGCACTTGGATGGAAAACTATAGCCGGCTAGTACCACACAGGAAACGGAAAATACTACTCCATGCCGGTACACCTAGAAGACTGAATCGGGAAGTGGTTTAGGCTAAATTTGGAGCTAGCGTGACATCGAAAGAGACTATAGCATGCACCATGTGAACGATGGCGGTAAATGACCTAGATAAGATGAGCTGGATACGTTCTGTAAAAAAGAGCGTGCGCAACGTTAACGCTATGTCTTAATTTGAGTATGAGAGAGTAATAATTAGGATCTTTCACTACGTACTACCTGAAACGATATAAACAGAATCCGACTTTTCGCGAAGGTACTTTTTGAACTATAATTTTGACTTGCCTCCCATCTTCAACAATATTTACCAGCCGGTGACACTGATGTCATGTTGATGTAGCGACGAAATTTTAGCAAATCAAACTTAATATAAACTTGAATTGTTTGACATGTATGCATTTAAAATTACTTGCTGGCATTAATATTCATATTCAGATCACGTTTTCAGCCTAGTATTTCAATTTCCACTATATCTACATTAGGTTCGACGTCTGAAACAGGCGCCTAAGGCTAAGTTGCGTAATAAAAGTCCTCAAAGACAAAACTATACAATCAAGGTTTAATTTACATTTGACATTACCACTGCTGGCTCTAGTATATTGACTGCAAGTATATGTCTAGTAATATTGTAAATGATATAGCTTTGATAAAATAAAATGTCTATGGATTGTGTATACATTAATATACATCAGAAGTAATATGATTCGTTGTTATCTGTTTCATGCAGTTGTTCCGGTCAGTAAATATAATCATGCTTTTCAAAAACCCTTTATATCGCATAATGCAGATTCTCTTTAATTTGAAGCAGTGGTCGCCTCGCAGTGGCCGCACCTCGACAGTATATTAACGCAGCTACCACAATCGATTTATTATTTTTATGATCTGTGAACCAGAATATACAAGTATTGATTGCCTTCAGAGAACCATGCAGGCAAACTTTTGAAATTCATTATGAGCTCTTGATCTACTGCCTTTGCACTATTTCTTAAATTTTATTAAAAAATGGAAAATCTTGGGAAAAGTGGAATTTTTATGTTCATTATTCTCTCATGTTACGATCACTAATTTTCCCTTCCTTCATCGATCCCAGTCCCAAATTTGTGATCAGATCAAATGCTCAAATGCATCACATACTCGTGACTCATAACATGTGAAAAAATAACCCTCGTGGGAAAACACTTTCGAAACAATTAATCTAATTTATATTACTCAAAGTTAAGTTGCTACCCTACGACTGCGTACTATGCTGCGTGCCCTTATTCAGTTTTGACTTAATTAGTGAGTTGATTAATCAGTAATCGGATATCGTATTTTGTAATTAGACGTTCTAAGAGTTCTGTTTTTGTCTTTAAAGGCGCGCTATAAAATAATGTGTAGAAACAATGAAAGGAAGTTTTTTGGCATGCAGCTTATTATATAACTTTGCTTGCTTGCTCTGTAGTCTGTAAATATATCTAAGTTTTCACGAATAGTTATTAATGGACTATTTTATCTGATAAGCGCTGAATTTGTTGATCGAGTCGTTGTAGGAATAATACCTGAAGATTCCTTCTAGATAAAACAGACTGGAGTGGTAAGTTTTTGAGGTATTTTGCACGATTATATATATTGTAAAACGATATCGATAACCGGGAAGGCACATTGTTATAAATAACTGCTTGTGCAGTTTGAGCACTCTTTAGATTGGGTGGAGAGACTATGTGGGAGGTTCACTATTTGCACTATGCAATAATATGCATTGCCAATATGCAATCTGAACGCTAATTGGCCGAGAGCCATGTTGAACAATTTCTCGTTTTCCCAATTTTCACTCGTGTTGATATAAATGTATATCAACACGGAAAATGTTTTATATTTGGTAAATGTCACATGCAGCAAGTGATCATGAACAGGTAAGATTGCTGCAAAGAGCACATAGGCTCACTTGAAGTGTTTTTGATAACCTGAATAGATTCTTTGCATGCGTAAGGCAACATAATTACATAATGATTATGCAAATAATAGCATGTGGGGGCATGTAACCAACGGATGTGGAAGATTTCAAATATTTTGTTGTTTAAAAACACTGACAAATCGAAAAAGTTCCTCAGTTATTACTTGCTAAAAATAAAAAAAAAACAGGAACAAAAATTTTGTCGATGACAAAGTTAGGTGTAAATTAATTAAGTTCAACAAAACACACTCTAAAATGTAGTAATCAATATCAGATCTAAAACCTGCAACTTTTTACCTGAGGCCGTTTGTTCGAATCCCGTTTAGCTTAAGTGGGAGATAATTCAATTTAAATCTCTTTTCCATTCATCTAATTGTGAACGAAAAACTAGCTAAATATGCATAATTAGTTATAGCCTGTACCGGCTGTACGTATTTAGTGTTCTTTTTAAGTTCTTTCTATATGCACATATGGAGTGATTTGATTGGGCCCTAGTTTTAAATTTGGCTCATGGAAATTCTTATACCGATAAGTGTTCTGAAACCGTTTGAACATTATATTTTGTTTACATGGTCGAATAAGAAACCTTTTATTTAGTTGTTTCTCTATTTTCTGACCAAGTGAAGATAATACAGGGTCCTGAAGGGGAGGGGGGGGGGGTTCTCAAATTTTTACTAAATCCCAATGTCAAGTTGTACAAATTGCATAGTCCTAGCTGAAATCTTAATCTCATTTTCATTTTCTATTGTTTTTTTGCCAATGAATCCCAGTAATCTCCCTCTTCCCAACACAAAATAGGCATTTACATGCAGCTCCTATCTAACCCTTCAGGATCCTTATAATAACGGGGAAGAACACATGCGTGTTGTCAGGTAAAGACCTCCGGCCAGACTATACAATGACGTTAATGCATGTTTTGGTTAATTGTTACAGTTAATTGTTACATTGGTATTTATTAATTAAATTCAAAAATTTCCTTAAACAATTAATGGATCTCCGAAGCTACCTTATAAAGAGATGGTTTCTTCGTGTGAGACACAAAACTGAGTAGACCTGCAAACAATTGGTAGCAAAGATCTAATGGTAAGTGTTTTATATAAATTTTTACCACATATTATAAGAACTAAACGTTCCGTTTATTTAACTTGTGGAGCTTTGTCGTATAGTTATGAGAATGACTTTGCTTTTTGAATGATGATCATCATTTCTATGTTTTGAATTATTTTTATTTTCAGACAGTTAGTCTCTAAAGGTGTGAGGATGACGTTGCTGCTAAAATCATTGTTAATTCTATTTAGTGGATTGATTTGGCAAGGTATATATAATGATAAAATGATTGCTTTTAAGCAGGGAGTACTGAACAAATTTGAAATCGCTATCAATGTCGTTTTTTATTAATATAGAGTGTTTGGGCGTTTATAGTGTAGAATAAACGGAAAAAAATCGTGCGCATATTCGAACAGATTAAAAATAGCTTGCGCACGAAATTTGAATTTTTTTGGGTTGTTTTTGCGAAAGTTTTGAGTTGCATGATCGGTGTTGTATTGCTGTTCAAGATTTCAGAATATTTGCTTGAATCCAAGCCGTCTCAAACGTCGCGCAAACTTCGATATTTTGAAAAAAATCGGTTTAGTAGAATCTGAGATCGAGAGCAAAAATTTATTTTAAGCCATTTTGTTAAAAAAAATACGATTAGAAATTGCCTTGAATAAAAATACCCTAGGAAACTACTCGCTATATATCGAGAATAAGATAGCGAGTATAGAGACGTAGCCAATACATGGATCGCAAATCTCAAAATAAACAAAAGATTTTACTTACTTAGTGCAAGATTTGTGGTAATTCCCGCGTGTATTTTTCGAAACTTTAATTCTGGAGTACACGCGAAGGTGAGTGAACTTTGAGTTTGCGATTAATGTATGGTATATGATATTTCTAGAAAAATACAAGTTCATGCGGCGTTTTGATAGACTTAAACTCGAGCAGGGGGAAAAACACCTATTTTTGAATAAAGCACCTATACACATATTTTTCATCGACTAAGTCAAAATTACTTTCAAGCATAAACGTTTTGTGCGCAAGGCTAAGGAGTATTTAATTATTATTATTATTATTATTATTATTATTATTTAATCACGGTAACCTTTCAGTTTCCTGATTTTTAAAGGGTCGTGATTATAAAAATTCTAAAATTAGTGCATGCAATATTTAAGTTATCCTCTAATCTCAGTATGTACAAAAATAATTAAATAAAGCGAATCTCAACGCAAAAAGCAACCGAACAAACAACAAAAGAAAGTGGAATAATTTGTTATTCTTGATAAAACTTAATAGCTCTAGTTAAAATGATTCAAGGAAACATGCTCATGCTGCGTAATTTCACATGGAAGCCTATTCCATGCTACTGCTCCACGGTATGAGAAACTTTTTTTACGAAAGTTAGTATATGTGGTTTTGGTAAGTTCAGTTTACGTCCGTTACTTCTTAGTGCATATTTATTATTTTGGCAGAGAGTAAACATGTCAGTAAGATATTTTGGTGCCAGTCCGTGTATTGCCTTGTAAGTCATTACTTGTTCACGTTGTTCAGCGGTATTTGAAATAGGTTCCCAATTTAGCTTTTTGAACGTTTCTGCTGATCTAGTTTCGTAGCCTGTGCTTGTGATCACTCGGGATGCTCGTTTTTGTAATCTTTTAAGTTTGTAATGTGTTTGATGTGTTGTAAAAGACAGAATTTTAAATTCATAATTCTGTTTATTCTACATTAAAAGAACCCAAACAGTCTATTTCAAAATAATGAAAAAAAAACCCAATTTTGGCACACTAAGGCGCTTCACAACGTAGAGAGTAATTTCAGAATTGTTAATTCGGTTGTTTTTGTATTTATACTGTTAGCGTTTTCGTAGATAGTTTCTAGTTGCGAGTTGTTTATATATTTTGGTTCTGAAATGAATGTTTGGGTAAGAAACCACATGCTTGTAAGAAAATTAGTTCTCCTATATAGCATATCTGTTTTTATTTCACTGAGCAGGCAGTCGATTGCACGTTTACCCACAAATGTTTTCTTAATTTACCAGAAATATAAAAATTTAAAATGTTAATGGAAAATTTTTTGTTAAACAGGTTCCGCCCAGGACATTGACTTGAACAATTTGGTGACAAGCTGCAGCCTCCCACACCCACGGTCAATTTCATACATCGCGCCTAAATTTAAAATTTTTAGTCCCAAAAATCCCAGCACGGCTACTGGATATATCTCCTACAACCCCATCCGCTCTGCATACTCCAATACACGTGATGTTGCGAACGCAATAAAAAACGTATGGGATGCTGATGTCAAAAGGATTGTTTTTATAACTCATGGCTTTGGAGGAAACGTTGACAATTCTTGGATGAAAAACATCAAGGACAAAATATTACAATACAATAGAGATCAAATGGTGGTAATAATGGGCTGGAAAAAAGGAGCTCAATATAGCTATTTGTCTGTTGCTAGCGACTACCCACAAGCCGCTGCAAACACCCAAGCTGTTGGTTCTCAGCTCTCGGACACACTGAATTATTTAAAATACTTACTTCCAGGAACTAAACTCTATGCTATTGGGCACAGTCTTGGGGCGCATCTCATGGGATATGCTGGCAAATTCGACCATGAACTGTTAACAAGAATTACAGGTAGACAGGGCCTGCGTCAGCAGGGACTTTGTGCTTTCAGAATAGAGTGCGAGAAATTACGTACTTCAGGTTTACCTTTGCGTTTACCAAATCCAAAGTATAATTAGCTACGGCCATAATGATCAAGTCGGTATATAATTGCCAGACAAGTTTGACATGGCATATGCCTCTTGTTGTGTTCCTTGTTCTAACCTGTAGATTCAGGTTGCTAAACGGCATGAATATAGTCTATGTTTTTAAAACATGCGTTAGTTGATTAATTAATCTTAAACATCAGTTTCAGTCGTCAAATGTCTATTAGCTACATAGTTAATAATTATACAGTAATAAGTTATTTCACCTTAATCACACATTTATAATGATAGCATTTTAAATTTTAATCAGGTCTTGATCCAGCTGGTGTATGCTTTGAGACGACGAACACCAATGTTCGCCTTTCTAAAAATAATGCAAAATATGTGGATGTGATTCACACTGACGGCTTCCGATCTTCGTCCCCGTATCCCTTTTTTGGTACTTTGGTCCCACTTGGGGATATTGATATCTACCCAAACTGGGGACAGCAGGAACAACCCGGTTGTAGTGGTTACGGCATAGGCTGCAGCCACAATAGAGCATATGACTACTTTATATGGAGCATCTCAAATCCCGGAAGATTCGAAACTCACCGACAGACAGGAGCTCCGACCTACAATAGCATAATAAAAGTACATTGGTATAACAATGCCCAGCCAGCTGAGATGGGTTACTATAGCGATAATACGGAATATACCAGGAGTGGCTGTTACTATCTTGCAACTAACTCGGCTGAACCGTTCAAAACACTTGGTATGTGACTGACCATCACTGACAATCATTTATACAGCGATTATCATTCTAAAGGCCCTGTCACACGGTGTGATTTTTTCTTGCAACTTAATTGCAACGCAAAAATAAATGTAAGGCAAATGAATATTGCAAAATAAATATATTTCAAATTAATATTGCAAAATAAATTGCAAATATTGCAAGTTAAGTAACTCGCAGCATTACAAAAAGTAAAAAGCCGTTCAACATTTCCTTCAACGTGCAATCAAATTTTTCATTGCATTGCGAGCCAATGCGTTGCAAGTGTCAGAAAAAAATCACTCTGTGACAGGGCCTTAAGCTGGAGTTACTACTACTTTTTTGAATCAGAAATAGTTATGTATTTCTAGAGTTATGAGTTTTGACTTTTATGTGATGTTTACAATTAATACGAGTGGCCTTGTGGTATGGAATATAGCCGAGCCGAAGGCGAGTGATTGTATTTTTAAAACCATTAGATAAAGTAAATATTCCCAACTCTAGAAATATATCTCTCAATCAAAAAAGTGGCAGCAACTCCGGCCAGCTTAGAATAATCCATTCATTTCTATTTGAAAAATATCCCTTTCATCATTTTGAACTTCTGAAATTCACCGTTTTCCAAGCCAATGAACATGTGCGCTTTTCCAAAGTTTGACCAAGTTTATATGAGATTAAATTATAATTCCAATCGCAAAAACTGATTTCAGATTGAACAATAATCGCAGTGCAAGATAAAATTAATTTTCTTTGACAGAAAAACCTATGAGGCGCAAACATTTTAATTTAGATAACAATAGTTTCATGCCTCGCTGAATATATCAACAACGATATTGACACCCTCCACTTTTCACCTCCCGATATCCCGTCGAAAACAAAGATGATCTATGCAGGAAAAACTAGTGAGATTGGAAATGGTCGATAAATGCAAATAAAACAGAGCTGGTTGGTAAACTAAAAGAGATGCAGAGGAATACAATCCTGCACAAATGGTCTCAAATCCAAGCTGACGTCACTGCGAAAAATTTAATGATACATACCAATTGATTGGCTCGATATTTTCCACGAGCCAATCAAATTAAGCGTAACATGATGTTTATCTGCATTAACGTCATTATGGGGTGCATTGTAGATTAACATTTGTCTACCGGGAACAGGCTTAAAACTTTTTACGAATTAAACTTTTAAGTTTTGCAATAATACAGTGATGATTTAAATTATGTTTAGTGCGCAAATACTTCATCGTAGTCCATAGTCAGTCTGGTAGGGTGATGAGGGCTCGAAGTTCGTACAGTATTGACCTTTACCAAAGGATTTCTAACGACTGGAGTGAGCAGTGGTATATGGATGGACAACTTATCAGAAGCAGGTTAGCAGTTTGTTTAAATAATTCTATACATAGCTAGGTTCCTAATTACCATACCATAAATCTGAGTTAAGGTCGTTACCCACATATGACGTTATTAATGAATTTAAATTTGTGTGATATAAGCACTCTTAAATTGAAGTCAATTTAGAGTTTTAAACTCGTTACGTTCTTGTTAAACTTTTATAAGGAGATGAAAATGGAACTCATTGACATATCTGAGTATATTTGAAAAACCTGATTCCTTTACCAAATATTGGTGCTGGCCACACATCTATCCATAGAAATACCTTCCACCCTTAGCCCAGTGAAAATTCATTTTAAAACCCGTACTTTTAGGAAATATCCGCATCGAGTTTTAGATTTGGCTATGGACATGTTTATCTGAACAGCTACGTCCATAAACAAGATGACCAGCGGTTTATCCAAAAAGGAGGGCAGATAGTGTTGCAGTGGAAGAGTATGGGACTGGTATTGGATCTGAAACACAACAATGCATATGCAACGCCGCCCGTGATTGGTTGTTATCATTACCACGGCGGGCATGCACAAACCTGGACAATCACATACATTTGATTGAGAAGACTTTTAAAGAAGAGTAATCATTAAATTGTTGTACTCATCAGTATCACTACTTCCTAAACGGTTTTTTCATTTCTATTTTAAAAATAACTTTTATTTTGTTCTTCTACCTATATACCTATTAACTATACATATGGTTATTCGGTACAGATCAACTCATGCATGCGCCTTTGATCACTAATTTACTAAATGAATTTAAAACGATTAATTTCAAACTATTGTTGTAGAGTTTCTGAATAAACCATGAAATAATTGTACACTTTCTACCTCCCGTCATTCAACAAGACAATACTTTACCCTTGCACATGCATATCTGGTATTTCGAGAACATAGCCTTGTTTCGTGAAAGTGATCGTGATGGAGACCCTAGTCATGAAGTCTCCGGTTTTAATATATCGAAATGCACTCATTGGATAATTGGTTAGAGTAAAGATAGCGGCATATTGATTGTACCATGATCGATCCCTTTCGAACCTAACATAAGTTTTAACTAGCAACAAGTAGTTTGATTTGTCAACATATATGTTTTGGCGGTAATTTTGATGTCCTAAATATAAATCTTCTCAGTGTTTTTAACATAAAGTCTACTTTTCGCAAAAGGCCATGGTAAAATCGACATGCCGCCACCTTTTTCTAATAGTGAATTACGTCATGAACGCATCATTGGCCTTGGATCCCCGATGTCACGAGCGGAGAAATAGCGAACAGCTATAGTTTGAGCTTTTTGGACGATCGCATTAACGGGCGATACTCTCATGGTTTATTGCAGTGGCCATGCATAGTCATAGAGCTTGGAGAAGTCAATGAATTTCACACAATAATGTTAAACAAAGCTATGTGTTAAAGTACTGTATTTTCTTTGCTTAAAAATATTTAGACTTCTAGAAGGAACTTGATGTATATATAAGTTGGATATAGCCTCGTCACCAAGCTGCTTCCCCTGGGGAGGAGCAGATTTCAAAATATAGAGTAATTTACATGCTTATTGTATTTTTTCTCTTTAAACGTGAATCTTGGATAACAATCTTGGTAAACATTTTGGATAACAAGCACTTTGGGGTCAATGTGCTATGTTATACCACGAAAAAGCAAATACTGTCTCTGAGGGTCCAAACTCACAATAAACATTGTCAGAGAAATGCTTTCCATTAAAATTAAGCTTTAGAGTATCGATTTTACGTGAAAATGTGACATGCAATATAAGTTTATAGCGAAATTTGTGACAACAAATACGCAAGAAATCATGTATATTTCCGGAATTACAGTAGATGGTTATGAACTTTATACATTTTAACTTATTCACATCGTCAAAGTTCATACAGAAGCATTGAAATTTTAGTAATTTTATGTATCTCAAAGCTTTTGTTATATAAAGTCATAATATTGTCTCCTTGAATCGCATTATTGTAACGGTATCATTTGTCGCAAATTCAAATATCACAGTCGTTTATTATTCCATATACTTTTATTCTCATTATGCTCATTTGGTTGCTTGAAAAATCGTAATATTGCTTGTTTTGATCATGCTACTGTGACGATATCATTTTCAATTCAAATCTTATGGACGATTATTATTCCAAATACTTTTAGTTAATCGCAAAATAGTAATGTTGTCTGTTTTAATTACATATATTGTAATGGTATGATTTTTCAAAAATTGGGATCTTTAGAACGATTGTCGTTCCTGGCTCTTGACTTTTGTTCTGTGCGTTATACGAATTCTGGTGCTTGACTTGAATCACGAGGAGTCAAACCTCGGCCTGTCCACGTGGGCAATAAAGGCGTTTCTGTAGCGACGTCAGTGCTATCGCTTTCATCGTCACCCGATGAGTCGGACGAAGGCGTACGCGGTGATTCCAAACTGATGTCCATTTTTAAAGCACAAAATTTATCATCGACTGTTCTGTACTTTGCGATTGGACTTCTAGGAGGCTGAAAAATGCCCGAGTTCTCACCCGCTGCAAACAGTCGTGTCAATTTTTCATGAGACTTGACTGGGGATAGCGGATTGGACTCGGTGTTTCCGTTCATGTTTTCCTTGCCGTCAAACGTGTTACCGTTTTCATTCGCTTCAGCGTCTGTGGGGGTACCCAGCGTCTCACTTGTTGCTTTGTATCCAAATGTATTCGCTGATGTGGGGACTGTGGTTTGGAATTTATTATTTCGTACCCCCAGTGGTGCACCTTTAGAAGAATCATTCTGTTCTCTGTTTTCTAATTGTTTAATTTGATCTTTCACTGAAACTCTAGTTCGTCTCGCGCGGACACCATGAGCTAAAAGTCGATCGTTTGTAAGCTGTTTCTCAAGTCTCTCTTGTCTATTCTCAAACATTTTGCGTCGATCATTTTCATATGTTGCGCTTCGTTTACGACTAGGAGTGTCTCTATACAACTTGCTTATATTGGATTCGTCTCCAGATTTAGAAAGCACAGATGATGTTACTTCTAGAGTACCTGATACCTTACGATTATCCTGATCGTCGGACTCTGTATTAACTGGAGTGATATCCGAGTCGGTAGTTTCATTTGCAGACGTGCTTGATACCGTTGATGAAGCAGTTTCACTGTTATCTCCTGAATTATCATTTTCTTGCTTTGAATCATTTGTGTCAGGAACTGGTTCATTCATTGTGTCTCTAGAAAACGAAGTTTGACTGGACTGTGAATTTCGAGTAGACTCAGAAACTTCAGTCTTGAGATTATTCTCCCCCATATAAGCATTTATTAAAGCTGATCCACGTTTGGCTAACATATCCGGATTAGTGTTTCGTCTTCCAACACTAAATGCTTTAGATCGTCTACGTGGAAAGGTAGTGTCATCATCACCATTAGACTCGCTTGATGATGGAATTTGTTCGGATTTATTTGCGTCGACTTGTATTAAGGATAACTTTTTATTAAATTCATCTTGAATTTCGTCGGTGAGTGAGCAGCTGTCTTTGGGTAAATTTATCGAGCAGTGATCCTGTGATTGCTGTACAATTTCACTCGCTTTTGATTTCGAGTTGTAGTTTTCTCTAGTGCGTTGGTTCTGATTGAAATTGTGGCCAGAATGATCTAAAAACAGACGAAATGAAAATTTTACTCAATTCGCGATCGTGGAATAAAAAGCGTAAGTGTTTGCATACCAATTGAAGGAAACATTTCATCGTCTTGAGGTAACTCAAAGTGCCTGTTTCTTTCTTCGAGACTGCCAGGAAGAGAAATCGAAGTCTCATCAAATACACTTGTTGCTTCTCCCTGTAATTTAAAATGGAACAAACGCAGATAAGTACAAGGCAACAGAAGTTTTGAAAAGAAAAAAGTACAATGACACAATACCTTTACATCAACACGCTCGTTTAATTTCATCGAATTTGAATCAGACCTGAAGTAATAAATTTGTAAAAGTGAAACAAAACGCTACAAATTTCGTCATTTTATTATCCTGGTTTTATGTGTGGTACTCAAACTGTGGATTCTCGAGACAAAAATTTCAAAGCATTGGTGGAATAAGACTAATAGTAGTTGTCAGAATGCACACTACATACCTGTTAATATCATTTCCATCAGATGATTGCGATGCGAGTTGATCCATGGGAGACAAACCTTCACCTAAAAGACATATTATATGAAAAGTGAGAAAATACCCACGTTGTTTTATCTTACTGGGGCCTTAAACGGTGGATAAGTGAAATTTATAAATCACTTTTACATCTAGTACGGAACCAAAATTATGAGTTTAATCGAATAAATATTTAGTTTTATACATAATTGTTTTTCTCAGGTCAAATCTTTAGCTGACACAACCGGCCCCAGATTACATTTAGCCATTTTCAAAAAACGTCCTGCTTATTCCTTTTAACCTAGCGCCTCGTAAGGCGGCAGTAACGGGTGAAATTGGGCAGCGAACGGTTTAGCAATTCCTAAGACGCTCGCTGCAAACTATTCTTGGATAATGCAGAAATAACCTATAAACGTCAAGACTCTGTATTTTAGCAAGAACAAAACAGCCTAGCCCTTCACGCAATAAATTTATTTGAAAACGGTGTTAAACTGATGAGTAAAGATATTATTGCATTTAAAATATGATAGGGACTTTAAAGATAGGTTAAAGTTACTTTCGCGCATCGGTTCTCCCATAACAAAGGGGACCCACAGACTTAAAAAAATGTCAAAATTTCGCATCTTTCGAATTCTGTTTGAATCGAAACTCTGGTTTACATTTACTTACGAGCAAATCAAACCAGAACAGTGTCAGATATTCAGTTAGTAAAGTACTATTTAATACACGAGAAGGAGCGTTTTATCATATTTAAAACGCGAGGCGCAGCCGAGCGTTTTAGATATGATAAAACGCGATTGTTCGAGTGTATTAAAGGACTTCAAATACGCCGCATTGCAATGCTAAATAGGATGCAACATAATATACTAATAAAGAATACTAATGAACGTGACAGATTATATAAAGTGTCATCCTAATTAGCACTTTATTAGGTATAAAGCCACCTCATATGACCTATTATGGTTGACACGATTGGCCAATAATCTTATGAACTATTAATGAGGATTTGAATCATATTTTACAAATATAGAAGTTTACAGAGACTGTCACTCCTCTTTAAACAAGAATAAATAGCAGGTAAAAATGATATAAGCACATCATTCTGTGCTGTTGCTACCAGGTTGCTAAGGACTTAGGTTGAAGGCCGTATTTTCAAGGTGAAGAAATATCAGCAAAACTAAGTTACCCACCTCTTACTCTTGTACTTCTCTCACCGTAAAGGATTGGCATACCACTCTCCTCTTCTTCACATTTTGGCAAAATGAATGTCTAAAGATTCGAAAATATCTAATTTAAATAATAAGATATAGTCACAATGCGTTCTCATAAACTGCGCTTCCATTTGATAGTGAAACGTTTAAGGAAAGGCAAGATATTTTATGTAAAAAATGTTTCATTTTATCTGCCAGAAACGTCTGTTATTTTTTGGATGTCAGTGTTTTAAAACATCACCTCGACAGGAGTATTTGGTAACGAAAAGTCATTTTCCTCATTTGAAGCATTTTCTCTTTCCTGTTCAGGTTCATCTGGAACGTCATCAAATACCTAAACATGCATTCAGTTTGATTAAACATTTAATTTCTACACTACACCACACTACACCACACTATACCACACTACACCACACTACACCACACCACACCACACCACACCACACCACACCACACCACACCACACCACACCACACCACACCACACCACACCACACCACACCACACCACACCACACCACACCACACCACACCACACCACACCACACCACACCACACCACACCACACCACACCACACCACACCACACCACACCACACCACACCACACCACACCACACCACACCACACCACACCACACCACACCACACCACACCACACCACACCACACCACACCACACTATGAAGCATACAAAAGGAAATAGGCTAAGAAAATAAGGAGTGGTCATAAATTCTCTGTGTCTCGGGGGAAAATTAATTTGTCCCCCATCACATGAGTTTCTGAATGCTATATGTAGGCCGTTCTTGCTCAAAATATACAGGTGAAGATATTTACAAAGAAATTAACGACAAAAAACCTACTTGAGGATTGACGATAAGTAATGCAACGATTCGGGTTTGATGTGACATATCGACCAAAGACGAGAGTGATGCAGAAGAATTCTCACTAAAATACAACAGAAATTGAAACGATCACGGCAAAAATCTTCTGTTAAATCGACCATTGAATTGTTTTTGCATAATTATAGCCACTTCTCACTAACCTTTCTAATCGCAAAATAGTCGGACCAAAAACAATTGCTAAATTTTGCGGATTCATTTGGTTATGTTCTTCATTCATTGCAACTCTAAAAAGCAGGGGAAACTGGTCATTAGACGGAACAACACATTGAACATGATTCATCATAATCCAACCTTCTTGTTTATTCAGCAGGTTAATATGCACATAGTATGTATCGAAACAAATATTGGAGGACAGTGTTCATGTTTAGATTCAGATAAAAGGGTGGCTATTTTTAGCTTCTATGAAAAAAACAACCTAACATATACTACAGATACTATCTAGCACACTATATCGGACAAAAATCAATACAGAAAAACACACATGCTGATAGTTTAGACGGACCGAAGACCCGAACACATAAATGTTACATATATAACTGTAGATTATCATAAGTAGTAGGAGCAGGGGGGTTCTGGAGCGGGCGGTGCACTTAGCATCCATGACGTCATCATTTCTTAATCTATTCAGACTCGCGTTAATTTATGAAAGCTTGTTTAACATTTTCAAAAGAAGGAAAAAGGGGGTATGACGAGTACGAAAATGTATGCATTTTTAGAGCAATATATTGTTGGAAAGGCGTTTCTTTTGTTGCATAAATTAACACACAATGAGGTCCATGAGTTGTCGATGAGCTGTCGATGTGAGGTCGATGTAGGGTCGATGTGAGGTCGATGTCAGGTGGATGTAGGGTGGATGTAGGGTGGACGTGGGGTGGATGTGGGGTGGATGTGGGATGGATGTAGGGTGGATGTAGGGTGGATGTAGGGTTGATGTGGAGCTTCTGTCAAGCTTCTGTGTCAAATCCGTGGAACATAAGGGACAAAAACGTAAGCTCCTATTAGCGAAGGATGGAAACAGTATACAAAGTCAAACGATCGAAACTGGAAAATATTGCAGAAGCTGAAAAATATATATAAATACTGTTTATTTATTTGTATTATATTTCTAAGAAATAAATCATTCCAAACGTTAATTTGTGTGTTAATTCACGCAACAAAAGAAACGCCTTTCCAACAATATATTTCTCTAAAAATGCATACATTTTCGTACTCGTCATACCCCCTTTCTCCTTCTTTTGAAAATGTTAAACAAGCTTTCATAAATTAACGCGAGTCTGAATAAATTAAGAAATGATGACGTCATGGGCGCTAAGTGCACCGCCCGCACCCCCCGCTCCAGAACCCTCCTTCCCCTACTACAATCATATGGGGGGGGGGGGAGAAGTGTTATAAGAAATCTCCTGTAGTGAAGTATTTATCACTAAATTGTGCAACCTATCACGCCTTTAATATTGTTTACTTAATTGACGACACTAAAAACATTGGTTTTGGAGGAAAATACTGGGGTACAGATAATTATGATTGTGTAAGATTCTGGTGCGACAAATGGGACGTCCAAAGTGAGCCTTAAGTCATTTTGCACACGAATTTATAGCCATTACGAGGGAATGAGATTTAAGAAGCACTAAGAAATGGTCGTAAAATTTCGAGATGTTGTTACACACACCACAGAGATGTCATTGTTTTAAATGTGATTGTTTAAACAAGCCCAGAAAGTGCTTACTTGTGTAAGTGCTTGATAAGTGTAGCCGTGGTGAGATAATTTGATCTTGGTAATTTCTTGATTGTAAATTTTAAGTTTTCTAAAAGTTTCTGAAATTCTTGTTTACTTTCACCCTCGTATTGATCAATGCTCAACCAGTTTAGATGTGTACTCTCCTACAAAAGAAAGCAAATTTTAACTTAACGGAAACTTTAAATTATTTATAGCTGGCCGACTGGAAGAATTATGGCAAGGAGTCGAGTTTGTGGATTTATACCACTTTCTTAGAAATTATTTATTTCCTGATACATTTACGAGCCTAATTTACTTGGCCTAATCCTATAACTTTTCCGATGATCAGAGGCGATTTCGTTAAAAATCCGTTCAAAAAGGAAACTTCGCATGACCCTTACTGCAAAAACCACACTTATATCCACAAAAAACACTGGACCCAGAATATCAAGATGGCGGCGATGAACTTGATTGCTGGACCAGTCAGATACGTGATTCAATAACGCCAAGTAGTATTATACTATTTCTAAGTACCAGCCTCTACCGGAATTTCTAATAGGTGTATTTTTACCATCATATTACCTTGGCTAAAATTATAAGATCAGAATAAAGTCTTGTAGTCATCAGTGGTTCAGGTAACTAAGAAAATAAAAAACACATCAGACAATGTTGAATACGTTAGAGATAAATACCTGGCTGGACAAAACATACAACCTGATATTTAGTTTTTCTATGATTTATTTACCAACGGTGAATTGCTTAGTTTATCAACCTTGCATGGACATTCTCTATCTTTGTTATTTAACTTCAATTTAAAGGGCTTTAATTCATATGAGGCTATCTTAAAAACGTAAACCGAAACTTGAAGTCCGTTCCAAATTTGAAGACTACGAAGACTAACAAACTTGAAGGCTAATAAAGGCTAAAAGACGCGAAAGCGAAGGTGTGTCTTCCATTCGAAGTCGTGCTATTACCTGTCTCCTATGTATGTTATGATATTAAATGGTATCGTTGTAATCCCATTAGTTCAGTTGGCGTTCACATTTCGGTAACATGCAATCGTTATTGAATTGCCTCACAGGTCCTGCCATCAACACAAGATAGCAAACATGCACGCAGTACTGAATATTGAGGGTATAAATATCGCTTATGTTCGAGCATACAGTACCTGTCTTATGTAGAGTTTAAGAACCGAAGCAATCAGATGTGGAGGTTGTGTTGATAAATCTACTGATTCTGCATTCGTTTCAAAATCCTGGAAGTAAATGGATTTCAATATGCTTTCAACCATATTATATTACAGTAGTCGGATATTGGACTTCAGCTGCAAGACTTTTAAAGAATCGCAGAGGACATGCACAGCTGATGTATATGACCTTATGCTGCATGTTCAGTGATGATTATAGTATACAGTGCATGCGTATGTGGCTTACATAATTTTTGGAGACTTTGTTTGTGAACGCAGAAATGATTTTTGTCGTAGAGAAAACGGGATTTTAGCATACAAACAAAAACCACATAAATAATGACGGGAGCAGTGCATGAATTTTACACATCTTGGACTTGTACTGGTTTAGCCCAGAGAGGGTTAAAATTCTGAATCTGATAGGCAGGAGAGAGTGAATTCAGTTCAATATATCTGTGTACAAACCTGACATAAACTTTCCATCTTGGATTTCACACCAGAAACTCTGTAAATTCCCTTAGCAAAAAAGAAAAAGAAAAACATAACCATCAGTATAAAGTAATGATAAATAACCACAGAAATTGGATTTGCATAAAAATAGTTTCGCGTTTATGCCCATGATTATTGCATGTACAGTGAAAAATGCATTACCTTCACTCTGAGACCTGTGAAGAAAAAAGATAGAATGCTTAAGTATTATACGCCTATTTAAAAAAGTATTATTGTTTCGAAGTTACAAACATATTTGTACTTTTAAGAAAACGTTCATTCAAAATATTCTGCTGTTGTATTTTCAATGAGAAAAGCAGGAACAAAAAATAGGTAGAGTCGGTCATAAGATCAGTCGTGAAAAAAATTACAGTTATTTGGGAAAAAATATTCGTGTTGGGCTGACAAACCTCGTCTGTTTATTTCTTTTACACATTTTGTCACTAAGACAGGCACACCGCCATCTTCTGAAAATCGTACGCCAAATGTTTTCATGCGTTTCATCGGGCTTGGGAGACGCCTCTAAACATATAGTACAAGAAAATTAATCGAGACTCGAGAGATCCGTTTTATAATATAATCATAAGTATTCAAGTTAAATAAATTGAAATAGAAATTCTAGGTAAATAAATGTTTTAGTCAACGAAAGAACCGATCAATAGACACTTTCCGAATTTGCTTCAATGCACACGAAACAAGTGCTTGAGATTGTGGCGATGTATGAAAGCTTCTGGAGTTTTCATGCCCAGAGAATGAAGTGTAACAGATCTATTAGAGGATTTTATCCATAAAAAGGTATAATTCAGGTGAATAATTCATGTTGAAGTACTTACGCTGTGACTGCAAGGTGTATGTAAATTTTCAAGGCATTTTCTATTATGACAACTGAGACCACATTGAGCACATTCAACACCATTAAATACATATCTATCACATTCGGAACACTTCGCTGGTGCTCGAATCTTATGAAACGTGTGAGATGCCGCTTCTTCTGTCAACGGTTTCTTTGGCATTTTCGAAGGCTTTCCTCCACGCCTGCCAGTCTTTGAGATCTTGCTCGCCTCTGCACAAAAGATTTGCGATGTTAGACAAGACTCAAGATTATAAAACTGGAAAACATTACATGAAACATTATATGAAATAGACACGCGAGCGCTGCCAAGTTGTTACTGTGTATAATAAGATATTATAATATATCTTAGTTTAAAAATTTAAAACATGCTAGTTCTGAGCTCTGCCCCGTGAGTTGAGAGGTCTTTTATTTCTGATAACCACAACTCAACTGACGGGAAGAGTGCTCAGAACTAGTAGACTTCATGTTTTAGCTTCTTAAAAGAGCGAGCTCAATTGGTAGAGCGAGCTCAATCGATACCTCAATTGGTAGAGCGGCGGTCTAGAAACCCGAAGATGCGAGTTCGAATCCCGCTCGAGACAACGAATTTTTCGTTGTTCTCTGCAGTGTCAGATTAATATGAATCTAGTTTTTCATATCTCTGAGGATGGTTCTGAAATAGAATTGAAACACTGCGCGTCCTCAAAGACAAGCGTTAAGTCTTCACGAAAATATTTCGTGCACTTAAATTGGATAAGACTCGCTACCAATCCCAGTTGACTCGATAGCTCAATTGGTAGAGCGGCGGTCTATTGGAAGATGCGAGTTCGAATCCCGCTCGAGACAACGAAATTTTCGTTGTTCTCTGCAATGTCAGATTAATATGAATCTAGTTTTTCATATCTCTGAGGATGGTTCTGAAATAAAAAAGGACGCTTTGGCAGAAGTGTTGGACGTAAAATGGACGTAAAAAGGACGTAAAATTCTAACTCTTGTACGTGAACATAAATTTTATAACATATAATGTAGATCCGAAGATAATTGCCTCATTCATAGTGAGGCACATCGGTTTGTTTGAAAGATTTCCAGGGAATAACGGCTTTGAATAACCTTTTACAAAGTTTTGAGACGAGCTAGCACAAGGGGCAAATTTTTGCCGTGATTTCTATTGGAGTAGTTGAAGGCAACGAAACATAGTAAACGAATTAATGGACTAGGTCAATATAGTATACAAAAAGCGAAATTACGTTTCAAGTTTGATGAATTTACATGACAAAACATTACAAAGACAAAGTCATTTGACATACTACTTGTTTTCCTTATTTCTCCTTCAGATTCATCGTCAGTGGAAGGTGGAAGGTGAGTTCCAGGTCTCGGTGGTTTCTTTACAGTCTTTGGACTTGACGATGGTGAACCGTGGGGAGATCCACCGCCCTCATAATCGCTCACTTGACCTCCGGGCCATGGCTTCATAGGAGATAGCGATCCTTTCATTGGACTGTCGGGCTCAATGCTTGGCCTGTTGAAGATATGAAAAGAATGATCAAAATAATTTCATTGATTCTTTTACAACGACCAGTCATGTCATTATTGACACCGTAAAAGAAATTCGTTGCAGAACGCATCGTTGCATGGCGACGACCATGGTAAAATCATTCAAAATTAATATATCATACTCAAAAAAGCTTGTCGTCTGCCACCAATGTTAGAAATTCAACACAGGACAGGGACAAGGAAAAAAGAGACTTTTATACTGAGAACTTTTCTACAACAGGAGTTCAGGAAAGAGTTCCTAACCTATTTGTCGAGTGTACTATTACTCTTTACGGACATGTACATTGTGTTGAGATTCTCTCATTGTGTTGAGGTACAATATAAACCTTCAAGGGTTTGAAACATAATATGGGATTGTCAGGTCCTGTTGATCACACCTACAACCTTTGTCATTCCTATAAATGTGTTAATTGTATTTCTATTTGTATGTATAATGTGCAGTATATGTCATTTTAATGAGGTTGTAAAGTTAGTTAATAAATAAATCCAAGTTGAAACATTTTATTGTTGCTTTGCTCTTCCAGATTATAAAAAAAAATTAAACACTTTTGTCTAACGTTGCGGTCTCCTCTACGGAAACCATTATCAAAGACTATGAAAACTAAAAGTTTATCGTTACTGACTTGCGTCAGCTAAAAGTTCGCGAGTTTGCTTACAATTATTCGAAATGGCGGCCATCGCAGAAAAGAGCTGGGTCGGGAACATCAAAGCGAGTCTGGTGCAATCTCCTAGGGAAGGTGGTTTAAAGCGTACGATACGCAAAACGTATGTTCGTTTTTCCTTAGGGGGTCTCACTAGCCTCGCTTTGGTGTTCTCGTCCGAGTTCTTTTCTGCAACGGCCGCCATTATGAACAAGGATTATATAGAACCTTTTTAAAACAGAGCCCGTTACGCAAATGTTTCGCCACACCATTTTATCAACGCAGTTACGAACACGACAACCGTTTGTGGTTCAGTGGCTCAACAACATGGTTCAATAAAACAGCCATGAACAATATGGACAGCAAAGCATTGTCAAATCCTGTTATACTGCAAGCTCAGTTTTTGCTGCGTATATACCCAGTTGATCTGAAAACACGGAAAAGTACTGGCACTAGTTGTCAAATAGAACCCATTTCTAGATCCAAATTATCAAATTTCTCATGAAATAAAATTTACTTTGTTTCTAAATTTCTGGCAGACTTATAATTTTCTTTACTAAAGACAGTTACTAAGTTTTACAAGTTTCACGAAGGAAGATAAAAGATATAAGTGATTAATCACAACAAAATGGATCTCTATTTAGTGGCTAGTCCCAGGCCTTTTACTCACGGTCAGATCAGCCAGAGGCTAGGTGTACCTTCGGAGCATTTTTTGAAATTTTTTATGTGTACATACGCTAGAATATATGTGGACACAGGGTAGGATATAGGTGAATATCATAACCAAAAACGCTTCCCGTACCCTTTATCGGAACCGGGGTATCTACCCCTATCTATTCACACACAACACACCTTAAACTTCCATATTGTTGAAATTCGTAAAATCGGGGAACTGCACAACGAGCAGTAGATTGTTGAAGACGAACAAAGCCTTCAAACTCCTTCCCTGGCTCATATCCTTGACAACTGTCAGCTAAGGTTTTAAAATGTATTGGAGTTGGAACTGCTAGCTCGTGCATCATGTCAAAATACTTGCGAGTTACCTAGTGGATTTGAAGAAAAAAAAATATATTGCACATCAAAACAACATCGAAACTTCCGGAGTCGTAGGGCACGTACGCATATACCTACATGAACATGCGCTGTGATTGGATGATCAAGACAATATAAGACAATAAAAGTACTCTGATGAAGGCCGCATTTAGCAACCGAAAATTTAGGATTTTTTAACTTTTAGATGTCTTTATTTGTATTATTTTAATATTTTAACAAAAATCTTAGACCAAATTCAAATCTCTATATATCCCTGAAATTTATACCTCTGGTAGTAACGTATAAAATAAAAATTTGAACTGTTTTTGTTATAATGATAAAATATTACTCAGGATTCTAACTCAAAGGTTTTCATTAAACTTTTTATTTTTGTGACGTTTCGGACAGTTTTACTACCCGTTTTCGAGCTTTTTACTTATTTAAGTTTACAAAAATCACGACTAAAATAATAATGTCTAATAATAAGTTTAAGTTATACGTAATTAAAATTAGTAATAAGTTTAAGTCTAAGTAATAAGTTTTACTAGTCGTGATCTTTGTAAACTTAAATAAGAAGTAACAAAAACCTTGAAAACAGATAGTCAAACTGTCCGAAACGTCGTAAAAATAAAAAGTTTAATGAAAATCTTTGAGTTAAAATCCTGAGTAATATTTCAACATTAAAAAACAATGAATCTCCAAAGGGAAAGTTTTAGAAAAAGAATTAAAAATTTGAATGTTCTTGAGTTTCTTACCGATCTGAAAGTTCTATCACATTCCTCGACTAGTTGCTTAGTCTGGGCCACAATTCGAACCTTAGTCCTTTCAGCATCAGTCTGCATCTCATTAGCACTTTTGATATCATGCATATAAAACTGTTCTAGTTCGTCCACTTTACTTCGTAATTCTTCTTCTTTCTTTCCTTTGTTAGAACTGAATACTGAAAAACCGTCCTCTTTAGTTTCTTTGACGTCGTTCTGCCTTGTATTGAGCTATAAAAACATGCAGTAAAATTAAGGAGATTTATAAAGGCCTCAACGTAACTATATGTCTTCCCAGAAGGAATCGAAAGCACCAGAAAGTGGTGAAAGGGCTAGCCTACGATGTAGTTCAGTCACGTGAAACGAAGTACTTAATATAAGGCTAAAGACTTCGTTCCACAAAAGGCCTTGACAAGGTGTTTGGGATTAGAAAAATTCACTACTGCATATAAGTCACTACATGGACTTGAAGCGAAGTTAAATGCAGTAAATATACTGTCTTTCTTAGTTGGTACAGTAAATTTGTATAGTTATCGAAATTGTCCATTTTACACTACTGTATTAAACAGGTGGATTGTGGAACAAGACCAAAATACAGTCCACAAAAGGTAGGTATAGATTATATCACATCGTCGAGAACGACTTTGCTATGACAGTTACGTACAGACGACTAAATAAAAACTAGGCTAAAGGGATGAGATATCGCATACACGTCATCCAAAATTATTTTGCAGGTTATCCGGCCAAAGTCATCAAACCTTCAACAATAAAAAAATATCAACCCGAAAGTCGTTATACCTTTTCTAGTTCTTGCTTCTTTTTGTAGTAATTATTCTGTGACGTTTTCACCGAACTTGCAGAATCGTGCTAAATGAATTCGAAGCAAACATTTAGTATCTTAACGTAGACCTTAAAAACATTTTCGAGCCGAAAACGAATTTACTCATAGCTATAATAATGATAATCTATCAATAGTTACGAAAACCACCCAGTATTTCAATAAAACACAAAAGAATAGTAACCGCGAACAGCATTTTGATTGTTTTAATGGATCGACGTTTCGACTAAATTGTAGTCATCATCAGGATTGAGGATGAGTGGGAACGTCGATTTAAAATTTAAAACAATTAAAATGTTGTTCAGAGTAGTATACTGTTCTTTTGTATTTTATAATCTGACAAGTTGCAATGTTTCACACAAACATGATTGTTCTACGTATTCGAGGAAACACTTTGATACCGCCATTTGCAATTGAGCGTGCACCGTGCTTTTTACGTGTTTGTTTCGTATTATGAAACTTGATGTTTATTGGCCAAAATTTTCATGTTGCATGGGCGGAACCATTGTTACTAAGGAAGTATAGATTGAAATAATGCTGCTCTGACTGGTTTTTCTGAGTGTACAGTACATAATGAAGGAATATTTAGAAAATACATACTAATTGTCGACATGTTTTTGTCCATTCATCTTTCATATCTTTGCGAGCACGATCGTGGACTGAACGACGTTGCATTAAAGGCTACATACAGAGGTAAAAATAGAAGGTCATGCATTGCAATAGTCAGAGGTCGGTATTGCAGGCTATTCTCATTTGTGCTAACATAGCTTTTGGGGAGGTTGAGTTGGGAGAAATATATTTGAGTAGTGTTTATACTGCCATAATTGAAGCAACTTTTGGAAAGTGGCAAAGCTCGAGCATATTTAATACATAAGAAGGCGCACTGCACTAGAATATCATAGTAATGAACTAACAGAATCGATAAACGCCAAGTCGGTAGTTCAAATGACATGAAGTAAAGCTGCACGGTTTGAAATACATATGCATAATTTAGAAAGAATGTTTTTGTTGTGTTATTTAGAAAGAATGTTTTTGTTGTGTTACATTTACAAGTCAACAATGAAAATGCCAGCTTTGTTTTGGAGAGACTCGTTTCCAGGTCCCGGTTATTTTACCTAAGACTGTCTCTTGCAACTGTCCAACCATAGATATAGTAGGTCTAGATTGCTGACTTATAGTATAATTACTATTGCGTAGGCGTGACCTGTATGATAAATCCAAGATGGCGCGGGAACCGGGCAGAAAACTATTAGACTCTACAGGGAAATCCATGTTTTTCGCGATTTAAAACGTCTCGTCGCTTGGAATCGCTTCAAATCAATATTTTTTGGAAACAACTAATTGTTGCGGAAGTTTTGAGCACAATTTGTATAATTTCTGTTGAATTCCTCGAGAAAATCTCGCTCGTGAAATGTGTTGTGAATTGGTCACTTGGTCAGTTCGAGACATTTGTTGTCCAAAATATGTATTTTTGACCGGCTTTGGCCTCTTGGGTGTTATTGTGACCTACAGCTATCCTCAATCAAACATTTACAAAACGATGGAGCAAGATGTTTGCGTACAAATCGATTATTCGCTTGATTTGTGTGGTGTGTGATATTTATTTACAATCATATATACTGAAAAGTTTTATTTTGCGCATAAAAGATCCTTTTCACCAGAGAATTTTGTGCAGAAATGTAGAAAACTTCTAGAGTCTAATCAGGTGGTCTGGGTTCAGTTTAGTTGATGACCTTCAGACTCAGTAAATAAATTAATCATCATCAATTTATCATTATCAATATTGAGCACAATTGGCAGGTTAGCCTAGATTTTCTGATGGTTTGTGCAGATTTCTTCATGAATTATTAATGATCTTATAATCACGACTAATTGTTCATTGGAATATAGCAAATGGGTATTAGAGTATTGCTTTTCCATACTTGCATGTTTGCAGACTTTGCTCCAATGTTGCACAAGCTAGCAAGCAGGTGCATGTTGCATTCTATGTACAGTGTATGCAAAAGTATGCCAAAGTTTACCATTATGTTAATTTTAAAGTAAACATATAGTTTAAATTCAAATAAAAAAATTTCAGTCATTAAACTGTGGATTGTTCAGTTAATTCTACCCACATTTCACACACAATTCACACGAACGAAACTAGCAGCTGTAGCACCAGTTTTCGATTATATTTTGGTAATGCATATTACATAATTCAGACAATATTTACTTGATAACCTATCCGTCTTTGAAGTTCGAAAACAGTACGTTGGCTTGAAGTCGTATCTATGTAGTAAATATTACTAACGTATCAGGTATCACACACCACACAAATCAAGCGAACAATCGATTTGTACGCGAAGATCTTGCTCCATCGTTTTGTAAATGTTTAATTTAGGACAGCTGTAGGTCATAATAACACCCAAGAGGCCAAAGCCGGCCAAAAATACATATTTTGGACAACAAATGTCTCGAACTGACCAAGTGACCAATTCACAACACATTTCACGAGCGAGATTTTCACGAGGAATTCAGCAGAAATTACACAAATTGTGCTCAAAACTTCCGCAATAATTAGTTGTTTCCAAAAAATGTTGATTCGAAGCGATTCCAAGCAACGAGACGTTTTAAATCGCGAAAAACATGGATTTCCCTGTAGAGTCTTATAGTTTTTTGCCCGGTTCCCGCGCCATCTTGGATTTATCATACAGGTCACGCCTTCGATTAGTGAGTCAGCAATCTAGACCTACTATGTCTATGTGTCCAACGCACAATCTAAACCGTGGTGACTTATATGGCGACTCAACAGGTCTCCAGTCACAAACAATACCCTATTCCAATCGTAATCGTGTACACAAATATCTACTCCCACGCATATATGCTTCACGTTGGATTTTAGCATTCTATCACTGGATATAACAACCCTGTATCGTAAAACACCTTGGCATAAATTTCAATTTTGCTTGATTTTCAAAATATAACGACTGCGGTTACATTTATTATTTCATTCTCGCAGTGTTTTACGTCACACATTCACAAGCTGGTAACGCAATAATTATAAAGTACACGACCACATTTTCCATGACAAGTTTCATCTATCAAATGTTTTTTGACCGTGTAAATTACGAATTTTCAACAAATTTGTCATTTTGTCAAATCTTTCAAATTTACACGGTGAAAAACATTTGACACATGAAACTTTTCAAAGAAATTTTGGTCATGTAAAAGGTGCTAAATAATTCACTCAAATGGATTTTTAAAATAGCGACTAAAGGCAAATTTCATGTGCATGAGTCAAATATTAGCGTGAATCCTACTTGTGTGATAACACCAATATTCAGAAAACTGAAAGATAACAGATGGCTCATTAAAGTATCTTTCTGATTAGCGAGAATTTGAACCTTATCAAATAGTTCAATAATGAATAATAGTTGAAGATACTGCGTGTGACAAGGATTCAGTCACATTTATAGCTTGTTAGAGCGACACATTTAAAACAGAGTAATAAATATATATGACTTGAAATAAAAATGAAAATATGAAAAAGAAATTCAAAGGAAAAAGTTTATAATACTGCAGTTATAACTCGGCAAGCAATGAAAGGCAGAAGACTGACCTCCATAAATCTTGGTCCACAGATTGCAGAAAGTGTTTGCTGACATTTCTGAGAGTATTCCATGTCCTAGGCGGAAACCGGATTGAAAATCACCAACAAAGCTTTACAACTTTGCACATGATATATTGATAAAATTAATAAAAACGAAATCAGGAAGTTCCAAATCAGGGGTCGTTTGTACGAAAGGTGAATAGCATTATCATCGGATAATGATTTTCATAAACTTTCAGCGTTTTCGAGTTAAAGTCACTTTTCATCTTTTGCATGTTCTAAAATCACCATCGGGTCAATGACCCTGGGGCAGGGTTGTATAAAAAGTGACTATGATAAGTGGAAACGTCAACCAAATCCAGAACTTCGTATTTAGCATTTAATCACTATTTTACTACAAAATAGTGCTAAAGAGTTTTGTGCAACCGGTGCTTGTAGCTGTATCTTATGGATCTATGGATCATATGGATCTAGTTCCAAACCTTTCTTAAGTAACCTTTGGAAAAATTATTGCTGTAGCTCTTTAATATGCTTGAGATTAAATAATGGTTTAAAATATCTTGTGCTCTAAAAGAATTCGCACCTGGTCTAATGCAGTGATAAACGTTGACTGAAATGGAAGGTAATTCTAAAGACGAGAAAAAAGCTATCAGAAAACAATTGTACGTGGTTTATCCTAGAGATGTCTATCAAAACACAAAAGGTAAATTACACTGGAAAAGTTCATGAAACCAGGTTACCTCTTCACTTATTGAAGCTCGTGTTGCCTGGGCTAACTTCGTTAGCTGCTTCGTGTATTCAGCCTCTACAAAATACGAAGATGCCGTATTAAAAACGACTAAATATTTCTGAACGTTTATGACATGTCATGATTCTTATCCTATATAGTATATCAGATCAAGATAACATGCATAGAAATGTCAAGTTCCAGTAGAATTGCGGTCCCGAAACAATCGTGTATAACAATCGTATTGTGCATCCATGTTCAAACAACGAGATGACATCGCTATATGCGAGGTTCGATCCTAGACTCACCGAGTTGTGCCCGCTTTTCGATATAGTTTGCAATGTCCTTGACGTATTTTGACCAATATTTTGTCCACTACAATAATTATAAAAGTTTTGTGTTCAAAAGATATTATAAACGTACATGGCACACAATTTTCAACACTATAAAGATTATTCTAAAAAGTAAGAATGCGGTAGCACAGTTTCTTCTCCGTCATCTTCCGTCTATTTCCGATTACGGACTCTTGAATTTTATCAACATATGGGTTACTTTTTCGTGTAGCGCACGAGAGCGTTCTGTTCTTTGATCGCAGGCCAAAATTCGTGATCAGACAAAGGCGGTAGATCAGTGACTCGTAACATGAAGAATAACCATCATATGAAAAAAATCATGCAATCAACATTGTCCTGAAAGTCATTCTCGGGGCAATCCGAGGAAATATTTTGGAAGAAAATGTAAAAAATTGAAAGGTAATACTTGACGCAGTCGATTATTCGAAAGTTCTAGCGTCGGAATCAATGCTGTTTGTATTTATGTTTATAATTACCTGCAAGCAGAAGTCTACGCCTGATTCCATTTTCAGCAACACTCTGTCAAGATCAGCATTTTTATCACGGAGGATGTCGTTACCTGTTATCGAAATTGTTGGAGTGAGTACTTATGAAGGAAATGTTAATCAATTGTGATTTCATTGTGGTAAAAATTAAGCTGAGTGTTCCATTTGCACGAAAACGCAACTCTATAAAGATCATAATATCGGAACATGGTTTTTGATCATCTCAAAACGCAATTTTCGGAAGAGAATAGAAATGCAGAGAAGGGGAGAAAAATTGACGGATTACGTTCAGGCAAAAATACTATTAAAATAAACATTTTGATTGCCTGAGAAGCTTCATGCTATTTGAGTATGGATGCAAAAATGGTGTTCTGTCACAAATTTGCAAGACCTGAGATAATTTAAGATTTGATGTTTCAAACAAATGTTTCTGACTCATTTTGGCGTGCGTCTGCACTTGAATATAGATCCCAAAAGACGTCATTGCTTTTAAGCACAAAGTGACAAGAATCGTTCCTGCAGCTGATAGCGTATTTTTGTTTTTTTGCACGCTACGACGGTATCTGTGATCCATTTAGACTTCAGAAACGCAAAGAAACGAAACCTATCTGTTAATAAATAGCAAATGAATCGCAGGATGTCTGTTAAATCATTTTGAAGATCATCTTTTCCTTTTCAAGCATAGTCAAATATAATCGTTTACCGAAGTCAAATGTTTTTATAAATATTGATTAAAATAAAAAACATTCAGAAAAACATGTTTGTCTAGATATTCAGTGCTTGATTAATGCCCTTATAGAGTACTTGAACAAATACCAGAAATCCTGCGGCAACGCAATAGCGATATTTATGGCAATGGCTATTATAGCCATACATTACAAACCCTCATTGTATCCTATGGTGGGTAACATGGCATACATAGAGGATATTACACGGTGGCGCGAAGATACAAATATTATTTTCAAGTGGTGAAAAAAATATAGCAAAAACGAGAGAATAATATTCATATCTTCAAGCTACTGTGTAAATAGAAAATAATACATGGGTGCGCGGAAATACCAGATTTTTTCCGAGTGTTGAACATGAACAATATCATGTTCAACACGAGAAACAAATCTGGTATTTCCAAACACCCATGTATTTTTCTGTTTATTGTATAAACTAGAGATTTTCCACCAATATAAAATGTCCAGAAGCTATGATTGGTGATTGCTTGAAAAGCAATAATTTTACATGTGAAATTATCATAAATAATCTCACATGTGAGATTATCAGTTTTATCAGGGCCCGAAATCTTTTTAAAGCACTGTACTTTATATCATAAATACCGTTCTATAATGCATATTATCGTCAAAATCCCAAACTAAGACAATGCTTACTTGTTGCAACAATTTATAGGCACGCAAGAAACAGCAACAAGGAAATTTTCCTTTGTAAACAAAGCTGTGCCAGCGCCAACGCTTTCGAGAGATTTTTATATATTCATTTATTAAATAATAGAAGAATACGACAGATCTTAATGTATTATTATGCATTAGCCTGCTCACGATGCTGAAAAATATGGAAAACATTTGCAAGCACAACATCGCAGAACGTTCTGGGTGCATTTAAGAAGACAAATGTGGTTGTATTATCTATATAGATGGTATTTTAAGCTAAGGGGGTGGTTTTTCAAATTTTTATGAACCCTACGCTTCGGTTAAAATCCACAACACATTTTAGTTTAGAAATTTTTTGCGCTTGTTCAGTTCAAAATCTAAAATTGGGAAACTTCTATTGATTGAGAAGGCTTCGAACAACTAACAATTGCTCGCAATGGATGGATTTTAATGGATGGCAAAAACTGATTCTAATTACTTTTTTGTTAACTTTAACATCTATTGAAATCAGTTTTTCTTGCAAGTTACAATTAGATTATTGGTGATAACGTTTAACAATTTCAATAACTTACTGGGATTGTATTTTCATGCGCACAAAATTAATGATCCTAACCCTAACAATCGCAATAATTTACTGGATACAATAATCTTATTAGGTTGCAACGTGCAGATTGGGTGAATTTGTTGTATTAATTTATTTTTGAGTCGGTTTTCTTTGATGTACCGCGGGTTGTATATAGGTTATTTACCTTGAATAAATAATTAGATCAAAGTTGTGGAAAAATCTCGACGAATCTCGACTTAAATTGTTTAAAGCCAAAAGACTCTGTTAGAAAACCTCTTCAAAAATAAATTAAGTTAGTTAAATACCTCGAATATCGAGATGTATGTCATATACAGCCCTCGGACGCTGCGCGTCCTTGGGGGTTGTATATGACATACATCCCTCCTTCTCGGTATTTAACTCTAACTTAAACGACCTTAACCCTGGGAGCCCACGCAGTGACGTGATAGACGACGGACGGGCCCTTAGGCATGTTTGCCATTTAGACCCCCCTCCCTCTGTTGTCCAGACAGCAGCCTGTAGGTAATTTCACTATAGTACAATATACTATTTAATGTAAGGGTACCGGGGGGGGGCGTACATTCGGGGGCCCTTAGTTCGTTACGCGACTGAGCCCGCCAGGAAAGGCACAAACAGACAGAACGTTACATGTGAAGGTCCTTCGTCAGGAAGTCCCTTTGCTGGACATGTTCACGGAGACAAAATATCAATTTTGCAACTCTAAGTCCCATATATGGCCCATAACTTTGAGGTCAAATATGATCCATGACTTGTTGCAAACTTTACCTGTATTTGACTAAGAATATTTTTTCTGCAGCTAAATGAGATTATCCGGATCCCAGGGTTAAGAGACCATTGTAAGGTATCTATCATGAATGTGGAAATCATGTAAAGAGTCTTTCATTCAGTTTGATCGTTAATTCTACCACCGATTTACTGTCTTTGAATTCTCAAGAGATTAATTATGGGCCACTTGTACACTAGGTAACTAGACAGACATGAAAATGACGTCATTAAAAACTTACATGGTTCCTGTCTTGAAGGCATATTCATACTTTGTGACAACACATCTCCTTCACTTGTGTAATCATCGTCGTCAGGAAAATCCTCCACATCATCAGCATCATCTCCAGCCTAAGAAAAGGAAAAAAGATTAATGTTTGTATAAGACTTGCTAGGATGTTGAGTTGATTTAGACTCAGCTGATTGTGTTTTGCAAATGCAGTTTAACTCCGTTTAAACTGTAACCAAGAAGTGGTGGCTGCTTTAGCAGTGTACTTTTGTAATAAAGAAGTGAAGCCGGCTTCCACTACAATACGAAAGGAATCTCCCATTGCGCATGGTTATTTATCAGCTGTTCCAAATATCGACATTCCGGATTAGTGACTTGTCCCGAAGTAGCAGTTTGTCTGCAGGTCGTCTTAGTGGTTGAGAACAAGGTCGAATATAACGGAACCTGCTTTAATCTTTAACATGTATTACGCTGATACTGCCACAGAACTAGGTCACAGAAGCCGCGAATTAAGCGCTATCAAACTGTACCGAATCGTGTTCCTAAATCAATCACTATATTTTTATTAAACCCACAATGTAGATTATAATAGCATAACCTAAATCGTCTCATTTCAGTATCCCTTTCAATCCATAAAAAACTTGTTTCCGATATCGTAAATATATCTATAAACATATGCGACGTACTGAACTCTCGTCATCCAAAAAGTCTTCCCTGTCTTCGAGTGCGACTCCAAAGGCAGAAATCACTTTTATCGACTCGAAGGCGACGACTGCGACATGTTTGTCTTTGGTGTTAGTATCCAAACTTTCTCCAGTGAAAGAAAATGGATTTAATTTTTCCTTCAAATGTCTCAAATTCCCGTTCATAGTACTTGGTGTTTATATATCAACTGAACAATCAACATGATGTGAAATTACGATGTAAGATGCTAAACAGACTACCATCTACGGTGATGCAACCGCTGTGATATCCTTTTTTTATCCGAGAAACGAAAATAACTTCATTTTGCCATCACATGCTACGCATCGTTCTTTGTGTTTATATCTGAACTAATCAAGTATAAAATTATTCGGCGAGCACTTGTCAATGCAAACACATCTGACGTTCGAGACGTGCACAGTCGACATTTATTTTAATATATACATGAACTAGTCGACATCCGGCAAAATATAATTTTTCAACCGCTTGACTTCTCTGAAATCACCTGCACTATAATATCTACAGTTCCATACATTTATGACACTATATTTACGTGAGCTTGGAATGTTTGTCATGTTTTGGTTTAATTCAGTTAGGTTTTATAATTTTAGCATTGCAAACAGTCTCGAAAGCTGGTCTACTAGATACATCTACTTTTATGTGTTTAGCGCGCCAATGCGAGTTAAATCGGATAATTCAGCAAAGTCGTGCATGTCAATGTGAGCACTCCACGCTGTTAATACCACGCAAGCGGCTTCGACTTGGTTCGATATCGAAGATCGAATTAAAAGTATACTGAACACAAATGTTCCCTTATCACATGCATAGGCAGTCGACAGTTAGTGACGTATTTTACAATTCATGGCAGGACATCCCTTTGGAAAGAAACCGGAGTAAAACCCACGACTTTCACATCAATGACAATATTACGAGTCCCAAAGTGGAATCAAATCCACTACTTTCTGAAAGATTAAGATAGCACATGTTCTTGCCATATACCGAATACAATCGTAATTGTAAAAACTATATAAAGTAATAAATATAGCAAAGTGGATTAGTTAAATGTCTATCTAATCATTCTACCCGGATGTATTCCAACGGTGACGTAAGAACTGCACATAAATGAATGGACAGACAACAACACAGAAACACTGAAATAGATCAGAGCGAAAGTTCTCTACTTACCATTATTTAAGAAGTCCGCAGTATATGAAGCAAACTAATATATAAACCAACTACCCAATGGCGGTTGCGGTAACACAAAATGCAATAAGGCTCTACACAAGTTGGCGACTATGAGCTATCCCACTACCGCATTACGATAACCCAGGTGAATACGACTTGATCAAATATCAATAGTTAAATCTTCCAATATCACAGCGAGATCACCGTAAACTAAGGCTGTTGCTTGAACTTAAGTTAGTTGAGTACATTGAGCAGACGTTCCTCTATTATACGGATGTAAGCACACTGTTCGTACACTAAACGCCTCTACAAGACATCATATACTTGAATTGACAAGACAGTTTGACTCGTAGACCAATAGGGTGCTTTGGAACTGACAACAACAAGAAACCGAAATAACCTCATCACGTAACATTACTTTACAATTGATATTTTTGTCGCCACCACAATCAGTAATTACTGACTGGTAATAAAAACTTGAAAATATGTGTTACAATAAAAATTTGTACTCTTTTAAAATAATTACAGATTTTGAAAACGAAGCTATTGTCTACACCTATTGTTTAGATAATGTACATTTATGATATTATCTCGTAACGTCTTTGTTGGCGCCGGCAGGAGTAGCAAGAGGGAATGTAAGTATGTATCTACATCTATATATCATATGAAGACTAAGCCGCTATCCATCATAATAACTTTACTTGCGCATGTAACAAGCATCCCCATGGCTATTTTGAGGCAAAAATATACAATATGTGCAGGCTTGGAAGACAGGCTATTCAAATATATTTACTTCTCTACTTGGTCATCAATTCATATGTAGTTTTATTTTTGCAAATTTGTTGATTTGCTTTTTCGACATTATTTTTGAAGGCAAATTCAGACAAAGAGTAATAGTCATTGCTAGAAATATAGAGAGCAACTTTGAGCGTGTCGAGCTTTTAACCCAGTATACACTTGTACAATCATCGAACCGATGTTTCTAACCACAAAACAAAACAGGTGTACGGATCAAACGTTTACAAAGGCACAGTGGTGACATTCCATGAGTTAAACTATAGCAAGCGTTATTATCTTTCGTGAAACGAAAGGGACGTGATCACTCAATACTACATGGTGTTATGACAGGTGGCTTGTATATACTTTCTTGTAACTCTCAAGTTAATTTTTTTCCACTTACGTCACACGTGGCGGCATAATTTAAGTACTTTTTAATTTAGCTTCGCCACAAGGACAGGGACACAACAACAGCATATGTCCATTATTGTGAGCTCATATCACCTGATCTACCTTGTCAACTTTCCCTGTGTGAGCGCAAACCGGAGTACCCGGAAAAAACCCACGCCTTTCGGCAGGGCGTTGACTTGACTCTTTTCAAATGAGCACTGAGAAGTCCGCGACCTTAGAGGTAAACGGCAAATGGTTTACCTCTTAGTCATCATCGACAATAAAACGAGTAGTGATGTTTCGTGCGGTTAAGATGATTTAAAAGTGTGCAGAGACCAGAAATCTACCTTGATCCTGGTTGGTCACGATACGATGTAAAGTTGGGGTTAATTTGATGTAACTCAATAGTAATTTGACACCATTTAAGGCACGAAATCTTGCATAGTTGAACAAGATTATTGTTTCTGTTTAATCATCCAATAAAAATTCTCATATCTCACTTAAAATCTAATGATTGTCTCAGATATGATTAATTAATCGAAAGGCTATGAACTTTTTGCTACTTTACAAATCAATATTCTATACCGGAAGTCTCGTTATAACCATACACGTAATCTTAAATATTTCTCCCAAATTCATTCTTGAACACATCAATCCGATTGTCAATTGTCTTGAATGGTGATTCTATAGTACTTCTGATCATAGCTTGCTGACACTTGCAAGATAATGCAATAGTTAAATACAAATTATTGTGAGAATCTGAACATAGTCGTTAATGTAACTTAATGAGCTGAATATATTTTGACTAAATTACAAACCTACTCGTTCTGTCTACCTATTAGAAATATGAAATCTAAAATTACAATCACTGGACAGTAACGGTAACTCCTTCGGAAATGGCTGTATGCTATAGAGGTACTTTGTGTATTAAGGGTGGGTTGAGGAGGTCGAAAGTTGCGCAGAACTTACAGGCGAAGGTTTCTTCATGTGTTGTGCTTCGTTCTAGTAGGGCGTGTTAAAGATCCACAACAACACTGTGACATGAGGTGCTAACAAGAATTGCCCAGTGAAGTGTGGTCAGAAACAAATTTTGGAGAAAAGTAGTAAAGCTCAGACGTACGTACAACACTTCCGAAATGTCAATTTGAAAACGCTGTAAAAATTTGATAATTTCTCGATCCATCATACTGTGAAAATCCCATTTTCATTGGTTGGATTTTCACCGAGATACGACGTTTGCTCAGTACTTTACCGTAGTATAAATATTGCTGGTTTTGTAAAGCATAAAGCGTTATTTTTGCCGTTATTTTTTCAATACATTCAATTATCCCAGCTGTCAGCTTATCCCGGCAAAGCGGGGTCATGTAAACAGTCCGCTCAGAAAAGCTTGGGTTAGATCACCTCAATAATACTTGCTAGCAATTGCTTTGACATTGCTTCAGGCTATAATCAGATCTACTCTATGGCACTGAGTAAAAACATTGTCATAATCTCATTACATCAGGCTGTAAAAGTGCTTAACGACAACACCTTTATACTTGTACTTTCACAGAAATTATTTCTTGCATCGTATGGGAGCGGAAAAGGTCTATGGTGATCATGTGCATGGTGACTAATATTGAACTGAAAATGATAATACATGTGAAAAATTTTTCGGCCAGGATTGTGTCAAAGCAGTAAATTCTGGGATTGCTGCGACATGGGCATACCAAAAACTCTAACCAGGTCTAAAATTTGTAAATTACACTATAATTTGTATATTTGATACAACAAACGAGATGCCGGAACATCTTTAAATTTAAATTACATGCCTTAATATTTACTCTATTTTGACTTAAAAAAAGAAAAACATTTGTCGAGGTTCATCAATATTTCAGCATTTATTTGCTACCAACCCGTGTATCTCCTGTTGGCAGTTCCAATAGCTCTATGCTGAGAAGTATCCCAGAACATAACGTTGTACAGTTTCATAATAAACCTGACTAAGAAATGTGAAATAAGCCGTAACATAAATGTTTACATTATGGACACATCATTATAAATACATACCAGAATAGTTCTGGCACATCTTACTTGAAATACAAAGTAAGCTGCCTATTGCCTACTCAACATCCTTAATTCGTAACTTTGGTGCACCTTATTTTACAATCCAATATGGCACTGGTAAAGACAAGATATTAAAGTGTCTTATACAATATATGCGTTAAGGTTTCTTCTCCTATTACTTTTACTGCACTTTCTCCTTTTTTTAATAAATGTGAAGGAGTGAAGCAGTTACAAAAGTGCAATGTGATCAATCACATAGTCAAAACATTCGTTATTAATCAACTTACTCACATCTCGAAAGATGGAGAAATTCGCACTAGAGATACTTCTATAATTGCTTATACGTGTATGGTCATCGCTATATGGTACATCAGCTATACATTATCAGCTAACAGCCGAGTAATATCAAACTCAGTTCGTACAACAATTCATTAAAAAATCAAAACCATAAACACTATTGAAATTAGTTTAGTGTCAGCTCCTTTTAGGCTTCCTATTATCAAATGTGAAACGTACAAAGGAATTAACATAATTTTGATTGACCGTATTCATCAAAATACCGCAGCTCAAATCAACAGCAATGCAAGCAAAGAAATGCCGCTAAACTTTTCCTTTTATTTAGGCAACTTAAGCAAGTGCCATGGAAACAAATTCACAAAGCTACATCCTGAAAAGTGCATGTAAGAATAGTACAACAGTACTATACAAACCATTCGTTATCGCAATAAAGCACTCGCACGTGTTTAATTGAGACATTTAATGTCTACACATCGAGATAGAGGTAGTACGCAAAAATAATTAAGCCCAACGATATGATAAAAGGAGTGCGATTGGGCACTAAATTACTCGTACTCATATTCTGTGTGCGATATTAGATTGCTGATATACGCGGCTTTAAACTGTACTCGCCGACTGTAGAATATCAAAATGAAGCTTAACCTACCGAAATATTTGCAAACATAAAGAAAGACAACCATGGGAACGCACAAGATCCTGACGAAGTCATTAACATGCCACATGCCACACACAACCAATGACCATAGATTACAAGTACCACACACAACCATATGAGATGTTTTACAGAAAACCATAAACCTTTTGTAAGTGTATATTTGTGACGAAGGTTACATGACAGGTTTAAACACACTCCAGAAAACACCTTGTGACCTTAATTTAGTATCTCTATGGGATCACAGGTCATTTGATGCGTCTGGAAGTTTTGAATTCCATTCTCGGCAGAAAATAGCTATGAAAGATTACACCGCAAATGGTAGATTCATAGACTAACTCACTCATTACCACTCAATTAAAAATGAAATGTTTCTTGAATTACAAGAGAAATCGTACCAGAAATTTCAGATAGACATGAAAGCTATGCAACCTCCAATGGGCGCCCAAAATTACTACAATTAAAACTCAGTATAAAAGTTGCATAGATGACTACGTCATCGATAAACTTCTTATTTTAGAAAAGATTTTCCGAAAAGATTGCGATATTGCAAAAAGATCGCATGAAAATAAAAATTGCTTGGGCGTCTGAGGTGAATACTTTCGAAGAATTTGGCGTGCCTTCAAAAACGAGGAATTATAATCATTTAAAGAATACTTAAACAGGAAAAGAATGCATGATCTAGGTTTTATATTACATGCTCATCAGCCTGTCAACACAACACCCAGACATTGTTGGTATAAATCAGCAGTGGCTACGGCAAATACAAAACAAACTCCTCAGCTAAATATCATACAAAAACATCGCATAGTTACTTTAATAGAAACATTTCTCATACATATGGGTATACGCGATTTATCTATATCAACAATGACTTTACGAGTCGTGCATGGTCACTCCGGTCGCCTTTTACTTGGATTAAGCCCGTTTTCCGCTTCAACCGTATCGTAGCGAAACACAGCTTATCCTTTTGTGTCCATATCGCTTGTTCTACCTGAGCGTTCACTAAACAATGAAATACGCTAGGTTTCGCTACGATACAGTTTAGTTGCATTGTTAAGGCCGTTTACCATTACAGTCGCTTCGCCCGTCACGCCCGCGTGAGCAGATCTTCAACGGCTGTAACGGCCGTGCGGGCAAAGCGACCGTAATGGCAAATGGCCTTTTATTTCATCCTCTGCAGTTCACTTCATTAGCTGCTATTGAAACTTCGAAGGAAACTTACATGCAAATGTTTTCCGATGCTGAATGCCAGATTTCTCATCAGGAGTTAAATCCCTGCCCCCAGTGCCCAGCAGATCATCCTTAAATCCCTAGATTTATTTTGCGCGCAATTTAGACTTGCTACAAGTCGACTCGAAGGTTGTAAAAACTCGAAAAGCTTTTTTACCACATTCGAGTCGACTTGTAGCAAGTCTACGTCGCGCAAGTCTGCTTTCCCTCTTTTATCAATAGGGCCATATTAGGGCCACAGTAGCTTTGTACGCGCAGGTGGAGCAGGCTTTGAGAATCTACTCACGCGGGCGGCTTCAAAAACAATGTACGCTTCGCCTGTGCGCCCACAGCGAAAGTAGTTCAAAATGTCCTTCAATTTTTTTACAAAATGTTCCTTAATATACAGTATATGTATATACATGAAGAATTTTAGAAGTTTTTAGCAGACGTTGCAAAGCTCTTGGAGATGATTATGTGTTTCTATATAGTTGGTATTGTATTTTCGGAAATGTCCTTTTCACACAAGAAAAATGTTTATGATTTTTTACTTTCAATGTTCGAGGAAATTCCTTGGATAGATTAAGTTCGAATCATAATCATTAAAATAGTTACATAAGTTAGTTAAATTATGTCGATAAAATAAACTCCATCTAGGCACACGCACTTAGCTAGTGACGCTTCATGAGCGCTTAATTAACATGCCGTTGAGACAAAACAGCTAAGATGAAATTTTATATTTACGGGTGTGTTCTATTGGGTATACTTTTTGACATGACACATACATTCCAATACATACGTCAGAAGATCGTTTATTTCGTAGACCGGTAGATTAGGAATACGAAAAATGTATACGGCCGAAGTTGTTCGAGGTTGTTTAAAACAGGATGCGACAATATTGTGGCGAGAATGTTCCTGGTTATCATATTGTTGTTATATTATTGAACAATATGTTTGAGCCTGAACCAAACTGCAATTCCCGCAATCAGGTGTAAGTATGCCGAATAGAGAATGCCGCACGATAATATTGTTGACATATTTACAGTAAGTGGCAGGTTGCAAATTTTAACAATAGAGACAGTGCTGCTGGAATAACAACCTGACGATTTCTTGAAACTTTTACAAACAAGTGAAAAAAGGTATGTTTTAAGTTTTCACCTGAATGAAGGATAAAGAGTTGTACAGGTAAAACGAAGAAAACACACAAAAACATGGACCATGTTACGGAAAAGTAAAAAGTGGGAACGTGTCTAGCCGCAACAAATGCAATTATGTACCTTATTTGGATCCTGATCCCCCATCAGTAAATCAGAAATACTAAAACAAAATTGCATAAATTAGTACTGCGAAACTATTTGGAAGCCTCTATTTGGGGTGAGTGGGTTAATAAATGTAGTCAATATTCCTATGTTAAATACTTTGTAGCCAAGTTTCTAAGATCATAAACTAATGCCAAACTTGTACATATGTCTTAATCTGAGACGCGTGCAAGCTATATTAACCACACGCCAACTCGTCACACATTGGACAGGACACTTAATTCTTGGCAATACCTACTCGACAGAGACATTTATGCCCCATACTAATCAGGCAGCTAAACGATGGATAAGGATTAATTCACAACCCTGAAAAATGTGTTAAACTATAAACGAGACTGCAGTTTACTAAAATTATGCGGCTGCATTTTTTTATAAAACATGTACGATCGCACAAGATTGTTCGAGAAAATTATGCAAAATTAAAAAAGGACAAGGTCAGTCTGAGATACTAGATGCTAACTCTATTTACAATATATTTTGGTGTTCTGCTGTGCATGGTTTTTTAGATATCTTTCAGGATCGTAAGACGGCCCCAAAACTCAACCAAAACATTGAGCGATTTAAAAATGAAGTTGCTTGAGTTAAATACGTAACCGATTATTTTCAGTTGGAAACCTAAAAATTTCGAAAAAATGGCTGGAAATCATCTTATATCATTTTAGGGGGGCACCTACCCCTGCAGTTCACCTAAACCTAATCTGTTTTGAAAAAAATGGGACCTAACAGAAACTCTGACAGAAATCCTCCCATGGCGTAGATATACAAACGTCCAATTTATGTCAAAACGACCCAAAACACTTTGTCGACTTAATATTCGTGCTACAATATTGTGGAATGTAATCTCATCCTGCCCTATACCCGAATGCATGTTTGCCAAATCACAGCTTATTCTAAATACATTTTAAATAAAATTTACTCAAATACATTTTTTTACAAACTAATGTTTAACAAAAGTTTCTTTGTGAGGTGAAAAACGAGAAATAACACTTGAACCGTTTTCCTGTTATTCAGACTGGCTAAGTTTCGTCTTGGAAACGTAAAAGAGATCATTTTGTAGAGAGATTATACACCTAAATGCTTTCACAAAATGATTTTAACCGAGGTCAATTTTAATATATGAGCTAGGGTCTACGTAAAATAAGGTATAAAAATTATCAGGCTGCATTCCACAGGGATTCTAAGAAATTACCGGTTTCACAAGCTTTCAACCGCCGTCTGCCGTTCTTGACGGATATATTCATAACTTGCAAGTGAAATAGCACATTAATTACAGAGTACACAAGTCGCATGCAATTCTTGAGCAAATGTGTGTAAAGCCTAAAGGATGTCATATTTCAAATACTGCCTCTAGCTTTTGTGCAACAGAGTAAAAATAACATGAAAATTGTTGTCAGCCTTTACAAAAAATATTATTAACCAGAGAACGTTTAAATAAATAAATAATTGAATGCCTGAAAAGAAAGACGGACGTAAAATGAACGAGTACGTAGTGGAGCTTTAAGACTGACGTCATGTTGGCTAAACCGCTAATGTCTATAGGCGTTGAAACTACGGCTTCCTGATAAACCCATTTAAATTTCCACCTTAATTTTACAAATAGTAATAATAAAAATAGTTATAAATGTAAGTACAATATAGTATTGGACTGAGAGTTACAAAACTGACTACGATGATATAACATTTAGTTTACCTCAATTAAAGCGTTAAGACAATGTTTGCCGGATTGGCGAAATCCCCGAGCTGATAATTTGAATTACTAGGTGTATTGATATACCATGACTGTGTGTGCCATTGTATATTTTCCACATATTTCAAGATGTAGTACGAGTTGGTACATTATAGAACGAATTACTGAATCAACTTCGAACAATAACCAGCTAATTACATAGCTGTTTGCATATAGGTCAATCTAAAGCTCATTGAAGAAGATTTAGACGAATTCCAATTGAATACCACACCAATCAAGTCACCTTGAAACCTTGGCTCATTGTGCAAAGATTTCCAACTTTTACAAATAAAGTTCAAATCCCATGACTCAAATTTATATACAATAATGTAAAAGTGTGCAACGTACTGTACAGTAAAAAAATTAAATAAAAAGTCTCTGCTGTAAGAAAGAATTGGCATACAAGTCTGCCAAACACTTTAGCATCAAGAACTTATTAAAATTTTATAGTAATTGACAAGGCTTTCCACCAGAGAAAAAAGATATTATTGATTACAATTAAAAACTAAAAGTACACTCACGTATCCAAGTTCTAAAGGTGTGACAATTATGAGGGGTTTTAACATAACCTATCCATAGATATTTTGAAATTTACACTCTCTGAGATACCATTTCATGTATTTTCAGTGAACATTTTACAGACATTCTACTTTGAAGATTTTTTGGGTTAGGGTTAGGGCTAGGGTGCAAATGCAGACAAAAATCATAGAAAATACACTTCCAAAGAGCAAATCATAAACACTACTGATCCCTGTTGTTTCAATCACAAAACATGTTTATATTAGGCATTTATTTAATGCTTCTGTTCAGATGATTAAAGTGAAAGCCAGAAATGACAGATGTTTTTCAAGGAGCAATGCAAAAAGAGGTTTAGGTTGAGTGAAACAAAAGAATAAACCATCAAATAAGTAAGAAGAAAAACCATTACCAGATCAAACCAAGTTGAATCTGATAAGTATAACCTAAAGTTGGTGAAAGTTGGCAACCATTAGATATTAAGGTTTTTGTGATAGTAATATGATCAGATTTATTCTGCATGAAACTTTGCTGTAACTGCAGTTTTTATATATGGTTTACCTCCTATGAAACAAGAGATTGAACAAGTTGAAAATCGTTTGAGCATTCATGACCACCTGGACTATGCTATATCAAAAATAAGAAACAAAGTTGTGTATGTATTAAAAGTTTAAATACAAACATACCTGCTACCAAACACCAATGCCAGTTGATTAATGGCCTGATAAAAATCATCTGGGCTTTTACCATAAACATTACTAAGATTCCGAACTTTGCTGATAAGGTTACCAGCTGCAGCAAGAATCTCACTGGATTTCAACGATGGATAATGGCGGATAACTTCTTTCAATTTGGATAATACTGTTCCCAAACATTCATGTGCCTTTACATGCATTTCTTCCACAGCATTACCACCATCTATATTCTCTAAAAAACATAATTAAAATGTTTGAATGCTATTTTAGACAAATCATAAGCTTTTTCATTTTTACTTATTAAGTACATCAAATTATACCCTCAAAGAGTCAGTGGCATAGCTAAGGGAAAGAAAGAGACTGGTTATCTTCAAAACTGTACTTGTGAATTGTTCAAATCCTGTGAGATATTGAGTGGGGGGGGGGGGCATGTGGCAAGCAATGGCCCATCTATGTTTATCTGCATGTGGATAGTTGCATAATGATGGTCATCATTTCAAAAACTTGTGTTGAAAGACAGGAAATCACATTTTTGAGCACGTGGAGTGGCTAGGAGTCCCCCTCCACCAAGTTTTATTTCTGCCTAGCTACACCACTTCAAAAAGGTACAGCTTTTTGTGATTGCCACACCAAAAAGAATTGGTTTACTATGTTTGTAGATAAGATGTAGCTCAATAAAACATTATAAGTTTACATACATTACACCACTGTATTATAATACATAGTTTATCAAAAAACAAGTAGAAACTAGTAAAAAATGTGCAGTCCACACAATCATAATAGTTCTATTTTACATACTGTAGTTGCTCCACATTAGTTTATATTATTTAGAAGGTGTCTCAAATTAACATTGCTAGTGTACATCGTGCAGTTAATAGGAGGTACAAAAGGTATATAGGTTCTTTCACTACCTGAAATGATCAAGTGAAAATCAATGTTTCGAGCAAAAGTCCTTCATTATAAAAGGTAGTTTATGGTAGTTAAATTAGTTCAACTCATGTTAGTGAAGTCGCTTAACCAAACGATCTGTACTGGCGAGTACAAACTTGGGCACCCCCTCTACAATTTATTAACTATGCCTCCTAATCAATTTAAGAACGGGTGCCTAAAATTTTCAAGTTAGGGGGGTGTTACCACAGTGAGGTGGTACGTTAACGGTTGGCAATGTTTCTCTGCCAGTCAATGATATTTAATGTGAGAACATCAAACAGGAAATTTTATATGCCCATTTATCTGTTGTCAAGTCCATGTCTTTGAACAATATCCCAACACCTTATTATTAAATACAATGATTGAGTAAAACATAAACAAGCATCCCGAACCGTTATTTCAAAAACGGAACTCCCCCCGGGATGATAAATTTTGTGAATATCTTCATTACACCCCCAAAAACATTTCAATTTGACTTAGGAGTCGCGGGGAAAGAAATACTGACTTTGTCCGCTTTGTACAGATCTTGCCAATTTTTGCCGCTAAGCGACCGGATTATGTATTTCTGACAGCATTTCTTCTTTCTGAAACAACATTTTCAGCAAGTTTGGACAGTATTTTAGAAGCATCCTTTATATTTACGTGAAACCTGTCCCTGGATAGTTTTGTTGCACAAAAATATTTTCATTTTGTTACAGTTTCAAAATTATCTTTACTAAAATTGCAGGGAGCATTAAGTAAGAAATATATAATGTAATGTTGGATGTAATTATATCCTTAATTCTCAGATGCTGCTACCACCAAAGCACTTACTAAATTATCAGAAATCGTTCGCCATGTGTGCAAAGTCACCAACAACCATTTCCAACAAAACCAGTTTGCATTACACAGTATAAAAAGCAAATTGCATTGTGGCATGTTATGGGAAAATGCTTAGATGAATTCTAACAATGTTTAGTCAGTCAAAAGAATTTTTTAATGTCCATATATATCGAAATCATATTGGTCCTAATAGTATCATCTTTCAAGTGCTAAAAACTTTATCAAAACAACAAAGACTTATCATTTCAACAAAGAAATACAGATTTTTTTTCTTTGTAAAAAAATATCCTGGCTTAAAGGAACATGAAGAAAAAGTATAGTTGCAAACTACTAATCAAACTGATTCTATGCAAAATTAGCCTACTGTATATATATTGCGACTGTAGTCCACTTGTCTATTATAATATTATATAACATTATTAATAAAATTCCGAATTAAGTTAAGCTGTCTGAATTGGCAACTCTAGGTTAACATTCGATGACGAAAATTAAATAATATACATTTCACAGCACGCTGGGCTTTTATGCTGTCAAATACACTGAATCAATAAAACAAATTTTAGTCTGAAGCTTTTGTATTTTATATATACGCGTTTCTTTCGGACGATATGCAGTATTACTATGTCTATTCACTGGCTGTTTTTGTGGATAACAGATTAAAACAATAAAGATGACACATTTGGGTATAGAACTCAAGTTCAATAGCAATTAAATTGCACTTACAATTCAAAAGCTATCGAGTAATTAGAATTGTTATGAATACAAAACTGACAATTTACACAACTATGTCGAATAATAATCACGAACGCCACATAAGTATAGTTTAATTTGACTGTATAATAAATAAAGTATTGATTTAAAAGCATATCATTTCATTATCTTACCGTCTGAATCTGTGTCCGATCCATTGCCTGGGAAAGCGTTTCTCAATTTACTCAAGGCATCAGAAAAATGTCGAACATGAGCGGTCAAAGTGAGTATATCTTCCTGGTCGACCATTTGGCTGTCGATTATGGTGTCTGTACCGTAAGATGAAGACAAACTGTTTAGTGAGATACTTCTTTCAGATAAATCATTTGACCGTAGCGAACCTTTAGACGACGATTGTTGAAGAATTTTTGATACATCGCCTGAGCTATGCCGCTTGCGTTGCCCATTATGATATTCAGTATTCTCAAGGGCTTTTACATTCTCCCTAAGTTCTTGCACATCAAGGACCTCATTATCCGATGGGAAGTTAATATCATCCAAACTTTTCTGTTTAGGCAATAACTTCTTCGCTCCACTTTCAGGAGCCCAAGAGTATCGTGCTGTAGACGCACTTTTCAACACTAGATTCCGCCGAACAACAACCTAAAGGAAATCACCGTTTGTAATAACATAATACGATTGGATTAGTTAAGTTAAATATTAACTTAAAGAGTTCTCACTGGTTCTCCAAGCGGAAGTGTCCTTGGCAATCGTTCACTTGATGTTGAACTACTATCACTCACCAAATCTGATGTTTCATCAGCCAAATCAGGATAGATTTCTTCGGGTAATGGCGCTCTTCTCTTCTTAACGTTATTTACTCTACTGGCAGACATTTTTAAGACCCGTTCGTCTCAAATTTTAACCAGGCTTCTTAAAATTTCCAACTAAAAAAGATACTGTCACAAAATATTTCATTGTTTTCGGTAAAATAACTAATAAAAGTCGACGTCTAATCATGTTATCCAAAAGCTTGCATGTAAATTGCATGTATGTATGGAACGTATTCAATGGAATTGTAAAAACACGTGAGTTGAATGAAGGAATGTTATTGGTCAATAGTGCTGAAGCCGTGTGGGATGGAATGTTAATTTTATTCCTATTGAAATGACATTCAGTGCAAAAATTTAAAATTGTAGTTTAAAACTATAGTTGAATAATTAATGTTGCATTATAGCACAGTTTCGATTTCCCTGATACTAAGTGTTGAATCATGATACCGAACGACCATTGACCAAAACCATTCATTTATTTAAGTGTATCAAATACGTAACAAATTATGGCGTTGTTGACTAGCTTCGTTTTTGCCCTATCAGTTTTTGGCATTCTTTTGAAGTGACGTACTGAGATCTTCTATGTAAGGGGGGGGGGGGTAGCTGTGTTCCTCTACAGACCTGTGGTTGAGTTTTATCGCCGAGGAGGAATCGTTAGGTGTCATTCTCTATACCACCCACTACCTCACCTGGCCGACACACTCACGCTCGGAGGCTGTGCTTTTTTGTAAATAATGGTAGATATTTGTATTGGCTTACACTCCCTAAGAATCATGAGTGCGTTAAAAAACATAATTACAGTCGCGGCAATAGAAGCATTCTGAATACATTTGACCAATTCATTTGCTCAAGTTTAGGAGTTTCTCTGATCAATTTCTCAAAATTTAGAAGTTCCTTAAAAATTCACAACTTCCTGTTAATTGACCAATCAGAATGCTACATCTTATTTGTGAGCATTCTGATTAGTCAATATGTTCAATAATAAACAGGAAGTTGTGAACATTTTAACGAACTTTTCAAAATTTGAGGACTCACGAGAGGAATTGATATGGAAGTACTGCTAAACTTGAGAAAATGAATTGGTCAAATATTTTCGGAACGATTCTATTGCCGCGATTGTAAATAGAAATTATCGAAAATAAAATCAATATGATTCCTGACTGATTAGGAGCGTTTAGATCAAATTAAGCCTAAATAAGGTGATGTGATCAGGTAGGATTATTTTTGCGGAAGTATCTGTATGTTCAAAAAAAAATTTTATTCGTTTGTCTGTTAAAGATATTCTCTTTAACTTCGCACGCAGTTTCCTCAAGCTTGTAGACACGCACTTTCCAATAGGCAACAAGTTACACAAGATTTTCAATAGGAACACAGTTAAGGTCAGTTACAGCTGCATGAACAACGTTAAGTCAATTATCACAAGTCACAACACACGCATAATTAGGAAAAGCCAACCACAAGACATTAGCGCAGAGAACTGTAACTGTAGGAACAAGCACACATGCCCATTGCAGAACAAGTGCATGAGTAAGGACATTGTATACAAAGCAACAATTTTGACAGGCAACACACAGGACACAAAGCACTACATTGGCATGACCTCAAACACATTCAAAGAGCGATACAGGAATCATATCAAATCTTTCACACACAAAAAATATTCGAACGAGACGGAACTTTCGAAACACGTTTGGCACTTAAAGCAAAAGAAAACAGATTTCACCATAAAATGGTCCATAATAAAAAAGTCTATTTCTTACACGGGAGGATCCAAAAGATGTAATTTATGTTTGGAGGAAAAAATCAGTATTTTGAAAGAAAAAAACAGTTGCTTGCTTAACAAAAGATCGGAAATAGTTTCGGCCTGCCAACACAAAAGCAGATTTCAGGTAAACAACCTAAACAAAGAAAGGAATGCATGCTATTCAACCACCCACGCGCCCACGTTTCCGCCTTGAGCATAAAAGAAGCTCGCACATTTTCGAAATTTGTCTACCACCTGAAGATTCCCTTTGGATGAAACAGACTGTAGTGGTAAGTTTTTGAGGTATTTTGCACAATTATATATATATATATATATATATATATATATATATATATATATATATATATATATATATATATATATATATATATATATATATATATATATATGACTTTATTGATCTTAAAATCAATACATCGCTACTTTAAGTTTAATGCCAAATTTATTGGCAATCATCGGCTGAATTGACAATAAATTTGGCATGAAACTTAAGGTGGCTCGATACTCTAACTCATAGCACATAATACTTCTTTCGCCATAGAATCTTTTATAGTGCGCGTGTAAATCTTAGTTTAGCTCATTGCATAGCTCTACTGGTTGTCTTCATGATTGGAAAAGTTTTATACTCCTACCGTTCGTATGTCCAGAGATATTGTTGTCATAGGTATGGTGTGGAGTTTATGCAAATGAAATTATAATTAGAATAGAGTTCCAACAAGAAACGTGATTTCTATGTTCAGGCAAACTTTGAAGAAATTCTTTTTTAAATACAGCAAACAGTGCTATAGAGCTGTGCAATGACCTAAAATGAAGCTCAAGCATTCACTACAAATCATTTAATCGTAGAGACATAAAATTTCTAATGAATTCTGACTATCGAGGCACCTTAAAGTAGCGATGTATTTATTTTAAGATCAATAAAATAATAAATTAAAAGCTCTTCTGAATATACATCCAGTGTCGAGCACTATTTTATCATTGACGAAAAACGGTTTATTCACTATGCGGAAACAATTAAAGTGCATGCACTCAAGCTCAAAGTCATACATATTGTGTTTACTCGTTGCTGTCAAGGACACACATTTTTATAACAAGGACGCACTTTCGATTCACATGGAAACAAAGTCCGTAAACAATGTCGCTGCTTCTTACAACACGCACAAATTATGATGCGTGAGGTCTTGTTGGGTGAAGTGAGTGCATGAAATGTAGCGTCGTAGATCCTTTCAAGGCATAATTGGTACGTTTATATCTGCTTTGCAAATATTTTCAATCCCGTCGTCGTTGACCATGTTATTCATCCCCCTAAAAAGTCTGTGTTAAATAACATTTTGTACGAATTGCTGTAAAAGAACAATATACATTCCCTATAATTCCCCCCCCCCCCCTTCTCTCAACAAAATAGTCCGCTACCCTTTCTGTGCGACAAAAAATTTCGGATTGAATCAGCAAACAAGTTGATATCACCCAATCATCAGAGTATATTTGGAGTATTCATGTCACATACACCTGTAGCAGTAAATAATTGATCTATTTCACGTTTTCATGGAAAAACAGGTAGTGGTTTTGCTATATAAATACGTTGCAGACATTTATCAATGAGTTCCCTTGCCAATTAAGTTCAAATAAGGTCAGTTTAGTGGCCAGAGAATTTTCTTAATTGTAGTGGTTGAATCATGCGAACTCGTAGAAAATATGAAAATTACTTCAAAGGTATGATAAACAGGAAATTAAAAAAGAATGTCTGAAGTATTAATAGTAGTGATGTTATTAGTGAGGTTCAGGTTTGACTTCCTCTACCACTACCACAACCTTTTCCCGACTTTCCAACAATTTGATTCGTTAGTCGGAAAGGTCCGACACATCTCATTGGCTGAAAGATAGACTAAAGTAGCGGTAGAGGTACTGGAAGCCAATAAATCTGAACCTCTCTATTATTGCAGTTAGCGAGCCTTAGCTATATAGCGAAGTCAGCCCACTCACTTTGATTACGATAAGCTTTGATAAGCGAAGACTGAAAATGAGTATAAAAACTCGGTTGTTTTCGTTGTTCTTAAAGTTAATCATAACTTCCTCCAACAATCAGTGGCCGACGTAGCCAGGGTCGATGGTTGGAGGGGCGAATTAATGCTCATATGTCGTGCTTTGCATCATTAATTTCTTTTGAAACGCTAATAATTGTTGTTAAGGTCTATGAACACAAATAGTATATAATATGTGCAAATATTCGCCCTTCCTGCAATACAAAATAACATGATATGATCAAATAAAGCTGTCCTGGATAACTCATAAAGTGAAACCAGAAACCACATGCAGGGTAGCAATAATTGAAGCCACCTCACTGATGTTTCTCTTCGACAACTATGAGCTTTAAATTACGGTAACCACTGAGTATTTTGATAAATTAAAATACAATACTACGGAAACTCCGAAAATTGACAACATGATAAACCTTTATTTCTACGTTTCGACTATTCTTTAGTCATCATCAGGAATAAAAAAATATTTTATGAGCTTTAAGCTTTAAGGTGGCTCGATGTAGTAATGCTTGCAAATAAAGACGACATGCGCCAAATTCTATGTTATATTGTTATTCACATTGATCTCGTTAATTATATATAATTATATATCACGTTTACAACAAATAGATACGAGAAACATCGAAGATTGCTTGTCATGTGAGTTGCTGACGCCATTTCGCATTAAAAATGGAAACTTAATCCTAGTAGCCAAAAACTCGGTGTTTTTAACTACTCAATCCCTATTTCATACTACTCTTTTGTGTTCTATAGTATATTAGTTAAATATTGCATAAATACTGACGACATGTTCGTTATTTCTATTGTAACGCCAAATAATGTCGTTGACGGCAAAGTTATTGGACCAGGAAGTGCAATGCTTCTCAGTAGCGGCGCCAGCGCGATAAGTGAGGGGGACATATTCATATATTCGTGTTCTGCACAATTAATTTCTTTTGAAATCGAATCGACTTCAAAAGAAATTAATTGTGCAGAACACGAATATATGAATATGTCCCCCTCACTTATCGCGCTGGCGCCGCTACTGATGCTTCTGGTAACATTTTCCCCGCATATGAAATCACACCCGATCCGAACGTTGTATCCCAATAAAATTATTGTCTCCAATAAATTACTGGGATTGTTAGGGTTAGGGTTAGGGTTAGGGTCAGGGTTGGGGTTTGGGTCAGGGTTCCTTTTATATGCATGAAATGACAATTCCAGTAACTATTGGAATTATCAAACGTTGTAACCAACCAGTAATTTTATTGGGATACAACGTTCGGATCGGTTGGAAATCATTATAAGAAAAGTTCTATCAGTGCTTCCAGTATCTAAACGAATATCTTCAAATCTTCAAGTTTGATTATGGGTTTAAGTATGGGTATAAGTTTAATTGAAAACAGTGCTTGAAACCACTCTTTACTGCCGCAAATAACACCAGACTGTGGCCGCTAGATAAAAGACAAATTTTCCCGTAGTTTGCCCACAGTGGCGGATCCAGGGTAAGTCAAAATAAATTATAGCAGCTCAATTTTAAATTCAAAATAACTTTATAACAATGTCATAGGTTATGAATTTCAAAAGAATAAAATCTAACCAATGAAGTTGCTTTGAAGGTATTTTAAAATTTAAATATATCCTAAAATGAGCTGTGGTAATTTATTTTGACTTACGCTAGATCCGCCACTGTTTGCCCAAGCAAATCTGTTGCACAAGCAAATCTGTTGTAAATATAAAATTTACACCTAGAGCAAATTAAAAAGTGGTAATGGGAGAAAATTCGTAATAATTTGAAATTTTTATAATTGCAACAGATTTGTACCAGGCAAATCGTTCGTGCAATGTCATGAGTGACATGCATGATCATGAAATAATAGATATAGAATACACGCTCCTATCCCTTGATAGTTGCAAAATTGACGTCACATTAATAATTGGATTTGAGGTAGCGGTTTTAAAGCGGCAGAACCTATTCAGGATTTTTTTCTTTCCCAAGAACTTTAAGTGAATTTCAAAGCTTAGCAATTCCATCCTCCAGACTGCAGAGTATGGCAGTTTTCGACAACATCTCGGGTGCGAAGATAGCACAAATCTTAGCTGCAAGTGCGCAAAACAGTTGCTAAGTGTGCAAAAGTAACAAAATTTGTGCTAAAAAAATGAAAATTAGAGCTTTGGGGCAGATTGAATCTGGGAAAAGAGAGTTAGGTGCGCTAATTTTTTGTATTGGATATCTCAAGGGCGCTGTTGACATACTCTGCAGTCTGGTCCCTCCTTAACGTTTTTAGAAACTTTAGCAAAAATATGCAATATGTCTCCCGATAATTGAAGGGCATTAGAAATGAAAATTAAGTTTGATCCATTTCAAAGAAATTATCAGTAGTGGCCGTTACAGGTTTTCCTAATAACATTTGATTTTTGGATTCGTGAAACACGCGATTTATCAGCCATCTTGGCTAAATTCTTGAGCTCATTACATGACATCACAAGTGGGTTAAATCTTTTAAAAATACTCATAATAAAACAACTATCAATAGTTGGCCAAAATGCTTTTGCACAACGCGTGATGTCAATAAATATCAAGCAGAAATTTGTTCGTTCTTATCACCGCTTGTCAATAGTTTAATGTAACGTGACCGAAACCGTGCTTTTTGCATTGTTTTACATATAAAACTTAAAACTGTTTGAACAATCCAGAATGATATTTTAACATAACTTTCGGGACAAAACACAAAACGACTTATTTTGGTCTGGGTCATTGTGAATGAGTGAACATCCGAACAAATTATACCCCCACTCCTTCATTTCTACTTCCTTTTCCCAATGACTACGCCCCATGAAAGACATCAGTGGTTACCTCTATCAATATAGCCAACAATCATCCTTATGCTTCCATCAATACAAATATATCGCCTATATATATTTGACATCAATGCAGACATGCCATACCGTGAAATTTATTTTGCAATGATCTTCTGTTTTCAAAATCTCTAGCATGCATGATAATCTCATTCCCAAAGCTTTTGCGAACAGACGCGCTTGCATTCAAAACATGCGCAATAAGCAAGAAATTAAATGATCTACATTTGCCTTGTGTGTTCATTAGTTGCCGGGGGGGGAGTTCCTGTTCACGATTGCTCTATATAGCATAGCATGAAGTATTCTCAACACTGTGGGCGAACAAATCGACGAAACATGCGCGAAAAAATTTAAAAACCTCTTTTAAGGTTTTTCAATTCTCGCTTCATTATTTGTCTACAGCTTTTTCTGGTCCCCGTGCATTGATTGAAAAACAATGGATAGTTATTGATTTATTGTTCATCAAATCGAATTCTCATTTTGCGTTAAACTTATATATAACAATAAATGATTGTATAGGCTAACTAAATTCTCATTGCTGAAATTCTGCAAGAAAGGCTGTTCCGTTTCTTCGTGAAGTTTTCAGGACTTTTTCTGGAGTTAGTACCCAAGTTTTTCTTCACCAAGCAGAGATGGATCTATGCATGATAAAATACGACATGAGCTGTGCAAAAGCTAGAAATCTAAATAATGAGCTATTCTTGGGTTTCACTGGAACCTTTTTCAGTAATTCTGAGTGGGGGTCAACCCAAAAAGTATTGATGATTGTACTGCACTGGAGCAAGCAAGTCTCACGAAATTGCACACATTTGCTGCCAAACACAAGGTCAACACATACAGTGAAAACTTTTTTCAGTCTGATGACAGTGTATCGATTTGGAGTTGAACCCCAGTGAAATTTTTTGACGTCACGTGAAACCCAAGAATTCCAAGTTAATTCAACTTGTAAACATACTTTCTTTGGGGGAGGGTTGGAGAACTGGGAATTAACATGGTCTGTGGATAATGTTGATAATTGAGTTTCCGCTCACTCGTATAAATTGAGAGAATTCAGTTACCGCCATTTCTCAAATTTTACAAAACAACAAAACATGCACATTAAGCTGACCGCTCACAATATATGGCTATAGATTCATGTCTCATTCTTTATGAATTTCTCGTAATCAAGTGTAGTCTGAACTTACTAAAGCACAGAAAGATTATGTCCACAATAAAGTCTAGACGCACTGGTGCCTCATGGAAGATCACTAAAGTGTTTATGAAACGAAATTTTGTACCATTTGTAAATTTTGTAACATTTTGATGGTTGTATTGAGAAGATCACGTTAAATAACAATATAACTTCTTCGGTAGAATTTTTATAACTAGATATTCAAGATATTCAACTTTATAGGATATGCAAATAACACAACCACCGACGTCATACTCTATAATGAGTGACAGTTAGATTGCTTATTTTGTAGCATATAATAGTGAAAAATAACTAAAACTACACTTGCCCGTATGTAGGCTATGTTTAACAACCAGGGTATCCAAGTGTCATATCTTGAGTATTTTTTAAATTTATACAGCTTTTTTGAAAAGTGATTATGCACAATGACATTACTGGTTGTGTTATTTTCAAATAGATGAAAAAATTGTGGGAGAAAATTTCGTTTCATAAACACTTTAAATATACTGTCGCTTATAAGGAAAGAGATCCGGTTGTTTCTATACTAAACAACCAAAGATAGCTGCCAAAGAGGAAACTACTTCTTTTCTTCTGTTTGGGAAAACACTGCTATAGCAGCATCAAAAATGATACAAGATTACAATTTTCCTAATATTCCACCCATTACAGTTTCCAACTTTCATTATGATTCTGAGATGTTCATGTTCAATCACGTCTCCTGTTCTGAAGTTAAATATATTATAACGGTCTATGCCCACCAAAAAGGCCACAGGCAAAGATAAAGTAAGCATGCGCATTATAAAAGATTGACTATAGCAGTCATCCTAGGATCACTAACAAATATTATTATTAATACCTAAATGATTTCCCACAATCTCGGAAAGAGGCGGAAGTTATTCCGCTGATAAAAGAATGTGACCACGGAATATCCTCCATTGGCATCTAACAACTGTCTCTTTTCCCTACTTATATTAGATTAAAAGATTTGCAAAAAAATTGTTTTGCGCTAATTCACATCATTTTTGTCCTCAAGGTTGACATCACATCAAAATGGAAATGGATTTTTTCACTCCACGGAGACCTTGAACATATACTGGTTAGTGATCATATACTGGAGGCTATTGACAAGAGATCTGCAACTGCACTCATATAATATTGTTCCCAAATTTAAATTGTCCAATCCGACAATTTGATTTACACCACGTGATAAGTTAATTAATTCTCGAATTTCCCTCACGCCATTGTATAAGAGTCGAAGATTATGTACGCTCCAGCGTTGAATTTGATTTTATTTATCACGCTAGTGACGCCATCAACGTTGATTTCGAGTTCATGTACCCATGCGCGGATCTTCCATGCATTAACTAAATCGAGACTCTATCTGTCACAATTGCAAAGATGGCTGACTCTTTTGAATAAACGAATAAAGATAGTTTTAAATAAAGATTGCTTTAAATAAAGATGGTTTAAAATAAACGTCAGTTTTGCTACAAGAATGCGGTGTACTTGCATTTATTTAGCCAATGGACCATTCCCCAATTAGACAAACTTTTAAATTCGAAAACAATTTTAGCACAGTTGGAAAGAGCTTCCTAAATTTAGTGAAATTGTAAAGTTTGGTTGCAAAATATTGTAAAATGTCGAAAATATAGTCCTGTAAAGTTTGCGAATTTTGTATACTTTTGTATTACGAACGGAAAAGAGTTACCACGGAAAAGCGTTACCACTATGTGGAAATGTGGTAACGCTTTTTCCCGCGTAATACAAAAATATACAAAATTCGCAATCTTTTCATTTAATTTACTATATTTTCCACATTTTACAATATTTTACAACCAAACTTCACAATTTCACTAAACTTAGGAAGCTCTTTTCAACTGTGCTAAAATTGTTTTTGAATTTAAAAGTTTGTCTAATTGGGGAATGGACCATTGTGATCAGAATGTTTGCTTCACAAAGAGGGGCAATTTTTACTTCGAGAGGCAAATCACTGAACACTTTTCAAAAATCATAAAAAAAAATCATAAGAAATCACGAAAAAATGCAAAGGTACATGTATAAGGAAAAACAGCGCTGTATCTTCTTCAAGAAAGTATTCAACTATCAGAAGATCGTTTAGTTCGAGTTCAGCGGGCTGTCTGAAGCAGTCCAGCCAAGTCATGTATATGTCGGAAGTCAACAAGACGTGTGTAATAGCAGGAAAAACATTGAAATGGGCGATTTGTACATTACGGGAAACGGGTAGACTGTTCCGAGTGTTTGTTGAGCAGAGTCGTTCAATTTCCGTACGTATCAGAGACTAAGAGAAAAGGGAATTTTCAAACGGAAGTGAAGATTTGGAAAAAGACTGCCGATAATATAGGTGTCTATGCAAACTGGTTTTACGGAGTTAAACCAAGTGAAAGTAAGGATGAGACTAATGAAAAAAGAGTAATTGCTTTCAGGCCAGAAGAACTACAGTTTACGTGCGGTTTGCTGTCAGTAAAAAACTACGTTGCAACCATCCATCCGTCAGCTGTGAGGGACAGCGTGAATTCAGTAGTATTCATGATTATATTAACGTGCCGTGATGTTAACTACTTTAGAACAGATTTTACCGAACACTGAAATATCATTTCGTTTGTGACGCTCTCTGAGTAGTTTGTCAAAATATTGATCGGTTCCATTTTCACTACTAAAAAGGGTATTTCTATTTCTTGATATGTTTCTTACACTCTATATGTATTTCTATTATTTTTTAAGAGGAAATTTAAAAGGAAAATTCAGGAGGCACAAACACATAAAAATCATGCTAACTATATAGCAAAAAAGAAAAAATAGCTAAAAATCACGAAAAATCACGGAAAAAATAAAAAAATAACGAAAAATAAAAAAAAAATCACGGGAAAAAATCACATGATTTTTTTTATCTCATACACTTTATTTCGAGTGATTCGCCCCTCGGTTTACTCTTTATGGATGTTGTTTCTGTCGAATATGTAATTTATATACCCTCCGCTCGGGGTATTCGACGAAATATTCACCCTCAGTAGCGATATTTCGCCACTATATCGCCACTTCCAGTGAATATTTCGTCAAATCCCCTTCGCTCCGCGTATACAAATGATAATTATGAGATTAGTGATCGAGACGTGAATAAATGACCCAAAACAATTTTAGCGACTAGCTTTTAAAAGAATCCCCCTAGAAATTTGAACCACATGAAAATTTGGACCCACAGAAATGACCAGTGTGATCTACAATAGAATTTGAAATTTGTATTACTTGTGCTTTTGCTGTACTGGCGTTGAATCACGTAACTCATTTTTGCTCAAGCAGTCTTCTAGTTCATCAGCTTGCGTTGTGAGCGTGTAATGGCAGTAATCAAAGCCCTTTCCATGCAAGAACACGATGTAAAGAACTTACTTGGATTCAAAATAATTTTGTTCCACCCAGCACATGGTGATAATCCTGGCACAAATTGAATATCAGGTGGTGGTAAAGAATAATACCAAGGACTCATGCACATAGTAACTGTAAGATCTAGCAAACGTTGGTTGTCTGAATAATATAACCATTGCTGTAGGGACGGGCCGTCGCATGCGTCAACGAGCAGTACAAGTTGCAGGTTCGTTCTAGTTATGAAACCGATACATTTCCCCGCCTCAACATTCAGGAGAGCATTGTTACTTGTGAAACAGAACTGCGTTGCAGGTTGTGTTTTTGAGAATTCCAGAAGATCAAGTTTTTCATAAATACCATAATGATGCAGGTAACCATATTCAGGTGATTCAATTGTAAAATTTGCAGTGGAACATTCTACGGAAAAATTACACACTTTGTTGCAGGTAAAACTTACATTTATGCTGACCAAATAAAAGCACTCAATTAGGCTGTGTTGACGGGCAGTCGCGACTGAATGGTATGAACAACCGGTGGGCGTTTGTCGTTCTTTGTTGTCTTGTTATTATTGTTAAAGGACAACTGGACGATGGTAGCAGACATATTTACCGACAATATTTTGATTGCGATTTAGCTGAGAGCACCTAAAAGAGAGCTGAACTGCTTAACTATGGATTTGATTTGAGTCCGAAGCCCGTGTAGCTGTTTAAACGGATCCTGGGATAAGTGTACAATATTAAACAACTCTATTACGTATACGTTATGTATTAATTCAACAACTAAATTAAAATATTTCAACCTGAACAACCGCACTAATGTATCCAACTGTACATATCCAGTGTCAAAACTTAATAAATTTCAATCGTTCACAAGTCACAAAATAATTAGGACCATTTGAGTGTTATTCAAATGGCCCTGAAGCGTCGATGTTCCCTGGGTTCGACTGAAATTGCAATTACTCTACTGCATGACTGTGGGAATCCAAACCGTGAGCTTAAAAGTGAAAGCTAAAGTTTAACCACTTTGTCAACGAAGCTCGGCGGATGCAGTGACTTGTACATATACCTGATTTTCTTACCTGGAGCAAAACTTGCAGCTGAGCGACTGACAACAACAATGACCAACACAAATAGACTTTTGAACATCATTTTCGCCAAGCAGCTTTTGAAATTATCTATATGATTAATTCTTTATATAGTAGTGTTCCTTGCTCTCCTAAAAGGTGACATTAATTTCAGCCATCATTAAATATCATTGTTATATTACCAAGTATCAAAATTCCCTTTTCTGATTGGAAGAAATTATCATAATGGTGATAATTGTTCGATCAATAAACGATTAAATTTTGCTATTAATCTGTCGGTAAGTTATTGAATAATTCTGCAATTACGTTAATAACATATATTAAGCATGAACGAAACTGGATCAGGGTTGGTAGATTGTATATGAACAAATAAGCCTAACCATAATTAATGTCATCAAGAAAACACAGAAAATTTTTAAACAAAAGCGAATGTAAAAGAAAATCATTAATGATTTGGCTTATTTATGCAGGTAATCTACCAAACCTGAACGGGATATATGAAACAACGTGAAAACAGATAACCTACCTTTTAATAAAATCTTGCTTTCGTTTATATTTTATCTCTTCTTTGAACAATTGTTAACAAAGCTAACTCAATTGTTGATCTTATATCATGTTTTTATAATACCTGCCCCGACATGCTTTGGAACCCCGTTGATTACAGAGAAATAGATATTGCATCTTTAATTCCAGGAACAAGTCTTTTAAAAGTATGATAATTTAACGAATTTTTTTATGAATCGTTGTTAGCATGCACGCAAGCATTTAAATAGCCTGAGGCCGCACGAGTGCAACAAACCTGCACGGGCATTGTAAGGGCGTTAGTGTTAGACTCACGCTTTCTCGCAGACCAGGTGAGTACAGAAAGTCATTAGAGAGCTTAAGCAAGCGACGTTTTTGTCAACACGGACGGCAGCCGGAAGTAAGTTACATCGTTATAAATGGCGAATGATGGCGTCAGCCGTTCTCGTTTGAAATCAACAACGGCAGTCAGTCAACTTTCACGTTCATGATTTCAAACGAGAACGGCTCACGCCATCATTTGCCATCTATAACGACGCAACTTACTTCCGGCTGCCGTCCGTGTTGACAAAAACGTCGCTTGCTTAAGCTCTCTATTCTCAGTGCAAATCTAATCTTCTTAATTGTATTCTTTATTATTCTAATTGTAACAAATTTATCTTCTTAATTTAGGTAATTACATATGTCCATTTGTAAATCACTTTCTGTTAAGATTGGTAAGCTGAATAAAAATTATTATTAATTTTCCACACTGTTTTAACTAAATCTATTAAGTTCAACGAGTTTCATCAGTAAATATGTATTATAGCCCCTTTATCACAAATTACCATTTATTACATTCGAAGAGAGAACATGTCAAATGATGTGTAGGCATGTTGTTGAATAACATTATCCACAAATGGAAAAAGGTCTAATATGGAAATATTAAAATATGTGTTTCCGAGTGTTACATTTCCGACTTGTTATGTTTCCAAGTGTTATGTTTCCGTACTCATTCTTAGAATTTATGGTATCAATCTTTATGGTATCAATCAGACGAGTGCTTGTGTTTTCAAGTGTTGTATTTCCACAAAAACCATGCTACGTCAAGACATGCCAAGACATGTATAATCATGCATCATATAAACCAGCAAGTTGGTCTTCAATAATACACAATTGCTCAGGCTAAGCGACTGAACGGAGCAGAAGACAATTGTGTGTCATTTCTAAGAGAGCCCTAACTATATATATTTATTTATATTTGCCTATATATATTTTATCAGTGATTTGTCTGCGAAACAAGGAAACAAGGTTAAATGCTAATTTGGCATTGTGCCTTGTTAATTCCGACTATTTGCATTCGAACAAGCCAATATGGATCACAATATTTGCACTTTCAATTCATTCAGTTATAAAATGCGATAGCTATATAAATGTCTTACTTATTTTTCTTTTAGTAGTATGAAAAATAACATGAGTGTTGCCATGGTGGTCGCCAAATTTTTGCCAATTTCCTATTGTTGTTGTAAATTGTTCAGCTGCAGTCTTGCGAGGTAAGCCGGATTTGTACATACCAAGCAGTGAGCTTCATGACATGTATCCATGTGTACATCAATAACACTAATTAATAAAAATTAAGCTTGCCGATATAATCGTATGATGTGTACGAAAGATGTTGGCCGCGATTTCTAGTGCATTTTTTGCTTTCAGGCAGATGTGAATAGCTTCATTGAGCTGAGGAGGGTGTATGATTTTTCACCTCAACATTTCTAGCAGGTTCGTTTATTCGTAGAAAGGCGCAAACGGGGCCAATTTTATGAGCATTACGGGAAAAATTTCGGGCTAGTTATTTTATCAAAACAGTGGGTGAGGCACACGATGTCGATTTTACGCAGAATTAACAACTGACCCTTGTTTGGTTGTATCTGGTCATTAAATTTTCCATAGTTCTGCCATAATATGGGGATGTGAATTTAGAGCCGGCTAAATGCCACCCAAAATGATCAGTTTTTGGATTGGAACGTAAACAATGGTCATTATTGTTTGTGATTCGTTCTTTGGTAGGAATTCAAAGTAGTGGTGGCGACTCTTTACCACAAGCCAGTCAATTACATTTTTTGTCCATAGGAACGCTGTACTGGTCAGCCTTCACTCAGAAGACTTCAAGAGTGACTACTAATTAATTAATACCATTCCGAATTGACGAGACAATATAATTATACACAAAGTACATTATTCCGCTTAATTGATTGACTTTACAAGTAATTTACATTTGTATGCGATGGTAGCAATTGACGAAACAAAAAATTCCGAAAAATCAGTCGAAAATCGTTACTTTTATTGAATTTTCTCACGCCGGATAATGTCGACAAGGTAGTTGGGATTGTAAAGAGGTCACTGATCACTGAAAACTTTATTGCGATTAAATTTATCTTATGGTAGTGAACTCATATGACAAAAAACCCTTTGAAATCAATAATCTCGCACAATTACTTACTCAGATTTTCATGTTTTAAACGGTGATACAGGAGTTTGGGATGAAAGTAGTTACAATAACACAGCTGTATATTTTGATTTCCTGTAGTTAATGACAGCCTCGTTGATTAGATTCATTCTAAACAATATGGCTACGTGCATCATTATGGTTTTTATGGTGACCTAGATATTCTTCAATTTTCAATGAATCGTACACCAGCTACTTTAAATTCCCGAATGAAAATTCCATTCAAATAGTTGATTAAAGAACAGCTAAGAGATTGTCACTAGACATACAGATCGGCAGCTCAGACGAGGCCATATGCATGGGTACCGGTACGTGGGACTCCATACACGGGACACGAAAACCACCGATAAAGGAGATTTTAGAGATTGGTGAGAATCAGATTTCACAGCTAAAAAAGAATCTTATTCTTGGTTTGCCATCAACATTCTGAGTACATCGCAATTGCAATGTCCCCCACTCATCACCTATGTCGGCCGGCCAACCAACAATTAGAACGAAGTACGCGTTGTAAAATCCAACACTTTTCTCAAAATCCCAAATGAGGAGTCACAAAACTAAGGTTTTCCCGTAGATTTTACATCCGAATCTCAACAAATACAATAGCGTGTTTTAAACCTTAGAGACAATGTTAGATAATACCATTAAATATCTTTTAACAACTCGTCACGTGAATGTGACATACATAGAGGAAATTACACGATGGCGCGAAGATATGAATACTATTCCCGAGTAGTGAAATATATCATTTATATGAATATTATCTTCGAGTGGTGGAAGAAATAAATATTGCTTTCGAGTGGTGAAATTGCTTCATATCTTCAAGCTACCGTGTAATATTCCTTTTATTATATGGCGAGAAATCGAAACAAGCGGACAGAGAACATATAAATCCCGCGGGAAAACACACGCGTTTTTCATTAGTGAAAATATGGAATAAATCATTCTACCTCTTCCTATCCCGATAGTTTCTGACAAGATATTCCTATTTAATTTGTTATATATTTAACAAATATATTTCATTTTGTGGGCTGTACTGTAATAATTCAAAGATGACGTCATGGCGTGCGGAAGACAAAAAGTTTAGTGCCATGACTTTTAGCTCTTAACATGCAATGATGTCTTCTGCAATTTGTATCAGTACAGAAGCACAAAAAATAAAATCCATTTGTTTTGTAGACTGGGACAAACCCTGAAAAAAAATTAATTTCGCTCTATATCTCGCACCATCGGGTGATGTCATCCGTGCGTATGACTGTACGCTCAGCTATCGAGCAAAGGAATTCCATGCAGAGTTAACTATTATTATTGTATAAATACATCTAACATGGCGGATAAGCTGTCACTTGCAAACCATCGATACTTGCTTAATATTCAAAGCTTTAACACCAGCGCATTCCATGATAAAGAATCGAGGAGTTAGGCCAGGCATAATATGTTCGGAGAGTAATAAGGCAACGATAAAAATCGGATGTTGAAAAAGCTTTAAGATGAACGCGGTAACGTGTCTTTAACGGCCAAGAACAAGCTCATTCACGCCAATTATTGCAAAGAAGCTTTTTAATCGCCTGTTATCACTAGTATGATTTGAGCAAGTATTCTTGTCGGTTTGCATCGCCCGGCTTGGGATGCAGCAGACAATTAGTATGACTCACCAAGCTGGAGCCAACAATTACAAAAATAAAATATTCTTTTGTTGTCAACATCACACGTCACATGTATAAATCATCAATGTTGCACAATTTTCAAAACTTTGACTCCAGTTTTACTGTACTGGGTCCGGTGGCGAAAAATGTTACCCTCTTTGTTAAGAAAACTTTGGTGGCATTCACCCAAAATTATTTTCTTGTTTGCCGAGAATTTTATTTCCATGGATCATTAAAAAGTAATTCATAATAGAACTAGTCATATTTTATAAATAAACAACTCAAAAAACATCATTATGCACTATAGTTCATGTAAACGTCGATCTCATCCTCCAATGCATGTATGTATCCAGGATAGGTTACGCTTGTTTTCGCGACCATGAGCCAGTACTTTTGTCGATCGCGAGATATCATGATGTCAAAGAGGGCAAGTTTTTTTTATGGAGAAGAAGAAGAGAGAAGGATAGGAAAGAATATTACATTTCATTAAAATTATTTCACATTGTCCAGGCGAAATGGCTAAACAGTCCTTATAAGATGTTGAAACAGCCTTTGGCGGCAAAATGAAGCTCACTCAACTGACAAATGATTGAATAAAAGCTTGTCGCCTTTTATAACTAGTATTATTTTTAGTAATAAGTATTCTTGGTATTCTTTACAATGTCTGGCTCGATCGAACTACAGCAGACAATTGGCCAAGCCGTCACATATCAACCAACGATTGTTGCTTAATTCTCAAATAGGGAAACAGTAAAAATCTTATGAATCAAGACTTATTACACATTTCAGCTTGTCGAGGCACTGCGTAGCATGTGTAAACAGTTAAAACAGCCTTAAGATGCGCACAAAACTTCAAAAAGCGTGTTTTTGGCGACGAAATGGAGCTCATTGTATAGGCATAGCAACAATAAACCAGAATGTAATCCACGCTCACAACTTTTCATCACTTAAATTGTCTTAAAATAACCGATTGCCCGATGTCATAAATAGCATTGCAAGCTTCACGAAATCTTGCTTCGAGATGGCCTTAAGGACGTTGTCTATATGTTTAATCATTCATTTATCCAGTTTTTTTTCCAAAAATTGAATTTTTAGACCCCCTTAACACACTACCGGATTCGCATGGTCACAATATCAAATTGAATCGTTCCGCGACAAGTGTGGCTCTCGATAGTATTGCAGAATTTAACAACAAGTAGTCAGAAAAAAGTGGTGAGAGTAAATATGATCGCAAACTACCCGAACTCGATGTCGTGCACGACCAAGCGAATCCGGTACCGTGTAAACGAGGTCTTAGTTTCTTTGTAATACGAGCTATTCTATACATCTTAAGGCCCTATAATGATGATGCCAAGCAACACGTTAGTCAGCATACATAAATTATGAGTCAGTTAATATCGCTATATAGCCATAGTTAACGGAAGGCAAGAAAGGAAAGAAGCCAAAATGTGACGACAGTTCCCAATTCTCTGTCATGTACAGTTTCTGTTAGCACGCTAAACCACAAACCACTTCAAACGAATCTTAACCGTTTAAAGAAACATGCGTGACGTAGCGCATAATTATATACACGCACTTACAATCTCCGAGTGGGGGGCATCAAATACTGAATATATTGACATTTTGCGTGGGTCAATGTGCTGAAAGCGAAATATATAAATGCGTTTTGACATCGTTACTTTCTCAATTTCCTTACGGTGCATCCAAGTTTGCTAGACTCCGAGAAAAGGAAGTTTATGAGGGAGTCAAAGCAAAAATAATTAAACTAGAATTGTTATGGTAATTTTATTAATACAGTCAAAACTCTCAAAATGCAAAGCTGCCTTGGTCCAGTCATAAACAAGCTCTTACCAGCAAAACGCAAAAGCAAATCAAAAGTACGAGCGAAGAAGTCTCCATTGACAGTTATGGTAAAGGTCGTCGTATTAGGATCCACTGGTGTTGGGAAAACGAACATTATTCGTCGATATGTTCACAACGAGTTTCTTGCGGACCACCAACCGACTACAGAAGATGTCTATAAGAAATACTTTAACTTTAAGCGTAAGAATGAATCTATATTATTTAATATTTACGACACGGCTGGCTCGGACCAATTTCCTGCAATGAAAAGACTGGCGATCAGCAATGGCGAGGTGTTTGTGGTGCTTTACGCAATAGACGATAGGGGATCGTTTGAAGAAGCGAAGAAAATTTGTGCTGAAGTGTTCGAACTTAAAGCTGGAGAGGTAAAATCAATAATGCTGGTTGGAAATAAATGTGACCTGCCAAGTTCAGACCAGATAGTAAGTACCGAAGAAGCTGCTTTAACGGCGAGACAGCTCAAATGTAAATTTACAGAAAGTTCTGCGAAACTTGGTATAAATGTTGAGAAAATATTTCGTGAGTCGCTGGACAATTTTTAAGCCATAATTATTTGGCTGACTGACTCGGCATATTTAATATATGGCACTTCAGTTTGTGTTGGCGCTATATCTAAATATCATGTGACGGAAGATCGTTGCCAGGTTAAACAAGAACAGACCTGTATGGACACGTTTTTAAACTTTAGGAAAGAGAAATCAGTACCTCAGAATAAAGTTACTATATTATGACTGATATGTATACTATTTTTGCCAAACACGAATGTTGATAAAAGAAATGCTGAACAAATAATTTTGAAGGGTTGCAATATCGATAATGATGCTGAGAGTAATGACTAATGATAATTCTTGACAAAACAACACTTTTCACATGCTGTGCTGTTGCCGCGCTCTCGCTTACACCAATAACAACTAAACACATGATGTTATGACTAGACGTCAGCTGGGTCTCACCAAGAACTTCGTAATAATGGTGAACTCGCCGCTACTACAAAATGTGAAATCAGATAATTTTAATTATTCATTATGTATATACATGTATATATGATCTATATATAATTATTCGGTCACGTAAATCAATGAACAATATATTCTGAACAAAATTTCGAAATGCCGTTTATTAACAAAACCCATCCATCTTCCCAGCCCTGATTAAAAACATGTATGGCAGTCTAAAGCTCATAACTGCTGAAATATTTATCTTAGTACGGAAAACGTCAACCGTCAAACTGTTGAAATATTCATCTTAGTACGGAAAAATGGTTAACCCAGCTAACCTATCCCAAACGTCAGCATATTTAATTGAATTGCGTAGCAATAAATCAACATGTCAGAATTGTACATTTAATACATTATGTATGTACTTGTTCATTTTTAGTCCAACCGCCATCAGCCGAATAGGGATGGTATGAGCAAATTTCCCAACAGAGGGGCTATGTTCCCCCACAAGGGGGCAAATAAACAAATCATAAGACAGGATATAATTTCAAAAGGGAACAAATTCAAAGAGTTTACAACGTAATAGGAAAGCTATCAATTGATTTCTTGTCTTGACAAGGTATAGGATACTGGACATTGCATGAATTCGTTGTTTGTACTCGAGGAAACGCCTCATTGAGAAAAGCCATAAAACAGATATTTGCAACTGATATAACCTGCTACTGATATAAAAGAACACGACTGGCTATAGTTTAATGGAAAATTCTCACAACTTTAAAAGTAGCATGCAGCAGATACGTATGAGGACGCTAAGGCGGAATGATCGTGTATTTTCGCAATTCCTGGTTGTTTTTTTCTTCAACCTTCCCGGACAAATCTGTTAAATTCCCCCGTCGGGGGGCTAAGGGTCCTTGACAAGAGAGCTGTCCTCTACAGACCCCCGCCCTCTTAGCGCCATCCCTACATCTGGACTTCGTTGGATAAAACAGCATAGAAGTTAATTCGTTATTAAATTAAACCCATGCACTAATAAATGTCAAATAACGGGTTAATACTCGTCTTCATTTTCTGTTATGTGCAATATTATTATTAAAAAGTATAACTATTAAAATTCTAGAACTATATTTCCCTTAACGACAGACACTGATCAGATATTTGCTGGTTTATCTGTCTTATAGCGCCTCATTGAAAAGGTCACAATTTTTGGCGGATATCCATGTCCATGATTCCGAGTAAGATAGTGTGATAATAGTATGTTGAGTTTGATGATATAGCACGATCCAATTAGTGATCAATCTTTGGTCAAATGATCTTTGTTAGCATGAATTATTACATATTTTGGCTAACCTATTTGGCACTACATGCATGCCATGCCGTAATATACAAGTGGAAGTTGGAAACTTTATCAAATCTAGACAATATATTGGGAGTTGGAAGATGGAAACTTTATCAAGTCTAGACAATATACTTCAAGCATTTTGAAAGTAAAGGCTGTAATCCCTCTGTCGATTTTTTCCACGTGATGCTATGCACGGAAAAGTTTAAATCTTTCTAAGCTCTTTTGAAATACTACATGCGAACTACTACTGTACTACATAATAGATAAAGCATGTATGAGTAGCCGAACTGTATCTGATAACCAATACGTAATGGATAAGCTGCTCTGTATCTGACTTCAGAGATCGGATGCAGATCGAATGCGAATAAAATCAAACTCAAAATTTATGTAAATCATTGCAAAATCTTCATCCGATTTACAGATATTGATTAAGTATGCATTTCTTTTGTGTTTTTTTTTCATCAATTTTTAATGAATTTTATACATAATAGATAAAGTTGTATGCTGTACTTTTATTCAATTAGTTTTTTCACAAGGAAACATTATACAAGAATATAAACTTTGCTGTGCGTACACGTACGTTGAAAATGGAGTATGCAGCCCTACTAGCAGATCATAAAGCCACTGTGCTCTGACAGCCTGAGATAACTGAAGAATGAGATACCGGATGATTCATGCAGTCCTTTCCAAACTAGTACTGATCTATAATGACTAGTACAACAATACAACAAAGGTGTATTTTTATGAAACAACACTTAAACTTCAAAAACAAATAGAGCAAACGCTTTGTTATTTGTATCGTGTCTTTTTTACTGTGTCTGTGATAAGTGTTTTTTTATTTTAATCATATGTTGTAGATTTAATTGTCTTTAAATTGAGCTACGTACGTTAGATTTGATTGCTCAAAAACTGTAATTAGATTGCGTTTTTGTGATACCAAATTTACGATTTTTTGTGGGTTGATCGGTTGAGGTGTTGACAGAAAATGCGTACTTATAATATGTTTATAATATTTATTTAGTCAGTCCCTGGCTCGTTTAATGTGGCAATATTAAACAATAGAAAGTTAAAATGCTTCACACCGTCTTGAATTTTACAATGATTTTGAGATTTACAGTTTTAAGAGAAATATTCTTACGCCAGATCAATTATGCCAGAGATGCATTAGACTGAGTGTAAGAAATGATGCTGAGGCGTGTGTCCCACGCGTAAAGCGTGATTATAGATATAAATCTACTCGTTTAGATCGTCAAAAAGAGAAACTAGTAAACTCAAGGATAGTGCCAAGGGGTACACTAGTGCAAAGTTGGGAATTTGTCACTGTCATGTGATGATCTTGCATGAGGCCTCTATCGACTCTAACGACTCTCATTGGCGGCCATTTTGAAAAAATGCCAACTAGTAAATAATGCCTCTTAGTATTTTTGCACAAGTGAACATAAGAAATCCGACGTTGTGATTGGTCCAATATGACGTGACATTCCTTTATATTCCCCTACAGATGAATATAACAGTAAAAACAAGTTTGGCAATGGCGTCTAGCCACCGTTTTGTACAAATTACGGACAAAGAAATAAACAAAATTAAGATAGCTTTTGTAAAAATACTAAAACAATTATTCGTCTCAGGCTCGGTGATTTTCGGAAAATATTCACCGAGACGAAGTCGAGGTGAATATTCCCCGATAATCACCTCGCCTTCGGCGAATTCGAACAATTTTTGAATATTTGCTGGTAGGCAACCAATCAAAATGCTTGAAAACCATTATTTACTAAAGAAACTATACTAAACTCTAATAATACTGAGGAACCAAGTTGCATCTCCCTTCAATGATTGATGCTAGTGGAAAGATCCGTAACAATTGTTCCTATGACATCGCCAAAAGAGAAAATCGGATCTATAAAACTGGAAAGACCAGTTTACACGGGGCATTTTGGTATATACAGTATAGGACCAATTTTCTTAGAACACGGCCAAAGTTACAAGAAAGTGTATTTATTGTTCTCTGGTGTTTATAACGTCGTTAGTGTTCTCGATATAGAGCATATATTAATTAGGAAGCCTCCTAAAAAGAAGCCCCAGCTCTTTGGTTTATAAAATAACAGTGGTTTACGATTACATATACAAACAATTAACAGTTCTAATGACCATAAGATAGGTCTAAAAAACAGCAAAATTCAGAGAAAAAAATCATGGACAGGGATGACGGGAAACTAAACTGAAGCCTAGAAAGTTGGCACACTGACACTGCTATTAATATATCTTTACCGATAATATCTCAAAACATTAGCCTGAAGAATATCGGTTTCTTCTAAGCAGATCATGAACATTACAAACTAATTTTCCTAAGGCCTGATGACGAAATCGTGCTAAACTGTCAGTTGTTTGTTTGTGTGCGTTATCTTAAACCATTGTTATTTCCACGTCATTCATCCTTTGAAGACTGCAGATGAGAAAACGTCTAAATTTTTAATATGTACTAATCCTGGTTACGCATTTTCGACGGAATCGTTGATGAAACCCCTTGCTGCGAATGCACCGGCGATTTTTTGCTCGTGATTTTTTGAAATTACAGTCTTTCAGGCAGTTTAAGACCTCTCTTCTCCGCAGAGGTTTTGAGAATTCCTATGAATTCGGCGTTTTTATCGGCCGGAAAATGCAATTGACTGGCCAGAACCTGTATAATTAAGATGCGTAATGCGAAAGGCCTGGGGACACAAACTTTAGAGGTTCCGACTTAAGTTGCGCTTCTCTTTACTCCTGGGTCATGGCTTTATAGGATACCCTAAAGGTCGAAATGTCGAGATAGCACTGGGTTTCTCATTCACTGGGACTGTATCTACTTCACCAAATTTAGCTAAAGAGGAACGCGTAGCGCGACAATCATTACTCGCCCTTCGGGCTCGCGCTTTAGCTAAATTTGGTGAAGTAAATACAGTCCCAGTGAGTGAGAAACCCAGTGCTCTCTCGACATTTCGACCTTTAGGGTATCCTATAAAGCCATGACCTTTACTCCTGTCTCTGATAAGGCCTTAAATTTCCTTAAATTGAGGAAGTTTAACTTTGGGAGATGTAATTTAGAGTCTGTGACGCAGGCACTGAGAGTCAGATCTTTGGTCAGAAGATACTCAACAGATCATGGCTGAGTCACAGTTAAACGATGTAAAGAAAGGTATGGAAATTTTGAAACAATATTGCGAATAAATAGTTTTGTAAAGAGTTCAATTGACAAAATATATATCACGGAAGTCACCCAACTCCTACGAATGCTAATTTGCACGAAGCAAGCTTGCGGCTGCTTGCCCCACCTTCTTGTTTTTATATTTAGTTCACTGCCTGTATAATTGCAAAATAGAGCTATGCGAACTATAATGTTGTTTGTGCAGTATGCCGAGCAAAATATATATGGGGGGGAGGGGGGAGGGGGGGGTGAATAGGCTTACCCTAATCGGCAAAAAATGTTTAGCAAATCCGAAAATATTTTAGCAATCCAATACCATTCCGCTGCTAAATCTGCAATTCATTATATTTTCAGATCTATATTTTCAGATTCATTCAAATCTTCCAAAAATTGCGATTGATCTGAAATCCAAACAATTTACTGGCTTAAATATGCCTACCCACGAGCCTATACACCCCGCCCCTCCCCATTTTGTACTCACAATTGTAAGTGGCATGACAATAAGATAAGACTGCCCCAGCTGCCCTGATGTCAAAAGTTTTTAGTCTCTGATTGGACACTATTTTGTCATGGAACAGTCAAGTACTATTGGATTTACATAGAAAGATGTCAGAGATATAGTAAGAGATGCACTGCCATGCTACCCCAGTCTACATTGTTTCTTGGGGGCCTTAACTAAATGTTCACTGCCCCTGGCTAAAGCCAGCCAGGTGGCACCCAGAGGAGTTATGGCACTTACAGTTGTACAATGCAATTTTTTTGATGTCAGTAAAATAGAGAAAATTGCTCTTGTAATGTACCACCTAATTGTGAAAGTGATTTTTATTGGCTCAATTTGTGAATGTTGTTTAACCAATGAACAAAAGAAGCCTTGTTCTTGTCCAGTTTGGGAAGAGTTTTTGAACATGATCCAAATTGCCCTTGTCTCCAGTGGAACAATCAGGCACATAGTTAACCTTAAATGAGTTTGGTTCATGGTGACTGCCAAAAGGTGGGAGTTTAGTGAGGGACTCTTGAAACCCCAGACTGCAGAGTATGGCAGTTTTTGACGAGATCTTGGGTGCGGAGAAGGCACAAACTTTTCCAAGTTGCCAAGTGTTGATCATGGGTAGGTGATTTGGGCAAAAGTAAAAAATATGTGTTAGAAAATATGAAAATTAGAGTTTTTGGGGCGGAATGAATCTGAAAAAAGGAAGTTAAGTGCGCTTTTTTCTATAAAAAATCTCGGGGGCACTGTTGACATACTCTGCAGTCTGGTTGAAACCCTGTCAGTGGGTTTGCCAGGTGCATAAATGTTTGTTTTGGTGCACAGATTTTAATATTTCCAGACATGGAGGGTGAGCAACCTCCTTTCCCCCTGACTACATCAAGGTTTGATTTTTGTTAAAAGATGCTCGACAAGTTAGATGGGGAAAGTTTACAGCAAGGTGCCATGGTTTTGGTTGGCATCTCCTCCCTCACGTCTTGTAAGGTTTGTGATGTACTGCCCTACAGACCAATACCCTACAGACCAACACAGGGATGTATTGCACATCTCCCAACAATGAACATTCCCCTTTAAGTACATTGTCTGGCATAGCAACTTATGTTAGTTAAATATTGTCCAGTGAAATTCACTAGACTTAGGATTATGAGTAAAAGCTGGCATATTGAAGTAGCTAGACCAGCATTAGGCCAATAAAAAATGATTGGCTAGCATGAATACCCAACTGTTTTAATCTTATTTTAGTAATTTAAACAAGTTTAATATTTGAAAATTGTCTCATGGACAGACTTTCGTTCTGTATATTACGCACCATGAGTATAGGATTGTGTGGCTCAACAAAAAAGTGATTATGGTAGCATAACTGGTATTGTTGGATTTGTAAATTGGTTTATATTGACAAAATGCCATTAAAAAATAAATACCGGTAACGTCAAGTACAAAATTGACCCCCACCCCACCCAATCACCTCTCAAAACGTGCAATAATGTGATGCTAACCAATTATCCTTTGGATTTGGCCTTATTTAGCTCTGACTATAAAAAGTAGTATCACATAATTGAAATGTTTTTAGATCATGGTTTTCCAGGCTACCAACATGTCCAATCTCCCACAATTAACTGCCTTGCTGAAATTGCCAAAGACTTGAATATTGATTTGAATGAAAATGAACTGAAAGAATACCATGGTGTGTATTATCATAATGGTGGTTTGTATGTTGTGTATGTTGAAGCAATGTTTTAGTAGCACTGGTATGGCACCTTTTCAACTGATGTAGATAAAACTAGATATTAACACAGGGCAAATGTGAATTTGGATCTTTAGCTGGCCGCATGACTTGTCCAGTATTGCTATCTTGTTCCATTATTTGACCTTTTTGTTCAAACAATCAGAAAAATCCACAATTTTTAAATATCTATCCTGTTTAGAATATGTATCGCTTAAATCAAAGTAAAATGGTTAAAACTTTGTATTAATATACATTGCATTTATAAACATTAAATTTCAATGTTTGACTTGTAATTGTGCAAAAGCGTGCATTTAATGTCCAAAAAATGTCCGGACGGAAAACTAAAATCTAATGTAGAATAGCCTTATGTAAATAAACTTTCTCTCATTAATATTAGTAACTAAAATACAGCAAGTGAATTATTAAAATGACAAAATGTGGACCATTAATTGCTATTAATTACTAAAACTATTTAGTTTACTTACAAGGTTGTAACTAATTTTGAGTTTCGAAATTTGATTTTCAGGTTATCACTGATTATGCAGGTTCATTCAGAATTTCAGACATCTTTAGTGGATCTTTTCTTTAGCACTGTGGTCAGCGCACGCTTTAGTTTGTCCAGTTTTTCATAAAGAATGGTTACGATGGTTACAAGGGGTTGGTTACGATATAATACGGCAAACTAGTCGGAAACTACACTCATTACAGTGTTCCCCCAAGTGTTTTAAAAATATGTTGATAAAAAATTTTATTTGAAGTATAAGGAATAATTTGTAAAGATTACATAATTAATTTATTACCGTATTATTACCGTTTTTAGGACATCAGTCGTGGTATGGTTTTAGGCACCATATGCCACCTATAGGCGATTGTATACTACTATAACTTGTATAACAAGTTTATCATTTTAGAATGAGTGATTGTTTTATCTCATTAATCAATGTCTTTTGGGCCTAAAAAGTCCGTTTTGTCTCATGATTTCAGTCTTGTAATCGCGAATTTTAATTGGCCTTTTCATGCATTACGATAAATTCGAAAAACCACTTCACGGTTCACGAAAACTCCCAAAAGCAATCATGTTTCACCTAAGGTCACCAAGCAATTTAATAAGATGCCAACATACCAACTTTGAAAAATGATCCGTGACGTTTACTGAAAATAATTTTTGAAATATGAACTCAATGCGCCTTCAAGAGTCGTTTCAACTTCTTTCATGGGGTCCTATCTCATGGAGATCTTTATAGACCAGTCATCACAGAGCATGCACATAAGCTGGGAGAAGCACTGGAAACTGGGCTTTCCAAGGGGAGATTACGAATTACCTTTGCATTTTCAAATTTCTACCAATCTTCATCGGCTATTGGCATAAGAAAAACACATTTTATTGTCATTTCTATTAGAAGACAGAACGAAACGTGAAGCGCGGTCATCCTGCAGTTAAAATTCAAAATTTGGCTCACTTTAAGTTAGTCTGCTTAGCATGCAGGTCTTTGTTTTGTAAAAGCGAGTTCATTTTGTGAGATCGTTTTGACTGTTACGTTCTTTTCATATAATATGACTGACTGACATTTCTATCATAATATATATATCTATGAGAACCATTGAAAATATTTTTGAAAACCGCGAGAATCCGTCCAATATACTAACGGGCGGAGAACTTTTGAACTTGGCAGCTATGTTCCTGTCTTCGTCTTGTAACCAAAAAAAGTACAAGGGGCCCTCCTCATTGTAGGAAACCTTTCTCAGGATTTTTACTGCTAAGAACATTTTACAGCGTCTTTGTCTAGCGGCTAGCTCCATGTCTCCATCTTGGATAAGACAAACCCAGATTTAATCAACGGTTTTAGTTTTGGTCTAATGTAAACTAAAGTAAGAACTAAAGTAAAGTAAAAACTTTGCCTCAAGAGGGTAAAAGATAAGAAAGAAACTGATAGAAACTGATAAACCACTGGTTCTCGTATTGAATACATTAAATTACAAACTTAATATTAGGCTATCTAAACCCCTAAACAGATAAACAAATATTTGTCTAACAAAACATGAAAGGCTGCAGATCTGGAATAAATGATTTAGGTACTACATACAATATATATATTTACAGCGTTACTGGTAGTTGGTGGTAAAATTACAGCCCGTACGTTCAATAGCCACATAACCAGCCCCAAACAAATGGGGGGGGGGGGAGGGGGATTAAGGAGATAATGATCGTGGCTCCGGACCCCTCTGTCCTATCCCCCTATCAGTACGCAGGTGCCAGGTGGCAGGTTCAAGAGTCTGTTGAAATTTGCTACCCAAAAACAGACAGGAAAATAACATATATGCATTTTTTCAATGATATCCCTGTTTAAATGTCCTACAAAATATACAAAAAATCCTCAGCCGCATTCACCATTAGGTATGCTAGTAAAATAGTGAAGCTGCATCTGATATATTGTACGTACAGGCGCTGAAAATCATTTAGGTTTGATAGTCATTAATATTTTCTACCAGAGGCAATTGCAAACCAATGTGAAACAAGTTTCCAGAGAATATACAATTTACCTGAACCAAAGCTGCCGGTAAAATATGCGCGAAAAATTGGAAATCAGCCGAAAGCAGAGGAAAATCCATTTAATGCATGGTAAGATGTACATATATAGCGTTACAACTTGTACAAGACAAGTATTGATTACTTTTATGTACATATATATGAAATAGTATAATAAGAACTGTGCATGCCACAGGGCCAGTTGTTCAAAGCTGAGTTAGCGCCAACCCCGACGTAATACTTAACATACTGTTTTAGTTTCTGTATTTTTACATGTCCGTTTCTTTCAAAACTTCAGATACCAAAACTGCTATTCCTTCAGACAAGATTTGAGTAAAAATCTTTCCAAACTTACAAAAATACTTCCCTGAAATCACATTCAAACTTTACGCTAACCTAGGGTTAAGCTAACCGATTTTTGAAAACCCAGGCCCAGGTCAAAATAAGCAATATATTATAAATTAATATATTAATTTCAAAAATGAACTAATGAACTAATTTTCCAATATCCAGTGCTAAATAAGTCACGTGCATGCCTCTATACCTGCTATAGAGAACACTTCACTATGCAATAATACAAAAGATGATTGTCATGCAAATTATATAAAGAATTTTATATAAAGATTTTTATATCAAGATTTTTATCTAAAGATTTGACTTATTATGTAAACCTTTTTGAAGCCATTTATACTTAATAAAACACTCATGCTCGTGTTTTAAAAAGTACATCATTTATGGACCTTTTATATATATATATTTATACAGTTAAAAGCCTGGAAAATTGTACTTTTTTATTGTTTACATTTCAATTTACAATTTATACATATTGTTTAATTACACTTGTTGTTTGCATTTATGAATACTATATATACATTCTTTACATTTTCCAAAAAAGTCCGAATGAGTTTTAGAGCGGTGAGGCAGTGGTGTAACGTTGTATCTGCTCCCCCCCCTCCGGGTTAGAAATGTGTAAAAACCTCCGGTACTAGTGCCAAAAGCCCGAGTGACTGACATTATAATATAGTGTGAACTGCGGGATGGGAAGTCCGCGTGTAGAGAACTTTTACTAAATATAGCCTCTGAAATTTTTGGGGGACAACATAATGATATTACGAGCTTCCAAAAACGACATTGTAACCGACTTTCGTCCCTTAGATGCCTCGCTGACGAAGGAGGCCCCTGCTAAATGGAAGACCCTTCTCAAGCTTAACAGCGAACCGATCAGGTTGCCGAAAAAACCCCGTACCGCTCATAAGCACTTGTCTGGTTTATTTATTTTACAAATGATAATACATATTAATATTAAAATATAATTTTGAGAAAACACCACGTAAGTTTATTATCGCAAAGCTTCAGTGCTAATAATGCATTATTATGATATTCACCATGCAAACATACAAGGAACTTATTACATATTGAATATACGTCAAATTTTTATAGCTGTTGACAAGTAATGTTTCCACTGTTAATTACCTTATTGAGTGTAGAACTTTTGACAGGTTGTTACATGACTGATGACATTAATATACAGATCTGTTGGCAGTAAAGTTCCTGCAGTTGTGTGTGCAGTCAACATGACCGCACGGTTATAAAAGGACCACAAGGAGTGAAGAATCGTAAAGTGCGACAAATAAAATAAAAGTTTCCAATAATAATATGTGTGCACTAGGTACTGGAGATGCGCCATTTCTGGTGCACCAGATGGTAAGCTGCACGGTAAAACGATAGCAATAAAAGATAACATTCCAATTGCTGGTATTCCGATGATGTGTGGTTCACAGTTTCTCGAAGGTTATATTCCGGATGTTGACGCTAGTGTTGTAACCCGAGTACTTGATGAAGGTGGAAAAATACTTGGTAAAGCTGTTTGTGAAAACCTGTGCTGTAGTGCAGGAAGTTTCACCTCTGCAAATGGTCTTGTGAAGAACCCATTGGATCCTTCAAGAATGTCGGGAGGATCCTCTTCGGGATGTGCTGTCCTGGTAAGCTACTATAAACTTACCCTATTACCCAGCATATAGGCGTAATGCATTTAAAGGCGCGTGCGCTTATATCCAAAATGAAGTATAGGCGCACGCGCCTATAAACTGTCAAAAAATGAAAGTTAGACAGATATTACTAAACAATTATTGAATGAGGTCGAGCAGGATATGAGGAATTATTAAGGCAGAAGTTTGCGTTATCTTCCGAAGTCGAAAGCTGAGGCAGATAACACAAACCGAGGCCTTAATAATTCCTCACGTCCTGCTAGGACCGAATTCAATAATTGTTTTATTATTTTTTGAGAATATTTTAAACTCAGTTTAAACGCTTGCTTTGTAAGTAAGACGACACAAGCTGCTAATAATGGAACAAGATGAAATTGTTCGGAAACTTTAATAAGCCAATCAGAGTTCCAAAAAACATTCTTAAAACAATTGTCAGATTACAAGGTCAGTTAAAAGCCGTATGAATTATAGCGTGACATCATATCTTGTTTCAATATACGACGAAATGAGTCATAATGTCGTATATTTGTTTTCAATATACGACGAAATGAGTCATAATGTCGTGTATTTATTTTTAATCCCAAATTTGGGCAACTACCAAGCGGATATGACGATTTCACCTTTAGCTCTTAACCAATCAAAACTTCTAAACTATTTTCAATAAATAATAATATATTAGACAATTCCTACAATAGACTCGCTAAGTTTTGAGATCATCTTAAAAAGTAAACCGTTGTAGGTGCAATGTTATCAAATGTAGCGAAGTTTGTATAGTACTTGTACTACGCAGGGAAAGCCTACCACTTGAAAGATTTTGGTAATGTTGTCTGGATCGAAATTTAGACTCTACCATGAGAATTGTTTATTTCGTAGCCAGACTGCGCGGATTGCGAGATGATACTATTGAACTAGTAGATCAGGAACGATAAGTCAGGGGGGGGGGAAATTGAAGCCGACTTTGTGTTCGGCTTTGCAGGTAGACCCAGTCCTTTTTAAGAATTTCGTTAAAAAATATCATTTTTGTATCCGTAAAATTCTTTATTTAAATCTACTAACAGATCTCTAAGATTCATAAATATTTAAACAATGCCAGTTGAATTTATATAATATTTTATAAAATTTGACAAAAATCGTACTATCACGGAAAAATGTTGAAGCAAAGGCGAAAATTACGAAAAATCCGCCAGATTTTGGCTACTTTACTGGAGTTTTTCAAAGTTCAAGTAAGAACTAAGACATGAAACCACAGGAAATATTTAACTCCATGCAAAGTACATTCGTATGCGAAGTTTTAGGAAGATGGAACGTTTTAGGGTCGAAAAAATGCATTTAAAAAATATTGTTTACGAAAAACGCGTGAAAAACGTCAATTTCTTCATGTTTTGAAAGGGTTAAAGCAAGGATTAAAAGTTCAGGATAAAGAGGAGTACCTGGCGTTCACTGCAAAATAAGTTTGGGACTGTCTAAAGGTTTCATTATATATTTTTTATTAGCTCAAGAGCAAAGTTTTCTTTGACACGTACATGCAAACATTTATAATTTTTTTTAAAATATTAAAGTCAAAATGCTCACTTTTTGCTGCAGATAGGTGTAAGACAGTTCGAACTAAACAGGAAACCTGGTGTGAATCCAAAACAACTATGTCTTTCCACAAAAACATTGTATTTTTGCTCGAAAACAAAAATTCTCACTCCTCGAAAACCAAATCCGACCTCTCCCAGTCTTTTTGAATGTTGATTTTCCAGCGCGCCGGCTTCAGCCAATCATATAGGTTCAAAACACTGAAGTTATCGTTCCAGATCTATTACAGTTCAATGGATGATACTTATAGGGTACTCAAAGATGGGTTCAACACGACGTCGGTTATGAACACTCAACAGGGACTAGTGAAGTTGGGTGCCCTAGCTATAATAAAAGATCGAGGTGGTCGGGAATTCATATAGGGTTAATAGAAGAGATAGTCCGGAAATTCATTACTCATTTAGTTCGCCTATTTTATTGTTGCTCAACTAACCAATAGTAATATTTTAGAAAAGATACCTATCCGTGACTTGACATAATGACATAGATTGTGTCTGGGAGGGAAATTTTGGTAGGAAATAAATTGTATGTTATATGGTAATGACTGTGGACAATTCTAGTAGCGATATAAGTTAGCTCGAGGAATATCCTTAATTGTCCTTTAATATCCACAAGTCATAATTCAATGTGGTTTGCCGGTAATCATCGGACGTTTGATTATGCTTGGTGATTGATCATCGCGTTTCTTCAGTGGATTATTTAAGGTGTGGGTCAAGATGAAAGCAGAATTTCCCATGCTCGTGCGTTAATATGAATGTCTGAAGATGGTTCAAAAATAGAAGTATCACAAGTACATTATAGCCGGAATCCTTATAAACAGCGTCCACCACTGTCCTCAGCTTATCAGAACTGTCAACTGTGAGTTTAGGGAATAATACGTGATATACGGGCAGTACGTTGGTATCTAATATGGAGACAATATCTACTTTGGCCTTGCGGTAAAACATGAAATTCCAATAAAAACACCTTAGAAATTACACTAAATTCTCCAAAATTTCGATATTTAAGGAAGATCATGACTAAAGCCCTGTTTGGGTATCTGGAGTGAATAACTGTACATCTTTTAAACCTGGTTCACACTTGTCGCAAGAATGGGGGATGACTTCTGCTAGCCGATGTGATTAAGTGAATTCTATACCGTTGCAAAAAGCAATCTAATATCTAATATTTTTCCTATACTTTATTTAAAACCCGCTTTGTGCTCGGAGCAGGGATGGGAATACATTTTGTACATTGTTTAACTGTTTATTCTTACTTATTGTACATACCGATGAATACATGCGCGCGCATGAACTGAATGTCATTTTCGCATCCCGTAATCTTTACAAACTATGTACGTGTATATAAGCTGATTGTCTAATGGGATGTGGTGGGTTTTCTCCGGGTATTCCGGTTTCAAAAAATTTTTGATAGTCCCTTCGCCCTTGCCTAACAGCAACGAGGGACTTTCTTTTCAATGTCATATTAAACGAACGAAGTTATGTCTCTTCTTCGCGGAGCAATGCCGTCATGGTCGGTAGTCGGTAGTCACATTCATAGCGACATCTGCTACCGAGTACCGATCAACTTGGTTAAAAGTACTGGGGATATTAATATTTAGACAAATGATTGTATCGTGCGTTTTTGTAGGCCTCGTATGTAGGTAAAGGACAGGTACGATATTGAGTTTTTCATAATATTAAGTTGAGAAGAACAAGCATTGTATAATAAGTCATATACTTGTCATATTTTACAATGCGTTTTATAATTAGACATGCATAAAAATCAGGAAATACCCCAATAATTACTCATGTTTGTCTATTATACAGCCAAAACGTGTTCTCGCAATCTCGCGACGCAGTGGCGGATCTAGCGTAAGTCAAAATAAATTACCACAGCTCATTCTAGGATATATTTACATTTTAAAATACCTTCAAAGCAACTTCATTGGTTAGATTTTATTTATTTGAAATTCATAACCTATGACATTGTTATAAAGTTATTTTGAATTTTAAATATGCAATAATGTATTTTGACTTACCCTGGATCCGCCACTGTCACGACGGTTGAACTGTATGGATTTCTGATCTGTATTTTCATTTGCTAAATTAACTGTTTAATACTCCAAATAAATTAGCTTTGAAATTCAACAATGGCTTATGGCGGACGAATACGAACTGCTTTGGTAAATGGCTTTTGAGGAAGCTACAACGAAATTTGAAATAGCAAATTTTTTAGAAGAACTTCCAACACTCTGTAAATACTGTACTTGATCGTTCATTAACGATCGCAAATGAGAAATCACGACAATAACGCTGGAACCACGAGTTTGTTAATGTTACAGTAGGACATCGACAACGGTAAGGCACTGGTTAATTATCGACTTCCCAAAGCCAGTTGCTAAATTCACAAACACGTTTTTATTTTGAGAGAATGCTTTTATTGCCTTCTTCTGTTCTTCTAAAAAATTTGCTGTCTTAAATTGCGTTTTAGTTTCCTCAAAGGCCATTTGTCAAAGCAGTTCGGACTCATTCGCCATTAGGCATTATTGAATTTCAACGCTGATTTATTTAGACTATTTTAAATAAATTTACTATATGTTAATTTGTGAAGAATTTAATTTAATCAACCAAAATACAGGTTAGATTGAATAAAATAATGTATTAAGGAGCGTTTGTTGGATTGAAAACCTTCAGGATCATCATCAGTCATGTTCTTCGTTCGTTGCTATGATGAGCAAATTGTCCTCACCCTACCCGGGGTGAATTATCATGTCCATCGAGGTGAATTTTAGCGTCCAACATGTCGATTTTTAGCAGGCAACTCTCCTTCGCCTTTCTCGTTTCCCCACCCTCCCACCGACTTTCATCCGTACATATCCCTAACCACTTCGGAAATGGCGCTTACATTCTTGAGAAACCATTTGTTATTTAATTTCGTATTTCTGGTAAGAAATTTAACGTTATACTATTACGTTGCCACAAGAGTTGCCTGCGGAGGAGGCTACGATTTCGCGCACTACACAGTAAGGGAATCAGCAGTACAACACGTCGCTCTATTATTATGTGGTTTACTGGCTGCCACCGGCCAGTTGAGCGTTCTTATTCATCAGAAAATGCATTTGACCTGACGACATAATGGTGGAGATTCCACACGATTTCTCGTTTTTTCAATTTTCAATAATGTTGATAACCTTACATCAACACGGAAAACGTTTTATGTGTCTTAACGAGAAACTATGCTATTACTTGTTTAAATAATATAAAAGGAAATGCTCGAGACAAGAATATGACACACACTACGACCGTACTTACATCGTTTTTGATTCCCTTCACTTTTTCCTTTAAAATCTTTAAATTTACGCCTATAACGTCTTGGTAAACACGTTTAAAGTAGCCAGAACTTCCCAATCTTGAGATATTTTGTTTGAACTAATCTATTTCGTTAGAAAACCAAATTTGACCGCAGTTTGCTCTCACATCTTTGTTTGTTTTGCTAAGAAAATCTGCATTCTTGATTTTTTCACTCCTGCTTGGAATTAACACTGAGATTGACAGTCGAGAAACATTTTCTGATATATTAACAACTAAATAACGTTCTGGTATATTATTAAACGTCTCGGGTAGGTTAGGTTTATAAATAGTTCCAGTAAACCAGTATTTTAAATCGGTCTACTTCTATGCAGGTTGCTAATAAAGATGTGGACATGGCTATAGGAGGAGATCAAGGAGGTTCAATACGCATCCCTGCAGCAGCATGTGGTATAGTTGGCTTGAAACCAACATTTGGCTTAGTTCCTTACACTGGTATAATGACTGTTCAACCTACTATTGACCACACTGGACCTATGGCGAGAACTGTTTATGATACAGCACTGTTGCTTGAGGTACTATATCACAATTTTAAAGCTACCAAGTTAAAGTGACTTGAAGACTTATACATAAAAAAAAATCATGATGCGTATGCAATGACTGATGCAGTGGTACTTAAGGTACGATATGTTTCAGTTTAGCTTATCAGAATATCATTATTTTTTTCCCATTCCGGTTTCCTACTGAATCCTGTAATGTGATTGGATGACGAGCAGTCCGGTTTTTCCCTATACCGCTCAATCAACCGGACCGCTTACGGTTTTTCTCAACTATTCTGTAGGATCTAGTTGGACGAAGCCTGAATTTAGGGATTAACCCGCAAACACGGGCGAGTGAGAACACATGTTTTGTCTTTTCGAAGAGTGAACTCGCGTCATATATATTTGTAATTCGTTGATATTTAAATTTGGACGGAGTAGAAAGGTGTAGCGTATTATTTAGTAGTCAGGAGGATTAACAGTCAGGTATTTGTCCTACGTTGTTTTGTCAATTTGTAATAGTTTGTATAGTTTAGTAATTGTATGTTTTGTAAATTCGTTGTTTAGAAACCACGGTGAATATATTTCGATTTATATTGAGGAGATTCTTATTTGAACGTTCCTTTTATCATCTGCGTATGAATTAGTATAACGTGCGTTTCGCTGAAGTCCAAGGGCGACGGTACTACGAGTTACACAGTTTGTGACTACCTTCACATTATATATTTGGAATTTGCATTGAAGTAATTTCCGACATTTTGTATGCTGATATAAGTTATCTTACATGAAGTTCTGCTTAATATTCGACGAAGCTTTATGGTTATTTACATGACGTTTTCGTGGTTGAACGCGAGTTAACCTGCTTAAATTGGTTTGTATTTCAAGAGTACTTACATTTTCAATATTTAATAACGATGAATGGAAAAAGAAATTATACAGGGCGTCTGGACGTTGCTAGGGGTACTAGGGCCCACCTTCAATCCGAGGAACAATCGGGGTACTATTCGTCTAAGCAAGTAAGAGGTCATTTTCTGCAACAAAGGCAGGAACATTTGGATTATACCGCAGAATGGGTGAACAGCGCTGAATTACCAGAGAGAGCCCATTCTACTTCCCCAGTCAGGGTCACCGAGCTGGGAACAATAGAAACCCTGCGGGGGGTAGCTAGATCTGCTCCTGCCCTTAGCGTCCGGTCAGGAGGGTCGAACAGATCTATTATCGCCAGAACTAAACTCGAGCTAGAGTTGAAGCATTTAAAGGAAAAACAAAAACTAGACCAGGAACAGAGAGAGTTACAATTAGAAATGCACAGATGGGAGATGGAACAAGAAAAGAAGCTTGCTGAGCTGGAAGAGAGGCGTAGATTGCATGAATTAGAGAGCAGATTAGCGGAAGCGCGAATGCACGAACAGCTAGAACGTGATGGAGATGACCCAAATGCAAGGTCGAACCAGGGTGATGAATATCGTGAAAGATCAAGCCATTGGGAGGAAGTGACTGACGACCCTGTTTATACTAGTGGCGCACGCAATAATGAAGAAACCCCAAGAGAAACAGTAGCTAACCGAATGAGCTTCGAGACTCACAATGTTCAACCCACGGAGTTGCAACAAGCTACCCAAAACGATACGACCCAATCACATCTAAATCAAATGCTACTATATTCGAATCCCCCTCAACTTGGCCCAACACATTCCACGAGGCCACCACCTGCTTGTTGTCATGAACAAGCATTCAATACCGTAGGGCATCACTCCCCAGTGTTCGTTCCCCAGCAACCTAGTGAACAACATCCATTCAATACCCAAGGTCATCAAACCCAAGTAGTCGTTCCTCAACATACTGATGCGCAACAAAACCAACACCATTCGGGAATTCATTTCCTCAACGGCGTACCGCTACCAGAACCCTCAACTACCACCCAGCAGATCCTTGAACATCAACAACAAGCTTTCAACCTAATGGCAAACACTATCGGAACCACCATCAGTAAAGGATTTGAAATGCCTCGAAGAGAGTACATGACCTTCGACGGTAACCCGTTGAAGTATCCAAGTTTTATGGAGAACTTTAAAACTAACGTTGAAGATATTGAGACCAGCCCTAACGCTAGACGTAACTTTCTGATCCAACTATGCAGTGGAAAGGCGAAGGAAGCAATAAGTGGAACAGTGATGTTACCTGCCGAAGAAGGTTTTGCTAAAGCCAAGTCTATCTTACATGAGATGTTTGGACAGACACACATAGTTGCAGCATCCCACATCGATAAAATTACAGGAGGAGGGCCGATCAAAGAGAATGAGAACGAGAAATTGATGCAGCTTGCACGAGACATGGAGAACTGCGGGATGAGCTTGAACAGACTGGGCTATCAGGCTGATATTAACTCTAGAAGCAACATGAGTTCAGTGGTCATGCGTCTCCCAAGATATCTTCGTTCGGAGTGGGCCAAGGAGGCACAAAATTCGAGAGATCGAGGTCAAGAACCAGACTTTGCACAGCTAACTAAATTTGTTGTTAAAAAGGCAAAGCTGGCCAACACTGAATATGGGAAACTCGTAAGTGCAAGATCCAATAACGAGAGGGAATCGAATAAGAGATACCGATTTGGAAAGAATGTATCTGCTTATCTCGGACACGGTTCGAACACGGAGGTGGAGAGAGATCGTTCGCAGCAAGGAGAACGCAATGAAAATTATTTGCGCCAAGGAAACCCAGTGGGGAGACCAAAGTGTTTATTTTGTGACAGAGATGGCCATCCTATCGAAAAATGCTTCAAGTTTCAAGGAAAGCCTTACGAAGAACGAAAAAGGATCGCGAATATGAAGAGGCTGTGCCACCTTTGTCTTTGTAGAGGTCACATCGCCAGTCATTGCAAGAAGAGTCGGGGTTGTTTTGTCCCAGGTTGTGGAGAGCGTCATCATCCTATGCTCCATCCAGTGGAAACTACGAAGGACGGAAAGAAGGATGCGCGAGAGAACGAAAATAAAGTTAATAAACCTGATCCACCTGCTGTTTCAACCGGAAATGTACAGACTGGTCATTGCGGTGCCACTGGCACCATCAAGAATCGGGTGTGCTTGAGAGTAATTCCTGTAAAGGTGTTTGGGAAAGACAGAGGTCGTGAGAAAATTACCTATGCAATAAGAGATGAAGGTTCAAATACCACCCTCGTAAAGGAGAGTCTGGTCAAAGAATTGAGTTTGAGCGGACAGCCAATAGATTTCACGCTGACTACGATGAACAAAGTGTCACAAGAATCGGGGAGATCTCACTTCTTATATGTTCAAGGTTTGGGACAGAAAGACTGTCTCGAGATCCCGAATGCTCTGTCAGTAAAGTCTTTGTCAGTCGCAAGAAATTGTATCCCGAACAAAGAGGACATTGCCAAATGGCGTCACTTCGATGGAATTTCTATTCCTGAGTTGGACGATACGGATGTGACTATTTTGATTGGGACGGATGTCCCCGAAGCGCACTGGAAGTTGGAGGAACGCCGAGGTCGTAAGAAAGAGCCATACGCCATTAGGACTCCCCTCGGCTGGTCAGTAGCTGGTCCCATGGAGAGTGTGTCTACGAACGAAGTAAGTTCCTTCTTTATACAGAGCGAGGATGACCTTTTGACAAAGAAAGTGAACAAAATGTTCCAAATGGACTTTAGTGAGGCCGCATATTGTGAAGATTCGAAAATGTCGTTAGAAGACAAGAAAGCTCTAACCATCATGGAGCAATCGCTCATTGTCGTGGACAATCACTACCAACTGGATTTACCACTGCGCGGAAGACCGAATTTCCCCAACAATAAAGGTCTTGCGGAACGACGGCTAAACTCCCTCAAGACAAGACTGAAGAGAGATCCCGACCTCTACGATAAATACAAGAAAGGAATTGACGACTACGTGAACAGCGGTTACGCATGTAAGGTCGGTCAAGTTTCCCCCGTCGAAGCGAGACCAGATAATGTCAGTGTGTGGTATCTGCCTCATCACCCAGTCGTGCACCCTCAGAAACCGGAAAAACCGAGAATCGTATTCGACTGCGCCGCCAGTCTCGAAGGTGTATCGCTGAATAAGCAGCTTCTCCGAGGCCCTGACATGACGAATAAGCTAGTAGGCGTGTTGCTGAGATTTCGCGAAGATCCTATCGCATTTCTTGCTGATATTGAGGCAATGTTCTGCCAAGTGCGGGTTTCACCGGAACATTGTGATCTTCTCAGGTTCCTTTGGTTTAAGGACGGCGACTACGATAAACCAACGGAAGAGTATCAGATGCTGATTCACCTGTTTGGAGCAACATCTTCGCCAAGTTGTGCCGGGTTTTGCTTGAGAAAGGTTGCCGAGGAGTTTGAAGACGAATTCAGTCCGGAAACAATCGAGACGATACGTAAGAACTTTTACGTCGACGACTGTTTAAAGTCCGTTTCCGATACCAAGACCGCTGTTCAGTTGATCCAGGAACTTTGCGAGGCGTTGTCGAGACGCTCGTTTCGACTAACGAAGTTTATCAGCAACAGCAAAGAAGTTCTAACTGCTGTTCCAGAAACCGAACGTGCGCGGTCAGTCGTCAGTTTAGATCTCGAGGAACTCCCGGTAGAAAGAGCGTTAGGAGTGGAATGGAACGTAGAGAAAGATGCATTCGAGTTCCGGGTAATAAGAAGAAAGAGAGTCTTTACTCGTCGAGGGATTCTCTCCGACGTCAGTTCTCTATACGATCCTATGGGGTTCGCCGCGCCGTTTGTTTTGCCAGCCAAGCGTCTTTTGCAACAGTTGTGCAAAGACAAGGTTGGTTGGGACGAAGAAATTCCGCAAGAAGTGCTGGACGCGTGGGAACGGTGGCTCAACGACCTGCCTAAGTTAGTAAAGATCAGTGTCCCAAGATGTTTCAAGCCAAGTTATGACGCTCAACTAAGGTGTATTCAGTTGCACCATTTCGCCGATGCTTCGTTTGATGGTTATGGTGTAGTTTCGTACCTGCGTTTTACGGACACGGAAAATCGAGTCCATTGCAGTTTGGTGATGGGAAAATCCAGAGTTGCTCCGATAAAGCCCACAACCATTCCAAGGCTAGAGTTAACAGCGGCTACTGTAGCGGTGAAGCAAGATGTCCAAATTCGTGAGGAGTTAGATTTGAAGATCGAATCCGTTCTATTCTGGACAGATTCAACATGCGTCTTGCAGTACATCAATAACGAGGCCAGCCGCTTCAAAACGTTTGTCGCGAATCGGATCGCCATCATCCACGAGAATTCAACCCCGTCGCAGTGGCGATACGTGAGCTCCAAAGTCAATCCCGCAGATTTTGCATCCAGAGGTTTGCGACCAAGCGACGAGCAGGAGATAAACCTTTGGATAAATGGGCCGGAATTTCTGCAAAAGGATGAACCCAGTTGGCCTGTGCGTCCCAAAGGAGTCAATGTTTTGCCGGACGAAGATCTGGAATGGAAGCGCAAGGTCGAAATTTATGAGACGCAAGTTCGCAAAGATCATCCGCTAGATTCCTTTATACAGTATTATTCGTCATGGTACCGGCTGTTGAAAGGGATAGCGTGGCTCCTCCGTTTCCTCGGTTTCATACAGAATGCGTGTGGTGCAAAGGACTCCCAAGAAGCGGATCCGTCGTCCGATGCTTCGCAGCGCAGAGTGATTGGGGCCGGAAAACAGCCTTTGACAGTGGAAGAGTTACAGACGGCAAAAATACGCCTGATCCGTTACATCCAACGCGTGGAATTTCCCGACGAAGTCGCCCGCCTTGAGTCAAATTCGAAAGGCGCTCGTAGAACCGGTCCAGTCGTAAAGAAATCGAGTAGATTGTCAGCACTCGCGCCATTTGTTGGAGAACATGGCATGGTGAGATTAGGCGGCCGGTTAAACCGAGCGAAGATAAGTTTTGATGCGAAGCATCCAGTTGTGATTCCAAGGAAGCATCACGTTGTCGATTTGTTGATACGGCATTACCACGAGAAGGAGGGACATTCGGGTGTTCGCACAGTGCTCACAGCAATCCAGCAAGAGTATTGGATCCTCCAGGGGCGATCTAGAATCAGATGGATTATCAATAAGTGCTTTCGTTGTCGTAAAATGTATGCATCACCGTGCGAGCAGATCATGGCTCCACTTCCGACATCACGCGTCACTGCCTGTGAAAACCCGTTCGCGTCAACCGGAGTGGACTATTTTGGACCCCTCATGGTTAAACGAGGTCGTAGCATGGTTAAGAGATATGGATGCGTCTTCACCTGCCTGGCGATACGCGCCGTCCACGTAGAGATAGCACATTCCCTCGACGCCGAGTCCTTCTTGTGTGCCTTTAGTCGTTTTACGGCGCGTCGAGGCCTCCCGACTAATATGTACAGCGACAACGGGACAAACTTTGTCGGAGCTTCTGGAATATTGAAAGATGAATTCAGCAATATCTGGTCTGACAAAGAACAGTCTAAGATTTACAACCGATTAAGACAGAAGGGCGTAACATGGCACTTCAATCCTCCGTTGGCGAGTCACGCAGGTGGGGTATGGGAGCGGATTATCCGATCCATCAGAAGGATTTTGACCGCTCTGACGACTGAACAAACACTCGACGACGAGACGTTATCAACCCTTCTTGCAGAAGTAGAGAGAATACTGAATGACCGACCACTCGTACGTGGCGAAGGTCAAGTTGACGATCTGGATCCATTGACACCAAGCAAGTTGTTACTCTTGAGATCCAACTCGTGTTTACCGCTCGGCGTGTTCGTGGGCGCGGATCGTTTCGGCAGACGATGGAGGCAAGCACAAATGTTAGCGAATTCATTCTGGAAACGTTGGATCAGCGAATACTTGCCCACGTTGCAATTGCGGCAGAAATGGCGGAAGGGAGCAAGAAATGTTGAAGTAAACGGTTTAGTGCTTTTGGTCGATAGTGGATGCCCGCGTGGACGTTGGCCGATGGCAATTGTAGAAGAAGTTTTTCCAGATGAACATGGAACCGTGCGTCAAGTTAATGTTCGAACCAACAATGGAAAGTTCAAGAGGGATATACGAAAGTTGTGCATGTTAGAAGAGACGAAGATAGATGGTGATCGATGAGTACTTAAGTTAAACTATTTAAATCAAACCTGCTTATATTAAATGTTAGATCCTGTTTGTAGTATCGCATTAGGCGATAGGGGCCGGTGTAGGATCTAGTTGGACGAAGCCTGAATTTAGGGATTAACCCGCAAACACGGGCGAGTGAGAACACATGTTTTGTCTTTTCGAAGAGTGAACTCGCGTCATATATATTTGTAATTCGTTGATATTTAAATTTGGACGGAGTAGAAAGGTGTAGCGTATTATTTAGTAGTCAGGAGGATTAACAGTCAGGTATTTGTCCCACGTTGTTTTGTCAATTTGTAATAGTTTGTATAGTTTAGTAATTGTATGTTTTGTAAATTCGTTGTTTAGAAACCACGGTGAATATATTTCGATTTATATTGAGGAGATTCTTATTTGAACGTTCCTTTTATCATCTGCGTATGAATTAGTATAACGTGCGTTTCGCTGAAGTCCAAGGGCGACGGTACTACGAGTTACATATTGCATTTAAAGTGTTATGCTACGAAATTTCACCCCAAAGTTTTATGGCCTCAGTGTAAAGTTAACGTAAAACGGGTTGGTAACTTCGTTTACATAAGTTCATTATTTTGCTTCTTTCGTGACAAATTTGGCTTCGAATAATATGCAAATATAATATTTTTGACATCACAGTGCATTATTAGTTTTTAGTGCTGTAGGAATTTCTCTCACAGTATCCATGATAAATTTCCAAAAGTTGCACTAACAACAGCAAATCGGAATTTGTAAGCCGTTATAATTTTGGAATTTTGTTCGACAAAATTAAATTGTTCGAAAAATCTATGTTGTTTTAAAATACATTATGCACTGTGATGTCATAAGTATGATATTTGTATATTATTCAAAGCTAAATTTCTCACGAAAGAAGCCAGACCATTACCGTGGGTGCCAGAGGTTCTTCACCGCTCGTAATGAGGATAATAATGAACCTCAACATTCATTATTATCCCTCAACACCCATTGTTATCCTCATTACGAGCGGTGAAGAACCTCTGGCACCCAGGGTACCAGACCATTAACTTCTGTAAAAGAAGTTACCAACCCATTTTACGTTATCTCTACACTGAGCTCAAAAAACGTCGAGGTGATATTTCGTTGCATAACCACTTTAAACATGGATTGTTTCAAATCTCGCGTGTGCAAAATTGAATTGCGTGTAATAAATAATTTAAAAATGTTTTCAATAAAAAGCTGAAATGGATAGCCGCATTGCTTGGAGTTTTATTGTTTTGAGTGAAAAAATAAATCTGTTATTTACCGGTAGCGTCGGTCCGGATGGGGAGAAACTGTGCGCATGCTTGAAAACGTTTTCAAGAGCTCGGGCACAGTTTTTCCCCATCCGGACCTATCCGGTAAATAACATATATATACGTGGTTGTAACTTTGGCTAAGCCCCCAAATTTAATTCACTTTAAAAGTTTTATAGATCATTGTAAAAGTTAGAATGGCAAAGTAAATATACGTGCCTAAAAACTTTTGCTTTTCTATATAACCAAAGTGCCATTTTCGATGTGATATTCCCGGACAATACAGTACAATAAAACAATTATATAAAGTTTTTTCCTGCGTATTACCTTGACTATACGCAGGGTGTATAAAACAGGTAATCGAACTTTGGAGTGCTCTAACGCGTTCGCCATTTAATCTACAGGGGCCGGTTGTTCGAAGCCCGTTTAGCGTAAACGGTGGATAAGTCAAAATTAAATAACACTCTTACATCACTCGTTAAACAGTTAACTTAAATATTTTGCAGTAGATATGTAGTTGTGAGCATAATCATTCTATTAAGGTTCAAAACTTTTAGTTTGGCTGTTGAATGAATCTATAAACTTGGTTTCTATTTTGAGCTTAACCACCGTTTACCCTAAACAGGCTTCGAACAACTGGTCCCAGAAATATTCTTTCGCAGTCGGATAGACAAGCTTTCGATTGACACCATTTTTGTGAAATTTCAAGAAAAAATGATCAAATACGAATCAAATGAAAATAACCGGATATTTTCACCTTTGTAAAAAAAAGGATATTTTCACCTTTGTACAAAAGATAATACCATTAATTACCTGTTACGAGAAACAGTAGTAGCCTATCGGGCTTTATTAATCTTTTCAAACGGTGAAAAAAAATGCGATTTCGACCGGCTATTTTTATCTTACTCGTATTTGCTCAATTTGTTTCAAATGCTACAATAACGATGGCATTCAAAAGCTAAAAGCCTGGTCTTTCAAACTGTGAAAGAATGATTTCTGTATGTAAAATATTTTGCGCTTTATAGAACACTCCAAACTACGATTACCTTTTTTTATACACCCTGTATATAATTTACAACGTAACTTGCTCTCAGTAAATGTGTGGCGTATCACCTAAAAGCTTTACATAACATGTCACATGGAATTCTTTATTTCAGGCAATAGCAGGTTACGATGATGGCTTAGACCACCGTCAACCACGTGATCTCGAGTTACCTAGCTACACAAAAGAGGTGAATGTCTGATGTTGTGAACGATTTAAAAAAAAAATTTACAAGTGTTTTGAAAAGTTCAGCAATATAAATCATTGTAATATGTTCATTTTCTTTTTCGATTCTTACTGAGCACTGAAACCATTCATGTATACTGTATTTATGGTGGTGAAATTCGTGCTGAATGTATTTATGCTTCACAATCTTGTTCATTTAATCGGCAAACTGATTTTTTCAATCTAGTCGCTAATATGCATTCTTAATGTGCTATATCAACTTCAAAGAACGACAGTTCCAATCATAACCCAGTTCATTATAAATTGAATGCTTTCACAGCCAGTGAACTTCAAATATTTGCATAGCGGGAATAAATCGTTCATCATGACCACTCGAACTATAACGCTGTCGATGTAATACTAGCTAGTGCAGTCAAAGGTACACGAAAGATCTAGGTTTTTTCATTACCTGGAACGATAATAAAGAATTCAACGGTACGAATCTTGGCTATTGAAGTTCAAGAATCATATGCTAGCTTCCCGACTTAGGCTTTGAATTTTGCTTTGTCGTTTCAGGAATAGTGAATGAAACTACTGGTATATACCTTTCGTGTCCAATCTTTAACGATAACCTGCATATATACAGTACTTGAATACGTATAAATTTGATTTTCATAAACCTTTACTATACATATCACTATAATTTTGTCGAGACACTATATACGTAATACTTTATTGATATTTAGCAAATAAAATTATAACAAGGAATTCGTTACTACACAGTTAACAGGTAACATTAAAGGTCTACGTGTTGGTTTACTTAAAGAAGGTTTTGATCCCAGTTTTGAGAAAGATGTGAATGAGTTGGTAAGAAAATCAGCAGAGAGACTAATTGAGAAAGGTGCACTGGTTGAGGAGGTTTCAGTCCCTTGGCATTTAGATGGTAAATATATATCTTCTCATTTGTTTGATTGAAAGTGGCCTTAAATCCTTTAATTTAATGTGTAATATTCTAAAATTTTTACTAAAAAGTTCAATGCATTTATACCATCCAACCCTGCACAGTTTTGTGTATATTTTCCCGGATGATTTCATATTTTGTAGTTAGCAAAAAATTCAGCGAACTTCATACGAAAAAGCATGAAATATTTTATTAGATTAAAAAAATACGCTAGATTTAATTCTGCACACAATTTTATTTCTGTACAAAGGTCACCGCTGAATGACGCTCGCGCGTTGATGCGAAGAAGACAGTCTAATTTCGTCAATCAATGAAACACATGAAAATGAGAACTTTGACGATTAGTATATAATAACATCAGTTAACATAAGCCATAAAAAATTGGTTTTGGAGTTAAATAATTGTTTTCTTCAGTTAAGCATATATTCACTGGTCTTCGCTACTTGAGAGCATATGGAATGTTATTTGAAGGTTAGTATTATCCGCTAATATGTCTACCTCTAGAGATATCAGTGGTAGGAAAAACAGCGCAGGGGTGCTGACGTCAGTGGCTTAATTTTCGTGCACAAAATTGCCACGTTTAATGTTTCCAAATTCTGGAATTGCGATCTGCGTATACGCAACTGCTTAATGTGATTTGGCTTTGCGTTCAATTAAACATGCATGACCAGAGTAGAAAGTGTAACATGATTATTTCACCAGGTTAGCGTGAACAAACTTTGAAATAATTCATTTAAGTTTATAATGGATGGAATAGACGTATGATGACCGACATCTATATTTATCACTTATATACCTGCATCTCGGAGTATTGGATGAAAAATTACCCTGACGTATGATGATATATACATATATTATTTCGAGGGGTAATTTTTCATCCAATACTCCAAGATACAGGTATATAAATGATATATTATATCCAATAGAAATATCATTTCTCAACACATGCATAAATAAATTTCTTTCAATTCTTCGTCAATTTCTTCTTGTTCAGCCTCCGCTATCAATTTACATAATATTCAAAAGTCGAATCTCCCGCCGGGTGATTCAAAGTCGAATCTCTCCGCGGGAGATTCGGGTTAACACCATGCCTCGGGAAAAAACCTGGTATTCGCTGAAAAATACTATGGACACTGCTACTAATAGATTGGATGAGCTAAATACGAGGTATAATATCTAAAGAAAGCTCACTTAACAGTCTATACTTATTATCTACCAACTCTCACTCCTATATATGTATTTTATTGTGACACGTTTTCTTGAAAATGATAAACATCCAATTATTTTTACTTAAAAAATTGAGGCTGACTTTTTGTTGCAAAATGTTTTTGTTTGTCTTGTGTTAGGCGAATGTTTTGCAACTGATGGATATCACAACACACATCTCCAGCTTGCTATGTCACGTGGAGCACAGTGTCACGTTAATGATTATACCCCAAACATGATATATAAACTTCTGTTAAGCAGGTATGTCGATAGACTTACACCAAGTCTGTTTCTTGAATTTAGAGTGACCGGGTGGGCGAAAAGGCAGACTTGTTTCCCTTGCCGGAAAAACTGCAAAATGCGCGGGAGCCGTCAGATAACGCGAATCGCAAAACCGCACGCATGCACATAGTTACTGTCTGGAGATAAAATTTGGCGTCAGGTAAACATGCAGAGCAACTTAAACCTCACCTGAACACAGAACTCGAGCGGCCGAGATTTTTTGTTTATTCCATTCTTGCTTTTTATTCTTGGACAGCCAGTTTTTCAAGTGAAACGCTAAAAACAGTTTTCCGTCTTTATTGCTTTCATATTTGTCAGTTCAACGGTTGACTTTAGTAAAATTATACTAAGAATCACGTACAGTTGACAAACAAAACATTATGAATAGAAAATTCCCATGACAGACTAAATTTTGATCCATGCAATAAAATGAACAAAATTTTTCATCTCAGCTGAAAAGAGCATCTCGCAGTTACTGTACGTAGCTACTTTCAAAGTTTCGTGGCGAAAGATACAGAGAATAATAGCCCGGCCTACGAAGGCTGCGAATTTAGTACCATTTGTGTCAGGGGAAAGCCTACCACAATTGAGACGAATTTGGTATAGGCTCTACCGTGCGTAATACAAAATATACACAAATAATGAATCGTTAATCACCATAATTTCTCGCACAACTATAAAATAATTTTCTTTTCTCCTCTTTTTAGATACTTAGGTGACAAAAAATATGACAAATATTATTACAGCAAGTGTCAAAATTTAAGACTAAAACTACGTCAGGCATATGACGAAGCGTTGAAGAAGTATGATGTTCTTATCATGCCGACCATTCCTCGGAAGGCATCGCAATTTCCATCGAAAAATCCTTCTTTAGCTGGTACGTTGTATTCCATATAGCAACGCAGGTTGCAGTTGTAATGCTTCATTTATTTATTTTATTTTAAGTCGTGAAAACATGCAGGATGTGATCACCGACATATCTTACCCATGTGGATGGTTAGGTGCGTGGCAGCATGCGTGGGAGCTAGGTCTGCAGATTGCATACTTACCTTTACATTTGGGTCAAGCTTCCAAGTATTGACCTGACACCACCACTACACAGAGAAACTAAAAACAAAAATAAACATGATAAGAAAATATATATAGCTAGGACCCCAACCAGCTTGCTAGACGGCAGATGATGTCCTTCTGTGCTTCTTGATCACGCAAGGCTCGCACCAGGCTCAACGGGCTACGTTGTCTTGTCGTTAACCTTGCTTATATGTTTTACAACCTTATTAAACTCTCAACATTGAATGGGTTGGGAAGTTAAGGGGCGTTGTAGATTAAGTGAACCCCTGTAATTGTTCCACTGTCCCAACACTTTTGAATAGGATTGTAGCTGTGTTGTTTAGAATAGCAATAATATGCCTAAAAGTGCGCACACCATGCAGTGGAATTAAATATTTAATTCTAGATTTTTTATCCTAGAATACCTTGATAAAGCATACGAGATGAACAAGAATACGAGTGCATTTAATCTCACAGGCCATCCTTCTTTGTCAATAAACGTTGGGTTGTCTGATGGCTTACCCGTGGGAATGATGGTCACTGGTAAAATGTTTGATGAGGTTACAGTACTGAATGCTGCCTACGCTTTTGAACAATTACGCGACAATTTGCAGTAAAAGGTCGATGCGTTTTTTATATACTCTCTATATTTCTATTTTTAATATATTTCATGTGTATTGTTTTTCAAAAATATTGTTCGATCGATAGGCAAGTCTTTTTGTCTTTTTCTCTGCGGTTAAATTTGAAGTTTAAAAATTGTTGACACTGCAGGCTGTAAAAACGAATCGTAATGCTTAGCCATCTGGTGGAATTTTCTGTATACATCTATTTCGATTAGTACAAGCATAAAGTGCATTGTATTATTAATATAGCCAAATATAAAGATATCCATTAATCGGACCTTAAAATATTATTCGATGAAATTCAAACGAAAGCTCGCGAATTGGTTCGAATAACTTTGAATCTAGCCTATATGTTTATTGCTTTCTCCCTTTAGGGAGGCCGCACAATAATCTTGACGTCACTGCATTTTTGTGTCCATTCCCCCAGTCTTTCGCGCGTTCTATGTATTGTCGAAATCTCGATCTAGCGTCGGTCGGATGTCCGCCCATCCGGGGGATAATTAGCTTCAGGTTGCTTTGTAAAATGATTTCGCAAGATTTCTTCCATGCAGCTCCGTGTTCAAAAGTACAAATATTTAAAGAAATCAAGTAAGTATGGCTTTATTTATTTCTTCTAATATACATCAAGGCGATGAAATTTTTAGTGTTCAGTCTAGGGGAAAGCAATGTGCTTTCATGAGTTTGTCGGCACTTTCTTTTGGTTTTATAGTTTTGCTTTTCTGACCCACAACTTATCATGCTATCTCGGCTATTATTAAAACACGGAGTACGGAACACCATTTGCGGAGCACGTAGCACCATTTTAAGGAGCAGCAGAAAAACCTAAATCTTCATGATAAGCTAAACATTGTTTAATCTCATTATTATTATAATTTTATTATTATTAGTGAAGACGTTTCGCGTATTCGTTTTAAATAGCATGCAGTTTTTATATAAAAGTAGATTAAGTTTCTATAAACTAAAGTTAGAGTCTTAGGACAACATTTGACAGTTGTGTTCGATATTTAATAGTTTCAGGCACATTTTGTGCGTTTATATGGGATAAACTGAATATGAGGTGACGTACGAAAACTGTCTGGAATTTCTTAATGCTGTCAATCGTAGGTACGAAAAGAAGTATTGAATATCACCTTCAAGCCGGTATCACGGTAAAATCGCTGCAAATTGCACTGTTGTACATGTGTCAATCTGAGTTCGAGATATTGAGGAAATCTCGCAATCTGATATTTTTTAGTTTCTGCAAAATAATAATCATGTTCCGTCTCTCGCACGAAAAAGATGAAGCTTGGAACTCAGGTTAAGCCATGCCTGTTTAATATTCTCTTTGTATCGATTTGTTGGAGTGGTGAGCGCGGAGTTGTCAGTTCTTCTGTGAAGACTTTGTATCCGTGAGAATCTTTGAGTATTTAAAAATTTATCAAGTTTTAAAATCAACGTTTTAGCAAAGTGTAAACTTAAAGGCCTGATTCCACGCCAGCGAAATTCTTTGCGAGAAGCTGTTTATGCGAAATACGGATGATTGGGCATGACTGATTCTTTTCAATTCTCTCACTTTTTTCGCTTTCGCAGTGAGTAGAACTGATTTCTACTCACTATAGTGAAGCGAAATTTTTTCGCGCATAGAGTGAATTCAATGGAATTATTCATGTGCAACATCTGTATTCCGCATAAACAGGTTCTCGCAAAGAATTTCGCTGGCGTGGAATCAGGCTTTAATACTGAGTCTGAAATATTAGTAGAGCCAGAGGGCATTTCATGCAAGTGTAATAACGTCCACGCGACGATGCAATGAAGTCCAATCAACTTTTGTATATAATGATTAGAACTTTCGAGAGTTGCATTCAAAGTAGTCATCCTTATACAGGGTGTATCAAAAAAAAGTTTACAGTTGGAAAAAGTCTGCTAATGCAAAGAGCGCTAAATGTTTAAATGAACTTTAGTGATCCTAAGCAGTACAGCTTCATTTAGAACACCTAGCAATATCTTTTTTACAACACTAGAGTTTTTTTATTTAAGGTGGTGGGCTATAAAAAGCCACTTTTTAAAGTCTTTGCGCACAAAGACTTTTTGTTTAAAACAGGTTTTAAACTGATGGTGTTAAAATATGGAGTATCTTTTATAAGATTGCAAAGTTTTAGACATTTTGGTGCAAGTACAATCAAGCGGTAAGCACTCAAAAATCACTTTACACGCTAAATTAATGTATGCGGTACTTTAATTTATGCAAAACATTAATTATGCATAAAATGAATTTATAATGACATAAAATCAATCATGTGTAATAAAATGTGCAAAAATGGCGGAAAGTCTATTTTTTAAACTGCGCGTGCTTGCATTCGCACGAACCAAATTGTATAAAACTTCGCGGGTGTGTTCAACATATTCCATACTCTTGTCGTACTAACTTGAAATTGCTTTTCAGTGATCCATCTTTGTGCGCAAGGCATTTTAAAGTGGCTTTTGATAATAAACCACCTTAAGTCAAAAATTTAATTTTGCAGAAAAAAATCTTCAGGTGCTCCGGATGGAGCTATACTACACAGAATTACAATATTTTATTAAAAGCATTGAACGCTTTCGGCATTAGCAGACTTTTTCCAACTGTAAACTTTTTTTTATACACCCTGTAGTGGCTCGATAGCCAGAAGCCTAGAATTTATTACAAATTTTATCACTCTACCATAAAATGTTCTGTAGCGAATGCTTGGGCTTCATTTTAAGTCACTGCAACAGTGCTTTAGCACTGGTCTATCTTTCAAAGAGTTATATTGAAGTCTGCCTAAACATATGGAAATCATATTTTCCGTTCGAACACAATTCAGTCTAACAAACAGTGGGAGAATAGAACTTCTCAATTATAAAGACCACCAGCAGAGCTATGGAATGACTTAAATTAAGCTTTACACGTGCACCATAAGAGTTTCTATGGGAAAAGTAAAAAAGAAATACGCGTGTTTTTCGTTAGGACTTAGGAGCTACCTTTCACCCGAAAGATGTGGTAGGACTTAATCCTTTAAGCTAAAATATATTTCAGCGTTCCAGGAATCGAACCTAGAGACGAATGTAGTACTGTTGATTCTTAACAATTGGAGCAGCGTAGTGGTGGGTTTCCTCCAGGCACTCCAGCTTCGTATGCGAAGACTCGTTTGTAGTCGGTTTGTAGTTCTAGAGTAAAACACTTGGTAGCTAATTTGTTGAAACTGTACTAAATTTGTCTTGACCACGGCCGCTGTTTTTTATTTTTTTATTCTCATAAAAAAACCAAATGAAAATCACGGAAGAAAAAACCAGATCCTTCCAATAAAGAAATGTTCCTGGCAAGGCAAAGATCTGGAAAAAAACTCCGGTGATTTTGTACATTCGAATTTCCGCACCCCGGGGGAATAACCCTGCGTCATTTAGTCGAAGCCGAAATACTGATAAAAACAAGAAGAATAACAACAATACCAAACGTTTATTTCCTAACTAAATACAACACAAAAATATAGATGGTACCATAACCTAAATGAAACAATGGCAAGAAAAAATCAATCAAAAATTTCTCAGCCGCCATATTTTGTTCGTTCAGCAGCGCACAAAAGGATCTTCTACTAACAACTTGTTAGGAAGTTAGCAGGAAAGAAAGTGTCCAAAAATTTCTCAGCCGCCATATTTTTGTTCGTTCAGCAGCGCAAAAAACATCTACAACTTGATAGGAAGTTAGCAAGAAAGAAAATGGCCAAACATTTCTCAGCCGCCATATTTTTGTTCGTGCAGCAGTGCAAAATAAAGATCTTCTACTGACAAACTTGTTAGGATCAAATATTAATCTGGAAAAAAACTCCAATTATTTTTGCACACCGAATTTCCGCACCTCAGAAGAATAACCCTGCGCAATATAGCCGAAAGCGAAACCGAAATGTAAAAACAACAACAACAACAACAACAGGAAAACAATCAATAGTTTATTTCCTAACTAAGTATAACATAATATATATAATACACAATAAACTCACATCAAGCAAGAATTGCAGGAAAATGTTACCTGGTTAATACACTAACAACGAAAATGTAGAAACGTTGTGTAAGATAATTATACTTCTTCGAAAATATGAAAACAATGGTGGAACTCACGTTAAATCTAACGTTAGATCTCACGGGAGATCTCATGTTAATTATGATGACGTCATCCGGCATCTCACGTTAAATGATGACGTCATCCTGCATACTAATTACTTCCGCCACCAATATTATCCTGCATACTAATTACTTCCGGCACCAACCTCTTGCATACTAATTACTTCCGTTCCCATAGTGGCAGGTAAGTACTACTTTTGTCTGCAAGTATGCAAATCAAGCTCACGCGCGAAAACCAGTATAAACGACTTATTCGAGGTTACTTTTGATCTATATACTTATTAAAGGATTATCAATAGTGGTTAAGGAAATTGTATAAGTTGTCAAGGAAAATAGCCCAAGGTTACTAGATAATGTATAAAGAGCAAATTGTTTGTGAATGGTATACCAACAAGTTCGAGCTTTGTTGGCTGACATGGAGTTTTTAAAACAATATAACAGTGATAGTGAGTTGTCTGATGCAGAAATAAAAGACATAGATGGCAAACCAACTAGAGTATGTCGTACAGTGTACCTTGTTACCTACAGTCAAGCTGATAAAAGTATTTTTCCAACTCGCAGTGATTTCGCACAGGCCGTGGTTAAGCCTTTCTCACATGGCAAGGCTCGGATAGAACAATGGTGTTGCGCTGTAGAAAGACACAGTCAAAAGCAACGGGATTCATTACCATCTAGTGATAAAACTGACTCAGAACCAACGGTGGCTAACGTCTAAGAAGTATCTGATGGATAACTACGGTGTAAGTGTGCATTACTCGAGTGTACATCACAATTACTATAGCGCGTGGAAATATGCGACGAAATCAGATGAAGATTACGTTCAAAGAGATGAATATCCTCGTTAACAAGACGCTGCGAAACCCAAAACGTCAAACGCCAGCCAAGCGAGATGCCAGAGGAGAAAAAACCCACCAGCGCAATATTCCGTGGCTCAAGAAAGTACTCTTGAAGATGAAGACGAGATTGGGGAGGGGCAATTCAGCGGTAGAAAGAACAAACGAAAAAGTAGAATGACAGCATTTGAAGTGTCCCAAATTATTATCGAAGGGAACATTAAAAGCTTAACCGAGCTTCAAGTACTTGCGCTAGAACATAAAGGGGAAGGAAAAATTGACCTTGCCGAGTTCTTAATAAATCGAAATCCACGAGCAGTTGCAGGTGTGATGCAATCTACATGGGAGATTGAAGAATCGAAAGCGAAATTAGAGAGAGGGCTTATAACTCGAATGGAGTTAATGCAAGAAGCAAGAATGGCCGAATGTGCGCCGGGATGTGATGGCAATTGGTATGACTGTGCAAAGGAAATTCTTGATAAGAACGGATTGACAGTTGAGTACTTTAGTGAAGTTGTTTGTGAGCTGTTAATCAAGAGAAGAGGGTGGTACCGAAATTTAATGCTCACAGGTCCAGCTAATTGCGGGAAAACATTTCTTCTCAACCCCCTTACACTTATTTTCAACACGTTTTGTAATCCAGCGTCGGGCACTTTTGCATGGATTGGAGCGGAAACAGCTGAGTGCATTTTCCTTAAGGATTTTCGTTGGTCTCCGCAACTGTTACCATGGCATGACTTGCTTCTGTTGCTTGAAGGTCATGTTGTTCACTTACCCGCACCTAAAACCCTCTTTGCAAAGGACATAATATTAAAAAGTGACACCCCTATATTTTGTACAAGCAAGAACCCGCTTGTCTTCATAAAAAATGGGGATATTGATGAGCGAGAAACCGAAATGATGCGTGTCCGTTGGCAATTAGCAACTGCTCGAGCGCAAGTGCTTGAAGCTCGGTTAAGCTAAGAAGTTCGGTTAAGTTAAGAAAGACATTACGTCATGTCCTCGTGACCTCGTTGTTTTGCCAGTTTAATACTAGACTAAGACTTGGACTGTTTCATCTGAATTTTTTTATAGAACGATTAACCTTTCAAGTTATAAATGTTAGGGGCATAATACAACGGTTAACTGGCATTTTTAGCGGTTAACGGCCAACTTACTCTTAAAACAATAATTGACCTCTCATCTATAAATAGAAGTTGGAGTTTTAGCCGTTAACCGTCAAAATAAAACGAAAACGCGTGGTTAATCGTCCAAAATGTTTGTAATTCCATTTTTTTGAATACTCATGTAAGAAGTAAAATATATTAAGCAGTAGAAATTGTTAAATTCAATAAAATAAGTTTCAGTAGAATATATCCTACACGACAGGAGGTGCAAAATAGCCTGCGGTAACACACGAAACAATTTTAATAGACTTTACTCTTCACCATATATAGTTGTAATTCTATCAAATATTTAGTACTTAATCCTTTCTCCTTTCGATCGTATTACTAAATCCAAACGATGGTTCATTGACTCAATACATTTGTCAATTTCAGCTACAGAAAAATTATACATAGTTCTTTTAACTCGTGCTGTGAACTCGTCAAAAGTTTCACAAGTTCTATTATCATTTAACGCGTCTAGTCTTAACTTATTTTTCACGCGATGAAACAAATTCTCTATTGGATTGAGACCAGGACTCCTAGCAGGAATTTTCAATTGCTCAATTTGACTCTCTTTCAATGTTTCTTTTACAATATTCGAATTCTGAACTGGGCAGTTATCTTGAACAAAAAGGTTCGATGCACGCTTGCTTGCTTTCGCGAACAGTATTTTAAATCTATACTATTTACAAATGAAGCAAAAAAGGCCCGTATCTGTATGTAGCAGTCAATGACGCCTTTTCCATGGGTAATAGCAACTAAAAGCTTGAGTACTTTACCGCCACTGCCTTCTTTGCTCCCTTTTGCAGTGCACCCTTGCTTTAAACCCTCCGACTTCTGTCACCATATTCTTCCACGTGGGGCTCTCGCTTGACCTGCTGGGTTTTTCTTATAGTGGAAACTAACGCAATCTAAAAAGAACCCGACCATTTCAGTCTACAATGTTGTTGGATACGTTTTCTTCACTTTCTTAACAAATGCAACTCTTTTCTTCAGATCAGCTGAACTCATTAATCCCTTTTTTCTGGCTGGCAAGAAATGGTAACCGTGTCGTTTAAGGCAACGTCTGACTGTCCTATTGCTTGCTTGACTTTCTTGTATTCCTGCCTTTTCCATTAGACGCTTTAATGAGAATTGTCCTTCTTCTTTCCAGAGAACTTTTAATGAGCGCAAAAGTTGTCTTTCATCTCGTGCATCTAATTTGGTAGGTCGACCACCTTTACGTCTGCGTTTCTGACTAACAGACTTATCACCGGCTTTTTCCTTTTTAATTCGATAAATAGGAGCACGCGAAACACCTGTCTTTTCAATGATCTCTCTAGTTGATATCTGTTCGTGTTTAGTCAAATACTTTACATAAGCTCTAGTCTCAGCGTCTATTATGCCTCTAAACACCATGTTTGTTCTCCACGTACGCAGTATCGATAGTGTGGTAAAAATCAAAATCACGAGATATTTAAATCAAACAAATTAATAACACCTTGGTGATTAAATGTCAAAACACAAATCTGTGTGTCTTTGTCTTTGTTCTGTAACTAAAGTTTTCAAGAACATTTCGCATGCAAGTGGACCGTCTTGACCTTCAGACTGCTGGAAGTATACATGTATAAGTAATCAAGTATTTATGTATAAGTAAGTATGCATCTTTTCCTTTGAGTGTTACCACAGGGGGGAACCTAAACTAAATTAACTTTATTTCAACTGGGTATAGCTCTTTCAGTGTTCACTGTTTTTCCAACAGGTCCAGTAAAGATCATCTCTTATTGATCTACTGTCACTACAGACAGAAACCTAAACTAAACTAACTTTATTTCTACTGGAGTAGCTCTATCAGTTTTAATCTGTTCTTTCTAGAGGTCCAGTAAGGATATTGATTATACATTGACCCTTATACATTGTTACTACAGGAAGAAAACTAAACTAACTAACTTCTAGCCTAAAGGCGCAGTAAGGATCGTGTGTTATTGATCCAGTGTTACTACTGGAGGAATCCTAAACCAAACTAACTTTATTTCTACTGGATAGCTCTGCCAGTTTTAAATTTCTCTTGCTAGAGATCCAGTAAGGATCATCTCTTATTGATCCACTCTGTTCTCCTTAGAGATGTAGCGATAAATCTCATCCGGTGGTGAAAACACAGCGAAAATTAAATCATCAAACATCACAACCACAGATCATAACCAAAGAGTAGAGACCACAAATAGGGGCAGGTTTAGTAAAACAAGAGTAAGGTGCTTGCGTGATGATTCGTCATGGGCGCCATGTTCCTAGCCAGTGTCCCAAACAGAAGTATTTCCCCCCTAAAATTTTAAAGATGGGCTACTTTTGTTTAGGGCAACATGGCGCCCATGACGAATCACACGCAAGCATACGCAAGCACCTTACGCTTTTTTGACTGAACCTGTCTTCTCTTTGTAGTCTCTGCTCTTTGTCATAACCGTAATTGCTACCTCGGAGTCTGTCGACTTGCGCCGTGAACGCATTCAGTATTTTGGTGTTCCGGCGGAAGTACGGCAATTTCCGTATTTCAATTTTTTTCTTCGTTGCACGGAACATGTTTGAAAATCCACCAGGTTTTATCTATCAATGATATCAATCATGCAATCCTATCATGATTCGAAGGTAATATGTTTTATTTTCTATCAATATTTGTTGTAAAATATCTAGATTGTTGATACAGATAAAAATGAGAACGATCGAGCGTGAAATTAGTGTAGTATTAAGTAACAAAATTTTTAAATTTCTCAGTATTTTGCATGTGTGTGGTTGTGAAAGAAATCTTGATTTAGTTATAATGAGGAATAATTGAGAGTAATGCCTTATTTGAAGAACAATATGCAATCTAAAAATTATAAATTGACGTGATCTTGTGGAAACAATGTTTTATTTTTTAGAAAAATCTTTTTCGAGCTAAATTTTTAGAATTCACCCCCCCCCCCCGTTCTGGTGAATGTAATTGCCAATGTGCGAGAGAGTAAAACACCAAAGTAGGCAATATTGAAGGTTTATGTGTTGAATCATAAACAGACAGTAAATTCTATGCACAAAGGAGTTGCATAGACAAATTTTGGGTTGAGGGTGTGGCTCAGTGGGTTTGTGCGTGCACAAGGTGTGATCCTGTTAGCTTCAGTAAGCTGTAATGCATGCAAGGGGAGTGAAGATTGATTTATTCCAGTTTTAGACAACTTTTGTTAGGAATTTAAGGGGTCGTCGACAAATAGATTTCGTCCCTCAACGAGGAATTGTTTGGCGATTGTTTATACCCCCTACCCCATCGCGGACCACTAAAAACTACACAATCTGATTCAGGAGTTCCAGACAATATGGTCTGAATTATCTACAAACTGCAATATATGAAACAAGTACTACAAATACACTACAAATACAATACTACAAAAAACGAGTATTATAAACATTACTATAAATTGTGGTGGATACTGTGACAAAGTATTGCGACTATTTCACGAATGTCAATCTGTTATTTGCACTCCATCTTCTTATAAAGCCAGTTTTCATCCCAAATATTTTGCAATCGTGGATTACATGGAACCTCCCTCCCCCGCAGAACAATTCCACGTTGCGGGACGAAATCTATTTGTCGACGGCCCCTAAGGCAATACTACTTGTAAATAAAGTGGTTCAAAATATCTATGAATGTTAATATTCCAAATTTTACTGTAAAGTGCCCTTCAGGGACATGTAAGCTTCCAGAAGAAAAAACCTGGCATAGTTTTTTTTACATATCTAAGGTAATAAAGTCTTACATTAAAGTCTTACATCTGTTTGAAATAGAATATCACCAGGTGCAGATTGAAGACAATATAATGCTGGATAGTGCTTAATTTACTTGTTCCATTCACTATACAAATTATCCTAAATGTTTCCAGGTGGCCCAGGTGGGAGCTAAAGAATGTTCAAGTTGTTTCCAGATGATTTGTTGATGATAAAATTATGCAAGTGGATCATCCCTGAATCAAACGTGGAAGGTATTTTCATCTTTTTCTTGTATATTGTCTATGATTTCCTTGTTGTTGAAATATCCTTACAGGGTCCGAATTATTGCTACAAAACAGCTTCGCAACTTTTTTTTTGAAAAATTTGCGTTGCCCCCCTCCCTGTATTCTTGACATTCCCCCATTTTTAGCACCCCGCGGGACTTTTTACGAATGTGTAGCGACTATCGACGGGAGCACATGCATGCAGTAACTTTGGCCATTTTATATGCCTTTCAACGTGCTCGCTGCCGCAGACATTTCACACTGGATAAAGGCAAAAATTAAACAAGGTAAAAACTTTATTGATTTTTAGAAATATTGTATCATTAGTTGTCAGTGTCATACACTGTTTTGTGTTTACAAATCACCACATTCATCGCTTTCAAACTCTTCTAGATCCGAAAGAGTAGCAGCTGCGATATCTATAACTTCCGCGGAAGATGATGCTGTCCTCGATTGCCTTTCCGCCGGATAATTTCGTGGTTTGGCACCATTTAGACGTCGTATCTTTTGGTTGAGCCAATATTCGAGAGCTTCGTCAGCTTTAAAGTCGGCCAGCGGACACCCTTCTTCGCCAATTCGTAACTGAGTCTCTAGTCGTGCTGTGCTTAAACGATTTCGCAAGGTCGTCTTGATTCTGTTCATTCGGCTAAATAAACGCTCGACCTTTGCATTCGTGAATGGCGTAATAAGAAGTAATTCAACAATGTGCATCACATTCTTGCACTCTGCTTGGATAATATCGTTTTTCCAGATGGTTTGCCATATTTTCAAATATTTTTCCATCTTCTCCACTCCAAGTATGTAGCTTTTGACGTGGCACTAGCAAGAGAAAGTATATCGTACATAATTACAGCACTAAAGACGTAGCCTGCTGTTTTGCATGGAATTATGCCGTGGCATCTATCACATTATATTACAAAAACGCAAGGCGGACGACGAGTTCATTCATTGCATGGAACTTGCCATACCTTTAAACGATTCCACTCTGGGAGAACCTTGTCAATCTTGCAGCCATTTTGCATCAGCAATGCGTTATAAAACTCCTTCAACTCGCGAATTGCTTGGTCACCATAGTGCTGGAGTGATTCTTCGTTTTTGGGCCACATTGGGACATCCAAGATGACTGGAAGGTTTTTAAATACTACGCTTTCTTAGAACTCCTGAAATCGCCCAGCTACACTACTAGAAACTGCGTCAATGATATTTCTGTACATCTTGTTGACTTTTTTCAACGATGCTTCAAACTTCTTCAATTTTATTTTTTGGTAATGGAAGTCTAAAAAATAAACGTCATTTGACAATATTATGTAATATACAACTACTTAATAAAACACGTACAGTTCCTTAGCGATTCTGATAGCACATATCAAGAGTTTAGCATAAGAAAACACGTTGCAATTGTAAAATTACCTGCTTCATCCTCATCGTCCTCAAGTTCTTGCGCTTCTTGCCTCGTAATTCTTTGACGTTTGTTTCTAGGTTCGTCAGATTCTATATTGTTAAGAACAAACAGAAACGAATGCAACACCATTGCAGACTAAATGAACTGCTACCATCCGCACAGTCGGCGAGTAGTAGGACATTGAAAGAACATAAAATAACATGATACCTTCATTCGACGTTTTAGCTGTGCACTCCTTCAAAAATCGTGTGAAATTGATAAGTTTCTCGGAGTCATCTTGAATGCACTTGTCAATCAAATCTTTTAATTTCACCATGGTCCACTCGAATTCGTTTATGCGTTTTACAGCTTTGACAGGGTCATGCGATTCTTTTTGGAATCCCAGGCTTAGAAACCTACGAATAAAAAGAGAATTAATACTACAATTTATTAAGAAGTTAAACTATGTTAAAGTTAGCTGTTACCTTTAGGTCAAGAGTGGAACCAAATGAAAACTTTTAAGTTTGAATGGCACGTGAAGATTGTCCTTACCTTCAATGGCGTCAAAATGTCAATATATATTGTCATCAGCATAGGATACTTGGCGTGTGTCCATTTTGACAGCCAACCTTTTAACTCTTCTCTTCTTGTCGGTACCGAATCCGTTTGGGACAAGAACTCAAGGTGCAACATGTATGCACCATAGTTGGCTACAAAGGTTTCCATAGCTTTAAGCTTATGGTTAATCCACCTCGTTCCATAGGCTTTGGCTGGCTTTGCTATGCTCTTCTCAAAAATCTCGCTGAATTCCTTCAATTCGCGGTAACGCTTTGACGATTTTTGGTAAAGGTAGTACAGCTTAGTAAAAAGATCGTCAATTTCATCAAATTCTAGTCAAAAGAAAAGTGGGAAAACAGGTATGTTTAAGTTTTCGTACCTTAAATATTTAAACAGACATTACTGATACTGTGTATGAAGTAGGACAACAGAAATGTCTAATAATAATAATAATATACGATTATATACCTGTTCCTTTAAAGGCATCTTTAACTGCAAGTTCAAGACGATGGTTAAAGCAGTGAATAATAAGTAGCCAAGGTGAATCGTGACGAAGTTTTGTCCCTAGTCCGTTTATGCTACCTATATTAACTGACGCTCCATCCACGTTAAGCGACGCTCACCGTGTTGAGAAATTATCAATGCTGAACCGGGGAAAGCAATCTTCTATCATCTGTTTCAGGCCATCCGCACTTGTGGAAGCTGGAGATTCAACTGCAAAGAATCGTATTGCCGGGATACCTGTCAATTGAAAGTAAACGGAATAATGAATACAGATCTACAGCCAAAAATCAATGTACTAATTGCATTGTTACAATGTTACCTTCATTAGAAATAAAAAGAAGATACAACGCTTCTTGTTCCCAAACGCCTTTGTCAGTACTACCACCAGTTAATAAAGAGAAATAGCGTGTTTTTTTCAACTCTTCTACCAGCTCCTCTTTAAGATTGTCAGCAATAGAATCGGTCAGGGTCGCCATTGAACGCTCATTACGAAATTTGGGACTGCAAATCATACCATTCATTTCGTTTAGTTTGATGATGTCTTCAGTATCGCTATAGGGTCTTTCTGAAATCGCTAAATAGTAGGCGGTATTAAAGCGAGTAATCATCACTTTTCTGTCGATCTCCGCCATTTTCTTCAAACCTCTACCTATCGGCGATTGTATTACAACTTCTTTTGAGAACTGTTCTCCGAGTGTCTTTTGATCAAAAAGATGCTTTGCGTGCTGATGCGATCTTCCCTGGACGTGCTTTTTTAAACTATCTAACTTGACAGATGTTGTCCCATCAACCCAGGACTGTGAATATCCAGCAATCAAACAAATTCTCGTCGAGAATTCGACGCAGACAGAACATTTCAAAACTTCAACTTTTTTTCTATCTGTGCTTAAACTTTTAATTAAATTAACACTTAAATCACGTTCCCAATTTTCTACTGTCTTTAGCTTCGCCATGATGAACAGTGAGCTCATTTAAAGAAAGTGCGTAAGGCGGATCAAAATTCATGGCTAATGACTGGTTGGTGGTCTAGTCGGACGTCGGCGAAAATACAGTCAACATATAAATCACGGATAAAATTAGATTTCATCTAGCGATGCGAGTAGCGAGGGGACATACGCGAGGGCGTTTTTCGGTTTTTCTTTTGGCTGGAATGTCTCAGACATTCTATAAAAGTGTTAATCAAAATTTACTACAAAATGGTAAATGAGCTTCGCAATTTTGAAAAAATCGCTTCGCAATATTACGCAATTTTCCAAATCGCTTCGCAATTTGCGATTTGCGAAGCGTTAATTCGGACCCTGCCTTAATCACGTCCCTCTCTAATGTTTTTTTAAAAACATTTCTTAAGATATTTGCAAGTTTGAAGAATGTTCAAATTAAGATTTTGCCAACCCAAGAGTCATGACAACCAAGGACACTGTCAATGGAAAGTATAAAAAGGTCCTTATTTTTCTCTCCTCTTATTGAAAACAAAGTGCTTTGAAAATTACAAAAGAATTAGTGGCTGTGCATATTTCTCACTATTCAGAGTATAAGATAAGTCAATGACACCACTTTAAGTTAAACTGTTGTTTACTTTTTTATTTATCTGTCCAGAAATTGCATCATGTAAACCTTTTCGAATTTTTAAAACCACAAAGTTTTCTGTGTTTCTCTCTCATTTAATCTCAAGTCAGAGAGCAAGAAATTGCAGATAAAACAAAAACACCATATATCAAAAAGTAGTTCGGTGAACCAAATAAATGAATTAGTAAATTGATGCAACATGTAATGTTTTTTAGCATATAAATTTTTTAGAAAATAGTAATCCAAATGTCAAAAATAAATAGAAAACGAATTAGTATTATTTAAACTATTAGTCAACTATTTTGAAACTGGAAATTCTGCCCACTTCTGATATGTTTTGCATTCTTTTGTCAAGTTTTGTACTTTCACTAATCACACAAGGTGTGTAATTTTCAAAGCGTTTTAAATTTTACAACAAGGCAAAAAATGATAAACTGTATTACTTTGTCACTATTTGTCTTTGCGATATGTGCATTGAGAATTAGATTGAGATGATTTTATAGAAAATGAAAACATTCTATTATAAGTTCCAACCAATTTTTGGCACAATTTATTGTTTGGTAAAGTTTTAATTGTCACATCTAAAACACAAAATAACAACATTGTCAACATACTGTATGTTGCTAAGAAAAAATATTATGGGTTCCTTGTTTACCATCTCAGTCTTCTCATGTTTAAATCAACATTTGTTTGAAAGTTTGAAACGTTTATCTGGAAGTCACAAGGAATATTACACATGGGTCCTTAAAAACAATTTGATTCACATTCCCCAATGGTCATAGAGGCAATTCAAAAAAGGTTTAAAGAAACTTTCTACTCACCAAAACCAGCATTTCATAAATTTTTACTGTCTGTAAAAATGTTTGGTTTTGAAACTGACCTCGTGATTTTCAGAAATAACTTTTAAAACTTTTGGTTAGCAATTACATTATTTTTTTATTGCAGAGTGGAACTTGTTTGAGTAAATATGAACTGAAGCAGCAAACTTAATACCTAATTTTGCGACAGACAAAATAAATATATTGCCATTATGAGTGAGAATGGACGCTGCAACCAGGCACGAAATATTTTAGTAACATAAGAAAAACAAGGGAATATTAAAAAAAATTTAAAGTTAACTTTTTCTAAAAGAGTTGAATAAATTTTATTTTGTGTAGTAAGTCTTGTAAGACATAGTTTTAAACCAAGAAAAAAAATTAAGAAAGACAAGCTATGGAAAGGAAGCTTTCTTCAGTAAGTTATGCAAGTTGATCCACAGACAATATGACTGCGAGTGAGTCAGATAAAGGCATCTGGATAATTTTGTTTCCTTTTGTGACAAGTTTCTTTTACATTGCAAATTATTTAACCAAATTACGATGCTTGTTCTATATTTTTTACTAAATTCAACCCATTTTCAGATTGGAATAATGATGAATTATTTTTAACTTTGGTTTGATTGCATTTTATTTTATGGAACAGTTTGTGTTTGACATTTTGTTGGCTGGTTGTGACAATTTCCGTTTTGACAAATGAAATTATTTTCATGGTTTTCAATGTTATTGCTTTCCCTTCAGTTCAAATTTAATCTTACATAGTTTTACTTTGTCCATAATTATAGTAATAATAATATAAGAAAACAGGTTTACATGGCTTTTGAACATGGTCTTTCCAACAAGTAAGTAAAGATAAACTTATACTTCAAAGCAATTTGTTTTTAACCTGACAATGATACCTTCCAAAATTTACAAAAATTTAATCATGTCATCTGTTGATTTAAGTTCAATTCAGAATATTAAAAAATACTCAATTGTTAACTTCAAATTAATATTTGATGTTTTTTATTCTTTTTCTTTTGATGTTTCTGTTTGGCTTTTTTGAGGTTGATACTGAGAGCACATGTAGTTAGTTAAAAGGACAATCTGGCATTTCTTTTTAGAACATGAAATTGAAAATCGTGCAAAAAATTAAATAGTTCAAACTTTCCTGCTCTTGAATAACTTCATATAGTTGAAATGTTGTAAAATAAAAAAATTGAGCTCATTAAATCTTTGAACAACTTACAAAAAATGTTTTGAACCTTTTTTGCAAGAATGCAAAACAAACAAAAAATAAAATTTAAGAAAACGCGCGCTTCTAAAAGCATAGATATATAATTGGTAATTTCATTACATTTTCAAATTTATGATGAATGTTTAAAGAAAATGTTGAAAAGAAAGTTAAATGGTAATAAAAATTGAAAGGGAAAAGCATATCAGCACGATTCATTTCATAATTCGTTACACAGTTGTCAGGTTAAAAACATAAGATGAGGCATATATGGCTGCGAAAGATGGGTGCAAATATCTTTATTTTTTGTGAATGACTTCAAGGATATTGCTCAAACTAAATCAATAATTTGCGTCGAACGTTTTGTCATCAAAATACTTTTTGGGTGGAATAGTTGTTGATTTTTTCGTTTCGTCTTGAAAGTTTGGTCAAGACACTCACGATGAGTACGATTTGGTAACTGCTAATTTCACTGAAGTAATTTATTAGTAACGTTTTCTGACAACTTATTCCTTAGTAACTTTGCAACCATCTTGATATGAAAATGGAAATCCATTAATGGAAAAAGTATGCGAAACATTTCTCAAAACCTTTCAAGAATGTATGTTGAGCCATATATTTTCTCTGTGATTGAGGTATAAGTATTTATCTTGAAAAGACCAAGTTCTTTTTAACATTTGACTCTGTTCACTTGTGTTTATTCACGAATGTTATATGCAGTGTCAATTGCTTTCTGCCTGCCATGTTCTGTTTTCTGCTATTGTTTTTAAGTAAGTGCAAGTGTCTTGTAGTTAATCTCTTTTTATTGTCATTCAAATTGCATTATTTACAAATTCTTCTCAATAAATTGTTCATAAAATATACGTGTGGCCCCTTTTAATTAAAAATTCAATTCCCATGGGAATTGAGAAATTGAATAAAAAAAATCCCACTACCCCGCCCAGCTCCCTAAGTGCTACTTCCACCTAAGTAGAAGTACTTGTATTGTATATATCACAAGTACTTCTATTTATTTACAGTGGTAGTAGCACTCGGAGAGCTGGTCGGGGTAGCGGGGCGAAGAGAAGCCAACTTTGCAAATGCTAGTGCAAATTGCTAAGTTGATCTTCTCTATAGAGAGCAGCCGCGCACACCTAACAAATTAAAACAACAAACGTTAGTAACTTAAAAACTTAGCATGCAAATTTGATTCCCAATGCCAAAATGACAGGTGCCCCCCACTGATCCTACCAACTGCCTACCTGCCTCAGTTCTAAGCTGTCTTCCTCGGTGCTAAACTCCTGCATTCCATTCGTTACCCTCACTTTCCTCGCTATCGCACAGTCACTCACAGCTGATAAACCCGCATGCACCACCACCAACCCGACTGCCGCCCAAATTCCGAAAATTAGAGGAATTAAAATTTCGGTAAAGTATGCGCGGTAAATTAAATTTTTTTTGGATATTTTAGGCCAAAGCTAAAAAGAAACGGTCGAAAATAAAAAAAACAGGTATAAAAACAGGTGAGCTATCTAGTATACATTAAACTTCTTTTCCAAACATGTAAAAATATCAATTAATATCAAACCTGCAAAAATAGCAATTTGAATAATAATACTTGACCAATTTATTCGATGTTGAGAAATCACACCTTTAGCTGTTTTGTCAGACAAGACGGTAGATTTTGAGTTTTAAGCATACTTTCAAAAGTTTAGTTCCTTTAATAAACCTAACCCCATGCAACTTACACACGGCGCACACCCTCACAGTCCATACATTTGGCTAATAAATTACGTTACAAACAAAAAATCAAAATAAAAAGGTAAATTACGTTATCTCTAACTACTTAAACCCACTTAGACTGAGTATTTGATTGATTTTTCAAGTCTCAAACCTTAGCTGAAAGGGCATGGGCTTTTCGTTGAGTTGACTGGTCCGAAGTAAATATTACAAACCTAATATTTACCAAAATCTAAGGCTGGGTCAAATAAGTATTAAAATATATTTAGCCCAGCAGACGAAATTATGAAATGTGAAAGTGAATTGTTTTTCAGTTATTGCTAAACTTTAAAATAATAGTTAAAGACTTGGCTGTCTTTATCTTTAGTTGTCTATACGAGGTTAAACCCTAGTGTAAAATTGATAAAGTATGCATGCATACAACTCGTGCATATTTCAAACAGATTGGAATGTTAATGAACCGCAATTCTCGTACTCATTTAACCGAAACGCCCTCATTTGCATGGTGCGTCGCAGCTGCTCTCAAACCACTTCCGTAGTTTACTTTAGTGCACACAAACAATGGCTTAATTGTTGCATTGTTTATGCTTGCAAAACAAAACCTAAAACACCAAAATACTTATCATTTTAATAATCAAAGAGGATTCTCATTATGATGTCAAGTCTCACCATATCACAATGAAACAAAGCATATATACTACCATGGGAATTTAAAATACGCAAAAAAACTTTGTTTTTTTTAATGTTCGTGCAGTTGGAAACGACGAAATATTTATCCTCTTATGAATTACAACAAAAGATAGTAAAGTCTTATTTGCTCTACAGGGTGAGTAAAAAAAACTGATGCCCTTTCAAATTCAAATTAGCCCCGAATTTCATTACGGAACTTATAGTATTCCCATAGGTATACAGAGAACAGATCGTGACTAAGTACACAGTCAGTGTACGCACAGTGTCACGCACTCGACTGCGTCTCGTGCGTACTTTTTTGTTCTTCACAAGCTATGACGTCATCTGTGATCTATTACAGTACAGACGCACGCAAAAATGAAATCTATTTGTTAAATAGATCACAGATGACGTCATGGCGTGCGAAGAACAAAAAAGTACGACACGAGAAGACGAGACGAAGTCGAATGTCGACTTTTTGTTCTTCACACGCAATGACGTCTTTTGTAATCTATTACGGTACAGAAGCACAAAAAATGAAATCTATTTGTTTTATACAACAAAAAACTTAAATAAACTGGGCAAAAACCGCGAAGAAAGTTTGCTCAAGTGTATTACACCATGTGATGACGTCATCTGTGTGTGTACTGTAATAACACACAGTGCTCTCATTATTGTATAAAGCTATGTAACGTAAAAGTTATATCTAATGAGCAACCATGTCTAATAGACCTCCTCAGTTGACATGTAAATTAACCATTTCAGATGACGAGTGATTGTTGAATGACCAATAAAAGTTAGCCATTTCAGATCACATGATCTCAGGCGGGCTAATTTACATGGGGAATGTGTTCTATTATCATGGTACACGGACCGAAAACTGCCAGCATGTGAGAAATTTTGAGATATTGTTTATACAGACAATTATACCGTAGATTCTGGCTAATCTGACCGTGACTAAATGCTAAGCCTGGAACTATCTACCGAATAGAAATCCATTTTTCGTTTTTAATCATGTTTTGTTTTCCATAACAAAACCTGATCTAGCCAATATGAAAAAAACTGTCATCACTTAAAATTAGCAGAACTGCAAAGTTTGGTGGCAAAATGTTGTAAATATAGCAGAAAATATAGCCTTTTGAAATTTGTCAATTTTGTATATATTTGTATTACGCATAAAAAACCTACCCCATGTGAGGCGAAAGTGGCGGGCTTTCCCGTGCGTACTACAAATTTGTATAATAATCAGAGTTCATTCTGGATTTTCATTGGTCGAGAACTGTGATTTATTAGAGGATAGACGCCCGCTGACGCCATTTCAGCGACAATTTTAGAACTATCGACAGCCAATGGCGTGCTTTGTTTTGTATAGACACGATCACGTCAAAAGGCGTGCTAAAGCCTTTTCGTCGCACTACAAAGCTTATTTTGGCAAAATTTTCCAAATTTTGATTATATAAAACAAATAAATAACATTTTGCTGCTGTCTGTTCAGTTATAAATGCACGGTAGACGTCATAATGTGGTAAGAACATCAGTCACCCACTCGTCTAGGCGGTTCGTGGGCCACTTTTTTGTTCCTACCACATTATGACGTCATGCCATGTATCTATTTGTTAAGTATACAAATTAAAATTCATACACTTCGTAGGGCTATATTTCCCGTTTCCGCAAATTTATAGTGATTGATATATGGAAAAGGAACAATTTGATACAATTTTGCAATTTTATTCTCGACTTGCCACCATCTTTTTATTGTAGTTAAAAACTAGTTAAAAAAGTATATTCTGGTTGCTAACTTACGTTGGTATATGTTGCTTCACAGTTTTCTCTGATAGTGCCATTGTTGTTAGTTAGGCCTGATCTGTTTCTATGTTGCATCTTCTTTGACTGAATTCGTCGTCATAATGCATAACATCCTTGAAATATATGAGTCATTTCGATTAGATAATAGATTGTGTGTTCTCCCCTTGTAGGGTGGAAACTCTTAAGTTCAAATTTGGCTTCTATCACTACTGCCTTTTCCAAGGCTTGCAAGAAACCGGACTGTTTAATCTTGAGAATGCAACATATCTGATTGGCTAAAAGACAGAGTAAGGTACTGGTGGAGGTCGTGACAGTCAAATCTGAACCTCGCTATTACATTTGCTTAGTTGAGTCTTTTGTGCAGAAGAAAAATTCAGTGCTAAAATTAAAAAATTGCATAGGGAAAAAAATGCCTGGGGTGGTGTAGGGAATCTTGGACAATCAGTACAATAATCGATTAAGGAGACTGGACGTCGTCACAATTTAAGTAAGCACGTCCTAAACTACATTATATTATTTCTAGCATACAAATTTTACCAAAAAATTCACCTTCACTCATCGTCTCGTTTGTGTCGTTTGTTCACGGTTTCATCTTTTTTGCATTCTCTCTTCATAAAACATCATCTCGATCCAGTAGATTACAACCATGCTCAGTATCCCGGAAAGTATCAGAAAATATAGAGAAAAGTCATACTAAGTTAATAAAATGAATCTTTGAGACACGAAGAGAAAACATTATGATGATAACATACCGTCCGTCTTCATTTGCATCGAAACGGGTTATTCATTTCTTGGTTCTGTCACTGTTATCGATTTTCCTTTCTGTTCTGTCTTGTTAGTGTTTCCAGTCTCCTTCATATTACATCCTTAAGGAAAATAGACAACTATCATGTTAGAAATTAATTACAAAGTGAAGAGCTATAAAAAATAGAGGAAGAGGACTACAGTATTTACCCAATATGAAGGGTAATCTTCAGTGAGTTCTATACAAGGTGTATTATAAAAACTATGTCGAAAATCTCCTCTAAACCTGGGCTAACGTAAAATTCAAGGATGTTCCTAGCTGATTAATCATAAGCAGGAAAATACTTCTTCAGAAATGTTACAGGATTCGAATAGTAGTTTTGGTTTCAAAAGTTTGAAAGAAAAAGATAAGTGGACAAACAAAGAAACAGTGGTTAAACTTTAACTCGTTTCAACGTTACCTGCACTAACCCAGCTTTGAAAAACTGGCCTCTGGTTACAAAAAATATCCCAAACTTTTAGAATATCAGAATTGAAGAAAATTTTGGATATGTGACTTTTTCATACACCCCATGTTTAATACTTTCCGTACAAGAAAACACAGTGGATGTTGCGAGATTTTGGACAAACGTAGAAACTCTTAAGCTTATTAAGGCCAGTGTCTTTGTACGCTTTCGGACTAGTCGAGCTACATGCCAGGCTACATGGCGCTATCGCGCATCACAGGAAATTATTTCGTAATTTCTTTATAAAATAATTAAAGTGAAACACAGGCCAACGCTAGAGAATTTTTTTGTGTAGGATTGTTAGATCCTCTACAGTAATAACCAAGTGGTGCAATCGTCAGAGTAAACGCCCGTCACCTCTGAGATCGTTGGTTCAATCCCCACTTTACACTTGTGACTCTCATGTGAGGAGTTAGTCAACGTTCTGCCGACACTCGTGGGTTGTATCAATGTCGCCGAGTACTCCCATGGGATAGGAAAAGTGATAGGGTGGTTGGAATCGTGAAATGTCAATAATCAACGCGCTGCAGAGCTTGGCAAGGACCGTTGCAGTTCAAGGCGCAATGAGTGTTTCCCTGTAGTTATCATATTAAGAAGATTGAGACACTGAATGAGCAGTGACTAGGTCAGAAGAGCAAATTGGTGGAATGAATAATTGGGATAATAGGGATAATAGGGACAGTTGGATCTGAGTGAAAGAAGGGAAAATTACACAAAAAATGAAAAAATGGCGGAAGACATTGTGAATGGAATGACAGGAGAGGATGACGAAGGAGAAACCTGTAATAATAATAAAAGTAGGGGGAAAAGATGAAAAAATAAAAAGGTCTGGAAAAAACAATCAAGAAACTATTGTCAGCAGTTCATTCATGATAATTATGATAATCATAACTACCTAAGCACTAATCAGGGGGAGGCGGGTAGAATCTAAGGGAGAAGGGGGGGGGGGGAGGGGTAGAGGATTTGCGACATGAATGGTCGAAAATTCTGCTTAAATTCAAAACTACCCAAATTCTACCTAAGACGCTAAAAAGATGCATACTTTAGTAAATAAAATTTCTCACCTCGAATATATAGATTCTGTTTCCATGATCTCACCGGTGTTCCATTTACAGGCCTCCCTCGACTATTTTCAATAGAAAACATAGAAACTCGGTCATTGAATATAGTACTGAAATTTTGACCTGGTAAGCAAGCCATACCGTGAGAAATAGAAACTCAAATTGTCACATTAAATTGAATTTTATTTAATTATAGAAAATTGATCAACTTATCAAAAAATTTAAAAAGGTCAACATTATCAAAAAGGTAACATTTAACAACTAAAATATTTATTATTTAAATACGTAGAATAGTAAAAAATACTTTCGTGTTTAATGAATACCCAATATTGTTGATAACTAACTTCACTAAAACGATTTTGGTTGCATCTTTAAGACTGGAGAAGAAGACGACGCCATTTTGATTTTGAATTTCTTCGTCTACGCCAACAGATGCTTCGCAATTTTTGCCCTATTTCTACGTCGCTTTGGTTCGAGTTTCCTCCACATACCTTCCTCAAGTATTGTTCGCCATTTCTTTGCAATAAGTTGGTATTTATTCTCGTTTTTAAAGGTATATTCAAGACTGGTTGTTGAATGACATCCTTTGTCTTGGCAGACATATTTCCCGAAGCTTCTTGTTGGACTACCAGCAGCGAATGACGTCAAATGACCATGGTTTGCTGCTAATTACCCGTATGTGCAGTAACTAAATCTCTGTATATGAAGTTAAAATGTGCTTTTTATGGGTCGGATATGGCGATCTTACGATCATTTTTAGCCCAGATGTTTCGTCTCCTTTTATACTCCAAGTTTACTTAGTTAATTCGCCCAAAAACGTCTGTAAGGGGCGTTTTTCTATTTTTTTTTATTTACACGCCGATAAGCAAAGAAAGACTTTTTCGAGTTTTCGTTGGCAAACATCGTTTCCTCCGTGGCCGAGAGGTAAAAGTAACTGTCTTCCGAATTGCCCGCATGGTCTGGCTTTGATTTTGGATGGATCGGGGACCGTTAATGGCTTACTGAGCTTATTGAAAATTTAATTCCTCACTCGCTTAGTTGGGCAGATCGAGGACTGATCCACCCAAAACTCAAGTCAAAGCTGGGCGTGCAGTGGAGAAAAACAATATGCAGTACCGCGAGGCCAAGGGGGCAAACGTTATTGCCTAGTGTTTCTAACTAATGTTTAAGCAAATTTCCTTAACTTGATTGTTGGGGACAGGCCTGTAGGGTTGGTGCATTGAAGACTTCTCGTCGTCATTTCTCATCGTTCGAGAAGAAAGAGAAATAGCGACGAGAAGACATCAATGCACCGCTAAACCACTACACTCTAAAAATACGGTGTAGTGGTTTAGCTGGCTAAAACTCATACACTGTGCCAAGTATAGATGGCGGACTTCTTCCCAAAGCTTACGGTGCAAGAAACATGGATGCGCAAAGATGCGCAAACATTTTAAAGCCTTTAAAACAAGTGTTTTCTTTCAGGAAAGAGTCAAAGACGACAATGCTCTCTAAATGATCGTTAAACATAGCTAAACAACTAAAAACACGACTACACGGTTTTGATTTTACTAAAATCAAAACCGTGTAGTCGTGTTTTCAGTCGTTTTTTAGCTATGTTTAACGTTCTTTTGTGACAAGGTATTTGCATGAAGGGAAATCGAAGTTTGCAGAGCTAAGCATTTTTGTCTTTGTTGACTTTCCGTGGGCCTTCCTTTTTGAAGGAGCTTTATATGCCATTACGTTCAGTGTCCTTGATATAGGAGTCATTCATTTATGGCCTTGGGTTTAATTCCCAAACACTGAATGGCTGCTTCAGCTCTTTCAAGCAATGCGATAACATTGCAACAAGATATGGCAATACGTTGTCTCCAATTTTTCAACGACGGACAAACATATAGACCAATCTTTTATAAGTCTTAACGCAGAAGCTTTGTATCATTTAATAGTTTACATCTGATATAACGTATAAACAAGCTACGAGCCCCAAGCTTTCTTGTTGATTGGAAACTGTTTTTCTGAAGAATAATAGGTTTGTTTTAAGACAACGAAGTTTACTCGTGATGTAGCCTATAAAATGTCTAGTTATACACAAGCTGTGAGCAGAAATCTTTCTCGTTGATGGATAGAAAACTGTTTTCACGAGGAGTAATAGGTTTGTTTCTGAACAATCAATGGCACGCATATAGTTCACTCTGTTGTCTATTTGTGATATAACCTATAAAATGTATGGTTATGAACAGGTGGGAATTTTGTCTCCTCTGGTCAGTAAATTGCGGGCGGTCGCGAAAAATTCTTTTAAAAATTGTCAAAATCAGCGAAAACAAGTTTTTGGGCTTCTTTTTGGGAAGAAAATAGTAGATTTGCAAGAATTTAAATTCCTTTCTACGAGGGCTATGGAGAAATGGGATGGATAAAAGACTTCTAAACGAAATCAAGCATTTATAAAGTATTAATATCTCTGACGGAATATGGACGAAATATAATTTTTTTCGAAGATGCAAGTTTTTTTCATCCTTTGGACAGACGAAATTAAAAGACTAAACACACGGTGGGTTTCACATTTATTTTTCATGTCTTTTTCTACTCCGAAACATCTTTAGAAAGTTTATTTATGATTTAAATCCTCAAAGATGCTTAGTGCAAAAATCGTGAATTTGCTGAAAATTGGAAAAAGCTAAATATTCAACTCAAGATTGTGAAAAATCTAGTCGAGTGCCTCAAAACGAAAGCATGTCTAAATCAATCTTCAAAGCTTTCTTACTGCACTAATCAAAGTATTTTTGATGTAAAAATTCGGGTTGATAACGAAAACGGCACCACTGTCTCACATAGTCTGTATTAGACCCAATAGGCACCTCTGAATATTCCACTAAAAATGACATGTTTTTGCCAATCCTGTTCGTTAAAGCATATCACTTGAAAGACTGGAGTGTATTGATTTAGAAAATATGAATTGCTTTGAAATCATGCAAATATATTTCCCTCTCCCTTCATTTTAATACAGGGTGATTTATGGGGGTGAAGATCAACACGATAAAATCACAAAAATTAAAATACTTCAAAATCTAGTCGAGTGCCTCAAAATGAAATATGGTTAAAACTGTTGCTTGAAACCCATACTTTATTTTGGGAGATAATTCGTTCACCTCAAAATTCGGGTTAGGGGGGATTATTAGACATTTCCGTGGGAATCCGAGGCTTCGAATGTATAAGATTACGCAAAAGTTGCATTTTTATATATTCTTTAGCCTCCGAACGTTCTCATACCTTCCTAGCCTTCCCAATAATTCAATAAATTAATAAAAACTGGGTTGGAAGAAAAAACGAGGTCAAAAACCCACCTAAAACGCTCAAAAATCGAATTGCTAAATTTACTCGTCCCAAGTCTCTTTTCTGTTAACCGCGCGAATTCTAGCGCATGCTCAGACAAAATTCCCACCTGTTATGGTTATGTACAAACTGGGAGTCACAAACTTTCCTGCATGTTGGTAGTGAACTATCTTTAGGTAAGGGTCATTCTTAAGATCAATAGTTTCCTTCCAACGAGAATGCTTGACGCTCCCAGCTTGTATGTAACTATTAGCTAAATCACTTAAATGATACAAATTGAATCGAAAGTTGAGGCTTATAGAATACTGCTACTATGTGTTGTCTGTCATTGTTGACAAATTGGCTACAGCGTAACAACGTATAGGCGATCTTCTTGCAATGCAATATCTCTACTGGAAAGAGCTGAAGACAGCCATTCAGTGTTTGGGAATTAAACCCAAGGCCATAAATAAATGACTCCTATATCAAGGACACTGAACGTAATGGCATATAAAGCTTGATCAACAAAAAGACAAAAGTTCTTAGTTATGCAAACTTGGACTTCCATTCTTGTAAAGATCTTGGCACAAAAAATCGTTAAACATAGCTAAACAACTAAATACATGACTACATGACTTTCATTTAGTAAGCATTGTCGTCTTTGACTCTTTCTGGGAAGAAAACGCTTGTTTTAAAGGCTTTAAAAAGTTTGCGCATCTTTGAGCATCCATGTTTGCATGTCATTTCTTGCTCATCAGCATGCAAAAACTCCCCTTAAAATGGTTTCTTTTGTGAACTAGGTAAGTAAACCAGAAGTAAAGACTAGAGAATCACATGAGTTAAAAATAATTGCAAAAAAATCTCGCAGTACGTAAAATCTTACTATACGCTTCGTTGTGCATTTTCATACGGGTATTTTCTGGCGGAATATGGTCATTTTACGTCATTTGCTGCTGGTGTAGTCCAACGAGAAGCTTCGGAAATATATATATGTCTGCCAAGACATGGGGCTTCAAGTACCTTACAGAACTGGTATAAATACGAATTTATTACACAGAGATGAAAAAGATTAAGGGGAAGCATGTGGATGAAAATCGAACCAGAATGACGAACGAGGAAAAATTGGCAGCTTAATATGACGCGGACGAAGCGGACGAAGAAATTCAAAACCAAAATGTCTTCTTGTCCAATCTCAAAGATGCAACCAAAATTCTTCTGGTGAAGTTCGTTATTAACAATATTTGGTATTCATTAAACACGTAACTACTCTTTAATGGACCTTTCCCCTTTAAGACAAAATTTTGAAAAAATCGAAATAGGCAAAAATATCACCATAGCTTGAAAGAGCATCCCAAGTTTACTAAAGTTGCGAAGTTTGGTTGTGAAATGTTGTAAACTGTAGAAAATATAGCCTTGCAAATTTGGCAAATTTTGTATACATTTGTATTACGCGTAGGAAAATGATAATCAAAAGTATTAACTGATTATCACTTTTCCGCCCGTAATACAAATATATACAAAATTTGCCAACTTCGCAAGGCTATATTTTCTACATTTTACAACATTTCACAGCCGAACTTTGCAATCTTACTAAACTTAGGATGCTCTTTCAAGCTGTGGTGATATTTTTGCCTATTTTGAGTTTTCTCAAAATTTCATTTAAAAGGGAAAAGGTCCATTATTCTGCGTATTTAAATGGTAAATATTTTAGTAATTGAATGTTACCTTTCTAATAGAAATCCCTCGTTTCATTTCGTCATTGAACCCCCTTCCTTTTCCCTAATTGTTGAAAAGTGATTGATATTTTTATAGATACTTGATAAATGTTGACGGTAGACATTTAAATCGGTTATTGTAACCACACGTTGCATCGAAACAGACGAAGATATAGCGAAAAAGTTACACGAATTCAGACCAAAGCAGCTAAAAAACATCAACTCCGATTTCTATGAGTATCTCCACATACAAACAGACAATAATAAGACTTGTAATTTTGACTTGTATTTCCTTGCTGAATATCTTGTCTCCTATTATACCGATACTTTTTAAGCCATTTATGATTTATGCACAACAGAACAAAGCCAGAACAGTCCAATGAACACAAAAAAAGCTCTCAGACGTAAGGGAAACATTGTTTCGAAACTTCAAGTTAAGAATTTCTTGAAACTTCGATAAAACCGGAGTAAAAACTGCACAAAGAGAAAGCTACAAAATCACGCTCCTTCGGAATTCGTTCAAAAAACACACTCGCACCAGTTCTCTAACGCATCACACATCAATCAGCACTTTGTGAGCGCGTTTCTCCACCTGGTATATAAACGCCCTGATCCAATCTTCTGATTACCCCTTCTTTCTTCCAGTACCCCCCCCCCCCCGGGTAATACCTCCACCCTTCACTTCAATCTTTATCTTTCCACAAGCTTATTACTCACATTACCTCCCGTAGAGAAGTACCCCTTTCGTCATCCCCATATCCTATACGTGACAGTTGTTCATTTATCATATTTACAGCGGAATTACTCATTCAGTTTCACAATTACATTTACTTGATCACCGTAAAAGTTTTAATTCCACCTCGTCGTTACCTAGCCCTAGTATCGATGATTAACTAAGCGGGTAACGTTGATTACTTATATTTTACCTGATTTTACAATTCCGAAATCAACGTCTCCGAAACGCAGTACCCGGATTGTCGGCAGATTGTTGACCAACTCCATCACTGCAACGAGTCTGAAGTGGGGTTTGAGCCCGCGATCTTGGAGGTGACACGCGCTTGCTCTGACGATTGCGCTACTTGGTCATCACTGTGCAAGATGAAACAATCCTACACGAGAAGTTTTGCGTTGCATTGCGTTTCACTGTAAAGCCTGGTTTCCATTTGGTCGTAAATGTTGTAGCAAAGCTATTCTCGACTATGTGATATAGTCTAGATCTACATTTTCTTTTGTAGTGGCTGTATCTAAATTAGTCATAGTAAGAGTAGATCTGCGTATATATTCTATCGCATCGGTTACTTTGGTATTTTCACGACTAAATAGGAACTAGGCTTACCTCGATTTACCTCAGTGTATTAGCTCCTCAAACGTGATTAACGTGGCTTTGCTGCAGAATACCAGATTGGACGTGGCTTTGCTCCTGAACACCAGATTGGACGTGTCTTTGCTGCTGAATACCAGATTGGACGTGGCTTTGCTGCAGTGGCGGATCCAGGGTAAGTCAAAATAAATTATAGCAGCTCAATTTTAAATTCAAAATAACTTTATAACAATGTCATAGGTTATGAATTTCAAAAGAATAAAATCTAACCAATGAAGTTGCTTTGAAGGTATTTTAAAATGTAATTATTTTATATTTGAGTCGGTTTTCTTTGATGTACCGCGGGCTGTATCTCAGATACAGCCCTTGAATAAATAATTAGATCAAACTTGTGGAAAAATCTCGACGAATTTCGACTTAAATTGTTTAAAGTCGAAAGATTCTATTAGAAAACCTCCTCAAAAATAAAATAAGTTAGTTAAATACCTCGAAAGTCGGACTGTATGTCATATACAGCCCTCGGACGCTGCGCGTCCTCGCGGGCTGTATATGACATACAGCCCTCCTTCTCGGTATTTAACTCTCACATATATCCTCGAATGAGCTGTGGTAATTTATTTTGACTCCCGCTAGATCCGCCACTGCTTTGCTGCTGAATACTAGATTGGACGTGGTTTTGTTGCTGAATACTATATTGGACGTGGTTTTACTGCTGAATACTATAGACTGGACGTGGGTTTGCTGCAGAATACTAGATTGGACGTGATTTTGCCGCTGAATACCAGATTGGACGCGGTTTTTCTGCTGAATACCAGATTGGACGTGGCTTTGCTGCTGAATACCAGATTCGACGTGATTTTGCTGCTGAATACCAGATTGGACGTGGTTTTGCTACTGAATACCAGATTGGACGTGGCTTTGCTGCTGAATACCAGATTGGACGTGATTTTGCTGCTGGATACCAAATTGTCCGTGGCTTTGCTGCTGAGTACCAGATTTTCCGTGGCTTTGCTGCTGAATACCAGATCGGACTTGGTTTTGTTACTGAATACCATGAGAATGTTCATGATTTTGCTGACGAACAGCAGAATGTCCGTGGTTTTGTGACTGAATACCAGAATGTTCGTAGTTTTGCTGCTGAATATCAGATTGTTCAGCACAATAACGTATTTCATTGGGGATATCTTTTGTCACATTCTTTTTTTCAGCACTGCAAATTCGCGTTCTGTTAAAGCTACTTGGTACAAAATGAAGTTGCCTTAGGAGATCTGGAATAAGTTCATCAATGTCCAAATTATATGTTTGCATATTTTCCCTGTATGTCGTACAAAGTACAAGCAGTCACAAGATGGTGTCATAGCTGATTTTGAAAGAATAGGTATTCCATTGATCACGTTTTTCACTTTCTCTTGAAACAGTCGACTTGCTTTTAATAACCACGTCATAACGATTTCCATTCTCAACAAGCTTTTCGATCTTTGTATAGTTTACTGCAGGAAGTCTTTGCTTGGTCGTTTTCTCAACCTTTCAGGCCTTTTATCCTTGTTGCAGTCGTCTTCTTCAACAGATGACTCTGATTCGGTGTCATCATATACACTAACGCGGCGTTTTGTTGGGTCTATCTCACACTCCTTGAATGCCTTTGCTATCCTATCTTTTTCATGGTATTTTCCTGAATCCAAGATGTCCAGTTCCTCAACTAATCGAACAGCCTCTCTCTTTTGTTTTGCTATCTCCCGAGCAGCTCGGTTGGAAGCGGAAGGTCCAGCACCACAGGTTTTTGCACCTGCTCTGTTTTGTTTACATTGTTTTCCAGCAATATGCTGTCCGCAGTATCTTCCTAAGCAGCTCTTACTAAAGAGATGTTGCAAGTTCCTCTGTGAGCATAGCTGGCATTGACTGCTTCTGCAAGGTTGGAAGATGGTGACATGAAATCACACTTAAATGCTTTCGCCCAGTGTATTCTACGGTTGTCCCACCAGTGCAGCCAGTTCAACAACTCTTTTCCTTACTTTCACTTTGCCCATGAATAAAGTTCTCCAAAATGTTTAAGGTTTCAAAGTATGCTGGGAAGGAAGCAGAATCCATCACGTGTTTTGCCAATTTTTTATATCCACGTTTCTCATTATCATTTGAAAATGTTACTCGTATGTCTTTTAACACTCTAAATATCATGCAGTTTTTTTTATAAAAGTGGATAAAGTTTCTATAAACTAAAGTCTTAGGACAACAATTGATAGTTATTTTATTTTTGTCTCGGTTTTCTTTGATGTACCGCGGGCTGTATCTCAGCTACAGTTCTTGAATAAATAATTAGATCAAACTTGTGGAAAAATCTCGACGAATTTCGACTTAAATTGCTTAAAGTCGAAAGATTCTACTAGAAAACCTCCTCAAAAGTGAAATAAGTTAGTTAAATACCTCGAACTTGTTGTGTTCGATATTTAATAGTTTCAGGCACATTTTGCGTTTATATGGGATAAACTGAATGTGAGGTGACGTACGAAAACTGTCTGGAATTTCTTAATGCTGTCAATCGTAGGTACGAAAACAACAACAAAAACTTAAAACTAGAGTAGGTGAAGTTATTGAGTATCACCTTCAAGCCGGTATCACGGTAAAATCGCTGCAAATTGCACTGTTGTACATGTGTCAATCTGAGTTTGAGATATCGAGGAAATCTCGAAGTCTGATATTTTTTAGTTTCTGCAAAATAATAATTATGTTCCGTCTCTCGCACGAAAAAGATAAAGCTTGGAACTCTGGTTAAGCCATGCCTGTTTAATATTCTCTTTGTATCGATTTGTTGGAGTGGTGAGCGCGGAGTTGTCAGTTCTTCTGTGAAGACTTTGTATCCTTGAGAATCCTCGAGTATTTAGATACTTATTAAGTTTTAAATCAACGTTTTAGCAAAGTGTAAACTTAAAGGCCTGATTCCACGCCAGCGAAATTCTTCGCGAGAAGCTGTTTATGCGAAATACGGATGGTTGGGCACGACTGATTCTTTTCAATTCTCTCACTTTTTTTCGCTTTCGCAGTGAGTAGAACTGATTTCTACTCACTATAGTGAAGCGAAATTTTTTCGCGCATAGAGTGAATTCAATGGAATTATTCATGTGCAACCATCTGTATTCCGCATAAACAGGTTCTCGCAAAGAATTTCGCTGGCGTGGAATCAGGCCTTAATACTGAGTCTGAAATATTAGTAGAGCCAGAGGGCATTTCATGCAAGTGTAATAACGTCCACGCGACGATGCAATGAAATCCAATCAAATTTTGTATATAATGATTAGAACTTTCGAGAGTTGCATTCAAAGTAGTCATCCTTATAGTGGCTCGATAGCCAGAAGCCCAGAATTTATTACAAATTTTATCACTCTATCATAAAATGTTGTGTAGCGAAAGCTTGGGCTTCATTTTAAGTCACTGCACAGTGCTTTAGCACTGGTCTCTATCTTTCAAATCCTATTTTCCGTTCGAGCACAATTCTAACAAACAGTGGGAGAATAGAACTTTTCAATTATAAAGACCACCAGCAGAGCTATGGAATGACCTAAATTAAGCTACACGTGCACCATAAGAGTTTCTATGGGGAAAGTACAAAAAATACGCGTGTTTTTCGTTAGGAACTACCTTTCACCCGAAAGATGTGGTAGGACTTAATCCTTTAGGGTAAAATATATTTCAGCGTTCCAGGAATCGAACCTAGAGACGAATGTAGTACTGTTGATTCTTAACATAGTTGCAGCAGCGTAGTAAGTGGTGGGTTTCCTCCGGGTACTCCAGCTTCGTATGCGAATACTTGTTTGTAGTTCTAGAGTTGAAACAGTACTAAATTTGTCTTGACCACGGCCGCTGTTTTTTATTTTTTTATTTTCATAAAAAACCCAAATGAAAATCACTGAAGAAAAAACCAGATCCTTCCAATGAAGAAACGTTCCTGACAAGGCAAAGATCTGGAAAAAAACTCCGGTGATTTTGTACAATCGAATTTCCGCTCCCCGGGGGATAACCCTGAGTCATTTAGCCGAAGCCGAAATATAAAAACAATAAGAATAACAACAATACCAAACGTTTATTTCCTAACTAAATACAAGACAAAAATATTGATGGTACCATGACCTAAATGAAACAATGGCAAGAAAAAATCAATCAAAAATTTCTCAGCCGCCATATTTTGTTCGTTCAGCAGCGCACAAAAGAGTCTTCTACTAACAACTTGTCAGGAAGTTAGCAGGAAAGAAAGTGTTAAAAAATTTCTCAGCCGCCATATTTTTGTTCGTTCAGCAGCGCAAAATTAAGATCTTCTACTAACAACTTGTTAGGATCAAATACTAATCTGGAAAAAAACTCCCAACTATTTTTCCACACCGAATTTCCGCACCCCAGGGGAATAACCCTGCGCAATATAGCCGAAAGCGAAACCGAAATGTAAAAACAACAACAACAACAACAGGAAAACAATTAAAAGTTTATTTCCTAATTAAATATAACATAACATATATAATACACAATAAACCCACATCAAGCAAGAGTTACACGAAAAAAGTTACAAAGGAAAATGATCGAAAATCATTTCTCAGCCGCATACTTTTGTTCGTTCAGCAGCGCAAAAAAAGATCTACCAACAACTTGTTACGATCAGAAATTACTCTGAAAAAAACTCAGTTATTTTTGTACACCGAATTTCCGCACTCTGGGAGAATAACCCTGCGCAATATAGCCCAAAGCGAAACCGAAATAAAAAAAACAACAACAGGAAACAATCAAAAGTTTATTTCCTAACTAAATACAACATAACATCAAGCAAGAAATGCAAAAAAAAAGAGTTACAAAGGAAAACAATTGAAACTCATTTCTGAGAAGCCATATTTTTTCCGCGATTTCTCTGTCGCCATATTTTCAGGGTTAGTAATTAATCTCCTGATTTTTCAAAAAGGCACGTTGATGCTAGTATCATGTTCCTGAAAATAATTCAGAAAATGGATCCAACTTTTGAACATATTCCACAATGCACAAGACGTAAAGACACTTAGATATATTTTTGATGTGTGCATTTACGCGTTTTACACGTCTACGCGCTTCCTTTTCGCTCCTAGCCTTAGGCCCTAATTTGTCTCTACCCTAATGCTACCCTAACGCGGCTGATTTGGGCGCAGCGCAGTACTGGGCGCAGTCGAAAAGCCTATTAGCACACATCTGTTTGGATACTCAAATGTAGCCAAACTTGGCGTTGCGTTTTAATTTTAAAGTCTGATTTACACTGACAAAGTCTCTGTACACAGTAAAAACTATGCATAGATAAATTCTAACTTTTGAAGAATTTAAAAAGTCTTTGAAAGGAAGAAAGTCTGTTATTAACACCAAACCAATTTCCTCGAAGATTTTATTTATCCACGCAAAATTCCTTCATGCTGTGATCACACAAACGTTTAGTGTCTACCAGACTTATCTATGTTAACGTTTAAATACTTCACTTGAAGTTTGACCAAGCTAATGTATGATCAGTTAGAAACTAGAGAACAAAACATGGAAACATTCTACGTTTCTATGACAACCATACGTGCGCTTGATCGGTGGAGTGCTTTCATGGCTGCCATGTTGAAAAAGTTAACATACAACTGAGCTGACCATTAAATTTTTGTCATGAACTTGTTCACAATATAAGACAAGAAAACACTTCATGAGGCAGACTAACTGTTTATATTTTAATAGAAAAATTCTGATGCAGCAAAGAATTAAGTCGGTCCCCTGTTAGGAGACAGAACACTTCTTACGTTAACAGTTATGGCTCGCGTCTTGACTACTGTTAACGTCTTAACAAATTTAACCAGAAGGCTTCCAAGTCAATTTGCCGTATTAAAATGGCTTATTTTATGGACGTTTTTTTTATCTTTATTTTCTTTAATTCGCCATATTGTTTCGACATTTTAAGCCATTTTATTTAATTAGTAAAAGTGGTGTGTCGCGCAACTGAACTATCTACAATACTCTAACTACACATGCACTGTTCGCCGCGGGCCCTAGCCGCTGCGCATTATAATACCTCTGAATATGGCATCTCGTTATGCCCCTAACTTAACCTAACCTAGTGCGTGTCGCACCTATGAGCCACCATAAACATGGGTTGACTCACATCTTTCGTTGATTGTCTGCGTTGTCTTACACCACGAGCGACCTAGACACTGGTAGCAGACTTCGTCATGAAGCTAGCCCAGCTAACCAATGTGCATGCTTTTACCTGCTGCGGAAGATTAATTGAAAGGGCCCCCTCTTCTTCTTGTATTTTACACAGCATCTCTCTTCTTACAGGTTTTACTTGTACCCTTTAAACTATGGGTACCATTTGTACCCTCCTAACCCCAAGGAAAACATTGCCAGTTCTTACCATAGTTAATAGAGCAGATGGTTTGGAAACTCATTAGAATAACAATATTACTCATTATCTATGTTGGTCAACGTTTATTCAAAAATATGGTTCTTCATCGTCACGTGTGTATTGTTTTTTTGCCAAGTCCGCCAATAGGAGTTCTTAACTTACCCTATTGTTCAAGTCGCGGATGGCTAAATTTCCTAAAACGTTTCTATTGGTTAGTTAGGTGAAAATACAATACGCACGTGACGACGAAGGACCTCATTCCTGCATAAACTAGAACAAAAACATAGATAATGACTTATATTGTAGTTCTAATGAGTTTCCAAACCATCTAGCTCTATTAACTATGTTCTTACGAAGTGCCTTCAACCTCAGGTAAATTATTTTTGGCACGGTTTTCATACAATGAACTTATCAATGCATCGAGATGAACCTACGTTAAAAGTCTGGCAAGGCTTTACTTGCGCACATCCTAGGTCTCAGCACCCTGTCTAAACTAGGGCCGGCGCGCGTCGCTCCTAACGCTAAAGCCTGTTTTCCTTCAGACAAATCTGTTCGTGCAAAGCGAAAACGAGAATCAATTTGCCGTCAATAACCTTGCGCCGCCAAACTTCTATTTTCGCTTTACACAAATAAGGTTCGTCTAATGCAGAACCGACTTTACACACTTAAGCAAATATATTCAGAGAGGGGATAGGAAAACATTGGCACAATTCGCCAAGCCGAAATGCTAACATGCAAAACACAACATAAACTCAAACTCACTCAGTACTGCTGGTCTGTCGTCGCTGTTACCGTAGGTATCCATTGGACGTTACCAGTTATTTTGGATCTTAATTTTGCCAAATCATTCAGTTAAAAAAAAGTTCATTTAAAACATATCTGCATTAAAATCCTCAAAATCTGTATCGAAATGCCGCCGGGTAAAACGCTAGGCAAAACCAGGCAAACGAAAAACAGACCACAAATCAAAGTTTGGTCTCATTCCAAATCAATATTTCCAGGCTTGCTGCAGAATAATTCCAATTTCGCACCGCGGACAACAAGCACAAACGTAGGTTGGCCAGACCTAAACCTGCGCTGGCTGTTTCACGAGAATAATCGAAAGGATCGTCAGCAAGTCGGAAAATCTTAATTCGAAATAGTACCACCCCTCGACGAATGACCAACCGGTCATCTGCGAAAGTTTTATCTAGCCTTTTAGCTTTTGCCAAAATGGTGTAAATTTTAAAATTTGATTGCAAACATATTTTGAGAAAAAAATTTTAGAGAAAAAACTCTAAAAAATATAGTTTTTAGAAGAAAATTCCATGTTTTGTTAAAAAATTTTAGCCGAAATTTTTATCTTTAATTGGGGCGACCGTCTGGATTTCTCTTTCGTACTAGCTGGCTGCACTGGCTAGCTGGCTGCACTGGCTAGCTGGCTGCACTGGCTAGCTGGTTGGTTGGTTGGTTGGTTGGTTGGTTGGTTGGCTGGCTGGCTGGCTGGCTGGCTGGCTGGCTGGCTGGCTGGCTGGCTGGCTGGCTGGCTGGCTGGCTGGCTGGCTGGCTGGCTGGCTGGCTGGCTGGCTGGCTGGCTGGCTGGCTGGCTGGCTGGCTGGCTGGCTGGCTGGCTGGCTGGCTGGCTGGCTGGCTGGCTGGTTGGTTGGTTGGTTGGTTGGTTGGTTGGTTGGTTGGTTGGTTGGTTGGTTGGTTGGTTGGTTGGTTGGTTGGTTGGTTGGTTGGTTGGTTGGTTGGTTGGTTGGTTGGTTGGTTGGTTGGTTGGTTGGTTGGTTGGTTGGTTGGTTGGTTGGTTGGTTGGTTGGTTGGTTGGTTGGTTGGTTGGTTGGTTGGTTGGTTGGTTGGTTGGTTGGTTGGTTGGTTGGTTGGTTGGTTGGTTGGTTGGTTGGTTGGTTGGTTGGTTGGTTGGTTGGTTGGTTGGACTGGTTGGTTGGTTGGTTGGTTGGTTGGTTGGACTGGACTGGACTGGACTGGACTGGACTGGACTGGACTGGACTGGACTGGACTGGACTGGACTGGACTGGACTGGACTGGACTGGACTGGACTGGACTGGACTGGACTGGACTGGACTGGACTGGACTGGACTGGACTGGACTGGACTGGACTGGACTGGACTGGACTGGACTGGACTGGACTGGACTGGACTGGACTGGACTGGACTGGACTGGACTGGACTGGACTGGACTGGACTGGACTGGACTGGACTGGACTGGACTTGACTGGACTGGACTGGACTGGACTGGACTTGACTGAACTTGACTGGACTTGACTGGACTTGACTACTGGCTCGCTAGGCTTGGCTCTTGGCTGAATTAGTTGCCTTAGCTTGGCTGGCTTGGCTTCACGTTGACATGTGTTACCTTGCGTTTTCTTGATGCGTTTGCTTTATATGGACTGAAATAGCTTAACATGGTTGACGTTTGATCATGGGCGAAGCTTGACTATGGCTGAAGCTTGATAATGGCTGAAGCTTGATAATGGCTAAAGCTTGATAATGGCTAAAGCTTGACTATAGCTGAAACTTGATGATGGCTGAAACTTGATGATGGCTGAAGCTCCATGGCCGAAGCTTGACCAAAGCTTGATATAGCTTGCGAGATGGCGTTGATTGGTCTGCTCGAGAACTGGAAAATTCTCAGGAAGACGGTAATAATAGTTATTGCCCCTTTAACATGGCTCTTGTTTTCAGCAGTTCGTCTTCGAAACGAGCTTATCGTATCGCCTCTTTCCTTTTCACGAAGTTTAAAGATACATAATATCAAAACATAAAACTAATTGCATTGAATTTAGCCTAATGAAGTCATAACCCAGGGTTTTAACCACAGACACACACAGAGCTCCGTGATTTCTGGATTTTAATAACTAAAGTGAATATGTCTGCCAACTCCAATGATAAGACTGCGATAAATCCACTAGTTATTTTGAACAGTGGTAAATTTAAATGGCAAAGTGACTTTCCTTTATTACAAAAATTTGTGCGAGACTTACTGAATATTGAGGGGAAATGGACAGTTCCACGTAGTGGTTGTAAGCAGATAAAGACGGAGGAAATAACTATTCGGTGGTATGAAAATCAAAGTGTATTGCTTGAAGGCCCCCTCACCGAGAAATACAGAAAGATTTTGGAAAGGATCGCATCTATTTCGCCAGATAGTGAATCTAATTTGGGTGTTGGCAATGTTGAAGATTCAACGCCCCCACACATGCCTTCCTTTGAGAATATTAATAAGTTCATGTTGAATTTTTCCTCGCCATGTGTAGACAATCCAAGGTCATTAACTGGGGAGCTCTCGAAGACCGATGAACTTTGCGGAAATTCAACAATTAACTTGTCTGACGATGAGATGATCATGATAAATCAAATTGCACAGGACTGCGAAGAAACTTCGTTGTTTTCCGAAAAGATTATACTTAACGATGTAGTAAAACGTTTGGATTCGCTAACACAACAATTCGAGAAGCATCGAGCCGAGTCGTGTATTGTTTTGATTGAACTTATAAATGTATGTGAAATTCGGAAAGCTTCAACAGACACCGATCAACTTGTCCAGGAAAATATTTTATTGAAAGAACAGAATAGAGCTCTTGAGTCTGATTTAGCTGGGTTGAGAAGTGCTTTAACAGAACTAAACGGTAAACTTACAGCTGCTGAAAATGAGAAAGCTAGTCTCTTAACAGCTATTCGCCTTCTTAATGATGGTCAAGCTACTATAACTAGCCCGACCAAGAAAAATGAAGTTAATTATGCGTTCGAACACAAAACCCATGGGTTACCGCTCGCTCAAAAACTTCAACTCAAAGGGACCATCATATTGTAAATTTGAATAACAAGTTCTCTATCCTGTGTGTTGAAGATGAAAATGAAACGGAAAATGCCACAGATGTCATGAATAATCAAACTATAGCCAGTCCAAGACAAGATATTGGTCATCGAAATTGTCAAGTAACTCAGTCGATTGCTGCTGGAGATGTTCAATCAACAAGTTCAGCAAATTGGAGTCAAAGACAAACACAGCGTTTACTGTTACCAATTGTCTCCGGTAGAGATGCCACATGCCCAAAAGACAATCATGATCAGCAATCAAAACGACCTTCACATCACTCCAAGATTGCAATTGTCGGAGATTCAATGTTGAAATATCTTAATTCAACTAAACTCCGTCAAAATCTACGGAAAAATGTGCTAGTCAGGACCTTTCCAGGCGCTAAAGTCAAGGATATGAAGCATTATGTTCAACCTACACTATCTACACCCCCCGAGACTTTGGTACTACATGTTGGTACGAATGACCTCAGTCAGAAGAGTGTACAAGAGGTGCTTCAAGATCTAACCAGTCTTGGACAATCAATTTGTACGGATTCGCCTACAACAAAGTTAGTGATCTCTGGAATTATAAAAAGGACTGATAATTCGAACTTAACCTCTAAAGTAAGTGAATTAAATGCTACATTAAGGCAGGTATGTACAACTAATAATTGGGGCTACATTTCTCATGAGAGCATTGATAGAACTCACTTAAACACGTCTGGAGTCCACTTAAATAAAAAAGGAACTGCCATTATGGCTCAAAACATTAAACATTTTTTTAAGTATTCTAATTGACTTTCTACTTCAAGTTTAATTGCCGATATCAGTAATGATCCTACTAATGTTAGCTCGCCTTTACCAAAATTACGGGGCTTTAAAATTGCCCACTTAAATATCACTAGTTTAATGAAACACTTTGACGAGCTTTTAATTTACATGCAAGACAAACCTTTTGACATTAAACGAAACGCGGCTCGATAATAGTATATCCGACTCTGAAGTCAAGATCCCTGGATATGATATAGTACGGCGTGACAGAAATAGAAACGGTGGTGGTGTTGCAATGTTTATTCGAAGTAATATATCATTTATTAATCGTCACGACCTGGTACCAGAAGTACTCGAACAGATTTGTGTGGAAATAAGTAGGCCTAATAGTAAGCCGTTCCTTGTTTCGTCATGGTACAGACCGCCTAACTCGAAAATTGAAATGTTTCATTATTTTGAAGAGTTTCTTAAACTTGCAGATATTGAAAATAAACAACTTATTATTACTGGGGATTTAAATTGCAACCTCTTAGAGCAAGTAAGAAGTACATGTACGGCTAAACTGCTAGAAATATTTGATCTCTATCTTTTGAAGCAGCATATTCAAAGTCCTGCAAGAGTAACTGCTAGGTCGCAATCATTAATTGACGTAATTATTACTTCTATCGATGATAACAAGATAATTGATTCTGGAATATTAGAACTAGGTAACAGTGACCATCATTTAGTATACATATGCCGCAAAGTTAGTCTTCCAAAAGAATCGCCGAAAATTATATCTAGCAGGCAGTTTAAAAATTTTAACGTTAATCAGTTTAAAGAAGATCTAAGTAGCATCAACACGAATATTGTAACGAATGACCCAAATATTTTGTGGCATGATTGGAAAACAAAGTTTTTAACTATTGCTGAAAAACATGCGCCAATGCGACAACGTCGAGTAAAAAGTGATTATAAACCATGGCTAACAGATCAAATTAAAAAATTATGTTATCAAAGAGATTTTCTCAAGAAACAAGCTGTTAAATTTAGATCTGCAGCATATGATAGTGCTTATAAGAGGCACAAGAATTATGTTAATAGATTTATAAAAACCGCTAAGGAAGATTACTTTAAAATGCAGCTTGGTAATGCAAAAAACAGTTATGATAGTTGGCAGGCAATTAACAGCTTACTTAATAAAAAATCTAAATCCATACAAATATCTGAGTTAAATATTGAAAATCGATCTGTTAAAGGAGATGAAAATATTGCCTCTTCATTCAATGATTATTTCTCTACAATAGGAGCAAAACTTGCAAAAAATTTGACCGACATTGATTCTGATCCTATGCGCTTTGTGCCATCAGTTTCGAATACATTTTGCTTCAGAAATATCAGCGCACATGAATTAATGGAAGCAATAGCTCAAATTAAGACAAATAAGTCTCCTGGGATTGACTGTATAAGTGCCAAATTATTAAAGGATGCCGGGGATACAATAAGCGAGTCGTTGGCTAATATTTTCAACCTATCATTGCAATCCGGAATATTTCCAGATGACTGGGAATTAGCTAGCATAACGCCAATTTACAAAGATGGCTCGAAAACAGAATGTGGTGATTATCGACCTATTTCTGTAATATCTATTGTTGCCAAAGTATTTGAAAAATTAGTATGTAACCAATTAAGATCTTTTATGAAGGAAAACAATATCATTATAGACGAACAGTCGGGGTTTCGTCCATATCATTCCACGGAAACGATACTATTAGATTCAACAAATGAATGGCTTGGTAACATGGATAAAGGTCTAATTAATGGGGTGCTATTCCTGGATTTGAAAAAGGCATTTGACACTGTGAATCATAAAATACTACTTACTAAGCTAGAAATGTATGGAATAAGAGGGCGCAGTCTTGAATGGTTTAGATCATATTTTATGAATAGAAGGCAGGTCTGCGCAATTAATGGTAAACTATCTGATGAGAAACAAGTTAATTGTGGAGTCCCGCAGGGATCGAATCTCGGCCCGTTTTTGTTTCTTTTATATATTAATGATTTGCCTAACTGTCTTGAAACAACTAACGCCAGACTATTCGCCGACGATACAACTCTCTTAGCAACAGGATTAAATACGGCTGAAGATGAAGCAAAGTTAAATCATGATCTTCTAAATGTGGATCAATGGTTGAAAGCAAATAAATTAACCCTGAATGAGGGCAAAACTGAATTTATGATAATAGGCTCAAGGCAACGAGTACCATCTTTTGAACAGGGCCCTTTAATTAAAGTCGGGGATAAAGTAATTAAGCGTGTCCCACACAAAAAAACACTTGGTGTTATCTTAGATGAACAACTTAAGTGGGATAAACATATCGAGGAACAAAGTAAAATGATTTCAAGGAGCATGATTCATGGAGCATATGATGGTAGTATAAGTAATTTAACTAAAATGCTCAAACTTCAAAAGAAAGCAGCTCGTGTAATTACTGGCGACTCCTACGATATTCGACCTGATGAAGTGTTCCGAAAACTTAATTGGTTACCTATGAACATACATTTACAAATTCGAGAACATATAGCTACTTTTAAAGCATTGACAGGAAATTCGCCTGCATACCTAACTAAATTATTTACTCGTTGCTCAAATGAAACTTATAGCTTGAGAAGTAACTATAATGAATTGTCATTAGCAAAACCTCGCACAGATTTTCTTAAAAAGAGCTTTTCTTATAGGGCGGCAAAATCATGGAATAACCTTCCTTTAACTATAACACAAAATATCGGCAATAAAACTGTAAATGTTTTAAAAACATTGCTTTAGTGACTGATGACTACCCCGTGGTAGCCGTTTATGTGCTTAGGTTTATATAGTTGATAATTTATATTGTATATAATAATAGTTAGTTATTATTTTTGTATTAATGTCTGAGTAGTGTGAAGCTGATTAGTAGTTAGGCTTCACAATTTCTTCTAAATTTTTATATTGTGTGCACGGCCCATTGAAAATCAGCGAATGCTGAATGGCTACCAGTAGTTAGGCTTCACAATTTCTTGTAAATTTTTATATTGTGTGCACGGCCCATTGAAAATCAGCGAATGCTGAATGGCTACCGTGTTGAAAGAATTTTAATAATAATAATAATAATAATAAAGCAAGAACATTCAAACTGTCCAACGCCTACGTCGTGGTTGCAACTTCGCCAAGCACGAGGCGATTCTCTGCACGAATTTTCTTCAAATTTCTCAGCTAAAACCAAAGATAAAGTATAAATGTAAGTCAATGAGGTCAAAGCAAACACGCTAGTAAAGTAAAATTTAGTTGAAAAATCAAGGAACAGTTCGAACAGAGCGATTTCAAGTCCTCGAAAATTCCGTACTCAAATTTCAATCCAACTTGGTCGTCAAACAATTGACTACATATCAAATTCATTCAACATTTATTACTAATCAAACAGCTAGCGATAAACAAAGTAACTCATAGATACCTAGTTCACTTCCTGTCAAGGCACACTTGGACGTTGTCTAAGCGTTTTAAAAAAGCTTCTTTCTTCTTAAGTTCACAGAGCAACCTTCAAGCCCTCGTGGTTAAGTTTGCTGCAAATTTGCATTCTCTTCTACTCCTATCAGGGTTGGTAGATTGCCTGCATAAATAAGCCAAATTTTTAACAATACTCATTGTTTTCCTTTGTATTTGCCTTTTGTTCTCTTTGTTATTTTGACGGTACTAATGACGGTTTGGCTTATTTATTCATAAAATCTACCAACCCTGACTCCTATTCCTACTTCGCGGCTCGTGATTGGTTGCGACTAAAAGCATTGATTGGTATGGGCACACAGGGGAATAACGTTTAGGCCTGTCGAATCAACCAGTCAATAGTTAATGAATGCATATCATTACCTATTGTTTGAATTGCATCCGGTTTGTTTATATCGCAGTTATTAGTCCAAGGCAACTCAAATTGTATACAGAGTGTCCCACAAGAAGCGGACGCTATTGAATTCAACTATTGTAGAATTTGAATGGCCTAGCAGTATAATTGCTCCAAAGTGTCCCAGAAAAATGGACGCTTTTGAAATCACTTATTGTTAGAACTTTGAATGACTTAGCACTAACTTCTAGGCCTCTTCCCCTAATATTTTCACTATTTTTACGAGTAAACAAAAAATATATAATACATAGTCCCAATTATGTACAATATTAATGATCGAGGAAAATCAGGACAATAATAAGACATATTTATATCCTATGCCATGTAGTCAATCTGGACCGGTAACACGCAAAGATAATGTTTATAAACCTATTTGAATATTTATAAGAAGAAATTTACATGAGTTTGCCTTCTGTGGATATTGTTTTCAAAGAGCCCTCGATATTTTCCATTTCTAACAAAAATTAGATCGTCTCCGGGCCAGCAATTTGAAAATAATACGTCCAACCTCGTCCCCAGGGTCATCTTTGTGGGCGCGGTGAGGAAATAGATGACCCGGTAAAGGCTGTCAAAATCTCCAAGATTCTTGGAGATTTTCGAGCATGCGCCGTCAGTAAGTAATGTGGCGCTGACTCAAGTTACCACTGGCACAGAGCATTGGCGTGCAATTTTTCACAATGTATACAGAAATTTACGCTCACATAAAAACAATATTTAAAAGAATGTTTTTTAATAATGCAAGTGGAATACTTTATTTGCCGCATATGATAAACTAAATATCCAAAATGTATAGTACCCGCATAGAGTACGATACGATCCATTCGATCTGCACGCATGTTATTCTTACGCTACTCTCGACCATCTAGTTTTGTAATTTGTTGGACTAAATTGCGTCCTTGGTGTGATACTCAACATTAAAACTACTCAAACCAACCACAAGTTGTATATAAAAACTCCAACCTTATAAATGTGCAGAAAACAGGAAGTAACATTATGCTGTCATTTCGTTAAACCAATCACATTTATTGTCACAAACCCTGACTGGTCGAATGTGTTAACCAATGAACAAGGAGATTTTGACAGCCTTTACCAGGGTCATCTATTTCCTCACCGCGCCCACAAAGATGACGCTGGGGACGAGGTTGTAATTCGTCCGCTCTACTTTTGACGCTGCGCTCCAGTTTTTGATACGGTTTCTGCCAGGCGCTTCCCAACGCACATATACATAACAAATAATCGCGCGCATGACTCGCGCCACGCACTGCCGTAGAATTTAGGTTTTTCTACTGCTCCTTAAAGTGGTGCTCCGTAAATGGTGCTCCGTGTTTTACTAATAGCCTACTATCTCAACCTGCTCGATAGAAATATATTTCTATGTCAAGAAAAATGGTTGCTACAAAATAATTGGGATATATTACAACATGTTTGTGTGCAATAGAATGAAATCAGTAGGATGAATACATTGTACAGCACCGTATGTAATGGGATGGAAGCTGTTTTTTAATAATTACAAGCTTCTAATATGCCAGATATCAAGGACAGAAAGATGTAATGAGTTGGTTTACTTTGTACAGTATGTGCTGTGACAATTGATTGGATATACAAACAAAGAAACACTGCTCTAATTAAAACATGTTTTGAAATTGACGGCGAAAAATCGGCGTACACGCTTAGCTGATAACGACTGCAGGGAATTTATTATGGCCTGCGATCAGTGAATTCTATATTAGAGTTCACTGCCTGCGATCGCTGAGTACCTGCGATTAGTGTTTCCACTTACTGAATACTAAATTTCCTTTTTTGCAAAATTCCTGCATATTGTAAATCACAAATACTGCCCTGCTGAATTTGGTTTACCATGGCCACAGAATCACTCTCCTCCGCAGAGGTTTTATCACAGGTCACCCGGAATGCATACAGTTCTAATACAGCGTTCAGTGGGACAGCATCTATTACATAATGTATATATTAACACAAAGGTTGGCAAGTAAATACAAATTTGAACACTCGTACAAAATTTAAACCACAAAAAAATCTGCAAAAAGACTTCGATATTCATTTAAAAACATACACATATTGAGAAAACATAACTGAAAAGCAATTCAACATTTTTTACCCGACGAAATTCGCGAAAAGTCATCAAATTTTTAGTTGATTTTCGCTAAAACTATGCGCGATGCCGGCTGCCTGCCTTACGTCACAGGAAAAAGCTCCCTGATTGGCCTGGTGAAATCTTAATTTTTTTATCGCGAAAGCAAAACGGGGGGCTACGTAATATACAATGAGTATACAATGCTTCTTCTTTTGCACCTCTTCACATCTTTAGCACTTCAGTTTAAAATTTTTTGCAGTTGTTTGCAGTTGTTACTGAGTTGTTGTTTTTAAAAAAGCTTTCACTTCAAATTTCCCTCCGCAGCGTCGGCGTAGCTCTTTGAAAATTTTAATATTTCTCTCCCGGTTTTGCTTTCGCGGTAAAAAAATTGAGATTTCAGCAGGCCAATCAGGGAGCTTTTTCCTGTGACGTAAGGCAGGCAGCCGGCATCGCGCATAGTTTTAGCGAAAATCAACTAAAAATTTGATGACTTTTCGCGAATTTCGTCGGGTAAAAAATGTTGAATTGACACAAAAATACAACGTATATGCTTTTCAGTTATGTCTTCTCAATATGTGTATGTTTTTAAATGAATATTGAAGTATTTTTGTAGATTTTTTTGTGGTTTAAATTTGGTACGAGTGTTCAAATTTGTATTTACTTGCCAACCTTGTTAATATATACATTATGTAACAGATGCTGTCCCACTGAACGCTATATTAGAACTGTACGCATTCCGGGTGACTTGTGGTTTTATTGGTTTAAAATAGTTTTAGTAGGATAATAGGGGGTAATGAGGAGGGGGAGGGAAACAATTGAAATTTGAGAAGCCTCTGCAATACAACGTTTTCAAAATGGTTTCAAATTACCGCGGGAGATAAGCCATTGATCTGAATAACACTGGATCACGCATACATAATAAAATTTTGAAGCCATCGCCGCCATCTTGGTACTCCAGGTCCAGTGTTCTTTGCGAGTGTAAGAGTGAGCTTTTAAGCAGCGTTTTGAATTTCCGTACATTTCCTTAAAATAAGGAAGTTTATTTATCTATTGAAAATGCTGATTGTCCGCCATCTTGGTACTCCAAATTCGTCATTTCTGCTGGCTTCACTTGATGCCACTGTATGCGTGATCCAGTATTATTCAGATCAATGAGATAGGCGCGAGCCCAGACAAAAGCTCATTCATTATTCATGATGGCGCAACCCATGCGTATGAGTGTGAGCGACTCTGATTTAAAACGCCTTTTGTCTGATAGGCTATTTCAAAATGCTAAACGTTGTGGCAAGGTAGTGTGCATCTGAAAACTTCGTAAACTCGTCCATCCCGTGGAAACGAAAGCTATCCCCGAGAAACGCACATTATATGGCAGAGGCTTCCTCTGAATTCTTCGATCGTACCCCCATCGCTAGATGCTATCCCTCATTACCCCGTTACCCGCTATTATCCTACTAAAACTATTTTAAACCAATAAAGCCTCTGCAAAGGAGAGTGCCACAGAATTGACACACAGAAGGTCGACTTTTTTGTTTTCGCTATGATTTTCAACTCCTATAATTTACGCATAACCGTAATTTCGTTATTAAATTGCTGACGGCATGGGCCTAGCCCATTTCCCCCTGGAAATATTCAAAATAGCGGAAGTTCAGGAGGGTAATGCCTCTCAAATGCGCACTGGCTAGGCCCATGGCGTCAGAATTTTGATGAAGAATAATGGCGTGGCAGCGGTTATGCTCTTGTCAAAGAGTAGAGACTACAAAGAGAGGCAGGTTTTGTCAAAAAAGCGTAAGGTGCTTGCATGATGATTCGTCATGGGCGTCATGTTCCTAGGCAGTGCCCTAAACAGAAGCCTCCCCCGGTATTAGTACCAATTTTTAATATTTCCAGGGAGGGTGTACTTCTTCTGTTTAGGGTACTGGCTGGGAAAATGGCGCCCATGACGAATATTGCATGCTCGTCCCCCCGGAAATATTAGAAATGGCTACTAAAACCGGGACGAAATGCTTCTGTTCAGGGCACTGGGTAGGAACATGGCGGGCATGGCGAATCATCACGCAAGCACCTTACGCTTTTTTGACTGAGCCTGCCCCTCTTTATAGTCTCTACTCTTGGCTTTTGTGACTGAGTCGACCTTCTGTGTGTCTTTATTCTGTGCCATGGCCACTCAAAATAAATTAAAGTGTTTATGCAACGAAATTTCACCCCGACGTTTTTTGACCTCAGTGTAGAGATAACGTAAAATGGGTTGGTAACTTCTTTTACAGAAGTTCATTGTCTGGCTTGTTTCAAGAGAAATTTAGCTTTGAATAATAAGCAAATATCATAATTATGACATCACACTGCATAATGTAGTTTAAAACAACATAGATTTTTCAAACAATTTCAATTTGTTGAACAAAATTCCAAAATTATAACTTACAAATTCCGATTTGCTGTATTTTAGCACAACTTTTGGAAACTTGTCATGGATACTGTAAGAGAAATTCCTACAGCACTAAAAACTCATTATGCACTGTGATGTCATAAGTATGATATTTGCATATTATTCAAAGCCAAATTTCTCACGAAAGAAGCAAAATGATAAACTTTTGTAAAAGAAGTTACCAAACCATTTTACGTTAACTTTACACTGAGGCCATAAAACTTTGGGGTGAAATTTCGTTGCATAAACACTTTTGTGAAGACATATGGCTATGCGTCTCACAACGATAATATTCATTTCAATGCCCCAACGAATCAACTCAAAATACGCCATACCACTTATATTACGGATACTGAGAAGTATCATATGAGACTACATGCTAGCGTAATCAATTTAAATTAGCAGGTTTCAAAAGGTTTCAGGAATTGTGCTACCTTCGAAGGATTAGCCTAGGGATGGTAAAAAAGAGAGCATGACGATGGTGAAAAGAACTGTTTTGTATAAAAGATGGCACACGGATAGCTTTGTACATTTGGCTCCGAGAGCCGACCCATCGAATCAATCGACTGCCTTCGCCGCCTGTTTTTCACCACCTCTGGTTCGAGTTATAAGGGAGAGTAGAAGCGGCCCCCAGACCGTAAGTGCTAAAACCGGTTTTTGTATCTAATTCGAATCAGACCATCAAGACTACAGTATCACCGATTTGTATATATATGCGGCATGCTCTGCTGTTGCACTAAATGTGGTTGAATTACAACCAGGTAGGCACTATTGCGATGCGCACACGCATCTATATATAGGATGCTGTTATCATCGTGCTGTATAAGTTTTATCTTAAAGATCAAATTAAATATAATTTGCCTGATCATTTATGCAATCAGCGAAGAACATTTCCATTATTACTTATCGTCTCTATAGTGCCTCAGCAAAATGGACAACCAGCTTCATGGTATATAAGCTATTTAAAAGTAGTTGAGACGAGCAAAGATTTCTTTGAGAACAAATATCAGAACTAGCAGTAGCAGTACAACCAATTGGAGTACAGTAAACAATGAGATAAATGTGTAGCACAGCATTCCATGATTTATTTCAGTTAAATGTATGTTGCCAATGATCATTTACCAAGAAGGTCTACTGTATGCATCGTAGGTTGCATAGACTTCTCCTTCACTCCTTCTCCGACTGATACTCCCAATACTGGTGCAGTTCGCGGCGGGCGACGGCTTGGAGCCCACGATATTATTTTATTAATTTAATTCAGCGCATGCGCCATGACGTCCTCTTTCTTTCGTGGTCAAGCTTCGGTTTGTTGTGAAACCCACATAGTCTGCAGAAAATCCTCCAAAAATACTGTCCATCAGGCCCTTCTGAAAGTTGTTCTCCGTTAAAATGTCCTTAGAAAAGGTAAGTCTTTGTGTACACGCTGTTTTCATTGATTAACTTACACATTTAGGGTGAGAAAGTTGCATAAACGTATACATATTAATGAAAGACAAGAAAGCACGGTGACGTAATGCGTATATTTCTACCAAAAAAAAACGAAAAAGATATATACATAAAATCCCTGCAGATACCCATCTCGCAGTGGATAAAAGGTTAAAATGACAAGTGGAGATTCGTCTAGAGTGCCCGCTCGACGACATTAAAGCTGTAATAAATGCATACAAAGCAAACATATCACACATTTCGATTCCCTGCAGGTACCCATCTCGCAGGAATCCGAAATTACAATCATTCCCTGTACCAGATCGGATGATGTACCACAAAACTCATTGTCAAGAGATGATATAACTTCTGTGATTGAACACAAAGTTGCCGAGACATTAAAGAGGACTATACCTGGCCTCTTACGTAATGCTTTTATTGCTTCAGATTTCAACAATTCCCCAAATGTCGAAACCAATGAAGGGGAACCAATTGCCAAAAAGGGAAGGTCCATGATGATAACACACAATTTTTATCGGCTATCTCTAGCCGTGCCGACAAGTATTATGCTACTGTACAAGAGGCTACGATTTCTGAGGAATTGTTATCCTTTCTCAAAACAGCATTTACGAACCATCTCTGCAAAGAGGTATGGACAAATGTCATGGAGCAATACCCGGACATAAAAGGAACAGCTGAATCCCTTGTCTCCCTGTTCGACCACTAGTATGTGCTTTACAGTCACTCGAGATGGTTGGGGGAGTCGATGATGATGGTGAGGAGGTACAGGGTTCTGGTCCTGATCCTGATCATATCAAAGCACTTATAGAAGACGCTATAGTGCTACTGGGTAACGCTCACTGTCGTCTTAACAGCTGGCGCCTAAGACGGTTTACCGAGTTCCTAACCGATGTGGGAAAGCGTACATTGAAAGATCAAATTCCAGCAGATAAGCATCTCTTTCCAGAGCAGTTTCACAATGTGATACGAGAGGAGCATGACCATGCGAACACTAATCGTAAAGTGGTTGCACAGCCAGTATCGGCCCAGAAAAGATTTTTTCCTGGTCCACGGGGTAAGTTTCAGTCGAATAACTCCTTTCGGAACCAGTCATACCGTCGTTCAACCTTCGTCCGCCAACAAAAGAATGACTCCTTCGGCAAAAATCCAAACAATAGATCCAGTTGGTCTCGAGGAGGGGGTTAGTCAAAGCACAAGGGAAGCTGACTATCAGCTTCCAAAACTAAACAAAATAAAGCCACCCGAAAATCTTGTAGCAGGACGAATCAAACATTTTTATTTAAATTGGGTAATGATGACAACAGATCCCAAGATCCTAGAAACTGTGAAGGGATACAAAATCCCCTTTGTTTGTCAACCACCCAGACAATGGAGAAAGAGACACACAAAAGCAAAGTCGAAAGTCGACACCAGTTCTATAAAAGAAGCGATTTACCAGCTTCAACTACAAGGAGCAATCAAAATTGTACACGAACAACCCAACCAATTCACATCAACACTGTTTGTGGTGAAACAAGCCTCAAAGGCAAGACCAATTTTCAACTTTAAGAATTTGAATCGGTATGTGCAGCCTTGCAAGTTCAAGATGGAAGGTCTGGATACGGTACGCAAGTTCATTCAACCAGGCGACTTCATGATAAAGTTAGACACTTCACGATGAAGTTAGACCTCCAGGACGCTTATTTCTCAGTGCCAATCAACGACAGTTACAAACATTATCTACGGTTCATCGTTCAGGGGACAACATACGAGATCCAGTGCCTCCCATTCGGGCTTTCCAATGCACCCTGGGCTTTCACCAAACTATTGAAACCAGTCATTTCATTGCTGCGATCGCGAGGGATACGGATTGTAATATATCTGGACGATATGCTCATTTTGGATCAGAGTCCAGACAGACTGGCCTCGGTGTTTCACAGCATTGTGAATGCGCTAAAACAACTGGGCTTTCTTATCAAGCAGGAAAAATGCTCCCAAGTTCCAACAAAACGCATCGAATTTCTGGGCTCCCTGATCAACTCCACAGACATGCTGCAAGCAGTACCGAGCAAGAAGCCCCAAAACATTCAGGCAGAATGCAGGAAGGCATACCAGAATCGTTTTATGTCGATGACAGAGTTGTCAGCCCTTCTCTGCAGAATGATCCATTGCACACAAATGGGACTGGCACAGGCTCCATCGCACTACCGTGCACTACAGCGACAGCACATAAGCATACTGCGCCACCAGAAGATAAGTTACCAGAGCAGGACCAAGATTTCCTTATCAAAGGACTCATTAACCGACCTCCAATGGTGGATCTCACCTCAAATAATTCAATTCAACAACACTCCGTTAACCCTACCAGCATTCGATATGATCATATACACGGATGCATCCACACAGGGATTGAGAGCCCAATGCAATGGAATATTGACGGGGGGACGTTGGACTCCCCAGGAATCCAGGAACCACATCAACGTTCTCGAGTTAAATGCTGCCCTACTGGCCATCAAGTCCTTTCTTCGCAGTCAAACATGGAAGCCACTGCACATCAATCTACAGATGGACAATTCTACCGCAGTTGCCTACGTCAACAAGAGAGGAGGAACCAAGCCATCAACGCTGGCGGAGTTAGCGGTCGAGCTATGGGCAGTCTGCCATCAGAACATATGGATAACAGCACTACACCTTCCTGGAACTCAGAATGTCGATGCGGACTGGGCCTCACGTCACTTCAACGAACGCACGGAATGGACTCTGGACAAGTCAATTTTCACACGTATAGTAAGAAAATTTTACACTCCACAAGTCGATCTGTTTGCATCTCGACTGAATCACCAGCTACCAAAATATGTGTCACGACACCCAGATCCAGAGGCGATGAGTGTGGATGCAATGACCTTGCAATGGAACAAATGGACATCATTAATTCACCACCCAATAGTAATGCTACCTCGCATACTGAAGAAGATTCGGGAGGACCAGGCGACTTGTCTGCTCATTGCCCCAAACTGGCGGCACAGACATGGTATCCACTCCTGCTGCATTTGTTGATCGACATCCCAGCGATGTTGCCAATGTCGGAGCACACAATATATCTACCATTCAACCGGCAAGCCAGACATCCACTGTGGCGAACGCTGAAACTCGCGGTATGGCCGCTTTCCTGGGACATTGTGAAGCAGGAGGCCTTCCACTACAGGCGTGCGACATACTCATGGCCTCATGGCCTCCTGGCGAGATGGAACAAAGAAAAGATACGAAGGTCCCTGGAAGTTATGGAGTAGCTGGTGTTTGTCAAGGAATACCTGTCCATTTTCAGCCTCTATAACGGAAGTATTACTGTTCCTTTCTGAACAGTTCAACCAACGAAATCTGTCATAGCGAACGATCGGGGTTTACAAGTTATGCATATCTCAATTACACGATCCAGTTGGAGGTCAACCGCTAGGAACACTTCCGCTTTATCACGCTTAATGAAAGATATATTCGAACTTCGCCCTCCAACACCAAAAGTATGTTCAACCTGGTCAGTTAAAACGTTATTACAATACTTAAACAGTTTGGAATCAAACGCAAAGCTGTCACTAAAGGATTTGACATTAAAAACAACTATTTTGTTAGCGCTTACATCTTTAGCCAGGGCTCATGAACTTGCAGCATTACATTTGGATTTTATATCTAAGAAAGAACACAGTTGGGAATTTACGATACCCCAACATGTCAAGAATTCCCGTCCAAATCATCAACCGAAGAAACCTTTCCTGCCATCATTTCCGGAAAACCGAAATCTTTGCGTAATCGAGAGCTAAAAGGACTGCATTATGAGAACAGCTCTAATTTGCAAGGACCAGAACTTATACTAGTCTCATATGCCACATCACACAGGGCAATCGGAAGTCAGACAGTATCTCGTTGGATACGTACTGTTTTATTAACTGCAGGTATTAACTTACAGTACACCAGTCATTCTACCAGATCGGCAGCAACGTCAACGGCTGCTGACAATGGTGCGCCCATCGAGGACATTTTTGCTGCTGCTGATTGGTCTTCTGAAACTACGTTTGAGAAGTTTTACCATAAGCCAGTTTCACAAGATAGCTTTGCCAAGAGTATTTTGTCTTCTGTTTGAACAAAAACATTCAGTGCTGATGACACTAATGACATTCGCTTACATGTCAAAGTTCATAATGTTTTAATGGCATAAATAAAAGGTAGAGAAATGAAAGGAAACAAAATAAAGGTTTGTCAATGTGTAGATAACAGATATAACCTTAACAGATTGAATTGATTAACAGAGATTAAGTCTGCACCAGTATTGGGAGTATCAGTCGGAGAAGGAGTGAAGGAGAAATTATATTTCCCTCGAGGGACTTACCTGAAGGGGAGATATGGTTCTCCGAGCTCCTTCGAAGACTGATACGAGCAATACTCAGAGAGCAATACTGACCCAGTGACCCCCAATCTTGTGGTACTGGATAACTATACCACCCCACCCGAGTCTGTTAATCAATACTCAGCTTGCCACTCAATCGGAGGACGTCATGGCGCATGCGCTGAATTAAATTAACAAAATAATATCGTGGGTTCCAAGCCGTCGCGCGCCGCGAACTGCACCAGTATTGCTCGTATCAGTCTTCGAAGGAGCTCTGAGAACCATATCTCCCCTTCAGGTAAGTCCCTCCGGGGAAATATAATTTCTTTCCCAGTTTCACTGCTTTTGATACAAGTATAACTAGGACAGATTAGAACATGCTACGAAAGAAATTGTTATTTAGTTAGTGTGAAAGTAAAATGAAAAGCAAAATTTAAAAGCATATCATATGATAACAAAAAAATTCAATCGTCTACCTAGCAACACATCTATGCGATCGACGTTACCTCACAAACTATCCCTGAAATATCTTGCTTGTTTTGCTTCATTTAAAGTTCTTGGCTCTATAAAATAAAAATAGGTACGCGTAGCGTACATGTGGGTAGCCGCAAAAAGATCAGTGAACTAGACTAGTTATTTCGAAGTTTGCGACGCTACATGTACTTCAAGTGCATTTTTTTACCATTCTGATTGTTCCACTTGAAAATTTACATTTTTTGAGGATTCCATAGTTTCCAATATTATCTGGCAAGATCTCGAAAATGGTCTATTGTGAGTGTTAAAAACCTGTTTTCTCACAATTTTCCAGGTTATGCTCAAACCACCCGCTAAGTAGACTTCTGGGGGTTTCATGTAACAAAGTTCACTATTGATACAAACCGAAATTAATTCCTAGATTACATTGCAACTTAATGTTCAAAACTGGCGTACCATAAGCATTTCAATGGTTAATTGCGACAAATTTTCATGCTTAATTATATGTTTCCAGTGTTGTAATCTCTCTTGCCAAAAAAGTGTACTAGCAAACATATATATTGGACACAGTTATGACAAAGTAGTTTGCACATTTGCATGGCTGTTTCCACGAAGCTAAACTAGTAAAGTAGATTTTATTAATACCATAATTACTTACATAAAGTACAAGTATACTATGCAGACAACATATGTACACCAAAAATAAAGAGAATGTTTTGAACATAAGTATACCGAATTGAAGGAAATAGAGAAGGAAAAAAATATAACTAAGATTCCAGGATGGTGGTACACATGAAAGTATATATAGACATAAAGCCAGGATTTACTGGAAAGAAAAATAAGTTTTCAGAAGTTTTCCAATTTTAAATTTTGATTGGTAATGGAAGCAGTGGCAGACACTAGGGGGGAAGGTGTGAAGGAGGGTGCAAGACCCCCCAATAATTTTTACTGAAGCTTTAGTTTTAAAAAGTGGAAGCACAAGAAAGTTTTTATTTCAAGAAGTGGAATCATTACTTATTATTCAGTACAATTTAGATATATAATATAACCAGATTGTGCATCTGGGCTTAGTCTTGAAGTCAGATTTGGCTCTTGAGACTTAAAGACAATTGTTGTATGGAGAAAATACAGCCCCAAATTTCCATAATAGTATATGTCCCTCTTTCTGTTTAAATTTTCCCATTCTTTTACCGTTGAGAACAATCCATGAAAAAATCATGTCTTCCACATACTTCACAGCCTCTGGAATTCTGTAAAATACCGTCCCCAAATGCTAGAAAAAATGTTTCAAGGATAGTAGTTTTCAAAATTTTCCTGTGGGAGCATGCCCTCAGATCCCCCTACCATGGGACGGACATATAAATCTTAAGAGGCCCCTGGAACTTGCCCCCCCCCCCCCAATATTTCATGAAGTGTCTGGCACTGAATGGAAGATTGCTCAATTAATCAGCTACTAACTAGTTTATTCTAATATAAGCAAACTATTTATTACATATGATGTCAAAAAATAGCTTTAATTTATAAATTTGTTCTACCATATTTAATAACTTGGATTTAAGAAACAACAGCAGGCATGATGTTGTTAAATCTTTGGGTATGAATGACACCACAGCTCCAGTATTAATGCACAGCTTGTTTGCACCATTCAGTTATTCGCTATTGGCAAACACGATGTGGTGAACTCTTTAAAGAAAGCAAAGAGCTGGTATGAATCCCCTTGTATCACCACTAATTGTTTGGAGATAACAGTATGAGATCACTCATCCAGAATGGATGCTAGCTTGTTTGCAAGGTTTATTTAATAGTTATATCTTATCACCGTTTATCAATCTGAGAATCAGGTAATTTGAATCACATCATTTCTAAAGCATATTTGCAAATAATAGTTACCAGAAATTTTTGTTATTTTCCTCCCTTTGTCCTGTATCAATGTGTCAACTGTCAAGCTGTTCAATGGTGCTTCCCTTATTTAGTACTTGCCACTTGCATGTTTGGCATCTCTAGTTCCAATGAACATTTTATAATTCTGCATGAAAATACCAAATATAGTTTGAGGGCAAATATATCGATAGTTCATCTTTGTGGTCTTTTCGTCGACTTGATATCGCATTGATCTAATGCTCCCAACAACACTGACATATAGATGGGTAACTTTCGTGGCAGCAGCTAGCCTAAAAACAAAACAATATCAATTGAAGGCACGATTCGAACTGAATAAGTACAGATTGTATACGAGTATGATAAGACATGTGGACAGTTCAATGTGCACGTATAACGCCAATACTAAACAAGGACTGTGTGATTCTATTTCATTCTATTCGCACGGTCATAAATAAGATTTTGATCCGTGTGATTCTATTCGCACGCTCTTAAATTAAATCAAAATATTCCATCAGAGTACACAATCAGCGATTGGAATAAGAAAACTCATTATTTCAAAGACAAAATGGCGCTTACCTTCAGTTTAACACGACGGTATTTGTCAAAAAGTCTCCAAGCTCGCTCCTTGTAAACAAGAAAGGTTTTTCCAGCAAATCCTGTGCTTTACGACATTTCCCGAAAGATAAAACGATCGCGTGATTGCATATGTTCGCTATGTCCGACTCTTGACCGAAGATTGTAGACATACCGGACCAGTGAACTCTAATACAACTGGAACGATAACTTGGCCGCCATCTTTGAAGCCAAATTGAAGGCCGCCATGTACGTCACGCCGCGAAAATATGACCTATTTTCAAAAGCTCTTTTCGACCCTTTAACTTCGTGTTTTAGAGCCAGTTAGGTGCTAAATATTTTCTAGATAGATTGAAATTTCATGTACCTCAACTTTCTAGGACGTCCAGTAAGGTTTTAAAATATTTTTTGGCTGCTAAAAATGAAAAACAGTTCCGGCGAAAACTTTGTCACGAAATATCTTTTTTAAAAAAATGTTACCTCTCGAGTTTTAACAGTTAGATGGAAGAGGCTGCCAAGAACTATCCGTAACCGAAGTTTAAAGCTTTAAAACTAATGCTATCTGACGAAAAATGTAAGTTTTATACATATTTTTGAATTAACCATACAAATACACCACTTCGAAAACCTCAATTTACTCACGTATTAGAAGGGCTACAGCAAAGACTAAAAGCTCAAAATAGACAACGATACCTGGACTTTAGCACAAGATACGTTTTGGAAGTGTTAAAATGTTTTAAAGCAATATATTTTTCAATTGAAGAGCGTAGTTTGCCTCGTAGTTTGCTTCGGTACGTTGAAACTTTCGTCATTTTCCAGAGTAAAAAAGTGATAGCCCTCAATTTTCGCCGTAACAAAGTGTAGAACAGTCAGGACTATCCAGAAAACCAGGATCGAATCTTTAAAATTGAAGTCTTGTGATGAAAATTCTCATTTTTCAAGCATATTTTCGCTCAAAAACAAACTTTTCACTCCTCGTAACTTTCCCCCAGTCCTTTCGAACAAGCCATTTTCCCTGCGCGGTTCCCGCCTTTTGCTTCAAATTTGGCTTCATCCAGTCATAGAACGAAAACATAGGAGTTATCGTTCCAGTTGTATTAGAGTTCACTGTACCGGACACAACACCGCGGAAAAACGTCTGCGCATGCGCAAGTACTTGAAAATATTGTGGGGAATTTAAATCCCGTTTCCTGAAGCAAAATTTTTCCTTTTAATTGCTGAAGATAAGTGAAACAAACAAAACAACATTAGGTCGAGTAGTTTGGCTATTAATAAGTAGTTTCCTAAGGTTAAGAACACAAAATTTAATTTAAAAATTGGCGTTTGAGTCCGAGAGGCGTGCGAGTACTTCTTGAAAAATTCTCGAACACCGGATTAAAACACAAGAGTTTTGCAAACTGTGAAAGAGTTTTGCATTTGCATATGCTTAAGTTGTATAGCAGGTCATTACCTTTAAATACAGTCAACGCAAAATTTTTTCATTCTACGCAAAAAAAGTTATTGGCAAAAATGTGGATAAAATTACCCTATGGAAAATTTCCTTGTTCATTCGGTCGAGTAGCTTTCGTAAACAATAAATTTTTCATTACTCACCTTTGGCCTGCATCCAAAATAATATTATTTTCTAGGCATGTAAACTACAATTATTTCTTGTTTTTAAGTTCATACGTTCGGTGGTTAGCTAATAATTTTACTCCAAAGGCACATATGTGAGGTACTTCTTTTCGCCGCCATATTGCGAAATAAACAAGCTCGAAACACCCGATTTATCAAGCCAATCTCAGTAAAATTGACGCATGCGCAGACGTTTTTCCGCGGTGTTACCGGACACTTTTCAGGTATAACATAGTGGTTAGCCGCGCATGCGCGGCTACCCACAAAAACGGTTAGAACGTTGCCCAAGAAAGTCTAATTCCTAATTCAACACTGCTCTAGACATTAATCGTTGCTGGTGTTGCATACAAGCAACACTAAATGTAGATACTATTAAATCAAATTTTTCGGATTGAAAACAACTACAACAGGTCCAGTGTAAGCATTACTAAACTTGCTAATCAGAAAAGTAATCAACCCATATATAAATTTGTAATATTAGCTTGTTAATTACGAAGAGCAAATTTATATAAACCCAAACACAACTCCATATTGTTTTCGCCGCAAGGCGGTAACTGGGAGTAATTTTGCTCCGGTTGAAATTGGCTTCAATTTTCTATATTGTCCAGTCCACGTTTTACTAATCGAATCCAGTTTGCGTTTTACTAATCGAGTCCAGTCCGCGTTTTACCAGTCCAGTCCGCGTTTTGTCAGTCCAGTCCAGTCCAGTCCGCGTTTTACCACATGCCCAAGTATAGTGTTTCATTCATTAATTGCAATGCCAATGGCTCCGGTCCTTGTCAAAGCGTGATAGTTCGGTTTAGTTATGTAAGAAAACAAAGTATAGAAAAAATCCTGATTTTTTTATTATTTCGCTATTATTTACCGTTCAATTTAAAATATAAAATGCGCTTGCCACCATATTCATTATTTTGAAAAATAGTCACTCAAGTCACTGTATTCAGTTGTTTAAATTCACCGAATTTCTTAATTAAACTTTCCCATAACTGTTGTGTATACAGCCTTCGTATCGGCGTTTACTATATAGTTGACAGTAAGATACTGAAAACACACCATAAGATATTTTCCATATCTTCACTAGTGAAGATATCGATCACGTGATCATTTCCCACCAATAATTTTGTATTTTCAAAATGGCGATGTTTGTAAGAGCAGCGAACCAATTTTTACCTTTGTTTAAAGAAAAAAACTACATGTTTGTGCCGAAAAAATGGAAATAATACAAGAAAACACTAAAATGATGAACAGGTATTGTTTAAATAATATTGAAATAAAGCCATGTTTTTAGCATTATTGATCGAAAATTAATATTACTGACTTGAGTCTTAAATAGTTTACAACTATATAATAAACAGAACATTACACGGCGGTTTGAAGACATGAATTTTATCTTCTCGTGGTGAAAACAATATTTTAACCACTCGAAGATAAAATTCATATCTTCGCACCGCCGTGTAATATCCTCTATTTATATTCTGTGTGTATCGCTCTAGTACAAGCTCGTTCTACAATGTCGGTTGGGATTGGTTACTAATTAACCTTTGCTTGGATTTTACCAGCCTTTTACCTAGCTCCGTGATGACTCAAGGTTCGACACGCCCTTGCGTGTCGACAACAGCTAAAATAATTGCTAGCCTATAACTACTGAATGATTAGCACATCTAACTCACTTTGGTAATATGGGTTGCTCGTCCCCGGCGGGTGAGACGTATTCCAAAATCACATGTGATCACATGAATTTCACAGGCCTGTGTTTAACGGGCTTACGCGAAGCTGGTTTTTCTCCATAGGTGAATTTGTTGGCTCAAAGCGACTTTTCTTTTTGTCAGGAGCATCATTATCACGAGAGTAGGTTATTGATTCATGTCTCGCTAAATCTCGAGGCTGAGCCTCAACAATAACATGAAATGTAGTAAACCGCTGACCAATATTCACAAGGAAAGAAATGTGATTCTATAACCCCAAGAGAAGTTAAAAGTGATGATGACAACAACAGATATAAACGCCTGGCGGCCTCAATCCCGCATATAAGCTTTGCGTTTACAGTCAACTATTTAACGTGACTTTCTGATAATTTAACGATGACATTAAATGATTAAGACAAACGCAGTGTTGTAAACGCCAGCCGTACCACCATCCGTGAACTATTCTATATTAGACAAATATCCTGGTTAAATTTCTTCTTAACGCATTCATATTATCAAACTTATACAGACAGATATAGTAACTAACTGCAATCCATATTTTAGGGCAGTACTTTCTTGTCAAATTTTGCTACTATTAATCCCCCCAATCAAATGCCATCAACCGACTTCCCTGATATTCGAGAACCAATGGCACGCGCGGCGAAGCATAAACGTAGTACGTTTTGTGTGTGTATATACAATTTACATCTTGATGTATGATCATTTCATTCCAGTTTTCACACAGCGATTTTGGCAGATGAGATTACAAATTGCATTAGTTAATTAGATATTTTTGTCATGATTATGAAATGTTAGGGCGCATCGGATCATGTGACGTATGCAAACATTACCTTTATACTATCGCACATGACGTCCACAAACGTGAACTTGACACCATTTGGAAATAGGAACATGACGCATGCTACGATTTCACTTTCTCGTCCTGTTACACAAAACATCACTATCCAACTCCGCTTGAAAACTGGATATAGGTATATGCAGTGAACAAGACGTTTCTTACTTAATATTTTTCTTCAACCAGTATCACTTTGTCAAGTATTCAAGGATTTTTAAAAATACACATTGTGCATGCATTAAATATATATATATTAACTGTTTCTGTATACATTGAATTACGTATTACTATCTGTATATGTTAATATTGCAAAATAATTGTTGGGGTTTTCCTGTAAATTTTTTGTTAGTAATATTTAATTTTTTAAGTAATATTTTTAATAATATTTTTTAACTTATTGTGTCCGAGCAAAAATTATATATGAGTATCACCCAAATAATCGTTTCAGGTATAGTGCGTGTTTCATTCATTGAAATGGCTCCGACCTTGTCAAGTGCGTTGTCGTTCGGTTTAGTCATTGTACAAACAAAACAAAGATGTTTTATCATCATAAAGCAGCCTAATGTTAAAAATTAAAACGTTTTCGTTATCAAATTTTTGTTACACCATACTATCGGTAAATTTAAAACGTATAATACCTATGCACCATATAAATTGTTTGAAATATATTTATATGACTAATGCATGCCTGTATTTTGTTGACATTCAACAAATTTCTGAAAGTTTTCCCATTGTTGTGTATATAAGCCTTCTTATAGCCTTTATAGATCTTGGCTGACATTTTTATGATAGATTTTTATAAGACCCAATGTAAAAGCAGGAGCATTTAGTTTGTATTGTGAGTTACGGTTAGGTAATTCGTGCTAAAGTTCATCGATTGATCCGATAAGTGCGTCGATCATTTGAAATTCCACTTCCTTTTCCGGACACGTCGATCCAAAATTGGTTATCCGGCGTCATCGAAGGTCAAAGGGTAAGACAAAGGGTATATAATATGCTTGTATACGTGCTTGAATACATCAGTTTGGATTGCTAAGCATCACAGTTCGTAAAGACTAACGTTCTCTAGCTATTTGAATCATATACTTCACTATGCCAATCGGAAAGACGAAAAAATCCACAAGGAAGAACAAGACGAAATCTTGTTGTGCTGGTAAAATCCAAATGAATTTTGCCGTTCTTGGTTCTAGTCACACTGGCAAGACAAGTCTAGTAAAGCGTTTCCTATGTGGGTCCTTCAGCGATAAATATAATCCAACTTCGATGGATGTGTTTGAAGAACATTACAAACTTGACGCTACGGATCTTGGTGTCTCTTACCGGATCTTCGATATCACTGGTGCCGATGATTTTCCTGCAATGCGACAACTTGCAATCAACTCTGCAGAGACATTCCTTATTGTTTACGCTGTAAATGATCGAAAATCCTTTGAGGATGCCAAGAAAGTTAAAATGGAAATATTAAAAATGAAGGGACGAGCTGATGCACCGATATTATTAGTTGCAAATAAATGTGATGTCGATAAAGAGGACCACGTTGTCGAGCCTGAAGAAGGAAGAATGTTAGCAAAACTCTGGGGATGTCACTTTGTTGAAACCTCTGCGAAAATTTCACAGAATATTGACAATTTATTCACAGAACCTTTGACTGAAATGTTAAAACAGAAATATCCAGAACTCGATACGTTAGGGTACAATTATAGGGCGCTGGCCATTACTGCTTGATACAACTACTCACTAATGTTCATAATACCTGTAAATAATAGATCAACTGATAAGATGATAATTAATGTGTAAAATTGTGTATAAAATATTATATTATTTATGATGATCAGAATGATAAATAAAATATTCAATTTATAATCGGACAATTGTGTGATATCACAGTGGTGATATGCATTCCAAAAACAAGCAATTATATAAATATAAAAGAACATATTGATATATATACATATATTTAATAATCGTGCAAAATACCTCAAAAACTTACCACTACAGTCTGTTTCATCCAGAAGGAATCTTCAGGTGGTACTTAGAAGATGATCAATTTGCATCTTGATATAGCTTCACTTCTTAAGAACGTTATTTCAGAATGCTTTAATTTAAACTCCAGATCGTTCTAATGGCTACGTTTTCATAGTATATAGGTTACTTGAATCGTTTGGCTTTTCCGTCTATAAGCGTACATAAGATCAAATATATCTGCATAATTCTCAGTTGTATAACTTCGAAATGCGCGGAACTACGTCTTATAGTCTTTTCTATTCTATTCTAATGTTTTGACAAACTACGACAATAGTAACTATAGCGTGTAACGATGTAAACAAATAAACGATAGTTTTGTCTATTCACTGTCCACTTGAAATTCGACCTAATAGAGTGTATACTACAGTTGAACCCCTATTAAGCGGACACCATTGGGACCTCGCCAAGGTGTCCGCTTAAGAGGGGTGTCCGCCTAAAAGGGGTCTCGCAGAATCACAACAGGGGGTAATTTTTTGTGTTATTTATTTACCTTTGTTAATAGTATATAATATATAAAAGTCTACCAAAATATCTACGTTCAGAAACTTTTGTAGTTAAAATCAGCGTTCAAAAAGCCTAGGAACGTTTGCGCTCGAGTCTTTCGCGAAAGCTCATAATACAAAATTAATAAATCATAACAAAGCGGCTAAGAATAATCATTTATAAAAGCTATATTTCACTTCAATCGTGAACGGCGAAACGTAGCGTATTCGATATATGGAGTCCATATCATTAACTGCCTGAGTGTTCACGAAACAATGAAATACGCTACGTTTCGTTACGTTACTGTCCGCTTAAAAGGGGTTGATTTGTTCATTGGGACCCCCAGTGAGGTGTCCGCTTCCGCTAAATAGAGGTGTCCGCCAAATAAAGGTTTCCTTACTAGTATTTAATTAAAGAAACGTTTGGGACCTGAATTTAGTGTCCGCTTAAAAGGGGTGTCCGCTTAAAAGGGGTGTCCGCTATTAGGGGTTCAACTGTATAGTGTTTATACAAAATCGGAAACTTGCTACACAAATTGATCAATATTTATTGACTGACACAGTGCTGTATTGCACCTAATGCTATCAACATTGATATGTAGAAGCAAGGTCAAAAACAAAGCTATTTACAAGGCTTAAATTGAAATTGTATAGGCACCATAATTCACGTTTTGTGGGAAAAACATGTTTAGTCACCCACAGCAACGATTATGCATATGTTGAGTGCACTTCCGTTATCATTTAAAGTTAAATGAAGTTGATATATTGTTTATCATAACCATATTTAGCGAACGTTTATCGTAATGTTGTTAATTAACAATTAATTAAGGATTTTATTCAGATTATTCATGTAGCTGACTGTGCTAACTTTACACATTCCATCGGAGATTGGCAATGTGTGCACATCGACTGACGTGCCCATCAATAGCAGACGTACGTGGGAAGTTAAGAGTTCACTCAATGCAGACATGTATTGTTTTGCGGGAGCGATCGCCGGTATGCGTTTGAAATTTCAAGACATACAAACAACACACATTATTGCAAGGAAACAAACACCACTTTACCACAGAACACTAAATTGATAAAAACATTCCTGAAATCATTGTCCGGATGAAGATAATGATATGGTTCAGTTGTAGCTGGGGGCTGCAAAAGTTTGTTGGAATAAACAAAGCCATCTCATTCTGTTTATATAATTATGCGCATTTTCTTTGTAACTAATGTTATTAAAGTTCAAGAAAAGACTAGTTGTTTACAAATATTTATTGAAATATCCATGACACACATATTTAAATTTCCTAAATTCTAGAGGTCGAAATAGAATTTGTTTTTCGATAATTTCAAAACTTTCTCTAAACTGAAACTAAATTGTTACTTATTGTGCAATGTGACGCACCAATTTCAAATAAAAACCAGATAATTATTATTTCAATCTATAGAAGGGATGTTCCTTTTACTGAGTCAAACTTAACATACATGTAGTTAGTGGTTGATAACAATATCGTTAATTTCAACCATACATTTTAAAATTTAACAGTTTAAATAAGATTTTCCCAACAGAAATTAAATTTTCAACTCATGAGGCCAACCAATTAAGAAATTTTGCAAAAAATAACTTTATGAGGGCTAACTTCTAAAGTGATGATTTTCGCTATTTTTCCTGTAGCTTTATGTATGTTTCTTCTAATTTTTTTACGTCTGTCAAACGTACCAAATTAGTCTCTACGAAGTGCCAGCCAAAATAATATACCCAATATGGTACAGGTGTTTTTTTTACCACGGCGCTTCACAAACATGTTTTCGCTGCAATGGTTCTCACACTATGCCCACGCAAAGCTGTCAATGTCATCTAATTCGATTCATAAAATTTATTCTCGAGTGAGACTTCAGCAACAAGGAAAAGACTGAAAAATGGGAGGGTCTTGTGATTTCTAAATGCTACCGGAAATACTTTTATCAGTATCATCACAGCAGAAAAAAGTTAATTGTTATAGTGAAAAGCAAATATTCTCCTCAGTTCTCACTCACTCTTCATATATATTTGTCTTTTCCGGTGGTATTTAACCTCAAAGTGTACTTTATACCACAAAAATGTCGTATAAAGTACATTTTGAGGAACCTTTTTGCGGATGGTAATGAATTGTAGTTGAATTCTGGTGGCCGCTTCTTCGAGTTGTAGCCGAAGATGTGGGAATATATTACAACCGATATTAGACAACCCGAACAACATTTGAACATCAGCTATATCTCATTATATGTCATCCATTTTTAAAATCACCTTGTGATTTTATATATTTCACAAATGCGAAATATATATAAATTTTATTTTAAAATGACGTAATTTGGATGTTACATTATAATTTATCACCTACAGACAAACATATTGTTGTCCCGAATAACAAGGTTACTATAATTTACCTATGAATAAAAAATTCCCTGAATATCACAAATAACAATATCAAGAGATGAAGAGACGTACCATAGTAGTTCAGGAATTTGTGATCAATGTGATGTGAAAACAAATAAGATGCATGTACAATGTCAATGCGTGTATAATTATAAGGATGAGTCATGATTGTGTCACGAAAAAGAAGCTGACATATTTTTATATAATAGCAATGGGTCAGAGGGTCATTTTGTTTTTCTCTCTTTAATTTTGTGGGGATTCTGCCATGCGGATATCCTATATCCGTAAACCAATATTTGCCCTTGTACCGAACAGCTCCTACGAAAGATCAATAAGTGAGGGGCTAATATTCATATATTTGCCGTGTTCACAGACACACCTTAAAAACAATTGGTTTCAAAAGAGATTAATACGCTGTACACGAATATAACTATTAGCCCCCTTCCTACTTCCACGCCGACTGACATCCAACATTTGTTTACATCGTTGCCAGACACCCAGACCCCGATGACTTTGAACAACACTGCATATATATGCTACACAATGTTTATTTTGTCATCTAAATCACGTACACACAAAATAGATAATGTTATAACATGTTATTTTTCCGTGTTTTGTACACGTAATCAAGCGCTAGTACCGCGCGATCGAATTTGAATGTTTTATATAAGCCCATTCTGAGTTATTTTGGCGCAACGACTTCCAATGAATTTGCAATACATGCATATATAAAATTCTCTGCTGTAACGTTTTACGCATTCTTGGACTCATTAGGGTGTTGAAACAATCAAATTCGAACGTGCGGCAATAGCTCTTAACATCAAAGGGTCGCCTTTTTTGGGGACGCACTGTATTAATTGAAGCCCAGAGGACAGCTTTAATATTTCTAACAAAGCTAATATTTCTAACAAAGCTAAGATCTCTAACGAAGTTGAGATTTCTGCCCGTAGTATCTATTGCTATTGTCATGGACATGGCTATTTTTGTCACGACTTGGTTCCTCGTGTAGACGTGACCACTGCATTGATCTTTTCAGGATTAAAAAAATACATCTTCTAGTTCAAGTGGCTGTAATTCTTCAAAAAATACTGTCAACTCGAGAGCATCATTAGAATTTACTAGCATACATGATACATGTACTTTTAGGAATGACTCATTGCGAGTGATATAGCCAGCTTGATAATTTGGGAGCCCATATTCATGTATTCGTGTTCACAAACTATAACTAGGGATCCGAGGATAAATAATAATAATAATATTTAAGAATCAGATTAGAGTAAATGTAATGTAAGACATGTTGAGTATTTCATTTTAAAGATGAATCGATTATGCAAGTCCTCGTAAGAGTCGTAATGATTAATTTCTTTAGAAAAGAAGAGTTTGACATTGACGATGGTCGTGTCTTTCGTGACGCTCTTTCTGCCTTTTGGAGTTCGGTTTAAGATTCTTACACAATAGGAGAGGAGGAAAAAAGAGCGACCGTAGTCAGACAATATTTTAAAGAACAAGATTGGAAAATGAGAAGCGGTAGCGCAAATTCTGGTCAAGGGCTACAGCCAACTGAAGTTCTTTCCAGTGAAACTAAACAAAGTTCATGTTTTCAGTGAAAAAGATACCAGATGAAATGTTGATGGAATCATTTCTAAAATACGTGTCCAAAGATAAGCGAGACCTAATCAATGCAGCTTTAAAAGATGATGATTTAAAGGACAACCAGCAAAAAGAATGGCTGGATTTTCGCGATACATGGCTGTTGACATTGACTGCAGCTAGGACAATCCCTAGAAGATCGCAAAAAATAATTCTAGCTATAGCTGGCACATAAAGAAATGATCCAGATTGCGCAGTTTGTCATTGATAGTTGAAGAAAGCCATTTAAAGAACACCTCGTGAAAGAACAAATCGTGAGAACAAATTCTAAGAAATCTATAGACGAGGTTTACGAAAACGCAACACCAACAGTTAAAAGAGTTTTAAACTTGATCAGTGCAGAGCCGACGAGTAATTCGCCGCGCTGTACTTTCGTTTTTGAAGCGGGCATACGAGGGCTTGGTGACGTCAAGTTTTCGTGTTATTGCACTGGTTCGAGCACGAGCGCAGCAAGTGAGTAAAATATTGTTTTAATCACGAGAAAATAATGTTCATATCGTGAAGCTACCGTGTAATGTTCGTTTAATTATATGGTCAGAGCTAACAGAGGACATATAAATCCCGCGTGAAAATACACGCGTTTTTCATGCGTTACATTTTTTTATATATTCACCAGTGAAAATATGGAAAATACGAGTGTTTTAGTTTACGGTAAAACCAAAGAGTAGAGACTACAAAGAGGGACCACTTCAGTCCAAAAAGCGTAAGGTGCTGTCGTCATGATTCGTCATGCCGCCATGTTCCTAGCCTAAACAGAAGCATTTCCCCTCTGTATTAGTAGCCATTTTTAATATTTCAGGGGGAAATGCTTCTGTTTAGGGCACTGGATAGGAACATGGCGCCCATGACGAATATTGAATGCTTGTCTCCCCCTGAAATATTAAAAATGGTTAGTAATACTGGGGGGAAATGCTTCACATGGCGCCCATGACGAATCATCACGACAGCACCTTATACGCTTTTTTGAGTGAAGTGGTCCGTCTTTGTAGTCTCTACTCTTTAATTGGTAAAACTTTACTGCTTATAGAGGTCCAATTTCGTGACCGGACGTGACGTGTATTGAATCGTCTCATCATCTATAGGTTTCAAAATCTGATTACACTTTTCCGCGTATAATACAAAAGTATGCAAAACTTGCAAATTTAACAGGAATATACTTTCCAAATTTTACAATATTTTGCAACCAAACTTCACCATCTTACTAAATTTAAGATGCTCTTTCCACACGTGCTAATGAATATTCCTAATTCAAAAGTTTGTCTAAAAGAGGAATGGTATTGCACTGAGCTCTATTTATATATCTGGAGATTGCGCTCCTATACTTTCGTCAGTCAAAAAGTGAAGCCAAAAACATGGCGGCCGCGTGACGTAAAACGCGTCATTTGACATCACAGTCTACTTATTCTCTGGTGATTTACCACTGACCACAGCGAGCGACCGCGATTTTAAAGTTTTCAATCCCTCCTGTTTTCAGGCTTAAACTATAATCATAAATTTAACATTTGACTTGAGTGCTGTGTCCTGTTCTCAACAAAGTGTTCAGAAAGTTAATAAGAGTTAACTCCTTTGCGTTGGTTTGTGTTTTAAAATGTAAAAGAGGAAAACGAGTATTAAAAGTGTACTGCAGTTGAATACAATATTCTCCGCATGTATTTAAAGTTTTACAATGATCTAAATTCAGAATGAGACATTTACACTACGGCGAACAATTCGCTGTAGCTCGCTGTAGCTTCTTCAAGATTTATTACTTTTCACTCAAAAGCAGCAGGTATGGTAAAAAAAATAGCGATTCATTTAGTGGTATTTTAAGGAATATACAAAGCAGGATGGCAAGGAATTTCGAGGCAAATGATCAAAATAATTTGTATAAATTAATATTTCGAACGCAAACAAAGTCAACGCACTACGTGGTGTATAAAAAAAGTAATCGAACTTTAAAGTGCTCAAGTGCTTTAAATATTCAATGCACACAAATAATTCTTTCATAGTCGAAGACCAGGCTTTTGGCTTTCGAATATCACCGTTTTTGTGGAATTTAATTGAGCAAATACGAATCAAATTAAAATAGCCGTTCGAAGTTGCATATTTTCACCTCTGCGCATTACATTACAAGACAGCAAATAAGAAAAGAAAATGCCATTAATCACTTATCTGTCATGCGAGAAACAATTAACTTGGCTAATGAGATTCATAAATTTTACAACCTAAGCCAAAAATCTTAATCCCAAAATGGGAGTAAATTTGAACGGATTCCGAACTGTGGAAATATGCGATTTCGACCGGCAATTTTTATTTGATTCCTATTTGCTCAATTTTTCTTCAAATTTTACCGAAGCGGTGGCATTCAAAAGCTAAACGCCTGTTGTTTCCAATTGTTAAAGAATTATTTCCACACAATAAATATTGAGTGTGCTAGGCCACTCCAAAGTTCGATTACTTGTTTTATACACCCTGTATACATTAGATTTCTCTGTATTCTTTGACTTTTTAGTATTTTCGCATTAAACTTCGCTTAAAATGTAGAGAAAACGGCGACGACGTTGTTGGTGGTATTTTCCGAAATGTGTGTGTTTTCCTGGCGATGATATCGCCGTATAGATAAACAGATGGGTATTTGGTCACGATAATATTGTAAGCGACAAGCTTGCTTACTAATTAACTTTAAAACTGTGAAGTTTGCTGCTTTTGAAGGGAAGATAATCACTTTTATGCATAGTAAACTTACAAATAATAGGCTAGATTGAAAGAAATTTTATTGCCATTTAAAGTGGCGTTTTTCTTGTGTAAATAGCTTATATTAAACCAGAGATATGCTTCGCAACATCCATCGTTCGAATTTGAACGACCTACTAGTAATGTGCCGTCGCCAAGAAGTTTGCATCTTGGCGTAGTGTACACGGTTCCACCCTGGGAAACTGAACAATAAACTTCACTATTTTAAAAATATTTCCTGATTTCCTTTGAAAGAATCAGCGGGGTGCGTATTTTGACGCGGGCTCACCTTTAGCTGTGGCCATTGAAAACTTCATGAGAATAAGTCGCTTGGACCGCCATGTTTTTGGCTTCGGCGCTTATTCGAGAACGCCATCTCCAGATATATTAAGTATAGCTCAGTGGTCCATTGCAATTGCACTGATCCAGTATAAAGCCTGCGAACGGGCAATGTAGACTAGAGGCTCGCGGGCAAATTGAAATGTTTCATTTTAAAATTATTACGAAAGTTTATAAGGATGTCTGCGGATAAGAGTGGAGAAATATGTGAACATTATGTGAGAAAATGCCGTTTGGTGGTTAGTTTAACTTAACTTAACTTAACTTAAAAATACATTCAATTTAAACGCAACAAAGATCCATGCTACTATTTAGGAAGTCTAGTATTATTTCTTTTCATTTGTTATGTTATATATGTTATGTTTACATGATTTTATTCGATTTTTTTCACGTAGAGTCCATGTTGTAATAAAGTTTATTCCTGTCGTTTTTGCCATGATGAAAAAGAAAATCATAAATTGGTTCGGACGGATGTAAAACTTATTGAATGTTTGCAGTGTGACTGTAGGCAGAAGGTACAGTAATAACGTATGATTCTTTATTGATTAATCATTTTAGTATATCCGTTTTAAAATAGAAATACTTGAATCTTCTTCTGTCATAGCACTGTACGACTGTATTATGTATAGACTACTCATGGTTATGAAATCCAAATAATTGCACATTGCCATACAAGCTCGAAATAATTCTGGTTCAAATGATAAACGGAAGATCATACTTGATGTAGTGTAGTTGTCATTGCCACAAATATTCAAGCAATGTCAAATTTCACTAAAAACTTATTCATGCATAAACTCAGTTAACTCACCTATCACTCTTAATTGATGTCCAATACAAATAGGCATGGAGACATTAATATATTCTTATTCGTATCATTTGCAATTGTTGCTATTTTTCAATATATTTTTGATACAAGTCAGGAGCAGATATCCCTGTTTTGCCCCTTAAAAGCCTTGCTCACCATTTGTTTCTGCGTTATGTACATTTCTGCCTCCCATTTAGTTACCCCTCCCCCCCTCCTCCTAGTTCCAACCTGGCTGAAACATGCCCCTTTAGTGAGGTCAGAAATCGAGCTTACAATTCACGGTAACCACTAGAGTAGACAACTCTAGCTAATAAAATAAAAATTTGCCCACTATCAATTAATGTTTTCTGACATGCACGCATGAATTTACATGGCAACTGTCAAAAAATGATCATTCATTTAAGGCAGCTCTTTGCTCATATAGAATTAGATGCATGTTCATAAGTGTTTAACCAAACTAGGAATTCAGGTAGAAAAGGAGTGCTTAACCCCCTACTTTTTGATTATTTTATAGCTACCGGAATTATTTTTTTAAAAATTACTTTGGAGCCACTGATAAAATTGATAAACTAATAAAGCTCAAGCAGAAACTGGAAAATATAATGCTTATGCCCCCTCACTCACTAACTAACATGATGCATGCACTCAGTGTATGTATTCTATTAGTAAACCATATAAATTGTCTATAAAGGTGTCCCCCAAATGTCAAAGTTGTTTAATAAGTTTTGGAAAATATTATTGTGGTATTTGCTGCTTATTTGATGACAAAGATAAAGGGCAATTTCATTGCGATAAATGTGGAATTTGCAGGTGAGTTTATGATGTGGATTCATTTGGTATAAATTGTTTTAGAAATTAAACACATTGCACAAGTCTGTGGTGTTATACCTGTATATATTTAGTGGTAAACAAGCTTTTCACACAAACCTTTTGAATGTTCAGCAAAGCAAGCAAGCATTGTTTACAAAATTAAAAGCAATGCACATGCTTAAGGCCGGTTTACACTGCACAACTTTTGCTTACAACTGTCGCATGCAATTCACTTACAACTCGAATTGTACAATGTAAATTAACCTTACAACTTGCTACGGTAGTTCGATACAACACGAAAAAAGTTGTAGCCTTTTGAAATCATGCTTTAAAAGCTTACGGCAATCGTATGAAAGTCAAACCATATTTGGGGGATATTTGGGGGAGGGCAACGCAATAGTCTTGCAATTTTGTTTGACAACATGGCGTGGACGTCGATGACAGCTAAGAAAAATAAAAAAAAGCAAATAGGCTTCTCTTCCAAAGAAACGGATTCTTTTATCAACTTGTGGGGAAAGGAGGAGACCCTGTTCAACTGCCGCCACGAAGAATACTTTAATAATCAGTCCGAAGACGAGCGAAATTGCTTACGATTATCTTGAGTTGCATGGGTTAAGTTGTATGCGTGTAAATCTATCCAAATTCGAGTTGTAAGCGATTTGCATGCGACAGTTGTAAGCAAAAGTTGTGCAGTGTAAACCGGCCTTTAGAGTGTTATTTGTAGCTTAGCCATATTTTTAACAAATGTGTATGCTTAGAGTATTATTTGTATGCAGTTATTTACAGGTAAATTAACCAACCAGATTTAAGAATGCATACAGCCCTTATACATAAATTGTTATTATAACTGTGTATCCTAGGCAACAACAATTTATGCATTGTTGTACACTGCTGGCAAACATTGACCAATAACAACACATAAATTCCTGTTTCTTAGGATACACAGCCCAGATCACGATTTATGCATGAGGGCTATAAAGAGAATGATAAATACAATTAATGTTGACCCCTCCACAAGTGTTACTAAAAAAATTATCATTCAAGAGGAAGAAAAATGAATAAAATTTTATTTGAATTTGGACATGAATTATTTTGCTTTTGTTCTACCATTGATATTATGTTTCGTCTTTTGTTTTACCGTGTGTTATTACTCCTCTGTTTCTAAACATCATTCTAGATTTAGAATACATGAAGACTCAATTAAATTTAGGCACATTGATGGCTTCACCTTGCACATATATGATATATAGAGATTACTTCATGGTTGGTGAGTGCGTACGATTTTTATTCAAGAGTTGTGAAAGATCGATCCTTCACAACTCGTGAATAATAAAAATCGTACAAACGAACCAAACATGAAGTAAATTGTTTATTATATGAGTGTAAAGATGAGTACAGAGATACCAAATATTTGATATACTGACGGACAACAAAATACAAGCGAAATATAAAAACAAAATTTCTTACCATTTAACGATTTGTTTTCGTGCAGACAACACAACCATGAGGTTTATTTCACGTTAATGAAACCACAAATGTATTTCTTCATGATCTTTCGAGATTTTTTGCAGACAAAATATTATAAATCTCTCTCCTCAGTAAGTTGACAAAATCAGACCCCATGTTTACATTAGCCTGCGAACAGGCGTTGAATTTTTGGGTAAGGAAATGTCAGCCAATCAAAACGCTCATACGACTTTTTTCACATGTGAAAAAATGTCGTACAACCAATCAAAACGCTCATACGACTTTTTTCACATGTGAAAAATATAGTATGCAGTGAAATACGAGTTTTATTTCAGCCGAATACTACCCGTAAATCTCCATACTCATACAATAAATTATAAGATCACAACCACGCTTCCCTTCCACTATTAAATTTTTTACTGCTTTCACATAAATTCTTGGGGTCCTGCACTGAAAAATTAACAATTTTGCTAAATGTCCTTTAATCGCATCATGTCAGCTTGAATCCCTAGCGTATCACGTATGGCAGGAGTGTCGTCATAGACTGTGCAAGTCGGCCGTGGTCTCGCTGACAGACCATCTGACTTCGCTGCAGGGACGTAGCCAGGGGAGAGCCGAGGGAGTCGCGGCTCCCCCCTTTCTTTAATAGAGAGGTTTAGCAAAGACGACACAACATCATGACAACGCCAAAGCGAGGTAAAAACGATGTGGAAATGCCGTGAGCAAATCTGGAGATGGGCAATCACGACATTTTACGTCGAATTGACGTCACGTCTCTTTGCTAAACCTCCCTAGTATTTAACGCGATAGGCGCGTCGAACCTATCATAATTATTAGTATCTGCAGGGCTCCCCCCCCCCCCCCCCCCTTTGAAAGTTCTGGCTACGTCCCTGCTTCGCTGTATTTACTTGTGCATTTATTCATAAAATAATGTATACATACATTTAAGACCATATTTCTAATAATTAAGGCTATTTAATTTCCTAAATTTTAGTATTGTTTAATAAATCACAATTGTTCTGATCCAATTTCTGAATTTCATACGTACCTCTTCCATTTTTCTCTCAATGCTGTTCTTTTTCCAACTTGGTTTCTTCATTTTTTCGCACAGCACCTGTCTCCTAGAATGTACCTACGAATTTAACTGATTGCTTGATCGGATGAATCACAAATAACTCACAAAACTCTCAAATATAATCTTAAATTTACTATAGAAACTTTCCGCCTCAACAAAAACAAAATGGGCTCCTGAGCACAGTCATGTAAATAGTTCAATCGTATTGGTTAACTACATCTCGTGTTCATTGCCGGTCACGCAACCTGGATTAATTTCATAGAAATAATAGATATGGAATGCGTGCTTAGTAACCTAGCCGGTACCCAAATTTGACAAGACGCTTGCTAATGTATACTGGAAACCCGGACTCGTATAAAACTAGGACTCGAGAAAAATCTGGACTCGACACTCGGACTTACCTTTGAAAAAACCGGTATTGTCCTTACAATACCTGGACTCAAACTGGATGTAAAAACAAGGTTTAAAGGCGTTGCGCGTCAATCTGTAATATGTATTGTTTATTAGTAATACCATGATATGAGGGAAATTAGTGATTAAATGTCCCCCAAAGCCGAGGGAGGTTTGTGGAACCGAGGGCGCAGCCCGAGGGAATTCCACAAACCTCCCGAGGGTAAGGGACATTTAATCACTAATTTCCCGACATATCATGGTATTAGTTTGTAATACCATGATTAACGAGGATATACAGTATAATTTGAATTGTAAGAAATGGCTTGGGAATAAATTCATCAATAATGTGTGCTGTTGCGTGCAATAATATGTTGTGTTGAAAATACATAAATATCTGATTATTTTGTTGTGTAAAGTGTTGATTTGTTTGGATTCCAGTCATGCATACAAATTAGGGAAAATTTCTAATTTTCCCCGTTTTGGGGGAAAATTAGAGAAAATTCGCTCTTCTGAGTGATTTAGCGATTAAATGTTACTCTGAAAACAACAGAGACCGAGTTGATCATGGTATTAATTCATTAATTCTTTAACTGACCTAAAAATTTATGAGCGGGTTTACTCCTATGGTTTACTCCGATCTTTACTTAACAAGTTAGAGCATTATAAACGTTAGCACTTACCTCGTCGAGTTACCACTCAGCCTACCGAAAGTGCATTCAAAAGTACAAAAAGCATAGGATTTTTCACTATCTAAACGATATAAACAGAATTTGATTTATGCGAAAAGCAGACGTGTAATTGCTAGTGCGATTTTCAGCCCGGTTTAGCCGGGCTGACCCGCTTGATGCATTTATATGAGCCCGGCCATGACGGGATCGAGTAAAAAAAATTGAGTAAAATAAATCTGCCATACTGGGTTTGTCTGAGGAGCGGTCCATGCGAAACACAATGCGGCAAGTTTAACTTTGCCCTTAAAATCGGCCATTTAGAATTTTAAGGTGGCGTCACTTGTTACCGCAAAATAGATAGGAGCGCGCATTCTATATCTATTACTTCTATGATTAATTTCTTCTGGAAAACGTTGCCGTCCAAAGGCACCCTTTTTGCCGCCTTTTAGTTGTTTTTTTCTGATCGATTTTTATGTGCCTCGTTTTTGACTTGTTTAAAATACGTCTTTTATCAAAGCCGGCTACTTTACTTTTTAAACCATACCCCATTTCCTCCCTCCATCAAATGCGTCGACCCATTTTCGATACAATTCTTGTTTGCTGAACTAGCTGTGATTCAGACCTTTTCTGCCCGTCTGTCACTCGACAAATTTAACTGCAGATAATTTATTTTAATATAGGGTTGGAGGTCGTGATAAATTTTTCCATTGTGATAAATGCGATATGTGTTTGAGTAAAAACATTCTTAGTTCTCACAAGGTATGTCACAAGGTTTCTTAGAAAGCACTTCACTCCACAAAAATAGGGTCTATTCTTTCGGGGATGAAAAAATTACGAAAGAGCATTAATCACATTACAACCTGGTCCAAAACTAGCACCTTAATTTAAGTGTGTGAGCCTGTGTGTGGGAACATTAGCATGCTATATTCGTGTTCTGAATCAGTTGGGTCAGTTGAGGTCGATTTAAAACAAAATTACTCTGGTGAAACCTAGATAATTGAATATTGATCTGATGATCTCCCCCCGCCACCTGAAGTGCTAAGATTACCTACAAACGAAAATTTGAAAAACTACTGTAAAAAAGCTGGATTTCTTTTTACTGCATGTATGCTGTACCGATGTACCGCTACCTTTCTTTTAGAGACGTATATGCACCAACTTCAATTAATACTCGAGTTAGATGTCAAATTTAAACTTCCAAATTATCTATATTCTACGTTATCATCAACTCGAATTAACTCGAACTCCTGAGGTCAAACTCGCCCGAAACTCAGTGCCTCGATCCTCTTTACTTGCCATTACCAATCCTATCAGGTATTCCTCGTTTACAAAAATGTTTACATGAAAAATTAATTGTAATATTACAGTGTTTGGAAAAAAGTTCAAGGAACGATTGTGCAATTTGCTTAGAGGTAATGATGAAGTACTGTTTGTGAACGAGTATTTTAAATTGTTCATACTAATAGAGATGTTTGTCCAAATGTGATTCTTTTCATTCAAAACAACATTTGTCTTGTGAATCGTTCTTTTGTTATATCTATCGAGTGATAAACATAATGCAGAAATGCTGATTGTCAAATAATAATTTGATTATTTACCCCATATATGCATGTCTTTCAATTTAGGATCTACATACCTCGACAATTGCAGCTCATGTCCCCAAGTGTGGTCATCTTCTTCACTCGTAAGTCAGACATTTTCATATGATTATAGCACCCTAGTGAAACTTTGGTATACTAACTTTTACTTATACTAGAATGGCAAGTTGGTCGTACAATTGGGAGATGAGAAGGGCTAAGGCCATCTTTTCACGCTCTGATGTATGCTATATAGACGTCAGAACTGCTTTATTAATCAGGGTTATATAATAATTATACGGTCATACAGTTATTCAATGAATTAATGATTATGAATAATTATTTATTTTCTGGCTATTTTAGCACGTGTTTCAGTGACTTGCTGCAGTCAGGGTAAGTCTTGCCACTTTATTAAGACGATCAAGTCTGGTACCCGCATACATTGCTGCCTGTTGGGACTCTGGAGTAAAAAAAAATTTTCATATTAGCCCAGTACCCTTAATATTTTATGAAATACCCCCAAAATGAACATATTACCCGCAAATTGTGGGTAATTTGAACGGCTGCGAGCTACTTGTTGCTAGATGAATCAGCCACAATAGATTACAATTAGTCTATTTTTAAAATCGAGACTCCTAAAACTTGTAAGAATTTTGAATTTGATAAAAAAACCATGTCTTCAGACTAAATTGTGTCATAATTGTATTTTCCTAGTGGGTACACATGTCCAACATGTAACGAGTCGTTGATAGACATGTCTTCATCTTGGAGACAATTGGATTCTACGATTGCACAAACTCCAATGCCACCAGAGTACGCTAATAAGGATGTGAGGGTGAGTGTTGGTGAATCCAGTTAAAGGTCTGGGGTAAAAATATTGCTGATTTACAACTGTGGTACTACACACGAGTTTTCCAAAACAAGACATAAAAAGAAGAGGATTAGTCATTTTACTGTACAGTCAATGTGGCAATTTCTAGCTCAAAATGTATAAGTGGGTGTGAATTTTACATTCAATGTGAAACAAAGCCTTGCATGACCTTGTAGAAATGTTAAAAGTATTGCAAATAAAAAGTATTGCAAATAAATTTTCTAATTTTTTTTTTCTTTAATTTTTTTCAGATACTTTGTCGTGATTGCCACAAGGTGAGGCTTAGTCTAGCAACATTCATATAAACGTTAGGGAGAACTTTCTAAAATTTGGAAAGCATTTTTAGGCTCAAAACGCGAAATAAATAATACAAAAAGCTGTTACATTTTCAGTGCAGTAACCAGATCCGCGGCAGTAACAATCAGAAAATAGCTATATTTATACGCGCTATAATTTCAACAAGTGTCTTATAGAAACTTACAGTGAAGTCATGTCGGTAAATAATGACATATTAAAAACAATTAATTTGGAATACAGAGATAAATAAGATAAAATGGGGTCATTCAAGCAAGACTTTCAGCAGCAAAATTTTAAACAAATTTAAATTCGTATATTCGAGGCAGTTGTGTCATATAAACTTGTACTACTGATTTGTTGATGAACTATCAGTATTGTATACGTACTTATTTATCATAACTCTACTACTTCTGTGTACTGCATACTACCTTTACACTACATTAATTGCCATTAATTTTATATTTAGCGTTCCACAGTAAAATTCCACATTATTGCTCTTAAATGTGGTGAATGTGGTTCTTACAACACAAGCCGTGAACATGATGGTAACCATCCACTTAACATAGCGGTTGCGGCAGCAGTAGTGGCACAGGCTCAAAATGTTTTACAGGCTGCAGAGGAGGAAAACGATTTAGAGGATAACGAGGATCATGACGATAACGACGATGACGAAGATTATGAGGATAATGAGGATAGTGTGCATAGTAATAGTTCGGAAGATTCAGGTGACGACGTAACAAATAATATTGATGCGGAAGCTGGGTCCGATTTGTCTTTGGATTAGACAATAAATTATTCGTTGAACTAGTCACGAGGCGTCATTTACATGCGTGACCTTAATTTAATGCTTTTGAGAACAAACAGATGATATAAAATATACCAACCAAAAATCAGGCTGTTCGTACGCATGTTGCTCGTTACATGTATATGACTCACTCGGCAAGTTCACGCATTCTGGCTACCAGTTTAGAGTGAAAAGTCCATCATGGTCGCTGCTTACATGGATGTCTACTGTACTTCTCTTATATGATTACGTTTGCGACTTACCAATAATTTGGCACAAAGAACGAGTAGATGGTTTGTCTGGATAAAATCTAGTCCAGCTCAATTTAAAAACTCTCGCGTTCCATTATACACATTTGCACTAGCATTTGTGACGAGTGTGTCGGGATAATACTGTCAAGATCTTTTCATAGTTTATTTGCAAACATTGAGTTCTGATACTTCTTCTGCTGCCCTTAATCTTCAACAGAATCTTCGCAAGAAACTGACCACGGTTTCGAAGGATCCACGGCAATTAAATGATGGCCAATCTAGAACAATAATTATAACTCTACAATTTATCTCAGAAATACGACTGGATGTTTGTTATATGGTAGGTTGCGATATGAACAGAAAGAATGAACGACAAAATAACTAAAACATTGCAAATAATCGCTCAGTGTTCGATCGCTCAAGGATTCTACGAAACATATATAGTTCTAACGTACTTTTCCAAGCCGGTTGTTTTTCGATCGTTTTGTATTCTGTGATAGAGTTTTTTGAATGATGATGTGCACATTTTGTATGTAACAACGTAAGTTATATAAGTGGAAAATGTGTGGAAAAATTTCAATGTAATCCGCACCTCTGTTGATCTTGCTTCGACTTTAATTACGCAGTTCAAATTTCCGCAATGGCTGACACAGTTCTGACTTTTATTGCAATTCAACCTTACCATAACAGCCTGACGAGACTAAAGAAAAATTGAATTGTAAGGTAATGGTAGTCGAATGTTAAATACACATCTACAAGTTATTACAAGTCTGGAAAATGACTTTTCTATATGTTTCCATATGTTTATAACACTTCTTTTGCACTAGACATTCCAAACATTAGCCTTACTATTTATGTTGTACCTTGTTTTCTACCGCAAGACTAACACGTTGTTCATCCTCGTAACGATGTAAGATTAGGTCGCGCATGCGTTTGACATTGCGTGTCGTAGAATTATCAAATATGGATTGAATAACAGCTTTGTGTAAAATCTCTTTATTCTCATCAATCTTTAGTGCTTGTAACTTGATATCACAATCACGGGAGTGTATCTCTGTCACAAAGAATGCAACCTGGATAATACAGGAAATAGAACAAACATTAACACAAAATTCGCTAATCTGTCGTTTATATAAAATGATACAATTCGAGACGGGCTTGCTATAGGCAACAATATTAAATTCTTATAAGTTTTATAGAACGCAAAATTCGGGTTTTATATTCTTCAAGATTTTTGATGGATTGATTAAAAATTTCAAACCGATAGAGAGCAATAGAAAATAGGGGGAAATATATTAAAAAATATTCGTCGTGTATAGTACGCGCGCTCTGATTGGTCAAGGTTTAAGTATCAGAAAGATAATGTCCATTTTAGTATGAGAGACTGTATATAATTGGGAAAATGGTGTATATTAAGGATATTTGGATTAATCGTAGTCTACATACAAGAATATTCGAAATAAATAATCCTAAAACTATTTCCTCAGAAATTTGTAGGACAATAATTATACCTGGTCAGGTTCTAGGGCCTTGTTGTAGCCCATGCTGTTGAACGTTATCCACAAGTCATTCGGGTCACCTTCGGCGTCGCGTGCTTCCATCAAGTTTAAATCCAGAAAGCCTTTTAGGGTAATTTCTCGACCATTCTTTGTATCAAAGTTCTCTGTAAAAATTGGGACAACATTATAAATTTCACAAGCAAAAATAAGATTATGTTACAATATATAGGGGAACACACTGGAATTCGCTGTTATAGCATCCACGATTTTATTGTTAATTAAACTGTACAAACTACAATCCTAGTCCATATAATCCTCTGACAATCTCTATCAAAATCCCAGCTACAGTCCATAATCCTAACATGAAACAATCAAAAGTTTAAAATCCTTGAACTATTTTTACTCTAGCAAAATTTTTACTCTGTCTCTAAGATAAAATTTTCTTTATCTTTAAGTTAAATTTTCATGCCTTTCCTGAATCAACAATTGATCACACAGTGACCGTACTATCTGTATACAAATTTCTTGTGCAGCATAATCTATAAGGGTGTATAAAAAAAGCGCAATCCAACTTCACAAAATAAACTTCCACTCCTCCATTTCGGGATCAATTTTTAGCCTGATCTGTTTAACAAGGGGTCACTTGTTTATCTTAATAATTATTCCATCATTACCTAAATAACAATTTCAGCAGAAGAAAGTTACCAGAAGCGGTCATTTTGAGATGCCTCGAAGTTGTTATACTTGTGTTACACCAGTAAAAGCAAGCATTTTGCTGTTATGTGCATGCATGGTTTTCCATATCTCACTCCGAACTTTAGCACAGCTTGGAAGTTTATTTGAACGATCAGAGTGGAAATTAAAAAGCATTGCTGAATTTTACAATGAATGAAAATTTCTTTCCTGTTTCGCAGTTGCCAAAGTTGGTCTCTACTGTTCAATCACCAGATTTAAATCCGTAAACATTGATGCATGAAGCGACTGACAAATTGTCATATTTTAGGGTTAAATCGCAACAAACAAGAGTCTGGACGAAACCCACTTGAAGCAGAACATTAGAACATGCAGTTTATGGCTAATAGTTCAAGTGACTAAAGGAAGTTATCAACGTTCTCAAGATGAATTAACGGCTGTTACCAAATTCAACCTATATAAAAAATTAAATTTTCCAACTGCACTCACTAAAGCTAAATTTCGCGTTACCTACCTGTACCTGCTCAAATTTAACAAATTAACTATTGTTAAAAAGCTGAATGGTAGGGCTGGTAGGGCTTTTAAACGGTATATACCTGTAGCTTGCCAGTTGGCTATAGTTGTGCTTTCTTGAATTTCTATCCAAACCTATTTACATACCTAGGATTGCCCTTTTTTGATATACCCTGTAAATTATATATGGTTTTACACAAAAATATCCAGTTCTTTTGTATAAGTTATTTGTTTATTGGGCCGAGATGCATTCCGTATTGGACCGAGTTGGTCTCCTATAGTAAGAAAATTCTACACATCTTCTACACTAAAAAAATGTTTGTGCAATTGTAAAATTTTTCCGAATAATTGGATTTTTTTACAACTGCACAAATTATTTCTAGAGTTGCACAAATTGATTTAAAACTGAACAAGTCGGTGATTGTTCATTCATTGATGCTACAGTAAAGTACCTACCAACCATTACTTCCCAAGAATCATCGTCACATGACTCTCCACTAGTGCGCATTTGAAACACGTCAAATTCATGTCGACTCAGATAGCCATTACCATCCAAATCACAGTGATGGAAGATCTCTGTTAACGCGTCTCTAAGAGAATAATGGGTTGAATTAAGTCCATTGGGATTACAGCAGTGGCACCATAGGGTAACAAGAGAGGCATTTGCCCCATAAATCTACCCGTCCCTTTTGAAAGGACATGGAAATAAAGTCTTTTTTGGCTTGTGGATAAGACCTTTTGAAGTAACTGTGACTTCACGCATGTCTGGTCCGCACAGCCTGCGGAGGAAGTAGGTAATACCGTATTCTCTCTAGTTAGCCCCCCCGGGCTTATTCATTCAGGTTCTTTAGAGGGGGGGTCATTGGAGAGGGGGGGCGTAATTGAGAGGGGGGATTATTTATTCATCCAAAAAACCAGCGACGAAGATTATTTCTTTGAACTGCAACAAACTCAAAATCATTACACAATATTCATATAACAACAACATTTATATTAACAATATAATTAAGGGTTAGAGACTGTTGTGAGTGTTTTGTTTAGGGACTGCACTCGGCCCCGGCGAGGCCGCCGGGGCCGAGTGCAGTATACAAAATTTTGAGTTCATTGTACATTCAGCAAGTGCGTGTATTTGTAAACAAAACACGAACTTAGCAGTCTCTAACACATTTAATATATGATCTGAGTTCACTGGTCGTGCTCGCAAGCAAAAGCTGTACGCTTTCGCTACCAAAACAAAATAAAACAAATCCGATTTTAAAAACATTATACGTGAAAAGTACAACTAATTTGAAGAATTGTAGCGAACAACCTTTACAAGCTGAGTCAAACAAATAAACACAACGATACGTCAAAAAATAGCCTGTTAAATGAGCTTTCATGCGAGAGTTCACAGACGAAAAAATGAGAATAATCGTTGTTTACTAAGTTTAATTACCTCTGACGATAGAAATTCTCAAGATTATTTTCCTTTTTGAACAGTGAACGAAGATCATATATTAACAACATTTATTACATAAAGTACAGTGCTTTATAAAGATTTCGAGCACTGATAAAACTGATAATCTCACATGTGAGATTATTTATGATAATTTCACATGAAAATTATCGCTTTTCAAATAATCACCAATCATAGCTTCTGGACATTTTATATGTGTTTATGCAATAAAAATAGTTAACATCAAGTACGAGGTGCGCTGCGGCGCGAAAATTGCAATTTTCGCGGGCTTTTAAACCAATAGCATGAGGTCTAATAGCGGCATGGCTCGGGGGCAGTTTGTTATGCTCATTTGCCAGCTGGGTTTCACACTGGATACTTCGATTTCGCTTGCCAAGATTCCATCCTCCAGGCGGCGGTCAACACTCCGGATCCCATCCTTCAGGCGGCGAGGTCCGAGGTGGATCTTCAAGCACAGACTGTTGCTCAGGCTCAGTCCAGGCTGCGTGCTCTAACCCAGGCTCATGCTGCTGCTGTTGGCAATGTTTACGCCCGAGCGCAGGAATTGGCTTCAGTGGGTACGCTTACGGCATCCCTTGCTGTCCCTTCGCCTAATCAACAGCTGCTAATGCCACCGTCTGCAGGTTTGACTGCACCAGGTATGTTTTTGCCTTCGGGCAGGGCTCATCCTCTACCCTTTGTTATTGGCCCCGGGTTCCTCCCAGTTCCTGATAAGACGGTAATGAACATTATTTCGGGTCAATACATCGATCTGGCTGCGTTATTAGCCAGGCCATCGGACTCCCTCTCGCCCGGTCCCCTCGTTTGTCTCGACGGACGCGTCGTCGTTTCCGCTGTGCCAAAGCCCCCTCGCCGCTTGACTGACATCTCTCAATGGCTTCAGGTGTTCGCTATTTACATGCTTATCTTGGTTAGTTACCTGCCTCACCGTGCGTCTGATTTGATCCGCTATCAGTTGCTAATCTTACGCGCACAGTCACAATTTAGCGGTTTAGCTTGGTACCACTATGAGGAGGCCTTTCGTACAGATGCTGCTGCGCGCCGGGTCGTTGATTGGTCTGCGATGCATGTGGAACTGTATAATTTCCACACCTCCGTTGCAACTCGGACGCTGCCAGATTCGAGCCCAGGTCGTACTCGCGAAAGTTCCGGGGCCCAATTTGGAACGACAATTTGTCGTTCCTGGAATGCGGGCCGCTGCGTGGCTACCCGTGCAACGTGCCGATACCTCCATGTTCGCGATCTTCCCCGGTGTCGCGGGGCCCACAGACGTATTAATTGCCCCAACCAGCCACCAGTTTCGTCGTCTTCGTCCGCTGCCTCCGTCCTGGCGCAGCTTCCCCCACCAGCACTCTCTTGGTCTCGAGGTCGTTGATACTGTGTCCGATGTGTTGCTTTGCAGGACCTGCTTGGTCTCTAGCTCCGTCTGCTTGTTTAGTGCGTGTGTTAGGCAGTTTGGTTTGCGATATGCCTGCTATATGTATATAGTTATTTTTTTTTACCTTTTTGCTTCTTCATTAAAGATTACAGTAGTCTTGGTCCTCGTTGGTGTGTCTCCGGAAAGGGGGGGGGGGTGTTGCTGTACCTTTTTTTCTCGTTTTTTATAGCTCGTCCGTTCCGTGACATTCTCGCTCCCATTCCGCCGGCGACGCCATTGGTTTTAAAGGAGTTCACCCGCGAATTAGCCGAGTTTCCGTCACACACGCGACGCTACGTCTTGAATGGTATCCAGTTCGGTTTCCGTGTTGGTTGGGAGCCTCAACGGGTGTCGTTGCGTTCTCGGGCTTCCAATATGAGACGTTGTTGACGAGTACCTTCGTACCCAATTAGCCGCCGGGCGTCTGTCGGGCCCTTTCATCGCCCCTCCATTACGATCGCTTCATGTTAGTCCTTTTGGTGTTATTCCCAAAAACCATCAACCTGGGAAATGGCGCCTTATTTCGGACCTCTCCTCTCCACTCGGCCACAGCGTTAACGACGGCATTCCGAACGATCCTTATTCGTTGAAATACGTAACTGTGGACGGCGCGATTCGCTCGTTAGTCGATTTGGGTCCTGGAGCGCTTATGGCAAAATTCGTCGTGACAGCCGCTTATCGCAATATCCCCATCCACCCTCCTTCTGTGTCACCGTTGCCTGATCTGGTTGTCTCCTCGGACGCATCTGGCTCTCAGGGTTTTGGGGCCTTGGGTACACAGTGGTTCTTCAGCTCCTGGTTTTTCTTGCCTCCGCGCCAGTCCATCGCCTTTCTGGAATTGGTTCCCATTGTCGTTGCCGGCCACCTTTGGGGTCATGCGTGGACTCGCTTGCGTGTTTAGTTTTTATGTGATAACATGGCTGTCCTGGGTATTTTGAATTCGGGCACATCTAAGTCTCCCGACCTCATCCATTTGTTGCGTCTGCTGACACTCGAGGCTTGTCGTCATAACTTCGTTTTCTCCGCTGCGCACACCCCCGGGAGAGATAACTCGGCTGCTAATGCCCTGTCTCGTTTTCGTTTGCAGGATTTTCGTCGCTTGGCTCCTCATGCAGACTCGCTTCCTCTTGTCATTCCTCCGATCCTAGTATCACGCCTCGTTCCGCCAGCTTGATTTCTCAGTGCTATGCGTTGCTCGCTCAAGGTTTGGCTCCATCCACGCGCCGTGTGTATGCTGCTGGTTTGCATGCCTATTTCCAGTTTTGCCGCAGTTTTAGTTACCCCTCGTTTCCTACGTCCGAGTGGCTGCTAATGCTGTTTGCAATGTGGCTGGCTCAATCTTGGCGTCTGGTTCCGCCATCAGTCTCCGCCTACATCGCTGCCGTCCGTTCGTGGCATATTAGAGACCTTTAGCATTGCGTTTTTGCGGGGTACCGCAAACGTCAAACTGCAGTTTCGCGTTTGAAGTTTTCCGTCAAAGTTGCGACATTTTAGCAAAGCGGGTTTTTTTTCAAAACGTGTAGCGGAATTTTGGGCAATAAACATGGCGGCAGCAAGAAGGTATTGTTTATATTGTTTTACTTTTTTTATTTGCAACGCTTATTGTAGTGTTGAATTTTGAGAACAGCCGCCATATTGAATTTCATTCATGGTAAGTGATGCTCGATGTTCGTAATAGTTTTAAACTAAACAGCAATATTTACAACACGAAATTATATTGCAAGTGAAAGAACACACTTTCTTCTGCATACTAACGACAAACATACGCGAGAAAAAACAATATTCAGGCAAACAAAAGCTGAGGTAAACGACTTACCTGAAATCCTATACTTTGCCGTTGAAAACGCCAGAAATTTACGTCAAACGCGACACCAAGGACTTGTCACGTGATTTCTTGAGGTTCGCGGTTCAAAAAAAACGCAATGCTAAAGGTCTCTAATGACCTTCGCTCCACTGATCCCACTCGTGGAGCTTCTCGACTCGTGCGGTTATTACGTGGCATCCGCCGCTCTCGTTCCTCTCCCACGCTGATCCGCCTTCCAATTACCAACCGGCTCATGTGTGTCCTCTTCTCCGCGCTCTACGCCCCGTCATTTGACCACGAGATGTTTTGGGCTGCCTGCTGCACCGCCTTCTTCGGCTTTCTACGAGTCAGTGAGTTCACTTGTACTGGTGTCTTCATCCCCTCTCGCCATTTAGCCATTACCGATATTCATCTCGATGGGGCTGGTCACTACCGTTTGTTCGTGAAAGCATCCAAAACCGATCAATTGCACCGGGGTTGCACCGTCCTGCTGGGACCCTCTGGCCAAGACATCTGTCCCGTCGCTGCACTTTCCCGATATCTTGCCCTCCAGGGTGCCACTCCTGGCCCCTTGTTTATCTGTGCCAAAGGGTCACCGCTCTCGTCGTCCTTGGTCAATGATTGGCTCCGGTCCATTCTCGCGACCGCCGGTGTTCCGGGCAATTATTCCAGTCACAGTTTTCGTATTGGCGCAGCTACCTCGGCCGCTGTTGCGGGAATTCCAGATCACGTCATCCAGACGTTGGGACGCTGGTCTAGCGACTGTTACCGGCGCTACATTCGACTTCCCCCGCACGTTATTCTTCAATCGGCTCGCCATCTTGTTTGAGACCGGGGTCGGGGCTGGAAACGCCTTTGGAGTGGGTTCGTGCCTCGAATCCCCTTCTCCAGCTTTGCTGGAGGATGGCGTTGGAGAGGTGAATTCTCGGAATCAAACAGATTTTTCTTGTCGGATGGTCCGGATGAATCTGCAACCTAGAAGACAGCAGCCCAGTGAAGATCACTGTTAGCTAGCTTGCCGAGAAAACGTAGACGCCTAAACCGTCTCCAACAGAGCTACACCCTCCAATGTATTTTATGCAGCACTTTTATCGGTTTTCCAGTAATTGTTGACGCGGGCTTTATTACGAGTACGATAGATGTTAAATTGGTGGAAAACCTGTAATTCATACAATAAACAGAAAAATACATGGGTGCTTGGAAATACCAGATTTATTTCTCGTGTTGAACATGATATTTCTCACTCGTTTGCTGCGCTCACTCGTGAAATATCATGTTCAACACTGGTATTTCCGCGCACCCATGTATTATTCTCTATATAATATATATGGTAACAACAACATATATAATATAACAACATATAATATGTATATATTATAGGGGGCTTATTAGAGAGGGGGCTTACTTCATTTTTTCACTCAAAAGGGGGGGGGTTGTTATTTGAGGGGGGGGGCTAAATAGAGAGATTACGGTACATGATGTAAATTTTTGATAGTATGCTCAGCCAAAAAAACACTGGTCATCCGCTACCTAGTATCTTCAAATAATCCATGACGTCACAAGCTGGGGAATTCAATGTCACAAAGCAACTGCATGATTTGTGTGTCTCGCCAAAGTGTTTATGAAAATTTTAGTGGGATCTAAGTAAACTAAAGTATAATTTTGAGGAAGCACCACGAAAATTTATCATCGCAAAGCTTTCGATCCGTACGATCGAATCGTCATCAATGACGTCAAAGTAGCCCTAATTACAAAATAATGTGCAGAATACTGGTATTATTATCTCTTCAATATTTCAACTTGCCAGTATGTTAAACAAAAAAGAAAATGTATTGCCATCTCCCTTTAAAAGAAAAAATTTCCATGATTTGAATTTTAAAATTTTGCGCTTGGATTTCTACATCTTTTAGAGGGGCCTTTGCATCCTTCTAATCCATTCCTCTCAAAAGCTTTGAAAATCATAACCAAATACCAATTGTAACAAAGGCGTGGCTCAATAATTTCACAGCTATGAAAATATTAGAAGACCAGAAAGCGGAAAACTTTACCAAAACTAATTGTGATCAACACCTCGCGCCCCTCGCGCCTAAGTATGAGTTAAATCATTGACGATGCTTTTGGACTTACCGACAACGCTTTGTGAGTTCTATTTCACCATTAGCCGTTTTTATCAACTCAATTGTTCTCTTAGATTCGAATGATCTTGTGGCCAGCTGGCAGCCAGTTGTAAACACAAGCACATTGTATTCTCCAGCAGAAATATCAGTTAGCACACAATTTTTCTACGTAGAAAATCAGTGCAATAAGTCAATTTATTAAGTCAACATCAATGAAAAAAGGATTCCTCTCGACTGCTTACTCCACAACAAAGTATTTGTCACAAGGTTAACTATCTTTAAAAGAAAATTTACGGTGTGCTGCGTACTGTATACCAGAACGACACTAAAGTAGGCTCGACAATAAATACTGTATACTAACGCTTATTTTATAAGAAAATAAATTATTATTTGATGCATACCTCATCCACAACTGCTTGTGTAAAGGCGACGAGCTCGCCTGAATCAACCTTCGTAATAAACAATGTGAAATCTATTTGACGATCTAGTAAACGAAATTCATATTACAGTAAATTCAAATATGCGTCAACACTAAAATGGAACTCCATGTGTACTGTAGTCTATAAATTGGATTATAAAATCATCCTTCACTGCTTGTCCAATATGCAACTTATGTCATTCCAGCCCCCGCAATGTTGGGATAAAATTTACAAAGCATTTGCGTCCTTTATAATGCCATTAAGTACCATAATAAATGTCAAATTAACCTTGGAAGTTTCCATGAATTGTCAACCAAAGCTTGGTACTGGATGGTACTTTAAGTTGATAACAATGACTAGAGAATTTTCCATCATCCTCAACGACAACAAAACCTTTTTGCGCTTGAATGTTCCAGTCCTGTAAGGTGAAGGCTGAAATTTTAGTTCGAACTTCCTAGTTCTAGCATTACTGTATGTCATACTGCGGCACAGCCGCACAGGCTAGTGCTGACCTCCCTCCGTACTATATTACATTATGGATAAAAATACTATATTAAAATTTTAAAAAAAACAATTATTGAATGAGGTCAAGTAGGATATGAGGAATTATTGAGGCAGATAACAAAAACCAAGGCCTTAATAATTTCTCATGTGCCGAATTCAATAATTGTTTTATTATTTATTTGCATTTATATCGGACTCAGAATAAACGCTTGCCTTGTAAACAAGATGCAAGCTACTGTAAACGGAACAACCATTTTAGTCCGGCAGATAGAGGCCGATATACTTACCATATCGTGGGACAATTCCATTTTGGTTATATCTTGTTCCTTTAAGGTTAGTAAATATATTTCTGAATGTTGGCCGCGTTGAAATTTCTTGTGGGCTCTTGCCAACACGTTTTTCTACGATGTTACTACAAAACTGTATTACTGTCAAAAAAGGTGATATTTCAAGTTCAATTTTAGAAAAAATAACTTGCATCAGCAGAAAGCTCGTAAAAAACTAAATATAAGACATTTAAATGGTCACCTCGATTTTTCAAGCGGTTTTCAAGTTATTGATCGTTCAAACTACGAAAAAATGCTAAAACCGCACAAAAAACCTGGGCATTAGTATAGAAATATACCTTCAAAGGCTGATAACTCACTAAGAATTGGAAAAATTAGGGTGGCCATTTAAATGTCTTATATTTAGTTTTTTACGAGCTTTCTGTTGATTCAAGTTATTTTTTCTAAAATTGAACTTGAAATATCACCTTTTTTGACAGTAATACAGTTTTATAGTAACATCGTAGAAAAACGTGTTGGCAAGAGCCCACAAGAAATTTCAACGCGGCCAACATTCAGAAATATACTTACTAACCTTAAAGGAACAAGATAAAACCAAAATGGAATTGTCCCACGATATGGTAAGTAAACATGCTTTTCGGTACCTCTATCTGCCGGACTATTTGTATTTTCCCGCATTTGGCATAAGCAGCATAAATTAGTGTGACGTCATAAGGTCGTATAAATATACGAAAAAATTACGTCATAATGACGTATATGTGTTCTCGTATTCTATGGTGATGTCATAGCTACAAATTTGGACAACTACCGAGCAGATATGACATTTCATCCACTGCTCTTAACCAATCAAAACTTTTAGGAACTATTTTCAATAAATAATAAACATAATTAATCTGATTCGTTCTCTGAAACTTTTGCCCCCATATGCAATATAGTACATTCATGCATATTTGGAATCCGCTTTACTGTATTTCTAGTAGTCTAGAGTTATGTTTTGGTTCCTGTTAAACTAACATATGAAAAGGGCGTTATGACTTATGACAGGTGTACAGGCACAGTCAATTATACAGCAATGTTAAATGATAAAAATTACTCAGTAATAAGCGTAACTAAAGCACTCCGACCTATATAGCTAGTATACTGCAGAAATATCAGAAATAAATGTGAAAAAATAATCTAACATAGGCATCTAACCTTTAAACTTTTAGGTTCTTTTACAGCCCTCCCTGTTGTTCGTGGGGATTTCGATGGTTTGCTTCGAAATGTACCATTGTCATTGTTAGATGATGATTTTTTTAATAGTGAACTTGATCTTCGTTCTCTTGACGTTGCATCATCTTTTAGTTTCTTCTGACTGAGCTCTTTGCATTTTTCAGAAGTTGACATCAACAGATCACAGAACTATAGTTGCATAAAACCAATATACTCATTTTAGTTAATATTTGCAAGTTTCGTACGGCTTGCAAGCACGTGTTTCAGAAAACACCGCTTTTATTTTTCCTCGAGACGACCTAGATTCAAAGGTACAGATCAAGTCAAAATTCGACTACCACAGAATATGCAGCTCCAATACTAAAAATTTTACCCAATTATTTAGTGTCAAAATCTAAAATGTTACAAATTTAGCCGTCATTTCAGAACCATCCTGAGAGATATGAAAAACTAGATTCATTATTCATATTATTAATCTAGTTTAGCCGTCATTATATAAGGCTTTTAGTGTGGTTACTAATCAGATTTTGATCCGTTATTGCACTTCGCCGGGATATAACGGATTCTGTGTTGTTTTGCAAAATAAAAGTATAGTGTTAGCCAACCACACCCCTACGTAAATTTAGGTGAACTTTAGACTTTTACACTATCATTTATTGCAAGTGCATGGTGGTGGGAGCTTAACACGCATTTGAAATTATTTGCGAAGTTGTCGCACTGCATGTATTAGCCGAATTTGCGCGATTTTCTAGCCAATCACATCATTTAATTGTCACGTTGCAATGAGGCTCGTTGGCGAAGACGATAATCATTACGTAATTAAGATAAAGTTAATTCCAAACCTCGTCATAATCTAAACGACCATCTCCATTATCATCTGCTTCATCTAGGATTTCTTGAACCTCGGATTCACTCATTTTCTCTCCATACTAAAGTTTGCAAGCATCAAGCACTTTCATTTACTTGTAAAATTTGGCCAGAACTATAATATTATTCTAGTTGTATAGTTGTATAGCAGTTAGGTAACACATTTACTTCCTCTTTTTTAAACTTTGAATTGTATTGTTTTCATACCATTATGTAACTATGTTTTGCGCATTTCAAAGTTTAAATAAGAACAAGACAATGACATGCATCTGGTTTAAGAAAGTGTTCCAGGCTGTGTGGAAAGAAATCATTACTTTTAACATTTCAGTTTTCAAATATTCACATTACTGCTGGGGGATTGATAAAAAAATTGCTGAAATGACACCTACCATTGTGAGAGCTGTTTTAAGTTCAGAAAATGAGATGAAACCATCATTATTTATATCCATCTTTTTAAAGGCAGACACAAGATCATTTTTGCTATTTTGTTTTTCTTGCTTCATGATTTGACAAAATTCTGAGTATGAAATAGACTCTGAAAATAAATGTTACAGTAAACTACAATTATTGAAATTCTTTTTTGTAAATAACAATTAAGGATTTTACAAGAGCGCGTAGCGAACGAAGTAAAGTCAAGATTAACAATGCTTTATTATTCCACATCAAACGCTCTACACAGCTGATGAAGGACTAGGCCCTAATGTATGCAGAAAGATCAAGTATCCTCGACCTGATAATCGGCTCGAATCAGCGAGCGGGCACTATCGTTAAGAAAATACAGTCTCCACGTTAAAGTTTATAATAAAGTTCATAATAATTCTCAATTCCAGCCCAGCTTCTACAAAATTTGATGTCCGTCAATGAAACTGTTCCTTGCTACTTGTCATTCTCGTTCGTCTTTTACTTCCCATTCCCGTTCATCTTGTATATGAGAAAACCTAAAAACAACAGGGGCGTGGAGGGTGGGACTGTTATATCTCACTTCTGTGTTCTCATATAATCTTGACTTTACTTCGGACGCTACGCGCCCTTGCAAAATCCTCAACTATATTTCGAACGCAGAAGATTCGATATAACAATGCTTGTTTAAAGCCAATACAAGAATCTCACAATAACAAATCTGAATTCTAAAAGCTCAATTAGGCGAATGTGTAGCAGGACAAAACTGATCCTCTCTATGGTACAACATCTCCACATGAGGTACTGAACTGGAAGAAATTCTGAATGTATAATTGTGAGATAACTCAGATAAGTGCGCACGTGAGCAAGGAAAAAGAATGTCATTAGTATACAATTATGCAAATGGTTTGCAAGGTGCAATGACCCTGACCAAATTAATCATGTTGTAACTTAGTCTACTGCGAATAAACAAACAATTTGACAAGGCAACAAGGTATGTTGGTCACAATTCAACGAAAAGATCTCTATTTCGTTGTCTCTCCCACTCTGGGTCTTTTCTTCTCGCACAAGCAAAAAAATCTCCGTTTTTTTTAGTTCACTGGTTTTATGAGAGCAGCCGCTCCCTCCCGCCAAAAAGGTGGGGGTACAAAACAAATCAATGTGGCTTTCCTAACCCATACAATCATGAACGATAATAGGCAATTGCTATAGAGAACACCATCAGGACGCAAAGTACCTCATCGTAAGAGTGGCCTACCGTCTCCAGTTGGCATCGATGTTCTCGGACGAAACGGCAGTATTCAGCTGTGATAATATGAACAAGGTGAAGGTTGGCGCATCAGCCGTCAGCAGATACAACCAACTAACGAGATATTTCGAAGTAGGTGATTCCCTAAATTTGCCTGATCACGATTTTTCTTTTCCTGGATACCTATGATACCCTCAGGATACATGCTGCTAGAAAGTAAAGAAAGAGATAAAAGTAGTACCGCGACAGACGTCCAAACCAGTTCCCCTTTGAACAGTATCAATCCAGGTGCTTCTCAAACCCTGTCGACTGAAATCGAATCAACCACTGATTTTGATGAAATCGTACTTGGCAATTACTGCGAATACGACCTTGTGGTGAAGCGCAACGACACACCAAGCTTCCGAAACTAGTGCGGAACAGCAGAACCCCAATGCTGATGCAGGCCAAACCAAAAGGCAATCCGATGAAGACAATAAACAAAGCACTAAACAAGAGTACAAACCTGATAAACTCAAGCGGCCCCACTTTAAAACCGAACGTATACTGGTTCAGCACTTGTTGTCGCCCGTGCGCAAAGGTTTCATACTTCCACTGCTAATGACATCTTTTCCTTTATTAAAATCCCTCAAAGAATATAGAAAATCTGTAGTTGTTCTTACTGTTGACGGTGGCCCTGACTGGAATGTATCGTTTTTGTCAAACGCACTATTTTTCTTCAGGTTGTGGCGAAAACTGGAACTAGACTTGTATGCCTTTACGCAGCACAGTATTCAGCATTCAACAAGACTGAACCTCTCTGGGCGCCTATTTCTAGGGGTTTGGCTGGAGTTGTGTTTCCAGCTCTTCTGCAGAGCGATAGCATGCCACCAGTTAGAATGACCTGTCTGTCAGCCCAGAAAAAGAGAACAGGGAGGCTAAAGTATTTGATAACGCAATGGAGCTGACCAGTGACCACTGGGATGGGGTGGAGTTTGACGGTTGGGTTGTGTCAACTAAGTATATCCTTTGCCTAGAGAAAAAATCCCAAGTGTTCTTTGGACATGAGGATGCCAAGAGGTTTCTGAAAGCGCCAATCAGAGAAATCGAAAATAGCTCCTCCAGCAAACATATGTTGATGGAATGGATGAAGATGTTGCGTCATCTTATCGTAAAGCTAACGAAGTGGTGTTTATGAAGTGTACCAATACAGTGTGTGCTGGAAAGACTAGGCATCCCGTGAAAATGAATAGCTTCCTCAAACAACGAAATTTCAAGCTATTCAGAACGGAGAAGTCCGCAGATTATCCCGATCACTACGCAACCTTTCTCGAGCTGTGCAAAGATGATGACCAGGACCAGCCATCGGTTGACAGCAAGCAGCTTCGACGTTGCAATAGCTGTCCAGTTTACAGTTTTTCATCGAAGACGGAAAAAGCGTCATACTTCTGTGTACCACAGAAAAGTCGAAGCAGCAGTTCTTTCTGGAGGCCTGACGAAGAAACACATTTGCTCATTTACTAACTACGGGCTGGCCTTTAAGTCATATCACAAGAGCTCTTTACATGCACAAGAAGCAGAGTGAACATATGCAAAAACCACCCAAGTCAAAGAGGTCCACTCCCAGTGCCAGAATAGCCCAGCTGCTTCTATGGCAAGGAGAAATAGTGTGAAGAGTGAGTGTGAGAATGAATGAGTGTGAAGATAATGAGCAAGATGAAGAGAAGAGTGATGAACAGCGGGGGAGACCTGGTTATTCAAAAGAGAGAAAAGTGGAAAATCCGCCGTGTTAGTGAAAGTATAGTGGGACGGAAAGCGAAGGTGCTATATGACGAAGGCACCAAATGAAAAATGGTGGGTTGCAGTTATAGTGGAGCAGCTTGACGATACCAACTATCACCTGTATTTTCCTGATGATGATGAAGTCGTCAAAACTACTTGATTTTTCTGCACACATTTGGACCTAGTCCTTCATCAGCTGTGTAGAGCGTTTAATTGGTGTGGGATAAAGCATTATAATATCGATACTTCTGTGTTCGAAATATAATTTAATACAAATAAATACGTTTACCTTTAGAGTGTTTCCAATATCTGTTGATGGATTTTTGTGTTGGATTTCGACCAGAGTATTGAAGAGCTGAAACAAACCTTAACGTTTAGTCACCTAACACTAAATTAGATACTAACCTTACGTAATGTGCAAGATGAAACAAATAAACACAAATAATGAAGTTATCAATTAAACTGGGTTTAGTTTCATCAATTGAAAATGGTTTATTAAATGCCCATGATGTCAACAAGCTATCATTTTACCAAGAGAATGACAGTTGCACTTAATTCTTTGGTTCTCAACCAATACTTTACTCGGACAAACACACTACTTTTATGATGATCTATGTCGTATACTCGTCTTTTCTAAACATTTTCTCAACAGAAGGTCTTACATCAGAGAATAAGCCATATACTATATGCCATACTGGTATATCATTTCTCAGCTTGCTCTACATATACATAGCACACTCTGCTGAGTGTAACAGAGAAATCACATTTCCAAGGTACTGGAGTACTAATAAAATTTCTAAGAAAAACATGATTCCTCTAGACCACTTACAGTGCCGTTGGCACTCAAACTATGCCTCTTTTCCTTTAAATTATGTTCTGCTGTGTCTATAATGGCCCAAGCCCACATAGCTCTCCTTGAATATGCAGGTGTGTCTACATGGTATCATGGAAATTGAAACTTACAAAATTAGCAGCTGTTCAGTGGCTTTTTCAAAAAATTGTCATGTCAAAATCACTTTTTACCAATTTAGTGAAGAAATATAAAACCTGTGAATAACTGCTACTTATCTAAATGTAATACAATAATCAGCACATGTTTTTTACAAATATGCCCTGAAGCCCTCAGGGAAAGAGAAACATGATATACAGTATATACAGCTCTTCTTTTCCAGACTATGGGGAGAGGGGGGGGGGGTGTGAAAATCTCCCACCTCCTGTACCTCTTCTTGTGCCTCCCATACCTTTTTGTGAATTGCCTTCCGTCTCCCAGCCTTTTTCTAGTAACTTGTCTATGTTCCTACATTAAGCCGTCCTACCTTATGCTCATGATAAAATTTAACTCAAATGCAATTGGTGGGACTAAAATGTCTCCAGTGACACTCATGACTGTATTCAATAGTCAAATAGTGAATAGTTTAGTTTTTCAAAGAATATTCAGACTATTTACAATTTTAATTAAATAGTAAATAGTCAATGTTCTTTGGTCTTGATTTCTGATATTAGGGACTAAAATTCATTAAAAAAACAACATCCCTCATTCATTTTCTGCCTCCTGCCCTCGCATGACTCCCGCATCCTGCTCTTTCTCCCCCCTGGCTCCTGCCCTTATTATTCTCCCAGGTTCTCACCCCCTGTCCCCTTCCACTCACCAAATCAATCTTATTCTCCAAACCCTTTCACTAAAACCTGAAACGCTATGTGTAGATTTTATAGGGTAAATCCTGATTGCACACAATAACCAAGGCATTTGAGAGCATTATGTTCAAATTATAAACCTTTGCCTGTACGAAAAGCTACAGTGATTGTCATTTAGTGATAGTCCTGAAGAGCTGAAATGCTTTACATTTTACAAACGTTTATAAATTTCTTGCAATAACTGGCAGTTGTCAACTTGTCATTTGTCACAGGGTAATGTAATGATAATTATTCTTTACATTTTGGCCTGTTGGCCAGTGTGAACACATGAACACTAACATCTATACAAACCTAAAGTCAGTTCTTTACTGGAGGTCATACTTTCATTCGTACTGCTGAGAACAGAAAGATAAGCCATACGACATTCGCGCATTTCTTGATCAAGTTTCATTGAATTTTGCGACGCCAGTGAAGATTTTCGAGACATAATTACAGTAATTAAATACAAGCAAACCAATTTCTTCCTCTCTTGAACAAAGAGTATTTCAACCTTAAACATTGGCAAAACTCACTACATAAAAATGTCCATGGTACAAGCCATGTATCTATGAAAAAAGGACGCCAAAGTAAACCTGGAAACGGTCGCCATGTTTTTTTGTTTACACTAGGATAAATAGTGATAATGAGGAATTTGGCAAGGAAAGGCAAGGGTCATTGCAGGTAAAGATAGATCTTAGTGGCTAATGACAATAATGACTGAAAGCCTACTGCGGAAGGGTGCATAAAAAAGGTTGTCGATCTTGGGAGTGCTCTGACGCGCTCATCATTTCATCCTCAGAAATAATTCTTTCAAAGTCGAAAAGACCTAGGCTAATTTTATCTTTCATTTTTGTGACACTTGAAGAAGAATTGAGCAAATACTAATTAGTTTCTTGTATGTTTGCATGGTGACTACTGGTCAATGTATAATCTTGTGCAAACATGTGGTGATAACCGGTCGAAATGGCATATTTTCACCACAGAAGAGATCAAAATTTCATTAATCATTGATCTATCACGAGAAACAATCAACTATACATGTATTATCTAATTGGTCACTAGACTTTTATTTCACAATTGACTCGGTTTACTTCGATGAACCGCAATATCTACAGGAATATCCCTCGTTCTTAAACATATTTGCAAAAAGTTAAATTTACAAACTTATTAATTTACAAGTTTTATACGCCTATTTCAACCCTTAAGGTGTCCGATAAACCACGACCATTTTTGTGACTTTATCTTTGGTACTTCGGTACTGCGATTTCCGGTGTCTCCCTTTCGACTTCAGTGATAAGTGTTTGCCCTAGTATAGAACAAATTTGTCTCATGGAGCTTTCGTTTAAGAGTCGTCAATCATCAGGGTTTATATTTGGTGTAAAGAAATTTTGCAACACTTTCCAATGCGCGGCTACCATAATGTAGTGCATCACATTTAGACACAGTTCCAGGTGGGAATGCATCCGTCATTGGATAAACATCAATAACATCAACACCAGCTCTACACATAGCTGACATTGCATACGCATTGTATAAAACAATTCTTGGAAACGTTAGAAAACGTTCTTTGTGGGGATTACGTTCCTTGAAAATAGCCGTCGTTGTTCTCCACAGAAGTTTACCCTTAAATTCACCTTTACGTCTTTTTAAATCAACTAGCTTGAGAAAATCGTCAATAAGTCTTTTATAACTGGTAAAATTAACAGCAGAAACAAAGTGAATGCCCCAGTTGAGCATAATTACACTGTGTTTGTCCACTCTGTAGTCGTCCAACACCTGCAGCGCAGAAGGTTAATTAGTAGTAGTAGATGAGAAAAAATCAAATTAAACTGTATTTTGAAAGAGTCAACTAGGGTCGCAGTGAAAAGTGACTGGCTGTGTACAGTTATACACCCGATCAACAGAACCAAATCAGTTAATATCAATAATATAATTATTGTAGTAATAATGGTAGTAGTACTATGGTGTTAGTTAGGGTGACCTAAAAAATCACCATCATCATGTATAAAGACGATCATACGTTCCACAATAAGTTCTAAGTTCAGTACAAACATACTGTTGTACGTATATAGAAAAGGGTTGAATTGTGTCTTTGGACAGTGTGTATGATCCCCAAATTCTAAATATTTTGTACCCCGTGCAACACCAATGCATAGCTCTACATATACTTCTATACTACACTATATAGCTATATAGCTATACTTCATGCTCACATCAGTAATTTCTCTCAAAACTTTTTTGTGGTTGTAATCTTTCCCGTCAGTCTTTTTTAATTCAAGGATCTCATTTTTTAGATTGTAAATCCAAGTGTAGGTCGATTTGCACTCTTCGAATATCGTATCACACATCTCCGAGTATGGACCATTTTCCAAGAAGCCACTAAATCGTTTAGATATCGAGTCTCCGTATATCCAAAATATCCCCTTGTGTTTATGAGGTTCACGATTGGGATCAACTCCTAAAAACGTCTTACAAAGTTGAAAAAGCACCCTCTAATTGTTAATAACTATAAAAAGTAACTATAGATCTCTATAGATAAATTTAATAGTCGTCAACAAGGCCTAACAGCGACATTTTGTTCACCTTACCTTGCGAAAATGGTTTCCATTTATCTCTTCTTATCCATCTTCCACGTCCATCAAATATCAAGCTAGGGCAACCAGCTTTACAAATCATTTGCTTTCCATGACCTTTCCTGACACGCCTGAAGAACATCTTTCGAATTTTTGCCATTGCAACTAAATTAAAAGATTTTTTAATGCAGAAATTTTTTCAAGTCAATCACTTGACAAGACTTTTATAAGACAATAGGCAAATTGCTTATTTCAAAATTACGTACTGTGTAGCATCACAAACAAAAATCATCTATCATCGGGGGATTTGTAGCTAAATGTCCCACATTCACACACTTACCGAGTACTCGCTTCGGATGATTTGGCTTGGAAATATTTATTGCAATGCGTTTCCGATCTCCCAATGGTTCCAATAAATGTGGATAATCTCCCTTTAAAATGCTTTGAGGTTGTTTCTTTCCTTGAACATTGCCTATGATATAGTAAACGAGTACATTTTGTCGCACGAATTAATAACTTTTCCTTGTATGATGAGCATGTATTGCAACGTTTACACTGAGCATATGAAGAAGGTTACATAGTGACTAATTGTATACATGATTGATGCATTTTTAATGTTTTTTACTGTTTTGACCAAGCTTAATCAAATTAAAGATCAAGGGGGGGGGGCACGAGGAAAAGGAAAAGAGTGTTGAAGTTAAGGATATATACCACTACTCACTAGATTTTAATTAGTTGTTGTATTCGGGTCCGGCGAAACATTACGATGACAAAACTTCATTCAAACACGCTAACCTCGTCAACGAAAGCTGATTTCTACGAGGGGCGTGTGAAATATACAGCAAATACATAACAAAAATATTTGAGTTTTTACAAAATGTAAGATATAGTACGGTATGCGATGTAATAATCTTTGTACAGATGCGTATATTTGTCAACACCTGTGACTTTTTTGCTTAATAGACCAGTCAGAAGTTGGTTGGCATGATTAACCGTGGCAGGTTGGAATGCAGCAAATTCTGATTCAGCATGTTTGACATATGTTTCAAAGTTGAAATTTTACGCATTGATCTGACTAGCTTAATTTGGGCCAATATTTAAAAAATAATCATTGAAACCCTTTGCAATATCTATAAGGTTTGTTTAACTGTTTTCTCCAATTTTCGTGGAATAGAAATTCCGTTTTACATTTCTTAATTCTATATTTACTCTATTCCTAGTTCCTTGATCCTTGTGTAATTTAAACAATAATTTCCGAGGTTTGTAATAATGGCTTTTCTTTAAGCTTGTGCCTTGTATTAATAAGCTTCTTTATACAACTCGTACCGTAATCCAAGGGACTTCTCTTGTTCTAATCTTTTTATGTTGATGAGGTGCATGTTTCTAATTATAATAACTTCCAAAACTTCTAAAAATAGTTTTATCCAAATTTCCCACATTGCATTTGGAGTTTCAGCTAACAAATACACATTGCATTTGGAGTTTCAGCTAAGAAATACACAGTCACTGGTCCGATGAGGATAAATTTTAGATAAAAATGGTCATTCATACTACTTGCAGAACTGAGAAATACCTTGGGCTTTAGTTCTATGTGATTTGAGTGCGAGCAGACTGTATAGCCAAAGATGACACTTGAGACAGCAGTCTTCATTGTGGGTGGTTTTACCTCATTGAACAGATCACCCATATTCTTTGCCACTTTGTCAGCATAGGCCAAGTCGTTAGTGCCAACACGGAGGATGACACTATCGTATTTATAATTACCATCATTTTTAAGCTTGTCTTCAATCTTTTTCACTTTGTCTCCACTGTACGAATGAGACACTGACTTTTTTCCACTCAATCTTCATGTGGGCAAAATTCAGATATCTTACTTTTGCTGTATTTCACCAAAGGGTCGCCAATGACATGGGTTATTTTCTCATTTGGCTTGTCTGGGTGTTTTATCGTATAGCATTGCCAGGATATTGCCTAATGTTTGGGCGTTTTACACTAGGATAGTTCTCATTCTTACCACTCACTTTTTTTCAGTTTCGTATTTAGCCACTTGTGTGATAGCATTTAGACTTTCTTATGTAAACATTGTAGTTTTTTGTGTTAGCACATTTGATAGCATTTAGACTTTAATATGTAAACATAATTATACATAGGATAGACTTTATTACCTAAAAATCATAAATTAATATAGTTGCATTGCATTATGCACATACCTTTCTTATACCAATCAACGGGTGGATCCTTAAAGCCATCACACAAAGTATAATCTAAACTGATTTCTATTTGATAACTTCCTGCTTCCATCAAAAGAAATAGCACTTCATAGCTACCATTGTTGTGATCAAAAACAGTAGCGCTAACTGAAGATGCTCCCGTGATATGAATTCGCCAAGAATCTCCACCAATGTTCTTGGTATGATTACTTGTTGTTTTAGATTGAATAAGAAACCTGCTAAATACCCCAGTGGGTCGAATATCCCATTTGGATATGAAACTGTTAGTTGCACAGGTTCGGGACACTTTCTCCTTCCATCCAGCTAAACTGATTCCCCATTTTGCGTGTTTAGCACAGGGTGCTAAATATTTCTTCCAGTCCAACTTTGCTTGATGAACACGGCACCAATCAGTTTTAAAATCTTTATAGTAACGCTTAAGTAAAATGTTTTCGTTATGGAGGAGCGTTTGTCGTCTTTTCTTAGTCCACCGTCTGTATTTTTGGTCCAATTTGTTTATTGCTGACTTTTTGATCTCAGAAGAGTGATTGGATGTAGATTCTCCTTGTTGTAAAACCACTCGCCCGTGCGTTATAGAACATGAGCAGGTGGGAAGGATTTGTAATGTGAGAGAAGAAAACAGAAGAATCCATATCATTATGACACACATCAGAAAGTTACTATTTCAATACAGTGCAATCTGTTTTAGCAAAACTGAGGTCAAAAGCAAACTGAATAACAGCTGTATAGGCACGGATGTTCTTCCTGGCGAATTAGTTTATTTGTGTGTGACCACCAATCAGTGAGGAGCAGGTTTTGTCTAAGTGGTGCATGAATAATTCATGAGCTAAACAAAAAGAAAATCATGTTCGTGAATGGGATTCTCTCGGCTAGAACATCATTTAGTTCAAAATTTCTTCGTAAATAGACTTTTACACGATGGGTATAAAATGGGTCATTTTTGAAGCCATTTAAACTACTTGGTGTTCATATGTCGCGTGCTCTTCACTGCCATTGTCTTAAAACATATTCCATATTTCCATCGTACTTTTATTGTTTATAATTTTATCGGGAATATTGATAATAGCAACAAAATATATATAAAATTATACCCAAAAGGAAGAATACAAAACGTGACAGGAAAGCCCATGCAAAGCACACTCCCCACCCCCCACTCAAAACTCTAAAATTAATTATATTAAAATTACATTATAACAATAATAATCCATAATAAAGTCAATTTGCGTTAACACCTAAAAAATGTTTTCAAAAGAAAAAAAAAATTCGAGGTAATTTAGAGAAGGTAGTTTAGAAAAGCTAAATGTGCGAAACTTGGGCGCACAGAGAGCGAGCTTTACTTCAATTAATTTTTACGAGGTTTTAATTTCTGTGACACGGGCAATCACACACGAGAGACCACGTACATGGATGGAAACCACGACAAGCAAAAAACTTAAGGAAATACAAAATAAAATAAATTGCGAAAATAGGCATCTTGTATTCCTGACATTCAAGAAAGAACAAGAAAACGACGGAGTCGGTGATATTTCGTCTTTATTCCAAAGACATTGTCAAACCAATAGATTATATTACAAACATGCTGTGCTATATATCTGCAAAGTTGGCAAGCTGTAGTAAGCCAATCAGGTGAAGAACATTGAAGGAATGCGTGGGTATAGATGTAGCGTTACAAAAATAAAGATAATTGTTTGCTGACTCTGAGTCAACAATTTAGCTCTGGCAATTTACGTTTTATGAGTAGCGCTTCTAGTATAAGCAAATTGTTATATTTATTTTTGTAACGCTACATCTATACCCACGCATTCCTTCAATGTTCTTCACCTGATTGGTTTACTACAGCTTGCCAACTTTGTAGATATATAGCACCGCCTGTTTGTAATTTAATCTATTGGTTTGACAATGTCTTTGGAATAAAGACGAAATATCACCGACTCCGTCGTTTTCTGGTTCACGTACATGGCATGAGTAAGTTCGGCGAAGAAAGTTCTTAAAACTAGATACTGAGATAAAGCTATCAAGATGTTCCTCAAATGAACTGTACGATTGAAGTATGTGTTCTTGAAAGTTGTCCTACAAAATGGCACTTGTAATAATTGATTGGAATTTTAGGTTAATAGGTATGTCGAAAAAGATCATGATTTAAAAAACTAACATATTAATTTTGCTAATGTCTAAATCCACGTAACCGTAAAGTGCCTTATAAAAGAAGACTAGGTCTTGAATTTCTCGGACATAACACAGCGGCAGCAGATCTAATCTTGAGTCTCTCCTTGTAAGCGACTTCACCTATATCTTCGATCGGAGAATCCATCTGATCGCTCGTCGTTGTATTCCTTCAATCATGATCTTTAGGGAGACATTGGATGGAGACCAGATTTTAGTACCATATCATAACTGAAACTTTACAAGCGAGAGGTATAATGAACGCCTGATTTTATCTTTCGTTTGTCAAGGACAAGTTCTTTTTAGGAGACCAACAGTAGCGTAGCCAGCCCGACGATTTAGTCCCGCTATGCAAATTTCAAATCATTGTAATTATTCATTTCTTTAGAAATTGTTGTTTTTACAGTCAATGAACACAAAAATATTTGCATAGCGGGACTAAATCGTCGGGCTGGCTACGCTACTGGAGACCAAGCATCTTGTTCGCCTTCGATGTGACCATTTGAATATGGGAGTTCCACTTAATTGAGGTTGTAAGTCACAATGACACCGAGATCTTTTTCTTGCGGAAAGCGAAGCAAGAAGGTCGTGCCCAGATGGTAGTTGAAACTTACGGGATTTTTCTTTCTGTTCACACTCAATACCTTACATTTCGATGCGTTGAACTTGATGTTATTTTCCAGGCTCCATGTATTGAGGTTAGACAAAGATTCTTGCAGGCACTCACTGTCCGTCGTGGATCAGATAGCTCTATACAATTAATATCATCAGGATATATGGCTGAAGAACCATCGGATATGGCTTCTGCCGGGAAGATTGCTGATGAAAGCAACATGTAGCAACGGACCCAAGAGACTTCTTAGTCACACACCGGAGACAACGGGAGACCAACTTGATGGAACACCTTCGATAACAACTCTTTGAGTACGTCCGCTCAAATAGTCACGAAACCAGTGGAGAAGGCGTCCTGCAACGCTATATGATTATGTCATTCGACTTCTTCAATCACGCGGTTAATGCCTGTTCAAACGTACGTAGCCAACATTGTTAGGCACGCAATACTGGAAAATAATCGACGAAAATTTAAAAAAAGTTAAACTTGATCCAATATTATATGCGACATTGGGGTCAAACGAAGAGAACATGCGTTTAATAATGTTGGTTATCATATTAGCCGGGTTTGAACCGTCTTTGCACACAAATTTTGCTCAGGATACAATTTGGTACTACTGAATTTATTATTTATGTATAATTGTGTAGCTTGATAGATGATGGAGAAACTCTTAATCTGAAAAGTTGTTAATGCTGTACGAGTAAGAATTTAGATGTATAAGACTATAAGGGACGCGCCCAACTTAGTTCAGGTTGCCCCTGGAATTAAACAAGTAGTGGAGTTACGCAAATGGCCTGGAAATGTAGCCCCTCCCAAGTTTTATGATGGACAAAATTAATATACCAATGATAAAGTTCAACGTGACTGATATGTAACAAATATCAACTTATTGTTTGATGAGAAATGAAGAATTTGACAGCTGCGAAAAAAATCATCAACTTTTTTACTTCTGGGGCCAGTTGTTCAAAGATCGGTCGACTTAGCTCTGGGTTAACGAAAAATATTCAAAAACGAAACGAAAATTATTAAAAAATTTTCCAAAATTTTGGCTGGATCTTGTAGTTTCAAGGTTTTGATAAAAACGGACGTGCAAAAAACGGTGGAATAAACCCTGCATGGTTAGCAACAACCGGGCCCAGATTGATTTTAGGTATAAGATTCAACCTTAACAAAATTATTTAACACTTTTGAAAATAAAACTTTTACTTCAGTTGTCAAAACATGCTCAAACATGTAATTCTAGTTTCTTTATTGTTAAATATTTTAGATTTATTTCGGTGAACGATCCCCTTCCCAAACTCTGATGATTTTGCCATAAAAATTTTATCAGAATTGCGCGAAGGAGAAATCATAACCCTAATGGAAGGAAAACTAAATACTACATAATACTACATACTACTACAAGATAATGATACCACCACATGATCTGATAATAATACTTATCATTTATATACCCGGAGCGAGGGGGATTCAGTGAAATATTTCCTGAAGTGATGATATTTCCCGAGGGCTTTAGCCCGAGGGAAATATCATCACTGAGAGAAATATTTCACTGAGTCCCCCGAGCGGAGGGTCTATAAATGATATATTATACCGAAAATCAAAAACTTCCGCAAGAATAAACTTTTAAGTTCTTTAAAGTTGAACATACCTTCGTGAATACGATGCTCTAAAATACAAAATAGCCAGTTCTTTGTTTATTTTCATAACCATAAGTACAGAAAATTCCTTTTAATTTTTTAAATATTTGTGTTTTCAACGTCCTTGTCCTCCAAAATACTTTATAATTCTTTATGAAGTTCATCAAACTTTTCGCACATTCCGCCATTTTTGTTTACGAAAACGAAAGCGTTGCCATGGTAACGTGAGATATTTACTGTATCTCACTTTAAAAGTGAGATACAGTGAGGAATCACCTCATCACGTGGCAGAAATACGATATTTTGATTGGACAATTTGAATTTGAGGTATAATATTACATTATAATACAAAAAAGTTTAAAAACCAGTCATATTGAAATTGTCATGTTGAAATGCGAGTAGCAAAAAACTACAATATTTATAGTTATCGAAATAAGAAGTACCTAAGAAACATGTTGTGACCACGTTTTACCTTTACAGGTTTCACCGGCAGCAAGAATGTGAATCTGCAGTATTTTCTAAAAAGCTGAAGGAAGTCACATGCATGACAACGATGGCGCAATAGGTCAATAGTAAAAACTGTTTTACGGTTTCGGTATATGAGTAAGTTGTCACTCATTGTAGTATAAGTTGTTCTGACCAACCTGATATGAATACTATGCTAGAGTGAAAGATGTTGGCATTATATAATAATACAGGTATACATTATATATATATATATATATATATATATATATATATATATATATATATATATATATATATATATATATATATATATATATATATATATATATATATATATATATATATTGTTAAGGTGATCAGTAGAAAACATTTTCATATGCTTTAATACGTTTGAAGCTGATCTGACTTTATTAAAAAACATACTAAAATTAAAACATAAAACTATTAAAAAACGTTCAACTAAAATGCTGAATTTTCGGCTGCTAGCTGCTAGCCTTCCTCAGAGCAAATATGGCAAGGGTTCAGTCCGAGTTGCCTTTATACTGTCCGTTTTCTATATCTATACCTTTGTTAAAGACAATAGATATAGAAAACGGACAGTATAAAGGCAACTCGGACTGAACCCTTGCCATATTTGCTCTGAGGAAGGCTAGCAGCTAGCAGCCGAAAATTCAGCATTTTAGTTGAACGTTTTTTAATAGTTTTATGTTTTAATTTTAGTATGTTTTTTAATAAAGTCAGATCAGCTTCAAACGTATTAAAGCATATGAAAATGTTTTCTACTGATCACCTTAACAATATATATATATATATATATATATATATATATATATATATATATATATATATATATATATATATATATATATATATATATATATATATATATATATATATATATATATATATATATAAATAAAGATACCGAAATCCAACAATCTGAAAATAGTTGGTGAGCTATTGTTCCACTGATATTTTCAGCAAACAGCTCATTCCCTACTCGTGAATTTGATCACGTCATTAGTTCCTTTATCTTCTTACCACAAGCATGATTCAGTGTTCTTAATAACCGTGTATGTGCTCAACAAATTTATCGTTGTTTCCGAATGTTTGGACAAACTATTTTAACGGGATTACATGAGAAGATATCGTTCATTATGGATTTTAATATTCTGTTCGTTAGTATGGATCTTCTTATGCTTCTGCTTCACTGACATTGCCTCCTACCTGTTGTCATGGGCAAGTTCGGTCAAGGATGAAAGTCAACCTGCTTTGCCCAAACCTGAATTAATACGGAGTAACACAGCTAATTCTTTTACTATCTATGATATTAGTAAAGAAAACAAATTTAAAAAGGACCTAAATAAAAAATTGGCTAATAACCACCAGAGATATAACGAGCAGACTGTATTGAAACGGTTCTCGAATGATTTTAAAACGGACTGGTGTCGTATTCATCAAGCAAATATTGACTGGAAGAACTTTTTAGCACCCTGTTATAAACATACAAAATGGATGATAAAAAACAAAGGTTGGAAGAACAAAATGTTGAGAACAAGTGCAGCAAAAAGTTTTATTTCAAAATGGGATATTCGGCCCGCTGGGGAATTTAGCAGGTTTTTTATTCAGTCTAAAACGACAAGTAATCATACCAAGAAAATTGGTGGAGACTCGTGGCGAATTCATATCAGAGGAACATCTTCAGTTAGCGCTACTGTTTTTGATCACAACAATGGTAGCTATGAAGTGCTATTTCTTTTGATGGAAGCAGGGTTCTATCAAATAGAAATCAGTTTAGATTATACTTTGTGCGATGGCTTTAAGGATCCACCCGTTGATTGGTATAAGAAAGGTACACACTTCACTCCTGATTTTTACAGTTTATGTTTTCTCTATCATTAACAATATTTCGAACTACTACAGCAGGCTGGGGCAAACCGACCAATTTGTAGATTGGATAGAATTAATGGACCCAAAAAATGGGTGCACATAATAAAATATATATTTTTTTGTATAACAGGAAGCTATCAAGGGAAGAATCAACCTGATGGAATTTTGAAAGGGGATCGTTCTTATCTCATGGAATCATTCAAGGATGGAAAAGTTATTTCGTTAAAAGTTCCAGAACCAAAATATACCAAAACAGTTCTTGGTAATTTAGTTTGTCAAATTAAAATTATTCCAATGAGTATTTAAGGCCCTTTCACACGATGCAACAGCTTGCAACGCAATTCTACTCCTAATTAAGAAATGTAAATTTGTGACAAATGTTTGGTATGTTAAAAATATTTTGTCAAACTGTGATGCGATCTCCCAAGAGTAGAATTGCATTGCAAGCTGCATGAAAAATTGCACCTTTTATTAAGACGTAGAAGAATCAGGTTGAGCAAAGAGTAAATATAAATCGTAATATCACAATTTTACTGTCTTATGTATGTTTAAAGACGCCGGTGTCAAACGCTCAGCTATACATGTTCGCGTACTCTTTAAAGCATGCTAGCTGATCAAAGGTCTGTACAACACACAGACCGGAATCCATCTATTTTTGATCAATGAAAGTCGTTAGAATTTTCTAAAAGAGAATTATAAATCTAACATAAATTTGAAAACAAAGTAAAGTATATTTAAACAGAAAGCTCGTTAATCAGCAACGAATTGCAAGTCACTAAATCATATTATATGAAAAATTCAATAAATTTAAAAACAATATTCCACGAAGTAAAATAGGTCTGAATCAAATTATACCGCATATATATTCAAAATATATATATACACTCATCCAAGTATATTGTACGACTGTCATTACTGTAGCTGTAATGAAGAAAACAAGAAAGAAATGGTTTCAAGGCAACCAAAATGCTTGCGAATTTAGTTGTTCCAGTTTGATATCTGATGGATTTGGAAGGTGGACAAACGATACATGGAAACCATTTTCGCAAGGTATGTTGAGGCAGAGTAGCGCGCGAAAATGCAAAACGCTTGAACATATATTGGAAAATTAATGATTATCTGGATTTGGAGAAAGTATTAGTTTTGATGCAGAACTCCAGAATTTATAGTAAATCTTTAGTACTTTTTAAAGTATTTCCACATAACGGTAATAAATTGTAAAGGAAATGTATATATACCGAAAAAAAACATTCCATGAGCGAAAGGGAAACAATCAATCGTTCCACCTTCTTTATATAAGCTAGCATATTAGATTTTCACAAGAACCTTTTGAAGCTTTGCTATGAAATTTTTAGAAAGTTCGCGATCTCTTTTGACATGCACTTAATTTTCTTTAGAGTTGAATGCGAAGCGTGAAGTACGTCGCCGCAAAGGTGTTCTATGGATATATGGAGATTCAGTTGCTAAGACTTTCGCTGAGCACCTGGTAACTGGACCATATCAGGAGACATGCGTGAATAGGTTCAAACAATGTAAAGTGACCTATTCCTGGATTTATAATATGAAAAATCTTGAAATTGAGGAAAAACTTGATGGAAAAGATTATGACCACGAGAAGGTTTTAGCAGAGATAAACAAGGTAAACAAAATGTTGGAAAATAAAAACAATATTCACTGTTCTCTGGAGCTTTCAAAAATTGTATGCTTGCATGTGGGGGGAAGGAGCTACGGGAGAGGAGATCCGGAATCCCTCACTTCTATTTAGAGCAAGAGTTGCAATTAGTTCTAACCCGGATAGAAATGGGGAGGGTACACTCTACAAGTAACATCAAATACGTCACATTGCCCTAAAATGCTTTCGTGTCCGTCCTCGGAACTTTAAACAACGGAACTTTAATAGACGGTACAGACATCTTTCTTCATTTCTCTCCCCCCCCCCCCCTCCCCATGCCAACTGCATTATGGGTATGCCTATATCAGCAGCAGTATGCGACAAATAGGCATAATTGCATAAACAATCAATTGCGGAAACAATTTGCACAGAAAACCTTATTAATTAATGAAGCCGGCAAACATTTGAACAGCATTTTGAACATGCATGCGTCGATTGCGTGCATCTCATAATATCAAATATTTTTGAACCACAGGAATGTTGGTCGAGAAGAAAGTTATTATTAATATAGATATAATATAAGTACAAGACGCCTGCTAAGACGTTTACTCCGCCCGCCGAGACAAAAATGGGCACAAGGCCGGGCAGGAACGTAACTAAAGCGTTAATTGAGGGCGGGGGTACATTCACTTATTCGTGCTCTGCCGACAAATTCCTTTTAAAATAAGTTGTTATTAAGGTGGATTTCGAAAGAAATTTGTCGAAAGAAACAAGTATATTTTGTACTAATGTGACACATAGGTGGAACGCCCTGGAAACATCCCTCGCTTCTAAATACCTTTCAGGGCATTTTGAGACACTGGCTTGAGAGGCACACCTCTTGGAGCTTGCAACTGGGGGACATTACCCGACCAGTGATAGCACAACTAAGATTATAACACCTCATTGTAAGATATCGATATTCGGTGCACTATTTGGTCGCATTGTTTATATATATATATGCCATGATAATTTTGCAAGAAGTATCCTGCGGCAGACGGAACTACTAATTCAGTTGCAGCACGACATGTACACGCCAAGAATCATGATATAAAGTTTCCCACAATGGCTATGTTATAGTATGTATTTGAAAATACATTCCTTCGGTTCATATTTTTGGACTAGGAACTGCAGTCATTCGCAGCTTATTTAGAATGGCCGAACAGTCGTACACATACATTAGTATGTACAACTGTTTGGTCACGTCAGTTTTTATGTCAATCTCAAACAACCATTTATTCAGACAATGAGGGGCAATTGTAAAGCCATGCAGCACGGTGACACGGACCAGTGCATGATTATTCATATAATTTTCTGAGTGGTTCACCAATTAATCAGGGCATGTGCTCAACTAGGTTAATTCGATTATCAGTCAAGGGCTTATCAATGTGGCTCGAGCCCAGTTCTTATGTGAAAAACTTAGACCATGCAACGCCCTGCCTAATTCTGGGGAAGCTAACAATTATCACTGACGAGGAGTCTGAATAGGGCTTTTTCCTATAGCCATTTTGGTTTCAGGTGGCTTTTTCCTATAGCCAAAAGGTAAAAATGGCTTGAATGTCAATGTATGGATGTGCATGCCCACGCCGTTTCCACGTCGTCTTTGGCGTCGCATCGTCTTTGCTGAACCTCTATATCAACAACAGGGGGGGGGGGAGGGCGGTTCGCTAGGTTATATCCCTAGTTTTCCCGTAATCCTGTTTTCTCAGTTTTCAGGAGGGGCTAGGTAATGCAGGACATAGTAATTTGTAAATAATATAGCTGTTATGATGACTCGTCAGATGTAGAAATTAAATCAAAAATAAAAAAATCCTGAATTAAAAAGCACATGTTCACGGGATGTAAACTGGTATAAAAAGTGTGTTTCAGCCAGTCTGTCCATTCACTTCATAGACTATATATGAAAATATTCCGAAAATATTTCCAGTTGAGCTGATTGTACATATTATTATATTAACGCGTTTTTATTATCGTTTCAGGTATTGGACAACAAAAAGATAGACAAACACAGTGTTATTATGCTTAACTGGGGGATTCATTTTGCCGCGGCTGTGGATTTTAACAAGTACAAGAAGCTAATCAATGACTTTTTAGCGAATCTCCACGTTAAAAAAAGAAAGGGCAGATTTAAGGGTAAAATTATCTGGAGGACAACAACAGCTATTTTTAGAGAACGTTTTCCGAATCCCCACAAAGATGTTCGTCGTTTTCTTACTTTTCCAAGAATTCTTTTATACAATGCGTATGCAATGTCAGCCATGTGCAGAGCTGGTGTTGATGTCATTGATGTTTATCCGATGACTGATGCATTCCCAGCCGGAACGGTATCAAAGTCGGACCCTGTGCATTATGAAAGGCGAGCAATGGAAAGTGTTCAAGCTCTACTTCATCACAAAATTTAATGCACGCACGTGTTCTAGGGGTTTTTATACAAAACAGAGTAGTCCGATACACAACATGATCGTTTTTTTTATATGTAGATATTTTTAATAACCATATATAAGTCAATTTTTAATGTCCAAACGATTTGATTCATAATTCAAGACTAGTAGTAGACCACCAGTCCACCATTACATTGTATAATGATTACAACTAGGATTTTTTAACGTACAAATTTACACTTTTGGTAATGCTATAGCTATACACACTTCTCGAATTTATAGTATTGGCATGAAAATTGCTTCTTTCAAAGCTTTCACTATTATTGTAGCTACGAGTTCAAGCTATTGTTTCATGTGTAGTCGAGCAAATTCGGGAATTGTCTATACAATATAGTGTGAAATACGTCATTACCTCCAAAACTTACCACTACAGTCTGTTTAATGGAGAAGGAATCTTTAGTTGGTAAACTCCTTCTTGAAGAAACAGACTGTAGCGGTAAGTTTTTGAGGTATTTCGTACGATTATACATTTGCTTTGTTTATATATATGCTAGTTTTCTGAAAATTCCTTCTGGATTCTTCTAACACTGGTCTACACATCCACTGAAGCCCCAACTTCCGCTGAAGCCCCAATTACTAAATACTTTTGTGCTGGCAACTGACAATCCGTACGCAGGCGGCCTTGAACGAAAATGACGTTAGCGTGAATTAAAAATAGGTACGCGTAGCGTACATGTGGGTAACCGCAAAAAGATCAGTGAAGTAGACTAGTTATTTCGAAGTTTGCGACGCTACATGTACTTCAAGTGCATTTTTTTTACCATTCTGATTGTTTCACCTGAAAATTTACCTTTTTTGAGGATTCCATAGTTTCCAATATTATCTGGCAAGATCTCGAAAATGGTCTATTGTGAGTGTTAAAAACCTGTTTTCTCACAATTTTCCAGGTTATGCTCAAACCACCCGCTAAGTAGATTTCTGGGGGTTTCATGTAACAAAGTTCACTATTGATACAAACCGAAATTAAGCATTTCAATGGTTAATTGCGACAAATTTTCATGCTTAATTATATATTTCCAGTGTTGTAATCTCTCTTGCCAAAAAAGTGTACTAGCAAACATATATATTGGACACAGTTATGACAAAGTAGTTTGCACATTTGCATGGCTATTTCCACAAAGCTAAACTAGTAGAGTTTATTAATACCATAATTAGTCACATAAAGTACAAGTATACTATGCAGACAACATATGTACCGGTACATCAAAAATAAAGGGAATGTTTTGAACATTCCCTTTATAACACAAGTATACAGAATTGAAGAAAATAGAGAAGGAAAAAATATAACTAAGATTCCAGGATGGTGGTACACATGAAAGTATATATAGACTTAAAGCCAGGATTTAATGGAAATAACAATAAGTTTTCAGAAGTTTTCCAATTTTAAATTTTGATTGGTAATGGAAGCAGTGGCAGACACTAGGGGGGGGGAGGTGTGAAGGAGGGTGCAAGACCCCGCATTAATTTTTACTGAAGCTTTAGTTTTAAAAAGTGGAAGCACAAAAAAGTTTTTATTTCAATAAGTGGAATCATTACTTATTATTCAGTACAATTTAGATATATAATATAACCAGATTGTGCATCAGGGCTTAGTCTTGAAGTCAGATTTGGCTCTTTAGACTTTTGTTGTATGGAGAAAATACAGCCCCAAATTTCCATAATAGTTTATGTCCCTCTTTCTGTTTAAATTTTCCCATTCTTTTACCGTTGAGAACAATCCATGAAAAAATCATGTCTTCCACATACTTCACAGCCTCTGGAATTCTGTAAAATACCATCCCCAAATGCTAGAAAAAGTGTTTCAAGGATAGTAGTTTTCAAAATTTTCCTGTGGGAGCATGCCCCTAGATCCCCCTACCATGGGACGGACATATAAATCTTAAGAGGCCTTTGGAACTTGCCCCCCCCCCCCAATATTTCATGAAGTGTCTGGCACTGAATGGAAGATTGCTCAATTAATCAGCTACTAACTAGTTTATTCTAATATAAGCAAACTATTTATTACATATGATGTCAAACAATAGCTTTAATTTGTAAATTTGTTCTTCCATATTTAATAACTTGGATTTAAGAAACAACAGCAGGCATGATGTTGTTAAATCTTCGGGTATGAATGACACCACAGCTACAGTATTAATGCACAGCTTGTTTGCACCATTCAGTTATTCGCTATTGGCAAACACGATGTGGTGAACTCTTTAAACAAAGCAAAGAGCTGGTATGAATCCCCTTGTATCACCACTAATTGTTTGGAGATAACAGTACGAGATCACTCATCCAGAATGGATGCTAGCTTGTTTGCAAGGTTTATTTAATAGTTATATCTTATCATCGTTTATCAATCTGAGAAACAGGTAATTTGAATCACATCATTTCTAAAGCATATTTGCAAATAATAGTTACCAGAAATTTTTGTTATTTTCCTCCCTTTGTCCTGTATCAATGTGTCAACTGTCAAGCTGTTCAATGGTGCTTCCCTTATTTAGTACTTGCCACTTGCATGTTTGGCATCTCTAGTTCCAATGAACATTTTATAATTCTGCATGAAAATACCAAATAAGTTTGAGGGCAAATATATCGATAGTTCATCTTTGTGGTCTTTTCGTCGATTTGATATCGCATTGATCTAATGCTCCCAACAACACTGACATACAGATGGGCAGCAGCTAGCCTAAAAACAAAACAATATCAAATTAAAGACAAATGAAGGTACGATTCGAACTGAATAAATACAGATTGTATACGAATATGATGAGACATGTGGACAGTTCAATGTACACGTATAACGCCAATATTAAACAAGAACTGTGTGATTCTATTCGCACGGTCATAAATAAGATTTTGATCCGTGTGATTCTATTCGCACGCTCTTAAATTAAATCAAAATTTTCCATCAGAGTACACAATCAACGATTGGAATAAGAAAACTCATTATTTCAAAGACAAAATGGCACTTACCTTCAGTTTAACACGACGGTATTTGTCAAAAAGTCTCCAAGCAGACCAAGCTCGCTCCTTGCAAACAAGAAAGGTTTTTTCAGCAATTCCTGTGCTTTACGACATTTCCCGAAAGATATAACGATCGCGTGATCGCATATGTTCGCTATGTCCGACTCTTGACCGAAGATTGTAGACATACCGGACACTTTTCAGCTATAACATAGTGGTTAGCCGCGCATGCGCGGCTACCCACAAAAATGAAGCACTAGCATTTAGCACAAGCGATTAAAGCCTAGTAGATATTCGATAATCAATATCGTTTAAACAACGACAAGTGAAAAAAAAGATGCGACTATATGTATAAATTTTACACTTTCACGCACTGTTTTAAGACCACACAGACTTGTTGCCGTGATGACTGCTGTATCGCATGTCGCTAGTAGCCTTCCTCGAGCGGCGGGTCTACCATTAAAGCATTTGTATGATTTCTTATTCATTAGTAATAGTTTTATAAAATATTATATATTTTTATTTTGGTAAATGAATTGCATTAATATGCATTAATTGAGAGTAGAAAAATTAATTCATGTTCTTAGATGCGTATTGCCAACACATGCAGTGTTAAACCATATACAATTATTCATGAAAGAGGCTAAGCAAAATATCGTGGCGAGGTAAAATTGGTTTGAATATCCATCTATGGATGTGTCTTCGCCATCTTCACGTCGTTCTTGCATCGTCGTTGGCCTGGCAACGTGTCTGTACAATTTCAGTAGTGTTCCAAGAAATTACATAATTTTGACACAATTTGGCAAAGCTTGCCCTAAAACCGTGTTGGGTTGCTTCGAATTTAAACGGTCGACAAAGTTGAGCCACACATTCTAAACATACATTCTTCAGCACAACAACTTGAAGACATCTACCTTGGATCCTCCAAAAATTTGGCGGGCCCTGTCGAAAATATCCACACCCTGAACAGTCTGCTATCGCAGTTCAAAATTTGGACAAGATAGAAAACAATTCGGGTGTGAGAAACGATTTACCTGTTTCAATTTTTTATTTTGCCCCCAACACATCCCTTTACTAACTCTTTGAACTACATCTTTTGCATAGCTGAGCACTAGGGTGGACATATACCGCTTATTGCTTGCTGAGCATGTCGTACTACTTCATCTATTGAAAGTCTACTGAAATAATTATTTAAAATTAAGTTGACCCTGGTTTTGATTGCCGGAAGTTGAAACCTGAACTCAAGCTGGCAAGAAATCGGGTTTTATCCAGTTTTTTTAGAAAGTTGGCGCACAAACTAGGATACATAATAGAGATTACTGCATGGTTGGCAAGTGCGTACGATTTTTATGCACGAGTTGTGAAAGATTGCTAAACGAACGAGTCAGCGCAGCGAACGAGTGAGTTTAGCAATCTGTCACAACTAGTGCATAATAAAAATCATATAAACGAGCCAACCATGCAGTAATTTGTTTATGCCAAACATATATAGAGATTATTATAAAACTGGAAACCTGTCTGAAAGGCAAACAATGTCGAAACAAAATATTGAACTCTCAAAACAGAATCATACGGGATTTATACCATTTGTTTCTCCGTTATTTGGCCTAAATAGTGGGTCAGAGCTGTTCTTCTTTCCGTTTCATGTTTATTGGGGAAACTCTTCTTCTTAGTTATAGACATAAAAGCCAAATACTCTTTCGCTCCTTCCCCAACACGGCGGCAATGTTGTGAGCAAAATAACAATACGAATATACGACTTTCTTCACTAGTGAGAAAAACCGTATGGCCAATCAAAATGCTGATACGATAAATTTTCACTAGTGAAAAAAATCGTACGGCCAATGAAAACGCTTATTCGCTTCTCCACAGTGAAAATACGATTTTTATTTCACTTGTTTACCTCGCGTAAATCTCGAAATGTATGGCATAAAACACACCGACCCGGTTTTCTTTGTATCTGTCCCCGACAATAGAACAAAAATCAACGTCAGTGTTGTGTAACTGGTTGTCTGGTTACCGTTTCATCCTCTGTATTCCGTCAGCGGAGCTCATTTAAAGCGGGGCAGTACAGGTATATATACTAGACATATGTAGTATATATTTGTAGGTTAAGACACGATGTAATATATTAATAATACTCTAAAATGACAAAAATTTACTCCGATGCAAGAAAAACAGCATAGTAATTAAATGATTTTTTTTTACTTTTCAACATTTAACACTTTGACAATTATTTCTACTGGAACGTTAATTGGTGGGAAATATAAGTTTCCTATTGTGATTGTAACAATCATATGTATATAATAATCGGATGTCAAGACAACTTCATCCGAATAACCAGTGTCTGGTCCTTATAGACAATAGAACATAAAGCTATTGGCGTATTGCAGCGTCATGCATTTATCATTAGCATGTATGAACTGATTCTAGTAAACTTTTAAAATGGTTAGAATGCGTTGGCGGAACACTGGCAGGAAATAGCCTGCCAAGCCTAGTTAACATAAAGGTGAGAAAAAGTATTATGATCAAAAAGGCAAGAAATATACCGACAAAACATGATCTAGCAAGTCATTGTTAAAGAAAAGTCACTAAATATGTATACTGGGAAACTTATGTTGTTTACCACATATTTAATTATTCAGTTTCGGTTCTAATCTTTGAAAACATTTGAGTCATCCACAAAGATAGTTCCTGCTAAAGCTAAGCGCGTTCGAGAAGTCTTCTAACATATCTTATCACCTGCCAAAGAAAGGAACAAAGGCTAGCTGGTTTGCGGTATAACTTTGCTGTCAATAATAATGCCCTTACATTACCTAAACGGGCTGATGCTTCTAATTTTCATGTCTTTCATTTTTTTGTACCAAACTGCCAATAGAACTAAAATGTTACAAATTTGACAAATGCTCAGCATTTTATATGTAGAGATTTTTCCTTTTCTGCCCGGGTGGAGACTATATATGGAAAAATTTACACACGACTGTAAATTGAATGTTGGTTTAACCCGTGGGACGAGGCTTAGCCCAATAGCCATGCCGTACGGTGCAAGGCTCATCTCCTGGCCTGGCCTTGATTAGACGTACGGGGAAAGATAATCGTTTGGTGCTAGCTAGTGTTAAAATAACAAAATATTTTAATAGTTTTGATTGTATTGCAGGTCGATTAAGTGGGTGATAAAAACAGCACAAAAATTTGACTTTGTTTGGTCAATCTATTAAACGACAAGTACATGCATGTACATGATATGTGCTCTTGATGTAGTAGAATATACATGTATATTCTCGCGTTTATAGACAGTCCATTTGGGGCTTAAAAAGTTACAATTCTAGATGTTGTCCTAGATTTCAACCAATGTAACTTACACGCAAGGGACAGATTTTCTCAACAGTTTTTAGACTTTCGGAATACTGACAAAACTTCAAAACTTTCGATGCGAGCTCGATTCGAAGATTGCCAGAGGAAATCCTATGTAGTTTATGGTTGATATCATAATTTGATCAATTGTATCTCTGTTGTAAAATGCAATAATTGTGTTGCAAATCAGCATAACCTTCAATAATACATGCCGTATTACATTGTATTAATATTACAAATTCTAGGGTTTTATTGTGCGAATGCCAAATTTTGGTATTAAGATATTCAAACATCGAATAATAAAGCAAGTTCTGATTTTTATATTAGCTCATCGATGTGGCAATTTCCACAGCAAAACTTAGTTCGTTTGTGATTGAGTTGAAAGAACTTCGAGCAATATCATTTTGAAACTGTTTGCATTACGACTTTGTTCGAAGAGCGCCCTCTGACCTCACTCCGAAGCGATCATGTTTATATCTGCCTTATTTCTGATACAGCTCGTTTTTATATGGCAGGCAGCTGTTACTATTTTGGGAACTTCCATATAAGGTCAGCCAGTTATGATTCAACGATGAATGAATGTTCGGGACATTATCAATTATAAACATATTTGGATCTGACCAATGAGAGCCTAGCGAAAGTATTGAAATACGTTCTAAATCGAAATCCATGTTTGTAGCGAAGCGTAACGTGAGTTTGTCTGCTGGCTGTTTGATGTTATAGATTGCTGTTGAGGTTAGTGGCGATGGATCCTCTTCTTTCCACCGTAACTTTGAATGTAAAAAGAGGCAGACTCCGGGTTGAAAGCCCTGAAGGACGAGTGAAGCAGGTTAGCACACAGAAATTTACATTGAAGAATCTAGCATATAGTTCTAGTCGTGTCAGCATATGCACTGTCAAGCCGTGAACGTGTTTATTTCTATCAAACGAGCCCGGCAAATGTTTTTAAAATCTCATGCATGTTTGACATTTTGCTAATAACTATTTTGCTATTATTTTACTAGCTGCTCGAAGATGCTGAAATTCCAGATAGAATATTTCAACTAGATTCCAAGATGGAAGAAATTGGAACTTCGACAATAGCACGAGAAATTTTAATGTGGGAAGACCATTATTTCTACTCCGAGGATCTTATTGAGAAATATCGTGATGACACACTACCGTACGATCTATGGGGCAGCGCTTGTTCGCTTAATTCGAACTCAGACGCTGATTCGGAGAGCAGCTCTGTAACAGACGAACCAGTGTTAGCAGTGCAGGCGATGAGGTCAGGCTTCCTCGAGAGTCCAACGTGCTCGTCAGATTCTGACAGCGAGGATCTCACATGTAAACACTTTGGCTTGGCTAATACATCAATCAGTCTTAAGAAGGTCGAAAGACCGAAGAAGAATGAGAGTAAAGCAACCACAATAAATAATTCATCACGCAAAGTGATGCCAAGCTTGCCAGCCGGTCTGCCACTGGTCATTACTACAACTCTAGCAGATTCCCAAGATAATAAAAGTCATGCTGAGTTGAAACCACTTGCTGATGTGAATGCACGCGGAACGGGACGAAAGAAACCTTTAGCTAGAACTCATTCGTGTACCTACCCGGGTTGTGATAAATCTTATACGAAAAGCTCGCATCTCAAGGCACATTTAAGAACACACACGGGAGAAAAACCTTACCAATGCAATTGGAAAGGTTGTAGCTGGCGTTTTGCTCGCTCTGATGAACTCACACGACATTATCGTAAACACACTGGAATTAAACCATTTAGATGTCCTACATGTAGTCGAAGTTTCTCTAGGTCTGATCATTTATCACTACATATGAAGAGACATTATAATTGATTTCATAATTGGATGTAAAATGTCATAACAACTAGGTATAATTATTTGCAATTTCACAATAATCTGTGTAAATAGTTAGTGTTTGATATTGTGCACTTTGGGTGCCTAAGAGTATATATATATATATGAAGAATTGTATAGTTTTATTGCAATTGAACACTAAGAGTATAAGGAATATATTGTTTGTAAAGACTGAATAAATTAATAGAAAAATTCCAAATTACCCATGTGACTTTTTTACTATAGGTAATCACATAAGTCGATGCTTCTAGTCCCAGACATTTCATCGTGTATTTGGACATTCACAGTTTCGATATTCATATTTCGCATAAATTTGAGACCTCTGCAATGTATGCTGCTAAAGCAGAGCTGCGTCAGAGCAGATTCTGCTTTGTATGATTGCATGCATGACTGCCAGCATGTATGTAAAACCGACTATAAGAATACTTATAGTAACATGATATACGATGTAATAAACAGCACTGAGATAGCTTCCAATTTAACCTTGAATTTGACAGCTATGATGTTTAACATGGTTTTCAGTTTCGTTGTTTTAGGCCTAGAATAAGTTAGGTATATAACAGCACTTCCTGCTTCTACTGTTGGAGCGTTTTCATCCTGGTTTATTCAGGGGCAATTTACACACGCAATTTCCTAGCATCTATACCAGACGCGTATGCTGGAGTTTCATCATACCAAATTTGACCAGACAATGACAGAGCTCCCCAAATACTTGTATCACTTGGTTCACTCAGTTTTAGTTTAAGACAAATAATGATAAGATTATAGATAACATAGATAAAAATATTGATCGCTAAATAGATAAACGGTCAGAATAGTCGTTTTAATAGCATTATACTCTTCTAATATAGTATTTAGTAGCCATGTAGCTACTAAGTCCAAAGGCGTCTTTATTGTTCAAGCTAGGCTCCTAATTCACAAATATTGGCACTTCGAGGATGTTACATACGTCACATGTTAAACGTAAATGTATAAGGACTTCCTTGCTTAAAAGGAAATTACTTTCTCGTTGTTTCTGCTAGTTTCTGTTTTCGTTTTACGTCCATGCTGTGTTCTTTTATTCTCGAGTTTTTGTTTTGCCGATATCAAGAACAGTTGTTAATACAGACATGCTGCGCTTATGTCAGTTATGAGCTAATCTTTCCTTTGACTCTTGGTGAAAGTAAAAGGCAATTAATGCAGAGGACTGTAGGTTCCCAAACTTTGCCAAAGAGTTGAATTGTACTTTAATACATATCAATCAGACAATCTGGATCTTATTCATGTATACAGTATAATAATATACGAGCAATTGTCACGCGCATTTAAGCAATTTCAGTGTTGACCTGCTGCATGCATGTGTGACATTCCAATCTATCTAGATTATGAAGATATCGATTTTCCCAGCAAATCAGTCCGAATTGAGCTGGTAAACTAAATAATCTAAATTAACATTCACATAATCACATATTTTATGGCTTAAAACGTCCAAATCTTACTATACATGGGTTATAGAAATTATTCTATACGTTAAAGACATTCGGCAGTATTAAAGGCTTTGTCTGTTGTTTTACATTATGGCTATGCCCCAGCGAGGAATTTGGCATTGATATTCTTGTGTAAAAAATTAGTAGAAAAACTGTCGATATGTTAGCTGAGTATTGACGTTTAGGGTTATTTTGAAGTGAATAAAAACATTCGGGGGTTTTCCTCCGAAAAGCAATTAATTGGTGATTATATCACCAAGTCGTCACTGTTATTGATCGTTTACCCCTCACAGCTTGTTGCGACCAAGTATAGACGTTGTGACTGCAAATGAACTAAACCACAATATCGTCAGGGAGTAATAATGGAAACATTTCGTACTTATTTGTGGTCGGACGACTTACAAAACAGCGAACCGGTCCGGCACAACTCTTACAATGAAAAATAAACTGATATATTAATGTCGTCGTGTACACATACTTCGTTGCGGTCTACCGAACAGCCTCAATAGAAGTGTCCCAATGTTTTAATTGGTAGTTTATAATATACAGCTCTAGAACACTAAAGATTATTTACAAATGGAAAGTCTGTTTGATTTTTGAAGTCCATGTTTTGATGTTTACTAATCATGACTTTGAAAGCTAAATATACACTCCGTGACTTCACGGCCAACGGCAACAGCAGTGCCATATATATGATGTGTAGCCGGTGCACAATTGGTCTGCCGCCGTTTGGCGGCGGTCAGTTGATAATATATGGATTTATTTTCCGCAATGCTAAAGTTTACTGGCCTTTGATAAAGGTAGAAATTTTGAGAGAAATTTTATGTAGGTTTCCGGAAAGTATTTACCTTTTTCAAAAACTTTTAGATGGAGATGTCTTTTAGATTGTCTTAAATTAGAGTGATTACAAGGTTCATATATATTGCAGGATTTAGATATGCATTAATATTTTAGAGCGCAGCCACAGGCTCACGGCTTTGTCATGATAACAAAAATCTTTGTGTATCGACTCGGAAGTCCACTTGTCCCAGGAAATAACGAAAAGGAAGTTACGTCTGGAAAAGTTTTGAGCACTGGGCCTATAGCTGCATGCTTTACAGTAGCTCAACAAAATTATATTTATAAACATGAGTGGAAAATCAATGCAATATGTATGCATAAATACATAGCAATAATCTGCCAAAATCTTATTGTGATTTGTCGTAATACTATAGGTGCAATACAGCTACATTATTAATTTATGTATCACTTGATTTATTTGTTAGTTCAGTTAGTTATAACAAATGCATTCTCATTTTCACGATCTGGTCGGGCAATGCATAATTTATACTGTCTTTGTCTGACAGAGTCATGTCTAACAAATGTATCATTATACAGCTATTTCAATTAAATTAAGGTTGTTTTTCCAAAAGCGTTAACTGTGAGCTATCGGAGCGTGCAAGGGATGATGGATTATTGTTTATTTAGGCCTTGTATACTCAGAGAATTACCTTTGTAGCAAGTAAGTTTCCCATGTGCCCTGGATGCTGTTGCAATGAAATAATTGCGTTTTAGGGGTAGAAATAAGCAATAATCCGTCATCCTTTGCGCGCTCAAGTAGAAGTAAAAATAAATTCATGCTTGTAGACGTCCACTGAGTAAGGGCTTGTGGAGAAGCCGGCAGCTTTAGACCTTGGCCGTCGATCTGAAAGAATTCTAGACTTTGTTTTTGCTGGTTTTCCGCAGGATGTCACTCAGACTTATTCTTATGATCTGTCTGCCCTGTTTTTGGTTCGAATTTTAGACCAGTATTATTGGCAGTAAGACACTTAATTGAAACATGCTGCCCTAAAGAAAAAATGCAAAAACGAAAATTTAGTCTACTGCACCAAGATTTGATCAATTATATTTACTCGCTAATTTGTTCGTCCTTCAGCTGTTTTGGCCTAAACTACTACATGATCCATTGTGTCACGCTGTCACAATTAACTATTGCCCTTATTCGACGACGCATCTCCAGATATATAAGTAGAGCTCAGTGCTTTTAGTGTCTGTGGATTACTCTCATTTATATTCTAGCGTAGACCGAAGCGCCTAATTAAACAACTTTGCAAACAGTCAGCTCTTGTAAGGGGATAAACTTAATGGTCAGTCGAGTATTCATCAACGCAGTACATAAGGCCTGGTTCACGCTTGCGTGGAATTTCCTCCTTGTACAAACCAAAGTATATGGCAGTATGGCACAAATCCTACTATAGACTGCTTTTGCAAAGGTATGCACTTGTATATAACATTCGGCACTCATCAATCACCCCAACCAGAACGAAGGAACAATATCCGATTCTGACAACAAGCGTGAGACTTTAGGTTCGTAAAACTCCTACTCCTAGTCTGAGCGCGAGCACTGAGATAAACAAAACTTCATTACCTCGAGTAACATTTCAACCTCCCATTTAATTATTATATACGGATGTAGTATTTCGTTTACCGCGTGATCTGCGTGTAATTTTCGCGCAGGCACCAGCACTTTCATTGGAGCTAGCACTATTTTTAATTTTTGTAAACTAAATGAGTCCAAATATTTGTATGCTAAGGCATGTCAAGAATGTTTAATTTCACTAGTTATATTAATTATGATATTTATAGGCCGGTTATATTTTAGTTTCAGATCTACCTGTAGGCTCTATAATAATAATATAATATATTTATGTGCATTCCGCATATTTTAATGCTGAAATGATCAGCACAGAATAGTTTAATTTTCATTCCTAGTCCTATTTCACTGTTAATTCATGCCGGGACTCGTATATGGGTGGTAGCGAATGCCTGATGAGCGCCAAATATTTCAAATACCGAAAAAAATTAGGGTTTGAAGGATTAAAAAGTGGAACAAAAGTAAGTTAATACTACTATTATTAGGTAAAAAGATTAGTATTACATTAAAACTTTTTAAAAAAGTCGTGTAGTCGTGTCTGCAAAATAAGCTAGCGGTTCAGATGACATTGCATGTACATGCCTTCCCAAGCAAGCGTCAATAGAGGCCTGAAGTAAAATGGGTATACGTGTCAATCGCAAAATGGTTATAGGTACATACATGTTGCTTGCCCGATTTTCAAAGGAAGTATAGCCTAATGTCACGAGTTAAAGACATTATTGCTATGTCACTGCTTTCAGAATTCCATTCTTGTTACGGCATTTATTAATCCATGCTGTATGTTCAATCCTTTCTTTTTCGCTGTCATACTTTAGACAGAGTTTGTGTCTAATAATGACCAATGTTGCTAATTCACTTTCCCCATGTTGCCTTTCAGTCATGGCAAATTTACCCTAACAGTGCCTTTAGTAATAAACCCTCATATGCCCAGCTAGCTTACAATCAAGTGGTTTCTTGATAGTGAAATAGCCCAATATAATTGCTATACTTCAAATCTTCTTGGAAAGTTAACTGCTGGCTACGGCTTATACATTATACATATACTCACTGATAGTCATATAACTTTTTCAAAATACAAGTTCTGATAACTCAATTTTAGTGATACATGTCAACTAAGTTTGAATTTTGAAAACAACTCACTGAAACGTAAACCGAGCATTAATTCAGTGTCTAGTTCATCATCTGTTTTTGTGTTCATACAAAGATCGTGATAAATGATTTCAATAATATCTTCCTATATGAATGATTTTAAATAAATTTTTACCAGATTTCACAATTTTCGTTGACACATGCAGCATTTTGTAGTTACATCCATAACTTCTATGCCGCACATGAAATGCTATGTAATATTTAATGCACGAGTGAGAGTATCTTGTGCAATATTTGTCTTTTCATTACGAATTACTAATGAGTGTTGGAAGTATATAAAGCTTCATCAGGTACGCCTTTCATTGTATACATAAACAGTGCAGCACATAATTTTAATTCCATGTATATACCAAGTCAAGCTGATGAAAGCTGAGTATCTTTCAACACATACGTTTGCTTTCTTAGTAAAAAGCTTATAGTTAGTTTATGAAATATTTATTCACTGAAGATCATGGCAGCCAACATATACAAACGCATGTTCACGCATGCATTCATGTTTTTAGCATAATAAATATATTCCAAATATATACATGAATCATAACCATAATTACATATAATATATATGTATCATAATTACAACAACCACAATGCCAATGTCAAATGTAAATTTGATTTTTGGCGTTTTAGCATGAGAAGTGGTGTTTATTAATCAGTCATTGCTGTCATTAATAACGACAATTAATACATGTATGCTAATTAAGCGTTTTAATTGGATGGATATTGTGGACGTATCACGTATGGAAGCAAGGAGTATTATACATATTAATTTGCAGTTAAATACATGTAGGGACGTAGCCAGAACTTTCAAAGGAAGCTCAATTGAAACTAATAATTATGGTAGCCGAGAAGTCTAGTTGAATTGGGCATTGCCGAATAGACATTTGTCCTTGTCATAATGTCAGTGACACCAATACATGGCTATATGGTTAAATGCTCGGGGCGCTAGGCAAGTCACCTGGTCCGTTATACTGAAAAAGTAAAAACGTCTAGTTTCTCCAGGCAACAATCTACATGACATAAACGAAAACATACGTGGCGAGATCCCTTCCGATAAAGAAGCTCGAGCCGCTGAACACCTTTGCGGGATACGAAATAAGTTATTTGAATATTCATGTAAGCATTTTATATACCATCCGTCAGTGTTGCGGTATAAATTGACGTAAACTGATGAAACTGAGTTCGTTGATAAGTCAAAAGAACTGTAGCTAAACTCCATGGCATCGGACAGTACGCCAATTGCTACACAGCAAAAAACGCACAACCTGTTCTGGCCTGATGAAAACAGCATTGAACAATGTTGTGCTGCCCACATAGTTCAAGGTTGTCAACAATATTGTTCAACATTGTTACACCTGACTGCAGGCTAATTCAGGCTCATCAACTTGTTCAGTATTGTTGACAACCTTGAACAATGTGGGCAGCAAAACATTGTTCAATGCTGTTTTCATCAGGCCAGAACAGGTTGTGCGTTTTTTGCTGTGTAGAGATTGAGAGTGCAAGTGCATCACGGTGTCACCTGACGTCATTTGGAATAACCCTCGCCGAATAATACGGAATAACTCTTATCAATTCTTCCTGGCCCTTCCTAACCCTGACATTTAAAAAACCCAGATATATTCGTCTTCATGCAGATAAAAAAGGCAGCAGTGAGGTTGCTGCATCAGCTTGCATTGCATGAATGCCATGTAATACGAAGACGACCATACAGAAATTGACACTGTTATTTTAAAAATAATAATGAAAAGATGACCCATACAAACTTAGTATATTATTTTATATAAAATCGAAAAAGTAATTTAGGGTAATTTCACAATACATAATATATGACACAAATTGCAAGATTTTAAATTTAAAATCTGTCTCAAAAACGACATCCAAGATTAAATACGTTTCACTGAAATCGTGTTCATGACTAGTTGCATGTATTTCTCATGCTGCTACTCCGCAAATCCTGAGTCATCGCTACTATTAGGTCGGCCGGGGAGAGTGAAGTGAAACTTGCTTGGCAAACTAAAATAACAAAATTTAATAATGGTCATTAAATAATATTCAATGCTCACACGAAAGACATGAATTATGGAAATACAGAACTGTAAAAGCCACATAATCGGACGTGTCTCTTGAAAATTTGAACAACAAATTCTGTACCAACGAAACTCCATTTGCACAGCATGTCCAAAAATATAATTGTAGTCTCCATAACTTTCGATTCAGGAAAGCTATTTATCATATAGGAACAGATTATTTCCATTTAATCCCACTTTAAGTTAATGTGTTATTAAAGTAAGTGTCCCTTCTAAATTTGGCTATTCGGGGACTTAATTACGCGCCCTGAACAATACTAATGTCGACAAGTAGTATTTATGAGGAAGCGATGACTAATTATGATCCAATTATTGAACTGATGGCGCGAAAATGTTTAGATTAGAAGCTTACCGTTCAATGTAAACTGCTTTTTCCTTCGGCTTTCTTTTCTTGAGATGAGCTACTTTAAATGCCCTTTGCTGCTTTAAATTGATATCTTTTGAACTGTTCCGAATAAAATGGTGAGCAGGCTCAGAAAGTGATTTTGTTTGCAATGTCATGTTTGCTCGATTTTCATCAAGTTTCATTCTAGACCCTTTAATGTCCAATATTCTGCTGTAGTCGAAGATATCTTTGACCTATATCATTTGTACAAAAACAGTTAATATATAATTAACTGTATATAATTAAATGTAATTATGATTAACCGGAAAAATAACGAGAAATTAGTGGCGGTACCAACTCGATAATGTTCAGTACCAAATGTATAGTTAATTAAAATCTGAACTGATCTAAATGTTCTTCGTATAGTCATTTTTTGTTATTTGTTAAAAAAATAAAGTATAGTTCGAAACGTTTCAACTTTCAACTAAAAAGCAAATCTTATATAAAGTTTCTCGTATGTGATGAACTGAGTTAACGAGCTTATATGGCTTATCTCGCATCTTTATCTCACGCTTAATATCGCCCTCAGTTTAATCTTTATAAGAAAATCAATGTCCAACCTAAAGTCTTGTTTTATGCATTGATTAAAAATGGTAAAGAGTTTTGCGTGATATTCACCCCCCCCCCCCCAGTTACGCCACTGGTAGCTGCAGCCAATAAAGAATGAGCTATTACTATTATAACTCATCTTTACACATAAGGTTAACTTGTTTTGCTATACCAGTAAATGCTGATATCATACAAGGACCTGTAAACCATCCTTAAGGGCTACCACCAATCGTTGAAGACTAGGAACACAGAATATGATCTGTATTGGCATGAATGGCCTTGATATACTGGAAAAATTGTAAACCACTGGCCCACAGTCCTTCCCAGGGTCACTGTATCTTGATAACCATAATAGCTAGAATGCACAGCATTGCATGTAAAAATTAAGCATAGTATTATTGAATGTTTTCCCAATGTGATCCAAATAAACAAACATTAAACATATACCAAAACATCACCAAGGTTGTTTAACCAGGATCTGGATTCTTGTCTTCCCCACTCATCTAATTGCCTGTCGCTTCTTGCACTGCTTTTTCTCAGATTCCTTTCTTTACAAAGAAACTCAATATATCTTTGAAAATCAAAATATCTTCTTCCTCCGTATACAGCTGGTATAACAGTCTCGGCTGAAAATTCTTTGTACACAGATGATTTGGGTTCTACTTTTTGTTCTGTGTTTTGTTCGTTTGTGTACAATCCGTTCAGACAATAACTTGCGCGGTTTAAATTTTTCCCTTCTTTTCCTCGTGGTAACCTATAAAAGATTATATACCGGTACTTGCATATCAATACCTTTAAACAGGATCAAAACGAGGCCGGCAGATTTAATCTCAAATGCTGGTAGGGCACGCTCGAAGTTTCGAAGCAAACAATTATTTGAATAGACGAAATAATTTTGGATAAACGAAATAATAAACGAAAGGTATTAATAGAAGCTTCTTTCACTACCTGAAATGATGAAGCGAAAACCGACGTTTCGAGCGAAGGGCCTTCGTCGGGAACCTCTATACTAATTCATTTTCGTGTATTTACTGCAGTACGTACACGTTAGTTCGAGATATTATAACATAGTTGTATCAAAAAGATTCACCACTGGCTAAATTTAAAAGCAGAAAAGTGAAGACAATAATAACCTATAATGTTTTTGCTCTGATATGTTTCCTATTCTGTCAGCAACAACAGGTGGCAGGAAATGTGCTGTATGGGCTAATTCCAAATTCTGGACTTCTCTGCTCGGTATTAAACCTCTGTTGAAAGTGTATATATGTGACGGGCACGTGACTTGCTCATCTGAGTTATTGCGTGAGCATTCTCTGAGTACTTCCTCATGGTTACACATATGACGGCTTTGTTCATGATGACGGCCCTTACCACTACTACGAGACTTCATTCTTGTTTTGTTCACTAAATTTTGGAAAACAAAAGATTCCTCGCGTGGAATTATGGTATCAGGTTCAAGATTTTTGACAGCAGGAACAGATGGTTCTCGATTCGTTTGTTTTAAAACATGCCGTTTCTGGAAGCTTCCTATTCTATTATTCTTTCGTGATTCCATACTTCTTGCAGATTTAAAATTCCTTCTCCCAACAGTCGTTTTCGATTGAACTGCATCAAAGTATCGTCCTATATAATCTCTGTTGAATATGTCTGAGTCAGGTCTAGTAACATCGTATGCCGATTTGCTGACTAAAGCCTTCTCAGACTCAAATGTTGTGAACGTCTCCTGGGATGCACATTCATCTTCTCCAGTTGGAATTACAATATAGATTTGCGAACAGTATTCTAAAAAAGAAAATATCTGAAAAATAAAAAAAATCTGTATCTCAAATCTCTATCTCAAATCCATATCTACAAATCTATATCTCAGATAAAACTGTAGATAACTTACCCGTACAATTGTTGCGTTTGTACTCTTCAATGCCTATAAAATAACAAAAAATAAAGTAAACTTTAAACTTACCAAGTAGAGGTCCTCAAAGGGTACAGTCTACTACCAATTTCCCAAGGTCAAACTTTCACTAAACCCTATTGCTCTAGAGCACAATCCTAGCATCCCATCTAAGGGCTAAATCTCATGCCCATTTTCAATTGCTTTTTGCTGATGAACCTACAGTATGTCCAGCGCGTCCAAAAATAGGCAACTCCAAGCTCCATTAAATTCTTCAGGAACCTCGATATACAGTTTCAAATTATGTACTACCTTTACTGAAATGCATACATAGTCTTGGGCTTCATACAGTTGTACAGTAGTATATCAGTATATCTATTTAAACTGTAACAGATCGTCAATAAATGAAAGTTCTGCTAACGCGCCCGTGAAAATCGTGAAATGAAACCACATGTGATATAAAGACGATTTACCACCATTTTACCTTTCTCATCTAACTGATCTTCTGTGGTTTTCCATTCACGAAGGGGTGGCCGAGATTTTCTGCTTGAAATAAAAATACCAATTGACATATAATTACCAATATGTTGCTATCATGGAAGCAAGACCGGGGCAAACCTCGTTTCCAGGCTCTTTACGACGACACAAGCACCTTAGTATACAAATCAATAAATAAAGAAAAAGTTGTTTCTTTCACAGAGTCATACCTTTTGTGACCACCTTTAGAGTTTCGAGGGGCTAATCCTGATTCAGCTGTACTTCGTTCGTACTTGTCACGAGTGCATGTAGTTCTTTCCATACCTGATGATCTTAATTAAACACGTTAGCAACAGTTTAATAGATGCAGAACGCATGAAGACGTAGTAGTTTATCGATACATTGTACAATCATTGTCTGACGTAGCCCGCATGCTTAGTCATATGTATATTACATACACACGAATATTGCTGTATGTAATAGGCCCCCTTTTATGTAACGTCTGATAGAACTGAGCATAGAAATTGACTCTCATGTGATATATTTTCATGCCTGTAAGTTGTCCTCTGTGTCTATAAGATCATGTCTAAAGATCTTACCATATCTGACAATAGTGAGCAACTGAAAGTTCATGACATGACCAACTTCCAATTTCTCATCGTTTTCCCAGCAATTTCCTTCCTCAGGGCAACACGATATCTCTTTTAAACTTTCTTGTACTATTTTGTCACGCTATTAAAATAAGTCTATTGTACACATGACATTTTAATAGAAGTGTTAATCTCCATATCCCGCTCGAGTGGAGGGTTTTATTTATCTTGCATGAATCAGTATTGACAAAGAGATTCTCAATCACTTTTCCTTAGACTACAATATTTGTATTTCAATTGGAAAATTTGTTGTTATGGTTTTAGGGACAAACATTATTAAACTTGACGAGCAGTTATATGTCAACAAGGTTATCCGCACGAAAATCGCGGTCCGCAATTCTTTAAAATACATGGCAAATTATTAAAATTTGTTTGGACGGTGATTGCTTTCAATTCAATATATATATTGTCAGTATGACCGCTTTATATGTATGAATATATTCGGAGAATATAGTTTAAAAAATGTAATATAAAAAGATCCTATCCATATACTGTAATTTATTAATTGCATTGCTTAGTTTGGAACGGATGTTCTTCGGTTCTTTTTACGAGCAGATTTCAATCAAATTATTTTTTAAATAACGTCAGCAACATAAACATTTCCTTTTATTTTTTCCCGCAAAACAAACACATGTACGCTGCCGCCACCTTTCAAGTAAAACGTTCTCTAAAGTACAGTCACGCAAATGTGAAAACTGAAGATGTGAAAACTGGATTATACATACACTGTATGTATATCACTAATCTATATACATTATTCACGGCGTAGCATTTATAGTGTTTGCCATCATTTCAAAGCTCAATTGCCAAGCAGATAATTGTCTTATTTTAAAACTGACGATATATAAAATGTTGTGCGAGAACCACTGAGTATTTGTCATAAACTGGGAAAACTTTCAACATATCAAATCTATATGTCAGAACTTACCTCTTACCACGAAAAATACTTAAATACAGCTACGTGGACTACACGTTCACAGCCATGTTTCCAAATAAGTATACGCACATGATTCATGGTACGTACGGCAATTTGTACTTCCCATAGATCGATAACAATCAATAATCTACCGACATCAATATTAACGACTTTGACTTTGACTTGGATTCATTGGCGAGTCGCCTCTAACGATTAACATACGAGCATCCCTTCTCCATTCCACTCAAGGGGAATCGTCGTGATTTTTCTGAACCTATGCAGACAACCTTCTCCGCGTAAACATCAAATACCCTGCCCGTTTTTACAAAGCAAGTATGTCTGCATGTCAGAAAACCTGTGCTACAGCCAGTGTGCATACGTCAGAAAATATTGCTGAAGAAACCTTATTTAATAAACACTGTCATCATTTTGAAAGAATTAATATTAAACGGTAAATTTTGCACCGACTTAATGATTTTATACGCATTTAATAAATCAGCATGAGGTATAAAATAAACTAAATTAATATATAAAATATATTGTTGCTTGGTTTCTAGATACGAGGATTAAATATTGCATGGATGTATTTCTAGTTAAAATACTTGCATGACTAAAATACTATAGCTACTATTTAAATATTAATAATGCTGCTGTTAATTCACATAAACGCACAAAACCTATGTTGTTATTACAGATCTATAGTTAAAATATTGTCTCATTTGTCTGATACGATTAATTTATTCCCATCGTCATCTCGTTCTGAAACGTGTATGTTAATTATTAATGTTAGATTTCACCTAATGTGCTCTATCTTGGTCTATCTGGTTTGTTTGATGGATCAACTCCAAAGCTATTTGTTGTCACTGCGGGACTGAACATTGGTGAAACAAAAGGATTTAAAAAAGATCTTTTAGGTCGTCCAGCATCAAGCAACAACGACTGATCAATGTTCATTCCGGGTCTTTCCAGTTCATTTTGATGTGCCCCCGCATACCCCAGCGAAGATGTCATGGTGAGTTGGTCATTTGCTTGCCTTTGCATTTGATATAAATTATAAGCTTCCTCCTCAGAGTCTTGATGATGCAAGGACTTAAGAACCGTTAATCTTTTCAGTTTAAAATCGACTTTCGTTGCCTCTCCAGTATCCACAATAATGGACTTGGTTTGAGGTTCATGACCAACCGCTGTTGCTGTGACGTCATAAGCGCCTGCAACAAGTAGACGCCAATAGTCGCCATCTTTGGCTGAAAAGATATCATGACGTCGGTTGGATATGGAAACTCTTGCACCACCTATACCTTTACCATCTTCATCCGTTACAAAACCAGATATACCTTTGTGGGCCTACGGGGAAAATGAAGGCTATACATATATATACATTCAGGTTTCTTTTAAACTTATCTATTTTTTATAAAATACATCTTGGCATAAACAATAATGTACCAGCTTTTTGTGGAATTTAAAAAAAAACAATTAGAAAAAAGCGTGCATGAGTGAGTTGCTTACAGACAAAAAGGATCATTGTATGGTTGAGAAAAAATAGAAAAGAAGCAAAACTATTGAGGTTAACATAGAAAATACAAATTTATTCATAGTATCAACAGTTACCGGTATGAAGAATAAAAGAAATCAATAACTGATTTGCCTCTCAGGGGACAGTTGCTCAAAGCTGGGTTAGGACTAACCCTGGGTTAAAGTTTGACCCACTCTTTTAGTTTCAAAACTTCAGAAATTAAAGCTACTACAAAGCGCATAAGTCGAATACGAACGCGAAAGGCCTGCTGGGAAACACTAATAAAGCCATTAATTATTTGCGATCCCCAGCTAGCCTTTCGCTCTTGCATCCTGGACAAGCTTGATTAAAAAATAAATGTATATTTGACTTGTTATAGCACAGGTTTTACCCACGTGCATTATTTTTTCCCTCCTATTGTGTTCCTAACTATCAACAAGAGAAATGTATTCATACCTGTTCGAGGTAACCAATCAGAGCGTCTTTGTTTTCCTTCCAAATATTTGGTAAGTCACTTGCATTTGGAAATTTTTCACATCCAATTTCCAGTGTGATTTCGAATGTGTTAGCATGTACATAATTATAATCCTGCATCCCTCCTGATACACTATACCATGCAGCACCATTTGTAATGCCATCGATAAATCGTTCTCGTGGTTCTTTGCAAGTCCACGGAGGATTAGCTAAATGCATAGTCGGGTGAGCTTCGGAGTATGCTCGGGCTAGTTGTCGGAAGACATCGTCATCAGGTGTCGCACTGTACGAACTCTGACCGGATGGGCTATCATCAAATGGATAGTTAGCAACTAATGATCCACCATGAAAATTAGCGGAGAGAACGAATGGAATGGAGTGGATCCATTTAACAACAGCTCTGGTTTCAGGTTGAAGAGGAGCTGTTATACCTAAGAAGAACTGATCTGGAAAGTTACGATTAAGATCAATCCCAAATGAATTTTTTCTCCCTAAGATTCTAGATAGATTTCGTCTTGTTGCGGCGAGTTCATAACCATCTGGATTCATACTTGGCATTATATGTATTCGAGTTCTATCAATCAATTTCGTCACCCTGGGATCAACTTTGTAGTTCTTACATAAATATCGAACGAAATGTAGCAAGATTTCTCGACCAGCAACCTCGTTGCCATGCATATTAGCGAGGTATTTGACTTCTGGGATTCCTGGTTGATGTTTGCCAGGTTTTGTGGAGATTTCAATTACCCAAAGTTGGCGGTTTTGTGCTGAGAGCCCAGCAGTGTAAAGGCGTGTTAAATGAGGAAAATCTTTAGCAACAGTTTTTAGAAACCATGTTAATTCTTCGTAGTTATGATGAGTAAAGTCATCTTCTTTTATTTCTTTTACACTAGATCTTTGGTGATGAGCTTCGTGATGATGTTTGTGTGTTACAGGACGACGTTCTTGCGCCTGTGATCAACAAAATATTGACTAGGATTGACTAGGAATAGTTTTTAAGGAGCATAGAATATTTCATTGTATACCCCTGAAAAAACTCACAAAAATAATTACTCATATTATTCATTACTCTATTGAATTTTAGTTTAATATAACTACAAAGAGATTTTTAATATCTCTGCCATCTAGTTTGCGGACATCTCACTCATGCGCCGACAAATTGCCCCTATATTCCTAGCGGTCGTAACCGCACTAGAATATGATCATCAAACAAGTCCAATTGTGGTCAGATTATTCAATCTCATAAATCCCTCTGTCTAACTAACGAATTTAGCTAATTAGTTGTTAAAACTAAATAAATATAAATCTAATTTTGAAATGAAATAGTTGTTAAATATGCATGACTTTAGAATAAATTAAGGAATTAAAGACTTGAAATGCTGTAACTGTAACGCTATGTTTATAAATCTCCTAAGTTATTTCAGTAGAATAGGAACAGTGGCGTAGCAAACTAGATAATTGCGAGGGGGGGGGGCATATTCAAATATTTATGTTCATAGACCATAAAAACAATCGATTGCAAAAGAAAGAAAATCGCGCAGAACATTAATATATAAATATGTGCCCTCCCCCCCCCCCAATAATGGGGGAGAACTAAATATAAAGCAGACGTGCGCATATTAAAGAAATAATATTAGTAAAAGTAAAAGAGTAAAAGATTAAAAGAACGTTCGTACCTTATTTACTGAGGGCACAACTTTTCCCCTCGGGAATGATTTTTGAATGAATGGTCTTGGAATAAATTGTCGACGATTACTGGACACAAATGATATCAATGAAAAAAGCACAAAATATTGTGCGTACCCCATATCATTTACATGGAAAATTCTTCTTTAACGGCAATAAAATCTCTATATGTTTTTCATACGAGCAGTGATCAATTAATGTTTTGGTTCCTTTCCTGCATGTGGCTGTTAGACGAATACTATTATTGGGCACGAAAAGCCGCGCCCTAAAATTACGCAGGAATTTAATTTGGTCGGCTGATGACACACGCATGTGTATCTGCACGGTCCCGTGGCCTATCAATGTTCGTTTACAGACCAATGTGACTTGAAAACGATTATAAATTGACCAAGATTTAACATATTTTAGCCGTTAAACGTAGTAGAAAGAGTAAATTAAAAATTCAGGGTATATTAAAATTCTAAAATTCTTAAATTAAGAAAAAATTAAAATTCTAAAATTAAAATAGTGTATACTTTGCTTCAAAAGCTAGCATGATTGTTGGACGGTTGTCTTTTTTTAGTTGCCAGGTAAATTAATACACCTGCTGGGTATTGTAGAGGTTTATAGGACTCTTTTCAACTTTATTATATGGGGGAGAATGACATGATACATAAGATTTTGGAACACAAAAATTGAAATTTAATAAAGCAGTCTATAATTATTTACGTTAGAAGCAACCTGTAAAGCGGTCAGAGAGCAAACTATTGTCAGCGAAGAATGTTCAAGAGTAGTAAACAGTATGACTCGATATCGCAATAAATGTATATCAATGCATATATATACTGGCTATCCTCATTAAAATAATAAAGAAGCGCTAACTGAAGGCATAAAATAAAGTAATAAAATAAAGCAATACAAATCCTACCCGAACTTCAAAAGATAATGTTTATACATACTTCAAAATATTAAAAAGAGCAAACACTGGCAGGTGGCTGATCCTTCGCGCCGTTAATAATTAATGTAATGCAACTAAATTCAGTGCATGATACACAGTGAGCATTGAGTAATGTCATTTACAATTAACTTCTGAGGAAAGACAATAGCTGTGAATCTAAGCAGAGCGGCACGAATTACTGTAGATATGTTGTTAGCCAAGTTGGTGTTTTTGGTTTTGATCATTGAGATTTGTTTACCTGCGCTTAATGGTCGTACACTGCATGCATCTAAGAAGAAAGACAAGTTATCGGTGAAGAGTGATGTCGATGTCGTTTCCAAACTTTTGGATGTGGACGAGTTCAAACACCACACCTACGAAGACACGCTATGGTTCATGAAATATTTCGCTTCGAAATATTCGGATATTGCTTCTCTGTACGATATTGGAGAATCTGTACAAAACAGAAAACTTTGGGTACTTGAAATCTCTAAAAATCCCGGTAAACACGATCCTGGAGAACCCGAAGTAAAACTCGTTGGCGGCATTCATGGCGAAGAAGCGGTCAGTAAAGAGATATTACTGCAGTTTATAAAACTTCTTTGCGAGAAATATGACAAAGATCCTGAGTTGACAAAACTTGTAGATACAACTCGTATTCATATTCTGCCAAGTCTCAATCCCGACGGTTATGCAATGGCGAGAAGGAAGGGCGACACTCGTCGTGGGATTGGGCATACCAATGCACATGGTATTGACTTGAACAGAAACTTTCCAGATCAATTCTTTCCTTCAGTCTCGCCTGAACAGCCCGAAACTAAAGCAGTTGAAAATTGGATTAAGTCGCACCCTTTTGTGTTGTCAGCTAGCCTGCATGCGGGATCGTTGGTAGTGACATACCCTTACGATGATTCGCCCTCAGGACAAAGTGTATACAGTGCCACGCCAGACGACGACGTTTTCCGACATCTAGCGAAAATATATTCGGTCAACCATCCCACAATGCACCTAGCAAATCCAAAACTAAACTGTACGACATATGGTCAACACTTTATTGATGGTGTTACGAATGGTGCGAAGTGGTTTAGCGAACCAGGAGGAATGCAAGATTACAACTACGTGCGCTCAAACTGCTTTGAAGTTACCATTCAACTTGGTTGTGATATATTTCCGAATGCCTCGAAGATCAAAACGTATTGGCGGGAGAATAAAAAGTCTTTGATTAACTTTATCGAACAGGTAAGGAACGATCGATATAATAAATCAATATTGTGCAGTATGCAGTATAATAACACTTAAATTTACCACTTGGTTTGCGTGCTTACAGCAAGCTGCATTCTCCTTTACGACCCTATATATGTCCTAAATGTGATAGAAGGAAAAAGCCGTTCTTAGGACTGCCTAGACAGAGTAGACACAAATAGTTTCAACACAGTAGTTTCAACTGAAACGCTTTAAAAATTTAGGAAGAATACCGCAGTAAGTAAAGTGTAAAAGCCGAAATCCAATCCATTATTTGACAGAATGGACCTATATGTGATGGATGCCAAAACAACTTCCATAAGTTAGTTCTATATGCATGCACAGTTGTGGTTAGGCTTGTCAGGAGAATGGCTGGAAACAGTTTTGCGATGGAAAATTGTTGTAAATCACTTTTGAATTGTAACAATAGGAAGAAAGATAATGCAACCATCTTGCATCTATTTCCATGAAAATCAATAACTTAAACTTTTTTTTATTTCGCACACAAAATTTATTTATTGCCAGGTGCACACAGGAGTCAAAGGTTTTGTAAGAGATGTGCATGGTGAGCCACTGGAAGGAGCAAGTATTAGTGTATCAGATCGCCAGCATCCAGTTGCCACGGCAACAGATGGCGACTACTGGAGACTACTAGTACCAGGCTCTTATGAACTACAAGCAACAAAAGCAGGATACAAACCGCAACGAAAAGTGGTAGAAGTTCATTACAGTCAAGCTTCTGTACTTGATTTTAGTTTAAAACCAGTCCGTGATGACGGTGACCCAGATGAACCGTACACTGGTGTAAGTACAAATTTCAAGTGCTTTTATTTCTATCATTCACATCGTGGTAGCATATTGATGTTTGAATCACTTGAAGGCTTCGCGTAGTTAGATCCACAGAACAGTCTACGATATTCGTGTTACAAAAATATACATTTTCCAACCAGAAAATGTTTTTGATTGACCAAAACACTTGTACTGTACACGCACGCGCGAACATTTCAGGCAAAATTATTTAAGATATTTTCTTGACTGCAGACATGGAAAAACAGAAATCAGCCGCATAGTCCGTCACGTATGATAAGTCACATTAGAATTTAGTTGACTATTTTAAGGACTACGATTTTTAAATGCGCGCAGTGCAATAATTAGATAAATAATACATTTAACGCCTTACCTAGCTGTCAGTTTCTTAAATGCTTCCACTTTGATTTGTGAGTAGTCTTTGCTGTATATGTAACAATACATACTACCGGTTTTATCTAGTTGTTTTACGATGATCCACGAGAAGGCGGCAAACGAGCTTGGTCAGCAGCTGCTAGCAAGTCACGTGACGGTGACAGTGCAGTTCCTGAAGATATAAAAGGAGATTTTTCAGAAGTATCTTCAAATGAGCATGATGACCGACCCAGGTACGTATTTTTTTTATATATACACGACATATCCGACTTTAAATCAATTGTGTAATTGAGATAAATAAAACGACTTCAGTAATATTGCAGTTTTAAAAAATCCCATGAATGTCCCAATGTCCTTTTAAAACACACCAGCACTCGATGACGATACGTACATGTACCAATACTGGCATAGTCGAGTTGTGTCAGGTAACAACGGGACATTGTTTGACAATCATATCTCAGAAACACGCACGTGTACAATGAACACAGCTTATATCTGTCCACAGGCACAGATATGGTGATCATCACAGATATGATTTTAGAGTCATGTAGACTGACTATAAACCTGTTAAAAGTATTTAACTTACTAGGATGTCCCAATACAGATTCAACTTCGCTAGTTCAATAGTTTCAAACTTCAAGAAGTCGTTTGAAGACTATATACTTTTAAAATTGCCAAGGCCTAAATTTAACTTTAAAAGATGTTATAAAAATGTCAAGATTATTTGCTTCTGCAATTTATAAGCAAATAAGCATATACACATTCCATAATCATTTTCTCAAAATCCGTGTAAAGGTGTATGTACAAATAACAATAAATTATATATTACATGACGTGAGTTTATGAAGGCAAGAAACCTTCAGTCGAGAGAAACTGGAAGAATAGCATGTTGCCTGATCGTTAATTAAATTCCAGTGTTTCTTCCACTAACCTTGTGGGTTTTAGACAAATCTCAATACGTCTTCAAACTCATCATGGCATGCGCTGACCAAGTTACACGACACTAAAACGACCATTATGTCTGTTTTAGAGGGAAAATCTCCGCAGTAAAGCAACCTGCTTCTCCAGAAGAAGAAGAAGACGCTTCTTCCGAAAGAAAAGATCGTCTGGCGAGTACAGAAAATAGAAACGAAAAATCAGAGGAAGCAACGCAAGATTCCACTACCCCGAAACTTACACCAAACAAGCCAACCACATCGTTGAAAGGAAAAAGCTCTGAAATTGGAAAACAAGTCATTTGTCACGTACGAGGAAAAGCAGGAAACTTGAAAGGCGTGTTGAAATGGGTCGGTCACCTTCCAACGTTACCGAAGACAAACGATAATATTGTCGCAGGAATTGAGCTGATAAAGAAAGATAAATTGGGTACAGATGGATCATTCATGGGCAAGAGATATTTTACATCTGCTCCAAAGCATGGGTATTTTGTCAGATATAAGGACTGCAAGAAGGTTAAGTAAGACAAAGTTACTATTCAACTAACCGTTTTGAAATTTGCGAGAAGTAACAATTTGGATCATTTTGTTGTCAGGTTGCTGATACCACGAAGTATACAATTCAACAAATACATTTAGCAGCTTAAATGCAGAACTATCGCAGTTTAAATCAAAGTTTATGTTAGAGTACCCTGTTGCAACGCAATTTTTAAAACACAGTGCATGAGCATGAACCGGAGCAGGAACGCGTTTCATTGTTCCACAGTTCGCTACATTTTGTAGCGTATACATGCATTGAATAAAAGTTGCAATAAGAGGTGTACTGTATACATCTATTTTTAGTAGAGTCATGCTCGTGGAGTCTTAAGACCCATAACTCCACGAGCGCTTCGTCTCGGCATTGAAATTAAGTAAGTGGATTGAATATTAATAGTGTCATTTATGTAAAAACATTTATATTTCGTAGACGCAATTTCTTGTGCCTGAAAATGTTCGTTGTACAGTAGAATCAGACAAAAAATGCGTTGCAACGAAAGTAAATCCATCGTGCAAGATGCAATGGCTGCTCTTTTTAAGACAAACTAGGCAGAATTTGCATGCAGGAATGCTTGAAAATGTTGCTGTACGTTTCATACAGAGAAACATAAGAAACATCGATGCATGTATGTACAGTAGTTATATAATAGCCCGCTTTACATCAACTGAAAGATCTAAAGAGTAGTACGTTAAAAGGGCTAACGCCGCCCTTCCACCGTTAAAGCAAAAGTACTAATAATGCACAATTAATGACCTCCACCTGAATTTGGTGATATTAAAGTCATTATAATGATAGTAGGTGACAGCCTCAGGCGGTTTAGCCGAATTTTATTTAATTTCTACAAAAATACAAGTAAGTTTAAAAATACATACTGATATCTTGACTTTTGCAAAATACAGTATCATAAGATATGCAAATATACTTTTAAAATAATAGGAAACAGTGCAAACTAGAAATATTTTCTGTCCCGCAGAATACTTCTTTAAAATTCATGGCTTGGAAAAGTCCTGCATTTAAATCACATGATGAATGCTACTCATCATAAGTTTGTATGGTAAATTGGTAACCGAATCTACTAAGAGTACACGGTCCTTGTCCATCCATGATGTAATTATATATACACACAAACATTACATCTAAATAACACTTAAATACGACCTTCAAACAAGTCCTTGGCAACGTGGTAGCGACGGCGAAATATTGTGCATGTACAAGAAGTAATATTTAAAACACGCGCGGGAGTGCTTTATCAGATATACAACGCGAGGCGAAGCCGAGCGTTGTATATCTGATAAAGCGCGAATTGCGAGTGTTTTAAATTACTTCTAAATCGATTCAATTTATACCCATCTTGTCTGTTTGTATATAAAAAAATTTTCAATATAGATGTTGTATAAGCCGAGAAAATCGAAGTAAAAGATTTGTGAAAATCGACATGTGTTTTATCTCATATATAGACTCTAGTCACGGCTATGATTTCCTTTGTGTTTTCCTCATGAATTATTAATGAGGTTTAGAAGTAAATTTATAACTCCCTATTTCTCTTTACTCATTATTTTAAAACTATTTTAAGTAAATAATTATTGGCGAGGAAAAGCCAAGCTGTTTTTCCCTCTCTCGAAAAAAACGTTGTCAAACACTTTAGAACTTGGTTTGCATTATTCAAAAGCAGTTTGCAGCGATTAGTTTCGCGTCTTAGAAACCTTGAAAACTTTACCCATCGCTGCCCCGTTGCAAGGGAGTAATTTGCAGACCATATACATGTGATACGTTATCCAACCGCAATATCGAGCCCTGAATAGCACATGAAAACACAAAACAGACGAACATATTGTTTATATACTGTACTATACACCTATTTAAATAGCTCTGCAGTATACATGCAGGCATGATACAAGAAGGTATCTGTCCGTTGGTATCCTATCTTTGAAATAATGACCAGCCTTGTTAACAAATCATAACTGCAATTTGTCACATGTTTCATTCTGCGATGATCCCAGAATGATTTTCCAAATCGTCTTCAATGGTTCTTAGAAAGCTTTAGCAACAAGCGTTCAACATTAACACCCGTTCCACTGGAACAGAACTACAAATACACATCCCCGATTGCATTGTCGGTTGTCGATGTATTTCTGTCTTTTAAATTGGTGCGATTGTTTTGCGCAAAATACATTGGCGAGTCGATACATTCATTCGGACCAAATTTATCAGAATGTTGGTTGTTTGTCAACCTTACTGATTGTGGAGTGACATTAGCATCAGAATCTTCGTCATATGTATCAACTGAGGTCTCTACAACACCACGGACACCTCGCACTGAGCCACGGGAAGGGTTTACTATCAGTTTTCCTAGATGTAGAGAGCAAAATATATTGAACGAGCACCACACAAGAAACTTCGGGGGGGGGGGGGGGTAATCAAAGAAAGCGCTTCTGATATACATGTAACAAGAATTTATTTGGACAATCTCTTTACAATAGTAAGCCACATGAATTATGAGGTTATATATAGTAATCAGATGTGCACAATGGTCATGGTAGCACAAAGCATTTGAGTTGACCAAGAAAGCCCCATGCATGGCGTACCAGGAGGATCACCCGGTAGCCCGCTAGGCAAATCCGCCCTGGTAAAATTTATGTATAGGATAAGAAAAAGAGTGCAAAATGTTAGCTTACCAAAATCATCTGGAATGGCCAAATGATCGTTATTAATCGGCTTTGGTTGCTGTGGCTTTCTTTTAGTAGGGGGTGGAACTGTCAATAAATTGTTGTTTGTAGTAGGATTCGGCATGGGTCGTTTGACTTCTCCTGGCGTACTTGGCGCCGAGTCACCACAAACTGAGTTGTCACAACTGTCTGCATTAACAAAACTATAGAAGCCCCGATTATCGGAGGCTTGACTTTCCGCCAAAGAGTGAACACTCACAAGAGACCCTTCTGAGCTTGCAACTAAGTCGTAGGAATGATAATTCTCACTGCTGTCGTCCGAGCATAGAGTTTCTGCAGAATTTGAGCGAGTTAATGGAGTATCGGTTTTAAATGAATCAGGAGTTTGGTCAGTGGTATTTGACATTAGTTTCCAAATATCGCCGTTGCTTGCTGAGCCATTTTGAACATTACAATCTTTTAGTTTGAAGTTGTTGAGGTTGTTAGGTTTGCTTCCTTCATTACTAACAGGCAAAGTTTCACTTGTACAGTTGTACGAGGTGAATTCACGCGTGAGAGTGTCCATGGAGTGCGAGGGATATGCCTTTAAAGATGAAAGTCAAATTAATACAGGATAGTTGACTAAAACTAAAGTTTAACCAGTGATGTTGGGAGTTTTATTGACTAAAATATTTATTTAAGTTTGCAAATTTAAAGCATGCCATGAAGAAAGGACTGATTGAGAATGAGTTTTGGTAATTGTCGAGTGTCGCAAATCGATTGTCGAAATGGAAAATTTGCATAATATACTGAAGGTCGAACTAGACAAGAAGAACGGAATCTTTTTCTACAGTTAGAAAGAGGATCTTAAAATTAGTACAATTGCAAAGTTTGGTGGCGAAATGATGTAAATACGGAAAATACAGCCCTGCGAAGTTTGCAAATTTTGTATGTAAGTACCATTTTTTAACCAAAGTTGCTGCGAAAATGGTAACTTTTTCCACGCGTAATATAGCTATACATACAAAATTTGCAAACTTCGCAGGGCTTTTTTTTTCGTATTTTACAACATTTTGCCACCAAACTTTGCAATTGTACTAATCCTAAAATCCTCTTTCTAGCTGTAATAAAAAATTTTGCTCTTTTTGCCTAGATGGAATGTTAGCCTATCAAGGAAATTGTTCATTTATGCATCAGTTGGTTTTTATCGCTCTAAAAAAGGAAGCATTTTCTTTCACAACAAAATCAATGTTCTGAGCAGATGCTACTGTACATAACTCAAATTACAAGTTACCGTATGCAGAGTAAATTAGTCTATTCCTTTTGCGTCTGACCAACAAGAATGTTTCGAAATAAAACACATTTTTCAATTTTTCCCAAACTGTATATTTTCTCAAATTTTGGGTGCGACACGTACGCAGAAAAATCTAAATATTACATAAATAATATTCATAGCTTTATAATTTTTACGGATTTAAAATCTGCGTCTTTCATTCCTACAATAGAGCTCGATCATCCAATTTTGTATTCATTTTTGGTACAAACATTTCTTCCACACTTTAACTCATATTTATGTAGTTGCAGCTTTTTCTGCTGTACAAAACTATTAGGTATATTAGCATAAGCCTACTATTCAACATATGATACTGAGAAAGGAGATTAACTAAGATAATCAGCGAGTGCATTGTATAAATAGAAGACATACACTACATACACGAAAACAGAGGCCTCAAGAAAACATATTTTAAAAATTGAGTGAACGATAGATTAGCTCATTCAAAATTGTTACGGTGTTATATCGTCAAAAAGCACAATGTGCCTTTGTGCAAGGAAAGTACATAGTTCAACAACTGGTTGAAACCAACGAGGATGACGCCAAAGGCTTCATACAGCTTGATAAGTTTTCATATGCTTAATTGTGGGTCCTACTAACATACGGCACTTTGATAATTTCAGTTGATAGTAAAATGCACTCGCTGATTAAGATAAATAATCTCCTTTCTCATTATCATATGTAGAATAGTGGGCTAATGCTAAAAATCTCTAGTAGCACCAAAATGATATCGCAATATACAATACACTGTGTTGCTAAGATGGCCACTCTTATTGTAACGGCACGAAAACTTGACATAAATCAACATGTACTACAGTAATAACTATATACGTTATAGCAAATTTTCCTTTGTACATACCGTATTTGCAGATGATGTCGACGTCTTCTTTCTAGCCATGCTCATTGTAGCATTATGAGTCGTACTCGCCGTAGAACATCGTCGTCTGTCGTAAGTGTTGGTATGAAATGACTTATCCTTGTGCAACTTTTTTAGTTGACAAGTCAACAAAGCTTTCCAACAATCTCGGACATTCTTTTGACTTAGACAATAAAACAAAAAGATACAAAATCCTTGGATGGAATTAAAGAAAACGAAAATATAATGGAAAATAAGACGAACGCCGCTTATCGCCAGGGCACCAAAGATCCATGTTAATCCAACTAAGATCATGATACCAACAGCTTGTTTCATACGTTGCATCATCGCACTTCGGTTTCTCCCAAGTGAACTATCTGGACGCGTGTTTAACTTATACATTATGATAGCAAACACAATGAGGTTTACGAAGATAATGCACATGACCGGTGCAAAGAAAGCCGTATAGAAGGCAATTTTTTCAATGCGACAACTGAAAAAGAAAAGAAAGTTATAAATTCTTTCCAGGTTTTCAAGGAAATTACAATACGGTACGTCATTTTATTGAACTACTTTTTGCACATCCATGACTATCCAAATCAAATCCAAAACAATAGCAATGTGCGAATATTGTGAAAACGTGATATTTGTTTAGGTGCTGGTGTTTTTAGCTCATTCCGTAAAGAAATTTTGCAGTGGCATTATAGTATGTTTCACTATTTTAGTTGAAAACTTTTGTAACTTTTGTACAATAGCATAAATCATGTGTTACTCCCAACTAGAAATACATTTATTTTATGCCGCTAGTTCTATTGAATGAAGTAATTAGATCCTGCGTAATTAGGATAGACAATCACAGAAAAGGAAATTAACTAGTTATGATTCGCCCTTCATAAATTACTGCTCACGTTTGGCGGCTCGTTTTGGTACCCGAAACATCCTATACAAATGTCATTTTTATAATTTTTAATGTGAATAATTTTTTCAGTTAGCCGTTTCATCCTGCTGGGATTAGAATTACCTTTACGATTAGATTTTAAGATCAATATGAAATTAGAAACTAATTTAAAAGATATTTGCCCTTGAAAAGTAAAATTAAGCCTGGCTTGAAAGATGCAAACAGTTTGTGACCCGCATTGTCCTTGCATAGCTCGACATCAAAAGTGGAACAAGTTTCAGCAAGAATGAAGCTTTTGGTTAATTTTCCATTCAGTGTTTTAATCAATTTTGTTCCATCCAGGATTTAGATTCGGCTAAAAAAATGGGACTGAATAACGTAGATATCTTGCTCAAACTCTTGAAGCTTATTAAAGAATACGTTGGACTTACTAGTAACCTCCACCATAGTTATCCAAATTAACTGCCATGGTCACTCCAACAACAATAGCAGGAAGACCTGAGGTAATGAAAATATATATAAGAAAAACGTAGCATAGTATAAAATGCCTTCCATACCGTATGGATTTTGACAGAATTTCTTTACTAAACATTTCTCCAGTATGAAAACATACGATTATTATGGAAATTAATTCTACTTCAAATAAAAGGCCATACAATTTCCATCCTACGGTTTTTCCTAGTGTCATCATGTACAGCTTTGTTTCAAGTTACCCTAAGATGTCGCCAATAAAAGTCAACTGCAATGGGCGTATTGGTGTGCAGTATGCTAGATTTCTCAAGCATTATACTACATGAACTGTACTGTACGGTTTAAAAGACTGAATGAAAATATGAGGGCAAATCCCCTATATAGGATTAAAGTAATATCTTGGGGACGAGGGGCCACATCAAGAAAGAAACCTTGTTTCCTATTAGTTAACATATAAACATAAAAAATTTCCTACCCCATGCGATGAAAGAACATTTCAGCAACTCATGGTCGCCATGTTGTGACCAGACTTTAACAAAAGCTAAATACATGAAATGTGCTTCGATCAACATCCACAAAAACGCAGCTAAGATGAAGTAATGCAGTAAGACAGCCACAATGTAACATCCAATGGCACCAACACGTGACCGTTCAATACCAATGACGAACACTATCATAACACAAAGTAAGGCAATGCATAGTTGAATGAGTATCTTCGCTGCCAGCTCCTTGCGAAGTCTCCTAAAACACAAAACCAAATACATGGTGTAATACTACTGTACAGTGACGTAATTTTGGACTAGATAGCGTTAGACGAATACCTTCCTCGAGTTGTCCAGCCGCGTAGCCAGCTCGATAATTGGGATGTCTACATGCATACATTCGTAATCACAGACCATTAAATTATCGATTTCAAAAGAAATTAATTTTACAGAGCACGATTCTCAAACACTGCTGGGAGCTATAATATATCTCTCTTTACATTACAATAAACAAGGGGTGGGAGGGCAGTTCCTGTCAAGCATCGCTGAGCAACAACAAAAATGTGCTCAACCTAACCTGCACCACCTGCCAACCCCCCTTATTTCGTCAGGTTCCAGCAGTGTGTGAGAAAACATTTTCCGATTCTTTCGTTCCTCAGCCAGCGGAAAATAGCAATTATATGGATGTATTAATATTTGAAGTTATGAGATGACTTTCAGCGTTTCTATTTCAATTTCAAGCTTTTGCGGGGAATACAATTGCAATGTGAAGTTAGTAGTTTAAATTTAGCTCCAAATAAAAATTTACCATTTACACCAACGTCCGACATGCATAAACCGAAGGTAAATCTACAAACATGCGCAGTTTGACTTTACCTTGGTGTTTAATGCTTATTAAATGTAACCTTTCCGAATCCTGATAGTTTACTTTGATGAGGGAAATAGAAAAAGTTACATAGATACTTAAATGGTCTTACCTGAAAAACATGTATGTGAATATTGTGAGTGCCAGACCAGTGATTGACAAACAACATCCAACATAACTGACAATTTGCAAGATATCTGCATGAACACCACAAGCCTTTGACGTTGCAGCGTAAACATCCTGGAAAACATTAATCAAAACTTAATCCAGGCATTGTTTCATAACAAAATTAAACATGTAGGTAGGTTACTATTAGATGGCAGTTAACATGTCTGATAGATTTGTTTCATCTGACAGTATTTTATTTATTCACAGAAATGCGCGTGAATGAAACATGAACGTTGTTTTCCAGTAGTCGTGGTCATTGCTATTCATACATGTATACATGTATACGCACAGAACAGTTCGAATATTTTAATTTTTTGCAGCGGAATGGCAGAAGGAAACTTTGTTTACAAGGTAACAAAATAAGTAGCGTTATCACAAAAGACAAAGGGGCGTCACTTTGTTTTAGTGTTTGAGAAAGTGTTTCGCAGCAGATGTTTAGACAACAACAAATCAGTTGATAAAATTACCCAGGATTTCCAATCAACGTATTCGATTTTATGACATCACCTCTGATTTACCGACAAGGTGACGCCAGTGTCGTACCCCCACCTCCTCGTTTGGAACGCCCCTGATAATATTTGTGGGGATGTTATATGGAAAGATTATGTGGAAAGATTGTTATAAAGTCCATACCGTCTGACTACAGCTTTTGCGTGGACGTATATAGTATATTGTACTTACTATCAAAGCAGCAAAGTTAGTCATATGATCGCAAGCACATTCAATAGTGTCGTTATACACCCTCTGCCGTTTACATCCTTTATTGGACCAATCTCCTTTCCCTCCTAAAAATATACAACGATATATAAAGGACGCAATAGGCAGCTAGTAATGTGCAGACACAAAACGTTTTTAGAATACATTAATTCGTGTTATTTATTAAAAAAAACACGATTCTAAGGGGATTGTTTTATCATTTGAAAACGGTGCTGTAAAAGAAAAAAACTATTCTACGCCTGGGAACGAAATTGCACAAAAATGACGTCACTGATGAGATGTATTTACTGATGATTGAATGAATTTAGCTCAGGGAAAATCTAGTGGCGTCATTATGCTATCTTATTTTGGTGAAAAAAATAGTTTTTTCCCCACGGGCATATATTCAAAGGATAAAACAGTCTTCCTAGCATCACGCTTTTCAATAACAAATTACAGTGTGACAATCACCGTGCAAATTCCGAAACAAAAGAAAATGTCATGCGCACTTTAAGTAATGCCTTTTTATCTTACTCAGTTTTTTTAGTAATTGATTTACGAATTATTTCAAAATGCCGGACTGTTCATTGTTTTCAACCTAAATATTGTTACTACCATGTGTGATACAAAAAGTGGAAAGATATTTTTTAATGACGAACAGTGCCAACCTGCAGCATCAAAGTCCCAGTATACACACGACGAAGATTCTGTAACAGCCTAAAATTAAAAACATTCAATATAATGTAAATGAATCAGGACTCCTGCTTAACGTAAAATTTTAGAAGGTCTTGGCTGCAAGGTAGAATGCTTATGTGTTAAAAACTACACGAAAGAACTGTATATATCAAAGTAGAAAAAAGACGCAAAGACGGTTGAATTGAGTGTACCGGCACCAGGAATCTTAACTATAAAACTTTATGACTAAATACTACATTTCTCATACCTTCGGATTGTTCACATGGAACTTTATAATAACTTTCTCTGTTAAGTTTTTCACACTCTCTCCAAGAACACCACTTGACATAACTGCCGTACTCTGCTGATAAACGTTCTCTGTGAATCCGTTCTCCTTACAGATTTCTCTGGGTGAAGGTTTGGGTTTAAATAAATTCCCATTCTTGTAATAAATAAAATACATTGTTTTGTTTTTCGCCTTGTTCAACACTTCTTTAGGGATAAGTATTGCTGAGTCGCTATTGAAAGTTTGTTGCAAAATTCCATCGCGTAGATCAAAATTTTTAATGATTCTGATCTTAATGTTTGACGTATTTTTGGAGAACTCGCCTCCTTTAACCAGAAAATCTTCCAGGATCTTTATAAACCTATAGAATAAAATACAAGTTTCTTATCTTTTTGCCCTCAAGACTGTTTACGGTAAAAAAACATAGATTTCAAGTGGCGAGGAAGGAGGGCGAATTTTTACAATTTTTTGTTGAATCCAGCATGACCAAACAAGACTTAAAATTTTCTAAAAATTTATCACCAGGATTTTGTGTTTTATTACATAGTTAAAAAACTAAAGATGCTCGAATAGAGGCGCAGGGAAACGCAGAAAAAGACCTCTCAAATCTGAAGATATTTAAAATTAGAGACAATGAAAAAGAAATTTCCGGCCGCAATTTGTTTTTGAATTTATATTCAACCTTGCTGTTTTGAAAATTCAAATTCTGTCCTACAAAAGCTTTATTTAATAACAAAGGTACATATAATAAGCTATAGCGAAACGTAATCTACAATGTCTTGATTCATCGAGTAAAATCCTCTCCGCGACCTTGTTTTACACATTGAAGAAATAGTCAAAAATATATTTTAAGACAATTTTTAGATCGAAATAGTCTATAAAAGAAGAAAAAAATACTTGAGCACTAAACCATAATTTATAACATTTAAAATTCTAAAGTTTAAGCCTGATTTAAATAATGAATGTAATACAACAAAAACATGATTATATTGTCTACCATGAAATTTCAGTCAATATAATCATTGAAATTATGGTACAGTATTTATATGCACTGAGTACACAGCAATGAAACTTATTGACGGCATAAGAATACCACATTTAAATGCATTTTGAATTTTGAAGGGAATAATGTATAAAAGCGTTGAACTTATATTTTATTTTTAGGATCCGCTTACTTTGACGAAGAATTACTATTCTCCAGAACGCTATCTTCTGTATCAAGCACGTTACTTATTGTCTTCAAAATACTGTCTCCGACCTAAAGTCAGAGCCAAAAATTAACACTATAGTAACAGCATATTTACTATTGCATAGAGATTAACAAACTATTGTAAACTATATTTCTAAAATTTCGCCCCCATCTAAGACAATGAAAAGAACATAATTGCATTTCAAATTTTTATCATTTACAGTACTTTTAACGTCGTAAGTAGAGGATGTGGTCGCCTAAGTCATCTGAATCAGAGGCTTGTGTAATTGCACAACTGTATGTCCTATACGTATTGATTTTTGAGAGGGAGAAAAACCAGAGTACCCTGTTAGAACTCGTACTTACATGAAACGCGATACACTAGACACAGCATAGGTTGTTCACAGGTGTTAAAAGGCAACACCTGCTTAGCTATCTGATATAGATGGAGGAGATGATGTATGCACGGTTCAAATTCGAGAGTTTCTGGGAGGATTGAATATACGTGAGTATGTACAGTAGCAAACTCATATTTAAAACCCAATATACATTTTTGCATAAGTACTGTACATGTATACAGTCATTATTGATTATTCCCTCACTGTTTCTGTATCTTAGAATAATTTTCAAGGTAGCACTTACCGTAGCACTCGTAGCATTTGTTTCAACAATTTTCCTCAAGATATCAGCTGTGGTAGAAACATTTCTTGAATTAAGCTCTTTAGGAACAGATGTCAAATCTTCAACATCTACTGCAACGCTCCCCGCATTTTGATCAGTGATTTCTATCTGTGATTTAGAACAAAAGAACACAAATTGTCAAAATCGTTAAGAAACCATACCATACCATACCATACCATACCATCCATACCATACCATACCATACCATACCATACCATACCATACCATACCATACCATACCATACCATACCATACCATACCATACCATACCATACCATACCATACCATACCATACCATACCATACCATACCATACCATACCATACCATACCATACCATACCATACCATACCATACCATACCATACCATACCATACCATGACATGCTATGCTGTAGCATGACATAGCATAGCATAGCATAGCATAGTTTAGCCATATCAACAAAAAAAATCATATCATAACATAGCATAAGTTAGAATTACCTGATTTAATTTCTCTAAATTAGCTTCAGAATGCGGTTTTGCTGTTGTAAGGGGTTCAGTAATTTCTAGGACAATAAAAAAATTCATTTTATAATTACTATTTACAACCTTGTGAAGTATTTGCTAGCTCTCACGACCTATTGAACTTTATATTTCTCAATTCTTACCAGGTGGCGTAGTGAAGAAAACACTATTGAAAGGACTTTGTCTTCTTTCGTTTTTTAGCGCAACTTCGACCGTATAATTCGTCCGGGGTAGAAGATGTCTAACTATGTAACTGGTGGTCACCCCGATTTCCTGAATATCACTTTCATCACCATGACAACACACTTTGATGACGTAACCTTTTAGAATTCCGCGAATTTGATCTTTTGATGGTGCATTCCATGTTATAGTTGCGTTGTCTGTATTCACTTGGCTTGTGCGTACATTTTCTAGTCGGTCAGGAACTAAATCAAAGCGATAATAACTCATCAATGATCAATTACCTGTCAAAATCATCAGTGCTGTAGATAAAAAACACTAAAGTCAAAATCGCGAAAATGGAAAAGAAAGAAAAAAAGTCAGTCAACACCTCGTCAAAAAAGGCTTGTTTTCCCATGCGTGTCGATTCTTTAAAGTGCTTATAAGTCTAAAATGGGTTATTGGTGATTCAGATAGAGCTAAAAAAGTTGGGTAGTAAGTTATGATTTAGTTTTTCCGTTAAGCGTTTAGCTACGGAGATAACCGGGCTCGAAGAAGCCAGCTCGTTGAAAAAATGCGCGCCTGTGGGAGACTGGATCCCAGGAACATGTTTATGTAGAAGGTACAAGAATATATATTATTTTCCTTGTCTGTATTATTAGAACACCCGTAAACAACGCATCTTTCAGGCATTTTTCCACAAAAAACTACGGTGACACATGCATTCGCGATAGAACGCGCCCAGTGACTATGAAAATTGGTTCCTGGCACCCAGGCCTCTGAGCGTAAAATTTGGATGCGCACTTTTTTTCCCAAATGTGGCCAAACTAGCACGTTTGACTGCATTTATCTCCACAAGTAAACGCTCAACAAAAAAACTAAATTATCTTACTAACTAACTTTTTTAGCTCTATTTGGATCACCAAAAACCCATTTTGAGTTTATAAGCACTTTAACTAGTCCACTGGAAAATCTGTGGATTGGAAATCCATTGTAGGAAATCCGCGATTGTGGAAAAAATACGTAGAATGAACAATGATGTACTAAGTCACTGAACTCTCAAAAACGAACGTGAGAAGTAAGCTGACAACATGAATACTTATAAAGAGTTTGTATTGTCTATCTACTTAGCTAAAATGTCGCAAATCATGAAATGTACGGCTTTAATAATACACGTTTTATAATAATACAAGTCATGAATTATTTTCTTGTATAAATGGTCCCAACGTTCTTTGCTTGGGTTTTCTCAATGGTTAATTAAAGTGACTTCCTATTCTACATTATTGATAGAGTGGAAGAGTTCCAATTTAGAGAGAAATTCTTTCGTTTCATTAACCAAACAGGATTGTAATGACTATTACTACGGAACAACGACTTTGCAACATGACGGGTTTTTGTTAAAAGTAAAATCACACAGTGAACCCCCACTTCAAGGACATTTCGGAAGAAATAACCGTTACTTTTACTGTACCTCCTTGTAATGTTCGAAATCGTTCAATCCTACTTGTTCTTCCTGGGTCATAGCCTTCACGATGTACTGGTGTAACTCTTAGTTCATACTCAGTCCACGGTACGAGCCCCATAATGCTGTAGATATTTTTTTTCGTAGAAGCAAATTTTTTGTCTGTCCATTCGGAATCATTTACAACTCGAAATTCAAACCAATATTCCACTGTTATATTTGCCAAACGGTAAGGAACGCCAATCTCAACAGAAGTCTCCGTTTTCGATCGAACTTCCACAGGAGGTTGATGTTCTAATAATGCGAAATCAGATGTCATTTACTGGGGATGACTGTTCACACGCAAATATTTAACAGATCGTCAAACTATCAGTTCTTTACAAAAAAATACAACACAGCACGATACGACACCACAGACGACAACACATCCCAAAAATAGTCTACCGGGTGTATAAAAATATTATTATAATTTGAATTTTTTCTAATACAATATCGATATTAATATACATATGCACCCTGTCACGAACTACGGTTCAGCAACGGTCTAGTCAACGAATTCAGCCTTGTAATGATCGTTTTTGGTTGTTTATGATTTCATCAATTCTAGGATCGCTTCGAACTTGTTTATCGCAAAGAAGTGCCAACAGGAAAGATCCGTCTTATCTTATCTCAGAATAATAGTTGCTTCCTGAGTAACTTCAAAATTCGTTCCTTTGCGTACGGCGAAATTATCTGCCTCGCACATTTAACTGGCCAGTCAATTGCATAAAAAATGGAGGGGGGGGGCACTTGAACTTCTGAGTGGCCCTACTATTTATTGTATATGCTGTGGCCTGGCACAAAAGCCGATATTTCTCTGGTTTTCTCAGTCCACAATCTGGACTGAGCGTTGATTGGTCTGTTAGAGTAAACACATTTTAATCTGTTTTTTGATTGGCCAGTGCTAATTAGGTTATACTATTTTTAGTATTTTGAATTATAATTAGATTGTTATTGTCAGTATTCACAGAATATAAACTGTGCTGTAGGCGGAAGGCAATTAGCTTAAGGTTTGTGTCAGGCTCTATTTCTACAGATGGCCGCTGAGGTTCAAATAACCGCGGCGCCCTAGCATTAAAAATTATAGTTGAGATTAGTCCGCTATGGTAGTAGGGAGATAAGAGGATAGAACGGGACATGACGATATATACCTACCTCCAACCCTAAGCAGAACAGCATATGATGTGTAACGCGACACATTAGGATATCGACCTTGGCACTCATATTTCACACCATTTTCATCAATTGTTACATTATAAAGTGATAATTTTGACTGCATATGATTGTCCCCGAGATCTTCAGACTGTATTTTGAAACTTTTTGACTCTTTAATTATAACTCCTTTTCTGTACCAGTCTATTAGAATACCGGCTTGTCCTTTCATTGTACACGTGAATGTAATATTTCCAAATTTATCAATATCAAAAATTTGCTGTGAACGGTCGTCTACGAGTACAGGAACACTACCTAAAATATTAAACAATAAAAAGTGAAAAGCATGATCAAATGCTTTGAATTGAATACATACACATGCACAGTATGGATTTCAGCCTTCTTTGCAACAAGCAAACGTTTCGAAAGTACAGTTGATCAACAAAGATATTTACTACAAACAATGCATGTTTGTTTTGTAAATGAGTCAGACGATACATTTATTACTTATTGTAGACAGTACACACATTACGAAGCAGAATGGGATAAATTTTGTAAATTTTTTGATACATTTAAAAAATTTTCTTTCTGGCTGACCAAGTTCTTGATTAATAAAATACAACAATAGTTAGACAATACCAAACAAAACTATATGTATATACCTTTGACTGGTAGACATTCATAAATTTCAACTCTCATGCAAGGATATGCGTTGTCGCCATAATGCCATTCTGTTGGAATGAAACGTATATATTGCGCAGTAACCTTGCGGTCCAGTTCATTTAGCTTCACAGTATCATTGTCTTTGTTCCCTTCAAATTTCTTTAAAAGAAATAGAAATTAAAGGGGCCATTTTCAACAATAGGCCATACAGCTAATGTGAGGAAAACCTTTGATAAATTCCGTTATAGTTTTGGGTAGTAGTCTGGAGGTCAAAAAGTTTACAAATCTCTGTTAAAAAATGCGTGTCAACCGTAAAGCATTGCATTTCGAAATCAATACAGCGGCCATTTTAGTGGTCGAGAAATTCAGGTTTTCATTTTGAATCCATAAAAAACCTCTACCATCGTGGGGATACACTTGCTCATTTTAACATATTTTTAATGGAAATGCAATAAAGAATTATTTTTCTTGCCTATTTTTTTTTAAACTGATACATTTCGCAGATAAGATGTACACAATAGAGACCTTTAGTTTGGCGTTTACGGCAAACGGCAAACCTGAGACACGTCCTTTGAGATAACTAGTGACCGTGAAATGTTTTACCTATACGAACTATTAATAAGAATAAATACACTGCACATAGATAGATCGTTCGATCACAGACACTTGCTGACTGACGTCAATTATTTTCCTGCTTACATGGCTTCACGTTTGAATTGTGGCGTTTCATGTTTGAATTCCACAATTGAACTGCTAGACATGCTCATAGCGGCTAAGCGGCTCACTACAAACGTGAAACGTCAACTCGAATGTCAAGCGATTGAGGCCCTAAACTGTTTTCCGTCAGTGATACCTTTCGGTGGTCATACATGTACATCGTAGATCAGTATTTTCGATTTATGGAATACATCGTTTAGCTTGAGCACTTCACGGTTCATGATTTCGTTTTTATAATAATGAACACGCTTGAGGTTTGCCGCAGTGGCGGATCTAGCGTAAGTCAAAATAAATTACCACAGCTCATTCTAGGATATATTTACATTTTAAAATACCTTCAAAGGAACTTCATTGGTTATATTTTATTCTTTTGAAATTCATAACCTACGACATTGTTATAAAGTTATTTTGAATTTAAAATTGAGCTGCTATAATTTATTCTGACTTACCCTGGATCCGCCACTGGTTTGCCGTTTGCCGTAAACGCCAAACTAAAGGTCTCTAATAACAACACAAAGCATGACGGTTGACGCACGTGCTTTAATGATACAATCAAAACTAGGCACATTCTGTTGGCACAGCTTTAAAACTACCGCAAATGATCGGATGGCCCAGAGACATTAATTTACATTGCTCCATTTAAAAACACGAACAGGTGTAGTGTCCATTTTAGCCAGAGACGTGCAGGTCATATACAGGGTGTATAAAAAAAGTAGGCAAATCTGAAATCGCTCTCTGTTTCACGAAGCTCCTGAATGTACGATGTTTTTTAGTAAAATACATTGTTTTGGTACTTATATAATCTAGAATAAACCGGAAACATGAGAAATTTAAAACTTCAATACCCGAGGGGTTCTGTCTTTTACGGCAATTTAAATATGCCTTGCGCACAAAACTTAAATGCTTAAAAGTAATTTTGACTTGGTAGATGGAAAATTTGTCGGGTGTTCTATTGCTGTACAAAATTCAGAAAATTTGCTCGAGTGTAAGCCGTTCAAAATGTCGCGCGAACTTCCATATTTTTAGCAAAATTAGCTTTGTGCATATTTAATTTATGTATTTACTTACTTTGCATATAACTCCCAAGGGACATTTAATTAAAATTGGAATATTTTTTCAGAAAAACGATTCTTATTGAGCAAAATATACGTTCGCACGACGTTTTGAGTGGCTTAAATTCAATCAAATCAAATTTCTTGAAATTTTGAACAGCAATAAAAAACCTAACATATTTTCTACAACCTACCAACTCAAAATTACTTTGCAGCCTTTAAATTTCGTGCGCAAGCCATTTTTAATGTGTTTCAAAATACGCACACCCCTGGGTTTGAAACATTTAAATTTCAGAATGTTTTCATTTATTCTACACCGTAAGTACCCAAACAATGTATATTAACAAAAAACTTCATACTTCAAGCCGCTCCGCGAGATTGAGAGCCGTTTAAAAATTGTCTACTTTTTTTTATACACCATGTAGAACATATACAGATCAACACATCTAATATGGATAAAACCCTTACTAGGTCAACAGACAAAACTTACTATACGTTTTTGTTCACTTTGACAAGAAAGCCACGTGACTCCATCTGTACTATAATTCACTTTGTAATTCTGTACGAATAATTTATATCGGTAACCTTGAGTTGCCACTCCTGAAACATTTCTTTTACGAAGCAAATCAATCTGGAAAAACCCAGAAAAATACCCGTGAAGGTACAGTACTCTACAGTGCAAGTGTCAAACAATTGCTTAAGAACAAAAAATGCCAAACAATTTTTAAAAAACAAGAAAAATCAAAATAATGCAGGGGTGGATCTAGCGTAAGTCAAAATAAATTACCACAGCTCATTCTAGGATATATTTACGTTTTAAAATACCTTCAAAGCAACTTCATTGGTTAGATTTTAATCTTTTGAAATTCATAACCTATGACATTGTTTTAAAGTTATTTTGAATTTAAAATTGAGCTGCTATAATATATTTTGACCCTGGATCCGCCACTGAGATAATGTTTTAGATTAGAAGTAAAAACATTGATTCTGCCACCCAAAAATAGCAGATTAAAATGCCTGGCCACAGTACAGTAGCACGAGAAATACTTTAGTTTGGTTTCAGTCTGTTTTCCATTTGGTCGTTACTGTCGTAGCAAAGTCACCCTCGACGATGTGATATAGTCAAGATCTACATTTTCTTTTATGAGTTGCATTCAAATCAGTAATTTTTGGGTGTCTTCTATCTAATCTTCAACGACAGTTACGACAAAATGGCAACCAATGGTGTGAAAAACGTCATTTGTTTAGACTCACTTATGTTGATTTTAACCAACCTGTAGATATGGATCTACGTCCGCCTTTTGGGCACACCATGCACCCCACTTGGTTCTTTTAGTTTTATTGTGCAATCGTCCTCTATAGGGAAAATGACCTTTGCGGTGTGACGAAGCAGTGATTTGTTGGTTTGCTATTCTTCCACTTTCCATTCCCACTGGTATGGTACAATCTAGAAATACAAGAATTAATATATAATTCTAACACAATTAGATTTCATTTTTGCGTGCGTCTGTACTCTGTACTGTACTACCTTGCAGATCACCGGGATGAAGCCAAGTGTCGTGAGTTGTTGTTGTTTGCACGCAATGTCTTACAGGATCTACAAGTTTTACTGTATGGAACAACAACACAAATATTCACTTTATATAATCAACGCTCAAATTAGCGAAACGAAAACCCGCAAAAATATTTTGCTGAAGCACATAATTGTAACACACCATCGGATGACGTCATCTGCGTGTGCGCTTTTGCACTATAATAACGCATACTGTTAAATAAATAGATAAATAGATAGTTTATTTGAATTTTTACATAGCAGCCTACAAGGGCTGAATTGCGTAAATTATATATACAATGAAATACATAATTTTACATACACACATACACACATACATAATATAATTTATTGTAGCTAGGTTCAGATTAGACCTCCACAACCACCACCGCCACAATAAAATTAACACAACAACCCGATACAGGAGACTAAACGATAAACCAATCGCATGCATAATAACAGGTCAGCAGTAGAATGGAAAATGGTCTTCACGGTGAGTAACGTCAACATTTACAAAAATCTAATCGTGTTATTATAACCGTCATACTAATATTGTTGTATATTAATAATTGTTATAAACAAAACGTTTTCGTGTTTTTTTTGCTATAAGACGATATAATGCGCTAAAAATATAAACTAACATTAGTCATTACACAGCACACTTGTGAACTTCCGTAAATTTCCGTATGCTCGGTATTGTAAATGCAAATGCTATTCGAGGCGCTCAATAATTTCGAGTGATCTCGCTCGTAACACTCGATGCTTTCGAGAAATTAGGCGCTTCTCGCTCGATACTCGCGCGAACGTGTTAAGCCTATTTTCCACTTGGCGACTTTATTCGCGCGACGCGAAGCGAAAACAAGAATTCGGCAACGTGATTGGTTAACAATGGTCGGCGAAAAAAATCGCCGCGAACAAGTAGGAACCGTTCCTACTTTTTTCTGTTCGTGTGGATAACAGACCTTACGCCCTCGATGCGCGATGTTAAGTTTCATTAGGACTGTACTGAATCTTATATGTTGTACATAAATGTATTGTTAATTATTGCATGCTTGTTGGCAAAGCTGAATAAATAATCAACTCTCATGGTCCACTCCCGCCGATCTACCTGTATGAAAATTTCATATTATTTTTCGAAATTGATGTCACTGAACACAAAATTATTTGCATGGCAGGAGTAAATCATCGGGTTGGCTACGCTACGGATCGCTAGAAGTAAATTGATAGGCCATTAAGTCAAAAAGCCGTTGGAAAGACATTTTCGAGACACTCGTCTGCATGGAGAACACTTTGTTTCTATTCTAATTTCGTTTTCAACGTAACAAACACGAGCGGTATAATCAGAAAGCGCACAAAATGACAAAAACAGCATATGAGACTCTTATGAGAGTTTTTTTTATTCTTAGAACAGTTTCCGAGTTATACGATGTCAAACACTCATTTTAAGCTACAGTACCCAGTTTTTTGTTGGTTCAATATTCACCAAAAAATTTTGGCCAACAGACGGCGGCCTATGACGCAGGAGATGAGCAGTGTAGTTGAACCAGCGCTGCTATCCGCGATTCTTAAGATAATTTTTACTGCACTACGTACCTTCTTTTGGAGTGCATCCATAAAACTCGACTCTCATACACAGATCATTCGTTTTCATCTCACGCGGATATATTCCTATGCACCTTGCTGTTATTGGATAGGGAAAAACAACTGCTTCCCCTGAATCCTTATCTGTATTCTCTAAAAGCTAGTAAACAAATCGGGTTTTAAGTTTATTATAAGGTCTTGCATTGCTTGCCCCCTCTCTATGCCTCTGACACCTCTGATGACTTACATTAAGCCCCTTACAGACGAACAAGTTTTGTATGACAAAGTTTTATGACAAGTTTACCTTGCCAAGTGTACGTGTGTACGCACAACAATTTTTTTTAAGACAAGTTTTTCTTTGACAAGTTTTGCATTCTTACATAAAGTGTACAATACACCGCTGGTTAACGTACTATTGGGCTTAATTTACTTTGACAAGTTTTCTTTGTTGACCGTACAGACAAAGAAGTTTTCCCTTCGCCATTTTTTTTATAACAAGTGAACTTTTCGTAGAAAAAATTGACAACGTGGCGTGTACAGACGAGCAAAAAAAACTTGCCACATGAAAACTTATAGAAAACTTGCTCGTCTGTAAGAAGCTTTATGATAACTTACTTCATGTCCTTTATATGTATAATTGTGCCACACAACATTATCGTAACTGTACTTCAGTGAGAATTTCTCAACATATTGTGTCTGGTCACCCCGCAAACCAACTATCATAACAGAAGTAATTGTGTATGTATTTTTGAAATCTACACGAAACCACTGTTGAGTCAGTGTTGAATAAGGATCTGCACACCAACCGTCTACACTAGAAAATTCCCAGAAGATTAAGCAGTTAGATATTTAAAGTAGTAATAACTATAGATATAGTACATTCTTTGGGGATTCATGAAGAATTAAAGGGTATACAGCAGTAAGGATAATAAAGGATTCACCAAGCTTGATTAAACTATAATATTTCGGTTTAAATTCGATATCTCGCTTGCAAAAGCTCAAAGCTGGTAAAAATTTTATGCAGTATATAATTGTCTGGTGTTTTGTTGTATTTTAATTACGAAGGGCTATTTTCTGATCTCTGCGAATTCTTGCGCGTAATCATTTCCCTGTACATGTATCTTTCGTATTTTTACACTTTTCACCCCCACTATGATTAGGTCTTAAAAAAGCGGAGATCTTCTTTCAAATTTAAATTTTGGAAAGAATATACGGCAGTAAAATTATTGTGTATTCTCGTTTATAGTCTACTAATTCAGCTTTCTTTGGATTGGTTGTTTATGAAATTTGAGTGAGTAAGTCACAAGTTGTAGCAAATTAACCGAACATAACTTGAACGCTTAATCACATCACATGTTCACAATCTATGTTACCTAATCTGTTACCTATAATTACCTGCACCAATGCGGCTATATGTGGATATTATTAATATCTGTCACCTCATTATTTAGTATCCTTCTTCGTGGTTTGTTGCTCTTGTAGAGAAATAATCATTTTTTTTATTTAGCAATCAAGCTCAGAATTTGAGCTACTATTTTAGGACACCCTACGCGTTCCGAAAAGGTGCGACAATGCATTACCTATGTAGGGCTATATCCTGCACATACATGTATGCTGCCTCTATATATAGCTAATTCGAATCTACAGACTATCGACTGTCAATCCGGGAGCTGTAGTGGGGTTGGCTTTTTGCAATTTCGTTTCTCTACTCCGAGTCTAAGCTTTTAACCTTTCTTATCCTGCTTTAATTAAGTTTTTGATTGCTTTCGAAAAGCAATGACGGATTGACGATAAGAAGATAACGGTAAAGTTCGGCAGAGCCTGGAGTAAGAAATCTAGGGAAATATAATTTACGGAGAATCATATTATCCCCAACACTAATGGGCTACAGTAACACCCATAAAAAGTATTAGAATTAATGTCCTTTCTTATGTACATTTCTCGTATTCTACTTACTTATTCTCGTTTATAATTCTTCCATCTGACGCAGGATATGTCCGTCTACTTTTTTCAGACGATGCTGATATCTGTGAATCTTTAACCTTATTTCTATCTCCAAGCCCAAGTGCATCATAACAGACTGCAAGTAAAGGTTCACAATGCTCATTAGTTAAATCAAATTAAGTCTGAACTTACAAAATTATTTCTAAATGTATATCAAAAAATGAAAATCTTTGGGCAAAGAAAAAAAAACCCGTTAGTGTCATTGTCTGCCCATTGATTTTTTGACGCCTTTTTAAATCTCTTAATATTTGAAATTTTCTCACATTCAGAACTTTTTATTAAGAAATCCAGTCTCGTACATCTCCTGGTTACTTAAATAAGACTTGAACCAATTATGCCAATTAATTAATAGAGCAGTCAAAAAACATAAAGCCAAATTTAATTAATCTAAATCCTATCTATGCACCACTAACAGGGATATAAAACAAATGCCCATTTTTAAAGCGCAGACTATCTTCAACCAGTTTAAATATTGCACGCCTGCCTACTGGAAACGACAGTAATGGAATGTAACGTTTTCCGTACCTTCTGTTGACGTGAAATTGACAGAAATATAGGATACCCTAAAGATCGAAATATGGAGAGAGCACTGGTTAGGGTTGTTGTTAGGGTCCCAGTGGTCTCTCGATGTTTCGACCTTCAGGGTATCCTATAAAGCCACGACCCTTCTTTTAAGCTTTTTCCCAGAGCCTTGTGATGCCTCATATTGAAGGATGGGAGTACAGTATAGGGAATGGAGAGTAGGGCCGCTGAATTGAAATTTGTGTGTCCAGGCATATGGCATCACGCATCTCATTACTATTATGCCAGCCAGTCAATTGTATTTTCTAGCCAATAAAAATGCTGAACTGACTGGTGGCAGCCAGTTAACTGCACTTACCTATACGAACTTGGAACCTATGCAAAATATGACCTACAGAGGCCTCTTAACTTCTTATACAGTAAGTGGTAGTTTCTGCTGACAGTAAGGAGTGAAAGAAGAGGAAAATGTTTCTCATGCACTGCCCCAACCTGATGAAATAAGGGTATTGGCAGGAGGTGGAGGTTTGGTTGAGCACATTCCTGTTGTTGCTCGAGAAGGCTTGACAGGAACCGCCCACCCACCTAGCTCCTTGTTCAGTGTAATGTAAATTGTAAAGAAAGAAATATTACAGATGCTTTTGTGAAAGGCGAAAAGAGTGGTATAGCAACATCGTTTTTGTGTACCAGTATTGAATATTGTGTATCAATAAATGTCAAGCTTGCGGCTGATGCTGCCGCAGCTCTCAGCAGTGTGTAAGAATTGTACTCTCTCTCTCTTGGCAGATTTTGAAACCTGAGCCTAATTTATTCAGCATTTCCATTTAAAGTTGACTTTATTTCTTATATGCAAGGACTTTTTATCCAGCATATTAACCCCTTTGAGCAAAACTACTATTATGTATCATATCCCATCTATAAAAACCTGGCTGCAAAATTTGAGACACTAAGTATTTCAGATGAGTACAAAGTACTTTATGGGATAACATGTTTGCTGATGAAGCTTGTCAAAATCATATCAATAGTGAAATGCCGGAATTCCTGTCATCAACCAATACTGTAGCTTGCTGTGGCATATAACTACTACGAGTTCAAGCTTGGCTGACAATGATGAGGAACAATATAAATGGGGAGGCTTGCTTTGCTCAGGCTATAAGGCAGCAACAAATAGATAGGAAAGCTTGTAATGTGATTTCTACGTTCAGAATAGAGCGCAGTCTTCCCTAAAAAGCCAGGATGTTTCATTTCAGATATAATGTATGTTTAAAAGTTCTTCAGGCATGGTGCGTGACATGGCTCCCTGCACTTTTCTTCTAATGTGTTTTTGGCACTTGTACTAAAGAGATTCACAAATTTGAGAAATGATACAACATGCCTCTGATATTCTGTAAAGTTTATATTTCAAATTCAGTTATGAATATCTACATTAAATCATCTGCACAATAAAAGTGGAGGTCAAGTCCATACAGCACACCTGCAAGGTTCTCTTTTTCATTTGGAAAAATACATAGTTAAATTCAAATTTCAATGATCTAGTCTTTACTTTGGCTTTAGGAAATATTGGGCTTATAATCAAATTGTTTAGCTTCAAGCTTTCGTACTGTATTTTTGTATTTCGTGTTTTGTAAATGATGTTTTCAAAGTCTGCTATGCTGCAAATACATACTATTTCAAGGATCCAAACTTTAATAGCACTTTGGGGGAGGGAATGGGTGTAGTGTCACAGTATAGGAAAAAAAACAGTAGGGCAACTCAATTCACATTTGTGTGCACAGATATCGAATTACGCATTTATTACCATTATGCCAGCTAGTCAATTGCATTTTGTCCATTTGCTATACTGTGGTAAACTCTTCTTAGGTAGGATTGAGCTGAACTACTGGTGCAAAATTTAAATTTGCCTGGAAATCTCATGGCATTTACAACAAATGAAGTTGCTCTGTTTCAGGACACCCATCCCATTCCCCAATTTATCTCACATTCTGCCATAACAATCTACTTCTTCGATGCAGCGATGTACCCTATATTGGTAACCCTGCCTTTAGAATAGCTGTCAATAAAACATCGATTTAACAATCATGCATTGGGAGGGGGGAGGGGATGTTCTAAGAAAGAGTGTTTTTACATCCACCTGTACCAGGCTATTTTCCTGTCACATGAAGCAAGCAAGTTAATATGTTTCTATTCTTATTTACAAAATACCTGCAGCTGTATTAAAGCATACAAATGTTGCCCAATTACAATTACTTTTTAAATCATAGAAATGTTGTCAATTTCATATAAAAGAATGTTGTCAATTTCATATTAAATTTTGGTATTTTTACTTTTTTGGAACCTGAACTGTCCATTCACTCAAGATATGAGGAAAAACTATTTTGCTAACAAAAGATAAACAAAATATCAAAACATAACGTTTTAAATAACGTTTATATACTTTATTATATACAGTACTTTTATAAAACATGACTTCAAATTGCAGTAACTTGACCTTAAACCCCAAGCCCTAAAGAAAAATGTTTAGTTTTGTGCCATCAGTGTTACTGAATTTCTTTAAGTTAAAAAAATATTGCCAAAAATCTTGAACAGAAAGAAAGCTGGACTTATCTTTTAATCAGTTCAAGTATTTCTGAGTCTCGTATTTCAGTTTTTAAAAATAATGTTGACAAAGTTCTTGAGAAAAAATTGAAACGTTGTAATACGAAATAAATACTCGATATTCATTCATATACTTTGATGTGTAGCCAAGATATAATAGTGAATACATAACAAATAGAATCGCTTCAGTTTAATATCGGCAGTTTGTATCCGTGTAAAACATATCAGTTGTTGTAGACATTACGGCTACGCCAGAAGCGAATTATTCTTGACATGTGCAATGGAATTAATTCGGTTTCTGAAGAAAATTATCAAGGAAATTATTCACTTGTTCCCAATATCACTATATAGTATTATGATCATGAGAGAATAATAGACAAACAAGCGACTTTCCATTAAAAAATTTTCAAACAATGGCTGGGATCAGTTTTGTTTGAGATATGGATTTATAGATAGAGGAGAAACATACCTGTATTGACGCTGTTAACCCCTTGAGCACACAGTAGAAACAAAGCGGTTTCCAGAATATAAATCAAGTGGTACATACTTCACGTACAAGTATTAAGTCACAAAAACGCATTTACTTCTCCGTAAATAGTTATGAACTGTATTTCAAATTCGCGGTGAACACATCGTAAGACAACAGCATATTATGACAAACCTTTGTCTGCGCTGATAGCGACAGCGTAATTCGAAACCTTCCGGCCGAAGTGATGACACCACAGGCCTGCCCTTACGAAGCTTTCATAAATGTCTCTGATATTCTTATATTGTCAAAACAGTACTCTTCTCCGCTTAAAAGCTATATGAAGTCAAGCAGCTTGTTACAAATGGAATGTCAACAAATACTTGCGAAAGATATACGCCTTTCAGGGACGAAAACAAAATTAGCGTAATTCGCTCCGACAAAACAGTACTGATTGGCTGTTTTTAAAACATGTGTACCTTTTGCGGCTATATTGAGGTTAAATTTTTACGTTTAACCTCAATGTGCAGCTAAATTGAGGTAAAGCTTTTACGTTTTTCGTGCAATTTTAAATATGCTACCAATACGCATGTTCCCAAAAAGGCTGTAGCCTTTTTTTGTCACCTAAAAGTCCCTGCTCTCGTTGAGTATGCCTGAGCACGCTTTCCGTTTTGTTGATTGAAGGTAAGCCGGAGGGTTTCGTCATAAGAGATTAGATTTTTCCCAGTCACAAAGTATAATTCAGCAAAACCTCGTTGGATTCAAATTTTAATGCTGTATTTAAATGTAAACATTACATCGTGCAACAACCTGACGTTTTTTGTACATTTTATTGACGACTTTTAGATCTTTTGGACACTTTCTATTGGTTGCTGGTATCATCGATCATTTCATTTGGCATTGGTTTGATAGGTGCCTGTGCCCCCAACAGTTTGCATGATGCGAGAGTTTTTTTATTACATCACTCTACGTAACACTCCAATTTCGAGTTCTGTTCAGGTACTCAAATCCTGTTTTTGTGTGCTTTTGACTGCAGTATCCGTCAGGGCAATGTTACTTCAATTTTTACGTACATTTCGCAAAATTTTCCAAAATTTTCCAAAATTTTCTGTGTGTTCGATTCCCACAGTCGTCAGGCATGGTTTTCAGCTGGCCCAGTGCTGGCTGATGCAAACTCAGAGTAACACTAACACCATATAATTATAAAACACCATTTTCACCTAAGTGCATAACATCAATACATAAAAATATAGGTAAATGTCCTACGCAATATATGTACTCAAAAGGCAACCGGTGAAACTCTCACTCATTTACCAAAATGAAATTTGATATGTTTTTTTTCTGGGGAGGAACGTCTTAATTAATGTTGATAATGAGCTAAAAAATGTCGGGCTCCATGACTGAGCAATGCGTGCGTGACCTTTTTGATCTCAAACTTTTACACCATTTCCGCCAAGCCAAGATTCTTTTTGCTAAGGAGTACGATCGTATGCATGATATGTTTCTTTTGTGTACGTATTGGTATGCCATTACAACAATATCGCAATGATCATTACTTTGTTGTACCTCTATATTGTATAATAAAAAGATCAAAAACTGCTGATAAATTAAATTTAATCATCACTCCTAGACATAGCTTTAACCTCTCAGGTTAAATTCATTTAAACTTAGATTATAATAAAAGTCGATGCATTTATGTAGTCAAAGGTGGCAGAGATAATAATGCATTATCAATTTGTTACTTTAACCAAAATAACACAAGCTGAAAAGGCTGGCCTGCGAGGTTGTGAATAGCATACCGCCATACCCCTGCCCTTACACCCATACAGGGTACCAAAATCGGCTCAGCGCGGAATTCTCAATTTCCAGGCAGTCTATGGACCGCTTTCTTGCAATCTGCATTCGCCTGCAGGGTAGCGTCCTAGAATGCATATAGTCACCTACTTCGTTAGAAGTATTAAAGCCATAACATGACTATAATAGTATATAAATAACATATGGGCCAAACTGCCTCAAAGGAATTTAGTATATTGTACTGTATAGTATTTGGATGAAAATATCTACTGCGGTGCTATATATGTGTCTTACGAGAAATCGTCGGTGTGTAAGCAAACAATGATATAGTCATATAGGTATCGCACGGAATGGCAAGTGGAAAATCATGTAACAAAAATGTGTACTATATACAGTTTACCGTCAGATATAAACTGTCATTCGGCACTATAATACTGCATACTTTCTTTGGCTTTGGTCTCCGCATGTGATATCGATAAATCATAAATATTGTACGTTAAACAATTAATGCACCGAAAAAAGTCTATAAATGAGGTCAAGAAAGCACACGACCAGCAATTCTCACCTCAATAAAAACACTCAACAAAATTAAATCATAAGCAGATGTTGATTTGGTATTCCTGTTTGCAATTGCATTGAAGTATCGAGCATCCGGCCACTTTTGATAAAGTGGAACACTTGAGCGCTCTCCTTTGAAATACGAAACATGCATATTTTAACTTCTCGTTTTAGACAGGAGTGATTTATGAAAATAAATATCTGCACTTTGCGGTCTTACTTGGGCCAACGCACACTAAATGACAGACACCGCGTATCACCTCTCTCCTCCGCAGAGGCTTAACAAAAGCCTCTGCCGAGGGGAGAGACGTATCACCCTATATTGTTGTATTACCTATTATTATTATAACGCGTGAAAAACGCCAGTGTTTTCACGCTGGATTTTATATGTTATCAGCTTGTTTCAACTTCTGACCATATAATAATTAATAAAAGAACATTACACGGTAGCTTGAAGATATGGATATCATTTTCTCGTGTTGAAAACAATATTTTACTCACTCGCTACGCTCGTTCGTAAGATAGTGTTTTCAGCACTCGAAAATATTATTCATATCTTCGCACCACCGTGTAATAGACAACCATTTAAAAATTAAAAAACAACTCTGGTATTACAAAGTTTTTAATATAATTATAGAATTTCTTTTCTACAGCAAAAGTTTATTTCACTCTTACCTCGCCCGTTAACAATGAAAATGTTGGATATGCTAGATGTTTGTGTTGATTCCTTTATTTTAGTTTTTATCTACAGATCAGGGGGGCATGCCTAAAAACTGCGATCTGAGTTTAGTTCGCGCTGAAAAGAGCTGCTGCATGTTGGCATTTTAGTAACTGCATGTGCCGCAACCCAGTAGATATAGCTAAAACTCTAGTCTCTAGTTACTTGCAGGTACAACCTGTACCAGCGTGCAGGCCCACAGGTGTACGAAAACATAGAGAGATCAACAATATAAAGGTTCTCTTATTGATATACTTAGCAAAGGCGACAATCCGCGATCCCTGGCATAGGGATCGAGGAGGACTAAACTTTTAAAAAATAGTGCCAAACTTAACGTTTACTTGTCGATCACTAAAAAATGTACAGGGTGTTCCAAAAGAACGAAGTCCAACATGTAAGTTTGATTGCTAAATGAAAACGTGATTATATAAAGTGACTATTTGACTATTTTTTTTGTTTTATGGCTTGTTCGTTGTATTCCTTCCTTACTTACAAGGTATTCCTTGTCTACTTGAAGCAAGTGATAAAACCAAAGGAATATAATTTAGTTTGGCGCAAGTGGTTATTTTGAGATGCTCCAAAAAAGAACGTATCAACAAACCAAAAAAAAATAATGGAATCCAGATAGCCACTTTGACTACAGATTGTGAGCACTATCTCAATTTTAAAAACTCCCAATCACCATGAATCAGTTTGTACAATAACTTATGACTCACTCGTGACAACCTATCTAAAGAAAGCTGAATGAATACATTATATTTTTAAACAAGAATAAACACTAGTTTTACTGCTTAGTATTTTTTTTCAAATTAAAACTTGAATGCAGAACTCCGCTTTTTGGGGGGTAACCCTGTATAACGTACAGCAACCAGAAGCAAGCAGTGCAACATGTCCACTACTTTATCTTTATTAGTCTATGATTTATACGGCTTATCACCTCAAGAAACTAGAGCGTGTGAGAAATGCGAGATCAGAAAAATTATAATTATATTACAACTGTTGAGTGCATGCAGTAGTTCGGCAGGGCTAGTTGTGGTTACTACGAAAAGAAACTGTGCGAGACGATGAATCATTCTGTGGCCCGTGGGTCAAATGCGGTGTGATGGGTAACAACGATCAGCCGGTTTGTACTCCATGTAATGTTACTAGCGGACCTTAAACTGAGACTGATCGTGTGTCTCGTGATTTTCTAATCTCAAATTTTAATTTCATGGTTTTCTTGGTACACCATGTACTGTACATCCCCAAAATCCAAATGCATGTGGAATTCCTTTCTTCTGTATTCAGGCACGCCGGCACAGGGGCAATTAATATTGAACCACATTGAACTGTGTAAATTGCAGGTAATCAATCTGGTGTCGGTCGAATTCTATATATCAAAACTGAATAGCGCTATCCACTAAATAATGATTTTATCAAACTTTCTAAACGTGCTCAGCAAACTAAAAAACTCATATTAAAGTTTAATAGCAGTTTCGATGGAAGTAGAATCGCTGGCTTTTTATCTCTTTCGAGTTCAATATTCTAGTTCAGTCTGTATGTATGCGACAGTTCAAAAGTCAAATATGTATTGTTCCTCTAAATAGAGCTTTCATGCAGTATATACGTGTCAAGTTTGCAGACATTTAATTCCAGACAAGCAGAGTTAAACTCAGGGCCTCTTTTAAGGATTTGTCATGACTGGGGGGACATATTTTGCGGGGGACCATACAACCAAGCATACATACCCTATATATGTATATGTATATGTATATGTATATGTATATGTATATGTATATGTATATGTATATGTATATGTATATGTATATGTATATGTATATGTATATGTATATGTATATGTATATGTATATGTATATGTATATGTATATGTATATGTATATGTATATGTATATGTATATGTATATGTATATGTATATGTATATGTATATGTATATGTATATGTATATGTATATGTATATGTATATGTATATGTATATGTATATGTATATGTATATGTATATGTATATGTATATGTATATGTATATGTATATGTATATGTATATGTATATGTATATGTATATGTATATGTATATGTATATGTATATGTATATGTATGTATGTATGTATATATATATATGTATGAATATTATTAATTAACCAATTAACAAATGGCCCACTATAATGACTTCTGGAATTTATAAGTTCACATCCCAAAAGGACAAAACATGAAAAGGGACCGGGCACTGGATGGGAAAAATTTGCTGACTTGGGGGGGGGGCAGTAAGAGGGCTGGGGGGGACATGTCCCACCCAACCTATGCTATTAAAAGAGGCCCTGGTTAAACTTATATCATTTTTAAAGTTCAGCTCGTAAAGTTTTTAAAATGTATTTTCTACATTTTCTATACCCCACAGCTACAATAATTTTGGTTAACGCCTGACGATGAACTGCTATACATATGATATTTCTGAATCATACATATGTTGATGGGGCCTGTACTTTGTCTGAAATATTACTGCATGACAAATCAGTAGTTGACAACAAATAGCACGGACGCACACACTAAATGAAAAACACGCATATTATTTCAGGCCACGTTTGAGAAGCCGAACAGGTGCGGCGTAAGCTATTGGCTCCCAAACTGCTTGTAATCTTACATTGTTAGGAAAGAACTAAATAAATAGAGTCTGTTTGCAAACACTATTTTCTAATTTCCTCCTCGACATGTGATTGGAGGGAATTGTTTGTAAAATATGGAACGAGTGGTAGGATATTTACCGTCTCGTTGAGGAGCTATATGTATATGTTTATTCCAGTTTCAATTTGCGTTCGAGACAATGCATAATTGTTAAAATATCCGAAAGTAGAAGTATATAGAACAACCATATTAAGATCATGTCCCTGTTTTCAAGAATGGACATTATTTACGTGGTCAAAATTGTTATGATTGTGAATTTGATGAACTTATCAATGTTTGATGTTTATGCAAGCTTTCGTAAGTATAAGATATTTCTAACGTGAATGCTCAAATTAAGCATTTAAGTCTAATTTTTTTGTGCAATTAACTTCACTTACTATTTTCACTCCACCGTTATTACGAGCAAAAACATCAAAATTTAGTTTCAATTTTACAAGAAGTTACCAACTGCATGTTCAAGCAGCGCGCAATGTCTACAGAGTGCATAAGAAAGATAATAGAATTTTGCGTACATTATTCAAGTTATATGGGGTGGTAAAGAGTATTTTCGTGATTGGTGTGAAATGATTTTATTGCTGTGAAATGTGATTAATTGCTCTACGCCCGTGAGACGTCATTCTGAATAAATTTGCTTTGTGAAATGAAAATAATAGGTGTCAACTATGTCTCAACTACGAGTCGATTGCTTAAACAAATTCTTGGGAAGCCTTTCAGAGGTCGATACATAATGGTGCGTTATACATATTTAAGAAATAAAATCTATTCCATCTAAAGGAACGTGATAGATCTGAGAAACTTTAAGCTGCTTTTTTAAGACACGTGAATTGTGAAACTGCATGCTCCTCCCCCCCCCCCCTGCTGTGAAATGTGATCCCCAACCCTCCTTTACCTCCCTCGTTATCATGTGAAAATTTCTCTAATCACTCACCAGGGGTCAGTTGTATAAAAGGCGTTTAGCTTTATACGGTGGATAAGCAAAAATTTAAAAGCGCTCCTATTCATCTTGTAAATAATTGAACTTAAGTTTTATCAACTCAATATGTAGTTCTATGCGTAGCTGTTATGTTCCGACCAATAAGTTTAGTTTGCTTTCAGTCAATATAGTTCATACAAGCTTGCTTGGTATTTTCGACTTATCCACCGTTTAAGCTAAACGCCTTTTATACAACCGTCCCCTGACACATAAAAAACAATTAATTTGTCGCATAACTGATCATAAATTTTAAAAGTTTCTATAATTTTGTTTCTTCCGCCAGTAGCGGCGCCAGCGCGATAAGTGAGGGGGACATATTCATATATTCGTGTTCTGCACAATTAATTTCTTTTGAAATCGAATCGATTTCAAAAGCAATTAACTGTGCAGAACACGAATATATGAATATGTCCCGAGGGGGACATATTCATATATTCGTGTTCTGCACAATTAATTTCTTTTGAAATCGAATCGATTTCAAAAGCAATTAACTGTGCAGAACACGAATATATGAATATGTCCCCCTCACTTATCGCGCTGGCGCCGCTACAGTCTTCCGCAAATACAAGTAAATTGCAATCGATTATCAGTAGATTCCCTACACGTCGGAAATACAAAAAAGTGTCTCGTTAGCCTAGTTCCTGGTTCTGACTGCGTGTGAGGAACTTATTTCTGTAAATTGTAAATATTGAGCTCACAACAGCATTCTAATGTTCGATTATCTTTTTGATACACCCTGCATGTATAATTATACTATAAACCTACCAATGATAACTTTATGAACTCTATCACTGTCATGGTATGCTCTCTTGCCTGGCGCACAAGGTAAGATTTTTTGTCGGTCTAGTAAAATCACCTAAACGCAGTCGCGCACCTAATGAATTCGGACCAGCGATATGAAAACACTCAGCTACACGGCGAAATAGAAACATTGTACCGCTTTAAAAATAAAATTTCCTTGCGTGGTTAACCACCACCGATAAAAACTAAAATGGATAACATACGGAACAAATCGATCCACAATACAAATAGAGAATATCGTAATTATCTGATCTTACACACCAACTAACAGCATGACGGTAACACTGTAGCAGAGTGTCATTTTTGCACTATAGTAACGTTTTGATATTACAGATTCATCAAATTCAACAAATCCCACCTTCCAGAGCGGGACGAGATCAACTAATTCAACAACTTCCACTAACGAAGGTGGGTATCCGCGTGCACTGAAGCCAATGACGATCGCAATGAAATTAATCTAATCACCATAAATAAAGTGCGAAGTTTCGCCTTTTTTTTAACGACACCTAAAACAATACGTATAGAATCATGTAATATATGCAACTGCATGCGATATATTTTTAAACGAAGAGTAGTTTCGCAATAAAAATTTTAAAACAAAAATAAAATAAAATGCCAAATAGCTAGATATCCGGAAATAAAGCGAGAGAGCGAGAAGAGCCCTTGCAACCTCGTACCCAGGGGATTTTACCACGGCGAAAATGTCCCTGGTCTCAGCCGGTCACGTGACACCCTGAATATTGGGGTGTTTAGTATGATAATTTATTTTGCGAAAAATAATAACGTAAAGTTATGCAGTTTTAAGATTTTAGCTTATCAGTCTTTATAGTCAAGTATATAATTAGATAAAAAAGCATTAGTACATACAAATATATTTAAATTGCTGCTTACCATCAATAAAAGCCATATCCACACCAAAAATATGCAACTTCAAAGTTTTAGATTTTTGTTATAGGAAATTGCAGTTATTTTTGAATTGAAATTACATGGAATAAATTATTGACACTCGAATTAATTTGGCTTGACGGTTAACAAATCACGTAGCAGAACTAACCAGCCGAGGCCAGGGCCATTTTCGCTGTGGTAAAATGGCCTGGGTACGAGGTTGGAGCCCTTGTTGTAAGCAGTGAATGTTTTTAGTTATAGCCAGGGGTGCTGCACAAATAATAGATATTTTGCTGAGGTTGAATATATAGTGTTAGTGATATGACACTGAGTGAAACTCGTTGCTGGTGATATATGATAAAACCGTAAATGTTCCTTTCCTACATTATATTTAATGTCAATTAAAATTATAAGGATGCAATTTTTATAAAATGACTTAAGTCATATTATATGTAACCTTGGCTCAATTTTTTAAATGTTTTCATAAATGATACTCCGGAAGTTATTTACTCCGATAGTTTGTGATCCGGTATATCTGGGAAATGTACTAGCGAGTTATCTACTTTATGCTGACGACCTGGTACTATTATCACAGTGTGATTCTAGCCTACTGTGGAGCTGACAGTTTAATTGAAAAAATCTAAAATTCTAATTTTTGGATGTAAAACTCACAGACGATCGAGTTGTTATTTTGGGGAGTTTTATTAGAATGTGTAGATGAATACCTAGGATCACATTTCATTATACTGAAGGTTTCAAACTTGCACATCATGCAGAGACTGCATAATAACGCATTGCATGCTAGCTACCACAGCATCTTTAGAAATCTTTCCGATGTTGATAGGGTCTCGGTTATGACATTGTTAAAACTATTCTCAACTCTTGTTTCCCCGATTTTGTTGCATGGTGAAAAACACCGTCAAGCAGTTGCAAATTTTAGGATACCTGTACATGCATGTCCTGTTGAAGTTGATAGATACGCTTATGTTGAACATAAGAACAGATGTGCACAATTTGTAACTCAGATTATATCGGTGACGAATATCATTATTTCTTAAAATGCAAAAATGGTTGGACAACTTCAGTGAAATTTTCTTGAAAGAAATATTAGAAATTAATAGCGGTTTAAGCACGCTAAACGTGCTTTTCCTCTATTGCATATCCATGAAGGGTAAAAATATAATAAATTGTACAGCCAGATACACTTACAAATAAGAAAAAGTCTTAGTTTTACATTTGATTAGTTTTGTTTGTACAGGTATATAGTTTTATATTATATGACTAGCAACCTGTAAACTGCATCTAATTCATGTGTTTTGCCACTCTAAATATTAACCAAGTCTTACAGGCACGTAATTATTTAAGCTTAATCATTGGCAGCTCTTCAGTTCAGTTGCTCATCTGATTCGACTTCCTGTTCTTCATCACGACGGGGGAGGCAAGCGGTTTACAGCAATAAGTTTGAGGCACTTGGCTAAGGTATTCCTTTGCCTGCCTGCATGACTGCATGTGAAGCTGGTACGACAATGCATTATATCAAATAACTGAATAGCATATACCCCATGTCGTCCTTTAAATATATCCCATCTCATAAATAATGGTGAGACATTAGTGATTAGACCAACGTACAACTATATAGAGATACCACTGAACAGTGTAGTCAGTAGACTGATTTCAAATTTTGATCTACGCTTTTTAAGAGGCCAGAATTTTACTCACTGTGATACAGCATATCAATACGCCACAAGTATATACAGTTAGGATATGTGTTAGGGTTGTTTTGTATGCATGAAGATACAATTCCTGTAAGTCATCGGAATTATACGTTGTCATCATGATCTTATTGGATTATAACTTTTGGATTGTTTGGCAGTGTCCATCTTCCAGGATTTTGCAATATAAATATCAGATAGTCAGCTTGCACCTAGACTCCTAGTTCTAGTTCTGTTTGATTATATATTTTAAATTTTACTTAGAGACTACAGAACCAATTACTATCACAACCAAAGGTTAGTATAACTTTGTGACGTAAGGCGAGGTGCCTTGGTTCCAATAACCTCTGCTCTCGAAATTTTTGGCCTAGGAGTAAAAAGGACAGTATATTATCTCTAGGTCTTGGAACTGTCTAGTACTGGATGTAGCTATACTATTTCAACAAAGGATCTGATCACAGTATCACAACACGAGTAAGCAATGCATCTCGAGGGGCTAAGCCCCGAGGGAATCATTGCTTTCGAGTGTTTTGATACCGTGATAAAACACGCAGAAAAAGTTATCGAAATAACTTATCAAACGAGCTGAAAAGACAATTTTCCGGGTATCTTTTTTTCATTTTAAAGAAATTTTGTATTACTTTTGCACAAAATGGCTTAAAATTAATTTTTAAAAAAATGATTTATTCCCTCCCAATTTCTAAACGGGGATAGTTGATTTCGGCTTCACACTCGCATAGAAATCTCAAGCTCGTAATCTAATTGTTCAATTATGTAGTACTATTAGGCTATGTTACACGAGGCAACTCTTTTGGCACTTTGATGTAACTCGATGTAATTGAACTTAAAAGTCGTGAGAGTAGTTCGTATTCTATTTTGTTGTCGCTACCCACAGGCTTTCTTTAGGGATGATTTAGAAGAGATATGGTAAAATATGTCGGAAGAGGACAATTAACACTTATTGACTGAGACCGAGGGAAACAGTATGTTTTGTGGACCAGAGACTGTCGATGTTTCCCGAGGCAAAGCCGAGGGAAACATCGACAGTCGAGGGTCCACAAAACATACTGCTTTCCCGAGGTCTCAGTCAATAAGTATTTTATTATATACTGAGTGTCAAAAGAGAAGAAAAGTACCACAAATCAATCAAACATGTATAAAAAGGATTACTTTTTACCTGACATGGCTCCGTGAGGCTCTGAGGATTTGTTATTTACCGGTGAATAAAAGTAATGTCCACCGCTTAGCTACGTTGCCAGGGAGACAGTAGAATTTCTCCACTATCACGTGATACGTTCTTAACCAATAAGAAACAGGAATAAATGAACTTTGACACTCAGTATATAATAATACTTGTTGTTTCTCACTTCTTACTACCGTTTTTATATATTAACTAAAAGCTGACGTTACATGAAGGGGGATGATTTTTAGTGACGATTCTGAATGCAAATGAAATAACATGATTGGTTATTTCGGCTGCCCACAGCGCGGAAAAACTACCTACATGTAAGAGTTGCAGATTTGCGCATCTATTTGAATTTCTGTTTCACTGGTTCCTATATAGTATTTCGTTTAAAAACTGTTAGAAAACATTCAATCAATCAATCAGAGACCATGCTCTAACTCATGCTTAAACCGTATAGCTGCGGTATAATGTTCCTGTGCACGTTCCATTTCAGTGACTATACACAATATACCGTTTATGGATAGAAATGTTGCTGGTTTTAATTTGCCTTTCTCTCCAGGAAGGCGACATACTACACCTAGTTATGTATTATTTCTAGAAATATAATGCACCTGTAAATGTTTGTATTCGTGTTTTCAGTAACAAAGACGTCAGTATCAGTTACTTTAATATCTACTAGTAGTTCAGGTATGACACAATTACACCCTTGCTTTTCTTCATCATCTTCAAGCATTGGAAAACTATATATATGAGTATTTCTTACTCATTTGGTTATTTATTTCTGTAGTAATATTCACATCATGTTCTATTGATACAACGAAACAACATGAACTTCTGAGTTCATAATAACTTGTTTAAAAAATAATAAATAACAATTTGCTTATTACATTCATAAAATCTACAGATTTGCATCAGGCCATAATCTACATTTACAGTATAAATACTATATTCTGAGTAGAAATGTGCGTTTTGATTACACAAAGAAAGGTTACGTACTTGTATTATACACCTATAGTTATGTATTATTCCTAGCCATTATAATGTACCTGTAAATCTTTTCATCCATGTTTCCATCAACAGCGACGTCAACTCCAGTAAAAAATAAAACTTCGACAATTTTATCAACTGGTTCTACAGGTATGCGACAACTTTGCTTTTATCATATTGTAAAAAATTAAACTATTATTACAAATATATGCCCTTTCTTTTTTTCATGACTTCTCCAAAAATTGTTTATTTCTATAATATTTACACAATGTGTGTGTGAGCCAAATACAACGCAAAAACTCCCTTTTCAAAGTCGTTCATTGTAATTTGTTTTTACATTGTGAACAATCAGTTTTCGTGACATTCAACATTGATTAGGGATTAAGGGGGGGGGGGGGGGGGGGCGTGCGTGCTGTCTACGATAATTTTTCGCTATTGTTGTTTTAGCAAAAACGTTTTTCGCAACAACTTTTTCCGACCTTATTTTTCGTTCATTCAGAGGCTGTCTTCCTAGTGATCCTAAAGATCCTAGTAGATCCTAGTAGATAAGCATGCCCTAGTGATTCTAGTAGATCCTAGTAGATAAGCATGCCCTAGTGATCCTAGTAGATAAGCATGCCCTAGTGATTCAAGTAGATCCTAGTAGACAAGCATGCCCTAGTGATCCTAGTAGATAAGCATACCCCCGATGCCCCCAGATGAGCGAGTGTCGCTGCAGCCGTGGTTCCGTCGATCATGCCTTGCTTTGTTTAAATTGATAGTTCTGCATGTTTCGATATGTTGTATTGCAACTTCAGTCTTTACTAAGATTTTTTAACTGATGTATTCATGTATTTTTTAACAGGTCATGTATTATGTATTTGTCAACATTTGTGTATTTAAACAGGTCATTCTACCTCAACTAAACCTCAAGTCAAAGATAAAAATTTTCATGATGAACATGAACACAAATTGATGTTTTACATTTCTGTTGGTGTCGGATCAGCTTTTGTAGTCTTGTTATTCTCACTAATTATTATTCTGGCCAGATGGTGAGCAATTGTATCATAAACTTTCTCATTTAATGCAAACAGTACCACAATGACAGTACGTTCAAAATAAAGTAAACATGAATTTCTTTGCACTAAATTTCAAATTATTGTTCACAGCTGAAATCGAATACATGAATATCCATCCCCAGAATTAAAGTCACACCCCTGTTTAGTCATGGATAACTGTGTTTACTTGTTTAAAAACATTTAAATAATCTCTTTGCATCATTTGTGGTGGTGTATGCAACAATTTTGTTGTTTATATCGAGGTATTGCCGTAAGAAAAGTAAAGCCAAGAGGAGAGTGGTCTACTGGGCTAAAACAAATAGAGCTTGTCAGAGGTAATAATAAGGTTTTTCCTTCTTTGTGGACTTCGTCTTGCTGTGTTAACACCTTCTTCCAACAATATTATACCCATAATAAACTTTAATTTAAATTTGTGTATACACTTATCTGTCTCATTAGCATAGAATTCAATAACATCGCTAGGAATATAGCCAGAAAACAGACAGATTGCACAGATGTGATAGATTCGCCTCAGGCTTGACCAAATATGCTAACTTGATAAAAGAAATTAAATATTTTATTTTACGTATTGATGCTGTCTAGGTAGATAGATTGACCGTTTATTAAGAATTAAGAAATTTAAAGTATAACTACAGTATACACTGTGTTTAAAGTTATTATGCAAAAATTTATGATCCACTATAGTGCATCATTCTGCAAAGTTTGGTATGCCAAAAATATCTATCACCATTGGGAGAAAAAAATAAGTAAAATTAATTGCATTATTAGGTAACTCGTCAAGGACTGTTTTCAAGCAAGCAGCGTAGCTAAATAAGATGTTTGAAGTTATTATACCATTTCATCTATAAAAAATTTAAATCCCGGACGTATCCCAGACGAAAAGAGGTTTGTTACAAGAGATACAGAATTATCAAAAAAGTGACAAAACTAACAAATGAATGGACAAAGTGTCTCAACATGATCATTGCAAATCATGAGGCATGTGACAGTCAGTCAACAGGGACATAATTCGCGTGCTCAGCCAGAATTCAGGACGTTAAACGATCGTCAATTAAAGTAAATTTATTGAAAAATTGTGAAAACCTATTAGCATGCATTAGGCAAACAGATCTTTGAAGTTTGTAACTTGTCAAAATTAGCTCAAGCAAGAAACCACAACCACCCAGCAGTCCAAGACAAGGCGACCTCTTAACCAAAAGCAAATATCTAAAATATTGAAAATGGTGAGAAAGAACAGGAAAATGGATTTACCTCATGTGATATTCATTAGTGAATGCCATTCTATGCTGTGGAGACAAAATGAGTTCGCTAAATGCTAGATCTTCACTATATTGTCCAACAGTTCGAGTACATCTTTAGCGCAGTAGAAGAGGAGTCATATTCTTGCCAGTCATCTATGATATTGTATTACAGCACCACTTTGCGGATCGAACATGCACGGTGTGAAGATCGACGTCCAGGGTTATTGTGCATTTCTTAACATACACTTTCTACCTTAATGGAATAAGCAACCACTAAGCAACCTCTTTGCGTGCGAAATGCTTGTTTTTATGCTTGATAATGTTTTTTTCAAACGCCTCAAGATACACTAAACATTGTCTAGCAAGATATGGATGAAGTGAATGAATTATGAATGACAAGCTGATGGCGTGGTTAACTTGTTCATGGAACTTGAAATTCACTAAAATCTCTCCACTAAAACCTCTTACTGATCCACTTCAGTTTATCAGACGTAGGGACTGGCTTGAGCTACTTGGTGTGATATTTCAAGATAATCCTTGTAGCTGGGCCATGCAATTTAAGAATATCCTTAAGAAGGCCAGTTCACAACTCCACATCTTGAGAGTGCATGTATTTTGTATGTTAATTTTCTGGATATAGTATAGATGACCTTAACTTACTTTTCAATAGTCTTGTGATGCCAATATATATATTTTGTTTTGGTATAGAGGTGTGGGGATGCGCATATACAAATAAGTGCATAGAAGATGCAGACATGCAGCTTTTTTCCGCCGTGCATATAGTTTCGGGTATACAAATGGTCCTATTAATAACAATGATGTTATTAATGAACGAGATTATAAATTATGGAATAAGATTGTGAGACGGATAGTCCATTAAATAAGCTAGCTGTTACCACCAGAGGACAAGATGTTTGCGGGAGCGCAAGCATAATTATATCCTACCTAAAGTCAGGACTGAGAGACTCGCGCGGGTATTCGTTAACAGATCTAGATGTCTTTTTGAACTTTAGATACACGTCCTAATTTGTTAGACTAATTTACTGCAGGTCATGCATGCTCTTGTAAATATTGAATCTTAGTGATGTAAAACTTTAAGTTTTCACAAAGGGCAATACATCAACCACTTAAGCCAGTTTAAACGAAGGGGAATTAAAAGACGTGATAGGAGTTAATTTGTAGCCAAATGCTATTCCAAGACTTCTTACACGATATGCCAAAACAAAAAATCATTTGTTTTCAACTGATTTGTTATATGTGTTAGTGATGTTACATATTTTTAGCCACATAGTTGAATTTGCATACTATCTTCAAACACCAGGTTTTATAAAATTATATTTTTCAATGATTTAATCCGAATAACTATTTCTATAACAAATAAAGTACCATTGCAAATGAGTGTGCAAAGGATATGACAATTTATTTTATTTCACATTTAGTGAATACATTCCAAACGAAGAAGTTGCAACAAATAATCCCATGTACGAGGGGTAGGTTAAGGATATGTACATTTTACAATAATGCATTACGAGGAAAAAAACTGACAAAAAACACATAAAAAGACATAAAACTTTAACAAAACAAAACAAAACAAAACAAAACAAAACAAAACAAAACAAAACAAAACAAAACAAAACAAAACAAAACAAAACAAAACAAAACAAAACAAAACAAAACAAAACAAAACAAAACAAAACAAAACAAAACAAAACAAAACAAAACAAAACAAAACAAAACAAAACAAAACAAAACAAAACAAAACAAAACAAAACAAAACAAAACAAAACAAAACAAAACAAAACAAAACAAAACAAAACAAAACAAAACAAAACAAAACAAAACAAAACAAAACAAAACAAAACAAAACAAAACAAGGAAAATAACCCTCTTTCTTATGCTTAGTTTTAAACAGACGTCAATTTATCTGCCATTCTCGGTCAATTATATAATGATCAGTATTATTTTGTAGATCCCGGTCGAGAACAACAAGCAATGTATTGTATGGTGTCCCTGAATACCAAGAAAACATTGCAACTAAATTTTCACGAGATGATGAACACCTCCCAGCTTCGATTCCAACCGAACAATCGGCTAAGCCAGACCTTGTTGTCAGCAATACTTGCGCTCTTTATCAAAATGCTGAGGATCTGGAGCTCTACAGTGAACCGGGTAAAGTGCCAGCAGGAGTAGATAATGGCAACTATGAACGCATTAGGAGTTTTATTCATAATGAAAACAGTGAAGCAAATGCAACTCCGGGGTTTCTGCTTGTTACAGAGAATACTGGATATGTTTCTGTCGTACGCAAGCCTAAGTAATAACAACACTCTTCACTTTTCGAAATTAAGAATGGTTTAGTTAATTATTAATAGATACTAACTAAATAAAAACAAAGTTGTTTTAAATTATCCTTAAATAAAATGATCCTCAAGTATTTCTTTCGTTTAAGTAAAGGGAAATGGCAACAAAGGTTATATCGTCATATCTGAAAGAAATAAAAAACAATATATAGAAGTTTATTACAGAATTTTTATATCAGGCTTATTTCGTGAGATATTTGGATATGAAATATTAAGTTATCTGCCATTTTCGATATTTGTGAATATGCATGATACGTTAAAACGGGTGCTTATAAAACGCGGACCCGGACTGGCGGACGCGGACTCGCGGATGCGGACTATATAAATATTTTTTTCCATATATACGTAACTTGAGATTCTTATACACTATAAAAGAGTGGATTAGAAATCGTATTTCATTGCGGACGAATTAAGCGTAGAAAAGTTTTAATTGATCGTAAATTCAACTTTTAAAAATCATCTTTCTGCATAACATTTTAAATTATCTCACGAATTTGTTAATTAAATTTTTAATAATCGTTAATAAAATAATTTTTTAAATTCAGTGAGATATATACAATTCCATCGAAGGGTCGTGTAATTAAATTGCAATTAAAAAAAATAAATACTATAATACGAAAAAACACACGGTCTTGTACTCGAAGGAAACGAATAATACATAAAGTCCTAATAAAATTCACATTTTTACAGACATTGTATTTTTTCGAAATTTATATTTCAATAGACCTTAGAAGTGCTTACGTCACGCGGTTTTCTACGCATATAAATACAAGATAAATTTTTCCCACATGTTTCCCACATTGCATTGCAATTCATTGTTTAACTCTGGCGTGACGTAAGGACCTCTAATGTCTATTGAAGGGTCTATTTTTTATACATTTTGCGGTATAAAGCAAGCGATAAAAACATTTGTCGCAAAGTTACTTCTCAAACGTCAATCAGTTTGTCACTGAACTGGCTTCCATCAGACGTTGTTTACTTATTGTTTTTTCAATAAAATTGACCTTTGTCTAGCCATTTGTGTAAAACTATTGATAAAACGTACGAGGTTCTAGAGTCTTGCTAGTCATAACACAAACATTGTAGCATTCTGCGGATATTTATTGACAGCTAAGTTGGTTTTACCATGGTAAAACCAACTTACATCAAACTTGATTACTTTCAAGATAATCAAACACCATATTTTTTAATATCTTCCAGTCTGCATCAAGTTGAAAAGCAGCGGTCCGGTTAAAGCAATTCCCGTCAGCTACAGGATTATGGACAACTGAAAAGCCATCCTCTCTGGCTCTTCTCGCTAACTCCTGATCCATTTTTTTGAATAACCAACTATGTGCTTATTAATTTAAAATTATTGTTTTTCGCTGTCAATAAATATCCACAAGAATACTACAATGTTTGTGTTATGACTAGCAAGACTCTAAGAACCTCATACGTTTTATTAATAGTTTTACACAAAATGGCCAGACAAAGGTCAATTTTATTGAAAAAACAATAAGTAAACAACGTCTGATTGAAGCCAGTTCAGTGACATGTACAAACTGATTGACGTTTGAGAAGTAATTGCGACTTTGCGACAAATGTTTTTATCGCTTACTTTATACCGCAAAATGTATAAAAAAATAAACCCTTCAATTGAAATATAAATTTCGCAAAAATACAAGGTCTGTAAAAATGTGAATTTTATTAGGACTTTATGTATTATTCGTTTCCATCGTGTACAAGACCGTGTGTTTTTTCGCATTACAGTATTTATTTTTTTAATCACAGTATATAATTACACGACCCTTCGATGAAAATGTACATATCTCACTGAATTTAAAAAATTACTTTATCAACGATTATTCAAAATTTAATAAACAAATTCGTGAAATAACTTAAAATGTTATGCGGAAAGCCGAGTTTTTAAAGTTGAATTTGCGGTCAATTAAGGTGGCTCCCTACGGTTTTAGTTAAAAAGTGCATTGTAGACGTTAAGACCGTCTCATTTCCACATCTTTCGTTATAAAACTATGAAATTCAGTACAACTGTTATTGAAGTCTTGCTGAAGATTTTAAAGTGGTGTTTTTGCGCTAGAAGATTGTTGCCATGGCAACAAATGGATAAGAACATGGCTTGCGTTTCGTCTTCTTTCCGCAATTTTCGAGATTTCCTTCGGTGAATTATTTTTTAAGGTGGCTCCCTACAGTTGCAGGACAAATCTATATAGATCAGTGTGGAGCTTCGCCGACCGGCAAATGTTTTGAAATGAACAACACATAAAAAGTTGTGTTTTGAGGTTTTTCTACGGCGAAATCACCAAGTGTTCTGTGCATGATGAAAAATTTGTGAAACCTAAACAGTATGTATGTTTTCAACTGGTCTTTTCTGTTTTCCGACCGCGTTTTCGTAAGCTTTTACGTTTAGCTCTTTCTGAAATGTTTTTCGTATATCGAGTCGAAATTTTATCACGTCAGCAATGATTTTATGGATTTTAGCCTTGAGTATCCGCTGTTTCCTTCGGTGGATTTTTTTAAAACTACGTCCAGTTATTGTACCATATCTAAGGTAAGACATATTCGATTTTTAAAAAAATCTACAAATACGTTTCTCCGCAATCGAAATCCACGAATATATCAAAATCTGAATTATAAACCTGCCTTCAAATTTTGATATCTTTTTCCTTTATACATCAATAAACAACTAAAGAAATTTCAGAAAATTTGACCGAAGAGAAAAAAAGTTATTGTTCATTCATTGTGAAATTAAGCATTAAAACTGCAAAAAATAGAACGATATAGTTACCATAGAAACGCTTATTTTGTTTCTATTTTTCTATATATGCACATCAAACACGTTCATATCTTTCCTGAGCAAGCTGATGTGTCTTGAAAAGCCAAACATTTTATGCTCAGCCTCGTACCCAGGCGCTTTTTAGTTATGAAAATATTATCAGTTAATCCAGTAAGTTATATACAGATCAGATGCAGATTCAGCGAGCGCGCAGGGGTGCTTGGGGAGGACGGGGAGGACGGGGAAAAGGAAGCTTCATTTTCTCGTCCAGTTCCTAGCTATTACAGTTCAATGGTTCCTAGCCGCACCCCCCGTTTCTTGCGCTTTTAGCCGCACCCCCCGTTTGAATCTGCATCTGATCTGTATATAACTTACTGGATTAACTGATAATTTTCATAACTAAAAAGCGCCTGGGTACGAGGCTGTTTTATGCTACTGTAGGGAGCCACCTTAATCGAACATGTTGTATGGTACTGACGTAAGGGTTTCACTTAAACACTTTAAAAAAATTCTATCAATAGATTTTTTTATTATCCTACGAAATGTCAAAAATCAATATAAAAAAAAATCCCTTCGATAAAATTTTTCGAAAAAATGACATTTCGAGCACTTGAGCGATGGTAATTGATGAATTTTAAAAAAATTCACCGAAGGAAACGGGCAAAGTTTACAGTTTAATTTCATTATATTTTTTTGCTTTGACGTCATAAAATTCTTGAAACCAGTTTTTCACGCGTGGAGTCCGGCACATTTCGTGGACAACAACCAGAACAGCGAGAAATGTGTGTTTTTGATAATAGCCGTAGTATTTTTTCGTTTGAAATTTTTGGTTTAACCTTATTTAAGAAAAGATTAAAAGATATTCATATTGCCAAAAAGTAAAAACAAGACATAATAAGGCATCAAATCAAACCAGTGCTTCTTAAATTTATTCTTGTCTATAAAAACCGATGTACGAAAATATTTTCAAATATGCACGATAGTTTTAAGACTATGTTATCAAAACACGACAGACATCCGACCTTAATTAAACAAGAAAACTTACATAAGCTTCGGTAACATTTCAGAAGAGCCATGAAGTCGATAAAGACAATACAAAATGGTTCAGTCGGAGTCCATACACTTTCGTAAAATTTCGAGCAACAAAAATTACATTACCGGACAAAAAAGAGCGCCTAAAAATTGTTTTAAAATTGATTTAAAGCACCTAGTACTTGAACTTGGAAACACAAACGATTGTAAGGAAGAACTGTCGTCTTTTCTGTGCGTAGAATTAGTAGAAACACAAAAATATCAGCAAAAACAATGTTTTCAACTTTGAATGTGAAAAATTTCATTATAGCTGGCCACGAACATTCCACGCGTGATTCGTGCGGACAGCGTCTGATCTCTATAAATACGGTTATAACCAGTGGTTATAACAGAACAAAACCAAAGGGAGCCACCTTAAAACTTTTCTACGCTTAATTCGTCCGCAATGAAATATGATTTCTAATTCACTCTTTTATAGTGTACAAGAATCTTAAGTTACGTATATATGGAAAAAAATATTTATATAGTCCGCGTCCGCGAGTGCGAGTCCGCCAGTCCCGGTCCGCCAGTCCGGGCCCGCGTTTTATCTACACCCGTTACAAACATAGCTAATAGGATAAAAATTAATCCAAGATGGCGGGCAGTTCGTTTTTTAGACAGATATTTAAAAATTTGTAACGGACTTCTATATATTGTTTTTGAATATATTTCAAACGAGAAGAATCAAATTTTTGTTGCCATTTCCCTATAATGAAAATAATAAAAAGAAATGAATCCATGATGAACTAACTATATTTAATTTCTTTATACTGTCCTGTTTAATCCGTTTCATTGCATTTATGCACTCAAATGATTCATAAGGTAGATCGCTTGGGATTATAAAATATCTACTGATTCACAATAAGCAAACATAAAAAGCCACTTGCACCATGTCACACGACCTCTACCGCCATGTTAGATACAGAGCGCGGTGATTGCCGAAAAATTGCCGCGTCAGTTACACTAATTTCGAAGTAATTTTCGACATCGTCCCTAATTTAAGCGCAACTCATCCAACATGGCGATAGAGGTCCCGTGGACTCTTTGTGCAAGTCACCTAACTGTTTGACTTCACAAACAAAAACTTCGACCTGCTGTAATGAAAAAAATTACTATGAATAAGGGAGCATAAAGATGTATATTCTAATAAAGATGATTATTTTAAGTCTTTTCTAGGTGGTAAATTAGAGAGTTCATGCAACCAAAGTTTTTCAAGTGTGACCTTTCGTCAGTTCTGGCATTATGCTGACTTATTTCAATAAACAAAAGGCATAACAGCGGAATCATAAAAACAGCCTCTTAGTCTGAGCTTAACTAAATTAAATAAATCTATCCAAAGAAAAAAATATTGATCAAATAAAAATATGATTTATAATTGGCTCGTGTTCTTTTGTCTCAATAGAATTATCTGGCTTAGTGTATGGTACAACCTCGATTCATGTATAGGGAAAGACTACTTCGTTTTATGTCAAAAACATCGAGGCACGGTATGACAACAGTTACATTTTACTGCCACTGATTTTAGACTATTAATTATCTCACGTGTGACTTTAGTTGTAGTGTATGATACTGTCTGGGTATACATATACATATATACTTTCTTTTTGCATGACGTATAATCCAGATCCTTGCTATATTCTGTTACGTGAAAAATACTTAAGCTTAATCTATGCTATCACTTTTTCATCCGCAAATTGCTTCTGTCTGAATAATAAAATAAATGACTTAATGTAAGTTTTTTAGCTTAATCTCTTGTAAAAAGTGCGTTGCAATTAAATTCCCAGTTATTAAGGTGATGCGCCTTAAAATGTTTACCGGAAAACAAGGAGTACTTAGTACTTAATGCATTAAACCACTAAATAATATTTATGGAATGTCTTGAAGGGGTAAAATAAGAGCTGGGAATTTCCTATTTTTGCTGGAAAAATGGGGTTATTATTGGGACTGGGAATCAATGGCTAAAAAAAAATAAAAAAGGGTAATGGGATAAAGATTTTGAGAAGACAGCCACTAGGATTACAGGGATTTGTGCTCTAGGACAATGGCATTTAGTAAAAATCTTGGGTGGGGAATGGGAATACGATCTTTCTTCGAGACCCTGTTTATGTAAGACACTAAATTTGAGCTTTCCCATACGATACTTATGTCAAATAGCATGTGAAAAGCTAAGGTAAAAAATCCCACGGATTCACAGTTACGGTGCACCCGCAGTATTGCAATCTATGCTAGGAATTACATTAGCAACATGTCAGTCAATCAATGTCACGGAATGTCACAGTCAATGTCACATGTCAGTCAAAGTTACAATTGTTCAATGTATCGAAGGTATTTACTTTTTTCCATTGGGCACAAGTTAATGTAGTTGCAGACATCAGCGCATAAAGGTGAACATATCTGAAAGAGTTTTGGTGATAACAAAAATCATGGTGATTTTGTGGGCAAAGAAAGTGTTTCTCTTTGTCGTTTTACATCACGTTTTGCTCAAGCCTATTCAAGTTGCAGGAGCATCTGAGGACGTTTCGTGGTTTCCTGAGTACCACAAGTGTAAGTGCATCGAATCCTACTTCATCCAATATTTATTCACAACAAATTAGTTTTGTCTGATAGGCGTGACATTCGCTACACGCGCAATTAACTCGCGTTTTTCTTGCTTTGTGCCGCTTTACTGCATGAAACTCAGAAATGGAAAAACCGTATAAATTGACTTCCGTAAGCTTACCCTACCTAATCAACTATACATAATCTAATATGTTTTTAAAACAAATTCCGAAAATATTAAACATTTACGATATAATTCAAGAAAAAAGGGAAATCAAGGAAGTTAGTGATATTTCGTTCTTATTTCAAAGATATCACGCAAACCAATGACAATGATGACAATGTCTTTGGAATAAAGACGAAATACCAATGACTCCGTTGTTTTTTGGGGTTTTTTCCTTGAATATCGTAAATAGATTTTGTGTTTCGTGAAGATGACTGCTTCCTTTGGTTTTTAATATGCTTAAATAACGCACTTTACTATCTTGAAATATATTATATAGCATTTTTAACATCCCCGAATTTCTCTTGTCTTATTGGGACAGTGCACTTCACAAATTTTGTCGGATCAGTTTTTAAACAGTGCATAATCCGGCAAATACAAAGAAAATCCTGTTTAAGTTTGCATTATATTTCTCGTTAAAGATGACGTCACATTTGTCTACTGAAAGCAGTGCACGGACAAATATAGCCAAAGCTACTGCAAGCACAACATTTTCCTGCTCAATAAACATATGCATTCATGAAAACATATACATGACTTATTTGAGCAAACACATGAAACTTCGACCGAAGTACTTTGAAGCTTCGACCACTTTCCAATCTCTCTAATTATCCTAACTACTCCTATGGGTCTTAGGGGCAAACAAGTATATTGTAACACGGTATGTTCTATTGTATTTAAATTATGAGAAATATATATCCTTAGTCTAAGTAAAACTGGTATTAGGGAAGAATAAATAAAGACTTACTTGCTAACAAATGAATTAATACAAAGCTTTATTCCCAGCAAATGGGTCTGTTGTGCAAATGTACGTAAATGCAGGAAGCAGTGTGTACCATGATTAAAATACAAAATACGGATTGTAGCTGTACTAGCCTACGAATGAACCAGCTTCTGGTCATGATCCTGATGACAGCCGGCTAGTCGAAACGTAGATTTAGATTCAAATTTTATTCGAACAGCCTCGCACTGAAGCAAAATATACGTCATACAGCATATACATTAAGGCCCCTGTTACATTATACTGGATTACCTTTCATGCCGGATTAATTTTAATTTTTTGAAAGTAGCAGTGTTTACACTACGCCGTCGCGTTTCGTGTCGCCTGCTCTTTTTCTAATTAGCATATAGTAAAAATCCTATTGTCCTCTCAGAATTATTCAAAAGTGTAGACCCGGAGCGTGCCGGATTCGTTGTTTATTGACTTTCCTGGTACGGCACATACCGGATTACTTTACGTATCACCAACACAAAGCGGATGATTTTTGCTCCGCGGGACGTACCGGATTACAGTAGCGCAATGTAAAGAACAGCCTAATCCGGTATGAAAATCGCGACGCTCCGATGTAATCCGGTATATTATGCCATACATACTGTATAGAGATTTACGCCAGGTAAACGGGTGAAATAAAAATCGTATTTTCATCGTGGAGAAGCGAATAAGCGTTTTCACTGGCCGTACGATTTTTTTCACTAGTGAAAATTTATCGTATCAGCATTTTGATTGGCTATGCGGTTTTTCTCACTAGTGAAGAAATTAAATCGTATTGTTATTTTGCTCACTACATGGCCGCCGTGTTGGCTTTTATGTCTAAAAGAAGAAGAGTTTTCTCACTAAAAAACATGAAACAGAAACAACAGCTTTGACTCACTATTTAGGCCAAATAACGGAGAAACAATTGGTATGATTCTGTTTTGAGAGTTCAATATTTTGTTTCGACATTGTTCGCCTTTGACAGGTTTCCAGTTTTAAAATAATCTCTATAAATGACTACATGTTTGGCATAAACAAATTACAGCATGGTTAGCTCGTTTGTACGATTTTTATCATGCACTTGTTGTGAAAGATTGCTAAACTCACTCGTTCGCTGCGCTCACTCGTTCGTTTAGCAATCTTTCACAACTCGTGCATAAAAATCGTACGTACACGCCAACCCTGCAGTATTCTCTATTTAGCTGACCTGAGGCTGAACCCAAAATCGTATACACGAGCCAAGTGTATACTCGCGCGTACACGAGCCTAATCGTACACGAGCCTAAGCTGAGACTGAGCCCACAATCGTATGTACGCATCGCATGAGTATTAATAGTTTTAGAGAAACGTCAGACGTCACGCATTTGTGAGACAACAACGATTAGTAATCCACGTTCTTGATTTATAGTAGAAACTTTCCTAGCTACATAGCATTACATGCATTGCTCCAATGTTTCTGCGACATGTTTTTTTGCGAAGTGGAAATACAAGAGAGAGAACTGTTTTTATACAATATTTATAAACTAGGTATCGACACATTTTTCTGCTACACACTAGCTGTTTTTCATTCATACACGTCCAACATAGCCATCGGAAGACAGATGCCTCCGATGCTTCCACATGCTTTAGGATGGTAAACTGATACATGCCTAATAGTCTAAATTGGAAATGTCTCTTTTTACTCGACAAACAATTCTCCTATTAGACAAACCTTTGAACTGATAAAATTTATTAGTGCAACTGGAAGGAACACCCTAAAATACATAACATATGGTACAAGACTTGCTTAATTCTGTTCGTTTCCTGCCGCTTTAGCAGCCATTTTCCTGATTTCTTGTTCGTTTTACTGTCCTACAATTGCATCTAAAGCATTTAAGAAATGTAAAAACAGGATAAATTTGTAGGGAAAAATTAGGCTTGATGGTTTATTACGTTATTTTATAGGTACATTTCGTTTAAAACAGCCTCAATATAAACACTAACTACTTAACCCTCATTCAAAACTCAGGTAATAATTTATGGCAAAAAATTTTTCAATCCATTCATCGTAAAACTCCTAACTGGATGACATGGAATACCTTTGGATGAAGCTACAGTTACGTTTCTAGATAATCTTGGATTTGCACTGCCTTCCTTTGGCGTGTATCTCCCTTTTAAGGACAATTTAGATGTTTCTTCATTGGATTTACGCCTGGAGATCAGGCTAGATATTCCATTTTTTCCATATTTTACTACAGCGAAGGTGAGGGTCTTATGGTGTGTGACGTTCATGACCATGCCTAAAAACAAGTTTTTCACAGATATATGTGTGACGTCCTTTGGTGGTCCTGCTGACATGAAGCACAGAAGGTAATTTATGCAAATATGATCAAACGTGTTTGTTTTCTCAATTTCCACAATGAGATGTCTCAGGGTTGACCATAAAGTCAAAATGATTTTTTGTGTCCCACGTACTGCATCAAGACGAAGCCGCACAGAAACAACAGCTTTGCATTGGCTAAAACTAGTACGCATGATATTGCGCCAGGCGATGTCACACGATTTTCTGCAATATACCTGAACTTAGTTTTAGACCCCGTTTACACTAGGGCAAATGATTTCGTATTCGTCGCTAATCCGGAATGTTTTGACATCGGATTCGTTTTACTGTTTACAATAAGGAACATGAATCCGATACAAAATTATCACAGATAGATTATGAATCCGGAACTTTCGAATCCGGAAAATTTTGTAGGATCTTTGTACCCGAGAAAGTTTGAATCCGACAAAACTTCTCTCGCGAACTCTTTCCGTAAAAGAATTTGCGTGAACTTGCTCCCTCGTACAGTTTTCAAATGTATTGCCATTAATTCCAACTGTCAAAATCGTTCAAGAACCACAAAATAAGATTGGTAGAATCGCGGCTGTGCTTCATGTATTGACAATCGCTGTGCGAGGCTGTGCAGTGCAGTAAACGCCGTAGACCTGAAAGACAAGGAATCCGGATATTTTCGCAAATCCGGAAACTTTTGCTCTAGTGTAAACAGGGTCTTAGTACAATGTGGGAAAATAAAATATCTAGCCTGCTCTCCGGGCCTAAATTCATTGAAGAAACAGCTGGATCAACCTTAAGAGGGAGATCCACACGAACGGAAGGCAGTAAAAATCCAAAGCTTATCTTAGAAGCGCAACTGTAGCTTCATCCAAATATATTCCATGTCATCCAATCAAGAGTTTCACGTATTGAAATTTTTTTCATGGAAGGAGTTTTCTGGATTGAATTATTTTTGTCCAACTTCCAAGAATTAACAGACATTAACTGACTTGTGCATGCTGGTTAAATAGTTAATTTTTACATTGACACTGTTTTAAAGGAACTATACCTATAAGAATAACGTAATAAACCGTCAAGCTTAATTTCCTCTGCAAATCTATCTTGTTTTAACATATCTCATAATTGTGGAACAGTAACACGAACAGAAAATTAGGAAAATGGTTGCCAAAGAGCTCCTAATGAACAGAGTTGAGCGAGTTTTGTACAATATGTGGGCAACAATAATAAACAATCAATACTGAAATTTCACTAAATTTTATTAAATATTGCTTTTAGTTATCACAAAAATTAAAATTTGCATACCATTCTGGAACGCAGTATACATACTTTGAGTATATGAAAATTATTCGCATTCGAATCAAAATATTTTGTCTTATTTTTTGCAGACAAACCTACACATTACGGAAAACGTTTTATTTTGGGCGTTTCTTCGTTAACCTTAAGTAGAGAATTCCCTCAAATATCAATCTCTGCACTGTTTGATACCAACGTAACCATTACATCAGCTTCATCGCAATTATGGACTACTAATATTAAGGCAGGAAAAAACATCATCTACAATGTTCCACAAAAACTTCGAATTGTCAACAACGGAACTTACAGAAATGGAATCGAAATTAAAGCAACGAATGATATCGCAGCTACGGTCTTTGTGATCGACACAAGCTCAGACGCAGATGGATACCTTGCCTTGCCAACAAATGTTCTCGGACAAAAATATGTCATAGCAACCTTGCAGACGAGTTCCATCTCAGAGTTCACTGTGATTGCATGTCATGATAACACGACCGTCAAAATGAAACTGCGCATGTCTAATGGATCCTTCATTTACGATGGGTTTACATACAGTAATGGGAATACTCTTACTGTAACCCTCGATAAATTGGGGACTTCTCAAGTATTCCATGATTATGACTTGTCCGGAACTATTGTCACATCGAACAAACCAATTGCAATAATATCTGGTAATATGCACGGCCGTACTCTATCAACCGATCATACTGACAAGTTAGAGTCCTTCTTACTACCTGCAACACTATGGGGTAAGGAATTCTTACTATCAACAGTTGGAGCAAAGGATGCTGGTGACCTCTTCAAAATTTTTGCCATCGATAGTGATACGGAAGTTTACAAAGAAAATACAAAAATTGCAACTCTTGATCCAGGTGATTTCCACACACTAGATATTCGTACAGTAACAACTTCTTTCATTACCTGCAGTAAACCATGCCAAATTATACAGTTTTCAAACGTCCAAAGCAAGCACAGTTCATACACCAACGCAGGTCCATCTATGATTAATCTTCCTTCCATAGACCAATTCCTTCCATCGTACCACGTGATCTTTGCCAGAGCCTCAAAATTTAAACACTCCATTACTTTGATAATCAATAAAAATGCAAAAAATGGATTGCTTAAGGATGGTACGCGGATGAAAAGCCTAAGCTGGACATGTCAAGACTATTCAGGACTCTGCTGGACTATTGTTGACATATCAAGTGAAGTTAAGATTACTCACATGGTCCGAGGTGTCACTTTCGGTTTGCTGGTTTACGGTGGTACTAACGATGAATCATATAGTTACCCTGGTGGATTTACTTTTCAGAAGAATTTAATGTTTAATGGTGAGATGAGTATCAATTTGATGAGTTATTTGCCTGAGTCATCAATCGACCATATAAATTTATTTTATTAGAACCTTGCAAAAGGAAGGTTGATCTTGGTTTCGTCTTGGATAGCTCTGGAAGTGTGTCGATCGGTAACTATCAGAAAATGAAAACTTTTGTAAAAGACTTGACAAGCTATTTCAGTATTTCTCGCGATGAAACTCGTGTGTCCGTGATGTCGTTTTCGAATGATGCTACAATCCATATTCCATTTTCTCGATATTTTGACGATAACGTTGAACTTTCACTGGCAATTGACGATATTGATTACACTGGTGGAGGAACAGCAACTGCTATTGCATTAAACAAGGCGTACCAAGATATGTTCCAGGAGAAAAATGGTGCACGGAAGGCAGGTTTGTAAATTCTTAAGTATATATTCAACTTATATATTTTTTCAGATATTATTCTCCTGTTCAAACTGATACAAATATATTCGTACTTGAATTAGAGAATAAGAGCGTTTACATAAATTTAATAGCATATTGACACATTTAAAATGATAACTAGACAAGCTGGCTCATATTCATAATCATGAAATATTACATTGTCGGAAGGCAAACCTTCACGAGGACTATTAATGTAAAGAGATCATTAAAATCAAATTCCAAGATATCAATTCATAGGTGCCAACAAGGTCCTAATCATTCTCACTGATGGTCAAAGTAATGGAGGGGTTGAAGGTCCTGCCGAGAAGTTAAAAAATGCAAATGTGGTCATATTTTCTATTGGAATTGGACAGAACATCAACATAGACGAGTTGCATACAATGGCATCACAACCAAAAGATCAACGGGTAATTTTGTTAGAGAATTTCCAGGAACTTGAAGTTTTGGCGCAGAAAATGTCCTCAAGCACTTGTAACGGTAAGTACATTCTAAAATCATCTTGGCTAATACTTATTTTGTAAATGCAAAATAAATCCTGTTTGGAGTAACCTGATGAGATAAAATTCTTACTAATCCTCACCGGAATTCTCACTAATTTGAAAGTGATCTTCTGTCATATTTTGCGATTATTATAACAATTTGCTGCCCTTAAATTCTTAATTTCAGTTTCTCGTTTTGCGGTTACCTGTAATAAAGACTCGATGAGCATTGCTTATGAAAAAAGTTCCTTACCAGATTACATGAACATTGATGAACTGGCACTTCAGGATCGCTCATGTAAAGCAAGACACAACAAAACCCACATCATTGCTGAGACGGCCTTGAATAAATGTGGAACATCATTTCGAGAAACTGAACAGGAATTGATATTTTCTAATGCTCTGACCAGTGCGAGTATTCCCGGCCGTGGTTCCATCATTCAGAGAAAAAAAGAAGTAAGCCTGAAGTTTACTTGCACTTACGGACGCTTTCGAACGGTTGGATCATTCAATTTCCTTCCTGCTAAACAAAAGTTAACTATACATGAAGGTAAGATTTTTTCGTCTCTACGTCTGTAGCCGACTAAATGTATATTTATAACTACCCAAATTATGGTAGAGTTCATGATCCGTGCAGTTTTGATGATACATTGATATGAGATCCACTGGCACTGGGAAAAAAATTGAATTCTATTGTATGGAAATATCCTCTATACCTATGGAAGGATTTGTTTGATTCAGTGGTATATAAATTTTATCAAAATCTATGGATTTGTGAGACATTTCTTATAGCATGAAAATGCACAATTATTATGCAAATCAAAATCCATTCTATTTAGTTAAAAAGGTGGCAATGGCGTCTGCCATTTCGGTTTGCAAGCCGTTTTGAGCGGAAGTACTACTTAAAGTAGACCATCTTGCAATCCTGTGCGTACAACCGTAACAAACATGTTAGTGGTTGTAACTGAATTATCATTAGGCAGATATACTTAAAATCTGAATAAAAAAGATTATAGCTTTTCATACTTTGTAGCACTACTTATGTTTCCCATTATATGTTTCCTAAAAAATTTATGTTTTCCACAGAAAACTTTGGGAACTTTACGTTTGCACTGGACTTTTACAAAGATGGATCCTACAAGCAACCTTACATCAGCAATGATTACCCAGTACCAAAAAGTATCTCAGATCAAATACATATTCAATATTCAGTGGATACCAGTAACACTGATATAGTTATCCGAGCTAAAACCTGCCGTGCTACACCAACAAACAAACCTTACGATCAACCTCAGTATGTGTTCATTGATGACGGGTAAGCAACGTTCGTAACGATAAATTGATGATTATAGACTCCTGACCTCCAGAGTAAAATGTATTGAATGCTAGTATTGTGTGCTATACCTTCAGTTGTTCTAAATAAGGACATCATATACGATAGTTACATCAAGCAAACTTGCATGACAAATCACAAAGAAATGAAAAACAGAGATTTTTCAACTAAATAATAAGAACCCGCGACGTATAGGAATACATGACGTCTTTTTTCGCATCATGGAAAATCGTAAACAGAGTGGAAATAAAGAGAACTCTATTTTCAAATTTTCTACCATATTATTAAAACATAACACACGAAGATATTCTGATTTTGTTTTAGATTGTTTGTTTTTTGTATGAACTTTCTTTCCTGACCATAGATGCGACAAAGATGACACAATCCGCCATTATACATCTGGACTGCAGCAACTACATCAATTTAGCATCCAGGCTTTTACTTTCGTCATCAACCACCGCTACGTATACTTCCACTGCGATTTTGTCATCTGCAATAAAAAGACACCAAACAGTATTTGTGCTAAGAGTACCACATGTCCGACACGAAAACGTCGCGAAAAAAGTTCAGTAGATGATGGATCCAAATTTTATCAACTATCTGCAGGACCTCTCATTTACAGAGATAAAAAGGATAACACCAACTCTAAAGGTAAATACATGTCATGTGGCTAATTTTTATTCAAGGGTCAGATGCGAGGGTTGTCCTTTGTAAACTATGCAGCAAAAAAATGCCAGGTAGAGAAATTTAGGTCTGTGCTCAGGCTAAAAATATTGAAACTGACATGTGTCCATTTTTAGAATAGTGCATCTTCATGAACTTGTGGTGTTAGATGTTATTGTCGTACTTGCATTTCTTCTTCTGACTTTTTTTCTTTTGTTCGTAATTCTTTTTAACTCCCCTTCTTTTTCCTGCTCACTCTATTGGATCATGTGGGTTTTTTTCGTTTCTGTGTTCCAAGTATTCTCTATTTTTGTATCTTCTTCACTGCATGTTGACTATTACACAGGTACTGGAGTTAATAGAAATTACCAACAAAGAGGCAACCCGCGCTTATACTTATATACATAATTTTATAATTTATAGCTGAATCTCTTCTTCCTATCATGTATTTCTTAAAGTAAAAATAGAGTATTGTAAGGTATATTGTACAATATTGTACCAATTTAGCGTGGTCGCGTAATTATATCAAAATTAGTGTCCAATCCAAATAAATGCAGTGCCATTTAAATATAAACTTTAATCATTTTGTTCCAGACAATACTCCATCAGTTGGCGGTCATGGTATTTTGTTAGGTTCATTGCTTGGCGTTGCTGTTCTGGCAATTGCTCTAGCCAGTGTTATGGGTGTTGCGATGATAAGACGACGCCGTACAGTGTATGAAACATCGTCAAATGTTCAAGTTCTTTCCATGGAGAATATTGCAGCGAGCAAAGAGTAGACTGGACTTCTCGGCGTTTTTATCTTTCAGTTTAGTGCGATAAACGTGGCAATACAGCGACGATAATCAATATAGTAATAATAGTTCTAGCAGCGAGATCGCTACAGTAGAAAATTTAGCGTTTGAGACTTTGTTTAGAACTTTCCTAAATGTGTGAGCGTGCAGGTAGTATATAACAATGCACAACGTTTTTATTACATTTTTTTTATTTATCTTCGCTTCAAGGGCAGGGTCACCGCAGCTGCAGCATATGCCTATATTACATACCTCACCCTGTTAAATACCCTGTTGCAGGGCACCGGAATACCCGGAAGGATACCCATGACTTTTGGCGTTTAGTACATGGGATAGAGACTGGGTTCGAGTCACAATGAGATTGCCCAAATGAGACTCACCTGGTGGGACGTTAGCACAAAAAATTAAAGGCAAGCTGCTAAAGTGTGTCAAAGTATATGTGAAGGGAAAGGACTTTGTGTATGTAGCCATACGTAGTTCAGTAACTATGAAGAGAAGTTAAAGTTTGCGTGAAGACTTTTCTATACTTTATATATTAAAATGCGTGTTTATACTGATATATGTCTTTCATACTACCTTAAAGTTTTTTATAATAAGGTGAAAATACACTGGTGAAAAAAACCCAGTCTACACTACTTGAGTACTGCGTTCACTTACCATAATCAAGCTTACATAAAGTACATCCAATTAACGATTATCGACATTAAATTCAAAGAATGTTGAGACCGATCAGAATCGACATTAAATTCAAAGAATGTTGAGACCGATCAGAAGATGTTGCAGGTGCCATACATGGTACAAAACAGCTGAAATACGTACTAATGTACGCTTGCTTGATATGATGTGTTTTGAGATATTATAAAGTAAGTAATGACAGTATTAGTAACGACAGTAACGTAGTGTGTTGGAGTAATATATCGGGTTTCAGGCTTTGAGACAGAAATGGGGGGGGGGGGGGGGGTTCCATTGACGTCAAGGATAGCTCTTATTAGTGTATTAATTTGTAATTTGGTCAAAGCACTCGCTCTCATAAGTTCGGTGCGCTCATAGCACGCCGTATAAACCAGGCCTCACTACCTTAGGTAATGTTAGCAAATTGAGCTGTGAGTTAAAATTAAACACTTAAGTCCAAAGTAAAGATGAACAGCATCATTGTCTTAACCATATGGATATTTCTCTGTGTGCTAGACTCTGAGATAAATGTCTCTGGTAAGTCTTTTGTGTATATTAGACAATTTTTATTTAATTACATACTACATATAGTCCGGTGAATGCATGATTTTAACTAAAGTATAAATTTATATTGATCACAAGTAGGCTATTACCATCATTTCTCCGTGATATATACTGGGCAGATTTTTTTGAAGCTATGTTCATTAAAATATTATAAATGCCGATATATTACGTAAACAATTTAAACATATTACGGTGTATATATTCATACTAATTTCAATTCAGGTCTTCGACAATTGTTGCCAAATACAATTTGCAACAGTTGTCTTACATTGCCGGCGGATCAGTATGTACATGCAATAGTTAAAATACGAGCGACAGGTCTGTATGGGTGTTTAAAATAGCAATTGCGTAGCTCGAGCCATTAACCGTCAATACCCATGCACCTAAAAAACCGTATCATCAAAATTTCATCGTAGGGGCACTTTAGACTTCACGACATCGAGTTCGGGTAGTTTGCGGTCATATTTACTCTCACCACTTTTTTCTGTGACTACTTGAGGTTAAATTCTGCAATACTATCGCAAGTGTATGAGCCACACTAGTCGTGGAACTATTCAATTTGATATCGTGACCTTGCGGATCTTAAGATACTTGTGATATGCACGAATAAACAGACTGTGCATTGATGTTGATCAGTACAGATCGTCTTGCGTCGTATTTCTTAACTAGATTATTTGGGTTTACAAATGCATGCATGCGACTGAAATACTGTAATACAACCATACTGGTTTGATTCAAACTGTCGAAATTTAGCCCATACACGCTGACAAAATACTAACCAGACAATATTCATTGTCGCTGGAATTAGCCGGGCATTTGACATGACCGCGCAATATTAACTACCAGAAATAGTTTGCACTAAAACTGCCCCCGCGATTGATTATGTTCCACCGTTATTCGAAAGGATGATGCATGTCTTATGGTTTACAAGTTGTCTACAATATGAGAGGGTGTCGGCTAGGGCAAAAGCAATTTTTAATGACCGATGAAATCCGGTTTTTTTAAAAATTATTTACTGAGCGCATTTATTTTATCGTAAAAATTTCACATTCTTCCCCGTGTGTAAAAGTAGAGCCTTTAAAAGTTACATTAGCCGAAACCTATGGCTATTGTATCAATTTCACAGCTCTGGGGCTGGCTGCTTTGATTTAATGATTTGCAAAAGACCAAGGTCTTGTGCACTAACCGTTATTAGGACAGTGTCATTGTTTTTCCATTTGTGAAAGACCATTCCCTTCCTCCTTCTCCTGTTTTTCCTAGCTGGTAAATGGCTTCGACTCTCTTTGGATTTGCTACCAGAATTACCACTGTTTCCAACTGGCTCAAACACATCCATAACATCCCCTGGATTTTCTTTCTCACTGCAGTAAGAAAGATCTTTTGTTAGGCTTTAACACTAAAAATACTGCAATATGACTTATAGACATAAATGTACAAACAAAACCTGCCTTGAACGTCCAATTTGCCAATCTGACAAGTCTTTATCATTATCCACTTCACTAAGCAATGCGTCTTCACTATATACATATAATATATAAGTATAAAAAAGCCACATTAGTTTCAGAGCAAACTACATATGGTGGGATTTTATAGTGACACATAGACATCCAATATTTATACTTTGGTAATCATTCAAAAAACTTGTAATTCTATTCAACACAAAAGTGAACATTGCCAGAACATTCAACTAATAAGTAAGCTATAATTTTGACTTCTTTGAGTCATAATTTACAGCAATATTATATAGTCCAAAGGAGACAAGACAACAAAGCGTGCGTTGTTATGTAAATTTAGCTAAATGCTGTATTAGCATAATGAAATACAAACAAAACTTACCTCGAACTTCCTTCTAAACCAAGCAGTTGTCGATCAAGGAGCTCTTCTTCACTTGATGACATTCCTCCTGCATCACTATCAACCCAATCGTCTATAGCTGCGACAACTTCGTCCGTCAACTGTATACTCTCGCGACACCATAGCGTATCAATTTATCAGATGGCGTGCGTGCAGTGAAGAGCGTGCGTGCAGTGAAGAGCGTGCGTGCAGTGCGTGCCTATATAGTTTGTAAAATATGGCATAAAATGCAAGCATTGCTGCGTAAACCAATGAAAATTTGCCATATAAACAATTACATTATGGGGAATCGATTGCCGGTGTTTTTGGGAAGGCACTAGATAGGATCGAGTAAAACCACGGCGGGCCGAGTCCTTACTCGCCCTTCAGGCTCGCGCTTTAGCTAAATTTGGTGAAGTAGATACAGTCCCAGTGAGTGAGAATAGTGAGTGAGAATAGTTTTAATAAGAAAAAAATATAAGAATATAAGAAAAAAAAGTATTCAAAAAATTAAGAAAAAGAAGTATAAAACATAAGCGCGTAACTAGGCTCGAACCCGAAACAAACAGGTCAGCAGCGCGGAACCTAGACCACTGTACTAATGCGGCCAATCGAAAATTAACCGTTAAAAACTAAATTTATACTGCTTATGTAACCGTGCTTGTAAGCACCGCTGTCAAATGTATGAAATATTAACCTATTGCGGGCTCGCCGTGGTTTTACTCGATCCTATCTAGTGCCTTTCGTGTTTTTGAGCCGATACCAGAGGAGGTGTGGTGACTATACCGGCATGCACCGCGCGAAGTGGCGGTTTTTTACATATTATCGATTTGTCGGCAGATCCGTCATTTTAATATGAATCTAGTTTTTCATAATTAATATGAATCTAGTTTTTCATATCTCTGAGGATGGTTCTGAAATAGATCCGTCATTGTTCGGTGAGTTCTCGTAGGAGTTGGAACGCGAGTATCATGAAGAGGAAAACAAAATAAAACTATCAATCACTGCGAATAAAATTGGGAAGAATGCTTCGTTATTATTCATTCCATAAGTACACATGAAAGGTATACAATGAAATATTAAAAGCAATGCTCTTAATGATGTAGTAATAGAAGAGTTACATTTCTTTGAAACCTATAAAATTGTGATCACTTGCAATTGGGTGGCATGATACCTGATACTTAATCTCATGACAATTCCTTCATACTCTAAATATTTACAGTATTGCTCATGCAGTACTCAGTAGTCTAATCAGATGATGAAAGTCACCAAACAATTTGCACAATGCAGCACCTAAACGACAAAAATCTAACATGAGTACAATGAAGTAACACAAAAATAAAAAACTCTCTATGCAAAAAATGGAAGACCTGAGGGTAAATATCGTTTCCACTTCAACTGCATTGTACAAACTTTGTACTACAAAGTGTAGGATAAATAGCTCAGCTGCAAAATGAATGCAGTGGTAAGTACAAAATAGTAAAGACAATTAAAGTTTTTAAAAATGTTGCATCACATTCATTCCATCAGTAAACATGAAAGGTATACAATCAAATATGAAAAGCAATGCTTTTGCTCTTAACGATGTAGTAATAGAAGAGTTACATTTCTTTGTAAACCTCTAAAATTGTGATCACTTGAGTGGCATTATTAAGACACCACATACTTACTTAATCTCATGACAGTTCCTTCCTACTCTCAATATTTACATTATTCCTCACTGATCAGATGATGAAAGTTGCCAAACATAGCACAATTCAGCACCTAATAAGAGAAACACTAGCAAGAGTACAATGAACAAACACAAAATAAAAAAACCCTCAATGTATCAATACATGTACAGAAAATATTTACACTATCACTACTCGACGTCCATGAATATATAAGAAACTTATACATTTTGCCATTATACCGGATTATAAATAAGGGGAATTTATAAAGGTTAAAGCGAATATTAGAAATGCAAACTAGAAATGCATGCAGCAGCCCCTCGCCACTAACTTTAAGAGTATGCAACTAAATTTTCGGAATTACATGAAGTACCTCGATAGGTTGTTGTCATAGCAACAGGGCAATTGTTATTTTTTCTGTATATTTTTTCAAAATGACAAAATATCAGTTTTTAATCCCTGTTTTATTGACAATTTTTTTAAATGGCACAACATTTGTTATCGGTATGTTATTACGCCTAATGTAAGCTTAAATTTGGTATAAAATACGACCTATCAATTACATTAATAATAAGAAGAAAGTCTTGTATTTACAAAACATAAACTTACTCTGGAATTTAAACAGTGAATAGACTGGATGAGTACGGCTACCCCGGCCTTTATAAAGCATTAAAACACAAGTATAAATACGCATTATCAACAAACTTGCCTTGTGTTTCACGCCATAGTCAATTGTTGGCGCTTATCTGTATTTTCCCCGAATTAATCTCTCTTCAATCTTCTTCGGCAGTCTCCACGAGCCTTTGCCGTTCTGCTTCCTCGTTTTCCTTTCGCTGCTTGCTTGACTCCATATTTGTTGACCTGATAAATGCTTTTTATTTAATTTTTACAACAATAAATTGTTGTTAAAGTTCCCAAAACTTTTTGCAAAAATACAAAATATTATAGTGCAAAAAGCTAACTAAAGTTAAATATTTGCTGACACTTGAATCACAGATAAGAGATGATGTACAGATAGGGAACTAGCCTGCTCGCAGACCCCGCCTGAAAATTAAACGGGAAATTAGGGGTCCCTAATTTAGGGGTCCCTAATTTCCGCATAGGGGTCCCTAAAGCTGCATAGGAAAAACGCCGTTCGAAAGTACAAAAATAAATATTTTTGTGAAGTTGCTCCACCGATCTTCATTTTGGGATTCAAATTTGAAAGGTAGATAGTAAGTGGTTATTTTTATGTAAAAAGATGTACATTTATTGGCTAAATACGAAGAATAAAACAATATAAACTTTGTACCGCATGGTCATATTTTACAATCTCGGTGCTTGTGAAGTTGTGCCGCATCACTGTACATGTGTTGGAATGATTTAAAAACTTACATTTCGAGTTACACCAAGTAATTAATTATTAGGAGTCAGCGGTAAGACAAACGTACTAAAAACGTTAAACATTTGTTTTTGAATTGGATGTAATAGTTCACAGTGTTTTACCGCTTTTAAGTGTTAATTCATCCTTTCTCTGGCGTTAATAAGGGATTTATTTGTAAGTGAATAAAACTTTGTTTGTGATCAACGTGTCTGGTATTCACCGTACTAATCGTAGCGCGTTAAAGCACCCTACTATTACGACAATCTCGTACAGTAAAACACTTGTGGAATTAACAAATGTTTAGAAGTGAATAGACCGCCTGATATTTATGTGATGGAACGGGTAAATATGGGAGATACCCCTGCACCAGCCATTACCACTGAAGCTATTTACAAGACAGCAGAAAGATTCAAAGAAGATAGCCCTGAGGCAGCTGAGTTGTTGAAGAACTCAAGTTACGTCGACGACCTCATTGATTCAAAACCAACCCTGTGTTCTGCAGTAAAAGTGGCTAACGAAACAGAGTCCATGCTCGCTAAGGGTGGATTTTCGGTGAAATGCTGGCAGTTTAGTGGTGAAGAAAACCCCCGAGCGAATCTTGCACAGCTGCGGTTGGACCATGGAAACCATTCAGCGCAGAAAGTTGGACACTCGATTAGCATGTTGAAAGGAACAGATGCGAATCTTCGAGTACTTGGTCTTGGTTGGGATCCTCGAAGCGACGTGGTCCTTTATGAAGTCACGCTGAACTTCAGCAGCAAAAGACGAGGAATACGTACTGGTGCCAACCTTAAAAAAGTCGATCTTCCCAAGGCATTACCTGACATCCTGACTAAGAGAACGGTACTAGAGCAAGTGATGAAGATATACGATCCACTTGGGCTCGTCAGTCCCTTTACCTTATTGGCGAAGATGTACTTAAGAGAAGTATGGTCAAGAAATCTTGACTGGGACACACCCCTTCCAGCTGATTTGACTACCAAATGGGTTAGTTTCTTCACTACGTTATTTGAGCTCGATCGCTTGCGTCTTCCTCGAAACTTACGACCAGAAGATGCGGTTGGACGGCCGTGGCTTATAATCTTGAGCGACGGAAGCGACATAGCATATGGCTTTGCCGCTTACGTTAGATGGACTCTTCAAAGTGGACTTTATTAGTGTCGACTGATTATGGCCAAATGTCGTATAGCCCCGGTAAATAAACTCTCTACGCCTCAAATGGAATTGAACGCGGCCGTGCTTTCGAAGCGAGGACGGAAAGTAATTGAGTCCGAGATGCGTTTTGATTTCGAGAGAGTGCTACAACTGGTGGATTCTGAGACCGTGTTGAGCATGATAAACAAGATCAGTACCAGGTTCAAAGTGTACGAAGGTGTGAGAATTGGAGAAATACAGGCCGCAACGGATGGTGACTTATCAAGTTGGGCATGGATTTCTGGCGAGGACAATACGGCAGACTGGCTGACTCGCGGCCGAATTCCAGACCAGCTAGGGGAAGATTCACATTGGTGGAATGGACCGCCAATCCTGTATACACCCATTGAAGAGTGGGGATTAAAGTTTGGAATGCAAAAGAAAGAAGCTTTGCCCGGCGAAAAGAAAATTCGATACAGTACAACAGCCATGTCAAGTCCGCCTGTTCTCGATTACAAGCGGTATAGTAATGTCAACAAAATTATGTGGATTGTCGCAAGAATAGCGAAGAAAAGGTCGTTCAAGGGAGGAAAGATCAGTGAAATATCCCCGCAGCTACTGCAAAAGGCAGAGGATGTCATGGTGAAAGATGCACAGAGGGAGCTGAGTATTGAAGTAGAGAAAACCAATCGTAAAGGGCGTCGTGGCGGCAGGTACGAATCTCTCAATCCTAGGAAAGACGAAAATGGTTATAACGTGATTGGCCGACGCTTGACAAACCAAAACCCTATGACACCTGATGCGTCCTTACAAAAATTATTGCCAACCCGACATCCACTGACCCGATTGTTGATGAATCGAGCGCATAAAGAGAGTGGACATAGAAGCCGTGATGCTACCCTGGCTCATTTTCGAAGTAAATACTGGACTGCCCATGGTAGCAAGATCGCCCAATCTGTAAAAAGCAAATGCCAATTGTGCAAGTTGCGAGACGTGAAACTGGGATCCCAAGAGATGGGACTATTGCCGGAAGCTCGTTTGAAGCAAGCGCCGCCTTTTACCCACACTATGCTTGACCTGTTTGGACCGTACCCAGTTCGTGGGGAAGTACAAAAACGAACTACTGGTAAAGCGTATGGAGTCATATTCACCGACCTTGCGTCCAGGGCTGTGCACATTGAAGCCGTTTATGGGTGTGACACCCCCTCATTCCTGTTGGCGTTAAGTCGATTTGCGAGTATTCGAGGCTGGCCGCAATTTATTTATAGTGATCCCGGGTCGCAACTTATTGGGGCGGAAAGAGAACTCAGCAACGCCTGGCAGAGCGTGAGTCGGGACGAGCTGCATAGGAATGGGACGAAGAATGGTATGACTTGGGTATTTGGCCCTGCAGATAGTCCTTGGTATCAAGGAGCGGTTGAAACACTAGTCAAAGCAGCGAAAAGGGCTATCATGTTCGCAGTAGGAAAACGTCGTCTTTCAGTTCCCGAATTTCTAACGGTATGCTCGGAGGCTGCGAATCTTCTCAATGAGAGACCTATTGGAACCCTTCCATCAGCAGACTCCGATCTGAGCGTGCTCACGCTCAAAACCTGCACTAAAGAGTAGAAATTACAGAGAGAAATGTTCAGTCAAAAAATCGTAAGGCGATTCGCCGGTGATTCGTCGGCATTCGTCAGTGATTCGTCATGGGCGCAATGTTGTAAACAGAGGCAGTCACCCCCGGAAATATTTCAAAATGACTACTAATACCGGGGGAAATACTTCTGTTTAGAGCACTGGCTAACAACATTGCGCCCATGACGAATCACTGACGAATGCCGACGAATCGCCTTACGATTTTTTGACTGAACATTTCTCTCTTTGTAGTTTCTACTCTTTAGTGCAGGTTTTGAGGATTTTGTGATGTCATGATTTCCAACTAGGTTAAAACGCCATCAGCAAGCTGACAACATCAAACGCGACGACGAATAGTTTCCTATCCATTTCTTTAACTATCCATGGTTAGCCCACTTTTACTCTTGATCAATAAAAGAATATTTCAATACCTCAAGAATATTTCAATTTTATGTTTCATTTGATCCCGACCAAGCTGGATTATACAAACAGCCCGTTAGTGAGAAGGCTGGACATATATAGCTAATTTGATAAACTTACCATCAATATGCCAACAGAAGTTTGGCCAGTGAAGTGTATCGACGCCTGGTCAAACGTCGTGAGCGTCTCTCTTCAACACCTTCTGGATCCAATTCTTTTACCAAACGAGCAACTAGATTTCTGGGTGCGTGCACTTGGTGTCGCAAGCGGAGTGCGTGCCATATACTTCTGTAACCCGCGAGTCTCCCAGCGCCTATCATTTCTTCTGCTACGATGTTTCTGACCATGTCTTCGTCAACATTTAGTTCCCCTCCTCGACAAACCCATGTTTCCCAGCCTTCGCTTAAGAGTTCGCAGATGCATAACTATGCCTTGTTTTTTCAAAAGCTCTACGATAGTCGCATATGGATAACCTCGGTGAAAATAGTCTGCAATAATATTACCTAAATCGTTCTCGTTTTCACCGCGTGACAAACTATCACGTTCTTCTTGCAGATTTCTTCCACAAGAATGGCAAAAGTTTGCATCAACAGAACACTGAATACCGCAGTTTGAACAAAACATATCTAGTTACTTCAATACAAATTCGCTTCTTTGCAGTCGTCTTTTATTCTCCTACCAGTTTCTACTGTTTTAATTCTTAAATTATTTTCGCGCATGCGCTGTATTATGCTGTGCACGCAGAACGCTCTGTTTAAACTTGCATGCAGCAACTGCATATAAACATGCAGCAACTGTGTATAAACATGCAGCAACTGCATATAAACATGCAGCAACTGGGTATAAACATGCAGCAACTGCATATAAACATGCAGCAACTGTGTATAAACACGCAGCAACTGCATATAAACCTGAAGCAACTGTGTATGAACATGCAGCAACTGTGTATGAACATGCAGCAACTGTGTATAAACACGCAGCAACTGTGTATGAACATGCAGCAACTGTGTATAAACACGCAGCAACTGTGTATGAACACGCAGCAATAAAGTTTAAACATATGGCAATGATATTTAAATATGCAGCAGGGATATTTAAACTTCTAGCTAGACTATATTTTAGACTTGCAGCAGTAATTTTATAAATTAAGCGTGTCCCCTATGGGCCACCGTACAGGAGAATCCGTATCGTATAAAAAAGCCATATCGGGATTTTTTGCTTTGTTGTTGCGAGACATAAGTCCCAAGCACCAAGTTGTTCCATTTTTTCGTGTTTTTTTTCGTGTATTGTCACATCAACGCTCATGATATTAAAGAAAAAACCATGGACGTATTTAAATTAATCTTTGAACTCTGATTTTTTGGCAAGTTTTCCCCGTGTCAATGGATAAAATACGCAAGGATTTTGTTTACACCAACAGTCCAGGCAGGCAAAGATCTTGTGAAGACAAATTTTGTACATGCAATGCGAGATTACTACATTTAAAAATGTATTATACAGATGCTACTGTACAGTGTAATTAAGGTTTAAAAATATAAAGTTTGTTTTGATAAATGTTTATTTATTCCACATTCATATAAAAGTGCTTAATATATTAATAAATTATTAAAAAAACTAATATGTGTTCAATGTCAATGAACTATCAATTATTACATTCTCAACGTCTAATATAGACTCATTCCAAAACAGGCAATAGACCCTACATGCTGTCATGAAAATTATTAAATAAAAAAGCAGCCAATGATCCGATGTTTACTTTTACAGTTATCTGGATATAAAATTTTAAGTACTATGGGATAAATGCATTGTTACTTTCTTTGATAAGAAATTTTCTATTTAAAGGGAGCCCTGTTAAAGTGCAAAACTCTTCCTTGGGAAGCTGGGCTGCTTTTTTCAAACCTTTGATTAAACCAGCACAGTCTGAAAGCATGTTTATATAATCTTGTGTTTACTTCTTGAGCCACACTGGCAAGGTAAAATTATATAAACATAATACTATTGTAGCAACTGCCAGGCAAGTGTTTACACAGAAAAATTTTGAACTTATCTCACTCAGTAGCAAGTTTGCAAGATTGCATGCATGAATTAGCCAAACTTTTAACAATGCTCTTTATTTTTCATTGTATTTGCCATTTGTTTTCTTTGTTTTTTTGACAGCACTAATGACGGTTTGGCTTAATTATTCAAGAAATCTGGCAGCCCTGCTCAGTAGTGTGCCTAGTAGGTCCCACTCTCAGGGGGTGGAGCATCTCTATTAATGTTAGTAGAGATTATATACTTATGTAAAATTGGTAGGGATTCCAGTAATTAACAATTAGTCGCCGAAGTCGAGGTGATTACAAGCCTATATTCACTGAGCTGAAGGCGAAGTGAATATAGGCTTGTAATCACCTCGCCTTCCGCAACTAATTGTTTTAGTGTAAATTTCCAAGTGGTTACAAATAATAATCAACACAACTCTATAAAAATTCACTTCAAATTTATTACTGTATAAAACAGACAAAAAGCAAAAAGCTATAGTCACTGACCAGTGACTGTCACTTCAGAAACGGTAAATCTTGACAGATCAGAGTGCAGGAAAATCTGGTTACCTGGAAATTTAAACTAAAATCAATTTTCCACAATCAAGTGAAAAAATTAAGCATAGTTGTATGATCCTGTGTCTAATTCACTGCAACTGAAAGAATAATGCAGTCTAACAGGATTGATTGGCAATCTAGAAAAATAAAATATAAAACAGTTTAGGTTAATACGCATATTTACAGTAACTCTGCATGCTGCAGCACAATCACCATTGACCAATGCACTGTTCTAAGCCCAGAGGAATCATATAAGTTAAATAAAGTATTAAAGTCTACATGTCTTGCTCCATGGCACCGTTTGTGCATGTTGATGTTCATTTTGTTTTTGCACGTCCTTGACCTATAAAAGTGTTTAAATACCCTTTGTACAACATTGCACTTCACAAAAATATATTGATAATTTCATATATACGAGCTGGTGCAAAAAAAAACATACATTTTAAGTTGCCAAATTCCAACTTGTCTTGAGTTCAGAGTACTCAGTACTGAATCGAATCTTCAGATTGCCTGAGAATTCTCACTCCCGCGGGATGTCTTTTCTCATTTTCGCCGCTAAAAAGGGATATTCTTTGAATTCCTTCTGGCTATGAACATGCAGTGTGCCATTTACCAGTAAAATTCGTGCAGAAAATAAAGATCGATCGGTTATTGCGCCTAAAATCGCCGTTTAATTGCCAAAATTTTGCATTCCCTATCTTTTTCCTAATAAAAAATGTGCATCACTTGCCAGAGCATCGCGCATGCGCATTAAAAGTGGGGACATGATTTCCCGCGAGTTCCCTATCTGTATATATCTGATTTGTGGTTGAATATAACTTGAATTCGTGATTAAGTTGATCAACAACAAAATTTAAATCTGACCAATCAGCATTAGCCATTCATGATAGTCTGCCATATTGTTGAGATTAGTGTGAGCATGACGTCACGACCTACCAAAAAAAATCTCACCCCCATCACAGATCAGGTATAGAACCAGATGTCTCACTAAGCAAAATTTATGTCCGCGATTTTGAAGAGCGCGCGTCAGCCTTCGTCAGATTTGCTCGCGTCAGATTTGCTCGCGTCAGACTTGCTCGCGTCAGATCGCTCGCGTCAGATTTGCTCGCGTGGCGTGAATCTTTCTTGCTAAAAAGAAGCAGCGTATCATTTATCAGTAAAATTCGTCAAGAAAATAAAGATCAATAGGTAGTTGCGCCTAAAATCGCCGTTTAACTGCCACTGCACTTCCCTATCTTTTTTCTGATAAAAAATGTGCATTACACTTGCCAGAGGTATTTCGTGTCCAATTCGTGCTCTCACGTAAGCAGTACACGTCAGCGTGGCAAGTGCCATTGCGTGAGCAATTCGTGCTCTCTGGTTGCGTCATCTCGCGTGTGCAATTCGTGATCAGCCGAAAAATCGCGGACACGAAAATATTAGGAATAGATAGGTGAGACATCTGGTTCTATACCTGATCTGTGCCCCCATCGCCCATGAACAGCGACTTTGAACTTCGCTTATGCACGATTACTAACCCTCGCCCGGAACGGCGCTTCGCGCCGTTGGTTCGGGGATTATTTGCTTGACCTTAATTAAACGCCAACGGGAATAATCTACTGACCTAGTAACCTTTGAAACTGCTTTCGATGTCTCGCCTGCTTTACTGCTTCGAAACACTTCTACACTCCAGACAGCAGAGAACCAAAGAGAACGAACGTCGTGCTCGGCAGTATGCTCCGATCACCCCCCATTGCTTTGCAATATTACCCACCAATGCTTTGCGGGGAAAAAACTTAAAACTGAGATTTCTCTGGTATATCGTATACTTACTGATATCATATTACGCGCGGGGACTTCAATATATATACCTCCTTGGGTTTTGGCCCTCTGGGGCCAAAACCCTGCGGGGTTTCAGATTCAAACGGTGCGAAAAAATATATATCCTTCTTGCGGTGCTTAGCTAACCCGCGACAATTTCGTCTTGCTTTGTCAGATTGAAGTTTTAACCGTATTACATTTATTTCTTTAGAAATTTATTGTTTTCACAGTCATCGAACAGGGAAATATTTGCATACTGATAGCAGCACGAAATCGACAGGCTAGTTAAGCCACTGTCGTCTACATATACACAGGCAGATCGTATTTCCTAAATTAGTATAACCACAATTAAACTGTTTCGTTCCGACACATAGAATGAAAAGTTTGAAGAGCATTTCAAAAATCATGAATATAACAGAATTTTTAAAAATATTTTTATTGCAGCAAACCAGATGTCTTCAGATCAAGATCCATTTGCTGATTTAGAGTATTTTAACAAAACAGATGCAAAAGACATCACATGGGCTCATGCAGTTAATAGTAGGGAGAAACTTCGCCATTACTTAAAGACGGATATTTTAATGTTTGAAGCTGATGTAATCATGAGATACAACGAAAATGATACAGAGCCTGTTATGGCACATCCACCTGCCAATGACAGCGATCTAACTTTAGAGGTGTTTCTCCAATCTCTCAAATTAACAAGAAAGGGAATCAAACTGGATTTTAAGTCTTTAATGGCCGTGGAACCATCAATGGGCTTACTACAGTCAGTTTATGGCTCTACAGACAAACCATTGTGGTTGAACGCAGACATCTTAAAAGGGCCTGGGTCAAACTCACAATCAAACCCCCCAGTTGATCCTCAAGAATTTATCACAAAATGTACCAGTACGTATCCTACTGCCACCTTATCTCTCGGTTGGACAACCGAATGGTATGAGGGGATAACCAGCAGAGGTTACACACAATCAATGGTTGAGGAAATGGAAAGCATTTGTCGAAATACAACACAAGTTATAACATTTCCTATCCGTGCGATATATGTGCGGAGATCCTGGGAACCACTGGAATGGTTGCTAGATACCAGTTCACGATACACGCTCACTATTTGGTCGGCTGTTGATGACGACGTGAAGGTTGAGGATTTGGTTTGGTTAACAGAACAGATTGACAAACGAAGGCTTTATATGGATCTCCCACCGGAATTAGATGACGCTTTTCGTAAGGCACTAGCCAGCAAAGGCACAGTTGCTAGAAGTGTAAGTTACACAGTATGTCTGATGTTCGCATCTTTGGTCTCACTTATCGTCAAGTATCAATTTTAAATCGGGGGGATTTAGTAGAGGACTATAATCTTTAAGTAGCCTACTTGGCACCGAAAGATTCTTCCTATCCATAAGGGTGAAATGCTATCTATAGTACCTAAAATTTGTTGGTTTATTTTATATAACTACGCATAAAACAGTAAAAACTACAATAACGACTTTCGTTGACGACTGAAATATTTTACTGGGTTACAAATATATTAAATATTAGATGTTTAAATATAAGATATGTGTACAAATAAATTAATTTCTTAAGTTAAGTACATATATAGTTAACCACCCATCCAAGGTGCGTTTAGGCTGGCATCAAGAAAACTAAGCGGTGGTTCAAAACCCCTTCGGTGCAAAAGTGGAAGCGGTATAAGATAAGCAATAACGTTATCATCTGCGTGCATCCAATACCCTAAACTTAGAAAGGTCACTTTTTTCCTCCATATAGCTATAGTTGGCCAAAAATGTATACTTAAGATTCACACCTTCTACCCAGTGGCGAGGTTGCGATCAGTAAGCTGGCAATGCGTTTGAGCTCTTTTCAATATTTCTCCATAGAGAAAAGGAAAGTTTGGACACACTTATAAAATGGTTTCTATGTGGATGCAAAAAAATTTTATAAGGCGTGTATCATTAATTCCGGCGATGACTCCGCCTTTTCTTTGGGCCAATATCACTATGCATGACTAAAATTCTTTTGTTGTGACCAGAAATTTACGAGGATTTTGCAAAAACCGTTTTACAAATTTAACGATGTTTTCAGCGTTGAAACTTCTTAACAATGTTGGGATTTGATTAGCATTGTCCATGCGCTCTAAACTGGGTAAAAAAGCAGCTTGGTGATGGTCGGACATTTTCACGATACAGATTCGTGGATAATGATACAGTGGAGCAACATATTCCACGTCCAATGAGCCTAGACAGAGAGATATTCATGACATTTTAGTGTTTACATCTAAATTACCTTTGAAGCTAGTTTTCTTTGAATCTCTCACACGCTCAGCCCTGCAATTCTGAACTGTATCTGGACGTTTCTCCATAGCAGAATGGCATCTGCCTCTTCCTTCACATACATTGAATATGTTTGCCTTTATCGCCCTCTTTCAGTTTAATCGTCTACACGCGAGATTCTTTGACTTACTATACATATCTGTGCTACAGTACCACAGTATCGCATTACGCACCTCATTACCATTATATGCCAGCCAGTCAATCGCCTTTTCTGGCCAATAGGAACTGGTTGGTGGCAGCCAGTAAACTGCATAATAATAGGGCGCCGTGTTGCCCTGGTGAGTGGCTCTACTGTCTATTCGTTATACTGTGTCGGTGCATGGTTATTTTGAAGATTCGAGTATCACTTACGATAAAATATACCTAGAATATGCTAGGCTTGAAGCAAGACTGTAGGCGGTAGTCTAACTAGTCTTGATTTTTAATATTTAAAATTCACCATTTAAAAGCGTCGGCTTGCGGTTTACTTTAAATGCCTGATTTGCCGAACTTTAGCTTGTTTATCTTAATATGTTCCTCCATATTTTTTTCGTTTACAACTCAACAGTTTACAATCCTTTACATAATAACAACTTACCGTACCGCGTATCAAATGCTTATAAGCCTGCCATGATTAGCTCAGTGTGTGCGGGTGAACTATATTGATTTTTATGTCACATGCAACTTTTTCTCGCGTATCAAATATGTTTGATGTGAACCCTTGTGTGCTGCATGCTTTAAGTACATTTTATGGTGGTTTGCAAGGATAGTCAGGGAGCATAGCCTATGTCATGAAATTAAGTCCCGTGGGATTTTCGTGAAAAAGGCAAGCCACCTATCTAGGAATGTTAATTGGGCCCCAATAAGCATGAAAAATTTTGTCGGCAATTTTGCGACCTGCTCCGACGGCTGTCACAGGGGGTGGGATGGGGGGGACATTTTCGCCATTACCGAAAAATTGATTTTTCTCTATAACTTTTCGATTCTAAGAAAATAATTCATTTTGAAAGTTCCTACCTCCCTAAACTAAGGGTCAATGAGCACAAAGAAGCTATATTCGGGGCAGTGATGTGTTTGCTGGACCAAAATGCATTCTAATTAGGTCCGCCATTAACGAAAATCAGATTTTTCACCCTGACTCGGACCAAGATCATAAATGAGGGTTTCTACTTCCCCAATTATATGGTGAATTGGGATGATAATGCTAAATAAATCACTTCATCATGTTATTTTGTGCGTGAATTGGAAATTAGTTGAAGGCAGATATCGACTCTCAGTAATCTGCATAACCTTATATTCACAAAAAAAGCGTTAAAAGGGTTCCGTAATTCTTAAAACATTGGATATGATGAAATAAATACTAATCACTTACAAGCCAATGTTCAAGGGGTTATGCAACCCAAGAATCACGTCTCTCTACAAACGCCGAAGTTCTGAGGTTACAACTGAAGAATGATTATCTTCACGAAGTATCTTCATCGTCGTCTTCCGGGTCAGACGATGGGTCAGATGGGCAGTTTACACAAGGCTCATTATCATCACCGCATGCGCAAAGATCAGTGCAGTTAAGCCCTGCCTTGCTGCACTGACATCTGTTCGTTCCACATCCCTTGGTGCAACGGCACTTGATGAGATGAAGAACAGCATCCGGGGCGGGTCGCTGCTGATCATCACTGGATGCCATTCATCTGAATCAAAAGAAAAACCTCATAATTTGATATTATTTTGGTCACTTTCGCGATGATAAGCCTTAGATGAATTACCTTTCTCCAGGGTCCATCCAAAGCCTGCCGGTGAGGGAAGCCTTGGGTTTGGGATTATATCGTTCTTCTATACCATTGCTTGGTAATGGGCACGTAACATCGCCTGTGTCAGGGCTGCCTTGGTGGGCCGGTCTCCCTCAAAACAGCTACTAGAGTCTTGCGACAAGGAGGTCAAGATCCTTTTTGTTACAGAATTACAGACAGTACACAGATCTCCAAGGTAGGAGAACGTTTAAACTAAATTCTTTATAGGTACCAATGAAAAGACTTCTGGCACATGTTAACACCAAGAAAGAACTTACAGAGTACCTTGCCATTACGACGCTGGAGAAAGGCCCTGAAGAGGGTTCACTATGACGGTGGCGTGGGATAGCAAATGTAAACGAACTCACAGAGACGTGCAATACCTTGACATCAACGAGGAGGAGACCGACACGAAACTGCTGCTGCACGCTGTAGATGCCACAGCGTCAGAATTGACATCGTCTCGCCAGACACTGATGTGTTTGTATTGGCACTGAGACGACACGCAGACCTACGTGAGGACACGCGATTCGTGACCGGCACAGGACAGCGGCATCGAAAAATCCCCCTCTGTTCCATAGTCCGTGCCCTTGGTCCAGCTAGAATAGCAGCTCTTCCAGGTTTTTATGTGTGGAGCGGAGCCGATGTGACCGGTAGCTTTGCTGGGAAGGGCAAGCTAGCTTGCTGGAAGTTATTTTTAGAGGCTGACAGTGTATGCGTGGATGCCCTAGCAGACCTTGGGGGAACCTCACAGCCTCTACCCTCAACCTTGGCTGCCATAGAGAAGCTTGTGTGCTTACTGTACTTGCCTGGCACCCAGATCAGTAGTGTCAAGGAACATAGATGGTTTTTATTCCGAAGGAACAAGCAGAGTCTGATAGATTGCCACCTACCAAGGCAGCCCTGAAACAGGCGATATTACGTGCCCATTACCAAGCAATGGTATAGAAGAACGTTGTAATCCCAAACCCAAGACTTCCCTCACCGGCAGGCTTTGGATGGGCTCTGGAGAAAGGTAATTCATCTACGGCATATCATCGTGAAAGTGACCAAAATAATATCAAATTATGAGGTTTTTCTTTTGATTCAGATGAATGGCATCCAGTGATGATCAGCAGCGACCCGCCCCGGATGCTGTTCTTCATCTCATCAAGTGCCGTTGCACCAAGGGATGTGGAACGAACAGATGTCAGTGCAGGAAGGCAGGGCTCAACTGCACTGATCTCTGCGCATGCGGCGATGATAATGAGCCTTGTGTAAACTGCCCATCTGACCCATCGTCTGACCAGGAAGACGACGATGAAGACGACGAGGAAGATACTTCGTGAAGATAATCATTCTTCAGTAGTAACCTCAGAACTTCGGCGTTTGTAGAGTAACGTGATTCTTGGGTTTCATAACCCCTTGAACATTGGCTTGTAAGTGATTAGTATTTATTTCATCATATCCAATGTTTTAAGAATGCCGGAACCCTTTTAAGGCATTTCTAGTGAAGATAAGGTTTTGAAGAGTACTGACAGTTGATGTCTGCCTTCAACTAATTTCCAATTCACGCAGAAAATAACATGATGAAGGGATTTATTTAGCATTATCATCCTAATTGACCATATAATTGGGGAGGTAGAAGCCCTCATTTATGATCTTGGTCCAATTTGCTTTGAGTCAGAGTGAAAAATCCGATGTTCGTTAATGGCGGACCTAATTAGAATGCATTTTGGTCCAGCAAACACATAACTGCCCCGAATACAGCTTCTTTGTGCTTATTGACCCTTAGTTTAGGGAGGTATGAACTTTCAAAATGAATTATTTCTTTAGAATCGAAAAGTTATAGACCACTTCCTGTGACCAGCCGTCGGAGCAGGTCGCAAAATTGCCGACAAAATTTTTCATGCTCATTGGGGCCCAATTAACATTCCTTGATGGGTGGCTTGCTTTTTTTACGAAAATCCCACGGGACTACATATGCTCCCTGACTAAGAATGCATTTGTAACGTAAAATGATTTGCGTTTCGTGCATGGCAATGTTGTGCTGACACCTCGTCAGATCGGTCATCGAAAACGTCAGAACAAAAAAGGAAGTAAAATGAAGTCTACGAATTAATTCAAACGTACTAGAATACCCAAAATGTAATATAAGTAGAATCATACTGATATACTATTACAATTTATTTGGTTACTTTACTCCGTACTCTGGCTATATTTATTCGACAAAAAAAGAGTGCTCAATACGTAGGGTAGAGCAGTTATATAGATACTTTAGTTTCAAAATTTCATGATCGTTTCAAAATTTCATGATATGCATGATAGTTGATTTGGTTTGATAAAGTTTATATACATAACACTGGGTACTTACGGGTCAATTGTGTTGTGTCGTAGTTTCGGGGTACAAACTGTCTTGCCCACCAAGGGTACTCATCCACATCCAATGACGTAAATATCACATGGCGGTATAGCTCATACGCCGCCTTGGTAATTTCCTAGAAAATAACGAAAAAATAAGAACAGTGGTTGTCTATGCATGTCCGGCTTTTGTTCTAGATGTCAAAACTGGTCGTCCAACAAATTTAGTAAAGGCGTCGCTTTTGGAAACGTGGCGGTTAAAATCAGTGACCACTCCGCGTAATGTACAAATCTTTTGCAAACCCCCGCATATAATTAACGATATCAGGTCTGTGGTCAATTGAGCGAGTCCGCAAATTTAGATACTAAATATCCAATGAGTTTTAAATCACAACAAACTACCATGCAGATTCATTGATCTTATGCATTTATTATGTCGGCAAAAATTTAATCATTTGCAACAGTGTTGCACTGTACGGTTTCGCATGCAGTTTTGACATTACAAAGGATTTGCAGACAAATACGACAGTTTGAACCACGCTCAAAGATGATGTATACGGGGCAAATTTAGATACTAAAGCTTCTTACAGCACATGTACTTCAATTAAATCCATATATTCGCTCTGTGTTACACATGTAGAATAAACAAAACGTCAAAAACTACCTTTGAATATGCGCTCTTCTTTGTCATATTTTCTTTATGTGCCAAGACTACAACAACAGGAAGCTCTTCAGACCGTTCACCTCTATCGTTCCATAGCCTGAAAAGTTTATAAACAAAAATTAAAACATGAATATAGCGACTGCAATGTTGGCATGTTGGGTTTCCGTAGCTTTGACAGTTCACAACTGCACTGGCCTGGCTGGATTCGTTGATAAACGATTTTTTCTGCCGCTGTAATATGCTCAAAAAGCTTTAATAGGCTTAAAAATACTAAAATCTAATCTAGGTGAACTCATACAAATCGCTAAAAATACGCAAAATCGCCAACCGGTCATAGGGTTAAATCGAAAATTGAATAAATATCTGGTACCGTGTGAACGGCAACACGACGAATAATTTTACTTGGTAACCTGTTCCACATGGTTCTATGTCAAGAATGAAACGATAAATACCTACCTGTTTATTGTGTGGAATCCATCGTGAGACAAGTGAGTTATGGGTAATCTTGAATGATCTCTGACAAATTTTACAATAAATTCTGTGCATCGAGAATGATTATCCTCACAACGAAATCCTTTTCTAAGCGAGTAACTGGAAATTAAAGAGAAATTGTTTATTATTTTAACGACAGTTATTTCTAAATTATTTCTTCAAGATTTTTCCGTTCTGTAACTACGCATTCCTTAACAATTCTCTTAAAAATTAAATCTACAGTAAGTCTCTAACAAGATGGCGTCGAAATGAATCTTCAAATGCAGCTCCAGTCCAACTCGACGTTGCATACCTTCCATCGTTTTGATTGGTTCGACATTTTTCTTCAGCCAATCATATTTCGAGTAACATCTTGAACCCGTATTTGCCGTAGACCCCGTTTACGCAAAATTCAGGGGCCGGTTGTTCGAAGCCCGTTTAGCGTAAACGGTGGATAAGTCAAAATTAAATAACACTCTTACATCACTGGTTAAACAGTAACTTAAATATTCTGCAGTAAATTTGTAGTTGTAAGCATAATCATTCTATTAATGTTCAAAACGTTTAGTTTGGTTGTTGAATGAATCTATAAACTAGGTTTCTATTTCGGGCTTAACCACTGTCCACCGTTTAAGCTAAACGGGCTTCGAACAACCGGCCCCAGAATCGTAAGCTACTGGTTATGTGTTCATCATATTCTGAACGATCGCAAGCTAACGCATTTGAGCTTTGAAAACAATACGCACTGTCCCAAATTACAGTATTTTTCATTTAGCTACAGGCTTACATGCATTTTTTAAGCCAGCTGTTTTTATAATAACTTGCTTCTTTATTTTTTAAATATGAAAGTCGCCGAAACTTTCGTAATAATTGTAAAATGAATTGATATCTATTGTTCAGGGTAACAGTGCATTTTTAATTAGTACAGTCAAATTTTACTGATTTTTAGTTATAGATGTGTTGCTTGGTTCTCATCGTGCCGTCTGCGCCTCACCAATGTACATAATTCATAAATGATTATATAATATTTAGTACATATACTTTAGTGGACCCTATAAAAACAATCATAATATTACAAAATATTTAATAAGGATTGTTATATTATTACATTGGGGTTTATGTTAGGATTTGTATAGGTTTTGTTAGGATTTGTCTAGGAATTGCGAGAGATTCTTTGAAGGGCAAAAGCGATTAGTGTTTGGCTTTGCGAACCATGTTTGGTTGACGCAATATTTTGCTTGAAACATTTCTAGAAGTTCTTCTCAAGTGCCATGCGTTCAAAATTACAAGCTTCCACTGACTTTAGTCTTTTTCCTTGCGCATCTGCTCCTTCCAGTACTACCATGTTGTTTTCATCAACAACTGTACCACATCTCTTATATCTCACAGACTGCAATTGATAGTATAGCATATATAACTTTGTTCTGTCCTAACATTCTACATAATATAGTTATGTACAATCTAAGGACAAGACAAAGTATATATAGCTTTATTTAATTTTCTGTCTCGTTTGTCACCGCCAAAAACCACGAAGTTGTCTTCCCCCCTCAACGTTGTCATCTCCAGGATTAGTTTAAACCAGCTGTTTTTAATAACATGTATCTTCATTTTTTTTTAATGAAACTCGCTGAAAATTTGTAATTATGTTTATTAAAAATCCATATAATAATAAGATATTTATTGTTCATGGTGACTGTGTGAGTTCAATAAAATACAACAGTATATTTTGAAGTAGTACAGTAAATTTTCACTAGGATTGGTTATATTACTACAAACTACTTTAATTAACAAACTAAAATGACAATTATCAATAACACAGTTAGCTTAATATTCCTAGCTAGAAATGTTCACAACAATAACAGCACTGTGGGAATAATTGCAGGAACCACCAAATATTTTTATAAAATTTTAACAAGGATAATACAATAGTAATACCGACTATTAAAATCATTTTAATTCCAAACGTTTCGACTAATTTTAAGTCATCATCAGGAGTGTATTAAATTACACGCTAGCTTTAAAATATAGAGAGATCACTGTATTTACAGACGTGATGCTACAGTTGTAGTGATGCTTTCGTGCAATTATTGAGTTCAGGATTTGTCTACGAATTGCGAAAGAATCTTTGAAGGGCAAAAGTGATCAGTGTTTGGCTTTGCGAACCATGTTTGGTTGACGCAATATTTTGCTTGAAACATTTCTAGAAGTTCTTCTCAAGTGCTATGCGTTCAAAATTACAAGCTTCCACTGACTTTAGTCTTTTTTCCTTGCGCATCTGCTCCTTCCAGTACTACCATGTTGTTTTCATCAACAACTGTAGCACATCTCTTATATATCTCAGACTGCAATTGATAGTAGCATGTATAACTTTGTTCTGTCTTAACATTCTACATAATATAGTTATGTACAATCTAAAAACAGGACAAAGTATATCTATATAGCTTTATTTAATTTTCTGTCTCGTTTGTCACCGCCAAAAACAACGAAGTTGTCTTCCCCTTTCAACGTTGTCATCTCCAGGATTAGTTTAAACCAGCTGTTTTTAATAACATGTATCTTTATTTTTTTTTATAAAACTCGCTGAAAATTTCTAATTATGTTTAGTAATAATCATATGATAACAAGATATTTATTGCTCATGGTGACTGTGTGAGTTCAATAAAATACAACAGTATATTCTCAAGTAGTACAGCAAATTTTCACTAGAATTGGTTATATTACGACAAACTACATTATTCAATCACACAATTAGCTTAATATTCCTAGCTAGGCTAGAAATGTTCACAACAATAACAGCACTGTGGGAATAATTGCAAGAGCCACTAAATATTTTTATAAAATTTTAACAAGGGTAATACAATAGTAATACCGACTATTAAAATCATTTTAATTCCAAACGTTTCGACTAATTTAAAGTCATCACCAGAGGAGTGTATTAAATTATACACGTTAGCTTTTAAATATAGAGAGATCACTGTATTTATAGACGTGATGCTACAGTTCTAGTGATGCTTTCGTGCAATTATTGAGCTCAGGATTTGTCAACAAATTGCGAAAGAATCTTTGAAGGGCAAAAGTGACTATATATTGTTTGGCTTTGTCAATTCTTACAGTGTCGTTCAGCAGCAAATTAGCAAACCTGCGATAATGCTCTTTGTCAATTCTTACAGTGTCGTTCAGCAGCAAATTAGTAAACCTGCGATAATGCTCTATACTATGTAGTAGAGCCTCATAAATTCCTTAACCCAGTCGTCTTCCGTCCACACAATACAAGAGCAATAATTTAATTATAGTTACAGCGGCTAAATGTATCTTATGTAATTAGAATTAACCAATCAAAAGTACTCTTTCTAGAAATAAGCCAATCAGAGTTACAACCGAAATGCGGTTGCAATGGCAAACTTTTGACAGCATTTGTATCAGGTCTTTATCTAATGTATAAGGCCTGATCGCAGGTTACAAATTAGCTAGAGGAGCAGGCAACTATATGTTTGCTTGTTAACGCTCAAAATTACTTTAGTCTTTTTAGTTGCCCAGCCACTCCTCTCAGTATTACAATGTTGTTTTGAACAACGACTGCAACACGTGCACATCTCCTGTCTCTCATTCCAATTGATAGTGGCATATACAACTTTGTTCTGTCTTAACATAAAACATATTGTAATGTACGAGGTAAAAACTGGACAAACTCATAACATTATTTAATTTTGTGCCTCGTTTGTCACGGCCGCCAAAAACAACGAAGATGTCCCGTAACGGTAGCCATCTTACTCACTACGTGTGGTGGTGTCAACAGTTTATACTCAATGTTTCTTATGTCATTCATGTCATGGTAACCAGCAGTTATTCTTGCAACACATATCAACAAACTGTTATCAAATATTTCCGCACACAGATCTCGTCTTGGTTCTAGCCTTCCTGATAAGGCCAACATTGAGAGAAAAACTTTCAGGAACCTTTCGTAGTATGTCATTTAGAGACTGGTCATTGTTTATGGCGGCGGGGGGGGGTTGTTTTGCAGAAGGGAAATGTTTTTATTGGTAACACCGATAAAAAAACTTAGTGACCAGCTCTGACAGAAAATCTCACGATTGTCACATGTACATTACATTGTTTTATGGCGGGAGGTGGTGCGGAGTTCCGCCGAAGAGAAATGTTTCTATTGGTAACACCGGTAAAAAAACTTAGTGACTAGCCCTGACAGAAAATGTCACAATTGTCTCATGTAAAGGAGAAAAAGAACAGGGTAGTAAAGTTGCAAAAAATATTGGAAATGAGTGCAACTGTTCATGAGAAATCAGACAATGATAGCGACTCTGGCTCATTTTTTGTGTTGATTGTTTACATTGCTTTAAATTCTCATCAAGTTTGTATGAAATGATGCTTTCGAAATGACAATCAATTTTTGTTTACTGAACACTTGAGGTGTTTTATTTTTCATTTACCCAAGCTTTTACTCACCCAAAATTTTATTCACCCAACCACCGGTGCCACCCCCCTCCCGCCATAAATAATGACCGGTCCCTAATATCATCATCTACATTACTATCAACTTATCATGATACAACACACTGCTGTTGGGTAGTAGATAGTTTCATAAGACAGTCACTCAATGTGTTGAACGGTTAGGTCTTAGGGTACGGATTAACATCCATTCCACTCGTATCATTAACATGAGCAGTTTAGTTACGAGACCAAACTTCAGCAATGACGACTTGGTTATTGAAAGGTATCTTATAAAATCGTTAATAATTGATGAAGAAAACACAAATGAAATATATACTTATTCAATATCTTTAAATCGGATAAAGATTTTGACCCGATTTACATAAAGTTTCAGTTTGATTTTCGAACCAAATAACATTCATTTTCGTTTTTATCCAGACATAAGTACGACATAGTACTCGCATTTCGCCTTCGGCTCGCGTTTGTAAATGAGATACAGATCGGCTGAAATGGCTTTTTGCATGGATTGCAATGCCAACTGTGTTCTTTGATACCAGTTAAAAATCCCCACCAGTCATTTATATGACCCCAAGTGACAACTATATTCCTAATATCCTTGGTGCATTTCCTACTTTTCTTGCGTTATGTCTTTTTCCCTCTATTTAACAAGAACGTCCTTCATTTCATTAAATGAAGGACGTACTTGTCTGATAGAAGAAAAAGACAATCTGAGATGCTTTCAATCCTTTTCATGTGAACTATTTTCGTCTCCATATTTGTCATTCGCGTGACTATTATCGTCACATTACTCTTCATAGTGTTTTCACGTTAGTTTCCACATTCTTCTCGAATTTTACTAATTTAGTCTCCATATTACCTCTAATTTGTCTCTACACTCGCCATTTATCTTTTGGTCATTTCTCCGCAACAGCGACGCTTCACATTGGGATATTCACAGAATTCGCTTTCGTGACGAAGATCGTGTTTTTTAAGGTTCTACCACTGTCCTCAACCTTCATTTCTTGCATGAAACTTATAAATTTCCTGAGTTTCTTGACAACCTCTGTCGTTATAAACACATCTAATATTTAACTTTTTTACCATTCTTGCATGGTGGTCTGCATTTTTTTCTGGCAAGCTCGTCGTCCTCACAGGCAGGGTATCTTTAACAATTTTCAAAGTGTTTCCTAACACAGCCGCGGCAAAACCATCGTTGGTTTCTTAGGCAGACGACCGAATCTTCCAGGTCATTTTGCCGAGCAATGTCAAACATACTTATAATGCATACAGACAAGAGATACATTCATTATGATTATGCTGTTACAAAATGGTCCAAATGTTCTCAAAATGATTTTTTTCAAAGCAAATAACAAATACCCCTTCGCTACAATGGTGGTTCACAAGCGGATATTTCTTGATACATTTTACACAGCAGGATAGGTGCTCGTCTCATATTTTTGATAATTAGAGGGCTTAAGCAGATTTCATATTTCGCAATTGGTAAACACTCGATTTTATGCACCATAATCTCATTCGTACACGACAAATTGTGCCGTTTAGATAAACTCTAAGACAAGAGAGTTCATTTCACGATACCAGCACCACATTTCTGGGAAATGTAATTACATTTTAACATGAAAGTGAGTATTAGATGTGTAAAGTTAAAGGTAAAACCCAGTAACAAACAAATCTTACAATTCTTAACAAGTTTACCCAAGACAAAAATAATCAGGTAAACTGAGTTGGAACAAAAAAAGAAACGATACACTCAAGAATACTCTGCATGACTTTAGGTATAAAATACCGAGAACGTCTATCACAAGTGTCCCAAGCAATTAGATTGACCTATACCTAATAGCTGACACCTAACACAAAGACCCTATAAAATTGTTTTCCATTGTTGTAACCTAAGACTTCGATCTTTTTATTTACTAACTCACCTGTGAGCGTTATGAAATCTATGTACTTCCGAATCCTTTTCATTACGTATCGTTGTTTCTATAGGAACACCAAGTTCAAATATTGTAGCTTTGATACCGTCACGTCGAAATAATTCTAACTGGAGTGTAAAAAAAAGTAAACGAACATGAGACCACATTTCTTCGATGGCGTTTTCTGAATTCATAACCTATATCGCGAATCAAATTCACGATAGATATTGCGCCCTCCATCACGAGTGTGCAATACCTTAATACTCAGAGCAGTTTGACTATTCCTACCGTCCGTCTATTCTAAACTGTATAAGCACTCGATATAATGTTCGTCTCTCCCGATCTTATTTCTTCTATTACAATTATCATATATTCTGTGCTTTTCTCTTTTAATTGCATACTATTTCTGTTCATAATCCTCTCCTATCCTATCCAATCAAATCAAATCCAATTTTATCATGTTATTCATTTTCACCCCCTTCTATCACTTCCATCTCCTATTCCATCTATATCATTTTCATTTATATTACCCGGGCGATCTAAAAACATGCACGCAAAGGGCTGAGGCTTTGCATATGGAAATCTATTTTTCGATTAAAACTGATGAATTTCTGCTTTAATATATTTTTCTTTGTTCCCAAATTTATGATAGATTTCTCTTTGCTAAAGATATTAATTACAAAGTTTAGCACGTTTCATACAAAAACAAATAAAAAAAACAACAAAATTTTCAATTTGCCGCTAGTTTTAGGTCTTTTGCTCGAAATCAGATCAGCTAGATCATTTCAATTTCATTTCATCCTATTTTATCCCAGTCCTTTAGAGAAAAATTACACAAGCGCATAGCAAACATCCATAACTTATCGTGTACATAATTGAGTTTCCCAACATTAGTGGTTCTCGTACCTTAATCAAAAACAAGTCTTTATTCTTTGTCTTTTTCATGTTACTGCTTATTCCAAAGTCTTTTGTCATGGTGGCATAACAAGTAGTTTTACCAAACAATAATTCACATGCTGCTTGAAAACATATATAAGAATACCACTTGTTGTGCGTATTCGCTGGTAAATAACGTAATGCTTGAGACCTTGCTATCACTGTCCCAACCAAGTACACATCATCGTCCTTAACAAAAAAAAACTAAAGTTAACAGAAAGGTTGTTATAATAATACTAAATATTGCTCATTTGCAACACTTCATGAAAACCAAGAAATACTTTATTGTAAGGTCACTCAATTTTGAAGATAATTATAAACAAGTGACAGATTTGGGCTTTGAAACGGCCACAGCATTCTTTTACTTAGGCCAGGGCGTTTAAGGTGCGCACAAAATTAGCCTGCCACACCAACAATATTTTTTGGTACAGTTTCGACGGCCAGTTCAGTTAGTCAACCCCGCTTTCAAAAGATTATATTAACCGATGTACCTACATGCTAAATATGTCACAATAATCTCAATAACAATGCGAGGTATAGGGAGAGAGGGAGTATAGAAAAAGACAATGAACGGTCAACCGAAATAGAGATACAGTCATCAGAGTGAATTAAATGTTTATAGTATGCGTTGGCCTGGTCTTAGGTATCATTTGTTTACTCCAGAGCATCAGAAGTATCAGTACAGTTAAGAATAACTCTTGCCCAGATTCACTGCATAATGACGTAGTAAAACATCAAAATTACGAGTGAACTACCAAATTGATGAAGAACTGACATAAACTAAGTCATTAATGATAAAGTAAGTATAGAATTAAATAGAATTAAATCTACTTTAACCACTGAAGTTATTTTAACTTACAAGTTGCCCTGGGATGTTGCCGAGCAAGAAATTGTTTTTCACACTTGGTAGAGATGAATTAGAAAACCATCCCAGGATTAGGTCAAGTGGCTAAACAAATAGACAACAAAAAAAGCATATGAGAATTTAATATCTGTAACTAAAAATGAAAATCATGCAGTCAAACATGCTACACTCAACAGCAAAACCATATCAAAGCAGTGTCACGGGACTTGTATTTTTTTAAATTTTTTGACTGAGCAAATTTTGAAGTGGCAACCAGCATGCAGTGATCGCCACACATACACGCAAATATAATGTTGAATATTTATAAAAAGAAATTTAAGTGAATTTGCCTTCGATGGTTATTATTTTCAAAGAACCCTCGATATTTTCCATTTCTAACAAAAATTAGGTCGTCTCCGGGCAAGCAATTTGAAAATAATACGTCCGCTCCACTTTTGACGCTGCGCTCCAGTTTTTGACACGGTTTCCGCCAGGCGCTTCGCAACGCACATATGCGCACCACCGACTGCCGTAGAACATCAAAGCGCGGGGAACGAGGTGGTGGTTTACACATACAGCACAGCTATAGTCGTTTCTTATTGCCATGTCCAACAAAATTAGCAATCTCAAAGATAATCAGTGATGTCATAAGTTGTGTAATTTTAATACCGAGTAAATTTGAATATCTAGAGAACGAAGAGAGCTAGAGAAATTATACCAAAGAAGTTACCATTGTCATATTAAGTTATCTTTACAATGTAGTCAATAAGTAGTTCCACAAAATTTCGCTTCATAGGCACTTAAGGCGCAATAACTTAGAAAATAATTCACATTTAAAAATGGTAAAAATTTGGTGCCACAGGCATTTGTTATACAAATTATAGACAAAATACTGTTGGGAAAAACCCCACACACTTTCACGTCACCCAGTCACGAAATGCAACCGGTATAGTAGTTAGGACAGAGACTGGGTTATTAGGAATTAGTTTCTTTCGTGACTGCGTCATTGGGTAACATGAGAACAAAAGTGGAAATCCTGAGATTTCACATGCATGAAAGACGCTGGAAATCGGTGAAAAATATACCTGAAGAGGTCGATGGTAGTCCAGCACGATATATTGCTGCTGAATATGATCTGTTGTGCAACCACTAAGCTGAGAAAATGCCAAGCTACGAAATAACTTCACAGAGGGATATCCTTGAATATTTTGATGCTTGCAGATCGTTTGACTCAATGAACAGTTTACCAAGTAAACGGCTGCGTTTCCTGAAAAAATACAATTCACAAGCTTGAACATCTAACTATGTTCAATCCTTTCGGTCTTCTGATATACTTGTTGAACGATAAATGAGGAAAATCAATACACAAATTAAGTTTACTCAGTAATACCGATCATCACGGAGGTAGACAATTAAAGATTGTGCAGGGTTTCCAAGGCCCAGCAAGAACCCATTACAAGCCCACCTACGTTCACAAGATTCCCTGTGGAAGCAATTAGGAAACCGATGCACACAGTCACACCGTATCGTTGACTAACTTTTTTCACGTGTTTATGTCATTTCTTTGCGAAATTTTGGCATAGAGTTAACCAGACGGACGCGAAGTGCACAGTATGTTATAAAATACGCGCGCGTCTACAATATATCACATACAAATGTGGGCGTATATGTATACGAATTCCCTTACCGTAGCTTCTAATTGTTTGGGAAAGTTTTTCTATATGTGGAGTAAAAATTTCACAATAGTGACAATTCTTCCTAATAAAAAATACCTAAAAATATAACGCAATATTACAGTCATGGAACTGCGCTTTTGACAAACATGGAGTTTCTGTTCATTCATAATTATATATTTGCTCCCCCCAGCTCTCCCCTCATATTTGAATGTTACTTGTTTAGTGTTCAAAATCACTAATAAAAATTCTTTCCTTGACAATTATACTCACACCATTAGATTGTAATTATGTTTTATTTATACACAAGTTTCATGTTTATTCATTAACACTATCATCAGCATTTACACTAGAGATTTCACTTTTTTCCATTTTCCGGATTCTTTATAGCTAGTTGTATCCTATAAACTTCTTCCTCATAAATATTTTTGTTCGCATGTTAGCTTTAGATGTTACTGTTACAAAGCTTGCTAATGCATAATATCATATTTAAAATTCAAAAAAACAACAAAACGTAAAAAATATGCTTAATTTACTAACCAGAGATAAAACTGGAGAATCACTAATTCTTTGCAAGCGTTTCGTTGATGTGGGAAAACTAGAAGCTTCTATTACATCAGACCAGTCATGGTCAGTGAGAACTGTCAAATTACCAATTCTTCTTCTTCTCTTGGTTATTTTCTTTTTTTTCTACCGTTAAACAAAAATTACAATTCAGAAAAAAGCTTTGATACGTACTTAGACAAAATTCTTCACGTGACAAGATATTATGGACATCACATTTTTGAATGCAAACTTTAAATGAATTTGCAAATTTCAAACCATGATCAATCATTTCTTTACAAATTGATGTTTTGTTTCCACTCCTATAAAACCGAGAATATTTTTGCATAACTTAAAGTATTATTGCTGTCATTAAGTCTAATTTCTCTCTTTTGCACATCGAGATTTATAATTAATGAGTTATAGGAAACAAATAAAGCAAAACAACTTTATTTTTGCTAGAAGTTGTTTCCTTGTTCAGCTTATGCCTTCCAGGTAGAAATTAGTACATCCCTCTGTTGAAGTGAGATAAGGTGCACATACCATCTTGCTGTTGACGGTTAGTTTATTGACGCATCGCACATGCACGCGTGAATCATGCGCTTTGTAATTATACATAAATACATGACAAAATTATTAAGTAAACTTTTCTTTTTGAATTCGAGTCTTGGACAAGATTGCTGTTAACAAAATAAAAACAGCCTTTTAATAAAAGGAAATACAGTAAAAAAGCTATTATCAATACCTTCTTTAAATTGTTTCCCGTCGTCATTCTGATGGGAGAAACTTCATCTAACGTATAAATTGTTCTGTTTGCTTTACAAACGCCACGGGAAAAAGCAAGGTTTAAGCATTCCTGTTGTAAAAATATCATATACATTCTATTTTAAGGCAGCTGTTATAATAAGTTTATATTTAATTTTCACTCTTTTCATTACCATTTCATACTCATCTTCTTCAATGCAACGGACATTTTGTTGGTCGTTATAGTTTTTTCCCCAAGAAATACCATTTTTAACCAAAACTGAGACTAACTGATCAGCATTCGAAAGATCATTAAGCACTTCATGGCACACTTTGATTTCTAGCCAAATAAAACGAGGAAGATTTACTCTTATAATCTTATTTATTTCTTCATTTAACTTTGCCATTAGCTACCATCAGGACAACTACAAATGCACTACATAAACACACACATACGGCTTGGGGAAACTAACGCAGCCCGAGCCGATTACGTTAGTGACCTATTATTACACTATGTAAAAAAGAACAGGAAAAACTGTATAAAATACTGTTCAAAAAGTCTAAAGACAGTAAACGAACAACTAGATATACACTATTGTCAATGTCCTTCAAAAATATTTCAAAATAATTTCTTCAGAATCATACCGTATGTTTCTGTCATTTCTTGCCAAAAATGAACAAAAACAGGAAACCTGTTTATTTTTGTCCCATTGATATATCTAGAAAAGACTATACAAAAATTGAATTTCTTCAGCAAAAATTACTATCATCTACATGATACGATATCAACAAATTAAGATATGTTGTTTCATATGGGTGCATCCCGCTGGGGAAGAATTAACAGTTGACATTAACGAAAAGCCTGTATGTATAGGAACAGCATACCAAACAGAAAGGTGTTGCCCCGTCTTTTCATAGATTCGTTTGCTGTCGACACCCGGGGAAATTTAACCATACAAGCAAAAACTAAAGATAATTTACCTAGTAAATTGCGTCTCTCTCCAATATTCATTAACCGTAATTGTAACGGCACACCTATACAATCCAGTTTTTTACGCAACTTTTCAAACAACAAGAAGTATTTTAAAGAATCCGGGTTGAGATAAGAGAAAACAAACAGCAGTTTTGAAGGTAACTGATATTTCGTATCCAGTATTTCCTGGGTAAAACGTTCCTGAAAAACGAACGAAAATAGGACATATTTAAAATGCGTGTCCATGCGAGTATGTGCTGGGTTTAGTCACAATACCCGATACGACAATAATGTGGGGAATCGGTGGGTTGGTATCCCCCCACGATCTCAGAGTTCACAATCACAACAATATACTAGTTTTAAAAAGGTTTTATTTCAAATTGAACAAGAAAATCTCTTTCTCTCCGTATCTCAAATGCTCCTCTTTTAGGCGCGAACACAACAATATCCTTCCACCTAAATTTCCCAAATTTCCTGCTACACAGGGTGCCCTAACTATTTCGGACACTCTCCCCCTATTTGATTTCCTTAGAAAGCAAATATTTATGCCGTTCTGTAACTAAGTTAAGAATGTCATATAACATTAATCAACAAGTCAAATAACATAGGTCAAAGTGTTCAATCACTCTCTTCCTCACTTGCCATGAGGCGAATGTTCTCTCGGGCAGCCTTTGCCGCCATTCTTTTTGGTACGAACTCCTTCGCTTGTACATCCAGCTGTTTCTTTGGCTTCAGATCACAGGACAGTTCTAGAGGGAAAAGATGCTGGATTGGACGCTCCAAGAAGGACTTTCCTGCTCTCAGTCGAACAGCCCTGACCACGTCATTTTTCCCTTTAATCATTTGGTCTACAACACCGAGTTTCCACTTGTTTCTATTTCTGTCGTCTCCCTTGATTATCACCACGTCTCCTTGTTTCAGATCTTGGTCTCTTGTTTTGTGTTTCAAATTGTGGCGTTCACGCAATCCTCGGAGATATTCCTTCGACCACCTCTCCCATAGTGCATTCTTGCATCTTTTGACGTATTTCGCTCTTTTCCTGAGGACCACATCATCGATATCGGCAATCTCTTCTTCAGGAACTACACCAGGTTGACCAAACATCACGCTGTTGGGGGTGAGAATTGGCATCTGGACGTCCTCTTCGATGTAGCTTAGCGGCCGATTATTCAACGCGATTTCGATATCTATGATTACTTCTTGAAGTTCTTTCCAATAGAGGCAGCCTTTACCGAGTGTCTTGTACAGGGCTTGCTTGACCAAACCCACCAGCCGCTCGAACTGGCCGCCCCACCACGGCGCACGAGACAAATTGAACTGCCACGCGATTCGTTGCTCGGCCAGCCAGTCGTGCACTTGCTCATCTTTCATCAACTTTCTCACCCAGGTCGCCGCCGCTGCGAAAGTCTTTCCGTTATCGGAGAACACTTTCCTTGGTCGGCCTCTACGAGCAATGAACATCTTGAAGCTATTAATAAATTCCGTCGCAGTCATATCCGGAAGTAACTCTAGGTGAATAGCTCTTGACAGACTGCATGTGTATAGAAAGATATACGATTTCTTCTCTCGATTTTTCGCTTGGCGATATGGAATCGGACCCGCATAATCCACTCCGATCACCTCGAACGCCGATGAACCAACTGTTCTTTCGGATGGAAATTTACCCGGTGGAGGGCTGGATAGTCCGACTGCTTGAAACCGCTTACAACCGTTGCATTTCTTTATCACCTTTCTCGTCAATCGTCGCAGTCGTGGAATCTAATATGTTTCACGTAATTTGGTCATCGTAAGACCCACTCCCCCATGCAAAGTACGAATGTGAGCGTTCATTACGAGCTTCTCTGTAAATTGGTCTTGATCCGGTAAGTATGTCGGATACATCCCCTGTAGTCTGCCGCGGCATTCGTATATATCTTCCTTGTTCCTTTGCAGGTTAAGTTGCAGCTTGTCCTCTTGGAAAACGCTCGTCGCTTCATGTCTCGCTTGTGCTTTCTTTACCCAAAAGGTAATTTGCTTTTGAGTTTCTTTTGTCTTCAGAGGACCGGTTGTTCTCTCACCCTCTCGAACTCTAAGGTTGGTCACAAATCGTGTCACCCACGCTCCAACTCGCACGACCTTCCACATGTTAAACTTTCCGAGCAGTTCGTCAAACGCATCCTCTTCCGTAATGGCTAAGTTGAAAATTTCCCGCGTTAGTTTAGTTTCGACTCTCGATTCGTTGGATTCTGTAATGAGAGGGTTTGGAGGCCAGTTCGTTTTGTCGCTGGGCCAAACCGGCCCGTTCTCCCATAGGCGTTTATCGTTGGATCCCATACCAGCTCGACTGCCAATGTCTGCGGGGTTCTGATCTGTAGGCACATGTCTCCATTCAATGAAAGACTTTTCTCTAATCTTTCGCACCCGGTTTTGTCCCTTGACCCAGCACAATGCGACCGTGCTGTCCAGCCATCCAGTTACTCCGGTCACCGGGAATCCGTCCAAGGCTTTCTTCACACTATCAACTAGGTTCGCTGCCATATGTCCCGACACTAACTCGCTCCTCGGAATCGTCAGTCCTTGTTTTGGTAACCGAGATTTAGCTGTCACTAGTCCTTGCGAAGTTCCAGAAGGCTGCTTAACTACGGCGTACACAGCTGCGGCCACGCCCATGCTGCTCGCATCTCCAAAAGTATGAAGATTAATTTCTTCGATGTCTTCCCGCTTTCCGGCCAAACTCCTACGAAACTCCGCGCTGTTTCCAAGCCCGTTTTTCCATCTTTCTACACGTTTCGCTAACGATTCTTTCAATGGTGAATCCCAACCAACCTTGCTTTCGCAAGCTTCTCGATATAACAGCTTGCCAGCTAGTGTACACGGTGACACTAGTCCTAGTGGGTCGTATACTCGCGCAACTTTGGACAGTAAACCCCTCTTTGTCAAATCAGCTTTTTCTGAGGGGAATGAGACGCTAGTTGTATCATCTTCTTTGTTCCAGTCCAGACCTAGTTGTTGCTTTGCATAGGTTTCTTCTTCTTCCGTTAACGACGATGGGTTGTCTAACTCTTCCGCGTTGGACTGCCATTTGTGTAGCTCAAAGGTGGCATCTTGAAAGATTTCGGTGGCTTTGTTCTTTAGCGTTGTTGCTTTTTCTGTTGTAGTAGCTCCACTAACGAGGTCGTCCACGTAGAGGCTTTTGCTAATCTCGTCAACCACTGCAGGGTTCTTTGGACGCCAGGCCTCCAGGTGGTGTTGGAGGACTCCGCCCAGGAGAAAAGGCGATAAGGTAAGCCCGAAAAGAGCTCTGGTAAATCGGAAGGTTTGTATTTCATTCGAGTGGATATCTTTCAACCAATAAAATCGAAGGGCATCTCGATGACTTTTCCGAATTCTTACTTGTAAGAAGGCTTTCCGCAGGTCACCACTTAGACAGACTGGGTGAAACCTTCCTCGGACTAATACTGTCCACAGTTTATTTTGAAGAGGTGGACCAATTTCAAGGCAGTCGTTCAGATACGGGGATTCTTTTGTCGGTCTTGCCGATGCATCATAAACGACGCGTAACTTTGTGCTTTCTGCTGTTTCACGAAAGACTCCCTTATGCGGTATATAAAACTCTCTACCTTCAGGGTCGTCTGGTACAGGCTCTACTACACCGTCCTTTAATTGCTCTTGGATCACGTTATCATACTCTTCTAGATTTCCGCTGTTCCTAAGTTTACTAACCAATGTTTGTAGTCGTCTTTGGCTGTTGGCTTCGTTCGTTCCATTCGGGAAGAGATCACCTTTCCAGGGGAGCCCTGACTCGTACCAACCATCTGGGCTCCTGGACAATTGTTCTTTAAACTCTTCATACACAGCTTCTTGATCTCCTACAGGCGTGTCAGCAAGGCCAAGAACATCCATTCGGCATAGTTCTTCATATTCCACTGAAGAGGTTTGAGTCAAGAACATCTGCGACAAATCCGCACCTTGCCCAGGGGATACCAGGATCCACCCAAACTTGGTTAGCTCGGCGACCGGATCTCCTGGCACACCAACCTTTTGTCTCGCACTTGTTTTTATTTTCGCATATTCACCAACGCCCAGAATGAGATGAATTGGAAGTTGCTCTTTGGAATCTTTGTCGTTGAACACCACCCCATTTAAATGCTGGTATTTCTCCAAGATCTGGTTGTACCTTGGGTTGGAAAGTGTCAACAGCTCATGCTTCTCTATCTTAGTTACGTCTGCTTCTAAACTAAAGTCTTCACTGGTAGACTTTATCTCAATATGGAAAATGTCCACTTTCCTCGTTGTAGTGCCCAGTAACATTTCAATGTTGCGTACATCCGTTTTCGTAGGCTTTGCGTTGATATAGTCAAGTAAACCTGCTGAGGCATACGAGCTCCCTGCCCTTGTGTCCACCAGAGCTCGACAATTCACTCCTTGTACCTCCACGATTACCACTGGATAAATGACTGTTCCAGTTGTAAAGGGTGTGGTCAACAAAGGGTTAGGTGACTTGTTACAGAGGGAGGTGTGGTGTCTTCGGTCACAAAGTGCACAAGTTGATTTACTTTTGCAGTCTGCTGCTAAATGTTTCGCACCCGTGCAATTAAAGCACAAATGTTTCTCTTGAAGGAACTTTCGCCTGTCGGTTACCCATACAACTTTAGTGCAGTCCTTTGACTTGTGCTCTGCACTTTCACAGTAGACACATACCCTCTTTGTTTCACTTTGTTTGGCATGGTACGCCCGATCCCGGTACCCTGTTGAACGCCCACCCCGATAACCAGATTTGCTATCATGCTTATCATCCTTGTTCGATACTGGATTTCTTTCAACCCATTGTCTCAAAGCTTCAACTAGTCTTGGGAAATTCCACTCTTGGCAATCTTTGTCATTCCGTACCAAGTCCCCTCTGATCCCCTCTAGCTTATCTAGGGTAGTGCGGACATACCCATTGATATACCGAAGTTTTCCTAAAGTCTCGAGTGATTGTACATTGTAGACCAGTGTTTCATACAATTCATGCACTCTCTTTGGTTGATTTCCTGAGATGGTGGGTAGACTCATAATGTTTTGTACATATGCATGCACAATTTCACATGGTTTGCCATATTTGGATTTAAGGATGGATTTGGCCCTTTCATATCCCTCAACTGTAAATGGAAGGCCATCTATCGCATTCCTTACCTTTGGTTCGACCAACTCTTTTAGGTAGGAGAACTTAGTGACAGCTGCTACTTGGGACTTGTCAATTTCTGCCTCGAATTGATTCCAAAATCTAAGCCAGTCTTGGGGTGTCCCATTAAATTTTGTAATTACCAACTTAGGTAATTTTGCTGCGCTGGCTTTCTCGGTATGCTCGATGGATGACGTCATGTTTTTATTTTTCAACTCGTCAATTTTTGCTTCAAATTCCAACTTTAATTCATATTGTTTACGTTCAAATTTCAATTGGTCTTGTCGTGTAGTATTTACTAACTTGCATTGCTCTTCTTGTTGTCTCGCTTTCTCTTCTATCTATAAATCTCCTATCACCTTCGATAAACTCGTTACCTTTGCGTCAACTTGCTCGATTCGCGCTTCGACAGACTTGCCCCAGTCTCCGACATCTTCCTCACTTTCGCCGTTTGTAAATTTTGCTTCCTCGATTTGCTGCTTTAAGGTTTGAATTGCATTTAACATCGAGTTCAACGAATCCTTGTGTCGTTGAATTGTTATTTTGTTCCTTTTCTCCAAAATGCTGTCCGTTTTGCTTAATGTAAATGTCACGGCCTTTAACTTCCCCTGCAAGGTGCTTTCGAGTGATTCCATGTTGATTGCTAAATTCGCTATATTTTCTCACCAGTTATTCGCCGAACAATCACGGTTTCTTGTCGTAACAAATCCCGTCACGGAGGTGCCACTGTGTGGGGAATCGGTGGGTTGGTATCCCCCCACGATCTCAGAGTTCACAATCACAACAATATACTAGTTTTAAAAAGGTTTTATTTCAAATTGAACAAGAAAATCTCTCTCTCTCCGTATCTCAAATGCTCCTCTTTTAGGCGCGAACATAACAATATCCTTCCACCTAAATTTCCCAAATTTCCTGCTACACAGGTGCCCTAACTATTTCGGACAATAATAAAAAAGGTAAAATTATCACATTTGCGAGGCTATAATTTAGCTGGTTGATGACAACATAATTTCAAGTCCAGAGATCATCCTTAAACTGCAGGTTAATGGTTAACTTAATGCTAAAAATGTTATTTGTTAGTAGGAGTAATTTGTGTGACTTGTTGTGGCAACCTAATAGTATAACATTATAAGAATGGATTTCTCGCCAGGAATTCGGATAATACGAGAATGTAAGCGCCATTTCCGAAGTGGTTAGGGATAGGTAAGCATAAAAAAAAGGTGGGAAGTAGGGGAACAGAGCACTAGTCCCTGTGTGTAGCTCAGAATATAAAAGTGTAATAAGGAGCGTTTGTTGGATTGAAAACCTTCAGAATCATCATCGGCCATGTTGTTCATTGCTGTGAAGGGCAAATCATTCTCACCCTACCCGGGGTGAATTCACCAGGTCCATCGAGGTGCATTTTAGCGTCTAACATGTCAATTTAAGCAAGCAACCCTATTTTCTTTCTTCCACTTCCCCTTTCTCGTTCCCCTACCCTCCCACCCCCTTTTAACCTTACATATCCCAAACCACTTAGGAAATGGCGCTTATATTCTTGTATTTTCCGAATTCCTGGTCGGAAATCCATTGTTATTTCGTATTTAATTCGTATTTCTGGTAAGAAATGTATTAATGTTATAGGACATGTACAGATAGAGGAGGCTATGTGACTTGTACGGCTTTGTTTTTGAAAATTAGTTTGAACTGCTAGTTTTTTTTGTATAAAGCTTGAATCAATTGAGACGTCTGTTGAAGCCAATTTTTTATTTTTAATGTCGTTAGATTGTTTTTTTTTTCAGCGTTTGCAAAATGAATGGAAATTAGAAAAATAGGTAACTGTGTGAAAACACGACGCATCTTGAACATTTAGTCACAGGATTGTTTCTGTGATAAACACACAACTCGTATATGCAATACGACTTCCGGTTAGCACGCACGGCATGCATGCACGTTGACAGTAGCTCGCGCTCATTAAATTTGTAATTGTAACAAATAAATGTCGTATGCAATCACCAATTTCAATTAACGACGTAATAAAGGAAATTAAGTTGGTCGGTACGGATTATGTAGCGCACTAGTGTTCAAGACTAAATTGTATTCTCAGATGAATAGTACGCTAAATTGATCAAAATAAAGGTAAGTACCTACTTATATTTTGTGATTGTGTTCTTGAAAAATTGATACCGGCATTTTCAAACTTTACTGCACTCAGAGTAATTCTAGAATACATACGCCATCAGAACACAATATACAAGGACGAAAACGAATGACACTATCGCATAATGCCGTTATTCGGACAGAGTAAAATGTTAATGATTACTTTAAGTTTCTGACTCGTTCTTTATCTATTGTGAGAAGTACTATCTATTGTGATCAATTTTGTGGCAGCATTTTCATACAAGAGTAATTTCTCGTTTGGTATGATTATTCGGATCGTTCTGTTACGCGTACGACTGTATCTATGTGCGGTTCGATCACGAATTGGATTTTGAAGATTGAGGCTGGAATAATGTCGCAATATAACCGACACAAAATAACCATATACATTTCATAGTAACATAATTTGGCCTTGATAACTGATTATTTCACATATAGTAATTGAGGAACTAATCGACTAATGGAACGACATGTCTCTCAATATAGGCAATTTTTATAATATATAGAAGCTATTCTGTAAACAAACCTCATCCATAAAAATATATTGAGAAGCAATAGCCATGAGTACAAGTTTTATACTATCTTCAGAAACTTCGTGTCGGCTTTGCAAAATATGAGAAAATGACTTCTCAGTGAACCAACCTATATCGATTAATAATAGAACATTTCAAAACTCGTTTGCACGTTTATTCAGTTGCAACTTCCCAAAGGTCGCAATTAAATTTCCACGCACCTTCATACGTGAAGAAAAGTACAGCAGGATATTTTTCAAGTTTGCGAAACGATATCTCTAGACTCCTGGACATAAAATTGATAAAAAAAGTGCATAATAAAGTAAATACGTATAACAATTACGAATATATAACAAAGTAATGCCAACACAACTTTAAATTTGTCATTATATCATGACTCTCCACCAAAAACATACACAGCGCCTAAGATCAACTATCCAGAAAATGGCAACACGTGATCGCCTAAACAAATTTGCTTTGACAAACTAATATTTTCTGTATTCGCAAATACGGCGTAAACGTTTCTGATTTTAACTCGTTCAGGATTCTGATAAGCTATTTGCCTCGCTCCAAAAATTTCTCTTGGAGAAAAATGATAATCACAGTGATGTCTATTGACTAAAAGCTCTGACATCATAATGAACATTTTCTTAATCGACTCGCGCACGCGCTTGTACGCGCAGAACTAAATGTTTATCGAAAGACAGTTTTGTGTTAAAACCAAACAAAATAAGGACAACATTTCGAAGACGTCAAACCGCGATGTTGATATGTGCATCATGCAGCACCAAGGTTAACTTTTCTGACAATTCATACATAGTATTTTAATAATGGTAAAATCTACACAGAGTCAAGGTAAGAATATTAAGCAAGTTTTGAAAAATCTATGTATTTCTCGGTTACAAAAAGCGCGATTTTGAAACAAATCCAGAGTACCAATTAAAAATAGTTGTCATCAAAATAAAATCTATAATAAGCATAGAAACTTCAAAGTTTGCGAGGATTTTCTTCCATCGAGTCCCATGCACACAAAATTCTGTTGAAAAATAGCAATGCCAGCGTAACATTAAGACAGAATGATAATTCAATTTAAACTATATTTGTCAGATCTTACCAAGAGTCCATAATGTCTTGTCTTGTTATTAACACACTCAGTGGCACACTAGCTTTATAGTTTTCCAACTATATATAAATGTTAATTAGAGTATATAAAGCGTAAAGAGTATAGTAGCATTATGAGGAATTTTAGCAATATCAAATCCTTATAACACACCTTTTCCGATAATCTTTTCATGAAGTGAAGATGTTCCATTGCAGCTACCATAAGAACTGTGATTCCTTTATTGTTGTTTACAATTGTTTTGTCCAATTCGGCTGAAGTGGTCACAAGTCTTGGCTGCGATAAATGTTTTCTTGACTTAAAAAAAAACAATAAAAATATATTCTTCCCTCATAAGAGAAGAGAATAGTCAGGGAGGTACAGGTACAAAAGTGCATGTTTACTGTGCATTGGTACCCTGTCGAGGGACAATTTATTTTGCTCTTAAAGTGACTGTCAGATGCCCAGCATAACAATTCTGAATGTTTTATGGCCCATGAATGAGCTTCGGCCAACACAGTTTTCTTCACTTTCTCTATAAAAAATCTACAGTTGTCAAAAAATGTAATTTTTATATTCCTGTGCAAAAAGTTCATAAAAAACTATATATAAGACATTGCCATGGTTACCTTGATTTTCAAGTTCTTGTTGAGTTATTTGAGCGTTTGAAAACCTATTTCAGTCTTGTGCTATTTTCCGCCATTTTCGAATTTTAAACCAGCAATAACTGGAAATCCACTTGAAAATGCAAATAACCCATAATAATGTCTTATATGTACGGTAGTTGTTTATTAATATTACGATAAGTTATTTTTCCAATAAAGAATTCTGAAATTTCACCTTTTTTGACAATAATTGAATTTTATGGGGAAAGTGAAGAAAACCATTTTACTGACAAAGACTCAAAAGAAAATTTGGACCCAACATCCAAAAATTGTTACGTTTCGCATCCAACGAAAAATTTGAGAGCAAAATGAAATGGTCTATCGAGAAGGTAAGTAAAATTACCTCAGTCTACCTCCCTAACTAGAAGTACCGCACTAAAACACTGGTGCAACTAGTGCACAATCCCCACCAGGAATTAAGAAATAGCATTTGTTTCCTAACAATGTTTCCTAGTTTGTCCACCTCGGAAACAAAATTGCCAGGAAGCATAAATGCTTCCTAAGAAATTCTGAAACATTAAAATCTTCCATAGCAAAGCTATGTAAGAAAACTAACAGAAAACAATGTTTCACATTTTGCTCAAAGCTCACAGTATGTGCTGTATTTATTGGGCTTAAGCTATATATAAATATATATATATATATATATATATATATATATATATATATATATATATATATATATATATATATATATATATATAAATATATATATATATATATAAATATATATATATATATATATATATATATAAATATATAAATATATATATATATATATATATATATATATATATATATATATATATATATATATATATATATATATATATATAACAAAGAAGACAAACTTGAGTCACTTCATTTAAACATTTATTCACTACAAACTTGTTTCATATGGTAAGCAAAGCTTACCACACTCATCAGGTGAAATCGCATTTGATGTTGTGCTGAGGAAACTTGAGGTGTTATATATACATGATTGGCATCATCGAAATAGTGTTATATTACATGGGTTAGCTATTGATTGCAAAGCAGGAAGTCTTTCCTATGTCTACAGGCTGATAACAGTTCGTTTCTAGTTTCAAGTTTTCAAGTTCGTTTCTAGTTTTCAAGTTTCCTCAACACAACATCAAACGCGATTTCACCTGATGAGTGTGGTAAGCTTTGCTTACCATATGAAACAAGTTTGTAGTGAATAAATGTTTAAATGAAGTGACTCAAGCTTGTCTTCTTTGTTATATCTGCTCTACTTCTGTATTGAGCACTCTACTCATATGATTCTATACTCAATACTAGTCTATATATATATGACATTTCGCTCTGTCCATATGTCATTGAGCACTCTTTTGTATTTCGCTAACCAAAACTAGCACAGTATATATATATATATACATATATATATATATATATATATATATATATATATATATATATATATATATATATATATATATATATATATATATATACATATATATATATACACATATATATATATATACACACACACACACACATATATATATATATATATATATATATATATATATATATATATATATATATATATATATATATATATATATTATATATATGTATATAATTATATATAATTATATATGTATAATCATGGCTTGATTTATTCAGAAAAAAGTTACGTTTTTGAAAGGGCTTCTGACAGTAACACTGTCATGCAATCAAAATGCAGGCATCAATAGTCACCTGGAAATTTATAGCAATTGGTATTAGCCCCATGCCAACTGATCTACATACCACATGTTTGAACCACTTCTTTAAAGTTTTGAGGGATTTATTTCGAAACATAAATTCCAAAGGCAGTTCAAGACCAATATCACATTGCAATGACGGTACAAGACTTGGAAACAGGTTGGGAGGTGGAAATATCTAAAATTATATTATAAAATTAATTAATATTGATTTATTTCTTATCATCCTTTGGGAAATTTAACCACTGGCACATAACAAAAACAGGATTTAATATTCTAATGACCAAATTTATCTTAAACAGACTTATCTGGAATTAGTAAATATATAGTTATCTGATTTCATTAACACAAATTATTTTATTTTCAAGTGTTTTAGCTATCTTAGGACCATTTAAGTTCAATCATATTTTTTTTCTTCTAAGGAAGAAGCCCACCACTTCTTCAAATGAAACACCAAATCCTTTTAACTAATTGAGCTACAATGTTGCCCCAGGACTATCCTGAGAGGCATTTAGGGGGCAAAGGGAAATTTTAACCTTTAAAGCATCATGTTCAGATATTTGAATCTACGGTACTGGTATTTACGTTAGTTGGGGATATATAAATTGTACAACTTCATATTGATTAAGTTAAAACCTTATAAACATCTTCAATCTTCACACTCCCAATGATCCAATGTGCAAAATATTTAACTGCAAATTTAGTCTTCAAAAAATTTGATAACAACTCTTCATGCTCTGTTGTGGTAGCTTGACAAAATATTAAAACACAATGTGATGACCTAGCTGGTTCAAACTAGTTAATTTTTAATTAATTAAAAATTAAATTTAAATTTAGTATACCGGTAATTGAAAATAAATGGTATATTATACAATATCCCCATATCGAGTAACTTGTAGAACAACATGTACAACAAGTAACAGTGTAGCAAAACATGGTTTTAAGAGGTTCACTGGTTTCTACTGGTAGTTATTGCATTCAATAGCAACATTCTTATAGGCTAGAAAAAGAAATTGGCTGTCTGGGATAATGGTAATGACAATTATACATATATGTGTAATGCAACATGAGGTGTAGACATACAAAATTCATTTGAAGTGTCCTCATTATATGGCTTTTAGAATCCTGCAATCTGATTGGAAAATTTGAAGTTCCAATTTTTCCATAATGCCCTCTGCTGCGATGGCAGGGCATTAATTAATACTTAATACCAAAGAGCAAAAAACAAACAAAAGAGTGAAGGAGAGTAAAATAAGTAGATGTTTTTTGAAAGATGTAAATTGTTACTGTCCAAATGAAAAAGGACAAACATCCAGAGAGTGAGTTTTGCTACCCTGAGGATACAGATTTATCATGTTTACACAACAGAAACATTGACGAAAAAAACAAAGTTTATACATATAAACAGATGTAGGTTTATATACAGAAAATAATTCAAATATTAACCTCAATAACAACATCAATCATTATTTTGATGTTTTACACTTTTGCCAAAATTAAAAAATGGAGAAAAATTGCAATTAATACCTAGTGAAAGAATATATTAAACAAACTTTCATGTTAAACTATCTTAAGACAATGATCATCTGCAAAAACTTATTAAATACTTTTTTCACTATTTAAAAATTACAAATAAACTCCAAATCAGTTACAAAATTCCAAAGTAGACTGCAATGATAACTGCATTTCATACATGTTTTACTAAAGAAATTATACTAAAACAATTATTCGCCTCAGGCTCAGTGATTATGGTGAATATTTACCTTGACTTTGTCTCGGTGAGTATTCACCAATAATCACTTCGCCTTCGGCAAATAATTGTTAAATATTTTCCGCATAAACCTTGCTCTCCTTTAATGCCATGTATATTCCATCCAGCAATTAACCTCGATATGAAACACGGACCATTTTGCACTAGCAAATGCAGTACCTGTAGGAATGTTATTTAGGTCATAATTTTCGTTTTGGCACTTTATTAGTTTTGTTCGTATATCGGAGTACAAAAATTACCCCAGCGTACTACATGACTCATGACTATAGTGTATTGACAATCTACTGTAGTAATATTTTTAAAATAGACTACATAATACACTTTTGTATTGTGCCTGCTCTAAGATAAAAGACGAATTCTTTCTTACTGTACCTTCGTTTTTAAAGTAAGCGCAAATTGGATGACCCATGTAGGTCATTTGAAGAACGTCATTTGTAAGCTGTGGAAGTTCGCCTACAAAAAAAGAATATTCGAAAGTGTTGCCATTGTAGCTTGGTAAATATATGCTTACTGCAGTATGTATCAACTTACTTGCATATAACCTTAGGTTACTGTATGATAAAATACAGGAGAAATATATCAAAATAGACACCACATTCATAGCCATTCTTTTTGTACTGTAATAACATACATGCTTGCATGTCAACAACGCTATGTCGGCCATGTCGATCGCATTCGCGCGTATAAGAGAAGAGTTTGGGCAGGGTTTGAGTACGACTTGCGTGTGAACTCGCGTGTTGCTCTCCAATTAAAATGGTCTATTCGTCCAATTTTATACTGCCATCTTTCTCGATATAGATAACCTCGAGAAATTTATTGGAATTCATTTGCAAGATTTACAGAACCCGTCGGAATTTCCGATTATATTACGCGTTTTTTACGATTGTACCTTATTGCCATCCTGACGCTTGACATATCCCTATGCTTGATTATCCTTGTGCATGACGCGATGTCAGCAAACTGCATTAGGTTCATAAATTCAGAACACAAAACCCTGTATATATCTCAAGGCGAAAACCTCAAAATATCTAGTTGAGTGAACTGATCAGTTTTTAAAACTGGCGATACGCATTCAATGAATTTAAACGGTTTTCGATCATGGAAATTTTGAATTTTCAACATTTTGAATTTTAGAAAATTGTATTTGGTATATATAGACGCTGGTCTATGTGTGAAAGTAGTATTTGTTTGTTAGTACATAAGTTATCTGATATTTACAAATGTCACAGCCAATATGTATTGTAATTTTGAAGATGACGGGATTATGATCGGACGAACAGGTACCAGAAGATTATCTATAGTTGTTTATCGATCTTTAACTTCAAAGAGCCTAAATATTTACTGGTAAAAATTACTGCTAAATTCAGGCTCATTCTATGTTTCTAGGCAACTATACTAGCCAATAATCCAAAAAATTCTATGCGTTTTGGTTTGGACAGTTTCATAGACATAATGAAATACGACTAGATGAATGAATGAATACTTATTAGATGGATGATATCTAAACCGTTTCAGCCGGCATTTATCATGGATATTCATATGGATATGTCAACGATTTGAAACTAATTCTGAAGTTCGAACTTCGTCAAGATTTGAATTAAACGTCGAACCTTAGGTGGGAACAATAAGGGAAGTGGATGTGTAGAACAAGGGATCGATTTTAGAGCCGAAGCTTTAAATCAGAGGAACTATGGTAAAATCGTTCAGGCACTGAATATAGTTACAATGACTAAAGATGAGCAGATAAAATATTGCAGTCTATCAAATAGTCACGAGGTGGATTTGAATGAACCACGCAATATTCAGCCATGGAAACGCTTGAGTTTTAAATGCGCGAAAACATTTTTATTTATATTCAACGGATTTTTTTGGCTACTAGGTTGGACACTGATAGGAGTGGGTATATCATTACAAGGCTCGTATGGAACTCATAGCTATTTGTCAGGAAAAGATTACGACGATGTCATGGACTCCGCAACAAATGCAAGTAATTATGGAAGCTACAATTCGGCTTCGGAACTTTGTTTAAGCATTGGCTGTATCATAGTCGTCGTGGTTTTGTTAGCATGTTGCGGCACTCACAGAGAAAGCCATCTTATACTGGGCATCTATGTTGCAGTTGTTGTGATTTTTTTAAGCTTAGAAATCGGAGCCATTACTATGGTTAGCATGTACAAGGAGAAAGTGGAACAGCGTATCGTGAAAGATATTAAGCTAACAATGGATCTCTACCAGGAAAAGAATTTTGAAGGAATAACAAAATCTATTGATAATTTTCAAAAGGTTTTCCATTGCTGTGGCTGTATTGACTATACAGATTGGTTCAATACAACATGGGGTAAACGACATGAAGCCAACGTTCCACGCAGTTGTATAAAACAAGAGATTCCGCTGGAAACAATGCACGTCCAGGAAATCAGGATAGACACATCTGCGACATTCTCCGTTATCAACACGGACGGGTGCTTTAAACATGTCCGTGATTACTTTGTAAAAAATCTCCATCTTTTTAGAACATTAATTGCATGGGTTTTAGTCATACAAATCATTGGCCTGGCATTTTCTGTTTGCTTGTACTTTAAATTTAAGTATTATAAGACACGCGTTGCAAGTCGTAAGGCTATTACTGCCGAGCATTAAGAAAGCATCATTTTTAACTCATTAAAATTTGATATATACTGTATGTATTGTAAGCTTCGCAACTACCGATAGACCGCCGAGAACACCAAATTTAGTTCACTGGCTTGCGAGTATAGTTAAAATTGCTGAGCTCGTATGAAGAACGAAAACGTTTCGAACCCATGCACGTATCAAAATTGAACTGTCTCGAATGTGAACCAAATTACCAAGAATGTCGATGCCATCAACGAAAACACATGCACGTACGATGATCGTACTACGATCACAGTATTCACAGACTTGAGACTTAGTTTATACATACATTAGTATAACCAGTAAATAATAGTATAACTCTAACGCACACTTGTGTCTCAGAATAGATACAAATACATATTTACATAATTGTGTCTATTTTAGCATTGCGTCTGGTGTTCACTAATTAGATGATAAAGACGGTACGTAAATTTAACAATTAAAGACAACATCTTAAATTTTTGTAAAATTTCTTCCTATCGAGGTCACTAGTGCCAGTAGTCATGCAGTTATTCAGTTTATGACTCAACGAAAAATAATATTTTTTACTTCTGCTGTGATATAGTGGACTAATTTTAGTTTTCTCTTCTCTTCAGTATGTTCTGGATGTATATAGTTCAAGCATTTTGTTGTAGCTAGCAGTTACAGATTTAAGCCAATTTAGATTTAGTTGTGCACTTGAGCATGCACGCATAATTTGCTCTTCATATTCAATACTGATAACTTAAATTGTATTTGAGGGAGTTGCTATAACAAGGGTATCACACGTAATTGCATGTTTGATCAATCCTCATTTGGGCTTTTTGTTCTTAAAATTTGAAGGAACGTAATAATTTGGACGAGCTGCCAAAAGATATAATGCTTGATCTCGCAAATATTCTTGCCATGAAATTAATCTGCAAAAACATAAAATACAATGAATATTAATATATTAAACTCCAACCTTCTCGCTTGGTATTGCAGCCCAAACGTACTTATTTCTGTCTGTATCAGCGTCCATTAAAATTTTAATATGCATATCGATATGGCCATTAACCTCTTCTTGTTGTAAGTAGCTGGAATTTGAATTCCTAAAATATATAAAAGACTTAATATTATATTGACTATTGTGGTGTGATATTTTACCTGTAATACTTTTTGAAACAATGTAATCGTCGTACGATATTCATTCCACTGACGACAGCTTTTCGTTTTGAAAAACATATTTTCAATTTAATTAAATTTAAGAGATTTTTATGAGTTGGCTTGCTGACTTGCTCATTCAGGCTATTGAGCGTGCTTAAACACCGGATAGTCTTAAGCTTTCGGTGTCCTCCAAACTTTCCCAGTCCTCAATAACTCGACTGAGCACGCCAAATTATAACTGCTTTTATAATATACAATTTACACAAAAATAATGGAGAAATATTCCTGCTCTTTTTGGTCGTGCTCTATATGTTACTGAGCACGTGTTTCAACCAATAAAAATGCTTCTTTCGTAATATGCATATATTTTAAATGCTTCGTATTTTTCCCAAAACTAATTTTTCATATCTTATCTGCTTTAATAAGAGTTTTAGATAAATGAAGAATTTTCAGTCATCAAGCCCTAGTAGAAATATTTGTTGCCATGATGTACCCCTTCAACCTAAGGAGCCTTTTGCAAAATTGTTACGAATCAGTAACTTCACATGGCTATTTTTGATCATGTTTGACACCTCTCCGCATAGTGGTGCTTAAGGAAATTTCCTTGCATTAAAATGTTCATAAAGAAAGTGATTATCCTTAGAAATATATATTTTGTAATGATTTCTCTATTAACCTACCAATCAGCATCAGCGCTATGATTCGGAACCTTCAACTGTCCAAACCATCTCTCGTAAGCTTTCACTGCCTCGTACCCAGTGATATAACCATCTTCATCCCGATCATAAGAATGAAACATGTCTCGAGCGCGTTCGATCTCACGTTTACTTAATAACTTCGATAATGAATGCTAAAGCCAATAACGATATAAAGTTAATGAGATTCACTAAGAGGGCAATTAATGCAATAGTTACATTGTTACACTCTTCTCCAATCAAATTGTAGTAATTTTATCATCTAAATAACATAATATCAAAATATATGTACTTTATCTCTTCGTCCTAAAACTTTCACAGCCTCATAATTGACAAATTCCCACCAGTCAATAGTACCAGTGCTATTTCTGTCCATCACTTTAAACTAAAGGCAAAGATTGAAATACAATTTATGTACTTCCACTCAGTAGACACTATTGGATTAGGTTTTATTTGAGACGACACGTTCTAAATCTAACTAACCTCGCGCTCTAATTCTTGTTCGACTTCATCGGAGATTTGTTCCCCAGGATTTTGCTTTTCAAATGATAACTTTTTGATTTTGATATACTCCGATTTTTCGATCTGTGTGTCTGTAACAATTACATTGAAATTGTTAGAGAAAAACAGGAATGAGTAAAAAAATTATACATAAAAAATGATCGAAGAGTACAAAAACCATCGTAAGCAATTACATATTAGACTAGAATCAATAGACAGTACTTTACCTTGGTTTACGTCAAATTGATCGAAATACTCAATAAGATTTTGCATTTCATCATCAGAAAGTAAAAGTGTTATATTTTCCTGAAATTATTGAAAAAATTACCGGTAATTAATTACGGAATATGCAAGTGTCACACTGGTAAATATTTAGCACGCATGTTCGCTTTATAGGTATCCCATTTTTGACTATCTAATTCAGATATAAGCACCTTTGGGTCCTTTGGCATAATGGTTTTTAGTATTCGGCAGTTGCAATTATTATTGCTGGCAGGACCTAGATCTAGAGGTCCCCCGATCTGCTAATTTAAGAACTCTTTTAAAATGTTCGATTACATTATCTGGGGCCGGTTGTACGAACTACGAAAGCAAAATAGCGCTATCCACCGGAGAGTGTTTTTTCAAATGGTGCAGAAAGGCATAAAAATGACACCACAGATTTTGCACTCGATCACTGACTTTAACTCGAAAACCTAAATTTAATGCGTGTTTTATCTGCTTCTGAACATGTTTAGAAACCTCTCGTACAACTGGCCCCTGATTTATGGAAAGAAAATTAGCGTGGATTCAACGACGCCTGCTGACGGTTGCAAGGCGATGGGCAGCGCAAGCCAGTGAACTGGCGCAAGCTGACAATGAAATTTTTAAAAATCGGGTGACTGTCTGTTTTAATCCACACATCCACTTCAAACTACTGAGATGCTCGTACGTACACAATAATGACAACTCCATCCCATATCTGTTCCTGCTCTTGAAAATGCGTCTCTGGATTCCTTATCATTCAGCTTTCTTGTTTTCTGTAAACATCCTTCATGGAAAACTCGAGTACAAACACGACATGGGAAAACATTTTTGCCATTAAATTTCGAACAAATAGAACAAAGCTCATCTGCTTCAACCTAAAGGTAAAGAAAAGTAAAGTAAAGACAACGGTCTGAAAGGATCATAGGCTCTGGCATCCTTGGATACTTTTCAGAGTTCAGTTGCCATACACGTCGCATCTTTCAAAAATGTTGCTTTATTACTTAACCTTGTAAAAACCCAACGCACGTAACATTCTACATTTCATCTTGCTTTTATACCCATTTTGTACCCATATAACCATTGGTAGCTTTGCCATGCACTATACGTACCATTTACCTAAAAGTTGATAGCTGCACAGACATATTGCCGACGGGTGACGGTGTGGCATAGCGCCTTATACGGCTGCTTATGTAGTGCGTACTTTCGTAGTCGGATTAGCGTGTGTAAGATGTTTTAAAGCACTTAATGAAAAGTTCAACGGCAACTACAAGACTGCATGGACACTGTATTGACACTATTTATTGCTTATGCTTATTATCCACAACAAGCAGAAGAATAATTTTAATATAATTAGACCTAATTATCGCTGATAAAATGAAGAAACTTCAGTAGGTTTAACTAAAAGTTCATAACTAAATTTAAAATACGTATTCAATTATAATTTGATTAATTAGCTAATGAAATGATACATATGCATGCATGTGAAGTATGCATATAAAATATTTGATAAAAACATAGTACCCTGATAAGCCAAGCTTTAAAGTATGGGACAAATTGGTCAGTTGTTCCACCTTTGAATAGGAGTGAATCATTCACTTCGTACGCGTCCACCAATGAAATAGGTTTTGTCTCTTCCTCAGATGGTTCGGTGAGATCTTTAGATCGACTTGACCGTCGAGCACTCACTTGCAAACTGCCAACGACCAAGGCATTCTGACGAACTTTGTTCTTCTTTCGAGTCTTAGAAGCACCGGTACCCATGACTAAACAAACATCAGGAGAATGGATCGCTTTTAAATGTAACCATACCCGGCAGTCGCTATATACAATTAATCACAAACTACATGGATGTTTATTGCCAATTTGCCATGCATTAGTATCCATGTTACATCAAACTATTATGGTGTCAATGACTAGGGGGGATTAAATGACAAAATACTAAGATTATAAGTTGACGTTGCTAAGGAATTTAACAATTCATCGCATATTTAATATTTATGTTTAATGAGTAGCGTTCTTATCCTGTCACAGATAGACTGGCTACATCCTTATGTGCTCATACCAAAATCCTTGCAGTTATACTGCGGTAAGATATAACCAGCTGTGCAACCTTCCAGTTCGGCTTTCAGCAGTTAATAATAATCTGCAAAATCAAGTGCACTAAACATATTCTCCAATTTACTTTTAAAGTTGAGGCCCAAAAAACTGAAAAGACTCGGTTAAAGCATTCGCAAATCACAATGCCGAGAAAATGACAACTCAAAAATAAACAATCTAAACACCTGAGCTTAACTTAATTAAGAAATCAATGCAGAAATGTCAGACTCACGTCCACACAATAATATGTAGTCCTAGCTACTCTACTGGTAGGAGTATCAAAGCGGTATACCATTGACCTGCAGTTCCATTGGAAATAAAAATGACTTTAACCGTCGAAAATGCTGAAGTTTAATCACGTGGGTTTTACCAGTTTCTGAATATATTGAAAAGGTTTGAAAAAATCATTTCGTTCGTACAACTCGACTGAGCCCTCGGTGCAGCCTTCGGATACGACCGATACGGATTCACTATACGACCTCCTTATCAGGTAATGGAGTCACATTTCTACCCGGCGTGCTCATTGAGGAGAGTTGAGAGGCGTTGATTGCGCAAATAGTCCCTCGAGGAGCGTTATTTAATGTTGGGAGGCATTTTTATGGGGAGAGGGGGGAACATTCTCTCCTGCAAAATTTTTAACACTAAAACGACATGAACCTCGGAAATGCGATTTCCCTCGATTTGGACAGTTATTTTGCAAACTAGAACCTGGGAAATGCAGTTCACCTGCAGGTTTTGATAATCCTGCAGGATTTGACTTTTTGCGGGCCTGGCGAATAGGTAGTCCGCGAATACAGAATCAGTGAATAGACCACTTTATGTAATAGCTAGATCTGCGGCGAAACGTATGGCACGGTCCCCGCGACCCCTTTCCCCATATTTGGCATCACCTGGTCGCAGCCGTGTGAGATAAGGTTTTGGAAAAGAGGTTGGGTACTGGATCTCGCTTTTCCAGGACGACACAAAAGAGGGATGATTTTGTTACTATTCACCATTCAGACTATCCAAATTATCGGATGAAATCTGCATTTAATCTGCATTTGTTTAGACAAAGTAATGAACTTCTTTGACTAAAATATATTTTTCCGGTATGTCAAATTTGTGAGTATTGCTAACAGGGTTTATGTTTTTTGTTGATTATTTGATTGATTTACTAATTCAATACTAGCTTCATAGTCATGAAAAGCATAAATAACGCATACAATTTAATTTATACTGTGAATATTGAACATAGACAGACAGATTTTACGAACATACAGTATATCAATGGTTAAGTTTGTTTTGACTGCTGAACTCTGAAGCTGTAGTGAGGATACTTGATTCTCTACAAGGTTTTGTAAAAATTACTTATTAAAGACCAACATTTTATTGTTTGGTAATAGCTAATATATTATTTCTGGCAAGCAAATTTGAAAGGAAATTGAAGAATTTTGGCAAGGAAATTTTCTGCAAAAAAAGGAAATTCACAGAGCGTAGAAGGAATTTTCGTCTCACAGTTGTGGAAGCACTGCTTTGGTCTTTGCTCCTCGGCTCGACTGTTGTAACACTGCGTGGTTATATTAAATCGGCAAATTTTACTCTTCGCTCGTCGCAAGAAATTTAATATATGGCATCTACTGATCCACTCGACGAGGTTTTGTCCATCATAAATGAGAATATTTCATTCTTGCAAAAGGCGACAAAACTGGCCTCAGTTAAATCGCTATGTGAAAGGGCTATTATCGAGGAATCGCGAAAGAATGAAGATAAGAAAGTTTTCGTGTGCGATTTCTTCCATTTGCAATTCCCGCAAAGTGAACAAGAACGCTGTTCAAATCACCTTCCTGTTAGGTCAGTCTTATGAATAATATATAAATATTAGTATATCGAATAGTTTACACAGTCATTGGAATATATTACCATATTTTTTTTTTCGTGAAGCGTATATAAAATATACAGAATGGCCTAGCATATTGCCATAGTATTTATCAGATAGCCAACCTTGGCATATTCTGTGTGATTGTATTTATTATTTCACCATAAATAATGTATGTCTGCATTGCTTATGTTTTATATGCGACTCACCCCAGTGTAGAATACATCATCGAAATAGTTTACTCTGAGATATTTATTATAATATTGTAGTTTATTGCTGCTCTGAATAGTCTGAAATGGAACCATTTAGCATGATAGTTGGGCTTCTGTGTATGTTATTGTATGTAATGGTGTGTTTGTTTGTTTGTTTGTGCGTGTCGTGTTCTTGGTTCAGTGGAACTGTTTAAACCCAGTGTTTATGTTTAGCATTACACTATAAGCCTGCTTTGTGGAATAAATGTAATGTAATTGTATTGTTGGGTTTAACCTTGTGTAGTATGTGCCAATGGGCAGATGAAATAGTAACTAATTTGTGATCATAATCATGGATAGTAATCATTTGTTGAGAAAATGGGAAGTGGGAAATGAGAGGTTACTTAATGAAGTGAACTAAGTGGCATTTATCAGCAGCCAACCCAGAGAAATTGATTTAAAATTCATTGTTAATTTTCCAAGGCTCCAGTAAGTGATTAAAAGTACTATATTTTCACACACAGTGGTTTGCAGAGAAGACTTTAGGTTTTTTCTTAATATTAATGACAGATATTTATTGGTACAATATGTCAAATCATGTTTCCGGTACCAGTGCCAGTTCTAAATACTGTTACCAGTAACCTAAATTGATCTGACTAATTGCTGTGTGTAAACATGCTGTAAAGTGGTTCACCATTGTTTGTAATTTGGTAGAATATCTATCTTTGCTTTGGCGTAAGGTGCACAGCACTTCTTATACTGTTGTATATCAAACCCTATACTGTTAAATAGCAAACTGTTATATTTATCTTAAGTTTCTGAATGCTTGAATACATGCCCTTGTAGCCTGCTTTATAGTCAGTTGTTGGAACCTTTTATACCCTACACTGGCCTAAAGGTAGTCCCTATTATTGTTCATTGATTTTCAGTGAACATTAACTGACCATTTCATCATTAGTCCCACAAAAAGGAAAGGAAATATGTTTCCATTCTAAACATTCACACTGTTTTTGCTAGAAAGCAACAATTGCCTAGTTATTATTTTAACTCTACCTGTACATTTTGATCAAGAGATTCAAATTTAGAAAAAAATGTTATATGTTTACACATCATTTGACAAACCATTTATGATTCACATTGTGACATGTGCACACTAAGCACAAGTGTCTATGAGATAGAATACAATTCCTAAAAGTGTTTATGAGTGTGTGATGTATTGATCTGTGTGATAAGCGGAACCTGCACTTAAGATGTTAATTTGGCATTTTAGCCTCATTCTATCTATTTATAAAGTTAATAACTAAGTTAATATACCATTAGCACATATTAATTAGAGTTATTAATTATTCAGATCACACCTTGTATTTTGCTACAAAAATAATTCTGCCTGTGACTGAGTTTACATGGTTTTCCTGCATTTTCCATATTTAGGAGTACTGGAGATGGCAATTGTTTGTACAATGCATGTTCCATTGCATTGTGTGGCAACGAATCCCTTTCATGTTACCTCCGTTGTCTCACAAGTATAGAATTATTCCTAAACTCTGCATATTATGCTAAACATCCGATTATTGAGCAGCAGCACAACAAAGGCGCATTTAGTTCCATTGCAAATACTTTTGCGATGTGTTTGTCCATGACAATGCTCTGGATTCTGTAACAAAAGAAGATCATTGCAAACCTATTATCACTGAAGCATACAGCAATGCATTGAATCATCAGTGGAGCTCATTTATTTGTCTTCTTGCTTTGTCAAGTGTAGTTAAGCTTCCAATTGAGTCATATTTTCCCATTACCCCCAGTGAAGAGAACATTGACTCACTGTCCACAATGTTTAACTGCACTATATACCCAAGAGAAACAGCAGCATCAATTTCAAATGAGAAAATTCATATATTTCGGTGTGCATTAATGCCTATGGATTATCCCAGGCTTGGTAAAGTTCCTGCCACCAAAAATCACTATGTACCTCTCTGTGAACCAAAAGATAGCAGCAACCTGGTAGGTATTCAACGTCTTGTCTTGAAACAAGTCTCCACGGGTATTAATGTTAGTTCCACAGAAGTAATAAAGAATACGCCGCCTATCGAACAAATACCAACATCACCATCATCAACCAGCTTTCCAGAAAATTCCTCTGCACCCTCAAGTTCTTCCTCTGCACCCTCGACTTCTTCCTCTTGGTCGCAACAGGCTAAAAAGAAGCAAACCGTTCTTGATAACCTATTTCCAATTAAAAGAAAGTTCGTTGAGGAAAGTGACGACGAAGAGATCCCAACAGGAAGTATTCCGCCTAAAAAAAGTCTAAGCAGCTCATTGGTTAAAGAAGACGCAGCGACAACATCCGAAACATCGTGTTTTCCTAATGATATTGCAAACTACGTCAACGTTGGCACCTTAACCGATGAAAAAAAGTATAATGTTCTTTGTAATGTCTGGGTACCATCTGTAAACTATCCATTTCCTTTGGTGAACGGCAGGAAGTTTCGTTTGGACTGGATGAATTTGTTTCCATGGCTGACGTACTCACCAAAGGTAGATGGAGCCTTCTGCATAAACTGCGTGCTGTTCGGTGCAGAATGCATGGCAACGCACAATGCCAGTAAACTGCAAAGGCTTTTTAAAACCCCGTTCACAACCTGGCAGGTCGGACCAGCTAAATTTCGGGAGCATTGTGAAAAGTCACCAATTCCCCAAGCAGCCACAGTGCGTGCAGCGGTACTTAGATCTCACATGGAACAAAAGTCGGCACCCATTGACGTTATGTTGGATGACATGAAAATGCAGCAAATAGAAGAGAACAGAAAGCTTCTAAGGCCCATCACTGGAGCGATCGTTATTTGTGGAAGGCAAAATATTCCCCTACGTGAACATAGAGACGATTCATCAAACTATCTGTCAGATGACTTTAACTGTGGCAATTTTATCGAGATTCTGAAGTATGGGGATATGTGTGCTGGTAAAACTGTTGAAGAACTTTTCAAGAGTACTCCAAAGAATATGTCGTACAAATCTAAAACAACTCAGAATGAAATTATTGATATATGTAGCGATTTAATTACAAAGAAAATCACTGACGAGATCCGCGAAGCAAGGTTTTACAGCATCCTCGCTGACGAAGCAGCAGATTGTGGCAACGTAGAACAGCTTATTGTTGTCTTTCGGTTTGCAGACAAGCAGTGTCAGATAAGAGAGGAGTTTCTTGGTTTTGTCCCATGCAAAAAGGGTTTGACGGGCGATGCTGTTGCTACCACCATTAAAGAATTCCTTCATGACCTAAATTTACCGATTGATGATTGTCGTGGTCAGGGGTATGATGGAGCTGGGAACATGGCCGGACGGTTATCTGGAGTGGCAGCTAAAATACAAGAAACCAACGAGAAGGCTCTTTATGTGCATTGTAACTCCCACCGTTTAAACCTTTGCCTCGCTGCTTGCTGCAAAGAACAACTTGTTAGAAATATGATGGAACATGTTCGCGTTGCCACGGAATTCTTCAACATTTCTCCAAAGCGTTTTGAGTTATTGGTCAAGACCATCGAAGAATTGCTTCCATCTGCGAATCATAAACGTCTGATTAATGTTTGTAAAACAAGATGGGTGGCAAGAATTGATGGTTTGTCAGTTTTCATCGAGGTTTTTCCCGCGATAGTTAGATGTTTCGAAATCATTCGTGATAACGTCGGTGACAAGTGGAATCCAGAATCTGTCCGAAAAGCCGGCCCTTTATATTTAGCTACTGTGTCCTTTTCATTTATTGTTGCGTTGGTTGTGGTCTCAAGATGTCTTCAGGTGACTCGTCCGCTCACAGTTCAACTGCAGAAATCGGCTTTGGATGCTGGAGCAGCTAGAGAAAAGGTCACTGGTCTGTATGTGCATCTGGAGAAAATGAGAAAGGACGTGGATGCAAGACACGAGTCGTGGTACGAAGAAGCAGAATCTATTGGCAACAGCGTTGGAAGCATTCCAGATCAACCAAGAACGATAGGGAGGCAACAACACGATGATCAAATTTTACCTTACTATCGCTATGCTGCTGTTCCAAGATGATCCACAAGTTAACATTTTACCTTACTATCGTTATGCTGCTGTTCCAAGATGATCTACCCCACAAGTTAACATTTTACCTTACTGTCGTTATGCTGCTCTTTCATGCTGATCTACAAGTTAACGTTTCACCTTACTATCGCTATGCTGCTGTTCCAAGATGATCTACAAGTTAACATTTTACTTTACAATCGTTACGCTGCTGTTCCAAGGTGATCCACAAGTTAACATTTTACTTTACTATCGTTATGCTGTTGTTTCATGATGATCTACAAGTTAACATTTTACCTTACTATCGTTATGCTGCTGTTCTAAGATGGCCCGCAAGTTACCTTACTATCGTTATGCTGCTGTTCCAAGATGATCTACAAGTTAACATTTTACCTTACTATCGTTATGCTGCTCTTTCATGCTGATCTACAAGTTAACATTTTACCTTACTATCGTTATGCTGCTGTTCCAAGACGATCTACAAGTTAACATTTTACCTTACTATCGTTATGCTGCTGTTCCAAGACGATCTACAAGTTAACATTTCACCTTACTATCGTTATGCTGCTGTTCCAAGATGATCTACAAGTTAACATTTTACCTTACTATCGTTATGCTGCTCTTTCATGCTGATCTACAAGTTAACATTTTACCTTACTATCGTTATGCTGCTGTTCCAAGACGATCTACAAGTTAACATTTCACCTTACTATCGTTATGCTGCTGTTCCAAGATGATCTACAAGTTAACATTTTACCTTACTATCGTTATGATGTGTTTCGTGGTGCTCTACAAGAGAACATTTACGGTTGTGATGCTGGGAGTCAAGACATATGAACATTTTCCGTCGTCGTTTACATTTGCTGCTGTTCCAAGATGATTAACACCATAATAATGGTCATCATCGTTGCTCGAATCGGTATGTTGATTATTAATAAATCTTGTAATTTGTATGTGTTTTGTTGTTTTTTGTCTGAAAAAACAGGTACGTTTAGCGCCAATTTTAATATTTATTTTATGCTCAAAATGCTGGAAATGGCATTTCCGGGCTTCAAATTTCAAAAATTTTCCGGGGGGGAAGCCCCCGGATCCCCCTACAGGGCGTGGCCTCCGGCCACGCCTGTGTTGCAATGCTACGGTCAATTTACAACGCTAGATCCGCCCCTGTAAATTGTCATGCATCGAAAATCATCTCAGGAGCTCCAGAGTACACAGCAAAAAACGCACAACCTGTTCTGGCCTGTTGAAAACAGCATTGAACGTTGTTGTGCTGCCCACATTGTTCAAGGTTGTCAACAATACGGAACAAGTTGATGAGCCTGAATTACCCTGCAATCAGGTGTAACAATGTTGAACAATATTGTTAACAACCTTGAACAATGTGGGCAGCACAACATTGTTCAATGCTGTTTTCATCAGGCCAGAACAGGTTGTGCGTTTTTTGCTGTGTAGGGGTCAGTTGTACGAAAGGTGAATAGAGTTATTCACCGGATAGTGATTTTTTAGAACTTCTGCGGCAGTTTAAAAAATCAATATCCGATGGATAGCACTATCCACCTTTCGCACAGAGCCGACCCCTGCAGGCCATCAAATCAGAGATTAAATAATTCGTATACTTCATCTAAGAAAAATGTAACTTAAATTTAAAATTTATCAGCTTCGAACATGGCGGCGAAACCCCGAGCGACTGTCATATTTTCAAAAGATGGCGCTTTTTCATTATCTACAGGATGTAATATTCTTTATGGTCAAGAAACCGTCGACAGGAATGGAGATAAAATGATATATGTGGATGAGGTTGCTCCTTTGCTAGAAAATAATATCGAAGGAATGCAGAGCAAATACACACTCAATAAAAATTCAACTATGAACTCCAGAAATTCGAGATTTATACTTGGGTTTGTTTTTAACAATAACATTGTGAATCGGGAAATATTGTTTGAAGTGTTGAAACAAGAATTTCAATTTGAAATAATTTGTTTGGTATCAGTAGATGAAATATTCACAGGAAAATCGCTTGTAATCCTATATTCAAACGATTCTCGACACACACACACTTGCAATATAACAAGTATACCCAAGGTCGAAGTTCGTATTGTTTGCCTAAAAAGAAATCTAAGCCTTTCCAACTTAAGTTGGCTGCATTCAGTGGATTGGGATCGGGCAACAGGGAGTAGAGAGAAGCTGTCTAATATTTGTAATTTGAATGGAATTCTTAGAGATCACCAAGCACATACAACAGATCCTGCAAATGGAACAAGAAGAAATGAGGGTCATCGCAGTAGTTCTGCCTTTAAATTGCTATTCCTATCCATTTCATGGTTACTCAGTTTGATCCTGACCAGCATCAAATTTCCTACAATTTTCACACAATTGCTTAGCCTTTTACCTAAATATCTCTTTGTTGCTAAACAACTGGTGTACAGATTTGATCAAATATATAATATGTTTGTTGATAAACAAGAAATTCACCAGCAAGATAACAAACACTGTTCAAAGGACATAAGTAATGGAAATGTGGCTGTATCATTATTAATCGACATTATTTTAGGATTCCTTGTTATATATTTTGTCTTCTCAAACCAGCATTGTATCTACATATCCTCATGGTTAATTGGTCAGAAATACAATATTGCAGAACACTTATCAAGCCTACTCAAATGGTTGATGGGTGCACCAGCTGGTTTGAAGCTAAACATACCATTAAATCAATTCTTGGGAAATTTTTATACCTATCATGTATACCTTTGGACGAATTATCTTTATTTTATTGAGTCATACTTGCCAATGATTATTTTATGCTGCACACTGGCTGGTGGCCTTGGAGTGACATTCCTGCTTGCTCTGTTATGTGATGTACTATTACTCCTAACTGTACATATTTATTGCTTCTATATTTATGCTGCCAGACTTTTTTGCCTGGAAATCCATGTCTTAGCATCATTGCTAAGATTATTCACTGGTATGTAAGACCAGCTTATTTTTCAGCTGCCTTGACATCAGTATCATGCCGTTACATTTTTAATGTATATATATGGAGAAAGGGTTGATTAAAGCCTAAGGGGAAGAGTTAAGGGTGGATAGGTTTTTATAATACAATTTTTAAGATAGACTGGAGGCAAAAAAGACAGTGTACAATTTGGTTCTTAGAAATCTCTGAAATCCCTGAAAATCTATAAATTTGAATATAGCTCTCTAAGTGAGATGATGTGGTTGAGCCAAAATAATCTTATTGGAGCCTTGACTTCCACCATTTTTTAAGCACTTTGACAATACAGCTTATATTGTTTACATTTATTATATAAAGTACAGTGCTTTATAAGGATTTTGGGCACTGATAAAACTGATAATTTCACAAGTGAGATTATTTATGATGAAAATTATCGCTTTTCAAACAATCACCAATCATAGCTTCTGGACGTTATATATTGGTGGAAACCTGTAGTTTATATATTAAACAGAAAAATACATGGGTGCTTGGAAATACCAGATTTATTTCGTTTGCTGCGCTCACTCGTGAGATATCATGTTCAACACTCAAAATAAATCTGGTATTTCTGTGCACCCATGTATTATTCTCTATTTATTTTTCTATTTACAGGCAAGAAGTGGAATTTTCTACGTAGCAGAGTTGACTCAGTCGAGTATGATGTGGATAGGCTGTTTATTGGAACCTTACTGTTTACAATTGTATTGTTTTTATTTCCCACAGTACTTCTCTATTACATTGTCTTTGCCAGTCTAAGATTGCTGGTTTTAATTATTCAGTCATTCTTATATGGTGCTGTGGCTTTGTTAAATTCCTTTCCTTTCTTTGGGTTATGGTTGTATTTTGTGAAACCAGAGAGACTACCAGGTATGGATGTCATAGTAATAATATTTTTAGTAATTGCCAGCAGTGCTTGTAGCAGAAGTAACTGACTAGGCACTATTAGTAAAAATGTCTCTTTAAAATGTTTCCCTTATCCTTTTGATGGTCAATGGGCCATGTTGTTCAAAGCTAGATTGACTGAAATCAACCAGGGCTAGAATGTAAGAAAATCATTTGATAAATTTTCGTAAATTATAACCAACCACTTATTAAACCTTATTAGTTTATGGTTTAGGTTGGTGGCAACCAATGGAAACATTCAAATGACTCTATAGCTGCTAATACGTAATTTTCTTCCAACCATTTCCTTTTGTTACTTTAACAGGAATAATGATTGTCAATGCAAAGGCTCTTACCTGTACGTCAGGAAACCTCATCCCTAAAGACGTTCATGTTTCACAACCAGATTCTTGTTTATATTTATCCTTTGAATACAAGTGTTTGCCATTGGGCAACCTGTTTACAAACTGCAGCAGTGTTATGGTTGAAACAATATATAAGAACATATTTGGTGAAGGCATATTTAAGAAACTTTTAACTGGGCAAATAATTAGTAAACCAAATTGAATTTAGGCTTAGGTAGTGAAAGAGATGGTTTGAAAACTGAGTAGAATTACAATTGTTATATAAAGTCATTATCTATGATGGCCAATGTTTATGCAATGCTGTGTTGGGCTCGTGTTAGACTTTGATCAAGTCCATCTCACCTCAGACGGAACAGAGAGACAGCCTTGATCCAAGTCTATACTTGTGTGTGTTTTATGTTTTTACTAAATTTACCAATTCTTGGCTTTTGCTACCAAGCAATGAATTAGGGTGGGGTCAACATCAGCTGAATTACAGAGCATCCAAGGTTTAACTTTTCATTAATTATGTGTATCACTGGCTTAGCCAGTGTGCTAAAAAGAGGCATTCTCCCCCCTGAAAATACTCATCATGGAATTTAAAAATGGCCAGGGGGGAGAAGGCCTCTCCTGAACCTCTGTATACTCTGTGACTGTATTGATGATTACGCTGTAACATACACATGGGAACACAGAAACATTTAGTTCACTTTGATCTCATTGTTTTTATATTTGGAATTGACTATCCAAAAATGTGACGTCGTATGAAACTAACGTTCCTAAAACATTGCTATTAGTTAGCTGGACAAGAATAGAAAAACCACATGACTTCATAATGACTTTTATTGTGATTGTAATTGGATTCCAAACATCTTTTCTATGGTATACAGTTCTTACACGAACGTTGGACCTCAAAAATACCTGTGGTTCTAGTTTCATATCATGAAAAAATTAGGGTCGGAACTCGGAAATACATACTTACATCTTCGGATGAATTTAGGTAATATGTTGTTTCGTTTACGCATCTTGACTGTGAAAATGGGACATATGTGCTAAATGCGCGTTTTGAATAGTTTGTCATAAAAATAATAGGATCGGCAGAAAAAATTAGGGTCGGTCGGGGAACAGGGAAGCGGAACCACGGGGTTTTTTAGGCCTTGCTCACAAATTTGTCGCACATACAAGAAACACTTCATTCCCGGAATTGATGCACTCGATTATACAGTTAACTAGCAAATTGAAATGTCCATACATTTCCATCGCAGAATGTCACTCATTAACGGACTATACTTTTGAGGATATGGTCAAGCAACCGATCTGAACGTTGTAACCCAATAAAATCACTGGTTACAATGTTTGTGATAATCCCAATAATTTATTTGGTACAATAATCTGATAATAATCTTACTGGGATTTTGATCGAGTGGGTCAAACTGGAAGTTTGAGGAATGCGTGTGCAAGCCCGAGTACTGGAACGAGAGAATTTACAACACCGTCTGATATGTAAAATTATATATGTAACGAAATTAATGAACTTTAAAAAATCTTTTGCAAAAATAATATATGTAAAGGTCCTTAATTATAGCAATATATATTTTATACTTGGAGAGGTTTAATTTTTATGCAACCGTTATTGCTATCCCTTTTATTGAAATGTCATCATCACGGGTTATGTATTTCACCACCTCGAAACTTGAGATCAGATTTTACCTGTTACGTATGTCTGACCCACACATCCTGCCCTGAACGGACGCCTGCGGGAAGGAAGTCCCAGCACAGTCACTACATGTCAGACAACTTTACTTACATACGAGAAAACACCTTTACAACAGAAGATTTTATGTAATAGAGAACAAAATACAATGCATAATAATTTCTATAATAGGCTAAAGGTCGAACTAGGCAAGAACTATAGGCAGAAAGAACGCAATCGTTTGCCACAGCTACAAAGAGAATCTTAAAATTAGTAGAATTGCAAAGTTTGGTGGCGAAATGTTCTAAAATATGGAAGATAGCCCTGCGAAGTTTGCACATTTTGTATATACACTGTATTTGTATCACGCGCGGAAAGTTACCATTTTTGAGCTAAAATTGCCGCGAAAATATCGTATCAGGGTTCCGCATGAAGGTTACAAAAGCGCCACATCAAGGTTACAAAAGTTCCACATCAAGGTTACAAAAGTGCCACATCAAGGTTACAAAAGCTCCATATCAAGGTTACAAAAGCTACGCATGAAAGTTACAAAAGCTCCATATCAAGGTTACAAAAGCTCCACATCAAGGTTACAAAAGCTCCGGCAAGGTTACAAAAGCTACGCATGAAAGTTACAAAAGCTCCACATCAAGGTTACAAAAGCTTCACATCAGGGTTACAAAAGATCCATATCAAGGTTACAAAAGCTACGCAAGAAAGTTACAAAAGTTCCACATCAAGATTACAAAAGCTCCATATCAAGGTTACAAAAGCTACGCAAGAAAGTTACAAAAGCTCCACATCAAGGTTACAAAAGCTCCATATCAAGGTTACAAAAGCTACGCATGAAAGTTACAAAAGCTCCACATCAAGGTTACAAAAGCTCCATATCAAGGTTACAAAAGTTCCATATCAAGGTTACAAAAGCTACGCATGAAAGTTACAAAAGTTCCACATCAAGGTTACAAAAGCTCCATATCAAGGTTACAAAAGTTCCACATGAAGGTTACAAAAGCTACGCATGAAAGTTACAAAAATTCCACATCAAGGTTACAAAAGCGCCACATCGAGGTTACAAAAACGCCACATCGAGGTCACAAAAGTTCCACATCAAGGTTACAAAAGCTCCATGTCAAGGTTACAAAAGCACCATATCAAGGTTACAAAAGTTCCATATAAAGGTTACAAAAGCTACGCATGAAAGTTACAAAAGTTCCACATCAAGGTTACAAAAGCTACGCATGAAAGTTACAAAAATTCCACATCAAGGTTACAAAAGTTTCATATCAAGATTACAAAAGCTACGCAGGAAAGTTACAAAAGCTACATATCAAGGTTACTAAAGTTCCATATGAAGATTACAAAAGTTCCATATGAAGGTTACAAAAGCTCCATGTGAAGGTTACAAAAGCTCCATGTGAAGGTTACAAAAGCGCCATATATGAAGGTTACAAAAGTGCCATATAAAGGTTACAAAAGCGCCATATATGAAGGTTACAAAAGCGCCATGTAAAGGTTACGAAAGCGCCATGTAAAGGTTACGAAAGCGCCATATATGAAGGTTACAAAAGCGCCATATAAAGGTTACAAAAGCGCCATATAAAGGTTACAAAAGCGCTATGTGAAGGTTACAAAAGCGCCATGTGAAGGTTACAAAGCGCCACATGTGAAGGTTACAAAGCGCCATATGTGAAGGTTACAAAGCGCCATATATGAAAGTTACAAAGCGCCATGTAAAGGTTACAAAAGCGCCATATAAAGGTTACAAAAGCGCCATGTAAAGGTTACAAAGCGCCATATATGAAGGTTACAAAGCGCCATGTAAAGGTTACAAAAGCGCCATATAAAGGTTACAAAAGCGCCATGTGAAGGTTACAAAAGCGCCATGTGAAGGTTACAAAGCGCCATATGTCAAGGTTAGAAAACATGTAGGTCACAAAAATGCCCAATGAAGGCTATAAAAATACCCGATGTACGCAAAACGTTGCCCTGTGCGGGTCACAAAAATGGCTCATTTAGGTTAAAAAATACCCTATGCAGGTTACAAGTTTATGTGTGAAATTGTGATAACACGCCTTTTGAGAGCAGGCATGCATGGGTGTGGAACAAAGCATCTACTTTACTCATACGAACTGTGTTGTTTTACTTATTACTTTTATTTATAGCCACATCTTTAGGATATTTGTAGCAACGTTATTCATCGAAAAACTACAGGTAAATTAATTTCAGTGACTGTCGTTCACTTTAAAACACCACTAACACAACTTGCTTTTCTTCACATTATTATTTCCTCCGTTCTTTTATTTTCATATCTTCTTTTACTCTCCATAACATTAACTCAACGCAAGATACAGCATCTTCTAAACTGTCATGTCCATCTTCTGTAAAGGTAATTTTAAAAATCTATGTCATGAGATACATCCAACTTCAAAAATGTAAGTGGGTAACCTTTCCTCTATATGTCTATTGTGCATAAGTTTTAGTAGTAACTGACATGCATTTAATTTCACATGGGCTTCTATTTGCAAAACCGGAGAATCTATATATAAAGAATCACAACACCAGCCTCGTACCCGGGCGTTTCTTAGTCTCTTAATTTAAGTAATTTGATTAACTGATCTGCACATATGACACTGGATAAACTCATGACATTTTAATTGAACTAAAAAGCGCCTGGGTACGAGGCTGACGCCAGACGTGACCGACGTTGAATCGTCAAACGTCTGATGTTATGTTATGTTTATATGCAGTATCTCCAAACGCTTACCGCTGTCCTGGATGATTTTCCTAACATATTCAGCCATTAATGTTTTCAATGCTCTTTTATAAGGCAGACCAAGACGATGAGGAAATACTATTGCAGTATCGACAACTGTACTGTGAATTATCTGCAGAAACAGGAAAAATATTTATATTGATTTCTAGTTTACAAACCTAAGGCTTCTTTATTATCAATTTCACTAAGTTATTGTTCAAACTAAATATCGTATCCAGTGATTTAGCAAAACAAAACTGTCAGAACACCGCCTATGCATGTAATATACCAACACGAGTTTCCCGTCAACTGTTTGTTTTAACGGTACAGAACATAGATTTCCCACACTAAATTGAGGTATAATTACCAACAATACAAGCTTATGTAAAAAAGTTTTAATGTGAGCTGTATTCAAATCAGTCATGATTGACTGTAGATTTGTGTTGATACTCTATGAAATCATTCACCTTCAGTTGATATATAAACACATTTACGACTAAAATGAAACAAAAATACATATAATGTGGTACAGTACACTTACTTTCAGTGATCTTAAGTCGCTTTCCAGGCTGTGTCCCATGAGTATAGTATCGTCATAAAACATGCTCAGCAAGACTGATTGAACATCACGTAACGACATTGTCACTCCTATCATGCTTTCTTCAGTTATACCGCTAAATCTAATGTACAAGAGAAAAATGTGTGTAAGTATATGATATTGTACATTTTCGTATTTCTAAAGGGTGTTCCTTTCCATTAAGCGAAAGAAACAATAAGTTCCAATAAAGTTTACCTCCTCGGTTTCCTTATCAATTTCATTTCAGGAACACATTATACTAACATTTTAATTTTTGTATCAGTAATTGACATTATAATTAAAATATAAATTTAAATTATATTTCATTCAGAACATCTGTACTAAATTTTATTATTAATCAAGACATTTCTGGTATAGGGACATGACAGCATGCTGGTGGAAAATGCTAGGTTGCTTAGTCGGTTTGGTATACATTCAACCTTCCAAATTGCAATCGGTCATTTGCAATATGTCTGCCATTCCAAAACAAGACACAGAAATATGACAACATTTAACTTTTGTCCTCAAATAAAAATACCTCGTATTATAATCGACAATATCATTTTCAGGTTTGACCAGAGTATCGTAGACTTCTTGACATTTATAATCAACCACGGTAACACGAGTTAGTTCCAGGCCTTTTGTAGTGTAACACTAAAACGATCACAAAATGTTTAAAAAACTCATTTTAAAAACGAACACTCATAAATTGTCCAAAGACGTAAATTATAAGCTGTTTTACATTGCCATATCGCTTACCATTTCACAATCCAAGGCAAAAATTTTCTTTTTTGCAGGTTTTGGATTTCGTCTAGTCTCAGTAAAACCAGTTTCCTCAGACCAGTAATTTGATCGAACATGCGCCTGAAATGACATTGTTCAAAGTACTTTTAGCCACTGGTATAATTTTATTTGGTGCAAAATAAACCCAACTGTCATACAATTGCTATAACTGAAAATACTTCAGACGTATTTGCTATCTTTTTCGATTACGACTTCTTACAAGTATTCTAACATCGCGAAGACATCATTGTAAATAAAATCTGATATTTTATTGATTGTGAAATGAATGTGTTATTATATTAGAAGATGAACAACATATATTGCTTTGTTCTCGTTCTCATTCATTCCTTGGAGTAGGTATATGTCTGCTAAATTGTATCAACGTTAAAGCTCCACTTGTTCTTCTTCAATTAAAAAGCACGAGTGGGTTTGAAGGAAACGTTACTTTTATTTTGCTAAAACAGCACTTGAAAACATCGACTGCCTAATCGTTGTCCAGATTTGTATGAGAATACTATGCACTGATGTTTTGAAGCTGACTCTTACTGACGTATTTAAATGAAACAAAATATTGAGAGCAATGCGACTAACCTTTGAAACAGAACAACCCAAACATCCAGATTCACCTTGACAACATGTATATGACGTCACTATTTCTCCGGCAGCTGTAAGAAATAAAACAACATTTACATTTGCTATGTCTCATACAAAGAATGCAAATTGCTATATATAAAATGATAACAACTGATATGGAATCCACAAAAACCAACACATAGTTGCCCAATGGGTGTCAACATAAACTTAAAACCACAATTTGGTGTGGGAAATCTACGTTCTGTTACCGTTATATTGATTTCTTGTCATAATGTGTAATGGATGAAGAAGCTAAATGCGAATGTGGTAGTTAATATTTAATTTCCTTAAGGAAATATTTCATTTCCGTAAGAATAGTACAGACAAGATTGCAAGGTTATCCAGGTTTAGTAATACGTTGTTAGGAATTTCGCTGCGAATTCTAGATTTGACCTGTTGAGAAACTTAATTGTGATAACATTTACACGGCCAGACCAATCTGATGAGAGAAACTTACAAAAGTCCAGTCTGACTTAGCTTTCATATTCAAGTCTAATGTCAGTTAACCTTATGAGGTCTAAGACTACCACCTTGAAGGGTCTTCTTTTCTTCAAACCATCTTTCTTGCTTTTAAAATTCTGGACAAAACTGTCGGACTGAGTGTAAATGGTAAACACCCCCGACATCAAATATTCACCACCCACCCTTCATCTTTTTTCCTTTCTAGGCTGAATTTCTTTTCTGAGATTCTGACATGTTTACGTACAGCAAAGCGGATTAAAGAAATTACGGTGAGGATTAATATTTTTGCCTGGCGATTTATTCCAAGGACCTTTCACCAGTATTATTTTTCACTGTATTATTTATAAATGGCCCCACTCCACTAAATAACCAGATAATGGATATAACTAAAGTTGTTAAACCTTACTTCTGCTACGGAGCAAACGCCCATGATGATACACACATTCTTCTATATTTGGATATTCTCCTGATTCTAAGATTACGAATGGCTTGCCACACCGACAACAAATATGACGTGTAGCTGAAAAATGACAACTTAGTCAGTAAAACAGAAGTAAGACCAGTCCTCCATAATAAACAGTAGCGGTGTAGTTGAACCTACAATCTTAGCCAAAAATCCGTGGAACGACCGAACAAATTCACATAACTTTTTTATAACCCCCCCCCCTCCCCCCCATTAAATCTTCTTTCTCATAGTCTATTGAAGGTTGAATTTTTATTTTTGCTGGAATTTAACTACCAGAATATCTAAGTCGCGGTAACATTTAATTGGGGGGGCTTTTAAAATGTAAAAAATCGTTCCACGCTTTTTGGCTAAGATTGTAGCTCAAATCCCCTGATAGGGAAGAATAAACAAACTTCAACCTCATACATGCAGTCTGCTTCAGGACACAAAAACTGGAACACTACAAAAGCTTAGTACACAGCGAGTACCTAAATGAGGTCATACTTACGATCCGTTACGTTCCTCTTCAATTTCGAGTAACACTCAGTAACCTCAGCACGACCGGGAATACTTGATGATCGAGGATAGCCATTCCCTTCCAATTCTTCCTTGGTCAGTATATATTTCTGGATTCGAGCGTAAAATTCATCCTCTACAACAACATCCAAAAAATTATAAACGGTCTATTCACCACCCTGCCACAACTTATCCATTTCTTGATTGAAAACCACAAAGCATCGGGGTGAGAAAGCAAATATTTCTCCAAAGGAAAATATCAAAGCTTGTTTTCACCATTCGACCCACGTCTTATGACTGTTGGTGCTCTCTATATCGCACCACTCCTCAAAAAAATCTATGCATGATTTTTTCAGCCTCGTCTGTTCCAAGCTATTCTTCAGAACTATCAGTGGTGTCTATGATAGTGTAACAAATAATCCACAATTCAACTTGAAAATAACTCCCTAATCTCTAGAAACATGTATAATTTACTTGTAATCCTTACATTTGGAGGATTAGAATTTATTGGAATAACATTATTAGTACAATATTCCAAGTCAGGAAGTCAAGTTATCGTAGAAAAGAGATACCGGCTGCTGTTATGTACCTGTTATTTCGTCATCTTTAACTGTATTATTCTTTGGTTTAGAGCAAATATTGTTAATTTCGAAATGTCGAATGGCTTTAGAAACGTCAGCTGAAGCCGATGGGTCAATTTTCAGCCTTTTTGTTGGACTGGGTAACGTAGATTTGCTGGCTAAAGGATTTCGTTTGGTGGTGGCCTCTGCATCTGATTGGTCACTTGCATCACGTAGTTTCTTCACAAGATTTACACACAAGTTTATGTATACTTGGCGTCTTGGGCTTTTCATATAAATAGCTTTTTCTTCTTTTTCTGCCTGTGTAACAAATAATCCACAATCTAATTTGTGAATAACTCCATTGAAACTGGTCCCTGGTGGTTGTCCAAGTGAACAGATTCCCTAGTCCTAGAGGCTGTCTTGCTCAAATCTTAATCTCATCCCCATTTTCTATAATAATTGTTTCTAGGAATTGACAATGTTTGGGGAGTCCCATGGAATCCCATTTTCCCAGGGAAAAAATAGGCAATTCCCATTATCCCTTCAAGACCCTAAAAACATTCGTATACCAGATTTTCCGCTATTATAATTTTTATTCAACATAAAGGTATTGGATATGCGGGGTTATTAGTTCACAAAGATATAGGTCATCTTACTCCCTGAAATGACATAGCAAAATTTGACGCCTAAATGGGCGCGTGCAGATAAGAACGACTACATCTTACGCGCGATTACACTTCGTGGAACGACAACGACTTCTTATTAAATCTGATGTCTTTGTTGTGATGTTAGATTTTATGAATCAACACAACCTGAGAATCCAAAATGAAAGAGATAATATAGACTAAGTAAATAATATAAACAATATGCACTCACCTTATCAAATGCCTCTTGCTGATTTTCATACATAGACAAATATTCATCAACAAGCTTATCGAGGTATTTTTGTCTTATAGTTTGTGGTACTTTAGCCCCATATTCCAATCTTATTCTTGGTCGTTGGAATAATGTTCCTGATGACTTTGTATAATGTGTTACCCTTTGTTTCACATGGGTGGAAGCCACTAAATCTCTATCACCCTAAAGATAACGAATTATAAACATCGGAGCTCATGACAAAATAGAGATATCAATAGAAAATTGCCATGACAGACTAAATATCGATCCAGGAAACACAAACAAATCTTTCACCACCGCTGAAGAGCATCTTCACTAGTAAAGTTTGGTGGCGAAATGTTAGAAAATACAGAAAATATAGCTATTAATACGAAGGTTGTGAATTTTGTATATAACACGAGGTAAATTAGAAATTTATTCAATAAAGTGACAATCCAAAATCATTCAACAATTGCATGAAATCTTTTGCTTAAGTGATGTTATTGGTAATTATTTTAACTTCAGAAGTCGTTGTGCGTTTTAAATGTACACCTTTTTGTATGTTTATCGGTATAAATCATAATCACAAGTATTTAAAATAATTCTCGTAGATCCACACTGTACCTGTGGTTTAGGTTTTGTTATTTGACGGGGCGGAGGAGCTAATGTTCCCTGCAAAGGACGAGGCAACCGTCTGAATGTACTAGTATTGTTCCCAGGTGCTGATGAACGTCGTATTATCTGAAAGAATCAGCAAACACTTATTATTTTACGATGCAACAATTTGCTAAATAAATTAAGCCAGCTAATTTATGGTATCAAGTTCGAATTCCACCTGAGAAATTGTTCGTGCAATGCGAGATTTTTCTTTTGTCTCATGAGCTGACACCTGGAACTAATTATTCTTTTCAATTTACAATTCTTTTTCGGGCGAACAAATTTACAATGGAAATCAACGTTAATTATTTCTATTTTGCTGGGGAGTCTTGCAACATACTCGCTACTGTTAAATTATTTAAATCAATATTTTCCTGTCAGAGTTTTGTTAAATAGATACAACAACTCTGTTACATCGTGCACCAAGATACTTTACGCTTAGGACTGTGATTGAAAACTGATACGCCCTTACTTACCAGATTTGGTTGATGAGCTACACGTTGTTTTTTAAATCCTACAGCGGGTGTTTCTGTAGATGATCTCTTTAATCCAGTTTTAGATTTTGGTAATGATGGTATTGTCGATTGATCCTCAGTATCAATACTCATCATATAGTTGTCCATACCATCCATAACATCCTGTTCATCATTATCTGGATCATATTCATTAAATATCCTTAGTAACTCATTTTCCTCGCTCTCGTCCTCCATGCTATTATCCATATCTGACTCATGAACAATTGATTTCTTTATTTGTTGCCCAGTACCCTCAGAATCTGAAGAAATAATCACAGTAGGTTCGTCAGCTTCAGTCACAACATTTGGTTTCGTCAAAGAATCCTTAACCTTTAATTCTTTATTCCTTTCTGTTTTTATTACAGCGTCTTTGTTTTCAGATTTAGAAGTAGAAATTTTTAAGGAACCTGCAACAGAATTATCTCCTTCACTCAAGACTGGTTCTTTAGAAGTTCGACTATGTTTTGTAGGGCTTTCATCCTTTCTAAACGTTGACACTTTACCAGACTTTGTTGTAGCGCATATTTTTGTCTTAGAATCTTTGTTCAACTGTTTTGCTTCTTTAGTTCGTTCTGTTTTCCTACTACTACTTTTCTCTTCCGAAATCGAAACAGAATCCTTTTCAGGTTCCGATACTTTCTTCTCTGAATCCTTGACCAACTTCTTTAACTCCTTATAACGCTGAATTTTACTCTTTTCTTTAGTAGTGGCTAATTTACTCCCGCTCAACTGTTTCCTTAGTTTATTCGTATCCTTCCTGCTTGTTTCTTCTTTCTTGACTGTGTTTGCATCTTCTTTTTCTCGTTTAGAACCTTTTTTCTTATTTTTTTTTGAAATATCAGCACTGAAAAAATTCACATCAGTTAATTTTGGTTGTTCAACCTTCAGTTTCTCTTTTTTGACTTTCGCACTTTTATCAATCTCCTTTGTAGTCTTCATTTCGATATCCATTCCAGTCCCGTACTTTTGAAGATCTTCAAGCATGCTATTTAAATTGGTATCTTCCTTTGTTTCAATATCTTTGTGGGGTTCGCAAAATTTCTTGTTATCAAGTTTACAATCTACATTCCCTTTTAAAGTCTCGACATCTTTCTTAAAACCTTCATCATCAGTTACTGACATAACAACATCTGTTGATTTCTCCTCAAAAAACGTATTGGGCGTGTGTTCCAACGAATCTTCCTCTTGTTTACGCGAGGATTCCTTTTTGTTTCCATTATGTTGTTCATTACCATCCTCGTGTACTGTTGCTTGAACTTTCGACTTAAGTTTAACATCATTTCCTTTGGTCTTAAAAGTTTCATATTTCTCAACTACTTCCTTCTTAATATCTTCATCTCCCGTCTTACTCGTATCTGTAGTTACACTCCCTGCAGCACCAGAGGATTTTCCAGCAATAGCTGCAGAAGAATTACTGTTAAGGCTTGATGTACTTGTATTAGAAATGCTGCTTTTGACTTCACAACCCTTGTTGTTCTTTGACACATTGCTATTTGTCACGACAGCCACGCCAGTATCTACGTCGGTATTCTTTTTCTGTTCAGTCTCAGCCTCACTGTCAGAATCAGAAAAACATTCATCTGTAGTGTGTGAAAATGCTATCAGCTTTTCTTCCAATGCAGTTCTTTTGAATATACAATTTTTTTCATCCGTTGTACCATGGTCATTTTTATCAACTTTATCCTTAACTAAAGTTTTGTTGATGCCTGGGACTACTTTCTTCTTATTTTGAAGAGATGCAGATGACAGTTTGACAGTATTGGGATTCTCCTTTTCAGTTCCTGCAAAACACAAAGAACAGTTTAGGGTGTCAATTAGCCTATATAGTGTCTGCTGTAGCTTCCTATGCCATCAATCAAAACAACTAATCGCCACGAAAGAGTAAAACAGCTATGCTTATAAACATTGCCTGCTTGTATACAAAAGAAATGCCATAAAAACAGACTGATTAGGTAATCGAAACTCACCATCAATTTTTGTTGCATTTGATGTTGGGCTTGGTTTGTATTCTACAGAATAAATTCAGACAAATATATACATATTATTAGATAATTATAATTCATTTGTTATCTAGTAAAATAGTACTATGTCACAATAAAATTACTGTTGAAATTAATAATTATAATTCATTTGTTATCAAGTAAAATAGTACTATGTCACAATAAAAGTACTGTTGAAATTCCCAAAATTTCCTGGCTGTGCAATCTTGTATTGAGTACAACATTTCGTATAAAGACCTATTGGCTCTGTGTTTGCATGGCCTGATTTTGACTAATTAAATATGATGGCAAAAATAGCTTAAACAAGCCAAGAGACATAGCAGAGGGCTATTTTTTTAATCTCGGTCTAGCAAGTCAAATTTACTTGATTGTCATAATACAATTTGAAGACCTATGTCACAAAACCTATATCAAAAATTACTGCATTCCTGCCTACAACATTTCTCATTATGTATCAATTTTTGGGTCTAGATTATCTAGCACTGTACAACAATGACAGTTCATTCAGCATTTTCATTGGTCAAGAGCTGTGCATTATTGTAGTAAACACGAACAGTTGACATTATCCAATGTACTTGAGGAAAATGTACAATTAAACAAATAAATTTTATTAAAATAAAAACTGTACTGTAATAAAGAAACGAAAACATCATGGCATAAGAAAAACAAAAAGTCACAGTGCTCAACTTTGTCTCAAAAATCATCCACACTTTAATAATGTCCATATAAATTGAGGGTATAATTACACCATATTAATTATTCTAAATACCACTAATAGAAAACAAAGAAAAAAATAGAAAAAAGGTGATTTTGCAATAGACCTATCAGAGGGCTCACATCAATATAAAAATTATGCAACTATCAGCTATATAAATTATCAAGTAATTTATTTAAATATGCACAATAATGCTGTTCATTGTTTTTAACAAGATTAACATAAAACATGTTTCTCTGGCTCAGCAGTCCAGCCTCATTTGTAACATAATGTTTTTCTTGAGCTCTCTCAAATTTATCAAATCTTATTTGAAGAGTCCAAATACTTGATCCTTGATGTACTGGCATCAAGAACAGTTCTCCAGTCATGAAGAGGAAAATGTATGAAAGAAATAGATTTCGATTTTTTTGTGCTTCTGTACTGTTATATCACAGATGTCATCATGGCATGCAAATACTGTATATAACAAAAAGTCACGGTATTCACCTTCCTCTTGTGGCCTACTATTTTTCTAGTACAGTACAGGAACACAAAAAATGATATCTATTAAATGTTAATTAAACCAAGCAGCACATAAAATTATCATGAGCAAAGATAGCTACATCAGCAATCAGTGTGATGGTTTATAGGTTTAAAAATGAATGATACTGCTGACAAAAAATAGAATGGAGTTTTTCTGACCTCCCTACCCAGGCACACAAAACACCACTTTTTGGCACTCTAAAGATACCACTCCAAACATCCTGCAACAAGTGGAACTAATTAATTGGCCTTTCTTTAAAATAAGCTTAATTTGACTGTAAATCAGTCTTCTTCATCTTGTTTGTACCTCTTTACAATCACAGTACAAAAGGGAGCTCCCCCCTATCCCCATCACAGAAAAAGTCTGCAATGGCAGTGAAGTGTGTTTGTTGATGACCCCAAATTGAATTGTTTGATGTAACAGTGATGGTTGGCCTTCAAATAACCCTTTCAAGGTCAATTACTTATAAAATAGGTAGAAACTAATTTATACCCCATTAAAATTATGAAAAAGTCACAATTTTTCAGTAAGCGTGAAACTTCTAAACAAGAAAAACCATCCTCGAAATATCACCACTAAACTGTTGTCTTGTTTTGAAAGCTTGCATCTTGAGTTGACAAGATGTTATTCTGCATAGGGGTAAATGGGAAGAGAGACTCAAGTCCACAATGACAACCCCTTATTCGATACACATTTCTTGATATCAACATTCAGCAAACATTTTTACTACGTCAAATTGAACCAATAACCAAAATTATGTTTCTGCTAATTATACAATTATTTGGTAAATTCATTTATTAATATATTAAAAAGAAAATTATAATCAGGACGGTACAAAACGTTTAGCAAACCCCAATAAAAAAAGTACACACAGAAATGACACATTTAATTAAAACACAACAATGAGATCAAGAACACTTTATGGCAGATTAAATATGAAAGGTTATTCTACCTGGTGTTGTGTGGCGAAAGTGACAATATGGTCTGTGACAAAGGCCATGTTGAAAGAAGGGACAGTTTGCGCTACGAAAATAGCCCCCAGAAGGAAACATAATCTTAAAAAATAGATTCAAAATAACCACATGGTAAAATTAATCCACGTGGCTCTATGCCTGCCGACTAAAATACTGGCATATTTGAACACAAGATTGAACTGTCCGGTATCCTGGTCAAATTTTTTGACTTTGTTGTCTTGGACGTCTTCGGAATAAGCTCGGAATATGTCGTTATCCCGAGCATAATTTTCTACTTTTACTGACTGCGTATTACCTGGACGATGGATATTGCCGTCTTTTCACAGGGCCGACGCATACTGTGTGTTTAAAATATCACAATATTACAAGTAAAATAGTCATTAAACACACCTTATATCCATTGTGTTGCCAGCGAAGATCGTAAAAAGTATTATTTTATCACAATATTACATGTAAAATAGTAATTAAAACACCTCATTTATCTCATGTTGCCGCGAAGATCGTAAAAGTGTATTTTACATATTTCCACATCGCTTCTACTTCATGCATAGTTCAACTATAATCCCAGTCTCGTTCCCCAAGCCTGCCATCGCTTGGGAAGGAAACGGAGGCTCTGGCCTCGCCCGTACTGCGCATGCGTTGGAAATAGGCCGCAAAAGCATTTTCCTAAAGTTTTTTGGAACAGTAGTTGTACTATTTGGTTTGTAATGTCAGTGGAAAATATTAGTTTATTTCATTCTGTGTTGGACGAAGCGTTAGAGCGACTGGGTAAGAAGAATCTCAAATTGAAGGAGTGTCAATACGAAGCGGCAAAGGCTGTTGTTGTCGACCGGAAAGACAGGATTTGTATCTTGCCTACTGGTTATGGAAAGTCAATTATATACCAGCTTCTTCCCTATTGCGGCTTTTTGAATCTATTCATTTGCAACGCATGTGCAGTACGGTCGACATACAGTTTTTTGCATGTCGATCACGGATTATCCCAGAGCCTCCGTTTCCTTCCCAAGGGATCGCAGGCTCGGGGAACGAGGTTGCTATAATCCTTATTCGCCGGAGAAGCGGCTCCTCCAGTGCATTTATAGCTCAGTGGATAAATCGTAATACACAATACACAAATATATAATAGAAAGGGATGAAACCGGAGATGATAAGAATTTTCAAATGCTTATAACTTGCGAATTAACCATCGTAAAGCGTAAATTTTTTGCATGTATCATATAAATACTACGACATACTCTTCTGCGAAAGGAAATTGCATGAAATATCGTTTTCCACATGTTATTTTGCGAGCAGTGACGTAACATTCATTTAACATGGGGACTGTTTACAGTACACAATATACGGACATATAAAAGTTGTGATTAAACAGTAAAATTACATAAAGTAAATAATGGCTAACCACTGCTTACAAGACTTTTGAGCGATCGATGTTGATACAGGCTCAATTTTTGCAAACAAAGAAGATAAAGGCGGATAAAACAAACAAAATTGCATATTTTTTTGTGAAATATCCGAGTTAAAACAACGTTTGGCAAGTATGGACCAGCGTTTGTTGATGTATTGGGTCCTACTGTATTGGGTTTCCTTACAGGAAACATAGCGAACGAAAACCCAGGTAGCGTTGCTGTTTTATTATCGTAGGCGGCCCAATTCGCGGCGACGCACGGTCTCCATAATCCACGCTATCAGGAAAAAGGAGACCGTGCGTCGCAAACTGAAAACATCGCCAACGGACGTACTGAGAAACAAATTCAAGGCTCTGCGGTCCAAGGCGAAACGATTGATCACGGAAAGTCGTTGTCAGTTCTTCGAAAACATCACGAACGCCTCTTCAGCAATCCCAAAAGATTCTGGTCTGTCTTTAAAATCAACAGTAAACGTGCCAGTGTCCCAGGAACCATAACAATGGGATCAAATGGATTAGATCCGGACTCGACTCGCTCAGCTTCTTGTCCTCGCGACATAGCGGAACTGTTCAACGACTACTTCACCTCCATTGTGTCTGGAAGCGACCACACAACTCCAACGGACAGTCCTTCCTCGCCAACTGATTGCACCTTATCAGAGTTGACTCTTTTTCCTGATGATGTTCTAGCTGTCCTCCCCAGTCTTGATACCAACAAAGCCACAGGTCCAGATGAAATACCACCAAGAATACTGAAAGAATGTGCTCACCAAATTGCTCCGTCATTATGCCTTCTGTTTAATCAATCACTCGAACATGGTTCCCTACCAAAGGAATGGAAGCTCGCGAACATCATCCCCATTCATAAAAAAGGTGATATCTCCAACGTTGGAAATTATCGTCCAATTTCGCTTCTGAGTGTAATATCTAAAGTCCTCGAGCGCTGTGTGCTGAGAAAGCTGAGAGACCACTTGATGTCGCTGTTTAGCTCCGCTCAACATGGTTTCATCCCTGGAAGGTCATGCACAACCCAGTTGGTCGAAGTTTTGCACTACATTGGATCTATTTTAGACTCTGGTAAACAAACTGATATGATCTTCATGGACATGTCAAAGGCTTTTGACAAAGTCAGCCATACAGCTCTGATAAACAAACTCCGCAAGTACAACATCGGCGGATCTCTTCTCCAGTGGTTCACCTCGTATCTACATGACCGCCAACAGCGCGTTACAACTCTTGGCGCTACTTCTTCCCAAAAACCAGTATGCTCCGGTGTTCCACAAGGAAGTATCTTAGGACCAATACTCTTCCTCTTGTATGTCAACGACTTACCAGATGCTGTGGCCAACTCGACAGTTGCATGTTTTGCAGATGACACCAAAATCTTTCGAAGAATTGACTCCATTACCGATGCTATATTACTCCAAGACGACTTGAATAACCTTGAATCCTGGTCCAAGACAAGCGGTCTTATGTTTAATGAAGAAAAATGCAAAAGTATTAGTATCACCAGACGTAGACAACCAATCAATCATCCATACTGCATCACTTAAAGAACTTAAAGATATGACAGCAGAGAAGGATCTGGGAATCTGGATCGCGAGCGACCTAACCTGGTCTAAACACGTTTTAGACCGGTGTGCTCGGGCCAACAAACTTCTTGGATTTGTAAAGCGATGTTCTGGAGAAATAAGCGACGTGAGGACCCGCCGGACTCTGTATCTATCTTTGGTTCGCTCGGTTTTCGGTTACTCAAGCCAGGTTTGGTTGCCTCAAACCGTTACCCTTATCCAACGTGTGGAGCGGGTCCAAAAGAGGGCAACGAAGTACACCCTAAACCTTCCGTACCTGTGCAGCGAGACTTATCGGGAACGACTCGTCAGCTTGGGCCTCTTACCACTATCTTACTGGCATGAGTATTTGGATCTCGTGTTCTTTTTTAAAGCGGTGAACGGTTTGGTCGACGTGTCCCATGATGTCCTCCCTGAAGTCATTTCTGAAACCAGAACGACCAGATCCTCCAGTGGCAACCAAATTTCCTTCTGTCGGCCAAATGCAAAACCTCTACCTACCAACGCTCCTTCTTCATTCGTGCATCTAGAACCTGGAACTCTTTACCAACTATACTAAGATCTCCTGGCATTAATATTAGACAATTTAAAACCGATTTACAAAATTACTACCTGATAGCCCTAAGAGAATGCTTCAACGAAGAAGATCCGAGGACATGGAAGACTATATGTCTGAAGTGTAACACTAGTCGACACTTACGTTCCAAGCTAACTTGTTGTTTTTAGTAGTCTCCTGTCCATGTACTGTGTGTGTATGTTATTATAATTGTGTGTATTTTTGTATAAAGGGCCCACAGTAATTGGTTTACACTGTTGTGGTGTCCCTGCCATTCTTGTCTATGTTTATTGTGTAGATGTCTATTTGTAAATCTGTTAAATGTTTTTGGCAAAGTTAAATAAATAAATAAATAAATTCTGTGTGTAGTTTCATATAGAGATCAGTGCGCACTGCTTCATACATTATTATATAAATATCCTAAGGCTGGCAACTCTTTTACAGTAATAAACTGACACATGTTAGACTCGCTTCAAACAAAAAAGTTAACACAATTTACCGCAAAAAAACTAGTTACAATTGATCTTGGATATCTCTTCTACATTTCTAGATAGTTTTTAGACAAAAACAAGATTTGAAAATACGTAAATTTGTTCAATAAAAAGTGTTTTTTATCAAAATTTTCCGTGTAGATAGGCGGGATGCAAAGTGCCCTACAAACGTCATCTTCGGAAAAGACTTCGGCTAAGCTGCTATTGGCTGATGAGCACTCGGAAAGGCCGAAGAAAAGACGAATTCAATAGCAACCAATAGGAGCTTAGATTTGCTTAGCCGAAGTCATTTCCGAGGATGACGTTTGTAGGGCACTTTGCATCCCGCCTATCTACACCATTGACATATATACATCTGGACTGCCAGCTCGGCTTTGAAAAGCGTTATCAAAGATGGCCGAAATATGAGAGTGTTTGCTCATGAAGTTGACTGCTGACCAGTATTTTTTGTATTATTTAAGAGCCAGCGATGTTCAATCACTCTCATATTCGTCATTTTTCGTCATTATTCGTCAGCCTTCGTGATTTTCAACTGATAACGCAAAATTCAAGCGAAAATATTGCGAGCAGGCAGTCCAGATGTATTTATGTCAATGATCTACACGGAAAATTTTGATAAAAAACTATTTTTATTGAACAAATTTACGTATTTTCAAATCTTGTTTTTGTCTAAAAACTATCTAGAAATGTAGAAGAGATATCCAAGATCAATTGTATCTAGTTTTTTTGCGGTAAATTGTGTTAACTTTTTTGTTTGAAGCGAAAGTCTAACATGTGTCAGTTTATTACTGTAAAAGAGTTGCCAGCCTTAGGATATTTATATAATAATGTATGAAGCAGTGCGCACTGATCTCTATATGAAACTACACACTGAATTGGGCCGCCTATGTTTATTATAAATCTGCTGAATTTTAATAAAGTGATTAAGAGTTTTATACAACCGGCCCAAGGATTACAATCTAAACGTGAGTTGTAATTGTATTGCAATATTGTTATCTGTGCTGGCATTCAAATTTGCTTACCGTTTAGATATGAACGTGGAAAGGTCAAAGATCACTAGGTGAGTCATGATTGCTAGTGACGTACTTCCGTCACCAGCTGTTGCGGTGCACGTTGTGCGAAAGATATTCGTGGTTTCATCCCTTTCCCTTATTTTTAACGTATAAACCTCGGGATTATATCGCTTTCCGAGGCAGATTTGTCGGTATCTATTCGGAAACTATCGACAAGAAAATTATATTTGACCTACATGAAGTAGAAGATATGTAAAATAATAAATAAAACTTTTTACGATATTCGCTAAACAACACGAGGTAAATAAGGTGTTTTAATTACTATTTACATGTAATATTGCGACAAAATAACACTTTACGATATTTGCTGGCAACACAATGAATATAACGTGTGTTTAATTACTATTTTACTTGTAATATTGTGATATTTTAAACACAGTATGCGTCGGCCCCCTGTGCCATGATGTAGCTATCAGATACGTAAATTATCAAGTATTTTATTTTAGACATTCAGAATAATGGCGCCCAATGTGGTTAATAAGGTTAAAGTATAAAATACGTTTCCCTGCCTCAGCAGTCCAGCCTCATTTGTAGTATTTATTTTATTTTGAGCCTTCTCAAATTCATCAAATCTTGTTTTGAGAGATGAAATGTCTGACTTGATCCCTAATGTGTTAGCATCAAGAACCCTTCTCCATTCATCACGATTATATTTCATCGTTTCCTCTAGACGAGTTATATTCTGATTCACCTGTGTTGTGAGATTACGAACATTTTCCACCAGATTCAAATAATCCTCAGCAGTATCATTAAGATGCAACAACCCTTGCAACTTTTTCTGAATGGCTCGTTGAGTTTCCTTGACATCTTTCAGCTCGTTCAAAGCTCGTTGAATTGTATCGTTGTTTGTGTAGTTAATCGTCTGATTCACAAGCTTCATATAGTCTTGCTTAAGCTGTGTTACTTCTTGAAAGCGGATCTTTTCCTCACGCTCGGTTTCTTTTCTGTTGGTTAAATTAGCTATTTGTTTCCTTAGTCGTTCCAGCTCCCCCGTGGTACTATCACTTCTGATGAATACAACGGCAATTGCCGCAGCTGCAGCCATCATTGCGACAAGTGCCATGCCACAAGCAGCCTTTTCGGAGCAAGACATTGAAGACATTGTAGAACACAACGAGAATATCGGCTTGTGAATATCTATATACAGTATAGATATCGAAACCGAAAGCGGGGAAAATACGATGAGCTGGTGTTCTCTGAACCACTAAACTATTCCAGGAATTGTTTGATATTTAATATCACAAATCATTATCATACATATTATCATGCATCTCGGGTCGTGTAGCACCTCCTCGGAATCTCTCGATCTTTCCCAATTAGACAAAGGTTTTATAAAGAACGACGCACTTTCATTGGTCAAATGAAGGTCAAAAGAAACATGCAAATTACTCTACCGAGCAGGTCAGTGCGCTTGGACAGCCAATTCACTTCTTAAAATGGAGAAGTCTTAAAATGGCCATATGTTTTATAAGCCTTCGTTACATTAAAAAATATGCTAGTAATATTACGTGCACGAATGCTCCATTCTTTGATCCTAGCCTAATGATCAAAGAAGAAACTTTCATGCGCGTAACAGAAGGATATGGCGAAACACGCTCCTCGATAAACGAGTACATATCAGTAGTATTAGACTTGGTTAAATCCACAGATAGACAAAATTAAGTCTAGCATGATTTGTAATACTCATTTTGTTTTGAGCTTTCTCAAATTCATCAAATCTTGTTTGAAGGGTCGAAATATCTGTCTTTATCCCTGATGTGCTGGCATCAAGAACCGTTCTGCATTCATGAAGATCATCTCTTATCTTGTCCTCCAGATGAGTTATATTCTCATTCACCCGTGTTGTGAGATTATGAACACTTTCCACCAGATTCAAGTAATCCTCAGCGGTATCACTAAGTCTAAGATGCAACGACGCTTTCATTTTTTTCTGAATGGCTCGGTGAGTTTCCTTGACATATTTCAGCTCGTTCAAAGCTCGTTGAACTGTAGCGTTGGTTGTGTAGTTAATCGTCTGATTCAGCAGCTCCATATAGTCCTGTTTAAGTTGTGTTACTTTTTTGATACCATAGGCATATCCTCACGCTCGCTTTCATCTTTGTCGGCCGTTAAGTTACTAAATTTGTTTCCTTATTTCTTCAAGACTCTCCCCTGTTGAACTCGAGGTAGAACTGCTTTTGCTGAATGCAGTGGCGCTTAAATAAGCCACTGCAGAATATTGACAACAGCTGCGACGCAAATTGCAGCATTTCCGAAGCAGGAAATGATCAGAACAAAAGATGAATGTCGCGGTTGTGCCGCATTGAACTTGAGTTATCAGTGTAATGATGTAATTTTGTTTATTTGTTTTAAATGAGTTTGAAGATTTTAGCCATTTAGAGCTAAAAAAGACACAAAAATTCTGGTGATATTTTGACTTTGTTTTAAGTCAATGTTACGGTAAACCAACTGAATATCTGCAAGCTATATGCTTAGAGAAGGAGAGAAGCATGAGGAAAAAGGCATATAAAGGATTATATGATATGAAATGCAAAACTATTAAAAGCGACAATATATAAAGCTAGTTAATTTTAAGAAGCCTTAAGACCATTACTAAGCGCTGGTCATATACTATTACTGTGACTAATATAGGAAACGAAACTGCACTTTTCCCCGAAATATTAACCACTGCAACATTAACAGTGATCATTTACTGGTACAGTATACCTATGTATTTTAGATCTTTGTCCATCTTTTAATTCATATTCTTAAGTTTATTTCAACTGCATATATACCATTATTTTTTATTTAATAATTAATAATCAGAGTTAAATTATTTTAGTTTACATTGGTCGAGAAACGTGACTAGAAGACAAATGCATAGTTGACGCCGTTTCAGCGACAACCCAATCACAGCCATTTCAGAATTATCAACAAGCAATGATGGTCTCCGTTTCGTGATCATGATTTCGTCAACTTACGTGGGATTGCGAAAGTCTTTATGTCACACTAGAAAGCCTAATTTCCAGCTTTTTATCATATAAACCAAATAGATAACATTTTGCCGTTGCCTTCGGATATATTACATAATACATGAAGCGGCGGGGAAAAGATGATGGATCACGTTGACGCAAACAAGCAGCCTCTTCATGGAAAACATCATCGGGATTGACAAGTTGTAGTTCAACTTAGTTATATATATGATAATTAATTCAAACCATTCGTTTTGATCATAAACTCGTCAACTTACGTGCGAGTCTATTCGTCGTCATACTACAAAGCTTAATTTAGCAACAATTCCACTTTTTTATATAAACCAAATTAAGAACATTTTGCCGTTGTCTGTTCAGTTATCGATACACGGTAGATGTCATACTATATGCGTGCAGCTAAGGGCTTCGATCAGTAATGCTAAGTAAACAACCTGGCAAGTATCACCAGTACTGGCAAGTGTAGCTACTGCATAAATTAATCTATATTTAATCATGAGTAGAAGCGCAGAAAGTGGCTTTGCTCATATGACGTTATATTATTGATCGTACAAATATAGGTGTGCGCAATAAGGGTTGTTCTCCATGCAGCTATGCCAGTTATTTACGCGTGCGAGCTTACATGCACGGACGTAAAAAACAGAACACACGAGACAACAAATCGCTCAAAACGTTGCGGTCAAGCATCGTAGCAACAAATTTCCCCGCGTGAACAGGAAAACTTTCATTGCAAATATTGACTGTGAAATTTGCTGCTGGGACCTACGACTTCAGTGAGCGCATACGTTTTGTCGCCTGACTGTGCACACAAAGCGTGCGATTATAGTTGCAGCAACGTGTTATAGCGATTTGTCGCCTTCCATTTCAACATTTGTTTAAAACGAACAAACTTTATCCCTCCCCCCCCCCCCGCTCGGTACGCCACTTTGTTAAGGGAGAAGGAATAATTTAAAGCTTTTCTCATAGCTTAGCCAGTGCGTTCAGGAGAGGCCTTCTACCCCTGGCCATTTTTAATAGCCATCATGAGTATCTTCAGGGGAGAGAATGCCTCTTTTTAGCGTATTGCCTAAACCAGGGGGTACGCAGAATGAACCCTCTTCCTGGAAAACATCATCGGGATTGAAAAGATTTATTTCAACTTAGTTATATATGTGTGATAATTAATTCAAACTTTATTCCCCTTTTTACGCTGGCTGTCAATCCATAGTTTATAAATTATCAGTGATTAATCATTTTGGAATGTTTACTGCGTATATAAAACGTTAATATTAAATAAATTATAATGACTAAATATTTTGGAATGTTTATTGCGTGACTCAATGATTACACGCAAATTTAAAAAAACATTGAGATTCCTTGCAATGGAGGGTGTTCAATTCCTTGAAAGTTCATTTTTATGTTACGGTAACTTTCTGGAAACATATGAATAAATATTGGTACGTCTTCGAGCAATATTATAAGTATTTTTAGCACATATTTCCAGCAGATATACATATATTTAGCAATTAAGTTCTAGATATTTTAAGATTATTCCGATTCTAATATTATGTACTGACCATGCAATATTGGCTTGTACATTGCAACGGTTGTCACAATACAACAGCGGTTAAGGCATCATGCAGTGGCATGGAATAATCACCGTTGCATAAATTATCAACGTTCATTATCCAGTAGTACACTTTCAATAATAATATATATATATATAAATTCAACTAAAAGACTATATTTGGTTTGCAGCGCACATATATAAGTGTAGATTTAAGGATGTTGTTACTTGCTACCACGAGATATTCTCAGAAGTGATATATATATATATATGGGCTGCATGACTGCATCTGAAGATATTAAGACGTCAATTGTTTTACATGGTATGAATTGGCCAACAAAATTCTTGTAATTTTACCACGTTGGAATAAAAGGTTTCAAGGTTTGTAATAGCAGTATATTCTTAATAATTTCGAACATAACATCGTGTGTCATTGTAAATGATGACAATAGCCTTCCATATTTTAAACATATTCCCGATTATGACTGATATACAGATTGTACATCATTTGAGCATTTCTAAGAAGTAGAAAATCACGTCTTACCAATGAGCGTTGCGATAGGTAGCTAAAACGTAAAGCAATGATTGTGTTAAGATTATAATAAAATGAATTGATATTATTTATCGACTTGAAAGCTGTTTCAATTTGTTTAGAAGTTTGTAAAGGGAAACTACGGTGATAATTTTGGTGGGTCAGTATAGGAGTGTAGAGTACAGGTTTTGTTTTGTAATAGTAGCTCACGTACGTCCGACGGAGAGTTTATATTTGTCGGTTTTGTATACAACACGCATAAGTTTAACCAACGAAAGAGTATAATAATCATAATTAACTAAGACGACAAGAAATAGCAACGATGCAAAAGAATAGAAACTATACTAAACTGCTAGATGTCGGCAGACACAACATGAACAAAACCAAACATGCACTGAACACCACAAACAAAATAAGATATGATGGTCATATTCTGATGATTCTAGAACATTCATCTCAGCAGCACTGCATCTTCTATAGTGTGTAACCTATAATTAAATTGTTAAATTAATTTGTTTGCGGATTTAATTGTCAGTTCTAGTTTGCACTGCATTGTCCTTTAGAATATTGTAGCTTTATAGCGTTCAAAACAAGTCCGTAGCAACCGAAACGTTTCTTTAATAATGCAGGTATATTATACAATTAAACCAAGTATCTCGATCTGGTAGACAGTGATGTATTTCGGAATCAATTCAGTTTTAAAATGAAGAGTAGAGGAATTATTGCGTTTAGAAACTATGAGGAAGTTAAAATAGTTATGAACCTACTGAAACTTCTTTTTTATAATTTATGTATAAGCATATATTTTACTCCGTTGCCAGTCCCACGTTGTGTAGATGTTGGCTGAAGATAGAATATCTTCAGAAAGCAAATTAAAATTCATTCAAATGAGGGGGAGTTAAGTTTTGAAATTAATTACAAGTTATGAGGAAGGAGGAAAACGAGTCTTTCTCATGCATTCCATTTGAATTTCATCATGGACAACACATTTAGATAATAAAATATGACCTATGTTGCTAAAATAAAATTCCTGATTGACGACAACGACAAGACATATATGGTTATCGTCTTACTTTGATTTACAAAGAATTCTTTTTCGTACGCCATTTCCTCAAATTGGTTCGTACTTTAATATCATTGCATTACCAGTGCGTGGTGGTTGGTGAAAGTAATAATACAGTTTTTGTTTTGAACAGTAAGAAGGCGGTTAGAGCGAAAGGTGAAATAAGTGTCACTATATGTTTTCCATGCAACTATTAAATTCTATTAAAAGAAAAAACAAGAATAAAATCAGAATCTTCACTTACTGCACAGATAAGTACACAAATAAGTATAGGTGATTTGTTTTAACTTCCCGTCGATCATGACAGGCTGATACAAAGAGTTCTTCACGTAACATCAATATCAAAGAATTATTACTGGCTTGAAAGTTGAAATGCATATACAACCTAGCTTCGACTGCCGAATACTGCTGCGGGATGTTAAATTTCATGTATCACATATTATAAGCAGTTGCTTGCCGACTGGTCAATCATACAATTACTGCATGGTTTTGTTATATACAGCTATTTAGAGGTTGTCCTTTCAAAAGCGAAAACCGTAAACTATGAACGCGCAAGGGATGGCGGGTTATTGTTTTTCTTACCTCTATTCTAAACACGGAATTGTTTCTTAGAAACCTCATTGAGGACATAAAGGAAACTTATACGACGGCAAATTTATTTGTAAAAAGGTAATTCCCTGAGTATCAAGGCCTAAATAAACAATAATCCATCATCCCTTGCACGCTCATAGTTTACAGTTTACGCTTTTAATTGACCTGACTATTTTATGTGGTAAACGGTCTTGTAATGACTACCTGCATGCTATTCGTGAACAAAGAGAACAGTGTTCGTCTGACTTGCTCTACAGAAACCTATTTAATTTTTTATTGCATGTGTCTCATTGTTATAATATACGACCTACTTAAACCTCCTGCTGATCCTATTTTTTGGACAGCTAGCGAGTGGGAGTCTTAGCTGGGTAGCATTGATACAGATATATTGAGGTTCTTTTAATCTTCGAAATCCGTAAATATTAATATTCTTGCCAGGTTGAGTAGTGAAAGATATACCAACCAAGAGTATGAAAAAATGTTTCGTCTGTCAATCTGGTAAATGGTCAATCCCCTAACTGAAAATCGTTCTATCGTGCGTACAGCTTCTATGAATAAAAGCAGCAGGTTACAATTTTTCTATGTATACCAGATCAAAACCATTCCTCATAAATGTGCGTTAGCTCACCATAAGTTATTCACCATGCAGACGTGCATGTATTTCTGACAGCTGAAGAAGAGTTTTGAGTTGTGTGGTCAACAGTTCAATCGATAATTAATATAGTTAAAGGATGCAAACCGAAAGAGGTAATCAAAGAGGCTAAAATGGTCCATCTTGTGAAAGACAAACATGAATCGTTTATTGATACTTCATTTTTTTCGTAAAAATAAAGATTTAGATGATTAGATAAAGAACGGGCGTCAGCTAGAATTTCAAAGATAGCGTGACAAACTTCAAAGTTAGCGTATACAAACTTCTCATTCCCGTACTCAAATAATGACATGCGCCATGATGATTTTGCTCTGGACATGATTATACGTCAATGACGTGTTATGCCCACCCATCTAACTAATCACCTACTAGGAGAATGTATTCAGTATTTTTCTCTCGCCACTTGACATTATAATGACCGACTTTAGAATCCACGGGATACTTTTAATATTAGCTTTCAATATAACATCAGTTTACTTATATCAGTTATGATTTCTTGTCATAATTTTCTAGCAATAGAAATTATTTCCTGTTGATTGTTGTGTGCTTGAGAACGGGCTAGGTTTCTCCTAATAAATGCTCGACATTCCTCTGATATGCACGGGTACTTATGTGACATCTTAACGATTTCCTGTGGTTTCCAACGTCCTTGCATAAATAGGGCGAAAATAGTAACAGTATTTCATAACATACATTCAAACAAACCAAACGCAAGCTGAGAAGCGAAGAATTTTGTAGAGACAATAACTGAATCAGTCAAAACAAGTGAACATGCACTACATAACAGAAGTTATGGAAAAGCAGAAGATCAACTTGAAAAATCTGGCGAGATTTGTTCACTGTCAAGCGGAGCCTGTAAAGCCGAGAGGCAAAGAAACACAACAAAGTTTTCGTGTTAATCTTGTTGTGCTTGGGACAAGTGGTTGTGGTAAAACTGCGTTTATTAAACGATTTCTGGGCAAGCCATTTCCTAACACACACGAACCTACATTGGAAGATGTATACGACGGACATTATACACTGAAGTCATTTCATACTACCGTATTGCTTCGGATATATGACACGGACGGTTCAGATAGATTTCCAGCTATGAGAAATTTGGCCATTAACGAAGGACAGGCATTCATTGTTATGTACAAATTGAACAGCAAAGAATCGTTTAGGAAAGCAAAACAAACAATAGACGAGCTGATACGGGTGAAAGGGAACGGTGCAGTCATTTACTTAGTTGGAAACAAGTGTGACAAGCCATCGTCTGAGCAAGCGGTTACAACTGATGAGGCAGTCAACGTGAGCCAAGATAAGAAATGCTGTTTTGCTGTTACTTCAGCTTTAATGGGCATAAACACCGACAAAATATTCCGTGAAATTGCTTCTCAAATGGTCGAGAGAAGATTACTGGGCTTGGACAAAAAATAAAGGACAACATGATTGTAAATTCATGCAAGGAAATTCGCGTTTATAAAACGATAGAACTTGCCATCCTAAACGAGTCCTCTCCCTTCCCTTCCCTTACCACCGTAGTTAGTTCCCGCATCATTCATCACCCTAGCCAACATCAATCGGCACTGCCAACCGGCTTTTAGGATCGAATGTTCTGGTCATTGATGAAGCCTCAACTTGATATATAATATTATGACGTGCAGCGGTGCAACGCCGCATTTGGCTCAATACGTGTACGGTTACTGTGTGAACAACGAGAATATCGATAATTCAGCACGGAACGTTCGTGACAAACGTACCTATCGACACACGTCAAGTTGGAAGAGGATCGCCAAATAATTAAGAACTTCAGATAGACACTCGGGAAAGTAGATATATGCATTGTGGCTAATTACAGTCATTAACATTAACATGGCATTACCTATTCAATACCGCGCTTTACCACATGTCAGCTATATAGTTGTAAAAGACTCAATCTCTGGGAAGCCTGAAGTCGCAACATTTTCTACATTGATATTTAAGAAGTGAACGTACATTAACAAACATCGTACAAAATATAATTTATTTATTTATCATACACTAATAAACAATAAGATATTTAACCTGTGCTGTAATTAATTTCAAGGTACGTTTGCACTTGTAATCTTTGTTCGGTTTTTCGATGCGACCTATTTATTCTCAGTAACTGAATGTGAGCCAGTAGCAAAGTAACAAATATTTAAGTGACACAGTTATAGGGCGGAACAGGAAAATGACAAAAAGAGTGAAAATGAATAGGAAAGTAAAATAGGAAATCGTAAGCCTGCTTATAAATGACATGGCATTTACGTTGTAAATATGTACATACTTGTAAATCCTTATTTAGTAACTCCTATTTATAATAAATTTTTGAAAATCGAATATATGTTCTCTCTGATAAATGTTCTGATAAGGCTTATTTTACTTACAATTGGCACATATAGGCAATTTTAGTTCCCACTGGCGCTCATGTTCTCATTATCAATACACATTATGTTGAGCAGTAATCGATTGTGAGAATATTCTTTGCACTTAAACGATATAAACTTTTCATTAATTCGTCTTAAAGTTTGGAAAAATTATATTAAATCTTGCAGAAACCAAATATTAACAACAAATTTAGTTCATAAAAAATACTTACAATTTTTTTGAACAAGTCGATGAAACGTTGCACTAAAATTATTTTCATATATTTACGCAACTGTCCTTTTTTGTACTTTTGGTAGAAAGCCAACTTTTAGAAATGTAATGACCTGTCTAGTCATATTTGACTTAAAATTTTATTACGTAGATTGTCTATATTTTACGAGTTAGGGAGTCCTTGTTTATTACTCAACTATAAATATAGGCAACCTATTATATTGTATGTTATAAATTTGACATGGCAGATTAAGAATAAAAAAGTATTTATTGGGCTCATATCCTGGACTTGGAGTAATAGGGTTAGTCCTAAATTGTTGACAAAAAGGAATCGTTTTCGTGCACACTATGTCCATGTAAGAATTGCATATTTAATGAATTTTTTGATAATTGGCGATTTTGAAGAGCATTAGTTTGCTAGTGTCATGAAACAGTGCCTGAAGGAATGAAAAACTGACGATTATTTTACGCCTATGGAATTTTGAACGATTTAATTCTTTATAAAAAGAAATATTCCTGATAATCACAGCATGGCAGGCAGATTTCATCAAAAATCATGATTGTGTCTTGTGATCACATACTCGCTTTGGCAATAAGCCATATAATGGGCTGCGTAGCAACGAATAGCAAACGAGTCGTAATTTTTGAAAATATTTCAACCCCTTATATAGTTACGCGTAACTGTCCGATATGCTCTTCGTCTTTCGTAAAAAAAATTATTAGAAATTTATATCCGATCCAACCCGTTATAGCATCAGTGGTCAAAAGGTTCATCAACGCGTATCACTTAAGGAACAAGACTTCCCTACTCAAACCTTTCCCCATATAAGTATACTTGTACTTCTATAGGTGGTGTTGAGATAACGCATCTTGTCAAGAGCGTCTTGTAGTCAAGAGTATAATTCAAGAGTATATATCAAGTGACTACAAGGCTATCACGAATGCCCATAGGGTTGAAGGAAGGTGTAATGCAGTTGACGAGGTTAATTGTTCAAACTGCAACTTCACCAAAATATGCAAGACATGTATTAAGCTATAGAAATGAAGCATTAAAAAACCAATTCAAAGCCGTCGGCGGTGCCATAGTTTAATATTTCAAAAAAACTATCCATAAAATATGAGCCAGAATCGAAGGACCTTCAAGCACTTTATAAATTCAAGGACAAGGGCTTTCAAGGCCATGAATTTTTGTTTTCAAATTGAAAGGCTTTCTAGTTCTGTAGAACCCTGCAGATAAATACCTATAATTGTCAACCCACGAGCAGTCAAAACTTTCATTATTCTTGTTACATCCTACGCATCTGCTCACTTTAGTACGTATTCTGCACGAATCTCAACGGTAGAGCAATCCTAGTCGGTGCACTTTTGTGAGCGACTGTAACTTTCTAAACTGGCCCCGGCCATTTCTGCTTCCTCCTTTTGGACTACCGTTCATGTGCGATACCGCTGGCATTACCGTGTTTGCAGCGATAAACACATCTTTGAAACTCATTTTCTTAAATAGCTCCTGATAATGCACATTTTGCTCTTCATCGTAAGTTTACACGCAGAGAAGATTTTGTACTTTAGCACTGACCTCCGTCCTTGATATGAACATTTACTCCTTTAGTTTAAGGTTTTTGAAAATGGACAATTAGCATAACTGAAGGTCGAACTATAAGGTATCGTAGAACGACGAAATCGTTAACCACAGCTAGAAAGAGGATCTTAAAAATGGTAACTTTCTTCGCGTGTAATACAAATATATACAAAATTTGTTAAACTCACAAGGCTACATTTTCCGTATTTTACAACATTTCGCCACCAAACATTACAATTCTACGAATCTTACGATCCCTAATCAGGCTGGAGTGAAAGATTTCGTTCTACTTGCCTAGATCCAAGAACAGTCTATTACGCAAATTGTCTATTGACCGTGTCGTAAGTAGCCTGCGTATAGCAACCATCGCTATCGACATTATTTCATTCTACTGCTGGGGTCGCCACCTAACTTACGAACAGCAGCTGTGATTGGATGATCAAGACAATAAAACTATAGAAGTTCTAAAGAACGAATCATAAACACAGATCACTATTGGCTCCGAAAGCTAATCACAAAACGTGTTCATATTAGGCAGGGACTTTACTCGCATATTTATAGTCTATAACTTTAAGATATTACCGATACCGCTTTCTAAAATGCTCAGTTTTATACAGATATCTCCATAAAATCACAAACGACGTTAATGCTAAGTTTTCACTACGTCACTGGCCTGAAAAATAGTTCTTTGATGAGTCAGGGTATTCAAAACAAATGTTACGCAAAGTCAACGTAACGTGGTAGAGTATGTTGTTCACGTCCATCACGCATAAGATTGCACAAATCACAATACTGTAACTCGAGCAAAACGGTCTTTTGTTGAAAGGAGACTGGTTAATAGAAATTAGGTAATAATAAATTCTGTGTTCTCGGTACGTGAAATTAAATCTTAATCCAACCAAATCTTTAAATCTCCGATCCATCAAAGTTAAAACATGACAAACAAAACGTTGGTCAGGGTTAGATCTTCATTCACCTGCGTCGTTGAACAATGAAAAATGTCGTGAAATTAACGAAGATAAAATAGCAGTTTGTGAAAAAACTGCGGGTCTACGGAGCGGGAACTCTTCGGATTTGAACTCAGGGTGCTTTAAAGTGTTCGGAGCACAACATATGGGCTAATGTATAGTGAAATATCTAAACGGTTAAAGGTTCTGCGTGCAGCAATTCTCAGCTGCGAATATTGGCCCGTACTCAGTAGCTGCGACAACCGCGAGGTCCGCGTGGGCGCCGATAAAGTCTTCACGACGCATTTTTACTGATTTTAGGTGAAGGTATAGGGGCAGTAACCTAGTGACTTGTCACACCTATAAATCTCATAGTTTGCTCTTTGGTCTTGACCTGTGCTTTGACTCAAGGTATCAGAAATCATCGTATGTGGCAACGTAACCATTTACAGGGGGCTAGTGTATGGCTTTTCAAGTCTCCTGAACACAACGAGCCGGACAATAATTTACGTTTTAGGCAACTTGTGCCCATTTTGTTCTTGGCAGGCGGAGTGAACGCCTTATGAACAATTATCATGTTTTCTGGAAATAGGAGTGTTGACGATAATAACCACTATGTTTTCTGGAAATGTGAATTTTAGTAGTAAAAGAGTGATTCTTCATTCAAAACTTCTCCTTGCATTTTTTTTTCCAATCAGTCGCGATTGCTTATCTGGGTCGGAAGCATGCTCATGGGACGTCAATAGAGACCACACTAGGTCTATAGTGAACATAATTTATGTCAGCCGTTATATGAAAACAAATTTATATCATAATATGTATAAATACGAATATTAAGTTCGCAAAATAAGAACATGGGCTAAAATGTATCCCAGGTCAGTGATCCCAGGTAAGTCTCGAATTATCGGAAATGCACTGTTTATTACCGGGACGTATGCGGCTCAAATTACGACTTTTTCTGGTGTAAAGAGAATGGATCTACTGCGAGTAGAGAGAAGGGATGCCACACTCCGCATCGAACAAATCGATGAGTGAGGACGTGGGGAAAATCGTTGCTATTAAATCCACAATTGACAACAAGGATGCACTTCAAATAACTCTCAAGAAAAACAATCCAATAAAACAATGTTTTAGTTTTTTGCTAAGACCTGTAATAACTTACAGCGACTTTAGGTACTTCATTAAAAAATCTTTAGTTTCACTGTACATCGTAAAATACACATCACAAAAATTCACATGCAATGACAAGTTTTTACTTTGTGATTGAAAGTCGTGCGTGTGGCTGAACCATTCGGCACGGTCTGGTAGGGACATCATATACTGAGAGAAATGATCTAGATTTAGCAATTATCTTGCTCAAAAGTAAAAACGTGATTACCCTTATTAATGTAGCCTTGAATCGACAACTGTAGTGAACGTTTGTTGAAACTGCTACACTGTGTAGGATGATTGCATCATGTAGCCTAATAAATTGTCGATTCATCATGGAACTATCAACAAAGACAATCAAATTACAATGCTATGAATACAAATGACCGATTTTATCGTCTTCTTCGACTGTAACTAGGAGGACGTTCGTGTCTCATGAAATCCGCGGTATAAACCACAGCGTACGGATCAATCTATAAAAAAAATATTATATCTCCCTGAGATAATACGATTTTAAACAGGGTTCGTACATTTTAAAATTAGCGAAATTCAAGGACGTTTTAAGGACTTTCATGATCAAGACCATATACAGGAAATTCAAAGAGAAAAAGAGTACGTCAAAAGTACCCCAACTGCGACTTAAAGGAACTTGAAACACATTTACAAGTCCTAAACCACCGCAATTTGATTTTCAAGGACTTTCAAGCACTTTATACACTCCACGCCTTGAAAGTCGCTGAAATAATAAATTCAAGGACTTTCAAGGTCTCCTAATAATATACGGAGCAGGAGTGCTTATCTTGTCAGTTTGTGTGCGAAAGAATTTTCAATATAGACGTTGCAAAAGTCGAGAAATTTGAAACAAAAGTTTTCTGTGTGTTTTTATCGCAGCTATGATTTCCTTTGTGTTTTGCATGCTCATGAATTATTAATGAGTTTCTGTAATTTCGTTTTTAAGTTCAAAAACATTTAAGGAGATTGAAGCTTTATACAAAACACTGTTCCAATTTACAACTAATATAAACTTGATGTCTTCAAATAAGAACTATTTACGAGTCTTGTCCTATTTTTACTGGTATTGAAGCAAAATAATTTTTTGACATTATTTTTAGTTTGTAACAAAAAAATTAAAAAAATGTAAACAATAACAAAGGCCCGCAATACTAGGGTGTGAGAGCAAACCTTAGAATCGAAAAGTCTAGTACCATTCCATGCATATGTGTGTAAGTAAGTAATATCGAACACGCGATTGCGTGGGAAGAGAGGGACTATATTAGTAACATGTGCCAAATACATTGCCAAAGAAGACGTCATGACCAATGTGACAATCGACTTCGTTATGCCTTCTTTGTTCTTCGAACGTTATCTGTGATCTTTTAAAGTACATGCGCACGCAAAACCGAAATCTATTTAAGTAACTTATAGTAGATTTCAACGGCGGGGACCACACCGTAGGAATATATATGTGATGTTTATTTGTTCGAAGCAAAATATGCAAACAAACACGTCCACACAATGGACTTGATTCCACAGTCTTTAATTTATTCTTTTCAATGAAATAAAAAACAATTGTTTCGCACGAAGAAGCTTACGAGAAAGTAATGCCAGTGTAAAACAATTGAAATGTACTTACCCGACCGTAAGGTGGAAAGCCAGAAGACGGTTGCCTTGAACGATGGTACTCTCGCACGTAATCAGAGTAACTCTAAACAGATAAATATTCGAATAAACAAGTCATACATACTAGTGCCTCCCCCCTACATAGATCGTATATAACGATCTCTGTCTGAAAATATGAATTGGCAGAAGTAAACTCGACTTTCCTATCCTCGTTTTCTAAAATTAGGCCTAAAAAATACTTATGCTTCCGGTTTCATATCGTAAAAAGAGTGTAGGTTTTGTACGTCTGATATATGTCATTGTCGAACATAGTATTGTTCAGTGCTGGGTTGATATAAACGAGTTATGTTTACGACATTCAGCACTTAAATATCATAATTCACATGCGGTACTCGTATTCAAACCGCGTAGCTCAGATGGTAGAGAGTGACGCTAGCAACATTAAGGTCGTGAGTTCGATTCTCACCGCGGTTAATTAAAGGTTGAGACGCAATCACTTGAGGGCACTTTTTCCTTTATTCTCCGAATTAGATTCCGGTCAGGTACATCTACAGCCGCAGTGTTAAGAACATATTAAATCTACCACGTTAATAGTGATGGATTCCAGTTTAAACAGTTACAGGTTTACTTGCAACAAAACGCCTGCTAAGGCGTTCACTCCGCCTGCCGAAACGAAAATGGGCACAAGGCCAGGTAGTGCTGTAACTAGAGAGTTCATTGGGGGTGGGGTATATTCACTTATTTCTGTTCTGCCCAACTAATTCCTTTTTAAATCAATTATTATTAGGGTACCTTCCAAGGCATTTTACCAGTAAACACATTGCTAGCACATCTTATGTAATCACTAAGATAACCAAAAATCAATGTCTGAGTGACTTGCCAGGCACTCTGTCCACAGTCCTAGTAGGATTGCATTTTTTAGAATTTAATTTAAATTAAAGACTTTCATAGTACATATGTTAAACAAGATTCTTTTGTCATAATACCACCAACATATAGCTGTTTTATTTTGTAAGTAAAGAAAATTTTACAAGAGGTCTATACAATACATCAAAATATTAACCTGATAGCATCATTTAAATCTATTCTGTAGCACACTGCCTGAAGTCGTCACGATATAATTTGTTGGAAACTTTAGACTAACATATGTATTTCTGGAATTGGAATGTAAAATGTCTCTTACCTTTTATAATTATATGAGATCCCACAAGCAAATAAATCATTTTGCACGAAATATTAGCATCTCAACATAGGTAGAAATAGAAAACCAAGGAAAGAAATCACAACGTGTTTAGAATTAGGAACACATTTCCTAGACTCACTCCTTAATCATGGAATGATGGAGACTATCAGAATTTGCCGTTTTAAAACATTTCTGGAGCAATGTTTTGATAAAGAACCTTCATGTCCCTTTTTGTTAATTATTACATGTTAAAAATTGTGTTTTGTATATAGATATTTCAGTAAAATTTGCGTTTGATTCTTGTCAATCTTGTGTAGAAATTTCTAAATTTCCTTAAAAGTAGGAACACAACAGAAAATGACGGAAACACGCTCTCAAAACTTCACCGCGATACATCGCTCCTCGGTAAAGTTTCGCGGTGGAATTTGTCGTTTTAAAACATTTTGCATGAGAATCCTTGCACGTAAAACCCTCTTGTTTAGCTCGGCTCACGCGGCTTGTGCCCAGTGGTGTCACCCATGAGCGCTGCGCCAACTTGCAACACCGAAAAAAATTAAAAAAAAAAAAACAAAAACGGGGCGAATTTAAAACTCCGCCTCGCCTACGGCAGGCGGAGTAACAAGGTCAATTAATTTTAGCACAAATCAAGCCAAATCATAAAGGATTATTGACCGAGCGTGCGGTCTGTACTATGTTGTCTGTATATATACCGAAGTCCGATATTTCACGGTACAGACCGAACAAGCAATGTCAATAAACTGTTTATTATATGGCTCGCAGTCATTTTCAGAGTTAGTGTGACATTTTGTACTTAAATGACGTCGATCCTGGTTTCGTTAATTAGAGTACAAAAAAGTTAAACATGACAAAACTTTATTTTTTAAACATAAAGTTTTTAAAAATATTAGTAAAACATTAATTTTGTTAATAAGTATATTGCAAGCAGTAAAAAGTGCCATTAAAAACACTGGGAAAAAGCCTGGTCCGAATACGGAAATTTACGTACCACGGTCCGAATACGGGTTTTTACGGACCGCACATCGACCAATCAGAGTGCAATATTCTTCAAAGTCATATAATAAAATTTATCATGCCTGTACTATATATCGACTAAACCTTACCCCATGCATTAACGTCTCTTTTCTAACTCCAAAACGACTCCTGTAAATACAATAAGAAATACTTCATTACATAGAAAATATTTTTGTGGTAGCAAGGAAAAATAACGCAAGGCCAAGGTGGAACAAGGAGAACAAAATAGCTGCAATACAATTAGTAAACAACTAACTTGGACAAGAAACATTACAACGCTACTATAACAATACAAACTAATATAAACAGCAAGAAATACAGCTGAACAATTTCTATGCTCAATTATGTTTTTGTGAGATGGTTTCTTTTTCAGTAGATATTTGTGTACGAAACAATATATTAATATAAGAAAATAGAATAAGATTAAAGAGTACCTACAACGTACTTTCACTCTCAAAACTGCAGTTTACATATGTAGTTGAAGTAGCAAAAATTTAACCCGATGTTACTTGCCTGGGATCCATTAAACCTAAATTATCGTAGCGCTCTCTTGAACGATGTCTTCCTTCTATTTTCCAACAGAATAGCAAATACGTTAATAACCATTGAAATTATTTTCTTGCCCTCGTTTAATTTTCTCAGCTTTGCAACAAAAGAGCCATTTATACGGGACAAAATAAGCCGCGACTTAACTAAGATGCGACTTACCTAAGACGCGAACCTGGGCATTTATACGAGCTTGTCCTACGTATTACTTATGTTCAGCAAGAGCCGTTTCAAAATGTCCCGAGCCTAACATTGCAACACACCGCGGAGTTGCGACATCTATCCACGACGTCACAGTCCCACACAAACACGGTTTCATTCAAAATTCTGTGAAAGGTATTTCCTACCTCGTTCTCGACGTCTTCGTTTGCGACGATGAGCTGACGGCGAGGAGTGCCTGCGAGAACGCCTCCTGCTAAAATCACAAGTACCAAATGAACACACAAACTGACAGAACTATATGTCGCAAGGCACAAGTGTAATCATGTTCGGGGTGAACAACACATGAACGGAACTTCTCAAAATTTGATTATTTTTTAACAAAAATCAAGATCTTGTGTACTAAATTTTTTTTTCAAAAGTCCAGATATTTCTGCTCTGGATTTTTGCTACATCAGTCCCGTTTCCAGAAATTGACGTTGTTTATATGTGATCATCCCAACATGATTCCATTTAAAACACGACTTGTACCTCGATCAACACTATGTAACTGACATATCCAAATCGAACCTTGTATAGCCAGTGCGCTAACCTCAGAGGTGCAAAATTATTTTTTATAAAACGCCATTGAGGCGGACTGCCTTACATTTCTTCACTTCTTTAATCCAGTTATCAAACATTTGAACTATTGAGAACATTTTAAACACGAGTCCTAATATACGATGGATCAATACCACGACTGTAATATATTGGATCGAGAGTCTGACCAAATAAATTGGTTTGATTTGGATATGCTAAACCCATCGACATCGAAGTCTGGTGGAAGTTTAAATCACTAATATCTACACCTGAATGGATACCACCAGACTCAATGTGTAATCAACATACGTTTACCATTTGCCGGGTTGGTATATCTTCACCAGACGGCTTCTCTTGGGCATTGAGGATCAGCACCAAGAGATACGAAATGCAAGTTCATTGTAATATAATACGAGTTCACTGATGTCTTTTGCTACCTTCGCACATTTTCGTAGGTGCTTAAACCGGGCAATGTTCTCAAATCGCATGACATTTATCAGTTCTTTTTGCAGCTCTTTGAAATAGACATTACTGTTTATCGCACGTTAAAGCATAAGTTCATATAATTTGAACACCAAGTAGAGGGAAGCAAAATAGGGTAAACAATGAGGGGTAAAAGTTCGTTACACTGAGCTAGAGCAATTGAATCGCACGTATTATCAAAACGTCGGCCTGCAAATTATTTTGAATTTTTCATTAACGATGTAGCGTTGTTTTAATGACATAGAGAGCACGATTTTCTTCAAAAACCAATAAGCAACACAATCTTTTGATTCATAAGGCCAACCAGCAACATGTCCAACTTTACGTCGCGTAATTTCCACTATAGACAAAAATTTACTACCAACCAATCTTCTATCAATGCAAGCACAGTAAACTCCCAGCATTTAATATAGACACCAGTACTACACTCGACAGAGCACGTAAACAACCATTACGACGGATCTAACGTTGCATTGAATGACACAGACTTTGCCAGTATGGTGGATTTAACCCAATGATCGAATGATGGTTTCCTTTTGAACGCAATACCTGCAAACAAACTGATCACCTACTGCCTTTGAAAAGCCGATCATACCGCAATATTTTCTGTCCCTGGATAAGTACTTAAGATTGTCTCTGCTGCTAGCTCAATTACCCTCTCCCTATGGAACACCTAGTGAGTCGCGCAAGAAAGCATGTGCCGCAATGTCCACTTCGTATACGTGGTAGCACTTTCACGGAATATTAGTTCTTAGTTCATTCGTTCAAATGATGTCATGCCGTAAAAATGCAACAACCTAAATCGAGAATAATCAGAATAAAAGATAAGCGGACACGTGTATACTCCTGTGTATACTAGCCATTTTTCCCAACCATAGACACAAACCCAAGACTTGATGACCCTGCAGATACACATGTGACTCCTTTACCGTAAACAAACAGAAATTTCTCGATATGAGCCAGAATGATGCAAATTCTAACCTAGGTGACCCTTGATCCAATCTTTTGTGTTCTTTGTCTCGACTTGCTCGACTTTTACTTCCCAAATTGACATTTTCATCATCGGGGAATAGCTTACACAACGATCGTCCGATACCTGGTTCCACTTCCTAAAAAAACCATCAAGAAAACATGATTTCTCTTCACTCAAGTGACAATAAATTCAAGCAAGTTACCCTGTGCAATTGCGTACGTCTGCGCTAGAGAAAAGCACTTTCAATTATGGCTCAACCGCGCGCATGTTCATTGTTACGTATAACTGATTTAACCCAACGTCGTTAATCAGCGTCATTTCAGTTCCACCCATTGAACTATAAGTAAACTGGAACGATAAGTCAAGGGATAAGTCAATTTGATTCAGTTTTTCTGAGTTTTAAGTTGAAATACTTTACGTTAAAAATTGGGACGTATATAAAATGAAAGCTATTAAAAAGTTGTATTTGATATAAAAAAATTATCAAAATTTCAGGCAAAAGAGAAAAAAACATACTTTGAAGGGAAATTTGCCGTATTTTTTAAAATTGACGTTTTCGTTTTTTTTTTTAATTTCATTTCTGTTTTAAGTTCCAAGGTTTTTTATTAGATATAACTTTCCAATAGCTTCAATTTGATATACGGTCCGATCTTTGGCGTTAAGTATTTGGACTAAAAACTCAGAAAAACTAGCTTGGCTTCAACCATTACATGAACTTTTGTATTGGGTTCCAGTTGTATTACAGTTTAATGGTTCCACCCCGCGATTTGTTCAAGCGAAACATACAGGAAATTCGGTGATGTTTTGGTTGCAGAAAACCTTTGTCGCCATTTTGCCCGGGAAACGCTAACCTATCAAATGCCGAATTTTACTGGCAAAGAAATATGTTAGTGTGAAAAAGGCTCCACTAATTGTGTAAAGATCATTTCATACGGGCGTTTTTGGCTGCTATTTTCTACTTTTGACGTATGCGAAAGAGTGCGTTGGCAATGAATCTCCTTGATCGATGTGTGTGCAAAGATCCGTAACACACCCACTTCAGCACATCGCCCAAAAGACAAAATTGCAGCGAGTCGTCAATGCTAACTGCCTCGATCGCTTTACAAGGACGGCAGCAGCCTATTCCAGATCTTATAAAGTGTTTAGAAATCATTTCCTCTCAAGTATACGACACAGTTATACGAACCTGTAGTAGACTTGCGCAAATCAGGATCTGAACTTTAGAAAAAGGTTCTATACCCACACTATTAATTACAAAAGCTTGCATGATTACCTGGCCATCACGACAAATTTTCACGTCCTTGTTGTCATTGTATGGATTTCGCAGATGGGAACACTTTGAGAAGGGCAACTCTTTCCTAATCAGATGCAAAACCAATGACTTTAATATATGATTGACAATGGCAGATTTTCTAGCTGCGAGATCATGCGAGTATGTCTAACGAGTAACGTTGCTAGTGTCGGTAGTTCCGGTAAAGCAGACAAAATTACAAGATCGTTCGCCACCTGAGACGACATAAGCATGAATGAATACGATGTTTCGAGGAAAACCCTTCCTCACTATACTAACTACGACGAAGCACATTCGCTCGTAACGTCGAATAAATGCACCTTCACATCGTTCCCAGCAGTAACGAACGATAACATGTTAAGAGAACTGTAAAAGCACCTTACTAACGAAAGTATCGCGAAACACGAAAGTTTGCAGCATACACTTCATAACGACATAGTCTCCATGAAATGCACTGTGATGCAGTAACATAATTCAATCTCTAACCTGTTAAGCCACTCGAGTTTGAAGACTCCACCTAGTGCCTTTGCGCTTAGACCTGGGGGCAAAACCCACGGTACCGGCCGTCCTCCATATTCTGCTTCATCCAATACTCGCGCAAAACCTTGAAATTTCCCACTTTCTTTGATGGAGAATATCAAGATAACATTCTGATATTTCTTTATAAGCAAAATAAAGAAGTGTATCAGATATAAATAAGTTTGCCTGTTTTTGATTGGTCTTCAAATGGACATAGTATCCTAAATAATATTTTCTTTTTGTTATCAATATTTTCATAAAATCATGCAATGGACTCTAGTGCATTTTTTGCAAGAAACAGGGCAACAAATCCCTCACAATACACGGTTTGATTATATAATGACAAAACAAACTTTAATTAACTTTTATTATACATTACAGTTGTTTTATGCGTTGTGATTGGTCAGCTGTATGCTGATAAACGCGACTGCTAGCAGATAACTGAGTTATCTGCATGTTGAGCCTACGGTGCAGATTATTACAGTATGCGGTATTCGTTGGCATCAATGGTTGGCATAGCATCAACATTTTTTTTCTCGATATTTTCCGTCTCATGTTATGGCATCTCGCTTTTTAAAGCTCTTCTGAAGACGAAATTTGTCAATTGCTTGAAGAAAAAGACTCCAAAGACACAAAAAAAACATACAAAGTCGCCCAACAAGTGTTTCATGAATACTTGTTGAAAAAGAGGATTGCAGAACCAACGGAGAAAAGCGAAATTGCTCGAGTTTTAAAAAGGTTTTACGTGGAAGTAAGTCGAAGGTTTCGTTACCATGTTTATTTTCTCCGCTTACAATGTATAATAAAACAATTATCGGATGAGGTTTTTGTGATATGCGGAATTATCAATGTCTCGGTAAGAGTAATCTGCCCCGCCTTCGGCTCATAACACTTACCTCGATGTTGATAATTCAGCATATCACAAAAACCTCATCCAATAATTGTTTATTATTGTATGGTACGATCCAGGGCCGAAACTAAAGCATTAATTGGGGGGGGGGGGGTGTATATTCATATATTCGCGTTCTGCCCGACGAATTTCTTTTGAAATCAGTTGTCATTACCGTTGATTTCAAAAGAAATTCGTCGAGCAGAACGCGAATATATGAATATGCACCCCCCCCCCAAATTAACGCTTTAGTTTCGGCCCTGGTACGATCACATGTGGAAAGACACAATTAAAAGAATCTTACCTTTAGAGAAACGTTGATACGCTTTTCATTGGCATACGGTGTAGACCAGACACCCTGTAAAATGACAAAGAACTTTGATCATAATTGTGTGATTATACAATTATTGAATAGGAATTAATGAATCTAGTTTTTCATATGCCTTAGAATGGTTCTCAAATGCGTTAATGTAAATTACTGTAAACAATTTCTTGCCGAACTATCAAGCCTATTTGCACTTTTATCATTATCAACTAAATTGGCTTTCTTCACAATGATGTGCACGTAAAAGGCGACATAGTGTGTATATCTCAACAGTTAATGAAGGTCAGAAAAGCCATATAGTGTTCATTTCATACAGTGTATATACTAAAAAAATAATTATGCAAATGCATAGATGCATATTTTATTAAATATACAAACCTTGGCTTTCGATAACGAAACATTTTCATGATTGCTACTCTTCATTATAAAGAAACGAGCATTTGTTAAATATTCATCTATATTTGGTTTTTCCTTTTTCACTTTGTCAACTTTACTTTTTACAGGCGTTCCACTTCCTAAAATAAGTGTTGGACAATTTTCAATTTGCATAATAGACTAACATTCGATCTAGAATAGCACTACGCGCTGCTAAAATGGTAACTTCCGCGCGTAATACAAATACTGTATATACAAAATTTGTAAATTTCGCAGAGCTATACTTCCCGTATTTTAAAACATTTCGCCACCACACTTTGCAATTCTACTAAATTTAAGATGCTCTTCCTAACTGCAGTAAAGGTTTCGTTTTTCCAGTCTAATTTGACCTTTAGTCTACTATACAAACTGTCCATTGAAGAATTTAAATATTTGGTATAGGGTGCTTGGTACAGAGACGACTGAGCTGGATGAAAATGTGTCAGTGAGGAGCTTCATCATAATGTATCTTAAATGAGGCACGAGCCTCCCTTTTGAAGTTTTTTTAAGTTTTAAGTGTTAAATATATGTAAAAATACATGGATAGAAAACACAGAGTGAATGCCAAGGATGCAAGTTGTTTGTGATGTGATGAGTATCATATATGTTTATGTTGGTACTAAATATTATTACCTTCTGAGCCAGAAGATTCACTTTCACTGCCAGAGGAGTGTTTATCATAAACTATTGGTGATATTGACTTGTGTCGTCTCTTTCTAGACGGTTTCTCGCCCTCTTTCAATTCATTTTCAGAGCCTAAACAAAACAAAGATAAATTATATCGAGACTCCAAGAGGAAACACTTTTTTAATGGTGGACAGAAACAATCAATGAAATTACTTATTGTAAAAACTACTTTCCACTCAGTAAGTATACCTGATTTATGAGAAGAATATGACGACCTTGATTGAGATCTTGACCTGGACTGCTGTTTTGATGCACTGCCATTAGGACTATTGTTGTCAACATCATCCACAACAGTCATTTGGTTGTCAGACTCATCCATCTTGCCATCTGCTTGTTTACTCTCACCAAGATCTTCAGTGCCATCAACAGTAGCGTCTATGCATATGGAAAAGCATTTGATTATCATGCATTAATTATAAATTGAACATCATCTTTCTCACACTTAACACATTCACACAAACTCCAGTGCACATTACACATGATGCTTTGTGGATCATACAAATCCCTAGACACATACGCCTTATGCTACTTCAAGAACAACCCAATGAAGAAAAGTAATGATGATGATTCCTAAATTGTTTCCTCTTCTTTATGAGACCTAACTAGAATATTGCATAGTTTTGTTTAAATTATAATTCAAATGGTTTATGTTTTCAGAGAGTCCACAATACAATGAAGGGGCCACTAGCCAAAATATTGCATCAATTTGCAAATCAATGTGATGATCGTATTGCACTATACAAGGTACTGCCAACTACGGAAAATTACTTGCCTGCCATTTCTGCATCAGATTTAGATTTAGACTCAGCAACAGCTTCATCCTCATTTTTCTTGTTGGCTCTCTGTTCATCCTTTGTTTCATCCTGACATTATTCATAATGAATTACATATTTAACATAAGTGAAAAAAGAAAAATTTGTTTTGTTTAGCATTATTCATCTGACATGTTGAATGATAATGGCTATGATATTTTGGCTCCTTTCCCTTTTTATTTTTTATTAAAGATGCAGTCAACCATGAGCGCAGTTATTGACTTTGCATAATAATTTTTTGAATGGTGGATTTGTTTATAGGAGTAGTAGATAGCATTTGCATGTTGTTTTCTTGTTGATAATTTGACTTACTATTTGCTGTCTACATACACTCGGAGCCATGGATTGTTCTGAGATATTTCATGTTAACTACTGAAGTGATTATTTGATTTATTTCTACACATGATAGTATATAATTATTGTTTTTAAACTTCCATCTTATGCAAGTGTCATGACAAGGAGAAAAACCAAATAACTAAAGTAATTCAAGCAGAACTATTTATTGACTATCTGATCGGTCACAAAGTCCACACGAATACAATTGACCCATCATTCATTGTTTTGATTCGGCAAGTAGCTGATTGTCGAATGTTATAATCCACATAGACTGTGAGTAGCAATTTTTAGAAGCTCCTAATCACAATGAATGGCACCGGTAAACATTACAATTTACCTGCCTATATTGGATGACCACTAAAAGGGTGACTGTGCAAGAAGCCTGCAGCTCCTTTAAGGTATTTCCTTAATTACTACTGTTTAACAACTACTGTACCTCAGGTTGTACTTCAGATTCTGGTGTTTTGGCAGTTGTTTTCTTTTCAGTCACAGCCTTTACTTTCTTAACAGGCTTCTTTTGCTCTTGCTTTGGCTTTTTTGCTTTTACTGCATTGGTTTTTGAGGGAGCTGGTCTTTTCTTTGCAGTTGTTGTTTCGCTCTTAGCAACTTTAGTCTTTTCATCTGTGACAGCTTCAGAGACTGAGGTATCCAATTCTTTCCCTTTGCTTTCATTTTCAGGTTTCTTTTCTGGGGCATTTTCCACAGATTTTTCAACCTCTTTTTCTTTTTTAAGTTTAGGGCTACTCTTTGGTTTTGTTTTGCTAGAGGTTGCAGTTTTACCTCCTGCTGCCGCAAGCTTTTTCACAACTTTCTTCACCACTTTCTTCTTCTCAGTTAAGGGTTTTTCAATGGATTTTGCAACAGGCTCACTATCTTCTGTTACTACAGGAGCTGTTTTAACTGTCTTTTTTTCATCCACAGAACTATTGTCTAATTTACTCTTGGCAGCAGTTTTGCCAACTTTGGCAGGGGTTGTAGTTTTAGCTTTTACACCACTTTTTGTCTTTTGGGGTACTTTGGCCAATTCTGCAGGTTTGCCTTCAGGCTTTAGTTTTGAAGGGCTTGCAACAATTTTCTCTTTTGTTGTATCGACCACTACCTTGTCACTATCTTTGGTAGCAGAGCTCTTAACCACTTTCTTTGGTTTTTCTGACCCAGAACCACTGGCACTCGGTGAGCCCTTAGCTTTCGGCTGAGTTTTAGGAGTACCAACTTTTGTCTTTTTAGAAGGAGGTGTTTTAAGCTTTGTTTTACTCCCAACCGGACTTTGTTTGCTTTCACTGCCAGGTTTTGCTTTCCCTACTTCGCTGGCTTTAACTTCACTTCCCTTTTTCTTTGTGTTCGTTTTAGATTCTTCAATTAAGCTAGGGGCCTCTGGTGTGACTGGTGCTACAACATTTAAAAATAATAGATGTTATTTTCACCCATCAGATGGCAAATTTAAAGATATACAATGTTACAAATCCAGGGGTTTCATCAACTCATGATTCTGTGACAGAAGACAAATATCAAATTTCTTACTGGTCGGCTTCATAGCTTTGTCCAATTCAGCTGCAAATTCATCATTTGCAGTTTCCCCCAAAATATCATCTAGGACGTTAACGACATTTTCACCACCTAAAAATGAAACAACTTACTATAAAATTGCAGAACTGGAATCAAGGTACAAAAATAAGTTTTAACCCCAAGTTACGTCCCTGCTTGCCCCCAGACCCCCACGACTACATATGTGCATCCGCAAAACTGACTCCTCTTTCAGAAAAATGGGGTCAGAAAAAGTGCTAGGATAAAGCCCTAAGAGGAAACTAACAATACCCATCTCCTTCTCTGGACAACCTGCACATATTGAAGACGGTGGTAGGAGGGTTATAGTTGTTTCTCAAAACAAAGATGTTTATACTATGTGCCAAAACAGTTGCAAAATTTATCAGAAAAGCATCAAGTATAAAATGTCCTATTTACTTTCTATTTTTGGATTAAAGTTAACACTATATTCAGACCTGGCCATAAGTAATAGTGGCATATTGTGTGCCATAATAACCTCAGGCACATGTTTGGATAAGGAAAAAATTATACTATTGGTTATACAGACTAGAATAACATTCAAAAAACTGGTAAAAACATGTGTAGAACAAAGCAACAAATATGGCTAGATTACAACTTGTTTTTTTTCTCGTAAAGCTAGTCTGAATAGCAAGGATTTTCGACTCAAATGGCAAAAAATCCAGCCAAAATATTTTAACTCTAAAATACAGTAGATATAGTAGTTTACTAATCAATTGCCATTTGAATTGCTTGAGGAGGAGACTATTTGATTTCACTTTCTAGACATGCGATTTCATACTAAGAAACTGAGGCTGTGTTAAAGGCGCATCTCGGGGAGTGAAGCCATGTGTAGGTGCATGCATGATCACATGACTCAAACAGCCAGGCCTGTGTATTTTTTTTAAAATCTGGATCTATATAGTGTGAACATCCAAGGTTTGCAAGGTTTGTGAGCATATCATATCAAGATTCAAGTACAGAAATCATTGCCTTTGCATACTTGAAAAATCATCAAATGCTCAAGTTTATTAGGGGTGTATTGTATGTTCATATATACCTGAAATAAGGGGTGTTTGATAAAAATACCCTGAGAGAAAATATCAGTATTGAATTCTATATTGCTGTTTTGGTATGACTTTTGGTACGACCAGTTACACTAATTCCCCAAAACGTGTGATATATACACCATAATTTTCAGTACTCCAAAGTTTAATACGGTTTGGGAATATTCTGAGAATATTATAGAGAATATAATTCTCTCGAATTTTCTACATAATTACAATGCAAAGACAGGGTTTTCGATCATTCAAAATAAGGTGGATATGACTCAATTGAGTAAAATATGACTTAGTAGTTCACAGAATGTTTTTTGCTGCTATTACATTCAGTGATGGCTCGAACATAATAGAAATGGAAAATCTTTAAAACATTCTGACAGGATCGTCTTCAAATTTTATTGAAATATTGTAGACCATGCAAAGAAACATAGGTATTCAGATCCTTACCATTACTCTCCATCGGTAAGAAAGCACTTCAACTGAATAGCACCACAATTAAATGACATAGAAGCGATCTTGAAAATACTTACTGATCTCGTTTTCTTCAACATCAGGTGACGAAATTTCTCCTTCCTCCGTCATTTTTGTTTCTTAGATTTAGTAAATCAACTACCTCAACAAACAAGAACTTTACGAGTTTTTCTTATAACTGCCAACTTCCTTAGATTGCTAAATTTTATACTATTTCTTTCTAAAATTGAAAATTTCAAGGCATGAAACCAGTCGAATGAACATCTACACAGCACGACCGCATGGATTTTTGGTTCAATGTCCCAGAATTCATTGCCTGTGAAGCCACTGATCTGCATACTAAAACTGTACTAGCTGCGATCGATTAATTTAATTTAATTGCTTTTCCATCAGGTACACTACTGTATACACAAAAATACACACATATAAAAATACACACATACATACACACACATACATGACAAAGACATAAACTTGATGGTTGGGTAACCGCAACAGCTTTAAACCAATTACTGCGGGCCCAAAACGGCAAGACAAAATATCAATAACATCATTTAACATATAGGCTATGTCTAAAAACAACAGTTTACTGAGATGGTTAAAGTCCTTGCTCTATTGCATCTCGGACAAATAGTTTTAAACGTTCGTGCGTCCTCACAATTATAAGAGTTCTTAAATGCAGTATTGTAGTAGTCCCGTAATACAGACTTGAACGAGTTGAAGTCCTTCATGCTCAAGTCAAGTATGTGTGTCAATGCGTTCCATGTTCTTATGGTTCTTATCCAGCACGATCTTTGGTAGGTTGTTGTTTTACATCGGGGGACTTCGTACTCTACACCTTTCGTGCTACTGGACGACCTGGTACGTCTCGCGGTCTTTGCATGGAAGAGAAAGGACGAACTGATAAGGCCATTGACAATTTTAAAGAAATGCACCACATCAAGGTATTCATGCCAGTAACATATTGGTAGTAGATGGAAAGTCCGCAATCTGAAATTGTAACTTACTGAGCTGATGATTGAGAATGTATTTCGTTGCACGTCTTTGAGGTTTCTCTAGTTGGAGCGGAAGTTAAATAGATTGAGGTGTCCAGACTTGCGTCGCGTAACCAAGATGTGATCGTACTAGTGCCAAGTAAATGGTTCTTCTGGTTTTAGCGTTGTTAATTGTTCTTGTATTTCGTCTGATGTTGCCAAGCATCTTATTTACTTGTGCACATTGTTCGTTGATATGTTTGTTGAAGATTAAATCTGAGGATATCCAGACACCGAGATCACGTTCGTGTTTTATTGGAATAAGTGTGGAGTTTTTCATTGAATAGGTGGTGGGGATTGGATTGGTTTCACGGGTAATTGATTGAGCTTTGCACTTGGTTTCGTTAAATTGTAAGCTAGATTCCGATGACCAGTTTTCTAAGTTGTTGATATCTTCCTGTAGCATCAGTGCATCATTAGGCGATTGTATTGCCTTGAAGACTTTCGTATCGTCCGCGAACATTGCAACCCGACTTTATTTCACATTGTTTGGGAGATTATTGACACATAGAAGGAACAATGCCGGACCAAGTATTGAACCTTGTGGTACACCAGATGTGACAGGAAGAAGATCTGACGTTGCTCCTAGCACTGTCACACGTTGTTTGCGATTTTTAAGATAGCACTGGAACAATCTGAGGAGATTACCTCCCAAACCATCGTTCTTCAGCAACTTTTGTATTAACAATCTATGATTAACCTTGTCGAACGCCTTTGACATATCGATATAAATCATGTCTATATGTCCTCCACTATCTAGACATGATCCAACGTAATCGAGAGTGTCGATGAGATTTGTTACGCAAGATCTTCCAGCCATGAACCCATGCTGGCACGTGTTAACTGCATCTTGCAATCGAAAATTGATGTTGTTTAGGACACAGCGTTCCAGAACTTTGGATATAATGCACAGTAGGGAGATAGGACGATAGTTCTCAGCACACTCTTTGTCCCCTTTCTTGTACACGGTACAATATTGGCCACTTTCCATTCCTCTGCCATTGTTCCTGTAAGAACTGACCTGTTGAACAACTCACATAGCGAATGTGTTATCACATCTGCTGTTTCTTTCAATAGTCTTGCGAGGATACCATCAGGACCTGTTGCTTTGCTTGAATCAAGTGATCTTAACACACAAGAAACTTCGGCTTCACTAAATATTAAGTCAGTCATGATTGGCTCGTCAGACTCCATGACACCTTCCTCGTTCGTTTCTTTCTAGAAAATACGGACGCAAAGTATTGGTTGAACATGCTTGCTATACTGTCTGGATTATCGGCCACTGTTCGTTGCATTGTATCTACACTGCGACTCACGATATTACTTGTATGAGATATTTATGCCGTACGTGTTCAAAATGAGCATTGCTATTCCTTAAAACTTACGAACATCAAAACAAAGTTGTGAGAAGATTTTTACCATGTTGATATTTGATGTTAGTCACATGACTGAAAAAATAAGGCGTTGTTCCATATTTGAGGCGGACCACGCTATTAGTTTTAAAAATATGATAACACGACAGGACGTCGTTTTTAACTTAATTGGAAGTGGAAACGACATTCTTTAACCAAAAACAGCATAGGTAACAACAAGAGAACGTTTTAGCTGGAAAATAAGCGAACTTGGTGTCATAGTTGAAGGATTTTTCAAAGATTACGTGGAACGGTGGAAAAGAGGGATTCTGGACTTCTAAAATGGATAAGAATGGGAGGAATTAGGCGTTTGAAGGAGAACTGTTCGTAAATTATCATGATCAACGTCTATCAACATTTTGAGAAAGTTTGCTTTGCCATATATCTTCAAAGCTAGCAATGATGGATTCCTGGTAAGCAATAATAATTCTAAAAGTACCTCCACTGGTGTCGTGGAGTAAGCGTTTGGCACTGGATTGAGGCAAAAAAAAAATGCTTGAGAGCACAACAAGTCGAGACCGACAAGACAGACAAGTCGAGATCAGCATGATAATTCCCTAATGCTGGAAAAGGAACTTCTGATGAAAGGTTTTAGGTACCTGCCAAAGAAGTGGTAGAACGATCATTTAGATCCGTATTATTAGCAACCAACATGCTTCATATGTGCCTAAATGTGCAAAAGAGATCTCTGATCCCTATTTCCGCTGTTACCAGCAGAACTCGTTTACTTTAGAACTTTTTTGTTGACTCCTTAGCCTCGCTGGTCACATACCATCATTGAATATCAATAATCTAACCCATGCATGCATTTTCCAAGCTTTATCACGCTGATTTCGTCTGCCCGTCAAAAGGACAAACTTCTGTTGGGCTCTCAAGCATATTTTTGCCTCAATCCAGTGCCAAAAGTTCATTCCACGACACCAGTGGAGGTACTTTTAGAATTATTATTGCTTACCAGGAATCCATCATTGCTAGTTTTGAAGATATATGGCAAAGCAAACTTTCTCAAAATGTTGATAGACATTGATCATGATAATTTACGAACAGTTCTCCTTCAAACGCCTAATATCTCCCACTCTTATCCATTTTAGAAATCCAGAATCCCTCTTTTCCACCGTTCCACGTAATCTTTGAAAAATCCTTCAACTATGACACCAAGTTCGTTTATTTTCTAGCTGAAACATTCTCTTGTTGTTACCTATGCTGTTTTTGGTTAAAGAATGTCGTTTCAACTTCCAATTAAGTTAAAAACGACGTCTTATCGTGTTATCATATTTTTAAAACTAATAGCGTGGTCCGCCTGAAACATGGAACAGCGCCATATTTTTTCAGTCATGTGACTAACATGAAATATCAACATCGTAAAGATCTTCTCACAACTTTGTTTTGATGTTCGTAAGTTTTAATGAATGGCAATGCTCATTTTGAATACGTACGGCATAAATATCTCATACAAGTAATATCGTGAGTCGCATTGTACACCAGACGTATTGATGTTGTTTGCAGATGAAATGGTGTCAGGGATGTTTCTTGTCTTTGAACTTCTTTTCAATACCGACCATAAACGCTTTGTATTTTCTTTGGCGTCTCTCCCTAAGTCGTTGAAAAACGTTTCCCTACTTTTCCGCAACATGTACTTGACTTTTGATCGCAAGGTCTTAAACTGCTGCCGTAGTCGAAAGTTGTTCGGAGAAGCCCTAAGTTTTTGCCGAGCTGAGTCTCTCTTCCTTATAGCGTTAAGAATGGTACCGTTGACCCATGGAGCAGGATTGCGTCCTTTGATTTTTTTGATCGGTATATGATGTGATACGGCTGTTAAAAACGCATCTTTTCATCCAGCCAGGCGATGTTGATATCTTTAGCATGTTCAATGAGTGACGTTAAGTTTACTGCGCTTAATGGACGTCGCAGGCCCTCAAGGTCACCAGCGTTGTACTTGTAGACATACCTCTCAACTTTTGGTCTTGCTTTAATATGCTTAGAAAATTTGTGAAGGACTGTGGAGTGATCGGTGAATATTTCAGTTGTCTCTGGGAGAAGTACTTCGCTAACACTGACTAATTCTGGAACAGTTGTGATGACAAGATCTAATATTTTGTTGGCACGAGTAGGGATGGTGTTTACTGGGGTCAAATAGTGGTCATCTAGTACGTCAACAAAGTTCACCTCATTCGCACCAGATGCATTTGATGTTGCGTCCCATGAGATGTTGGGTAGATTGAAGTCGCCAGACAACACTACGTATTTAAACCGATCGCACACTTGATTCAGGAATGTGTTCAGTTTGCTTGACCAAGTTCGTTCAGCGTCAGGTGGTCTGTAGCAAGAAGAGAAAAGGATGGTTTGGTTTGAAGCAGTTCTTACTATCGCTGAAATAATCTCTAAGTCTTGTATGTCATCCAGGTTTGAGACGAATTCCTTATCCGAATTAAACGAACTTGGTTTGATTGCAATCAAGACCCCGCCACCATTTCGGCTGACTCTATCTTTTCTTAAGATGTGGTAGTCAGAGTTTAAGATTTCAGAGTTACTTATGTTTTCATTAAGCCATGTTTCATTTACACATACGACATCCAAGTTTTCTCCGTAAACGAAGTCTTGAAATCTTTGAAGATTGCAGGTTGTCGAATTAGTGGCGACATCTTTGTGGATGCTTTTCAAACTTCTGGCGTTTATTGTAGCGCATTTGATGGGAAGTTGTTTAGATGCAGGAGCAGGACCAGGATTGGTCAGGGTCTCTAATCCTATGATGGTGAATGGTAGGAACAAAATGACGCGTGCGCCAACATGCACAACCTCAATGAGACCAACAGACCAAAGAATAATTGAAAATAAACCTGACGTGACCGACGCAGTGCAAGACTACGACTAGCCGCCAGTCAAAAATTGATGAAACGATAAACCTCGTTGATTATTATTATTATCATCGATAATATCGGATCGGTGGATCGATAACATTAACTTTTGAATCCGCAACAACATTACTAGTAATTGGAAAATGTTTGTAAAAGCGACAGTAATGTTGCTAGAATAGTATTTCTAAAGACCAGATTCCAGGTAAAAGTCAGGTGCGTAACAATAAACCTATAATTTACATGAAAGGTGTACATGTTTACCCACATTGAATGAAGAACAACAGCTCAACTGTGAAAGTACTTCTTCAGACTCCCTTTCCAAAGACACACCACCCACCAGGGAGCCTTTGCATTCACCAGATACATTTTCAGGGGGACAGGCAGAGTGCAGTAATTCCCCATCCACAGAGGTTGCACCCGGGGGTATGAATACGACAGTACCCAGTTTTATGCCTCCGACAGGTATGACTTTAGAGAACTAAATCCCAAGTGTAACGAGCCAAGTTATCACATGTACACACAACGCAATCTAAATCCAACTTAACTCTATTGCGTTTTACTTTGCCTATTTATAATATCTATCCCCATGGCGTTGTACTTCCTTTAATTATCTAGAGAACTATATCTAACATCGATCTCACGGATGCAGCTGCATCCACGGCCAGTTATCTATTTACACATTTACACGTTCAGTTCAATTCATGATTATATATCCGTTACACAAGTTTGAGTGAGTACCAAACCAGTGATGTTAGTGTAAGCAACATAACTTTTGATCCGAGTCTGAATCTCCATCATTTTGGTGAGACCCACCCTACCAGCGTAAGTGCTATTCAAGTAAATACTTTTATATTTCCTCAATACATGCATATCAAATGATCGCGCGCGCATGACTTCTGCACGCACCACGCACTGCCGTAGAATTAACATCACAAAAACATCAAAGCGCCAGGGACGAGGCTACCTCAGTATCCCACCCACTGGTCGCCGTCATTTGATCCACCTCAGCCTGGTGACCTCAGCCCAAGTCTACTCGTTCAGAATATCCCTCACCAGAACCCATTTAATCCATGCTATAACTGGATACTGGTACCACTGTATGACGCATTGCCAGGAATTTCAAGTGCAATTACCTCCCATCAAAGCCCTAACAATTCCCACCTTCAATCTCATATGAGTGCAAATACATGTTTAAGCACAAGTATGTCGCCTGGAAGTTTGGCCCACAGCCAACTACTAGGTCCTGTTTATTTCCCAGTACCATCATCAATCGTAACTTGCCAACATCAGTCCCGTATCCCTCGACCGTCCAACCTGGTTCCTATGTAGGCACCACACATATCTCTCAACATACTCCTGTTCCCATCGCCTCTACAAATCCCCCATTAGCTTACCCTTTTGTACCGTCTCGTATGAGTATGGACCCCAACATCCAGATCAAAAAGATGTCATTGCCAACATTCTTCAGTGGTCAGAGAAAAAACTGGCCGGAATTTAAAGCTGTTTGGAAATCTGTAGCGGAAGCAGTCTATACAAATAAGACGACTTGGCTCATGATTTAAAGAAATAAGTCAAAGGCGAAATTCGAAGCGAGGCGAGGAAGCGTATACGATCAGCGTATGTCAGTGACAAAGCTTGAAGCTTATGATCTTATTTGTGGAGAAAGTTGGAGAGTCATTAGAGAGGTTAAGATTGACGTTTATGGCAGACCGGTAACCGCAAACGGCAAACTTCCATTCGCATTTGAAGGTAAGTTCTACAAGTTTTCGAAGATTACGACAAGATTTTGGTCAATCCATTCTTCAATAATAATGCACAAGTTATCCTAACTTCGAACAGCCAACACTTGACCTGAAAATCCGACTTGAAGTTTTGCGTTTGCGGTTATCGGTCTGCCGTAAACATCAATCTTAACCTAGCTATTATAAAGATGTGGGAGCAAGTGTACAGGCAGCCTTGAAAGATTGACATAAGCTTAAAGCAGTAACAGAAGAATATTACAAAGAGCTGGTTGAACTGATTCAGAATGGGCTTATAGTCAACTGGAAGAGTTAGGAAAGTTGAAAATTCTTACTATGAGGGACGTGCACATTACCAAGTAATTTAAAAGCTGAATTGAGGCGTACGTACAGAGACATGAACCCTTACGAGAAAGTCAGTCCATTTGACGCGCTTATGAAGACGGCGAGCGTGAAGCTGTTGCCCATGTAGCAGAGCAAAAGTTAGGCGAAAGAACAATGATCAGCGCAGAAATGAGCGAAGAAGGCAACATGGGTATCATGTAAACAAACAAGCTTCAAGCAAGTATTACAAGTGCGCTTATCCAGCACATGGAAGGGACGCTAAAGAACGGGAAATACGAACTCCTAAAGCAGATCAACGCCTGGTCGATCGATCAAGTGCTTCGGGAGTCACAGAAGGAGTGATTGTCCAAAGATCGATTTCTGTGCGTGTGGGGGTCATCAACATCACCAGCTTCTTTGTAGACAAAAAGATCCTAAAGAAACGACTCTAGAAGTGAAGAAGGACGAAACAGCCTAAGGAGAGTGGACATAGAAGCCGTGACACTACCCTAGTTCATTTTCGAAGTAAATACTGGACTGCCCATGGTAGCAAGATCGCCCAATTTGTAAAAAGCAAATTCCAATTGTGCAAGTTGCGAGACGCGAAACTGGGATTCCAAGAGATGGGACGATTGCCGGAAGCTCGTTTGAAGCAAGCGCCGCCTTTCACTCTCACTCTGCTTGACTTGTTTGGATCGTACCCAGTTCGTGGGGAAGTACAAAAACAAACGACTGGTAAAGCGTATGGAGTCATGTTTACCGACCTTGCGTCCAGGGCTGTGCACAATGAAGCCGTTTATAGGTATGACACCCCCTCATTCCTTTTGGCGTTAAGTCGATTTGCGAGTATTCGAGGCTGCCTGCATCCGCCGCAATTTATATATAGTGATCCCGGGTCGCAACTAAAAGCGGAAAGAGAACTCAGCAATGCCTGGGCCTGGCAAAGCGTGAATCGGGACGAGTTTCATAAGAATGGGACGAAGAATTGTATGACTTGGGTATTTGGACCTGCAGATAGTCCTTGGCATCTAAGACACTCGTCAAAGCCGCGAAAAGGGCTGTCATGTTCGCAGTAGGAAAACGTCGTCTTTTAGTGGTCGAATTTCTAACGGTATGCTCGGAGGGAGCGAATCCTCTTAATGAGAGACCTATTAGAACCCTCCCATCAGCAGACTCTGATCTGAGCGTCCACGCCGAACAGCTTGTTATTGGGATGTGCAACCTGGAAAAATCCTGCGGTCTGGCAACCTTACATTTGTAGTCACAATCCCAAGACGAGGTACCACTTGGTACAGTCTGCTGTAGATGTCTTTTGGGGAAAATGAATTCAATTATACGCACTGACGCTCGTGATCCAGTGAAAGTGGAATGTGAGTACTCGTAGCTTGTGTCCTTGTGATGTAGTTATAGTGGCGGACAAAAATGTATTGCGAGGTGAATAGCGTCTGGGAATTGTCAAAGAAGTGTTTCCTGGAGCAGATGGCAAAGTACGGTGTGTCTTAGTTACAAGAATTTTTGAGTCGGAGATATCAGACAGACGTATTATGGAGTGAGTGATGCGGTTACAGTTTCCCGCAGTGCTCAGGGCCACGCCTTGATATTTCAGTGGATTATTCCGAAAACGAAGATGATCACTAAAATTTTGTTGAGCTGGACTGCGTTGATATTCTGTTGTTCGAACGTTTAGAGTGTAATTGTATCGACCTCATCCTCCCGCCTCCCGGGGTGTTGGAAAAATTTTAAAAACATACATTACGAGTTAAACCAAGTATTTGATATATTATGAGTCCGCGGTAAGCAAAATATTTCACACAGGGTTGGTAGTTTGGCCTATTAGAGGCCAAATAACTCGATTTTGGCTTCTTTTTTTCTTGCTTGGCCTCAAAAAAAAAGTTTGGCTTTTTGGCTTCTTTCTATTTCAAAGTAATGCTTGGAAAATGTTTCGATCTTAGTTTGATTTTATATGTTTAATCGTCATAATAATGTGGGTATACTAATTGTGATATTAAAGGCATTTAGTATTCATGAGGACTTTTAGTATATGAGGATTATTTAGCATTCATGGAATAAATTAGTTGTGCTACGCAGTACACTAGATATCGCACTGGTTGTAAAAGAAAAGCTGAACAGTGTCAATACACAAGACTATTAGGAATGCGTTTGCGATAAATTTGGGCTTTTTAGCATTTATTTGGCCGCGTTAGAAAAATTGTAGTTTGGCCTTTTTTGGTAGATTTTGGCCTCTTTTTGCACAGCTATTTGGCTCCAAGCATGCGCAGGACCTACCAACCCTGATTTCACAGTGTTTTACCCAGGTTTTACCGCTTTTAAATGTTACTTCAACCTTTCTCTGGCGTTAATACTTAAGAAGGGATTTATCTGTGAGTGAATAAAAAAAACTTTGTTTGTGATCAACATGTTTGGTATTCATCGTACTAATCGTAGCGCGTTAAAACTACTATACCATGCACGATATTTTTTCTTCACGACAGTGTGAATGTGTGACCGGTCACAAGTCACAAATGCCTGCGCATGCGCGAAGACAAGATTTGACGCAGTTAAAGGACTTAATCCCTGAGTTGCTCAGTGCACTAGCTATACTTAGTCACACTGGTCACAATCAGTCACACTCAGTCACAATCAGTCACACTGGTAACAATCAGTCACACTGGTCACAATCAGTCACACTGGTCACACTCAGTCACACTGGTCACACTCAGTCACACTGGTCACACTCAGTCAAACTGGGCACACTCAGTCACACTGGTCACAATCAGTCACACTGGTTACAATCAGCCACACTGGCCACAATCAGCCACAATCAGTCACACTGGGCACACTCAGTCACACTGGTCACACTCAGTCACACTGGTCACAATCAGTCACACTGGTCACAATCAGTCACACTGGGCACACTCAGTCACACTGGTCACAATCAGTCACACTGGTCACACTCAGTCACAATCAGTCACACTCAGTCACACTCAGTCACACTGGTCACAATCAGTCACACTGGTCACATTCAGTCACACTGGTCACAATCAGTCACACTGGTCACAATCAGTCACACGGGGCACAATCAGTCACACTGGTCACAATCTGTCACACTGGTCACAATCAGTCACACGGGGCACACTCAGTCACAATCAGTCACACTGGTCACAATCAGTCACACTGGTCACAATCAGTCACACTGGTCACAATCAGTCACACTGGTCACAATCAGTCACACTGGTCACAATCAGTCACACTCAGTCACACTGGTCACAATCAGTCACACTGGTCACATTCAGTCACACTGGTCACAATCAGTCACACTGGTCACAATCAGTCACACAGGGCACACTCAGTCACAATCAGTCACACTCAGTCACACTGGTCACAATCAGTCACACTGGTCACAATCAGTCACACTGGTCACAATCAGTCACACTGGTCACAATCAGTCACACGGGGCACACTCAGTCACACTGGTCACAATCAGTCACACTGGTCACAATCAGTCACACTGGTCACAATCAGTCACACTGGTCACAATCAGTCACACTGGTCACAATCAGTCACACTCAGTCACACTGGTCACAATCAGTCACACTGGTCACATTCAGTCACACTGGTCACAATCAGTCACACTGGTCACAATCAGTCACACTGGTCACAATCAGTTATACTGGTTACAATCAGTCACAATCAGTTACACTGGTATTTTATTGTTTTAACCATATGTCTATAACTACAAGTATTTTTATCTTCTTTACAAGAATATATATTATATTGGAAAATCGACAATTCTCCTGGTGTGTTGAAAGCTTATCTTGGCTCTCAACATTTAATGAGGAACATACATTAATCAAAGAAGATTAGCGGAAACTAAATAAAATATGGTTCATTCTGGCTTCTTACCACTTGTTATGGAATAATGTCGCTCTAAACCGAAGCTACGTTTCTGAACCTATTGATACAGGGGCGGTTCTAGAGTATTTTAAAGAGAGGTGGCTAATTGCAACTCCTGGGTTTATCACTGCATCTGTAGCGCCTAGTTTCAAAGCGGTTTTTGAAAAATGCGTAAATATGCTAGATGTGTAAAATCATAGACAACCAAAGGGGTATTTTTTATACAGATTGGCCAGAAATTGGGTGGCATAAACTGCGGACCAACTAATTTACTTGAGTGTGGGGTGGGCTAACCACCCAAACCACGATGACTACAATAGCAACAATGACAACACAACATAAGTCTGGTAAAGAAACATCCTGAGAGCTAAACAAACTCGAGAAAAAGAGAAGAGAAACTACATCCCTTGACTGTGTAATCGCTGAAAACCACATTCTTAATGCAGCAAAAACAGTGCCAAAAAAGCAAAAAAAGGAAGCTTACAGTATGCTAAAAATTTGGTGGAGTTTGGTGGTTCTGTCCCCTCCTAACCACCTACAAAGCCATCATGGCGCACTTGCAGTGTTTGCCATCCCATGCCAAGTGAGGAAGAGAACAAATTCTGTGGAAAAGTCACGTCATATGTGACATTCCAAAACACATGCACTGACCGAGATGTTCCTGTTTTTTGGCAATAGAGGCAAGATGTGACAGACGTGCCGAGGAACCCGATTACTCTACAAACAGTTTTAGAAAGGTTCCATACAGACAGTACATATTGTGGAGGTATAAAAAACTTGGACAGGGTAAGAGACGAGTGTGCCTCTCTTGTGTCGTTCTCACAATTAGGCAATTGTACCCTGCAGAAGATGGCATTAATTTAATTTAATTGCTTTTCCATCAAGTACACTACATACTGTACACAACAAACACACATACACAGAAGTACACAAACATATATGACAAAGACATAAACAAACTTGATGGTTGGGTGACCGCAACAGCTTAAACAAATTACTGCGGGCCCTGCATTGACATAGGATTCAAGAGAGCAAAAACATTTTCTACCCTGATATATTAATTGATGTAACTTCACATTAAATTTATCATTGTTCAAATAATTGTCATGCAGTTTATTATTTATTGTTGATATTATGCCGATTGCCTTCCTCCTTTTCCCAAACAACATTATACTTAAAAAATTATACTTAATAGAAAATTAAATATTTAAAAATGCCAGAGTATTTTCCGTTTTCATCATATCTTTTACCCATCCTTTTCAATAATAAGCTAGGAAAATTAAAATAATATTACAAGTGTCACTCTATTTAGGTCAGCCTCCCCCTCCCCTCTAGTTGCCACAAACTAGCAACATAAATTTGCTACTGTATAAAAAGGAAATTCATTTTGACTAATGATATATTTCTATGTCAGAGTGACACAAGTTAGAATATAAATGTATTTTCAACCACATCATTGGTTTTAGGCACTGGTTTCATAGCAATTGTGGGAGTGGTATTTTTAAAATAACAGAACTTTGCAAATGATCTACTGATCAGCAACGCTGTTTTTAACATTCTTGAAACAAGAGGCCAAAAGGCATGTGTTTTGTCCTCTTTAGTTCCTTGTGGTGACCAATGTTCTGACCTCTTGCTGTATGCTTTGTGATACTTTAGATCAACACTTGAGCTAAGAGATAGTTTCCTTGCTAAATTATTATGATCAATCACAGCAATCAACATTCTGGCCAAATATGCCTCATTTCTAGATAGCAAAAACAAACATTTGATTGTTGTATGAAGTACATCAAGAAACTGTTAATGAGACCTTCATAAACTTTGAATTCACAGTACCTCTAAAATACAGTTGACATAATACTCACTAGAATGGAACTCGTGTTGGCACACACAGCATTGAATTAAAATTCTCAAGCTTGCTGGTATGCATTGCCTAAAAGCAAAGTAGGTATAGATCAATCAATGACTTCTATTGAAACTATATAACACAACTTAATGCATTCATGGAATGTTAACCAAAATGTCACATATTGGTCCAATGCTTTAAGAAATTTTGGATCTGTGACAATTTTTCTTATCGCTTCTAGTGCTTTGGAATTTTTGTCCAAAAAGATTTTGTCCATTTCTGTGTCAACCAATGGGCCATGGTTGCATTCGCCTTCTGCCCATTCATGCTCACCAGCAACATGGTGCAACACATCAAACCAATTATCTTAAAAAATAGCAATATAACAATGACTTTCAATGTGGCTTTGTTGGTTTATTTATTTTTTTATATACTATTTTGAGGTACATGATGGAGGCACATCAATTGTATGCATTTATGGACATTCACACTTTCTTTTGAGGGGTGTCCAATAATTTTGAGGGTAGGGTCACTCTTCAGGGTTGATCCAGTTTGTAAACTGCACCATGCAAAAAATTCCAACTATGCATAATATACAAGTACACCACATAGTATTACAAAACCTCTGCATTACCATTGCAGTGCTCCGTTACATGCCAGAAGTGATTTCTAATTGGTTCTGACCATTGATTAATTGCCACACAACCTTTAACTTTAGCAGCCTGAGAAACATAAAAATTACTTGTAGTGACTGGTAAAAAATAATGGTTTATTTGATCGTCTAATTACTTTGGCAAGTTTATTCCATTAATTTAATGTTTTATGCCTAATATCCAAAGCATTAAACAAGTATGAAAAATGGTCAGGGTACTTTTCGACAAGATAAACAACATATTATTTATACCAATTAGTGATGGCTATTCAGAGATGGAGTTTACATTTTGCTTCAAGAAGGTGCAGGGATGCCTAGTAGTTTTGAGCCAGGTGATGACGTCAGTGATGGGCTTGTTTTTTTCAGGGCAGTGGGCCAGTTAGCAAACTGTTTTTTAGAAAGTGTAAAATATTTTGTTTTCGGTGCAAAAAATTCATAATATAATAACTTTCATAATATGGGCAGGGGTTGCAAAAATGTTTGGGGTGCACAACTCCATCTCATACCTCACTGCAATAATACAATATAACATAATGTACCTTTCATTTTTCTAACCAATGCTATTATTGAAGTTGATGCATCTGTTACAATTTCACTAACTACCAACTTGGCAACAATTCTTTCAAGGAGCTTTTGTAGACCGGCCACCTCCATGTTTGTTGACACTCTACAAGTTTCTTTCAGTTTGAAAGAGGTCCAAAAGGATACAGATTAACCATGGCTGAACAGTAATTGTATCTTGCGTACGTATCATGTATGGAATCCACACACAACATTTACATGTTCGCGCGCGAGCGCCAAAACATTCACATGCCAAAAACCACCCTTGCAGCAGTTTATCTTCAAGCAGATATCCAAATGTAAATACGTCGAGCCATGGTTTGCAATTCTCAGTAGCTATTGTAGGTTCTCTTGATACAAACAGTCTAAAATTGGTCGCTCTTTTGCGTTATTACACCACAAAGCATATACTTCTATGTCTGTCCCAAAATGACGTCATATTTATCGTGACTGGTGCATTGAAATGAAAATAACTGGAACGCTACCTGAGCCGGGAAACTTGAAGCCAAATTTCTGGGGGAATCACCAGGCCCCCACGAGAAAAACACGCGCGGCCGTCAGGAGAAAATAAACAAAAAGCCGACCGAAAACTTCCAAAAACATGCTAAAACACTTCTGAAATTTTAATTTAATGGAACTAAACCAAAGGTTAAATGGCTATCTTTTAAGTCAGGACTTTTGACCAATATTATGTGAATTAAATGCCATTTATTACGCTAAAACGTAGAACCAGGAGTGGAGATCGTAACAGCGGCCGACTGAGGTAATATTATACATTGTTTCCCATGTTTTTTGTACGTTTTTAAAGTTTTATTGACTCTTTGTTTAATTTATTAAAGCTTATAAACCTTTAAGCGAATAAATAAACATTAAAATCGACTAAAATACAGTTTGCTTTCATACAGAAATCCTTTTTTTCAAAAATACTAATGATTAATACAAAAGTTGTTTTACAATTCCATTCTCCCGGACATGTCACATCTTCCTGATTAGTAATGAAACAAGAACAATTATAACTTGAAAAAAAAAACAATTGTATACTGTACTTATCTTTAACTTCTAACAGCTTTCCTGTTTTTTCAATCGTCCCGACTTCAGACGTCCAAATTGTATTAACATTGCACGGCTTTTTCAAGGAATCTGACAGTGTTTATATCCAATTTATACCATTGCAAATAACACCACACTTTTAAAAAAACATTTTGTTGGCATTTTTAAGTTTTTACTTTAGTCAAAACGATGAAATAAACTGATTTTCACATTGAAAACCACAAGTTTTCAATTTTATTCTTGTCATTGCTTCGATTTCTTGACAAGCAAACTCGTTGATTTCCCAACAAAAACATGCGTCACGCGAGAAATTCCCCCAGACACGCGGCTTCAACTGATCATAGGCGAAAGTTTTGGAGCTAGCGTTCCAGTTCTTTTCAGTTCACTGGACTGGTGTGACCATAGCCTGTGTTCCAGTCCACCCCCGTCTGTGTGACCCGTGTGACCGGTCAATACACAATAGCATTTTCAATCGTATATATCGAGCATCAGATGAAAACTACTTAACTATTATTACGACAACCTTGTACAATGAGCTCATGGTGTGTTGACGTAAAATGTAAGGAGAAATTTAAAGATCCAAAAAGTGCAGCATCTTTGTGTCATCCAATGATGGATGACTTCGAGTATACCAGTGATATAATGCACTAGTCAATCGAAAGCCCGGCCCCCCGACCCCCGGGACTTTGCGGGGATTTTAACATTTCACGGTTGTTAAAATCCCGGCTAAAAAATCTTGTTCAATTGTTAAAATCCCCGGGTAACGGGGCCTGGGTGGGTTTCTTTTCAAATTTCCGCAGTTTGATAAGAAGCCTAAGTACCTAACATTAACATTTCCATTAAAACTCCAAAGTTACTTTACCTGGTTCGTTCTTTAAAAATTTCGTGTACATATTATAAAATTAATACAGGAGAATGGTTCAAATGAAGCCAATAGTTGTCAGATGCTTTCAATGCTCCTTTGTAAAATAATACCGTTTTTTATATATACGCATAACTAATAAGCCAGGTCATATATACCGGTACGTTAATAGGGTAAAATTAAATTCACTCAAATCATGCAAACAACAAGAGTGGTGCTTATCTGAATATAATAATTTCCCAAATAAATATATACTTTGTATATACGGTATATACAAAGTATATACAAACAAATCTAAGACTGTGCACACGATCACTTTCCCGAGCGCTTTTCAATGGAACATGTTTTATTACAAAAACGTTTCCAACACTATAAACGATATCTGACGACCTTTTCGGGCTGAAAAGCTTAAAATCGTAGTTTAGTTATCGAAGACTGTTTAATATTGTTAAAAACTTGGTGACAAATGAATCCATCTGATAAAAAACGATGTTAAGAAGTCACGAAAGATGGAATTAGAGACAACGTTTGCAAACAGTGAAAACGTTTTAGTGCATGTGATCAAAGCGCTAGGAACCGAAACCGTATGCACAATATTCGCTGAACATCAGAAAGTTTTTCATTTTTTCTTTTTCCGCGACTTGCACTTTGTACAAAACCACGAACCCCTTGGTGGTTGCTTAAGGCCCATGCATTGTGTATGAAACCACTGTATTGGACAATCTTCACCGTCACATGCCAACATTAGACCAAACTCGGGTTGGTTACATATGCAGTATAAGTCAGTCGCAACTATAAAATTTAAACAATGAACAAGAAATTAAATTTTGCCTTAAACCTTCATTTTATACTTTATGAAATATGAATATTTATATATTTAGCTCACCTTGGCAATCGGGGCAAAACCACTTAAAAACAGGACTGTACTTTAATTCAAGACATCCTATATGGAACCACTTAATTGGGCAAGTTTTCCCTTCGCAAAGAATCATTTCCCCATATTCTTTGTCTTGACACCAGCACCACACATCTGAGACAGGGGCATCTGAGACAGGGGGATCTGGCACAGGGGCATCTGTATTACGTTCTATATTAAAATATTAAAATTGTTTTTATGTTTATGCCATGCACGAACTATTCGTCTGGAGGAATTTGCGAAGATCATTAGTTGTTGCTTAGTTTGTCTTTGCAACTAACCGCTATTGTTTCGTTTTGATAAGAAATTATGCTGCCAAACTGCATCCAAATATAAGGTCTGCCTAAGTTTGTCCAGGCGGATAGTTCGTCTTAAGCATAAAAACAGTCATTATGAATATGTGACTTGTTTCAAGCGCAATATTAACATAATTAAACACTTACTAACTGCCTTCTTGTTCTTTCTGGTTAAGGCAGCCTTCTGAGCTCCCATTTTCCTCCGTTCCATAGTTCCCTTTAGATGTTCTACCTGCATCGAAACTTCATCAACAGACAGCAATACTTGTTTAGCGACAGATTCCAAATCTATGTTCAACATTTCTTTTCCTTGCTTCAAGGAATCGTAGAACCTTTCTTTGATTACTGCACTTGGCGGCTTGTATTGGAATTCAGCAGTATCATACGCCCGATCTTTCACATAACCCCAATGTGCTAATGGCTTCAGATAATGGCCAGAACACATACCAGAACACTCTTCACACGACCCACCCCATGGTCTCTCTGGATCTGGGATTGGAAAAGGAATGTAAGACAACGGTGGCCCATTTTCAAACCAACATTGCTCTCTAGTCGCACCATGGCAGAGAGGATGCGAACATTCAGGCTTGTAACAAAGCGTTAGTATGAAGGCATACTGTGCAGGAACTTTATGATCCATATGGCTCTGGCGTACAGACCACACCCGCTCGAAGTGTTGATAAAGAGTTGGGCTGGCTGCCTTTAGCTCATCCTTCTTCTTTGGGTTTCCTCTCAAAAAAATTAGCAAAGCTTCTCTCCGTTCCACAAGAGATGGATCCTTCCCTCCTTTAAAAAGTTGGATGTTGGTCCCGCAACATGGTGCCCCATTCACTCGATCAATGTAGACATCCGTAGCCAGGTCCATATTCTCTGTGAGCTTATCTGCATCCAGGCCACTACCACTGAAATTACCACCGGCAAGAGTTGATGGAATGTAAAGATTGGCATGTGCTTTGGCAATACATCCGTTCATTAACTCAACTGGATTCAAATAGGAGCCACCACTGTTCCTGGTTGTGATAATTGTGCATATCTTCTGCTTAAGAATGTGTCGTTCTGTCCACAGAAACTGTACTTCTAAATGCGCCGGTCCCTCGTCCCCTGCTCCATCTACTCGTATGCAATCGATGGGTTTCTCAATAAGGTAATTAGGTAACTTCGTCTCCAGCATGTTTAAATCAATGTAATGCTGAGTGGGTGTCTTGTCATAAGTAAAATGTGGTTTCACGATTCCAACACATGCTTTTTCGGTCGTCTCAGAATCCAAAAATAAATACGACGTGGTTTGAAGGAGAGATGGGTATTTATTTACAAAATCAGTTCTCGTAGTAAGTGAAGGCTGACTTTCCAGAGTGATACACTTGCCTTGCTTATGGGTGAAGGTTGTGTCGAGACGAAAGCCGGCTTGGTCATCTCTGTTCAGCAACACTTTGTCCTTGCCGTCTTTCAGTTGTATGAAGTCGATTCCTTTATAAAATGCACTACTCCAGTGTGCATCTACGTTAAGTTTTACAGCAAACCCCTTACGAGCTCTTCTACATGTAACTTTGGCGATTCCCTTATATCGCTTGGCAGATAAACGTCGCTTGCTTCTTATAACACAAAGTTGTACTACAGTTCCATAACCTATTTTGCAGCTATACTTTTCCTGAAGATGACATTGAATACTTTTGTAGGTAACTTTCTTTCCCCTGGAGCGAGCACCGTCAAATGTCAGCACCCCCGTTCGTCGCCAAGCATCAGCTCCTACTCTTTTCGATTTGACAAATTCCTCGATATCTCTTCCGATATTAGGATGTTCCTTAACAATTCGGCTAGCTCTTTTCGGACACTTTCTTTTCAGAACATTTCGGGTCGCTATTTCTTTGGCAATGGTCCGTTTTGCCTTTTGTTTAATTGCCCGACGTACTGACTGGATACGCTTTTTCCCATTTTCACACCACTGGGTAAACTCTTGGTCATGATCTTCAATTTCCTCGGAATCAGACTCAGAAAATACAGCTTCACCATCTATCATTAAAGGCTGTCTACGCTGATATTCAGTGAATGCTTCATACGAAACACTAACCTGAGCCAGTTCATCGTCGTTTAGGCCGGACGCTGAAAGATTATTTGCAAAGACAGTCAGCAGTTCGTCAAACACATCTTCACGCAAATGCTTTAAACGTAGTAGACACTCGTGATGAAATGAAAACCAATTAAACTTACTCTCTTTCAACCACGACAAGCATACTTCATTTGGCGGTGTTTCACTGCCGTGTAGGTTAGGTGAGACGTTTGATCCCGCGGTAGTTTGCTTCAGTTCTAATTCTGGTTCCAAATTGCTACTGAAATAATCAGTCTCTGAATCCGATCCATCTGACTCAGATTCGCTGGAAATGTCTTGTGGTACGCCCAAGGAGTTAAGAAGAGCTGTGTCTTCCAGAGTTGCGAGCTCCATCACCGATTTCTGGATTTCATTTGCCATCAACATTGCTTGGTTTACCTGCTGAACCTTTCTAACATTGTCATCAATACCGTAGGCTAATTTCGCTTGTTTTGCAGACTGTCCCCAAGTGGCTATATATTTTAACAATTTCCTATCTGATTCAGTTGATGCTAACTGACATAACGTTCTAAGGGTCTCCTTGCTAATTCGACTTCCAACCTCTTTCTCTGCTGGTAACATCTTTGGAAGCAGTTCTAACAATATCTTGTAGTTGACATCGGGTCTTTTCTCGGTTACAAACAGGAATTCTCCCTTCACAATCACCACTGGTAACTGTAAAAGTCGCTGGACTGCTTTGTCAGACTTGTAAATTTTATTCGGGAATTGCATCTTGAACACTTCAGATACTTTGGCAACGCCTTCTTTCAAAATATAAGATGCCATATTAATTAACACAATGCATTCTGTGCAGTGACTATTGTGGCACCTTTTACAATATTCACCGCGATAAATAACGAAATCTTTTAAAGAAACAACAGACATCAAAGAAACATACAGCCCATCTTCTAAACGACAAAGCCTGACGTCACTAAGTTTTAAACGCACATTTGCAACAAAAGTTTCGTATTTTTCTTCATCAAAATCTGTACTAACCACCAGTAAACTTTTAGGTGTATCTAGCAGTTCTTCACTGGTGGTTCTCTTCAAAAATTTGCATTTTCCTCAGGTACACAGGTTGGCTGGTCTAATGGCAGGCCGCAGCTCCTTGGCAGCGATTCATCGGCTCTACAGGAATTTTCTTCAAGTACAACGTGTACTTCGTCACTCTTCGGAGAATTGACTTCAATATCTTCAGCAACTTCAACACGTGGAGTAACGTCATCTTCATGATTCGCGCTTTCTGATTGCTGGATCTGAACAGGTGGTAGGGCGACTGCCTTCTTCATGAACTGGTGTAAGGTATGGGGTGTTGAGGATTTCTTCTTCTTGCTAATGCACTTTTTTACCCTCTTACTTGCTGCCTCTTTACCAAGAAGCAAATCTAATTCGGATTGGTATTTTCTTTTTTTCTTTCGGAGGTCGTCAACTTGCTGCGAAACTTCTACTGCTTTGCTAAAATTGTGGACATTTGAACACTTATCTCTTTGCTGCACAGAAAAGCTTAACTGTAGATCAACTTCTTTTAAATCTTCCCGCAATTGTTCAAGACGCTTCTCGCGAAGATTGCGGGTGACATTTTTCTTTGTGCTACCACATGTTGAAGAGTCTGGAGTTGCAAACATGGTTGAGCGTGATTTCCCCTTTTTATATTGGAAGCCGGAGTTGTTAATATTTTGTTTTGCTTTGTCCAGGAGCTCTTTCTTATTTTTCAAAAGGGTTGGATCTTTCATCGCCTCGGAGAAACAAGCCTCATTCACTGCCTTATGGTATTCAAACAGTTTGTCATCTGGCTTCAGTTGGTAAATCTGGCTTTCTTTTCGGATACTGTCAACATTGATATCAACTTTCTGATAGTTTAATACTTCAGGCATGTGCCCAGCCTAAAAAAGTTCAGGACGTACTACTTTAATCGAAATTGGCAAAAACCTTTTAACAATTTAACAAATTTCTAGGGTCGAGGGAAACAGTGTGTTTTGTGGCCCCAAGACCGTCGATATTTCCTGAAGCGAAGCTGATGGAAACATCGAGGGCCCACAAAACGTACTGTTTCCCGAGGTCCGGATAATTAAGTGCTTTATTATCATACGCCAAGTGTCAAAGAAACAAAAAAACTTTTATTACTCATAATTATTGTACATGTAAAGAGTTTATACTCATCAGTGCAGCTTGTACTACAGTCTGAGTCTATTTTTCAATTAATAGCATCATATGTAAGTATTTATACAAGTGAATTTGTTCTCATAAAGCACATGCAACACAAAAACAATGATACTTGTGTTTACAGACATAATTGTGTGATGTATCATGGGGCTATGCAGGGTGCTCAAATGAGACTGAGCTTTGAAGAATAGCTTACAGAGACATCAGCCATTACCCTGCTTATGTATAGTGACATCACCATTAAAAATATCAGCATGCAGTGTGCATGAGTGCTCAGCCATACCTGCACTGTATCTTGTGCTGGAGTAGTATGTTTCAGTAAGAGTAGACTATAACAACTTTTGGTCCAATATGTGCCCAAAGGACATGCAGAACATAACTTTAAGAATGGTGGGAAAATATTTTATCTAAAGAGGAGTGCCACAAATTTTGAATAGCTTACCTTTGGAGGTCCCAGTGTCATGTTTCCACCAGAAAAGACAATAGTAGTTTGCTTGTTATTTTCACCTTCATTTCCAACAGTGGTCAAGACTATATTTATAATAAATAAGTATAATAAATATATAGTACCACCAAATGCTATATTGCTATAGCTAGTATAGTTACTGATATTTTAAAAACAATCACTTTGTCAATTTACTCAGATTTATATGCAATAAATAAATATCTCCTTGCTTCTTTAATTTAATAATATATGTCTTTGCCAACATAGCTCTTGGGAATTTTTTAGTCTTCACATATTTACAAATATCCGAAACTTTAAATATTCAATTATTGTATTGAAATTCGTAAATTAGCTTAATATATTATTATTAACATTTCATGGTGCCTATTTTATATTGGTGCTGGTGGACCTATGTTTATGCAACCTACAGGTGTAGGTGCATGTTGTAAACAACACAACAATTAAGAATGAAATACAAGTAACTATATAGTATGTGGGTTTTACTAAATATCACGGTGTATGTTGCACATACATGCATGGTGGTCAACTTAAAAAATACAGGAACAGATAAATGGTGTTAAATGAATAAATCTGTCCAGTTTGTGTACTTGCTACCAAATACCAATGAGTGAAATTATAGCTGGCAGTGGGAAGGGGTGATCAAAAATTTAAAAAATAATAATTAATACTTCACGGTATATCTAATTAATTTAAATGTTTAAGGTTTTCAAAGTTTGTTTTTATTACATTATGTAAATTTTACAATCAACTTTGTAAATTACAATCAAGAAGCTATTACACTGCAGAGAACTTTAGGGCGGGTTGGCTGCTCACCCAGCATATAGCCTGCATCCACACTGCTCCCCAAACCCACTTGTTTGGTTTCAGCCTTACCAAATTAACAGAGATCACAAATGAAATGACATGATTTTAAAACCTAGATGTCAGCATGGATTTGAAAAGTTCACCACCAAATTGGGTAACCAATATCAATTAAAGAGGAGCGAAATCCACCTATTGGCAAGAAACTCACCTTCTGTGTGAATTGCTTGATTTGAAGTTACTAAGGGCAGTGTAGAAGTTGTTGAGGATCCATTGATAACTTTAATTTTGTCTTTGTTCTGCATATCATTCACCTCTGTGAGATCAACCCATTCATCCCAATCATTATCAAACTTCTGAAGCACTATTTCCCCTACACCGAGCCCGAGGTCTTGCTGAAGTTCACTTTTTATAGACTGTATACTACTCTCAGCCCCAATGAGCTTGACCAAATTTCTTGATCCATATTGAAAAAGAACCTGCAATAAATGCAATTAATGCTTGATGTGTATTTTATAATATTACAGTTTATTTTTTATTTGTGCATGCCTAGTGATATTTTTTTATTTCCTGCAATCTCATTGGCTGCAGCAGCGGGTGGCTTTTTACAATATCTTGACCGTGGTCCAAAAGTAAAGTTGGTCAATTATTCCACAGTATTGAACCAGGGAATACATATCAAGTCACTGCTTTGCCAAAACTGAAACAGGGCAGGGAATGAGTGGAGGAGTGGTGGGGGAATCACATGATGGTATATAATTATTGTCACATTTATAATCAATTCCCAAAGAACAACAGGTTAGGAATATAACAAATATATGAACTGAATATTGAGGGAAGCAAGGTTCACTATGACTTTTTGCCACAATGATCAGGGGCATCACTGCATTTCGCAGGCAAAAAAGTGAAATTTAATTGAAGTTATATGCCCCAGGTATGTCTGAGATGCGGGTGTGGAGATTTTATAAAATGACTTGCATTTTATATATAATATATATTGATATATTATAATATAGTATAAAAATGATGTCCAAATATATACTTTTAAAACATAATACTGGGTTTTTAGCATATTAAAATATCTGATATACATGCACAAATATTAAACTGAATGTTAAAAACAGGTTGCATGTTAACAGACTATCCGTATATATGCAAATCAGTGAAATCATCAAAATATTATAATTTAGATATTTAAATAAATGAATATTGATGAGTGGTTGTTTAATAATATTAATATAGAGGATATGATAAACCAAAAAACCCGTTTCCTTACCTTTTTCTCTTCGGCTGTTGTATTCTGATCACCCATAATATGAAAAAAATACTAAAATATGTATTAATACCGAAGTTCCGAACTCAAAATCCAACGAAATCTGTGAAGAAGGCCGAGAAAACGCATGCGAATCGATTAGTTCCCAGGCCGTACGAGCGTTAAAAATGGCATTAAATCCCCGGCTATGATGCCCCGGCTATTTAAGTCAGTGTTAAAACCCCGGGTAGCAAACAAGCGACGTTTGTTAAAAGTCTGTATTTCCCCCGCAAAGTCCCGTTAAAACCCGGTATATCCCCGGGGGTCGGGGGGCCGGGCTTTCGATTGACTAGTGCATAAAGTATATTGAAAACATCGAAGATTTTATCGAGAGATTTGGTTCTCATTTTGTCGTTCTCAATGTTGATTTATATCTTGAGTTGTTGCTTCTTGTGAAGGTTGCAGATGACAATATCAAGAAGAAACCATTTCTATATTCAGTAAGTTTCAAATCAAGGTTTAGATTTAGATTTTTAGCGTAAGGTGCTTTCGTGAAGATTCGTCATGGGCGCCATGTCACAGATTACTATTGTACCAGATGTCTATCTTCGTGTTTTCGCAAGGTAAATTTGTGTTAATATCACGTATGTTGCGTTTACTAAGAACATGGCGGACACTTGAGTCAGACTCGCGTCTAGGCCAGGCCTGTGTCAGACCAGTGAACTCCATATATAGTCTCTGGAACGATAACATTCAGTCATCCAATCAGAAAAAAAATGAAGCCTCAACACCAGTCTTTGACTCGGATTGGACGTCAGTCTCAGTCCCACAGACGTCAGAGTTTACGCGGATTGGACGTCAGTTTCATGCCCTTTCTGCAAACCGTTACACGGCCGGTATAAATTCAAACGCAATCACGAAAAGCATCGCAACTCAATGCAATACATAGTAGGAGAAAAAACTGTCAGTTTACTTCTAATATTATACCTCAAATTCAAATTGTCCAATCAAAAAACTCAGTTTACACCACGTGAACGTGTGATTTTTCACTGCATTTCACTCAATCCCACGCGTACTGCGTGTGCCATGAGATATATTTTATATTTCATGGCAACACGCGGGACACACGCGTGTTGCCATGAAATACAAAATATATTCCATGGCAAGCGTGGGATCCACGAACTTTAAAATAACAGAAATGGCGAGATGTGCAGAAGAAATCAGAGAATAAGATGAAGAAATTGAAAGAATTTTGGACGAAAAAGACGCCCAAAATAAAAAAAATCCACCAAATTTGCCATTCGAGCCTTCCGAACCTTCGCAGAGTTTGAAATAGCCGAAGAAAGCGTGGAAAATCTCGATAAAAGCTTGGCAAGGTTTAGTACGCGTGTATCATTTTTAAATTTTGCATGATAGACCCTCCGCTCGGGGGATTCGGTGAAATATTTCCTTCAGTGATGATATTTCAGTGATGAAATATCATCACTTCAGGAAATATTTCACCGAATCCCCCTCGCTCCGGGTCTATAAATGATAAAAATTTACTGCATTGAATTTGCTGCAAAACAAAGTCGAGGAAAAATTCCCTTTCTGAAGAAGGCAATTTTTAAATAGAAATTGCTTTTCTGACAATGCCAATATACTGTGTCGTCCCAGGATGCAGAAGCAAGCAATGCGAAAAGACAAATACATGCGAAAAAATTTCATTTCACAGGTTGGTAAACTGACTTGCGATTGACTTACCCGTTCCCATTTTTGCCATTGTTTGAATTGTTTTTTACTTTATCAGCATTCAATTAAAAGGGAAAAGTGAAATCTGTGTGTCAATTGTTACCTTTACCGAAATATTATTTGTTCTGAATTTAAACAAAGAAATTAAAATGACCCGCCCCCAACAAGCCTTGTATGTATAAAATTTGAAAAGACAACATGGCGGAAATACAAATACGAAGAAAATTTGAAAGCCTGTGTTTAAACTATTTACTAAGACTATCCAGTTCATTGTTCTTTATGTCTAAACGGAATATGTAGGGGTTATCTCCAAGTTTGATCTGAATTACGTAAATGTTTGTCGGTTTGTGGAGCAAGATTTCTAGAAGACGAAGAGGAAGGAAGTTGACTAATCCCCAGATCGACAAAGGGTCGGGATAAAACGCTGAAACTGAATGGCGGAAACGGAAACTGAAAACGGAAGCTGAAAGGAGGATAAAACGCTGAAATGGGGATAAAACGCTGAAATGGGGATAAAACGCTGAAATGGGGATAAAACGCTGAAATGGGGATAAAACGCTGAAATGGGGATAAAACGCTGAAATGTTGATAAAACGCTGAAATGGGGATAAAACGCTGAAATGTAGATAAAACGCTGAAATGGGGATAAAACGCTGAAATGTAGATAAAACGCTGAAATAGGGATAAAACGCTGAAATGGCAAGTTCGAAAGAGCTTTGTGCTGTTTAAAAAACGAGTTTATTGTTCACTCCAGTGTAAGCAGAATTAAATTCGACAACATGCAATATTGTTCAAGCCAAAATTATTTGTAAAATTTACAATTTACTTTTTTATCCATTAAATTAGTTTTGCAGTTTTGATGATTTTGTCTTGCATAGCATACTGTAAAATGTTTGTTGACCCTGTATCGGATAAAAGCAAATGTGCAGGAGTAACGGATATAAAAGCACACTTATTGGCTGCGTTATTGCTAAAACTTTCTTTGTAATAAACCGGAATTCCACCAGTAAAATCTTTGTGAAGGCGTTCTGGTGCTGTGTTCTGACTTACGGGTAAATAATTCAAATGCTTTGAATTTTTTGCTAAATTATTCCACATGTGTTTCTTTATGCATATTTATTGTTTTCACATTTATTTGAATTCTATTGTAACGGCACTTACGATGCTTTGTGTTCGTCAATATCACGTAGTCAAATTCATTCCTGCTTAATCTGGAGCGAACAACAAACTCGTTTTTTAAACAGCACGAAACTTTTTCGAACTTGCCATTTCAACGTTTCATCCCTATTTCAGCGTTTTACCCCCATCTCAGCGTTTTACCCCCATTTCAGCGTTTCATCCCATTTCAGCATTTTATGATTTTTATCCGTATTTCAGCGTCTTATCTACATTTCAGCGTTTTATCCCCATTTCAGCGTTTTATCCCCATTTCAGTTTCCGTTTTCAATTTCCGTTTCCGCCATTCAGTTTCAGCGTTTTATCCCGACCCGATCGACAAAGCACTATAAATAATATCTAAAGGCCGTGCTACATGAAGCAATTTTATTTTAATTATGTAGTGAATGAAGACTTGTGAGTGTGATTTACTGTGCAATTTGTTTCTATCCTTTTTTCTATCTTTTAAAAAATTGTAAGAAATATGATGCAGGGAAAGATATCAGACAAATTGACAACATTAGTCTATTGCGTTGCGAAAATTTCCTCGCGTAACACGGCCTTAAATTTTAGTAGATGAGCTGCACTTACGGTTCATGATAGCAGAGAAGATTTCGATTTTATTTGAATAAAAATGGTTTTTTAAAATTTATTGTGTGATCGGGAATTTGCCTAACAGCAAAATTACTAAAATGTAAACGTATGTACGGGGTGGTTTACTTTATGACATTTCTTAATAACAGTCCCATTTTTACTCTTCCGCTGGACACAGTCTACAAACTGAAATGGACTCTCATTTTCAGGAGTTAAATTATAAATATATTACAGTGTCTATTGAAAAGCTTCATACAGTTTTCATATTGTTCTATATACACATATATAATGTATGAAGTTAACAAATTTTATTTATTAAAAATAGTTTAGCTTACTGAAAAGAGGTTATTATACATGTTTACATTTGATATGTTCATACTTCACAATGTTCACGTATGTTCATTGTATCACAATGTACCACGTAGGATATTGATGACTGATAATTTGCCAGCAGATAACCAACCCTTTTCATAGGGTATTTGAAGAGGCAGATATGTTGGTTTGGTCAAGAAAGACCTCTTGAGCAATAACAATATGTGGTATTGGAGCATGAGAGCAGACTACACTTATTGCTGCAAAGAAAAATTTGCTTCAATTACATCATTTAATATACATGTACTTACAAATATAGAGTTCACTGTTACAAACTCATAATCAAACATTGCTGGTCTCACTTCAATAAATGAAACTGGCCAAAGGCTATTTATGCATGAACAGGCTCGCTCTTTACATGTGCTTTAGATCTGGAATTCACTTTATCCCTAAAAGTACCACACAAGTCTCTTTGCGTGTCAGTTGTCTCCATGAAGAGAGTCTACATGGCGAAAACACATAAGTTGGTTATAAGAATTGGGGATGTGCTATGACAAGTGTTGGAGAGAAAATAGAACCTGTAGAGGAGAGGAATATATTTTAGTTGTTGTTTATATCTATACATTACTTCTGTATACTGGTAGGTATTGCACCAAGACAAGTAGGTAATATTTCTTGATTGACACTAAACAATATCTGTCACATTAAGTCAATCAGCATCCTTTTGCTAATATGGCTGAATCTTTTGAATATTCTACTGCACACTGCATTTGTTAGGCTATTATAATAATTGTTCACTGGTGATTTTAATTTTAAAGTAAAGACACACACCATTCAGGGAGATGGGGGGGGGGGGGGGAGGGGGTTGTAGGGCATTGTCCCTCTCAGGAAATGAATTTGGACACCTTGTAGGATTTATTTAAGTCTAAGTTAAATTGGCAAAATTATGCCATTGTGGTGAGCCTGTCCTTATGGCAAAGCTAATAAAATAAATATATCTACAGTAAAATAAAGAAAATATGTACAACAAAACGTAATACTATTTGGAATAAGAAAGCTTAAAGGTAGGTTACAGTCGCTTCTGCGCATGTGCGATAGGTTTGTTATGAGGAGCCTCCTCATAACAAGTTTCCAGTCCCATGGCATAAACAGAAACACGCGCGGCCGTCTGAATCGTTCTCTGTTGTATTGCAAGGAGCGATGGCGCATCAAGTCCTGGCATAAAAATTGTTGCTTTGAGAGTTTCAAGATCAAACAATTAATATTGGATTCTGAAAACGCGGCAAATCGCGTCGCCTAAAGGTTTAATTATTCGCGTTCGGTAGCTTTTGCTTCAGATGCTGTGGGTTTCGTTCGAGACTTCGAATCGCACTACAGAATATTCGCGAGTCACGACATGCTCACAGTCACAGGCTCTGTCATGCAGAGTGGTAAGAAATATATTGTATTACTTTCACATAATAAGGAAATGTTAAGCTAGTTACGCTAGCTGAGTTCTACCAATAATATTCAGGATGTATTTAGAAGTTGACAAGTATGTTTAAAACATGAAACAGTGTAGAGAGGAACCTTACATGCAATCACAATTTTAGCAGAGAACCAATTTTATCAAAAGAAAATCACGATACTGTAGTCTGTATATCACTCAATGAGTATATTGTGGATATGATCTATAACATAACTAGCAATACATAGAGGATATTACACGGTGCATGGCGCGAAGATATTATTTACGAGTGGTGAAAACATGTTCAGGTTGGAACAAGCGAACAGAGAACATATAAATCCCAGGGGAAAACACACGCGTTTTTCACGTCTTCACTAGTGAAAATATGGGAGATACGAGTGTTTTAGTTTACGGTGAAACACCCATAAAGCCATAACCATATAATAAATGAGCTTATTCGATGGCTTACACAGATATTGAGTGCAGGCTTCAACCGCTTGTACAAGGTGTGAAATAAATTATACATTTTATATAGACCCTGTAGAATATTCAATTAAATTGTCGTATTCTCGATTCCATTAACTCTATAGTACAGTAACTTTTACAATCCGTTTCCCAAACAAATTCAAAGTAACGAGTGAATTCAAAGCCGCGAAGCGAGATGCAGAAATTGCGAGTTTGAATGTCCGGTATTAAAATTGTCGGTGTATCTTAGGCGTTGATGTCTCTGGAAGTGTTAATTTTGTGTTTCAAGCATAATAGCCTGGAATATATTTCAAACTGTTATACTGTATACAGTTTTTTACTACATATTACAATCCCAGATTCAATATAATGCAATATAAGCACAATATGTGCTCTCGTCGTGATATTATATCGTATAAACATGATATAATGCTCTCGTCCAGGTGCACGCCATAGGCATAGATGTGATTTTGGTTGCTTGAGCGAGAATTTAGCCTGTTTGACGTACAGTAATTGTCGCTCATTTTCTCTTCTGCTGAATCACAACAAAATACGCGTGTGCGAACTGCCCAATTATGTAAAAATCCTGGCAAAATTTTCATGTATTTGCACCTGGATAATTTTATTATTTTACTTATTCTGAAATTTACATGCAGTAGTTTCATACATTGAAATATAATACAAGTGTTATCTAATATCATCGTACTAATCGTAGGCCTTCAAAACATGCTATGAACGTTTATATACACATACACAGGCTACAGTTCTAAATGCTTATCCATTCCATTTTGTAAACTATTTGTTTGTAAAGTATGAGTTTTTGCTTTCATCACTGTGCTTTCAATTTCATTACTGTGTCTGTGTCTTCACTAAAAACACATTCGCTGCCAGTTAATATACCCTCATCATGATATATAAGTCTGGAATCGAGAATACGACAATTTAATTGCATATTCTACAGGGCGCATATAAAATGTATAATTTATTTCGCACCATGTGCACTCGTAAATAATATCTTCGCGCCATGCACGGTGTAATATCCTCTATGTATTGCTAGCTATGTTATAGATCATATCCACGATATACTCATTGAGTGATATACAGACTAGCCTGTGAGCATGTCGTGACTCGTGAATATTCTGTTGTGCGATTCGAAGTCTCGAACGGAACCCACAGCATCTGAAGCAAAAGCTACCGAACGCGAATAATTAAACCTTTAGGCGACGCGATTTGCCACGTTTTCAGAATCCAATATTAATTGTTTGATCTTGAAACTCTCAAAGCAACAATTTTTATGCCAGGACTTGATGCACCATCACTCCTTGCAATACAACAGAGAAGGATTCAGACGGCCGCGCGTGTTTCATTTATGCCATGGGACTGGAAACTTGTTTTGAGGAGGCTCCTCATAACAAACCTATCGCACATGCGCAGAAGCGACTGTAACCTACCTTTAACAACTGGCTTTGCTCACAAATCTTTATAAGAGAATGTTCCCATCATTTTTAATTGTGAAGTAAACTTATATGTTTGTTTTGAAGAAACTATGTAAAAATGTTTACTAATTATTAATAAAAATTGTGTTTCATTTTTGTTTTCAATTTTGATAAACATTAGCTCTTTAGAGTACCATGTGTTAACAGTATTTGACATATATATATATATATATATATATATATATATATATATATATATATATATATATATATATATATATATATATATATATATATATATATATATATATATATATATATATATATATACATATATACATATATACATATATACATATATATATATATATATATATATACATATATATATACATATATACATATATACATATATACATATTATACATATTATACATATTATACATATTATACATATATACATATATACATATATACATATATACATATATACATATATACATATATACATATATACATATATACATATATACATATATACATATATACATATATATATATATACATATATATATATATACATATATATACATATATATACTTATATATATTTATTAGGTTCCCATTAAAGAATGCAGAAGCAGTTGTGAAATGGGAAAACACCATAAGAAACAACTGGAAAGCCACCAAGTATAGTCGTATTTGCAGTAAGCATTTTTTAAAAACTGACTTTACAAACGATACAAATAGATGGCTTAAATTCAATGCGATCCCCTCAGTTTTTAAAACGTCTCCAACTGCAGCCACAAGACCGTGTGAGCAAGATCTAACTACACTGGTCGACACCCTCCCTGGTGCCCATTCCATAGATTCATCCAGTTTGCAACATTCCATAACTGCTGGCATATCTGATTCTGTTCAATGCCCTGCATCAAATGTCTATCATACAGACAGCCTCTCAGCACATGTAGCCACAAGACCGTGTGAGCAAGATCTAACTACACTGGTCGACACCCTCCCTGGTGCCCATTCCATAGATTCATCCAGTTTGCAACATTCCATAATTGCTCCTGTTCAATGCCCTGCATCAAACGCCTATCATACAGGACTCGTAACACAAATCAATTTCAAAGAAGGATAGGAAAATCAAGTTGTTGCAGCAGAAGTTGCGAAGGAAAAATTCTACAATAAGTAATATGAAACAACTTATTCACAGGTTGAAAAAGAGGTCACTAATTAATCAGACTGAAGAGGAACTATTACACCGGGAGTTCAATGGTATGAAAAGATCAATATTTAAGAACTTGCTCCAAAACTCGAACATTTCACCCCAAAGCAGACGGTACACTAATTCCATCAAGGAATTTGCATTGACACTGAGCTACTATTCCCCAAAAGCATATGCATACGTCAGATCAATAATGCCACTCCCACATCTCTCATTAATCCGAAAATGGGCAAGAAATGTAAATTGCGAGCCTGGATTTATTGGGGAATCATTTAGAATTTTGGAAGAGCAAGCAAAGACAAATACAGAGAAGAAAGATTGCTGCTTGGTACTAGATGCGATGGCCATAAGAAAGCAAGTGCAATGGGAGCCCGCCAACAATAAATACAGTGGCTTTGTTGACTATGGTCCATTAGAAGCATCAAAAATCACTGCATCTGAAGCCCTAGTATTTTTACTAGTAGGAATGAGGAGCCACTGGGAGGAGCCACTGGAAGCAACCGATTGGGTACTTCTTAACAGATAAAGCCAAAGCAAGAACCCAGGCAGCATTAATTAACATCGCATTGGCAAAGGCGAGTTCTGCTGGCCTAAAAGCCTGGTGTGTGACATCTGATGGCACAACAACCAATATCGATACGTTCACGAAATTGGGATGTAGTTTTGGTCACACATACGATACCATCTTGACAAAATTCAAACATCCTGTAACCGGCGAAGACGTATTTGTCATCCTAGATGCCTGTCATATGCTTAAACTAGCAAGGAATGCCCTGGCATTTCTTGGAACAGTCTCAACAAGTGAAGATGATCAAATCCAATGGAAATTTTTCCACGCCCTCAATTTAGTCCAAGAACGAGAAGGCTTCAAGCTTGGCAACAAGTTGTCTAACAACCATCTGCAATTTGAGAAGCATAAGATGAATGTCAGTTCAGCAGCCCAAACACTCAGTGGCTCAGTGGCAGACGCTATTGACTTCATGAACATTGTTCTGAAACTACCAGAGTTCAAAGGCAGTGAAGCCACAGTCATGTTCATCAGAACCATTGACAGGCTTTTTGATTTGCTAAATTCTAGAAACCCCCATGGCAAAGGTTTCAAGAAACCCCTCAAGTTGGCAGATGCAAGAACATGGGAAGCTACACTGCAATCAACAGCAAAATATTTGCTCAGTCTCAAGTCATCGGAAGGAATACCCATTATCAAGCATCCTCGTCGTACGTTTGTCCTTGGATTTGTGATTAGTATTAAGTCCACCCTTGAAATGGTAAAGCAGATGCTAACCTTGCCAGAGGATCCATTTAAATATGTGCTGACCTACAAGTATTCTCAGGATCATATTGAGATTCTTTTCTCATGTATTAGGGCAAAAGGTGGTTGGAACAATAACCCCAACAGTCTTCAGCTCAAGTATGCACTCCGGAGGATGCTCCTTGGAAACTCAGTCCAAGCGTCTGTAAATGCTAAATGTCAAGTTCTTGATGACACTGTGATCATTCCCATCTTCCGAACACGAAAGCATGTAGCTCCATTTGCTGAAGACTCTCAATGTCCAAAAGATGATGAAGAACAAGACACAGATAGAGTGGGTAGAATGATAAATGACCTACTAAAGTCCAACCCGCATTCAGAATTTGTCCAGAATGTTTTGGAGTACATTAGTGGTTTTCTTGTTGCAAAGCTCACAAAGCAAATCAAATGTCTCTCCTGTATTGCCAACTTAACAGAATCATCAGCAACACCAGCAACTCAATCTGAACATGACTATTTCATGAAACCAGAAGATAAACCAAAACCATCATTTCTTCATTTCTTGAACAACAGAAACTTGAAGATTCCATCCAAGTTTGTCGTGGACGTCGTCAAATATGCTGAGCAAATGTTCAAGCTGTACGTCACAAGCCCAACATTAGACCAAGTTAGTAACAAGAGAAATCTCAAAACAAAGATGATTATAGAAATATGTCAGCACTTTGGGCAAGTTACAACAAATTCACTACCTCCTCAACACACAGAATCCACAAATCAGCCCTTGATTGAAGAAGACCATCAACTGTGGTTACTGAAATGTGTTGCTAATTCATACCTGACCATACGATTATCCACATATGGAAAAAAACTACACCGAAATGGTTGTGAACTTTGGAAAACCCAGCCAAAGACATCAATTGACAAAACTAATACTATTCAACAACCAGTAGTGTACACTTAACTGCATAGGATGGCATTGATATACAGTCTGTAATTACTATTAATTATTAATGTATGAATCATATGCAACTAAAATCATCTTGCCACATGAACACTGAGGATTTGACAAAAATTGGTTTCATTATATCAATGGTTAGTAGTCATTGAATTATTTTGGGTATTTGATATTTGGCCTGGCTGGGTATTCTTTCATAATTAATTTTGCAACAAAATTGACATTAGTGGCTTGAATATCTACTAAAATTTTGTGATTCAAATTTTGTGTATCAATTGTCACAATTATATAAAATGTGGTATAAACATATCAAAACTTACGAAGACATTTTTCATCATAAAGCCGCCCCAGATTAGACTTTACCTTTCTGTCCATCATTCTTTTTAAAAACACACATATAGGCAGTTCATTTTCTTGATGGAAACAAGTTAGCAATAATGGACAAGCTTGTTGCCAACAAGGTGATGCTGGCAACAAATAGAAACTAAAGTCTAATTTGGTGTGGCCTAATCCACAGCCACAATATATAAATTGAATGTTCAATATTTGAAACATTACGTGCTATTGTTTAAAATAAAGTACAAAATAATAGAAGGCCAAAAAGTGAGAAGGGGCAACTTCAATTGTCAAATGAATATGTATTATTTCATACTAGTCCGAGACCATTAAAGTTCAAAAATTAAAGTCAAATCCGAACAGGTTTCTCCTGGGGGATGGTAATAGTTGGAACTAAATGAACTAAAATTAAATTGTTCATAATTCACAGCTGTCTGAAGGATTTAAAAATTGTATTGATCAATTTGATCATTAATCAAGATTCATTTCAATATTAACTTAGACAACATACGTTTACATGTAAAGTTATTTGAGGGTGTAAATAAGTCTTGTTGAATGTTGAATGAAATGTCATCGATATATATTATTAATTAAAGAAATTTTGAAAAAAATTGTGTTTGACAATAAAACAGGCATTAATAAAAACCAGGTATGAAGTGATTGTCTACAAAATAATGTCTTAAACAAACAGAGTGTAACTGCTGATTTTTAAAATGAGGTGAGATTCATGGATTGTATTCCTGTTTTTTAAGTATATATTCCTGTACTGTAACAAAAGAAACCCAAAAATCATTTAAACCAGACTTACCCAGTTTTTTTTGGGACCACTTTAATAATTTAAAGAAACATCACTGTCACTGTTGAGTGTTGTGAACAAATCCAACGTAAGGTATGCCAAAATAAAAATAACTGAGAAGACCACACTCGGCAGTGACAAATGCAGAATGAGCAATAAACCGCGGGGGAGCTAATATAGAATATTGGGATACATCAGTGGTTTCCTCATCACATTACTCCTGAACAAGTCAAATGTTCATTCTGTATTTAATCGCAACTTGACTGCAACCTCCTCTTTCAAATGAGCACCGCCAAAGAAAGCTAAGCCAAAATTCCTTCATTTTGAATATTCCAGTTTTGACTAAAAGTGTTGAAAAATAATTAGTGAAAAATCTATTATTATGGGGCATTTTGACTGTTTTCCACTGGAATCAAGTCTGTATAAAATGTCTTAGACTTTCTATGTCTTTAATTTTATCAGTAATAAGGAATTTAAACAATACACTTTTCAAAAAGTCTAAATATTCCCCAATGTTTGCTATGGTATTAAGTGATTATAGATGGAGATGGAAAAAATTTACAAACAAATGACTTAAATATTAAGATACAGTAGCTGTCTGAAGAACTCTTATTCAATAAGCATCTAATGCATCATCTCCTAATAAACTGTATGGAACATTAAACAGTAATCAGTCGTTACATCAATACCACACGTGAATAACATTTTTGTATTGATTTTTGACATTCATATAAACAAGTTAACATAGAAATTAAACCTTTATATGATTTATTTGGTTCATATCATGAGTTTACTAACAGAAGAGTTCAAACGTACCTTAAACGAAGGTAATTCTTGATCCATGTTTTGAGAAACTTTCATCGATCCAATAAGTTTTAGGGAAATTCGAAAACACAGTAATATTTATCAAAGAATGAAATTCGAACTCCACCACGACAACGGACAAATGATTAGTTAACCGCGCGGAAGACTAAGCTTTACTTAATGGCGAATGATGACGTTAGCAAAACGTCTTTTGGCTTCACTTTTCGCTCGCTGTTATCGTTCCAGATATTGAAAATATTGAGTTCACTGTGTCAGACATACATAGGTGTTAGACTGTTGCTTACGTTGTAGGGCGTGGATTGCGCTTACTAACAACATGGCGGAAATCTTTCGTCAGCTATGCGTCAGCGTGCGTAAGCATGTCAAAAACTTAACAGATAATTGGCGAAGATAGACATCTGGTACAATAGTCATCTGTGGCCATATTCCTAGCCAGTGCCCTAAACAGAGGCGTTTCCCCCGGTGTTAGTAGCCTGTCTTTAATATTTCCGGGGGGGGGGGGGTGCGCATATTCCATATTCGTCATAGGCTCCATGTTCTTAGCCAGTGCCCCAAACAGAGGAAGTCACCAATATTTCATGGTTTATATTTATATTTTATTTCCATCAATATTTCCTATCGATGTAATGGAAATTATACTTTATTTTATCACGACCCTGATAACCACAGAGTTGCCACGATCCTAGGTAGCCCAATAATTGATGGTAAATATATTTTTGGTTCAATAAATATGCGTATTTATTGGTATTTATGCTTGTGTAATGATTATTACTCAGTCTTTCCCCATGTTTTGATTAGGCGCGGTTAGCTTGTGTCATATTCACATCTTGTACCCTTCCTTTTCTGGGTGTTACACTTAATGAAACACTCAGTTGGGAAGAACATATTGAAGCAATTTGTAAAAAGGTCGGTGCAGGTATAGGAATGTTAAAACGCATTAAGCCCTTTGTCCCAGCACAGATGTTACAACCAATTTACAGTGCTTTGATACAACCCTATTTTGATTACTGCTCTCCCCTTTGGGATACTTGTAACAAGACATTAAAAGATAAATTACAAAAGTATCAAAATAGAGCAGCGAGAATTATTGCCGGCGCTAGCTATGAGATCAGGTCTGCTGACGTACTTCAAGCCCTTGAATGGGAAGACTTAGAATCCAGAAGAATTATAACCAAAGCCACTTTAATGTATAAAATTTTGAACGACTATAGTGCTCCGAATTTGAAAAAGTTATTGAAGAGAAGGAATTCCTTACAAACTTCTTACGCCCTCAGAAATTCTCAAAATGATTTAGACCTACCAAAGCCTAGACGTGAATTCCTTAAAAAAAGCTTCAAGTATAGTGGTTCTAGACTCTGGAACAATCTCTCGCTTGAAGCTAAGGAAGCTCAATCAATTTGCTTGTTCAAAGACTTTGTAAGATCAACTAATAATCTGTTAGATTGAATAAATCCTTATTGTAACTATTAATATTTAGCCGGATCACACCAACTTTTTGTAAATATGCATGCTATTTATTTTTTCTTCTTTCTTTCCTTTTCTGTCCTTTTGTAAATATCTTCCTTGATTCTTTTTTTAATTGTTTGACGCCCCTTGTGGAAACCAACTATTTTGTTGACAAGGCTAGCGTCAGTAAATAAAGTTTTACATACATACATACATGTACATATATTTTCCAAAGATTGGCAAGTAAATTCCCAAGTTGCACACATAGCCCCGGAGAAATAGTACAAAAACATATATAAATACGCTTGAAAACACAAAATAAACACCCAAAGAATAGGGTCTGATAATTTTACGAAACTGCTCAGTGCCATGGACTTTTTTGGTCCAAAACAAGACTGAAAATAGTTTTCAACATTCCAAGTTTCCAAGTTTTCAACATTCCATTCGTTTCCAAGTTTTTCAACATTTTTTTAAATTTTTCCCTGTGATTATGCATGGTCGAGGTCGCCGGACATAATTTCAAACTGTTTTCTTCTTTAAATGACGACGACAATATTTCATTTGCTTTTAAAATCTGGAAAAGTTTCGAAAGCCAGTGAAATCTTGTCGTCGTCATTTAAACAAGAAAACAGTAACTGTTTGAAATTGTGTCAGGTAACCTGGACCACGCATAGTCATAGTCCATCTCCACCACCTCTCGTCCGCTGCCCTTCAGCACATCGGGCTTATGTGGATAGCCGTCATACCCATCTACCCTTCCAACGGAGTCCCTGCTTTTTGTGATAGGTAGATGAGTGCGTCCACGCATTTTGTTTTGGGATCATAATTTTGGAGCATTTTTTGTAGATGAAGGGTCTTGCTGAAGTCAACCCCTTTTTAGTTGCCTGGCGAGGCGTTGAAAATGCACTACGTCTATTGTTGTCTATTCCTGTACCAGGCATCGGAATCCATACAACTACAAGTTATGAGCTAGTGACCTTATTTTCATATGAATTTATGTATTTTCGTATAATCAATGATGTCTACTTATAGGCCCAAAGAATAAGTGCAGTTCAACTACTGTGCATTGCATTTAAAGAATTAACGAAGGTCGAAAAAATTATTTCACTCAAAGTTGCCCACGTGAAAACAATGTTCATTTATAGTACAGGTACAGCTGCACATGTGAAAAATGCAAAAATTTTTATATGCTAGTTATTTTATTTTTTATTTTAAACTCATGCTCATTAATGTTCCTTTCAGGAACTATATGGTAATTTATTTCTTTCAGGTCGCTGCGGGTCAACCCTTTTTTGCAAAGCACTTGATCAGTTTTCTACTGTCCAATCAATCTCTGAGCCAGACGTGTACACTGTGTTGGCGCTTCAATACGACAACAAGTTTCCTTTGTTCCCCAATGCAAAGGTATCGCAAGACACGCTGGTCAAAGTAACCCATATTTCGACTCTTCTCCTTAACAACTATTTTCTCTGTCTTAAACATGAAACAACTACCATTTGCTACAAACTTAGATCAGAAACACTCGATGGTGCTGGCTTGCTTGCTGCTGCAGTGCCGAATGCTAAGAATATCTACATGTATCGAGATTGTCTTGGTTTTATTGAATCTTGTATTCGTTACGCTTCAGGTGGCAGCTACATTGTTTACTGGCTTCTATCATCCTTACGACTTGATGCTTTTTACATGTGGTGGATATTTAAATTTCGTCGTCACAAACAAAACCATTGGTTTTATGAGTACTTGACTGCATCTCGGCAAGAAAACAATCCATTTCGAGCTGGCTTTTACTGGTGTTTTGGCTATCTATGGTGGATAAATGTGCACAAGGCATTGAGTCTTGTTAAAAAAATGCCTAATTTTTTTAACGCTGTTTTGAAGTATGACGACTTGGTAACAAGAAAACAGCAACTTGTACTTCAAGTCGCAAATGCAATTGGTTTAATGGACGACGAAAGATCAAGAAACGAAACTGAACTAGACTCAGCGATTTCTATTGTATTTAAATTAAACAGTCAGAGTGATAGTGTAATAGCGTCACAACGTGAAGTATCCAACACTGATGATGTGTGGTTGGGAGAGTATGAGAAACATGAGGTCGATAGTGTGCTACAATATCTTGGTGATGGTGTACAAGACGCGCATTTTGTACTGCCTGGTATTGCTATATAACATTGAATTACCAAACGTTTTTGCATCGTGAAAACTTTATTGCTATACGTCACATGCATGCAGTTAGTATGGGGAGAACCTATCAGCGAACCTACATGCATTGGCATATCCGGCATGCGCTTTAAAGGGTATCTCAAATATTGCTGAGAAGGGAAATCAAATGAAAAATGCCAGTATAGTATTTTGTAAAAGTAAAGTGAATGTAAATCTTTCCCATTATAGTATAAGTGAATGTTAGTTTGACTCTCTTAATTTAAGCTCCCAATTCTAAACGCCTCTCAAGTCTGAACTTCTTTCACTTCTATCCGAAGTATATAGTCTCCTTCAACTAGAGAGAAGTAATCATAAACCAGACCCAGTACTAACATGCGGTGCCCTGTTACCATTGTTATATTATATTTAATATATCTGGAGATCGGGCTCTAGTATATTTCCTGTCAAGAAAGTGTCCGCAAAAGCATGGCGATTTGTGACGCGTTTTACGTCACAATCTTCCCATTTTCATGGCGAACACCACTGGCCTAATAGTACTTTGTTATCCTTTTTAATTGGAAATATTAGCGATACAATCTTAAATATTCGATGCAATATCTATAGAACTAGTACATTCAATTTATACAGAAGCTAGAAATGAAATACATTACAGGATGAAGTTTTTTAAAAAGCTATGCTAACATAGCTTGAGAGTGATGTTAAGGTGGCAACGAAACGACCACTTTTAACTTTAGTATCGCTAATATTTCCAATTAAACTTATTAAAAGACTTTTATTAGATGTAAATCATGGCTTAATTGCATTTTCATGTTCGTTACAGTAATTTGCTGTATAGGTTAGTGATCTAATCATTATTTCTTACGCCAACGGCAAAGATATAAAGAAAACGATCTGTCAAGAAACGACTTTAGCAACACAGAACCATTTGATTCTCAACAATTTTTTAAATCTTTCACACCGCATAGTGACAAACACCAACCTGTATAGAGATTTAGCTATCACTTCACACTGTTTTGAGAACCTGATTGGATTAATTTGTTACACTAGGAACACTGTGTAGTTCTACCTACGAAGATCTTGTAATGCAGAGCATTGATAGACGATATAATTGAAAAGTATGGTAACATTGACCAATTTAGATTGATAATTATAAATTGTATGACGTCACAAAAATTGCAATAGGTTAAGCCAATTCCAAAGGCCTTCGAGCATCTCAAAACCAACCCCCAACCTCTGCAACATTCGCCTGTCTTGTCTCCATCTTGACATCTTCCAAGTTCAAATTATGCTGTCTTGCAAGAGGTAAAACGGTATTAAAATAAAAAAAAAACTGTTCGAAGTTTGTTCTAAGGCAGAAAGCGATGGAAAAATCTCCATATCTTCTTCGCAAAAACGTCGCTTTAACTCGGTTGGAAAGACATCAACGGTAGGATAAAACACTGCTCTTCTCAAGTCTGATGGTCCTGAAATAGTCTCACGTTTACCCAGGAATGTTAAGACCACATATTCTTCTAAATTGCTGGGTGTAGTGTTACCACTTTCCTACTACTTTCTGCGTACAGTTTCATGGAAAGTTTTGAAAATTTTATAGGTATGAATAAACAAACTCTTTATAGGGTAACATTACTTTGCCGTGTAGGTCAACATTAACGCGCCGAAAAATGACTCAAATACATATTCAGTTGAAAATGTATATATTTAATTGATATGATTATGATTTTTAAGTCATTACTTTATCTATTCGTAAATTGATCCTTGCTAAGAACTAAATTAGTAAATTTGGAATCAAAACGGTAAAGTTAAATCTTATATAGTCCAGTTATAGTTTGTTTATGGATTCTTCTTTATAGTTGAAAGCGTTATGGTAGTATGGCTCTCATTATTTTCTCCATGTCTTCCTTCGTCAAATCTGACAAAAATAATACATTTTATATTAAGTAACGACACTATCACATGCATTGTTGCGGTTAAGAAGCATTTAAAAGGCTACTATATCATATATTTCGGGCATTTTCTACTCAGTGAAATGTGGCAATTCATAATTTTCAAATAAGTTTTCCAATTTCACAGAAAATCTTTAGAAAAACAGTTGCAACTAGTTACATATTGGTAAAGTCCCTACATAATTTAGTTAATTCGAATATACGATTACAGTCATTACACGGCCTTTTCGATCACAATGCAAGGTTCTCGCACACGTTTTGTATCGAAGAGTGCCAATACAGCCTTCAAGCGAACCACTTATTTGATGTGCTTCGTATACCCATGAGATATTTGGGCAACGTCTGTCAAATTACAGCGGCTATTCGGCTAATTCAAATATGAAATCAATCAGGATTTTTACCGACCTGTATGGGAGTGCACGTACTTTATTTACACACTATACCCTTACCAGTCTCGAATTTGTTTTCATCACGAAAACTTTCATCATTTTGTTCAGCAAATTCTCTTTTTCTATCAACCAGAAGTAGAAAATATTATATAGAAAAAGTCCGAGCATATAGAAACATAGAAAAAGTTCGTTGTGGAAATGATGAAGATGCATGGCCATGGGGATTCAGGATGTCAGTAAATAACATTCATTCTGCACAAACGTTTTCGCTTTTATTAGAAGCTCTTCAGGTGTTGAATACTTAGTTAGAAGTGGTTACATATCCTATTTACATACATAGGATATTTAAACTTAGAATATTTTACTTGTGTGATCAATCTACACATTATTATATGTAAATGTGTTAGTTTTGGTTTGTGAAATACAAAGTATTCACCATAATCAGAGCTTCAGAGATAACCAACCAGAATACAGGAAAATCAATAGCCACCTGAAAATTTATACTAGCTTAAATTATCCTGATATTTTGCGCTGAGAGTTTAATGCTATTTTAACTGATTTAAACCTTTAAAACAAAGTAGCATGTTAGAACTGCTAAAAATTTGCAGAAATAGCCCGTTCAATCGAGTAAAAGGGATAACGTTGTCTATGTGGTTTTACTATAGTCCACGTTAAAAAACGCGCGCTACATATTTGTTTCAAACATCACCATTAAATTTATTAAAAAACTTCTCCTATGTCTAAGACGCTTTTTTCTAGCAGGAATTAAAAACCATATCACCAAAGGAATAATCGATAGTTTGCTCATGTTTGTCGTTTGGCAAGGCCTCGCGATGTCGACATCCTAATTTTTGAGCGTTTGTCATCATACACACGTTCGAAATGCTTGCATAGGAATTGTTAATATTATAAGAAATATCAAGATAAGTCTTAATTCGTGATTTTTTTGAAAATCTGTGAGGTGCGCAATAATCACGAGAAAGAGGCAGTTGCATTGAGATCAACCTAATGCCGCCATTTTATGCAAATTTTTATAGCATCCCTTGATGCCTGTTTGGTTTATAATTTTGATGTCAGTAAAATTGCACCAAATTCTTATTGTAATATATTAAATTTTAAGTTAGCAGTCCCAAGGATTTCACTTTTGATGGTTATTTACCGCTATTTGTATGCCGATGGCTATTTACCAATATTAAGAGGGGGGTGGGAGAGGGCTCAGGACTAAGCCACCCCTGTTAAAATATTATGCAGCTGTTATACCTTTATACTATAGCTAAAAGTATAATTATGATACCTGTTCTTGTTGTTGTTTTTATTTCCATCTGATACCCCTTTACTGGTGTTGCTATCACTACTACTATCAGTACTGCTGGTATTACTATCACCATCACCACCGCTGCCGCCACCACCACCGCAGGCGTTTGAACCTGAGAAATTGTTGAGTACAAAAATCGAAAGAACAAATAAAATAGCAAGCGTTTTCATTTTGGTTTCCAGTAATATATCTTCCTGACCAAGTTAAATTTTTGTACTAGCGTTGTATTGGTTTGTAGCAAAACGAGTTCGTACGTATTGGACAATGCAGCCCGAGTGCTGTCATTATATAACGTATTGCTCGTCCGTTTCAACAGGATGTCAAACTCAAAATCCCGGTGGACTTCCTTCTGTCATTTTTATTTGCTAAGTAAATAACATTTAACTTCCTAAATTCTTTCCCCTCCTGTATACTGTCTTTGGAAATGACTTGAAAAAATTAATTAGCTGCAATGCGACCAAGCGTCATGCAATTAAAATAATTAATCCGTTTAACGGAAGAACAATCAAATAGTACAATCAGTTAAGTAATCTGATCCACGCAGCGCTATAGCTGTTGTTCCTCTATTTTATATTCGACCATGAAAGACAATCAGGTGTTTCCAAAAAAGGACAAATGAAGAAATTCCGCTTTCCTGGGGATCGCAATTTCGCCACTTTCAATTTTGTATTATTTATTTATTAATAGGCAGGATAATACATTATCACTATGGCCAGCAAACTGTTTCGTTAGAGGCCTTAAGGCTGACGTATTTTTGCAAATTTCTCAAACGACAGACGGCAAGCGATTAGGTTAGGATTACCGCGTTTTGGTTTGAAATGACTACCTTAAAAGTCAAGTGGCCAAGGTGAAGAGATTGACGACAATAGAGTGTTTTCTGACTTTTCACTTATTCCCTTGAAATAAAACAACAAAGAATTTGACAGCTATGCCATATTGTTATACTTTGCAAAAGAATATAATTATATTAAAATTCTTTTGAGCTTGAATTTGAATTTTGTCCTGGTACACCAACATGGCGGCCATGACGTCAGATTCTTTTAATCTATTGAGTATATTTCTCTGTAACACTACTACACAATTAAGTGAGCATGCTCATATATTCAATGTAATTTACGACACATGGACGTCCTTATCGTCCTTTGGACGGTTTTAATGTGAACAGGAAAACGACAGTGTTCACGTGAATTGGGAAAAAGTGTAAAATATCTTGTGTCTAGCCTTTCTCTCTCTCTTTCGGTGTTCTTCCCAATTTTGATCGATTTTCCAGTCATACATATGTATCTTTCCTCCATACTGCGAAAAATACTCAAATTGCTTGCATGGGTTCATTAATAGCACGGAAGACATTCCAGTGAGTGCTTTAAAACTTTGGGTTGGTTACTAAGCAAGGGTTTGTTTATTATTGTTTTCAAATATAAGGATGCATAATAATCTTACCTAAATGACCACTTTAGCCTGTTTCCTGATGCGTCGTGCGAACTGAGAATAACTACATACCGGATGGCTATTTCAAATACCAAACCAATCTCGACGTTCTGCAACTGACCTGCATTGCATTGCATTGCCAAGCACATCATATGCTATAACTACAGGGTGTCCCAAAAAACCCCCAAAACTATTGAAAATGATCTATTGTTAGAATTTCAATGCCTTAGCACTAAAAAAACCCACGAGTGGATAAACTATTGACATAACCGTCACAATTAATAGTAATACTCAGTGTTAACCATTTTTATGCCAGACAAAAAACTAAATCTACGAGACATATTTATGCATGGTTATTTTAGCCTATTCAATTTGGTTTTTATCCATATTCCCATGAGCAAAACAAACGTACTTTACAAAGATATTTTAATTTTTTAACAAGTGCTAGGGCATTCAAATGTTAACAATAGGTGATTTCAATAGTTTTTGGGGTTTTTTGGGACACCCTGTATCACAGCATAATTTTGATCATAATTAATTTTGTCCAACTTCTTAGTTGTTCCAAACAGGACAGTCCAAAAAAAAATCAAATGAATTAAATATGTTGTGTATTATGTTTGCCAACAGAAAGACATATCGGCTGAAGGAAGTCCATGTAAAATTAAAATTTTGAAATATCTATCCGGTGGCAATGGGTAATACGTTTAGACAAATAGGTTTGTTGTAAGATTTGAATAATACGTTTAGACAAATAGGTTTGTTGTCAATTTGAATTTGATTTTAAAGAAAATCTTCGGGCAGAACATGAATATATGAAGGTACACCGTCCGCCCAATTAACATTCTAGCTACGACCCAACAAATTTGGTATACAGGGTATCCCAAAAAACCCAAAAACTATTGAAAATGATCTATTGTTAACGTTTGAATGCCCTAGCACTTGTTAAAAAATTAAAATATCTTTGTAAAGTACGTTTGTTTTGCTCATGGGAATTTACATTTGTACATTGTTTTCTCTAAATCAAATAAACCATGCATAAAATTTGATTGCATTTTTAATATGCACTCGTAGGTTTAGTTTTTTTGTCTGGCATAAAATTGGTTAACACTGAGTATTACTATTATTACGGTTATGTCAATATACTTTGTCGACTCGTGGGTTCAATTTAGTGCTAGGCATTGAAATTCTAACAATAGATCATTTTCAATAGTTTTTGGGTTTTTTGGGACGCCCTGTATAGGTACACGGTTCTGTGGTCGCCATACTTGACTTTCAGTGGCAAACTCTGTTTCAAACCCTAGTCGGACCTCCACTCAAGGTTGTCAAACAATTGAGAATAAAAAATAACTGAATATCTATAGTAAGGAAATGTCTTGCCAGTTTCCTACCATTAGTTTAGTAATAGCGAATAGACAGTTGGGTCACTCAGCAGTGGAAAATGTTCCCCTATTTTAATATGCAATTGACTGGCCAGAATAACAGCAGAACACCCAGTTCAGCGTCTCTATTGGCCAGATTTGAATGCTCAGAACCAGTTTAAAATACGTAATGCGACATGCATAGGGACACAAACTTCAAAGGTTCGAAAAGGTTTAAAAGGTATTATAATATTACAGAATTCAATAACAATTTATCATACAAGATGTGGTGAGAGTAAATGTTCGCCAGAACTCAATGTCGCGCGACGACACGAATCCGGTACCGTGTAAACCGGGCATAATTCGTGCCTTCTTCTAGAAGGACGTTAAAATCGCATAGGGTCCTCCCTAAAAAAGCTACTAGGAAACGATAAATTCGGTTCAAATTGTTTTTGATAAAACACATTATTTTGACCACCAAAATGGTGCGTTTTAATTCCTGCATAACATGGACAGGTTAATAATTGGTGATATTATTACTGAGACGTTGATACAAAATTAAAGCCATACCATGCACTACAATTTAAAATTTTGGGTTCTCTTTACCAACTTGATAAATTAATCATAGCAAATCTGATATCTGCACTACAAACACCCGCGACCTTCATTGATTTTGTCCTAATGATTTCCAACGGAAGTATTTCAACCCCCAATGTTAGCGATCGATATATAGATCAGTGAGTATCTGATCACAGTTGATTTTTGCGACGAGGAAATTCACCCTTCCAAAGGTTAAACCAGCAGAGAAAAAAGTTAAGGACTATAAAAACTTTAATGCTGAATATTTCATTAAGGATGTAATAATCAAATTAGTAAAATAATCCCACTGAATGCTTGACGGCATGAAAATACTTGCACCGATACGACATAATTGGGTATGTAAAGAGCTGAGGCGGACTCACCTACCGGTAATTTTTCGAGCCCTTGTACAACTGTACAAATATATAGTATTTTAGGAATTATTTTCCTTGCTTAAAGTAACACGTAAATTCCATTTTAGTGAATATGACTTCTAACGGCTGTTTGTCATGCACGTCCATAACATAAAAAAGTTCCCTGTGATATACAGAGCAATAGCTAGAAAGTTAATGAGGTGTGTGTATATTCGCATATTCATGTTCTGCACGACATGATTCTTTTCAAATCAAACTCAAATTGATTTGATCTAAAAAGTAACTCGTCGGACAGAACATGAATATACACCCCCATTAACGTTCTAGTTACGGCTCTGCATGAACACGTAAACAATTTTAGATAAATAGTTTGTTGTTATTTGGAAACTCACTCACAGTGGTTAATTCCGATACAGGCACCAAATCTTCTGTGGGCTGGCAGTCCGCTTTGGTAAAGACTAAAGAGGAACTCTGTCCCATGGATTACTCTGGAAATGAAATGCATGATGAGAAGCAGACACTATGACAAGAAACATGTAATAAAACATACCTCATATCCACAATGGGAAAGCCGGCTCGAATATTTTCACTCTGACAAAATCATCGAGTCTTCTGTAGTGGCCATGAAAATGGCGAACAACGCGAGTCAGTCGTAAGTTGATTGCACTGGTCAGTCCCGTCCGTCTTGCACTTGCATGTATTTAATGACTATTTAATCATTAGTATTGAGTCGAATCAGAGAGTGGAAAGCGCCAATAAAATTTTCCAGTAATGATACAACGACCATAATTAATACCAAAAATCCTGAATATATAAAACTACAGAAAATCTGAGGCCAAGGATACACTGACAATTTTAGAACTAGGAGTAAAATCCGGGCCCTTGAACAACTGTATACAAAGATGAAATTTTAAAACAATCATTTTCTCTGCTTAAAATAACACGTAAATTATATTTTAGTAAATGACATTCAGGACGAGTTGTAATACGAGTATGGTTGCAAATGCATCCATAACATGACAACGTTCCTTTGTAAATATACAATTTTAGATACTGAAATAGTCGTTAGTCGGAATCTGGTGAATTCCTGCTTGGACTCCCAAAATATTCTCCGGGCCGTGATCTTCGCCCGAATGCCTAACCACCAAGTCCGCCTTGTTAAAGAGGAACTCGATCTGTCCCAAACATAACTCCGGAAATGAAATGCATGATGAGAAGCAGACACTATCACAAGAAACATGAATTGAATAAAACATGCCTCATTACCAAAATGGGAAAGCCAGCTCGAAAAGCAAAATCACAACATTTTTACTATGACAAAATCATCGAAGGTTCTGTAGAGAATTATCCTTAAAAGAAGACATAAAAAAATTAATTCTTTTATGGGGAAGAATAGCAAATCCAACAAAGTACGTCATACATTCGTAGGTTGATTGATCAGTGGCGGATCCAGGGTAAGTCAAAATAAATTATAGCAGCTCAATTTTAAATTCAAAATAACTTTATAACAATGTCGTAGGTTATGAATTTCAAAGGAGTAAAATCTAACCAATGAAGTTGCTTTGAAGGTATTTTAAAATGTAAATATATCCTAGAATGAGCTGTGGTAATTTATTTTGACTTACGCTAGATCCGCCACTGTGATTGATCAATTGGCTGTTGGTCAATCTCGTCAGTCTTGCAGATATAATTAACTCTTTCTCATTTGTCCACATTCGAGTGCTTTTATTTTAAAATACTCAAAAAATCGGCTTTATTTGACAAAAATTATTTAAGAATGACTAAACAAGTTTAAAATGATGGTAGTCGTGTTGGGTAACGTTTGTTTAAAAAGACAATGACAAAACTGGAATTTTTTACCACGGAAATTTGCAAGGTATATCGATGATAGCACTTAATCTTTATGAACTAAGAAATCAGTTAAATTCAGCATCAAAATAAATTACACTTGCTCTCAAAGAACTAATGACATAGGCTATCACACTTATAAATATTTCGCTAAACATGCATGCAAATTTTTCATTTATGTCACTACTCGAACCGTGCAATTAAGCGAAAATATTCGAATATGAACTTCAGCCACGTTTTTGTCTTCACGAATTTTATTCAGTATATACACAGCCAAAAACGCGCAAGTTGCAACAAGCTTGTTGGCAACTTGCTACAGCATTGTCATCAACAAGCCGATATCAGGATGCGTTCGCATGGCTTGCGACAACTTGTTGACGACAAGCCTGTTGCAAGTTGTCAAGAGACTTCTTCCAAGTTGTCGCGAACAGACTTGATGTAAATTGTTTCTATAGACTTGATGCAAGTTGTTCCGGGTAGGCTTGATGCAAATTGTTTCAACAGACTTGATGGAAATTGTTTTAACAGACTTGATGCAAGTTGCGAACTGTAAATAATCCTAAACATTTAATCAATAATCGTGATTTCGTATTTTCTCATTATTATTTGTCTAGATGTCTAGATAAACAACAGTTGTCTGAAGTTGAACAGGTACAAGCGCTGAGATTTGTCCGAAAGGTATAATTGGTGATTTTTTTATTTTCGCATAATTGCATGTCGCGCTATTTTACGAAGACTTTGGTTTACTTTTTGGACGTGTATATATTGTGTAGTGAACAGCAAGTAAGTTTTGCAAGGTTTAGGGTAACTAGGGTTAGAATTTGAAGTAAACCTGTTAGAATTTGAAGAAACTGTTAGAAAAAAAATGCAACGTGAGTGCTACAGACAATTTTTTAAAATTGTCCTGGTTTTCTGTTTGTCTCTCATTATCTACGCAAAGGGAAGCACGCACGGGTAGCGCAAGCGGTTAGTTTCTTGTGTCTCTCACCACTGAAAAAGATAAACGAAGTCTGGTATGTGCGTGTCATATGAAAGAATTCTTGTAACTGATCTCTCCTCTGCTTCCACGATTTTTTCTCCGGGTTTCCTCCCGTTCGAAAAAATCAATACACTCTAGGTAACAGAGGATTATACAAATTGAAGAAAGTTTCAAAAGAGTCGTAAGCTGTGTAAGGGTCTCCGTGTCCTATACTCGCCTCCTCATGTTGACAAGTTCGCACAAATCTGTTGAAACAAAAACCTAGGATCTTTCACTACCTAAAAAGTTATAAACACAACTCGACGTTTCTAGCAAAGACCCTTTGCTCACTTGTACTACCGACACTGCAAATCTTCGCTCCAGAGACACTCACAAAATTCCAAAACGCGTCTTGCTATATATGTAATGTGTCTGTAACTGATTTTCCCGTTTTACCCATCTGTCTAAACTGTTTTTAAGTATGACGTTCTAGCACGGAATACATTCTGCATTAGTTATATGCAACTGCACTCGCTTGTACTCGAATCAAGTGTTTGCACTTGGATTTAAGTGGAAATAAACAATATACACATGAATTGAACATGACAAATTTATAACTATAGCTAAAATATGTTTAAAAAATTGTAGATTGTTAGCTCTCAAACATAGAGATTGTAAAAGCTATTCCTCGTTTTTTTGCTAGCTGTGAGTAATGTCCAAGTATAGCGTCATAATTATTGTGGTGGAATCAAGAAATGCCATCATTTCCAATGTTCTTGATTCACAGGTGTGCAAATAATCTTTTGCTGATTAGGTTCTTTAAATTAACTAGAAAATATATATTAATATTTAAACCATACACAGACTGTAGTATAATTTTCTAAAATTGTAGTGTTGCTGTTGAATTGCAGGTATGCGCAATATTGATGGAAAAATTCAAGATCTACACTACTTTCTGATATACAGGTTCATAGGATGAACGAATGTCTTGTTTTGACTCTACTGTTTCTAATGAACAATCCTGCAACGAGGTGTTATGTACGACCTGATGTTGGTTAGGAAGTAACTTGTAAACTGTATGTTTGTACGTATTTACAGACCCAGACTTAAGCGGTGTGGTGTTTTTAAAACAGCAGCTTTCTTCGCAGGGCTAGCTTCAATTAAATTATTTGCTAACTTTACGAAAAGAGTAAATATACAGGCACGAATTGTGTGTTAAAAATGTATGTAATGAAAAATATTTATATTACTTTAATGGCATTTTTCAGGGTGTTTTAGCCCCGTTTACAGACCTTCATTATAACCATGAAATTGAAATTCCTGATTCTCAATTCAAGCGTTATATATTACCTCCTAGCAGATTCTTTTATCAGTTATCTTTGAAAAGGCTACAAAGGCTATGTGGAGGAGAGAGCGTCTAAAATAAGCCTCGCTATATTTTGCACAACATATCTAAAATATCGAAAATGCAGACATTTTGTTCGACCACAGAAACTTGGTTATTAAGATTTTGATTATTTATATTTTATTACAAAGGAAGTTCCCCAGCCGTGCGGCTCTAAGCCTGAAGCAGAAACTCTTTACTGTATGCAGGGACGTAGCCAGAACTTTCAAAAAGGGGGGGGGGGAGCCCTGCAGATACTAATAATTATGATAGGTTTGACGCGCCTATCGCGTTAAATACTAGGGAGGTTTAGCAAAGAGACGTGACGTCAATGCGACGTAAAATGCCGTGATTGCCCATCTCCAGATCTGCTCACAGCATTTCGATACGTTTTTACCTCGCTTTGGCGTTGTCAAAGGCGTTGTGTCGTCTTTGCTAAACCTCTCTATTAACGAAGGGGGGGGGGGGGGCTCCCTCGGCTTCTTCCCATGGCTACGTCCCTGACTGTATGAACTGCATTTTCCACGACCCATTAAAACTTCCATGAACATTTTAGGCCAATACCCTGCTGCCACCTGAATGCAACAGCCATACACACTGTTTACCAACGTTGATGAATATCGCAACATCATTTCAAGTCACTCGGCAAGAACGAGGGTAGGTTCTGCATCACTGTTGATAAAATACATACAAGTGATAGCTAAAGAATTCAAGTTTAGTATATTGGATTTTATGATTGATCGTATTTTGAACGGTTGTTGTATAACGATGAATGTATTGCAATTTACACTCTCGTACACGGAGCGAAGGCAAGTGACATAGATCAATTGACAGTCCTCATGATAACTAAATTTTGATCCAGAAAGAAAATGTAACGCTGCGAAGTTTGTTAATTTTGTACTTGTTCGTATAACGCACTGAAAGCCTACAACATTTGCGACGACTTTATTACATGCAACAACACGCAATGATACAATCACGTTCATTTGCTTCAAGTGGCAGTTACATTGTTTATTGGCTTCTATCATCCTTGAAACTTTATTCTTTTTACACGTGGGGATATTTAAATCACAAATCTATTACTTGGTTGTACGAGTACTTGACTGCATTACGGCAAGAGAACAATCCATAATTATAAATTAAGTATGTTGTTTTTTCATCTTTTTTGATAACTAAGGCAGTAAGGCAAGGGCTTTCATAAACATCCAATGCAAACATCCAACACAAGCTACCAAGAAGGTCAAATTTTTATACTGAATACGAAAATTGTACGTCAGCGGTAAATGAATGAAAAAAGAACATGAAGAAGGTTTGGGTTGACACAAACTTTTAACATATAGCGGATGATTACGATATTGTACCTGAAAAATGCCCTACTTAAGCTTTATGATTATCCTGAACAACACGGATAATTATATATAAGCTGGAAAATGTACAGGAGTTTGTTTGCTCAGAGGAAGGCATGCAGCAAATGCGGTCAACAGCGTTCTTTCTATTAGAAATGTACCATATATTAGCTTAGAATTTGTCTGTCCACGTACCTTTTAGCTAACATATTTTAATCTTTGTATACCATGCACATTATTGTGACGGGCTTCAATACCAAGTATACCAACTCTTGTATTAATAAGCATATTTATCAATATCGATGCCTCCTTAGATCGCAATAGCTACATTGGTTTCTATCCAGGGTAAAAAACAATGTTTTAGTCATCGTTGCAAGATACACCATACAGAACAAATATTGCGATGAACGTTTTCATTGTTACAAAGGGGATATGTTAATCAATTTTATAAATATTCATATGTTTCATTAAATGTGCAAGTATGGCGTAATAAAGTTTTAAATAATAAATATCATTCGGATTTATTTATTTTCCTAGACTTTAATTACCCTGGATAGACCACAATGTAATGATTGTGATAAAGCCGCCACTGCATTCCTTGTCAGTCTCACTAGAAGTCGCATGGACGCAATACTCCTCTTTTCATCAAAGCGAGGTTTGATGGTGAGGGCAATGGCCTTAGATACCTCCATAGACCCCATACTATGGAAAATTCTGCATGTGGAAAACTAATATCATGAATTCGGTAAATCCATAGCATGCTCATGGAAGACATTTTCAAAATATTTTCATACATGAATTTTACTTGCTACCCGAAAGTGGCGAAACTTACTTTTATAAATCTTACTGCCGGACTACTTTGCCTACTAGACACACTGCACACAGGAGAATCTTTTTTCAGCTTTTATATGCCGCAGAGCGATTGTGAAACTTCGTTCTTCTCCACAGAGCTTTTCTCTCCTAGTCTGCTGGTGTCTTTTCATTAGTCATACGTGACGTTTGAGAAGTATTAAGTTTCATGGAGGGCAGACTCATGTTAAAGTGGCCACGATTTTTTGTACGTATAGAAGTTCTATCCAGTTTATCTATTTTCAGATCAATGGTACCTTTGCATTTAGTCTTTTGATATCAAACACCAGATTCTTGGGATTACTCCCAAATGACGACCCCAAACCTGTAGATACTGACAAAATATCCACTGCTCTACATGTTTACTACTTAAATTTGAATTCTGGCATTTGAGGCTCAAAACAGTGCAAATTGCTCGGTTACAGGCATATAGCATCGAATGCACATCTTGTTCAGACGCATTAAGCCTCTGCGGGGGAAAGTGGTGAAAATTAGTATGCAGATGAACAAATTACAGAAATATAGGTTATCACAATTTTACCGTAAGGTTATTAACACGTCAAAAAAATAACCAAATAAATATTCAGTTGAGATTGTATTTATTATGATTTTTGATATGTTACTTCATCTATTTGTGATTTAATCTATCCTAAGAACTAAATTTAGAATCAAAACGGTTGAGTTAAATGTTATAAAGTCCAGTTATAGTTTGTTTATGGATCCTTCTTCATAGTTGATAGCGCTATGGTAGTATGTTACGCCACGGTATAGCTCTCCTTATTTTCTCGATGTCTTCCTTCGTAAGACCTAAAAAACAATACATTTTATATCAAGTGATGATGTAAATTGCTGTTAGGAAGCAATTGAAAAACTACCATTATATATTTCAGTCATTTTTTATTCGGTGGAATACGACAATTAATAATTTTTAAAAAAGTTTCCAAATTTCACAGGGCTCCAAAAAACAGTTGCATATTCGTAAAGTCGCTGCATAATTTAGTTAATTTAAATATACGATAAACGACCTTTTCCCTAGCTACCACAAGACAAAAGTCTTGTGAGTATGCAAGGTAGTCGCACAGGATATTAGGACGTGAATTTAAGATGTCAGCGTACTGTCTCCGGACCTTGGACGCTGCATCGTTGATCAATGTAGTCCAGGGATCGGTTTCCTTTTCAGAATTGTTTTCAGTTGTGATGCTACTTTGTTCCTCTTCAGAACCACCGCTTTTAGAACTGTTTCCACCACGTTCTTTTGTCGTAATGCTATTATCGTCTTCGGCATAGGTTTCCACAGAATTTTAGCTGTAGTCATCGCCTACGAGGCTTCTGCTGTACTAAATGTCCATTGTCGTACGAATCTCAGTGCAAAATAAGTGAAGCCTCGGTTATGTACGAGCATTTATATACAAAAACTAGACAGAAGCTTGACAGAAGCTTTAGAGAATTTCCAGACCACTGCTGTCTCAAAGCAATAGTATATAGCACCGTGTCTCAATCCAAACTGGAATTATACGCTGGAGAAGCCATGCAAAGACTTACACAAGCCCAGTTGTCGTCATGGCAGCTGCCGGTCGAAAGGTCTCCGCATATGACCATGTCCTATACGAATATTCGCCACCCGCGAAAAGACCAAGAACAGCAGCGCATACGACATCTTTGACAACCTAGTCCTGTCCAGAATTCAACATCCGCCATAAATTCTTACTTTTTGTTATGGGTCCCACACAAAGTGGGAAACGTATTTTGTCCCACAAATTTTAGAACACAATCGTATCTTGTATGAAGATCAAAAAAGCATTCGCATTTTTTGGTACTATAATATCGTTTATCGTATATTCAAATTGTAGCAAGAATGTCACGAAAAGTTGAAAAAGCCTCTCGGAAAAAGCATTCGATTTAAGAGAGGCGTGCCCGAACGGTCTGAAGATCTGTGTGGAATTAATCGTCGGTACAACAACGTCCTCATCCTAGACTATTTGATGGCTGAAGCGACAGACAGTCCTGTGGTATCTCGATTGTTTATCCAAGGTTGTCATCAAAATGTGAGCGTTATCTTATTGCTGCAAAACATGTTCCCAAGAGGGAAATATAAAACGGATATCAGCCAAAATACCATGTACTTGGCTCTCTTCCGAAGCCCTAGCGATAGGAAACAAACTGGAATTATTGCAGAACGCATGTTTGACAAGGATAGAGTGCAGTTTATGAACGCTTATTACAAAGAGACCGAAAAACCCTTTGGATAGTACTTGTTGCTGGATAACAAGCCCGGCACATCAACCAATCATCAAACTCATGCAGACCTATTTCAGGTAATGCTATACTTATCACTTCTGTATAAACAGTACTGTCGAGCTTACACCTGTGGAAACCCAAGCAGGCTTCAAGAAAAAGTACTAAGTACTATAAGATCAATCCTAACCGTCCAGGTGTCGATATCAAAGGCGGACTTTATTAGCCTGTTAAAATGAAGCACCGGTTTATACCAAATGGGTGAATGTGCACGAAGACGTGCCTACGGCCCGAACCTTTGTGGACTTTAACATAAGACTATAGCACGTTTGGCAGAGAGTTAGACAATTATATTCCAAACAATATTGGATTTGAAACTTTGTAGCCGCAACTCAGCGTGACATGGAAACGAGGCTTATTATGCGAAAACTCTATTTTGTCTATTTTCTTGTTAATTTTTTCGAATTTGAGAACGCGATTCTCCGGGTTTACAACCATTTTGACTGGAGTTTTACAAGTTTTCACATACGTTTTCGCTTCATTGCGTAAACCGTTATAATTATTATCAGAATGGGAAGTTTTGTTTGCAATTGACGTGTTTTTTGTTGGATATTTTTAAACCTTTTTGTTGCTGTACACCTGTGGAATCGTCATGGGAAATATGAACACAAAGTCAAGATAGGTCATATATTTTTTATTCAGCTTTTTGACCAAATTTTTCCAATTTTGCTTGTTCTGTAGACAGTTTGTTTTTAAACCCTTGACCCATTTATAATTCGTTATTTTTTTCTTATACCCTTCATGAATATTGCTATGATGTAATATATGAACAACGAAAGCGAGTGTTTCACCGGGATATCCAAACACGAGAAAATAATGGTAAATACACGAGCGCCAAGCGTGAGTGTTTTTGTCCATTGTTTTCGAGTGTTTGGATTTCCCGGTAGGAAACGAGCTCGAGTTGTTCATATGGCTTCCCAAATGAATTGAGACGTAACAGAATGTTTCGGTTTGCTGATTTGATTTGAATTTCTGACCAAGCATATTGTAATAGACCGATCCCAAATATGCTTGATTGACCAGCAAAACAATGGGTAGTTTTCCCAATTGAATACAGAATGTCCGATCAACAAACTTAATTAAATTTATAAGAAGTTCAAGCTGTTATCGATTCTTTTGCAAATGTACCTTTAGAATGCTTAATTGTAGGACCGGCATTTGCAAATTTTTAACAGTCGGGGTTTTTTCCACTCTGTATATCGAAAACAAATTTTAGCTTGTCCGACGTAGCAACAGTAACTAGGGAGGGAGAACAATAGATGCGGGATCGGTCTATTATCGCATTAGATATGTTGTACAAGACAAACATTACAATTAAGGCAATTCCGGGTGTGAATTTGTTTGCTGACTTGATTTTGCATGTTTGATGGTGTTTGCCCGGGTTATCCAAGGCGCTTCTCGTGATGAAATGGGCGTTTGTGATTGACTAAATTGCTCATGAATTATTAATGAATTTGAGAATTATGTCTCAAGCTCGTCACAAAAAAGATACAATTTTATCGAGCAGATTTTTAACAGAGAAGTACAAAATAGCGAAATTACACCTTCTACATGACTCATTGTGCAGATTTTACATTTCTATCAAACCATATACATCATCATGATGGGCGGTTTTCTTGGTTGCTTGAGAAATTTATCAAGTATCTTTATGAATGGAAGCAATGTGCGTCTTCCCGCCTTGCAGTATCGTCAGAAGATAGCAGAGAGAAGATCCCAATCTAAAGACGACCCTTAAAACGCCATTATGGCTTTATAGAAGATGTTCCGAGAGTTTAAGTGTCTAGCTATATGAATGGATTGGAGATTTTTTGTTCAATTTCCAAAAATAGTGGTAGCATTTAACTGAGTTGCGCATGCTGGTTAAGTAGTTATAATGTTTACATTGATCCTGTTTTGAACGAATCATAACTAACAGCAACGTATATAATAAACTGTCAACCCTGGCTGCTTTTTCACTTCAAATTTAGTTTAGCCTATTTTCACATGCATGTTTGCATATAATGTGGAACATTAAAACGTAACAAGCAAAAAATAGGAAAATAGCCGGCAAACTATCTGGCAAATAATATAATCGAGAGACTCTTTTACAGTATGTGGGAAAGAATAGTAAACAATCAATACTAAAATTTCACAAAATTTTTCTTTGATATATCCGACGTTATCACAAAAATTTGGATTTGCATATACTTCTGGAACATAGTGTGTACGGTTTGAAGCTAGATTTCGAATAACGGCTGTTGAATGGGTACAACCAAAAATACGAGTTACATTGTCAAATCATCCACGAGAAACTTTAAACTATAATTAGGCTATAGTCTTCGGTAGTTCGGTTTACACATGAAGCATATGTGCACGTACGTTTTAGGAATGCTTGCCACAAATTCGTGAGATAAGTCAGTACATGCGCATGTGAAACGATGCATTCAATTTCGGAAACCAATTTCTGAAAAGTGAGCTAAACTACAGAGAGAGTAAAAAACTGATGCTTTTCCGAGTTTCGGCCGCGAACTTATTGCTGCATGGAACTAAACAATTGCTAGGTGTATACAGCCACTCAGACAAAATTCTTCAGTTAATTCGAGTGAAAAGAATGCATTTGAACTGGCACAATGAATTGAATTTATGTTTTCATGAATTTACGTTTTGAGATGATTAATGGCCCACTTTTTTATGTGCTTCCTTTACCCATGAGATATTTAGGCAACTTCTGTCAAATGAAAACCAACATTTGCTCTGTTGCTCACCTGTAGAAAAGCTGCACGCAATATACGTGGCATTCTTCTGAAGATGACTTAAATGTGAAGTCGAAACGTTAAGAATAAAAATGTTTACCATTTTCGGAGTGTCTATTGTTTTGTGTTTTATGAAAATACTCTATGGCAAACGAAACTTTCGTACCCTTTACATTAATTATTTATTATTCAAATCATATATTCTGCAACAATCATCTTATTCATACAGTATAACCTTACCAGTCTCGAAACTGTTTTCATCACGAATATTTTCATCATCCTCAGTAGCAAATCCTCTTTTGCCTCGTCCTCTCCTGCCACGTCCTCTCCTGCCCTTAGTCATTTTGCCCAATGTTTGCTTTGCTTTTGCTCCAAATTCCTTAGCTTTTTCCACAGCTTTATCAATGACCTTATCAACGATGCTTACAACAGCGGAATCTTTAATTGTATCCACTAGACTAAGATATATTGATATATATTTTGATATAACTATATGTTATATACATGGCGGATTTTGATCCTTACTCATGACATCTACATGGCAACTGTTCCACTATGCTCGTGCGAATTACCACTGACCTACGTAATAATTTCACAGAGGCTTTCCCTATCCCGAAAATAAGTATAAATACTTCTTTTGTTTGTTTTCAAAAAATTAAAAAAGGTAAAAGAAAATGTTTGTTCTCACTAGTAAGAGTTACAAAGCTAATATCTTTACAAAAAATTCCAAAGTATTGCATACTGTACTGAAATTTATCGTAAATATAAAGCTGCAACAAACAACGCTATGTGAGAACGCAAGTCCCTGTGTGTGAATATGAAAATGTATGAAGGAGCGTTTGTAGGATTGAAAACCTTCAGAATCATCATTAGCCATGTTGTACGTCGCTATGAAGAGCATTTAAAGAGCAGTTAAACCGTTTAAAATGAGAGAGAGAGAGAGAGAGAGAGGTATGTTACTTTTGATGAATTTTTTACCGCCATTTGCCTGATCCAAAGTAATTTTTCTTATAAACTGGGGTGTACAAAAGGGAAGAGGAGCGCTCAGGACTGAGCCACCCTTGTCAAAATATTATACAGCTAGCGCTATTATACATTTTTACTGTGCAGATAAAACTATAGTTATGATACCTGTCCCCGTCACTGTCTTTATCTTCAGGCTGTTTCTCTGGAGCTTTTGGTTCAGTACTGGTGTTGCTATCACCACCACCACCACCACCACCACCACCACCACCACCACCTCCACAGGCATTTGAGCCTGAGAAATTATTGAGTACAAAAATCGAAAGAACAAATAAAATAGCAAGCGTTTTCATTTTGATTTCCTGTAATATATCTTGCTGAGCAAGCTAAATTTTTGTACTAGCGTTGTATTGGTTTGTAGCAAAACGAGTTCGTACGTATTGGACAATGCAATGCAGCCCGAGTACTGTCATTATATAACGTATTGCTCGCCCGTTTCAACAGGATGTCAAACTTAAAAATCCCGGTAGACTTCCTTCTGCCATTTTTATTTGCTAAGTAAATAACATTCAACTTCCCAAATTCTTTCCCCTCCTGTATACTGTCTTTGAAAATGACTTGAAAAATTATTTAGCTGCAATGCGACCAAGCGCGTGTCATGCAATTAAAATAATTAATCCGTGTAACGGAAGAACAATCAGTTAAATAATCTGATCCATGCAGCGCTATAGCTGTTGTTCCTCTATTTTATATTCGACCATGAAAGACAATCAGTTGTTTCCAAAAAAGGATAATTTTTGAAGAAATTCCGCTTTCCTGGGGATCACAATTTATATTAAAATTCTTTTGAGCTTGAATTTGAATTTTGTCCTGGTACACCAACATGGCGGCCATGAAGTCAGATTAAAAGGCTCTATTGAGTATATTTCTTTGTAACACGACTACACAATTAAGTGAGCATGCTCATATATTCAATGTAATTTACGACGTATGGACGACCTTATCGTTCTTTGCACGGTTTTAATGTGAACAGGAAAACGACAGTGTTCACGTGAATTTGAAAAAAAATGTAAAATATCTTGTGTCTAGCCGTTCCCTTTCTTTCGGTGTTCTTCCCAATTTTGATCGATTTTCCAGTCATATACATATGTGTCTTTCGTCCATACTGCGAAAAATGCTCAAATTACTTATTGGGTGTATTAATAGTACGGAAGACATTCCAGTGAGTGCGTTAAGACTTTGGGTTGGTTACTAAGCAATAATTTACAAAGGTGTCCATATATGTTTGTTTATTATTGCTTTCAAATATAAGGATGCATAATAATCTTACCTAAATGACCACTTTAGCCTGTTTCCTGATGCGTTGTGCGAACTGAGAATAACTACATACCGGATGGCTATTTCAAATACCAAACCAACCTCGACGTTCTGCAACTCACCTGCATTGCATTGCATTGCCAAGCACATCATATGCTATAGCTATACCAAATTTGTTGGGTCGTAGCTAGAATGTTAATTGGGCGGACGGTGTACCTTCACGTATTCATGTTCTGCCCGACGATTTTCTTTAAAATCAAATTCAAATTGACGAATAAAATCTCATGCAGTCACTGATATTTTCAATATTGCCTGCAAATTACAAATGCAAATCTTACAACAAACCTATTTGTCTAAACGTATTACCCATTGCCACCGGATAGATATTTCAAAATTTTAATTTTACTTGGCCTTCCTTCAGCCGATATGTCTTTGTCAAACATAGTACACAGCATAATTAATTCATTTGATTTTTTATTTGGTCTGTCCTGTTTGGAAAAACTAAGAAGTTGGACAAAATTAATTATGATCAAACTCTATGCTGTGATATATTCGTAATGACCAGCATATGGGCACACGGTTTACTCTATTTCAAACCCTAGTCGGACCTCCACTCAAGGTTGTCAAACAATTGAGAATAAAAATTAACGGAATATCTATAATAAGGAAATGTCTTGCCAGTTTCTTACCATTAGTTTGGACACAGTATATCGAATAATCAGTAGGGTCACTCAGCAGTGCAAAATGTCCCACTATTTTTATGCAATTGACTGGCCAGAATAATAGCAGAACATCCAGTTCAGCGTCTTCATTGGCCAGAAAAGGTAATTGAATGGTCAGAAACAGCATGAACATGCGTAATGCGACATGTGTGGGGACACAAACTTCAAAGGTGCGAAAAGGTTTAAAAGCTATAATAAAATTACAGAATTGAATAACAATAGATCATATAAAATGTGGTAAGAGTAATTGTGCGACGGAACTCAATGTCGTGACGATACGAATCTGGTACCGTTTAAACGGGGTATGATTCGTGTCTTTTTCCAGAAGGACGTTAAAATCGCATAGCGTCCTTACTAAAAACATTACAAGGGAACGATAAATTCGGTTCAAAATTTATTCTGCATAACATGGACAGGTTAATAATTGGTTATTATTACTGAGACGTTAATATGAAATAAAAGCCATACCATCCACTACAATTTAACTTTTTGGGTTCTCTTTGCCAACTTGATAAATCGGATATCTGCATATACAAACACCTGCGACCTTGACTGATTTCGTCCTAATGATTGCCAACGCGCGTACGGAAATATTTCGACCTCCAATGTTAGCTATATATAGATCAGGGAGTGAATGATCACAGTTGATTTTTGCGGCGAGGAATTCCACCCTTTCAAAGGTTTACTAACTAAGAAAGAAGTTAAGGACTATAAAAATTTTAATGCTGAATATCTTAGTTAAGATGTAATAATCAAATGAGTAAAATAATCCCACTGAATATATGCTGGACGGCATGAAAATACTTGCACCGGATACGACATAATTAGGTATTCAAAGAGCAGGGGCGGACTCACCTTCTGGTAATTTTCCGAGCTCTTGTACAACTGTACAAAAATGTAGTTTTTTAAGAAATTATTTTCTTTGCTTAAAGTAACACGCAAATTCCATTATAGTAAATATGACTTTAACGACTAGTTGTAATGGGAATATACACCGCCATTAACGTTGTAGTTACGGCCCTGCATGGACATGTAAACTGTTTTAAATAAATAGTTTGTCGTTATTTGGAAACTCGCTCACAGTGGTGAATTCCCATGCAAGCACCAAAAGTTCTCCGGGCTGCGATCCGCGCCCGAGTGTTCGACCACCCAGTCTGCCTTGGTAAACAGGAACTCTGTCCCACACATAACTCCGGAAATGAAATGCATGATGAGAAGCAGACATTATCACAAGAAGCATACAAAAAATGCAGTAAAGTGAGTTTTTATCTATCCATTCGTGTGAAAATTATGTAGTTCCACGAGGGGTGCAACCTAACGGAATGCGTTTTCTGAGCATCTTTTGCCGAACGCTCATCCTACGGCCTAATGGCGTTGTGGTCGTGTTCAAATGCAAGTCGGACCTCTTCTTAAAGTTGTCAAACAATTGAGAATAAGTAAATAATTGAATATTTTTGGTAAGGGAACGTCTTACGAGTTCTCATTAGTATGTATTTTGCTACAATCCATTGATTCTTATCAATGGAAATTATGGGATATCATATCAAAATTCCATTATACTTCCAACAAGTCCATACAATTTTCATACTATGGATTCTTGTAAACTAGAAAGTCTTACTAAACATACAATTTGTCTAATTTGATGATTTTGACAAGATAAAACGGCGGATTTTAATTAATGGCTTCAGATCGCATAAAATAAAAAGGTTAATTGGCGATATATATGAAGTTAATACGTATATGAAGTTAATAAAGCCTCATTATGCACTACAATTTTACTTTTTGGGTTCCTTTACCAACTTGATCAATTAATTAGCAAACTTGAAATCTGCATAGCAAGACAAACAACTCTTGGACCTTGATTGTCATTGATTTCGTCGTAATGCACGGATTCGACATAATGAGGTAGGGACAAGCAATTTTTGAACCTCGCTCAGAAATAAAATACGGACCCAGGAACAACTGTACAAGTATATAATTTTTAAAGAAATTATTTTCCTGGATCCCCAAAATATTCCCTGCACCGAATGCCCAACCGTCAAGTCCGCCTTGTTAAAGAGGAACTCGATCTGTCCCAAACATAACTCCGGAAATGAAATGCATGATGAGAAGCAGACACTATGACAAGAAATATCAATTGAATAAAACATGCCTCATTGCCAAAATCGGAAAGCCAGCTCGAAAAGCAAAATCACAACATTTCCAATATGACAAAATCATCAAGTGTTTTGTGGTGAATTATCCTTAAAAGAAGACATCGAAAAAAATCGATTGCTTTGTGGGGAAGAATAGCAAATCCAACAACGTAAATCATGCATTCGCCGGTTGATTGAACTGGTCCGCAATCTCCTCAGTCTTGCAGATGCAGTTAACTCTATCCCATTTGTCCACATTTGAGTGTTTTTATTTTGAAATATTCAAAAAATCAGCCGATTTATTTGACAAAAATGATTTAAGAATGACTAAACAACTTTAAATTGATGGATAGTCGTGCTGGGTAACGTTTGTTTAAAAAGAAAATGACAAAGCTAGAATTATTTACTACGGAAGTTTGCAAGGCATATCTATGACAGCACTTAATCTTTACGAACCACGAAAACCGTTAAATTCAGCAATAAAATATTTAGTGAAATGATATTAGTAGGAAATCATCCGGCTCTCGAAGTATTAATGACAAATGAAACTTATAAATATTCCGCCAAACACGCGTGCGACTTTGTGTGACACGTCTTTGTGTTTTTTTTTTATCTCGAACCGTGCAATTTTCTATAAAAATAACATACGAGCGAAGATATTCGAATATGAGCTTCAGCCATGCTTTTGTCTTCACGAATTTTATTTACTATATAATATATTATTCAAAATCCATCCTCAAATATCTTGAAAATGCCATGAGATTTTAGTTTCGGGACATTCGGCATATCAGAACAAACCTTGGATCACATATCGACGTTTATTTTGCTGAGTAATTAATTTATTTCGACCAGGACCCCGTTTACACGAGATCCGCATTGTCACGATATATCAAATTAGATAGTTTCAAGACGAGTTTAGCTTTTGAATTTATCATAATATTAAAAATATAAAAAACAACTAGTCATACAAAAAAGAGTAGGATCAAATATGCCCGCAAATTAACTGCCAGTCGATGTCGTGACCATGCGGATGCGGTACTGTGTAAACCGGCTTCAAGCAGTTGCTATAGACAGGCGAAAAGCACGTGTCTAATTACAGACCGTAGGGTCTTTTTATTCGTTTATTTGTACAGGTGAACTGATATGATTCCACAAGTTCAAGTTCGACTATACGCATTACGCAATCTTTCGCTACAATGAGCAATTCTCAGTAGCTTCTTCAATACCATTTAACATTTTTCGCTCAAAAGTGGGAGTGCGGGACATAAGTTAAAAAAAGGATTTGAGTGGTATTTTGGGGGATACATGACATACCATTGCAAGGATTTAAAAATATTTGTTATAAATTAATATTCGAATGCTCCACACCACATTTTAGTTGGCATAAAGATTTCGCCATAGCTTTTGTGTTTTTTATCTTACGATTACATGTATCGGATTAGTTCATTTAAACGAGTTGAGGAGGGACACATACCGCATGATGCCAGGGAGGAATACATTTTTGCTATTTTTGCATAAGAAGACTGGTGCGAGACTCCTTCACGGGACTCTCTGACAGGACGCTTGTTGCGTGTCCCTTGCGTTAATTTGCTAGTTGTTTTGAAATTTCGGCCACGGGACATCCGGACTTTATGCAGGATATTTTTTATGTCCCGCTAGAGAGGCCTTGTGTCCCTTGCGTCAATTTGTTACTTTTGCTAATTGTTTTGCAATATCGGCAACTTTACCTTGAGAGACACTGCAAGGACTCTCTTACGGGACGTCGGGACTTTATTGCGGGATATTTTTATGTGTTCTGTCCCTCTAAACGGGACTCTTATACAGGACACGCGGGACTTTCTTACGGGACACTTTTTGGGGTCCGGATGTCCTGTTTTAAGCAATCGTAACATTTTTTGAGCTTCAATACAAAAGGACTGGTGCAGGGAGTGTAATGACGAAATTAAAATAGACTAGTCAAAAAAATAAATTAAAATAAATAAATAAATTAGCATAGTTAGTATTTAAGGCGGGTTTGCATGCCTAAATTAATTAGAAATTTATTTATCGTTCGCTGGTGCTCAAGTAAAGAATACGTCAAAAGGGAGACTTGAAGTTCAGAAGAGCCTTCGATAAAGGCATAACAATTAAGTAATTATATTGTATTTTATTTATTGTATATTCGTTATGATTAATTAGTATAGTTCGCAATGTCTAAATTGATTTATCTAGAACCGCTATTCGTTAAAATAGTAAAGAAAGAAAGATACTGGCGTGGCAAGTAATTATCGGGCGAATAAGTAAGACCGTTGCTACAGGGAGTATGAATTTCTTAAACTCAAACACTTCTCAAACAATATGACTGTTTCAACTGGGTTTTTTAACATATGTAGTATTAACGATAATGTTGATGTTATCCGTTTCTCTGAATCCATAAAGCACGCACGCGTTCGATCTCTTCATATATTTCATCAGGTAAGTGCTGACTCTCAACTAATATACTGTCCAAGAGCTTCGCCCGGATCAAATTCATGTTCGTCAACGAATGGTTTTCTTCACTTTTCAGTAGCGTCATCCTTTGCAGGCGTAAAATTTCTGAAAAGGCGGCATTGCAGGCATCAAATTCATTAAATCCACTATTTTCAAGAATTAGTACATCGGGACGCCTAAAAAGTGCCAGGTAAGAGAGTCATGCGTGTTCCGTTTCAAGTAATTGCATTCCTGTTCTTACTAAAATACTATAATACAGGATTTTATGACAGGACTATTTATGGGCGTCCCGCTCAGGACTCTTCAGCTCGCGTCGACGTTCTTTTACATATTCGGGGATCTCTTGCGGGACTCTTTTCTTAGCATGAGACTTTTAAGCGCTCCAACCAGGAAGAGACTTCCTCACGCGAGACACTTTTTAAGAAGGTACAATTAGCAGTTAATTAAACGCAGTTAATAGCATGCCGTGAAGGCGTAAAGATTGTCCTATTTGCGGAAGAAGGAATCTCGAAAAGATATCAAACCATCTAGCAGATATTCATCAACTCTCTGGAGAAAAGAGACTATGTTATCTCTGTAAGACCAAGTTCAGTCGGTGATCAAAGTCAGTCAGAAGACATGTCAAGTCAAAAACGAATGCGCGACAAGTCGTGCGACAGTAACTAGTAGCTAGTGATGACTCTGAAGAAGGAATATCGAGTCGCAAAAGGATGCGAAATGAATCCGACGACGAAACGATAACACAGTCCAGTGAAGATACAGAACTACAAAGATTTCAAAATCGAGCGGCAAGGATTATTGCAAGTGCAAATTATGAAACTAATTCGGCTGACGTTCTAGAATCTCTTGGCTGGGAAACTTTGGAGAAATTTACGGAATAAATCAGTTTTGATCATGGCGAGAAATGATGGACACGTATGCGCACAACGCTTAGTGAATAAGGAACAATTTGATCAAACTTCTGTTGAAATTCATAGGAGTTACATAGGGAAAATGACAAAAAACAGTCATAGTACATTCAGTTTTAAAGTTATCTGTCTGTTTCAATCGGATATAAACAAAATAAAATACATACATTCAAAATAATGTAAAACAATTTTGATAAACGTTACGATGCTTGCGGTTTTCAACATGAAACCCTGGACCGCTACTATATAGAAAGCGGCATAATGGCTAACTAAAAATTGCCTAACCGTCTCTTCAAGCCACGCAAATATCAGGGTTCATAAAGCAATATCGGTTCGGTTTCAATCGAATTTGAAGAGAGTAGGAATGTCATTGATGCTTCGTATCATGCATTATTCCTCTCCATTTGTCGATCTTGCGGTTTTCGGCCTTCAAAATAGCCTATTTTTGTTGATTGCTAAAGTGTTCGATTCATCAAGGTTCAATAAATCTCAGGTTTGATGATCCCAGTTTGTGCGAGAGTAAGCAAAAATATCCAACATGTTCTATCTATTTTCAAAACTTCAAGTGATGATCTTAACACCTTGTCAACTGGTACTCGTCGATTTATGTTTCTTAGCGGGGTCATGTAGTTTTTAAGGTCATGTTAGTGTAGGTTCATGCACGTAGTAAATATTTGCAGTGGGGAAGTTAATCATGCATAGCATTGTTGATGCGCATGAAAATTACTAGGGATCTTAATGATGAATATTTAATCATGTCCATGATTTCTCGCCATGGTACAGAATTTTAAATAATCGTACAGCACCAAATTTGAAAGACTTGTACTTGTTTACCAGAAACAATGAACTACAGGCAAATTATGATCTGAGAAGCAGGTGTACTGACCTAGCTCTTCCTAACCCGAAAAGAGAGTTTCTTAAAAATAGCTTTGGGTATAGTGGTGCTAAACTTTGGAATAGTCTTCCTACTGAAGCAAAATTAGCTATATCTGAAAATGTATTTAAATTGAATCTCAATTAGATCTTTAACGTTTGTCTTTTGTATTAACGAGGGTCACACCTATCTTCTTGTATATACCTTGTAAATAGTTTTTTTTATTCGACGCCCCTCATGGAAACCAAGTCTTGTTAATGAGGCTAGCGTCGATTGCTTGTAACTGCTAATCTCTAAATAAAGGATACATACATACACACAAGATGTTTCCAGTTAATCAGACGAGCTCAAAAGTTCCAAAGAGGCTGAAGATTGTAATGAAGGCGAAAGTTCCGAAGAGATGAACGACTCTGACGAGGAGACCAATACCTGAGTGAGGAAGCACTAATACTCCAAGCTGCAGCGGAACTTGATTAATACAAAGCGCAACGAACTTGTACAAAAGTTTTGAAAACGATGGATACAGTGAATGTGACACAAATAAACAAGCGTCTTCAAAAACTGTACCAGAACTTCGAAAGGAATTGGGAAATGTTTATTTCAATCGCCTGCAATGGATGACGCCACTCAAAATGGATCCTGTGCATAGAAAAATAATGAAAACCAGAGATGCATTCGTTGACGAAGATAAGTTTGATCAGGGCTATGCTTCGGTTGCAGCGGTTAAAAGAATAAAATTCCCTTGGAACGTATGTCAGAAGAGAGACAGCACTTTCCTGATGAAAATATCGATCATGAAGAGAACGCTTGCGTGCCTTATGGATTGAGAAATGAATTACATTATCATTATCACTAATGTTCAAATAAAACAGTTGAAACAGTCATATTGTTTGATACATGTTTGAGTTTAATTAGTACTCCCTGCACCAGTCCTTTCGTGTCGGACCTCAAAAAAGTGTTCTATTAAACTCAGGCAAAGATTGCTTAAAACGGTAGATCGGTACGCCAGAAAGTGTCCCGAAAAAAGTCCCGCATGTCCTGTAAGAGTCCCGTTGAGCGGGACACATAACAATGCCCCGTAATAAAGTCGCGACGTCGCGTAAGAGAGTCCTTGCGTCCCTCAAGCTTAAGTTGCCGACATTGCAAAACAGGTTTTATTTGCGCATGTTTACAAACTTGACAGCCAGTCTTGGTCAATGGTGATTCTTTCATGTTCATGCAAAGGACTTGTATTAACCAACGATACCTGGTAAGGGTAACAAACCATTGAGTGTATTTGAAAATCAGTTCTCTGAAAAAATGGCTTATCCAGAAATGTCTCCAGAAAAAAAACCCTAATGATAAAGGAAGGTCGAGGAACGTTCACTATAGTGAAATAGGTAATTCTTAGTTAAGAAGATCTGATCGCCGAGCTGCCATGTGTGTGGAAAATATATGCTTTAAAGCTTCGAAACTTCATATAACTTTTTTTGAAATTACTAACTTAATTATAGGGAAAAGACAGTGATTACTAGTAAAGCTGTTGAGGAGGCAAAAGAGGGAAACACGAACATTAAACAGCAATTAGGTTCGCGATCTTGGTAACAAGTTATTGTATTCGGTAGAAATCAGTGCACAAGAAGCAGTCTATGTAGTTCTTCAACTGCCTATGAGAAAGACATCATGCATTGTGGTCTTCATAAATACATCGCCACCTGCCGAACGCATCGAGTTGCTAAAACATTTTCGCGAAATTGAAAACCTGTCTGATGATTGCGAAGAAATTCTGTCCGGTGGTCTTCTGAAAAGGTACATTAAACGTCCTGGATGTATGTAAAATGTAACATTAGCTGATTGGGCTGCATGGTATGATTCTTGCGATAAAAAAAGGTTACAGAAAAACAAACAAAAAGTGTGATGTCGATAATCTCCTCTAAGAGAACGAAGAGGAAGAGAATGATGATGAATTGCTAGATGATAATTCAGATGTCTCTTCTACTCGAAGTAAGAAATTGAAGAAAAGAACTCAAGCGAAGATAATCCGTAGTGTCTGGTTTAATAAAGAAGCTCAACCTGAGAAATACTATCGTGAGTTGTTGATGCTTTTCGCTTCTTGGCGAAATGAAGAAGCTGACTTGCTAAAAAACTATTCCACGTTCGAAGAGCACTACTTAGCTCGACGTCACGAAATAAGCAAACAAATGCAACAACATGCAATATGCAGTGAAGACTTGAATGAAGTCGAGACTCACCTACAAGAATGTGATAATGATGCATAATAAAACAGATCTTATCATAACGTGGTCAATAATAAAAAAGTCTATTTCTTACACGGGAAGATCAAAAGATGCAATTTATGTTTGGAAGAAAACTTATTATTTTGAAAGAAAAAAAGCTTAATAAAAGATCGGAAATAGTTTCTGTAGGAAATTTCGTAATAGATAGAAGCATTTCTGCGGAACAGTTTCCCGTAACCCGTTAACACAATTCCAGGGACAAAATATAGCGAGCACATTGTAAAAGTGAGAGACATGTACCTTACGAGTGATCATTTGTGTACGAGTGATCAGTGATGTATTTATTAATTATTTAGTGCTTTATTAAACTTCTTTTACATATTGTGTAGGCGCGATTGTGCGGATGCGATTGAATGGTTTTTTGCCTAAGCAAAGAAAGGAATGCATGTTATTTGAACACCCATGGCCACACGCTTACATTTCCTCTTTAAGCATAAAAGAAGCTCGCATGTTTTCGAAATTTGTCTACCACAGACATCGCATCACAAAGGTATTTGTAAACAATACCTTTGAGTTGGGATTTTGGTGGTCGATATTTCGGCTTTTGGAATACCTCACCCAAGGTTGTAACTGGCTTATACGCTGTCCTAACCTTAGCGCCAGCCAAAATTCTGTTTTTCGTTTCTGAAATGCCTCTTACGTACGGTATACACGTATAACTCTTTGGAACACCCACTGCTTCGAGATCTGTTTGCGTTCTATTGTTGGGTCTGATTTTGTTTACTGCTTTATTTATGAACGCTGACATATAGTCATTAGTTGCAAGGCTCTACGAACATTTTCCTTTTCGATTTCTTATATATACAGTATATATATGATATTCTGTTTCATTTTTTCTTATATATAATGTAGGTTGAGATGTCAAAGTCTCAAAGACTTCTTTATTTCGCTAGCATGCAATTATTGACAGTTTTAATGTTTTAATCATAGATTAATTCAATTTCCGGTTAATATGAAAATACAAAAAAAGCAGTTATACGTAATATGATTTTTATGCAACTCCCGCAACGAAGAATGATTTTAATTGGCTATGTTTAACCAATGAAAAATGAGAATGCTTCGATGTTTGGAAAATCTCGTCCAATTGGTCAAAATCTTCCAGTAAAGTGCTGGAATTATAGCTAGTACCCACTTAAAACAAAGAAATGGGCTTTCGTTCTTAGTTAAACGTAATTATTCTTGAGAGTAAAACAAACATCTGAAGTTTCAAGATTAATGCAGTATAACCTAACCACGATGGCTTTATCTCGCAGAGAAGCTATCTTTTTCATTGCAATCGGTTTGAGCATGTTGACATTGGCCACCATAACTTTTATAGTTGCTTGCATAGGAAGCAATACTGCAGTTGGAATAAACATTGGTTTTAACAGCCTTTACGTATGTATAAATTATTTAATCAATTAGTCATCTTTGACTCAATCATACCTGCATGAAACTGTGCCTCGCTGTAGCTACGTACGTCGAATGCACAACATGTACCTACAGTTATGCCATACTTAAGAATATTTACTAACGACGGTCGTATTTGTAAGGTCTGCGGTTCCCAAATTCTTTACTTGGTCTCCGCCGGTCAAGTTGCCATTGGCATTGGTGTTGAGCTCATCTATGAACTCACTGGTAATCAGCCAGTGAGAGCGAGCCACTTACGGCCTGGTGTGTACCGATAAAATTAGCAAAGAGTCGAAGATATTTTTATACTTAAATATTCTGTCAGTAGATAGTAAAATATATGTGCGTGCGAAGATATCTTGCTGGCTTGTTGTCAAGCATAAAAAATGCAAAATTAGATTCCTATATAATTTATAAAATACAAATCAGCTTTTGCATGCAATACACGCCAATTCTGCTTGTTTTTTTTTCCTGCATGTGCATAATAGAAAAAGTCTATAAATCGTAGTATAATTGTAAAATTTATAGCAAGTCGCCGTCAGTCCACCGCCACCGGAAGACGGAAGTACAAACTTAATTTCTAGTTGCTCTAGGGAGTACACTGCCCTAGCTTTGACTTCTTGAGACAGGAATTTTATGTAATTTGGCTACAGCAGTTATTCATCACGTTTGGTGACCAACATGAATGGGCTTTTTTCAAGATTTATTCGGTTCAATCTCTTTGACAGAGTGTCACTGCGACAACCACTTGAAACAATTAAAGAGTTTGAATTTGCGACAACCACTTGGAACGTTAACAGGGGTTTTCATAAAAATTATTGACAGACGGAGTTTATCAATCGTTATAATGTCTCATAAATACATTTGAAAAAATACCCATAGGTTATATAAAGGTTATTTACTGTAACTGGATAAATATATATGTCGTCGTGTGAGCAAAATTTGGGAGTTATATGTGTGTATGCGTGTATGTATGTGTCGTTACGGATAGCTAGAAAATTAAAAACTTTGCAATATCGTTTGGGATCGCCTCGTACGCCACATAATTTGTTCGATCGTATGAAAAACTGCATCGAGCGTGTAGAGCTATCTTTCGGCTTTGCTGTGATGGTGTTTGTTTTCGCAGGGAGCGTGTTTACCTCGAGTTACTTGCGTTTGAATAAGGGCACCTGTCGGCCGGGTGACCTGCTTTGTCTTGTCGTTTATTTATACCAGTGCCAAATGAGCCTTAAAGTCAGTGCCAAAAACCCCGCGAAATCGAACAAAGCGCCACAAAAATTCCAAATAATACATGTTAAGCTTGTAGTGCTCATATAATATTAATACGCTATTAATACGTTTCTATTACGCTATACAAATATATTATATAATATTCAAATATTCAAAATGGCCGCCATTGCAACAACTGTACTACAGGAAACAAAACCAGGAGATTGGGCTGCTGTGATCTATGTATAACAAAGCTGCTGATAAATTCTTGTTTTTCCCCAAGTTTATAGCACCAGGCGTTTTGTCTCTGCTGTCTGGATATAAACAAGGTCGTGCTGTGGTAAGGCAACATATATATCTCTCATATCTCATGTGCATGTATTCTAAACAGCATGCATGCAATTTCCTACCTAGGAAGTCTAGATTTCAGTGATTGTGATTCAATGACAAAACGAACGCCATTGAACGAAGAGGCTAATCTACTAGGACAGAGAGGCTAAATTTACATCTACTCAATTTTCGACTGCGTGTCAAAAGTCTTAATGGGATATAAACTTTACAAACTTTCGCTATGCCAATAGTAGCGTTCCTCAAAATGTTAACCGAGCCTATTCATTTGGCAACGTTGAGGACAGGATGGTAGGCTTTTGCGCATGCACAAAACTAAATGACGTTTTAAAAAAGGCCAAATTTAACAAAGTAAGGCCAAATTTTATATTTTTCCAAAAAAAGCCAAAAAGAGCCAAATTTTATCAATTTTTTGACATGGTATCTGTCAGATTTGGTTCAGCTAATTTCTAGTATTCCAAATTTAAGTTCCAAAGTCTTCAACTTCACAAAAAATGAAACAGTTTTATGTTAAACACATACATAAAATAGCGTGCATTTGCACGCTTGTGTCTACGGCATTTTACTTAAATCTTGTAACTCGATAAAAAAGCCAAAATAAAGCCAAAAGGGCAAACATTTTTTGCAAGGCCAAACAAGAAATAAAAAAGCCAAAATCGAGTTATTTGGCCTTAAAAAAGCCAAATTATCAACCTTGGTTGAGGAATTCATTTGATCAATTTCGCAATATTTTTGTGAAGTTCCTCAAAAAATTCACAACTACCTGTTAAAATGTGCCAATCAAAATTGAATGAGCCAATCAAATGCAGTCTTACCATTAGGGCTGAATTTAATTAGCCCAATTTAATTTTATTGGTACATTTTAGCAGGAAGTTGTAGATTTTAACAGAAAGTTGTAAATTTTTAATGAACTTCGCTTAAAAGTATGCGGAATTGATCGAATGAATCTTCAACGTAACCAAATGAACTGATCAGCATTTTTAGGAACGCTTCTATTAACATGGTTGGGATATGTGACTTCGCGATAATTTCAATTTGTGACTTGCTCATGAATTATTAATGCGTTTTTAAATTGCATGTTTTTTTCTTTATATACAGTTAGGAGCAACTCTGGCTACACACATCATGGCAGTTATATTGGGAGTGGGAAGTTCAATCTTTCTTCAGCATTGTCCGGTACTTCGTAAGTATTAGCCAGTGTTTGTGTGTATGCGTATATGCATTTATAAAAAAGCCTTTAGAAAACATGGGCGCTGATTGGTGGAAAGGTAAAAAACTGTGTTTCGATCCATAACTTTACCAGGGACCGCGGAGCAATTTTTGGATTGAGGGAGCTGAATGCTTAGCTTCCCAGGGGCGGGGAGGGGGCTGGGGCAACAATCGAGTCCCCATTCTTGCTTCGTTCTTTTTCAACTTTTTTCCGTTTTTTTAATTTTTAAATTTTTTTTCTTAAACTACCTTGCGGTTGCGACGTGCTCGTGTTTATTGTTGGGGTCTTTTTCGTTCTTCATTAGTAAATATTGGAAAAAAAATATATGTATGTTATTTCGACGCCAATCCTTTTGCCTCCTTTTGCTGGATGTCAGAGTGCGTTTTCCCAAAATTACAGCCAAAATGTTAATGAGGTGCTCTTGATCTGAGCTGTAACGCTACTTATTGGAAAAATTTCAAGTAGCATTGGTTATAATTAGCCGACATTCAATCAATCACATGCAGGAAAGTTATGGGGGGGGGGTTAGACAAAACGAATTAAACCTACGGGTGCGTAAACCCAATAGACTTAATATGCATTCTGTCGATATTTTGCACTCTTTACATTGATCATGTTACTGCTATGAGATTGAAATTCTAATGATAGACCATTTTCAATAGTTTGCTCTTTTGCGTTCATCCATGCATGCAAAATATATGCATGTTTATGTTTAGATTGTGTCAGTTTCCAAACTGGGCGATCCATTTATATCGCAAACAGAATTAGCTTTGGGCTACTTACCATCATCAGCTTCACAGCATCAATTTTTGGTTGTATGACTACTTGCTGCACAGCTCACGGGGTAAATATACAATTATATTTCATTTTATTACGACGTGTACGACAAATATAAAATGAAAAGTTGCAGTGATCTAGTTGAGTACGTGCCACGAAGCTATATATACTTAAAATATTAATTTCTCACAGTATACTGATAGTTTAGCTTCTATTTTAAACTAGACCATGGCCGTAAGAAGCACGGGGGCAGGGGGGGGGCTCGAGCCCCCCTAACTTCAAAGGCAGGGGGCTGAGCCCCCCTAAAAAAGATCTTTCAGTCCCGAAGTTAATACATGTTTTTAACGGTTTACAGTGTTACACATGTATTAATCCAATGATTATGGTAAAACTAACCTCAAAAGGGCAGAAAAGCATGTTTGAGCGTGTTAAAAATAGAAAAAAATTCTGGGGGGCGTGTCCCCGGACCCCCTAGAAGCACTTGTGTCTTCATCGCTCGAAGAGCTCCCCTAACTTTTTTCATCTTCCTACGGCCTTGAACTAGACGAATAAATGTTAGCGAAAAAGCAAACGTTTTCGCTTACCAATCACGTTTCTGAGTTTTAAGTTTATGTTACGCCGTCAAAACAGTCAAAGAAATCGTATAGCTCCCTCAATTCCCACCATGAAGTTGAAAAATTTAAAAAGATTACGATTTTGAATGGTTATCCCGAAAATTTTTTAGACAAAATTGCCCTTTTCAGGTGTACATTCCATTCAAATTTTAAATCAAATTAACAAGTTATTTTCTTCGGCATATCCACATATTCAAACTCGTTCTATTTTTTTCACTTATGCAAAGATTTTCGGTTTTTTTCCGCTTTATAAACCATATTCCTTTAAGTTTAAGACAGTGGCGTAGCCAGCGTCGATAATTGGAGGGGCGAATATTCATGTATCATGTTTTGCATCATTAATTTCTTTTGAAATCGATTGTTTTTAAGGTCTGTGAACACAAATATATGAATATTCGCCCCTCCAATTATGGAAGCTGGCTACGCCACTGTTTTAAGATCGCGCATTGTTTATAAATACAAGTTCCAATGCTCTACTTCATTGTATGTTGGTGAAACCGTTTGCCATTTTCATCAGCGCATTTCTGAACACATGGGTATGTCGACTTTTACTGTTAAACCTCTCTTAAAACCTCCTTTTTCTAATATTCGTGATCAACATCAGGCTTCTGGTCATCCTATTTCTTCTCGTGATTTGTCCATTCTATCCACTTGTTCTTCATCCTTAGAACTTTTGTTAAGAGATCGAAGTTTACTCATCTCCAAACTTATTCCTTCACTCAATGCTAATCTTACTTCTGTGCCTTCAACCTTGTATAATTAATCCTACTATTAACCTAATTACATGACCCTTGTATATATCTTGCATTATATCTTCTAATGTTATACGTTCTTAGCGTTATTATTGTTTAATCACTATGATAAATTCGCTTATTTTAAATCTCTAACCGTTGTAACTTTAAAATATTTCGCTTTGTATAAAGCTTTTGGATACACTGTAATACTTTTACCGCTCTGAAGATGTTGCAAGTATAGCAACGGATTAACGAAACGTTAGCTTCATTAAATATTTTTTTAAAAAAATCGTTCTGTTTAGTTATGTTATGGCTCTATTAAAAGCTGTTGTGTGAGTTTTAATATTTCTGAATAAGCTAAGATTTCCGCCCGAAGTATCTATTGTTATTGTTTTGGCCTATCTTTTGGCTATAGACTAGCTGATCTGAGCGTGAGTAAAAGGCCTGGAACTAGCTTCCAAATAGAAATCTATTTTGCTGTTGTTAATCACTTATATCTTTTGTTTTCCGTTGTGAAACTTATTGAAACTTGGTAACTGTCTTTAGGAAAAAAAATTATAAATCTAACAGAAATTTACAAACAAAGTAAATTATATTTCATGAGAAATTTGATAATTTCGATCGAAAAAAGGATTTCTATTTGACAACTAGTGCCAGTACTTTTCCGTGTTTTCAGAGAAACTGGGAAATGATGGATAAGAAATGCGTGCTTTTTGTATTTACTATTTTTATTTTTAAAAATTATCTCCACAAAATGGCAGGTTTCGCGATCGAACGGCATTTTGTTCGCCTATTCCAAACTTCTGTTGCAAGAAGTTTCGCCCGGTCAGGAGCCTTTTGCATGAGGAGCAATGAAATCCAATATGGTGGATTTTAAAGGCAATTAACGCTCAGCCAAAGTCTTGATATGATTCGTAAAATTAACGCTTGAATGTCAGTTTGTTTTGGGCCAAATTAAGGCAATCGCTTGATACAGTCATACTAATCAGCTCACAAGTTGGGCATGCTTCTATATGGGTTCCACAATTACTTTGTTATATTCGTTTCCTCTCTCCCTTTATCTATCTATCTTTATCTAGAAAGCTCTCTCTATCTGTTAAATCATTCTTTCATTTGCACATCGATTCATTCTGCATTCTTAAATAATTTTTCACGTTAATATACTTCTTATAACTTTAATAATGAATTATAACAATGGATTACAAAATTTCTAGGACTACAAACCTGTATCCAGTCAATCGAGTGAAGCCGACGAATTGGTAATAGTGACTACATCAAATCGAAAATCATCGGAAAACTGGAGTAAACAACCACTCACATACATGCTTGAAGATCAGCAAGAGACTTCCGTTCAAAATCCTGGAAAACATTGATTATGTGTGCAGTAACGATCAACTATTAAATGCATGTGTAAATTCGACACACTGATGATAACTTCACTTTTATTAGCTAAATGTACACCAATTCATATAACAGTTGGTATAGACACTTCCAGTATGTACTAGATTCCATTATTTGATATATACCACATAATAGGTATGTTTATGTGCTTAGCTACGTCGTATATTTAGCTGGAGCATGTAATGGAAGACACACGCATTGTACACTAAATTTCAGACAAACGAAATTCCTGGCGCACCAGTAGTCTAGGTACTGTATAGGGCTTTGTACCGTTATATTTACCAGAAATAATCTAGACTTTTTGAGGATAAATGATCATGGAGGTTTACCTTGCCCCCAAAACACGATTTCAGCCATTTTCGCCGTCTTGTTTGCTTTTTTAATAAAGCCATGAAGCTGAAGAATCGTCCAATTCTTGTATACTTTCCATAATCATAAATGACTAATGAACATTTAACCAAGTTTCGTCTTCTGACACTGTGCCATGTATTTTATCTGGGATTTTTGCGCCTTGACCATTAGCCAAAATTGCCGACTTTACGAAGCATCGCCCCTTTTGCGTCCGATAAATGGCAAATGCCGTAATCAAATTTTACTGTAAAAAGCCTGTCACACTCGCTGACTGATAATTTGAATTCTTGCTTTTTCTTCTCATGTTTACAGCGTATATAGCACCAGGTGTTTTGTCTCTGCTGTCTGGATATAAACAAGGTCGTGCTGTTGTAAGGCAGCAAACAGATCTCTGTTTAAGAAATTGAAACTATGTGTATTCCAAACAACATGCGCATGCATGCATGTACATCCATCATAGGAAGTGTAGTAAATTTCAGTATTTCAATATAAAAGCGACAAAGACGTCCACCAGATAGCCAGCAGGCCCGGATTAACAGTACACGGGGCCCGTGGCTTCTTCTCATCGCGGCGCCCCTTGACCCCACCCTTCACCTCGAAAAATTCCAGCAATCAAAAGTGTTATAAAACTTTAACAAATGTCAATGGTTTGATTTGAGAACTTAATTGCCCGTGTATATACAAACAACAAAACAGTAATACAGGGTGTATCAAAAAAAAAGGTAATCGAACTTTGCAGTGCTCTAGTGCGTTCATTATACAATCTACAGAAATCATTCTTTCTCAGACGGAAAGACCAGGCTTTTAGCTTTCGATTGTCATCATTTTTGTGAAATTTGAAGAAAGATTGACCAAATACGAATCAAATGAAAATAGCCGGTCGAAATCGCATATTTCCACCTCTGAGCATTATTAGAGCAGCGAATTAGAAAAGAAAATTTCATTAATCATTTATCTGTCACGAGAAACAATTAACATCACTAATAAAATGCCAGAGGTTTACTACCTAAGCTAAAATTAGTCAATTAATTTTGTAATTTAATTCCTTAATGGGATTAAATTTCAACAGATTTTCAATAAACTCCCAACGGCGAAAAAAATGCGATTTCGACCACAATTTTTATCGCACTTGCATTTGCTTGATTTTTCTTCAAATGTTGTATAAGCGATGTCAATTGTTGGCTAAAAGCCTGGTTTTTCCAGCTACGTAAGAATTATTTCTGTATGTTAAATATTGAACGCCCTAGAGCACATCAAAGTTCGATTACCTTTTTACACCCTGTATATACTTATACACAATTGAAGTAAAGTCCAATATTAAATATTTAACAGTATAGCAAAGGTCTTTTTAAAGTTTAAAATCAATAGAAACAGTGTTCATACGAATAGATTGAGAGTTATGTCCATGCATGTCATCATCGTCAATTGAATTTGTTATATCACATGGAAATTGAACTGTGGCTTTTGGTTTCATTCTCAGGTCTTCAAAACAACATGCTTACGCGATTTCTTTAGAGCAAACTCGTTGATTACAGATGAGTACATATCAATTTGTCGTAGCAGATCACTCCTGACACCAAACAGAACAAGATTGTTCAGTCTCTTCTGTGTCATGCATGATCGTAATTGACTCTTGATCTATTTAAGTTTGGAGAATGACCGCTCGTCTGAACAGTTTGAGATCATCAGGCTCAGGTATATAAGGAGCGCAATAATTGTATGGGGAAATACTGTTTCCAGTTTTTGGTGACAAGAAGCCGATACATACGTAATTCAAACGTTCCACATCCATTTCCACGTCGTCATCATCTTGCTCGACATTTTTATCATCAGACACTCTGGAGGATGGCACTGAAGATTTGTCAGGATGCGAAGTTGCTGTGACTTCCAGCGCTTTCTTAACAAAGTCTGTGTTGACGAAAGCTGAAAATTGTAGCAATTCCTCAGACAGGCTAGCTTCTATGTCATTGCAATATGGCGCTTTTCATTTTCAACAACTTCCTCAGAGGAGAGTTCCTTAAGCTTTCGAAGGAAGCCAAACCTTGCAGCCACAGTGACGTATGCATCTAATCGTTTCCTTAACTCAGCGTCAAGATTGTCAATTATTACGAGGAACGTGCCTGTACGGAATGTACTGGCCGGGTCTGCGTCACTTCAGGCTCTGATCCAGGTTCATCGTAACGGCGATTTCTTGTACGGACTCGTCTTGCTTCGCTTACATAATGTTCGCATTCACTATGGCTCTTTCCTTTCGTTTTAAATTCTTCAAATCGCTCTCGAAGCTTGTGAATAAATTCCATTAAGCGATTCATAAATTTGAACGGCTGAGTTGAGGTCTTGGTCGGCTGATTGCAAGACTTGGCTGTTTGCGTGGAAACGGTGCAGGATGTGGTGCCAGAGAACGAAAAGAATTCCAGATTCTAATCGATTCATGTAGGCAGCAAGTTCACCAGCTTCCTCTCGGGTTTCAGCTTTCTTCTCGTCATCACCAGCGATTTCTTCTAGAGCGGCGTTTATTTCATTGTAGCCCATAAACAGAGCCTTTGTAGCATCTGCACGTGCCAATGCCACGTTTATCCTCAAATCCTCCCATCCGTTCCCCTTCCCCTTCCCCGTTGATGATTATCCCAACTTGGCCTCCCTTCCCACATCAGGGAACCGTTTTTTGAAAAAATCCCCAGAAGTTGCTCGTTCCCCCTTGTGATAATCCCGATGATACTACCCAAACTGAAAGAATATCTGTCAGAATTACTCTACGCCCGACTAAACATAATAGTCATATGAATTCTCCTAAAAACATACCTGTGAGAATATCCCCGAGACGTATACATTATGGACGAGGTATTAGTTTGGATCAAAACGGTTGCAATTTAGTATCAATAAAGATTTCAAAGAATGTTCCTCCATCTACTGTCAAAGTACCAAAACTTATGCTAACTAACGTGAGGTCGCTTGCTCCTAAAATGGATGAAATATCTTATTTTATGCCCCATAATCATGTAGACTTAGCATTTATTACTGAGACTTGGCTTAGGGAATCAATTCGTGATAGCATTATACATATTCCGGGTTATACCGTTTTTCGTACAGACAGAATTAGAGATAACCATGGTGGAGTTTGCATTTATGTTCAAGCTGATCAATTGCGTAAATTTAAACAAATCAGCCACATCATTTGCTGCGACGATCATGAAATTCTTTGGCTTCACATCTGCCCAAATAGGCTACCTCGTGGTTATTCAAGTATAATTGTTGGAGTTATATACCACCCACCGAGCGACAATGATGCTTTAATACGTGATCATTTACTTTTCTCTCTTACAAAGATAGAATCTGAATTTCCTAACTGTGGTATAATTCTGGCTGGTGATTTTAATCGACTAAATATAAATTTATTGTTGAAACATTTTCGACTTAAACAACTTGTTAAAGTTTCAACAAGGAACAACGCGACGTTGGACTTATTGTTGACAAATTTACATGAGTATTACTGTCCTCCTCTAGCATCTCCTCCCTTTGGTCTCTCTGACCACAATACCATTGTGGTCACACCAAAAATTAAAGTTTGCAATGCCACTAAGAAGAAAACGGTGAAGAAACGAGATCGTCGTGAAAGCCATAAATTAGAACTGGGTAGATATCTGAGCTCAATAGATTGGGTTTCAATTCTGGCTGAATATAATTGTGAGACCATGTGGAAAATTTTCCATGATGTTGTACTAACGGGCCTAGACCTCCTCATGCCAACTACGGAAGTAAAGATCTCCGTTACTGACGCTCCCTGGATGACTCATCGATTAAAAACCCTCATAAAAAAGAGGCAAAAGGCGTTCTACACTTATGGCGTTAATTCAGTTGAATTTGAATATTATAGAAACTTAGTCAACTCCGAGAGGAAGTCATGTAGAGGAAAGTACTATGAAGCGAATGTTCATAATTTGGAAAAAGTAGGCCCAAAGAAATGGTGGAGCGAGATAAAACGCTTATGTAATTTTAACACTAAAGAGGGACTTTCAAATCTAACGAATGTCGCAGAGTTTTCAAATTTATCTTTAGAGGAACAAGCATCTAAGATCAACACAATATTTTTAGATTCATTAAATGAACATAGTTTACAATTTCCCTTACCAAAGCTCCCATTGGAAGAGTCACCTGTTTTCCCAAACGTGTCAGAAATTATGGTTCATAAAGCTTTATCAAAACTTAAAATTAATAGTGCAGCGGGTCCGGATGCAATACCTAACTGGTGCTTAAAGGAATACTCATTAATTCTCGCTCTTCCTGTTTCCCTTATCCTTAATGCATCGTACAAAGAACAACACCTTCCTACTCTTTGGAAGAAGGCTGATGTAATTCCCCTACCAAAAACAAAGATCGTCCAACATCCAAAGAAAGATCTAAGACCGATCTCTCTCACTTCGTGCATCTCTAAAATTAACGAAGAATTCCTGGTAAATACATACGTTAAACCAGCTGTGTTAAAGGTGATCGATCCCCACCAGTATGGAGTTATTCCAAAAATCTTCGACAACTATGGCACTTATTAGCATGTTGCATCATTGGTTTTATAAAACGGACGGAAATGGATCAGTAATAAGAACTATTTTGTTCGATTATAGGAAAGCTTTTGATCTCATTGATCACTCAATTTTGTTTGGAAAGCTATCGCAGTTGGACATACCTCGCAGTGTTACCAACTGGGTAACTGACTTTCTCACCCACAGATTTCAAAGAATCAAATTAGGAAATTTTATCTTTTCTTCTTGAGAATCTGTCCCCGCAGGTGTGCCACAGGGTACAAACAAGGTCCCTGGTTGTTTATCCTCTTAATAAACGACTTAAACATCTCCCAAGGTCCCCTCTGGAAATACGTGAACGATTCTACAACCTCCGAAATAGTTTTGAAAAATGGCACTAGTAAAGCTCAAGATTTAGTTGATGAAGTAATTTGTTGGTCAGATGATAATAAAATGCAATTGAATGCTGAAAAATGTAAAGGACTGCGTATTTCTTTTAACGTAAACCCAGTCGAAATGGATCCCATAGTTGTAAATGGTAAAAATCTTGAAGTTGTACAATTTATCAAATTGTTAGGCCTTACCATTAATAGTAAAATCTCTCCCAATTAAAGCGAGCTAAAGTTAAAGCGAAAGATTTAGCACTGTTTTACACTTCGTGTATCAGATCTGTCGCTGACTATGCTATACCTGCAATTTACTACTCTTTACCGCAGTACCTAAAGAACGATCTAATACGTTTGGAAAAAAGAGCCATTGCCATCATAATGCCAAATGTGGACTATCGTGATACTCTTGAATTGTTAAACATCAAGCCTATGGAAATCCATCATGAAAACCTATGTGACAATTTGTTTCGATCTGTTTTGCTCGACACCAATCATAAAATCAGTCATTTACTACCTCAAAGACACGATTCCGGTCATTTTTTAAGAAACGAGAACAATTTTAATATTCCCTTTATTAAAACTGATAGGACTAAAAACTCATTTATTTTTGCCATGTGCAATAAGTTAAATAAGTCATGTTGAATATGGTAGCTGTAAATTTTAATACCTTTTTAATGTAAATAGAGTAACATTCATTCTAAAATCTCTGTAATTATTACGTAATTCAGCTTTTGCTGCAATGTAATTTGAATAAACCCAAATCAAATCAAATCAAATCAAATCGAGTATCCGACATTCGTTTTACGGTGGGCAGTCCCTTGCTGGAAAGTTGATCCGTCAAAATTTCCCAACGATGCGTCGAAGCAGCAAAAAAGAGTATAGTCGTTGAAGGAAGCTGAAGAAACCAACAGCAAGCTGCCAACAACCCACAGCAGATTGACCAACGAGATTGAGCGAATGCGCGGCGCAGGGAACATACTCGGCGAAACTACATTGTTGGCGAATAATGGCCCGCATGCCACTGTATTTGCCACTCATGTTGCTCACATTATCGTACGACTGATGACGGCAATCCGCAACATCGATGCGTTGGATGTTCAAAAATTCAAGTAAACTCTCTGTCAGTTCTTTTCCGGTATGACCATGCATCTCCAGGAAGGTCAAATATCGTTCGACAGGACCCGAAGGCAACACATAACGAAGAATGCAGGTGAGTTGGTCCACGTGGGTAATATCAGGGGTAGAGTCTACAGAGACAGAGAAATACTTGGCGGCCTTTACTTCTGTAGTAATCTGCTCCTGAACACGAATTGCCATCAAATCGATAAACTCCTCTCAAATGGTCTTCGACAAATAGGATGTGTGACCCCGTCCTTGGTTGGCATTGTGGTTGATGTGTTGTGTTAAAAATGGGTCAAATTTAGCTATCAGTTCTAATATGCCCAAGTGATTACCATTTGTGGGGGATTCAATAACCTCATCCGAACCACAGAATGATAAACCACGCTCAGACATGAAACGGATAGTTTCTGTCACTCGCTCAAGCACAGCACGCCAATAATCACGCTCGTTGTTGGCCTGTCTAACCAATTCCGAATCAACGCCGCAGCCAGCATCGCTGCGTTGAAGTAACTGGATCATGGCATCCCTATGAACTGCACTTCTTTCTTGACGACGAATACAATAGGACGCGTGTTTCCAATCCTTGTAGCCCTCCTTCCCAAAACTTGCGCAGTCAGTCATCAGTTTACACGCAAATCAAAACACTGCACGTTGAGATGGGGAGTAGCAGAGCCAGATTCGAGAATGTTGCTGTTTCGTGGGATCACGCGTGTATGTGAACAAGCTTTTGTTGCATTGCCGCTTATAATTCTCCCCCTCAAATTAATAGGAAGATTCACTGAAATCTGCATCCATGTTTCTACCTTCACTGCTTCCTTTTGCTGCCCAGAATTCTCTCACACTGTCTGAAAAACAAGCCGGCCACGTCCCTAAATCACATGAGTATGCATCGGTAGAGGTGGAAGGACTATCAGATGTCAAAAATTGATCAGATAGCTCGAATTGTTCGGGCGCTGTTGCCGGGATCGGGTTCGTGGGCGCAGCGTTATCAGTGGCAGTGAACTGGTAGGGAGCATTTTAGCCATGTGCTAGTGAGGGTGAATCCGTAGTAGGCTCCTCAACGTTGGGCTCAATCACATTAACATTGCCATACTTAAGCTTCGGCAAAAACAGTTCTGATAATTTTGGAAGTTTACTCAAAATTTTACTGTCCCGTGATTCGCGTTCCTGTCTCGCCTTTCGTTTTGCCGCGCCAGCGACATATTTACGATTCTTGTCCCTGTCACGACCGCCACCACCTGTAGAACTCATCTATCACGCCGGAGGCAATATACACTGCTGACAACAGAGTGTATTAGAATTCCTAAGTATATCCAAACAATATTGTTACCAATATATAAACAATAATGTTATCAATATTACGTGGTAGAAGAAACCAACGATGTGCCAATAGTAAGCTGTAAGCAAGTACTAAAAATTTGCGGAACACGTAAAATCGTAATTCATAAACGTAAGATAAATATAAGAGCCCACTGCCCAACTCGAAGCAAAACACGCAAATGAACAGACAATAGTGTAGACTGTGGTTTGTGTGCGTGTATTGATCTTCGGTATAAATCGACACGTAAGTTAATATACGTAATACACTTTAATACGCCTTGTAGAAATAAATAAATAATAGTTAAACACTTACCAAGCTCTAGAAGTTTAGCCTACTCCTTCTTTTTTGTTTTGTGATGTTTCAGCTTTGCAAATTGCGAGTTTGATGATAATACAAAAGATACAGTCACACAGTAGAAAGACAAGCCTCAATCCCTGATTGCAGTTTCACCTCGTTGTAACACGAGTAACGTGATTGTCATGGTACAGCTGTGGCCGTTGACAGCCGAGTAGCTGAAAGCGCGAACAACGGGTTGTCATCAATGCACTGCAACTGCAAGTCTGAATTATTCCGAGCTTTATTGACCGTTCGCTTTACTATTGTTTTCAACACAGCCCTGGGTGTTTAAGGGAACCGCGACATAACGGCCAGCTGAGCACTTGTAAATTCGGGGGCCTCGCGCTTGTAGGGGTCTCGCGCTTGTAGGGGTCTCGCGCTTGTAGGGGCCTCGCGCTTGTAAGTTGTAAGCACCTCGGGCTTGAAGGGGCCCCGCGCTTGCAGGGACCTGAAAATTGGCTCAATCGAGATTCGATCTTACCGAGAATAGCGCTGTTAAATCAAAATCGTAACTGGGTGAGCGCGCTGCCCCTCAAAGCGCGGGGCCCGTGACATAACCCACTTCAGCCGTATGGTTAATAGCCAGATTAATATAGACTAATTATTTTTTATTATTAACTAAAATTTTGACTGCGTGTTGAGAGTGCTCTGGTTTGGTAATTACACAAAAAATATATATCTTGTATTTAGATACAGAAGCTCGTAAGGTTTTTACCCCTGAACCTTTTATAGCGTTCAGAAAGGATCGTTATCTTAAAAATTATTTACTTAGAGCAAAGGTACCATGCACCACTCGTAAGAGAGAAAGGATGTAAAAAATGCAATAAATATAGGTGCTTAACATGTAAAAATATGCTGAAAATGCCCCAAACTCTCGGTTTTTTCTCGTACTTCAGAAAGGGTATCTTAGAATGCGGTACAAGTATCCGTGTCTAATTTCCTGTAGTTTTTTCTTTTAATATTGCCGCCAGTTTCCTCGATATGATTTTAAAAGCAGCAGCCGACAATTTATTTACATTTAGTTGCCAAACTTGGGAATATATTAAACGAATAACACTAGACGAACGTCACCCGAGATTATCCGACTATTAGGCCGTTTGCCAGGACCTAAAATTGTGCCAATTTTCATTTCACCTGTCCGAGAACTAAAAATTTATTTCACAATTTTTCTTTTCTTTATGCGCTGGTTCCAAACAAACTCCTACCTAAAATCAATTTTAATTCCCGCTTATTTTGCATTCTTCAAAAAAACCGGCGCCATTTTGAAATTACAATACAGTCATTTATAATCGCTCAGAATATCGATTTAGTCCAACCCAGCTTCTTCATTAACGCATGCGTTGCCTTGCAGGAGATGAACTTTAGAAATGTGCAAATAAAAAGATATCTTCGTTTTCGCTCGAGTAGAATTCATTATCATAACAATCATCCCAATCATTTTCCAAAGCCATATCTCGGTACTCGCTTCTGTTTTCGCAAGCAGTTTTACATGCACATAAATGGCTACATTTTATCGACGATTTCACACACGAGCGTCTTCTAGTTTCGCATCCTGTTTTGCATTTGTGATACAGTAATTAATAAGGCATAATTAAGTATGACAGAAATGCGAACAGCCTGGCGCGAGTGACCAGCGGCCAGTGAACTCAAATAAGACTGGAACGATACCTTCAGGTAAATAGCCAGAGCTTTGGGTGAAGCCAAGATGGCGGAAATTGAAGGCCGTCTTGTAGGTATAAAACACGCGCGTTTTCTGCGTGGGCTTCGCGGGAGCTGAAAAATGACTAGAGTTTTCGGATCGATGTTTTTCAATTTTTGCACCTAAATGCTGATTTTAACGGTAAATACCCTACCTAAAAGCTAAAAACTAAACGAAAAGGTAAGATTAATCCAACTGCAGTCCATACTATTCTGTGTTTTGTTCAAATCCCTCATAGGTGGTCGAGAAAAACAAAAGTTTGTTTGTGAAAAAAACAAAGGTTTTTTTCTGAACTTGAATTTCATTCGCCAAATAACTTTGCTTTTTATGATGAACTGTTTCTAAAATATGGTTATTCTGAAAGACCACTTGCTATAATTTCTACAGCCATGGGAAAGCCGTACTAAAAAAAATAGTCGGTCGAAAATATGAAATTTTCACGTGAGATGATGCTGATTTTTCATACGGAATTCAGTAATATTTCCGCGCAGGGGCCTGGATCATACCTACAAGACGAGCTTCAATTTCCGCCATCTTGGCTTCAAAATTTCAGCTCCACGTAGCGTTCCAGTCTTATTTGAGTTCACTGCCAGCGGCACGTTTTGCATGCTCAAAAACGTGAAAGAAACGTTTTGTGTGTTGTTGTTATTGTAGAATATAGAGTGTTTTTACGATATTTTTCGATATGTTTTCCGATATATTTGAGAAGAAATAAAACGACAAAAGAATATATCTCTTGTTGAAGCGCTAGTAACATTTTGGAGGTCCCATCGAGACAGGAATGACGGAATTACGATGATTATGACGTGAGTTTTAGTCCGTATTTGCATATTTATATGAACTAACGTTTAAGAGTGTTTATTGTTGAAAATCGTGTTGTATTTGGTTTAAAATGGATGAAGAAATTATGATAGAGCTCCAGTCCTGTATACTCAGTTTGAATCTAGTTGATTTAAAGGACTTTGGTGTAAAAATGAAGTGGCTTAACGTTGAGACAACAGAAGGAAAAGGGAAGTTTGAATTGATTAAGATTGTGCGCAATGCTTTAGAGGAGAAAGCTAGCGAGTGTGAGGGAGACGGTTTTTCAAACGTAGTTGCCAAAATTAAATTACTTTTGCAAGAAAACGAGTCGGATAAAAGTAACGAAAGCTTAGAAGAAACCAATACAAAGAAACAAGAATTGCTAGAACTTGAGACACAATATGAGCAATTGTCAAAAGCACAAGAAGAATTAGAACAAAAGATGCAGCTGTTAGAACTAGCACAGAAACAATCTAACTTGTCGAATGAGACAGAAAATGAGCCAACTACCAGCACTGAAACTGGACTGTCTAATCTTAATGCAAGTATTTTTCGAAGGGAGTTTAAGATACAAGGACAGATTGGAGAACCGGGTCAGAAAGACAATCTGACCTATCAGTCATTGATCTCGCAGATCGAGTCAGGACTAAAGAAGGGCTATACGGAGTCTAAAGTAGTCACTGCGGTGATTCGCTCGATTCAAGCTGGACTACAGTTACGTAGCTACCTGGAGGGGCTTACTGGACTAAGTTTACCCAAACTGCGAAAAATCCTCCGTTTCCACTTTCAGGAGAAGAGCGCTACAGAATTACACCAGCTCCTTGCTAATATTAGTCAAATGCCCAAGGAAGATCCACAATCATTCCTTATTCGTGCTCTGACTATTCGGCAAAAGATTGTCTTCGCATCACTGGAATCGGACAGTAAAATTAATTACGATGAAGAATTAGTCCAAGGTTTATTTCGTCATGCTGTCGAAACCGGTATAGCTGATGAGACCATTCGAATTCGTGCAAAGATCAGACCTCTTTTAAAGAACACGTCTGTGGCGGATGAAGATCTAATCGAAACAATGAGTCTAGCAATGTCTGCAGAATCAGAGCGGGCGAACAAATTCACGCAAGGAAAATCTGTCAAACAATCAGTAACGAAGGTGTCAAAACTGGAAGCCGAAGTTAGCGGGGAACCACAGGAAAGCAGTCAAGGTAACCAACGTGAAAACCAGATTCTGGCCGCACTCAAAGCCATACAGTCGGAACTAAACAGTGTTCAAACTGAAGTTGCAAGCCTTCAGAAGAAAGTTGATCATAAAGTCTACCCTCGTAACTGCCCTCCGACAAATGACACAGAAGCGAATGGTGTAACTAGAAAGGACACCTCGTATCGACCCAGAAATCCTTACCCCAGGCAGTGCAAAAAATGTATAGAAAACAATCATTTGGATTGTTCCCATTGCTTCAAGTGTGGCGGACTCAATCATACGGCTCGTTACTGTCACTCGGGAAACGGTCGACGGCTACCCCCGCGGGACAGGGAGTAGCCCAGTCAGGAAAGAACACGTCCCGCTATTGTAATTGTTGTCAAAAAGAAGAAAAAGATGTAAATTTTAAACGTTGTTCTGCCTGCAAATTGGTATATTATTGTTCGACTGGGTGTCAAAAAAGACATTGGAATGAGCACCAGGTATTGCGTAAAGCTATTCAGAACTTACCGAAACCACAGGAAGAATATATCAAAAAGCTTGGGGATGGGTGTGATTCTAGTGTGTTCGTAAGTCACATAACCCCTAAGCACCATTCGGCTGTTGCAAGATTGGTGGGCAGAAAATGTTCTGTCAACTGATGCTTAAATGATGCAAAAGTGACTGCCCTGTGGGACACAGGAGCTCAAGTCTCCATAATAACTGAATGCTTCTTGAAACAACAATAACCTGATCTGAAAGTACGAGATATCAACGAACTGCTTGGAACGGACGCTGACCTGCAGCTAACTGCGGCAAACGGGACGGCAATACCTTACAAAGGCTGGGTTGAAGCAAGATTTCGATTGAACAGCGAAGAAGAAAAGGAAGTGACTGTTCCTTTTCTTGTAACGGAGGAACATTTAGACCAGCCAATAATTGGCTACAACGTCATAGAATTTAGTCAAAGACAATGAAAACTTCTCGGAGAACTCCACTTTGGTACAGAGTATAACCAGTAGCTTTGGAAATTTAGAAGAAAAGCATGCGAGACAGCTGGTTAATCTGATCGAATGTAATGACTCGGACTTTCTTTGCGAAGTTAAGCCAGTGAAACGTGACATAGTCATCCCAAAAGGCACAACCAGCAGAGTATCTTGTCGGGCAAACACGGGAAGTGTCGCCTCAACGATTCCAGTATTGTTTGAGCCTGATGGACAATCACAGTGGCCTTCCGGTTTAGTTGTTCAAGAGACACTTACAACCATAAAAAAGGGAAAATCGACCATTCTAGAAATTCCAGTATTTAACAACACGAATCACGACATTAGGTTGCCTAAACGGACGGTGTTAGGGCGTATTCAACTAGTTCGTTCAGTTACTACAGCTGATGTAAGATTGATGATTCGGAAGCACCGACTACGAGAGAGAAACATGCTGCAAATCAGGAAGAAGGCATTACACCAAATGTAGATCTTCACGAACTTTCAGCGAAACAGCAACGTGTCGCTCGGAAAATATTTTATGAAGAACGTGACGCCTTTGCCAGGAATGAAGACGACGTTGGTTGCATTCCAGACCTGATGATGAATATCAACCTGACGGATACACGACCGGTGCAAAAGAACTACTCAGTGATTCCACGCCCCCTGTATCCTGAGGTCAAGCATTACCTGGAAGACCTACTCAACAGAAACTTCATTCGTAAGTCCAAGTCACCTTATTCCAGCAGCGTTATTTGTGTGAGGAAGAAAGATGGAGGGATGAGGTTGTGCGTTGACTATCGCGAGCTAAATAAGAAAACAATACAAGATCGGCATCCAATCCCCAGAATGCAAGAGACATTGGATAATCTCGGAGGCAATGCATGGTTCAGTACGTTAGACCAGGGCAAGGCGTACCATCAAGGTTTCGTAAGTCCTGAAAGCCAGCCACTGACAGCTTTTGCCACGCCATGGGGGCTGTATGAATGGGTGCGGATACCATTTGGCTTGACCAATGCCCCTGCCAGTTTCCAACGTTTCATGGAGGGATGCTTAGGGATCTGCGCGACCAAGTAAGTATCCCGTACCTTGATGATATAACTGTCTTCTCAAAATCATTCGATGAACATGTGGAGCATGTCCGACAAGTGCTTCAGCGGTTGAAAATGCACGGCGTGAAACTGAAACCTAGTAAATGCAAGCTGTTTCACAGAGAAGTTTCATTTCTTGGTAGAGTGATTTCAAAGTCTGGATACCGCATCGATCCGAAAGCCACCGAAGCTGTGACAAAATTGAAAGGTAGCACACCTATGACAGTAGGAGAAGTCCGAAAACTCGTGGGCTTACTCGGAGTGTACCGCCGTCATGTAAAAGATTTTGCCAAGATCGCCAAACCTATATACGAACTGTTAGATGGAAAGAATCACAAAGTGAAATCGCCACCAACTAATGGTCAACTGCCATCGAAACATCCAATAAAGTGGACCGAAGAACATGGAGCCGCCATGAACAGGCTAATAGAGTGCATTACATCACCACCTATCTTAGCATATCCGGATTACAACGCACCATTCATAGTTCATACCGACGCTTCATAGCACGGGCTCGGAGCGGTTCTGCATCAAAACCAACAAGCTAACATTCACCGAAGCACGAGAACGAACGAATATGCACGTATGCAAATGCTTGTTGGCCAAAATTTGAAATTTGATTGGATTGCATAATAATCACGCATGCACCTGACGAGAGCGACGACGAGAGCGAACGAATATTACGAATGTGTAATTGAGATGAGTAAACAAGATTAAATTAGCATTATCATGAGTCATGACATTTTTTACATGATCGAAAGGCCCAAAGGGACTAAAAATTTAAAGCGAAGACGTAAAATTACATGCAGTTATTTATACCAAAAGTTGATGCCCTTGCAATTCTGTATAATAGTGTATACTCTAGCATTAATTGTTGAGAAGTAAAAACTGAAACATGCCCCCGAGACTTGTTAGACGTATTGGAGAGGTCGAAAGGGCCTTGATACATGAGCATAGGCCGTAGGATGAGCGTCCAAAAGATGCAACTCCGTTGCACCCCTCGTGGAACTACATAATTTTCACACGAATGGATAGATAAAAACTCACTTTATTAGAATCCGCTGCTCCCCAAGCGAAACAGGAGCACAATTGGGGAAAAATTCCCTCCAAAGTTTGTTAATTTCGCGCTTTGAAATATTCGAACCGCTATTGTTTTGGTGACAAATACGCATGCGCACGTCATCCAAACTCCCACTAAGCACGCGCATTTAACAAAAATGGATTTTCCCTGTGGGTTTTCCCCCATTTACTATGTCAAAACCACAAATAAAAGACACGAAATAGAGCTCAAAACTTGTAATATTAACAAATAAACACACGCTCTTAAATATTTCCCAGAACGCACTGAAAACTGCGCTTCCTTGTATGCTAAATTATTTCAATTGACTTATTGAAATATTGGCTTTAAGATTCTAAGGGACTGGTCATAAAGTATGGGGGGGGGGGGCTATAAAAATTTAATTATTAAAAGGCTAATTTTGTGTGGCCCACCCCTGATTTTCCTACAAAATATACATGACCCACCCCTTATTTGGCTCTAGAAATCCTTAAATATTCTTATTTTTATTATTATAATGATACCTAATCAAGGTGCCCATATCTCCGAAGAGTTTTTCAATGGGGACCTGAATAAAATACACATTAACAATAAAAATTATAGATAGATAAAATACAAATAGAATAGCAAAATATACCTATAAACTACATATAGACATATCTATTTAAAGTGTAATTTGAAAGTGCCAAGGGAGTCAGTATCTTTTATGGCAGATGGCAAAGTATTAAAATCATTAAAAGCTAAATAACTAAAAGTTTGTTTACTCAGTATATCCCCCCAGTATACCCTTAAAATTTTCATGACCCACTCCTATTTGTGACTTGAAAAATTCATGACCCACCCCTCAATTTTCATAGCCTATACTTAATGACCAGTCCCTAATTCAATACAAATTTGTGTGAGGTAAAAACCCACATGTATCAAACAGGATGGATGATAAATAAATATACATACAACTATAAATAATAAATATATAATTCCCACGATCAAGGAAAAAATTAAATATTTCGATCAACTAAAACCTCAGCTTAACTTAAAAAACATTGTCGCGGAAGGCAAAAGGATTTCCTATTATTTGATGCAGGGGCGGTCAACGATGATAGTTGAGGCAGGTGTGTGTGCTAATATTCATACATTCGTGTTAACAGACCGTAAAAAAAATTGATTTAAAGATAAATAAATAATGCAGGACACGAATATAAATAATACGACAAACATTTTCGCGCAACAATGTTTCCCAGTTTGTTTCAGGCTTTAAGTTATATTTTTTAAAAAACCTCTGGCTGAATCTTTAATGTATTATTGAATAACTATGCAAGATATGTTTGGCTCAATTTAGATTGTGCGTTCCATCTTTCACAAGTCTGTTGCATGGATACCAATCTTAAATTTCAATTGATGTTTGTTTGGTGCTGTTCTTACCCTCGATTGGCACATACTCGCTTGAAGTTGGCTCTGAAAAGAATCCGCAAGTCCAAGCCAACACATTATAATGTTCACATGGGACTACTTTTTGCGCATCATCCATTGTCAAATCAGATGCCCATGGTGGCCAAGGAAGATTTAGTTTTGGTATTTCTTGGACTTTTTCATGAAGAATCATTGCAGCATTGTATAGAATTTGTAACTCATTAACTTCAGAATTGTTCTCAGTTTCTGTGTCAGAATTCAGATTTTAATCATGAATGGTACAGTTTTCTTTATTCTTGTTTTCAGACTTATTTGACATATGTTCTCCAACCAATCCAGAAGCATCCAAATTTTCAAGATATACAATCTCACAAACATTTCTCATTTTAGAAACACAAAATACAAGTTGGGGGTAGCTTTGCATCAGTCGTTGCTTGAGTTTAAATGCTCTATATTTAGATGCATCCACATTCTCGATGACTTTTGTAATGGAACAAATTTCTCCAGAATGTCTTTCATGTACATTATTTTCTTATCTCCAGTTATCTCTACCTCTATTACTTCCTTACAGAAAACATCTTTGTGATAGCAGACTTCCAGTGCTACACAGCCTTTCCCCCAAATTCGCACAAGTATCCGTTCATCGTTCTTCCTCTCGGCAGCTCTACGTAAAAGACCAGCATCAGTTGTTTCTGCCAACATGAGTGGTGTTCTTCTTCTCTTCTTTGTTACCTGGTGCTGAAACAAATGTATTAAACATATTACCTAGTGATAACAATGCTGGATATTAATAGCAATGTTATCCATATGTCCATATAACGCTAGAATTATTGTATATATACCTATCAAAGTGCCCCTACCTTGTCGAATGAAAACCAAGCTAAGAAGCGTCTCTCCCACAAATAATACATACATATCTCTGGAAGCACATGCACGTTTCTTTGTGGCAAGGTGGCTCTACTTCAGGTGATACTTGGGTAGAAGTTGGGCCTTTGCCCTTTAGAGCTAGTTCCTTCACCTTTTCCTCCTTTCTCTGTTGTCTGCGGATCTTCCCTGCATCACAAAATGTCTTCCAGCATTTCATGATGGAACCATTCTAAATTAATGCTGTCAGGATTCTTCTCCATGTACGAAATGACAGATCCGTCATCGATGTTCTCATACGATTTTTTAGCTATTTCAGCTTGTTGACAATTAAGTTTGGCCCATTTGAACCTACACTCAAGACATTTCTTAAGCCTTTGGCGAGTAACTTGGCAAAGTTGCTCCGTTGCTCCATCAAACTGCATAAAACATGAGGATATCCGAATATTATAGATATCTTCAGCTATGATTATTTCACATATAGTCTGGTGGCTTATGGTAAAAATCATTACTGGCGGTGACAAACTTGGGCACTCCTTCTACAATTGATTAACTATGGATGCTTAAAATTTTCAAGTCAGGGGGGTGTTACCTCAATGAGATGGCACGTTAACGGTTGGATATTTTTCTCTGCCAGTCAATAATATTTAATTTGAAAACATCAAACAGAAAATTTTATATGCCCTATAGGTCCATGTCTTTGAGAAAAAAACCCAAACACATTATTATTAAATACGATAATTAAGTGTGACATGAACAAACGTTCGCAACCTATTTCAAAAAAGTACTTTTTTCACCCCCCCGAGTGATAAATTTTTGAACTTCTTCATTACACCACCAAAAACATTTCAATTGTCATGAGGAGGGAAAGAGAATACTCACTTTGTCAGCTTTGTCACGATCTTGCCAATTTTTGACGCTAAGCGATTTTTGACGCAGTGGGAGTTTAGCTGATGTGCGCATGCGTATTTGTCACCAAAACAATGGCGGTTTGAATATTTCAAAGCGCGAAATTAACAAAGTTTGGAGGGAACTTTTTCCCAAGTGTGCACCTGTTTCGCTTGGGGAGCAGCGGATTCTAATAAAGTGAGTTTTTATCTATCCATTCGTGTGAAAATTATGTAGTTCCACGAGGGGTGCAACGGAATGGGTTTTCTAAGCATCTTTTGGACGAAATGGTCCAGTTTGGAATATTGTTATAAATGACGTTGCGCGTGATGAACGTTTTATAAATATGCCAGCGAATGTGCAAGAACTATATGTTAATGCTCGTCAACGACCTGCGGCTAGAAGACGAATTCGCGAATTTATCGCAAGAGAGCAAAGGAAGTGAGTATACACTATGTTGTATGTATACTTATTTTCATGTGGCATAATCTATGTTTTCTACTGTGCAAATAATGCAGCTTTATATTTCTAAAATAGTTTTAAATCATTGTTTTAGTTGATCATTACAAAGGGTTAATGAGATGCAGTATACCGACCGTCAAAATGCGTTTCAACGAGAGGCTGCTAATATGGCAATTCGCCAAAGAGTTGTAGGAGCTCATGCCGATGATGTAGCGAGCAATAACGGTGAAAACGCTGAAGTTCCTATCCCTCCAGCGCAAAGCTATGGGAACTTCATGTTTCTGCTGGAGCAGGAACAAGAACAGGGACAAGAGCAGGACAAGAACAGGGACAAGAACAACACCTTGGACCCAACTACAACGATAATCAGGATGACCAAGTTCCTCCAGCACATGATCATCCTCGAGCAATGCCCATTCCCATTCCTGAACCTGGAAACGGCAAAGAGAGGCGTCCTTTGCATGCGCTGGCTCGTGAAAATGCAGAGGCGCTAAATGCGCTTTTAACGCGTGAAGTTCCTGTTCTGACGCAGCAACTGCAACAGACAATGGAACTTATGAACCACTCATCAGGCGGCAGTTGGATGACTGAAATTCAATCATTAAACAGTGAATTTTCGTTTGTTTCTGGCAACATATATTTCAATATGTTAAGTTTTGTGTAGGCTGTTCAATCAATTAATTAATCGCTGTATATACACCTATGAGAATAAAATTTTGTTTGAAAAACGGCATAAAATACTTATAATCAATGATATAATAATGATATTTTTTACAATGACTGATTGCATTCCAATCAACATACATTCTATAACATAAAATTTATCGGATGTAATGTAATCATGATGAACGCCAACTTTAATTTAAAGGATATAGTATGTACCACAACAAATATGCATATACAAATATATTTATGTATATATACACACAACAAATATGCACAAGTCAAAGGACTCGTGAATGTTCAATGTGCCTTGAGCCAAAAATGCACAAAGTTCGATCACTACGGGGAACAACCATCGTTCACGACGCCACAGATGATGAACAGCTCCATACTCTTTAACTCTCCTGATACAATGTTCCACCCGAGTTCTAACTTTTGACAACTCTCTGTTGAACAATTGTCTTGTTAAGTCATCACCTACATCTCTACATGGAGTAAGGAGGGGGTAAGTGCAGGGATATCCTTTATCAGCTAAAATATATAGACCAGGTGGTAGGTGGAGTTCTTGATCAGTTCCTATGTTTGCCATTAACTGAAACTGGCCGCTATCGTTGTTATGACCTAAGAATCCCGACTGACTGAATACGATATTGCCCTGGTTGTCCATTATTATTTGAGTTGAAAAGTTGTGGTACCTGCAATGGCCACTGTAAAATTACTGCTGTGGTTCAGTCTGCGGCCTTTGTATTCTATGACGGGTTCCATCAATGTCAGCCACTGCGCCTGGAAACATGTCCCAATGATTAGCCATTTCTAACCATTGTTCCGCTGTTGGCCACTTTACTTGCTCTTTGAAATAATTCCAAAGCACAGGAAGCAGAAAACGAATTTCTCTTTGAACCGTTGCTAGACAGATCATGAATAACCCACTAAGCATTGCAACTTCTGGGTACATTCTAAGCCAAATGAACACCAGTAGTATTCTGTTCCGAATATCAAGGGTAAAGGGGTTATCACGGACTCTTAATCGCCGCCGTTGGGTGTACATGGTGACATAAGGCGTAGTATCTCGTACAATCCGGTTGAAGGATTCCACGCTTTCGCCGGTCAAACTCCACATTAAGTGTTCGCATCTTACAAGTTGATTTAGTCTAGGTCCTGTATAGGGTTTTGTATGCGTTTCATTCACCAGAGATAATCTCAACTGTTTTAGGGTAAAATGACCATGTCGGTCAACATGGCATATGTGCCAAAACCTGAATCCGGGACGAAAGTCCTCAAAATGACCCCGTTCTAAACGGCAGTGTCGACATAGCTCTAACTTCAGATCAATGCAAGCAACAGCCTTCCTGAAGTGCTTATAGTGTTTAGAAAGGTTGTTTATAGGGGTGGTTATTAGAAGCAAAACATTGCCTAACTATAATATATTCCAAGAAAATCCACATTCAACATGCCAGGTCAACAGCTAATTATGCATAAAATCACTAAAATCGCTGGCAGAAATTAAATTTACATATTTCCTACAAAAAATTATTATAACATGAAAAACCATGTTCAATTGAATCCAATTATTGCAGATTTCAAAAGGATTGACATTGTCTTGTTGATATACAAGGCATTGTATTTCACTTACCCCCCGCAAAAACACGATTTCAGCCATATTTTCCGTCTTGTTTGCTTTTTTATCGCCGAGTAGCCGAAGTCTCTTACAATTCTTGTACTTTTCCATAATCACAGATGACTAAAGAACAACCCAGCCCATTTTTTACTTGTTCTGAGACTGTGCCGTCTACTTTATCTTCGATTTGGTATCCTCGACAATTAGCCAAAATTGCCGCCATTGTGAAGTCTTGCCGCTTTTGTGTCCGATAAATGTGACTTCTTCGTCTTCCTGTGTATTTATATTATGTAATCCAACAGTACTTTATACTATTGAATTTCTAAAGGTGATTTTGTAAACTTCTATGAAATTTAAATATAAAAATCCACCCACATAAAATCGAGTGTCTTCAAGCTTCGAAATAATTTGAAAGTCACGCGCAATCGTCACGAAAATTCCTCGTGGGCGACCATACCGGGGGGGGGAGTGAATATTTTCGCGAATACGTTTGCTTGTTCATATTTGCGTGTTGTTTTGTTTTTAAGCTTTAACTACAAGAAAATCTGACAGTTTTGCATTTCCCCTATTTTTATTTTTAGGGCTATGTCACTGCAGTGACAATACGTACGTTTCAATTTTAAAACAATAGCGGCTTTTATTTGCTTAGACGCTTAGTTATGTTTTACTTTGGCATAATAAAAACCGCCCTTTAAATAAAAATGCGAAAAATACATAAGTCTGTCAGATTTTCTGGTAGTTAAAGCTAAAAAACAAAGCAATACGCAAATATACATGAAAATATAATAATATGAAATGTTTACTTGTCTTGCTGTGGAAACAAGCCAACGTATTCGCGAAAATATTCACTCCCCCCGGTGTGGTCGCCCACGAGGAATTTTCGTGACGATTGCGCGTGACTTTCAAATTATTTCGAAGCTTGAAGACACTCGATTTTATGTGGGTGGATTTTTATATTTAAATTTCATAGAAGTTTACAAAATCACCTTTAGAAATTCAATAGTACAAAGTACTGTTGGATTACATAATATAAATACACAGGAAGACGAAGAAGTCACATTTATCGGACACAAAAGCGGCAAGACTTCACAATGGCGGCAATTTTGGCTAATTGTCGAGGATACCAAATCGAAGATAAAGTAGACGGCACAGTCTCAGAACAAGTAAAAAATGGGCTGGGTTGTTCTTTGGTCATCTGTGATTATGGAAAAGTACAAGAATTGTATGAGACTTCGGCTACTCGGCGATAAAAAAGCAAACAAGACGGAAAATATGGCTGAAATCGTGTTTTTGCGGGGGGTAAGTGAAATACAATGCCTTGTATATCAACAAGACAATGTCAATCCTTTTGAAATCTGCAATAATTGGATTCAATTGAACATGGTTTTTCATGTTATAATAATTTTTTGTAGGAAATATGTAAATTTAATTTCTGCCAGCGATTTTAGTGATTTTATGCATAATTAGCTGTTGACCTGGCATGTTGAATGGGGATTTTCTTGGAATATATTATAGTTAGGCAATGTTTTGCTTCTAATAACCACCCCTATAAGCAACCCTTCTGAACACTATAAGCACTTCAGGAAGGCTGTTGCTTGCATTGGTCTGAAGTTAGAGCTATGTCGACACTGCCGTTTTAGGGCGGGGTCATTTTGAGGACTTTCGTCCCGGATTCAGGTTTTGGCACATATGCCATGTTGACCGACATGGTCATTTTACCCTAAAACAGTTGAGATTATCTCTGGTAAATGAAACGCATACAAAACCCTATACAGGACCTAGACTAATTGTAAAAGTCTTTTCCAGGAAAATACGAGCCCTCAAAATCGGGATACAGAATTCGCTCGACACAAGCTCTCGGTAAATTAGATTGGGCACATGTTGCTGTTAAGGCAAGTAGATCGTAGAGCGCACGAAACAGCTTCCCAATGGTGGCAAGTAATGAGTGTAAAGCGTCGTTTTTCTCAATGACATTCGTCGACTCTTCCATTTGTGCATTTATTACTGGCAAGTATATCGCGAAGAGAACGTTGAAGATATTATTTAGCAGCAGGAAACTGAGATTAAGGACCTCCATCTGGTTGTCCATAGCTTTTGACTATAACATACTCGTCGGCATAAAGTTTCGTGTGACGCCAGCTGACGCACACTGGGAATACTCGAAAAATTTATGGCGGCCTTGTTAATTCTATTATTTTCTAAACTCAGGTAACTACATGCATAAATTCAAGAAACCCCCAAGATATTAAAATTTATTTCCGAACAGGTTTTAACAATACCTATCAAAAGATTAACTAAATGTTTGCCATGCAATTTCTTACTTGCTTATAAGAGGATATGGAATAGTATTGCAAATTAATATATTTGGCACAAAAGCTTAACTTATACAAGTTATAGGCATGTTTAAAACGTTTCGCTTCTCTCACTTTCGTCAGTTTCGACACATTGGAAACGCGATTAGACAAGGCCTTATTTGTATAGGTTATTTTGGAATGTTAACAGGCTGTCCCATACCCGTATGCTGAATTGCACAAGCTCAGTGCTCTCTTACGAACTTTTTTATAGCTTATATAATTTATATTTCGCGGCGTGGGTATATACACACTGCCGTATTTACCGATGTAAACAGCAGCGACAAATGAAAGTGATTTGTTGCTGTATTGATTGCATTACTCCCTAAAAACACCGCGCTACTAATGGCACAGTAAAAAAATACCTTAGAGAGCTGAGTAAACTAAAGGCAGACAATGAATCCGGCGTCTTGTATCGCGGACGGGATATCCAGCCTACGTGAGAAAATGGAAGACAGCAATGCAGGAAGCATACAACTTAGCTTCAAAGTCTGCTCAACAAGCTGCAAAGAAAGGGAAGAGACAAAGTGATAAGCGAGTTCGATCGACAGTTCTTTCACCAGGTGATCGTGTCCTGGTCAGGAATCTCAGTCCACGTGGAAGGCCAGGAAAACTTCAAGCGTTCTGGGAAGAAGAAACCCATGTAGTAGTGTCCCGAAAAGGCCCCAAAGGCCCTGTCTACGATGCAACGTCAGAATCTGGGGATGGGAAGATAAGAACACTGCATCGAAACTTGCTATTGCCATGCGATTACCTGCCACCAGAAAACGACATACAAATGAGTGAGTTCATCAAGACAAAGCAACGACGGGCAAGTGAACGGATAGAAAAGCACACAAAGAGGAGACAGTCTGCTCCTGTAAGTCCCGAACCAGTTGACTCGGATTCAAATTCAGACGGGGAGGAGAGACCATCGGCACTACCTAATGACATGAACGAACTGCACACGGAACATTCACAGCAAGCGTCGAAAGAAATGGCTGAAGAAAACATAGTGACACCAACAAGTGACATAACCCAACAAGAAGGCAAAAACCCCGCATTGGAAGGACAACATCCCACAGCAGAGAATACCGCTGCTGAGATCATAACGGAGAACCCCATTACCCAAACTCCATCAACGATGAATAACTCCGAAAATATGGTCGAAACGGAAAATATATAACTGTGAAGAAACGGCCGAATTTCATCAGCGCCCACAACGAATAAGACAACCGCCATCGCGTTTTGGATATAATACACCCGGAAATCCAGCAACTGGCGTGTTCAATGTACAACAGAATCCTATCGTTGAAATGATACACCCTTACGACTACATATCACCTTCACCACACCCGTTTTACAGTTGCCCACCACGGATTCACCCATCATTTAGTCTCCTCCGAATTCCAACACCTTTTAGTTACCCCCAAATGTACCACAACCAGCCAATGGTTATGTTTTAAATATAGAGGATATTTGGGATTTCTGTTTATATTAGTAGAAAAACTAGAGAAACTGTAAAAGAAAAAAATACTTTTAGTCGCTGAATATCCATTGAAAGTGGAAAAAAAGATGTGACTTTTTCAGGTTACGGGGAAACGAATTTAAGTTAAGAAAGAACGTGCGCGCGTGAGACAGCTTAAAAAGAGTTAATGGGTTGTGCTTGATCAACCAACCCTGCATGGTGTCTTAGTGTAAAAGATATCAATAACTCTAAAGACAAAACGATATGAAGAACAAGATCCACTAATCTCAAGAATGACATTCATTCAAGGAGGGGAGAGTGATACAGTCATTAATAAGGCATAATTAAGTATGATAGAAATGCGAACAGCCTGGCGCGAGTGACCGGCGGCACGTTTTGCGTGCTCAAGAACGTGAATGAAACGTTGTGTGTGTTGTTGTTATTGTAGAATATAGAGTGTTTTTACGATATTTTTCGATATGTTTTCCGATATATTTTAGAATAAATAAAGCGACAAAAAGAATATTAGAATAATTGTTGAAGCGCTAGTAACATTTGCCGTTGATAAACTCTAGTATTGAGTCAGGGGTGCGGGTAATGTCAACCAGTTAATCAAAACATTGCCTTCTGTGTCAATTTTCCAGCCGTGGCTACAAAAAGATGGTAGATTTAGAATTGCTTGCGTTGATCTTCGCCATATGTAACATTGGAAGTTTGCTCTACTGCTGTGCTGGCCGTGTGAGTCTTCGTTAGGTGGTAGCAACTGTTCATCAAACTTTCCACCTTTAAGTTTATAAACATTTCAAAGCGCACACGATTGTTGACCTCACGTAAACCTGTATATGTGTGCCATAAATTGATGCGATGAATGTAATGATAATACACCCTTCTAAGATTAAGGATGCCATCCTGACTCCATTGTTTTAACCGTTGTGTTTGCACCCCTTGCAAATTTACCTTTTGGGAATTTTATTTTGTTTGCAATCCTTACTATTGCACTTCATGGGGTCGTTAACCTTGGAAAGGTCTATTACGAATATGTTCCGAGCTCGTGAACGCATGAAGACCTATAAGCGATCGATACCACTGGTATCCAAGTGAATCTGTGACTTTAATTTACTTAATGAAATGATTCGTTGTGTAGTCCTAACGCCAGTTTCGAGGAACATGTCGGCACTGCTTTCAGAAGATACATTTAGTGCAATCGCAAATACATCTGTGTCCGGACTCTTGATTATGATATTTTTATATTATTGAGATGCGTGATTAGCGTGAACCAACACCCTTGTGTCAGCTTCTTCAAGGTCACAACATAGCTCATCGATTTCTGTACAGTCCAACGCATCGTTTGATGGAAAGAGTCTGTGACATGCTTTTTGGTGCGCTAAAACAACTTGATTGGATCGGCCTTCTTCCAAGCACAAAAAAGGAATGCCATTAGCTGCTCTCTATTTTCACCACTAGACAAAAACGTTTTCCACGGTCGAGGAACCTTTTGATGCTCACTGTAAATGTTTATTTTTTACTTGAACACCTTCAATTGCCCGTCGATCCCTCAATATAATATTCTTATTACTTTGGCATGGGTAATGGTTGCAAACAAAGCCGACGCGCTTGAAATTGAAACGCACAGCAATCTTTACAACCTTAGCTAACAGTTAAATTGCTAGTTCTCCAAATTTCTCAGATAGCGTAGTCAAAGTTTGCAGCATTGCCATGCAATCAAGATATATCTGCATTATCTTCGTGAGGAGGATCGGAAAGCTAGGAGGTTTTCGCTTCCTCCTCAATGGCGTGAATCAAATGTGATTTTGATGTTTTTACCAGATATTCTTCGCTGGTTGGAAGAAAGCAGGGAAATGCCCTCAGAGAATACTAAAAAACATCAGGCAATTTCAAAATTTCGACATTTTTCTATTAGTAGCATTTTTGTAAATAGCGCTCTAGAGTTCTTCATTGCAATAAGTTGTACTTTACTGCCTTTATTATTCATCACCTTCTTTCCCAAAGATGAAAATGTTTGCAGATTTGTTTTCTTGCTGGTGGAATATATGTTTACATGGTTCTTCACCAATAATGTGAGTCTCCAAGAAACTGGCAGATGCAGCCTTTTGGAGATGTTGGGTAATATTGGATAGTTACAAATTATGTCCATCACGTTACAAATACTGCTAAAACTAGAGCTAGAATTAAAATTAGAATTTGATTACAGTTTAACCTCAGTTACACGAGCCATAGCTTCACACTGCCTGCTTGTTGCACTTCTTTCCGCTTGTCACATCAACCAACAGTGCACAGCGTCTTTGTTCAGAGTTATTCCTACTATTCCACCTTTCATCTTAGAATATTTAAGAAGACAACAGGGTTTGTCATATTACCATATATTCTATCACCAGTACGACCTATTTTGAACTGCTAAAAATTATTGATGCTAAACAAACCTGTTTAATGTCTCTTCGATAGTTTGATTGCATGCTACGGCAGAGATTGAGTATCGCTCTTGCTTTTGTACGGTCCAGTTTCTTGAAATGCTAAGGGCTAAATCTAACTAAATTAAAATTAGAAAATAAGAAATATAGAACAATGGTATACCTACAACAAATTAATTCAATTACACCAACAAAGTGGAGACGATACATACATGGATTAGTTTGTTCTAGGCACATCGTTTCCATCCAATGAGAAGATGCATGTCGTGAATAATTAACACTACTGGTTGCGAAAAACCAAGGTATCACGGATCTCAAACTACTTAGGTGAAGAGCCCAGTCCGTAGTTCGTTTGGCTTGTATGTATAATAATTGCAGCTGCACCATTTCGATATATTTTAACCAGAATGCAAAAAGGGGATTTACTTTACTCCTTTCATTTACAAACCTATTGCACATTTCTTTCATTTCGTTAACAAAATAACATCAAGCCAGGCGAGCTTTGTTTTCTCCTCTGTTTCAAGGGACTTAGCAAATGCCTCCAAACGCAATCTTTCCGTTGCTTCAAATAGTAATTTGTAGTAACTCACATTGCTCGGTTGTAGTGCTTCCCAGACAGAACGCCTTTTACTGATCCTGATGCCATGATCTCGGATTCTATCATTTATCCTAAAAGAAAAAAATCTTCACTGATTTAATCGATATGAAAGTAAAAAAGACGTCATTCTGCATTTCAAAAGTATGCTCACCTGCATCCTTAAAAAATCATTCCAATAACACTGCAGAATGACATAACAGTGTGAAAGTCACCGAGTCTGATCACTAGTCGTTTTTTGAATGCCTCGTTTGGGCATCATATCATTTGAGCCTTGGCATATATTGCCTCGTGAAAGAGCAACACAATCTCTGGCAAATAAGGTGGTTACAAGTAGACACGCTGTGTTTGAGGAGAGCGTTAACCGTTGACATATCGGTAACGTACTGGTGTCAATAACTGCAAGTAGCCAATGGTAGCAGTCGGGCTGACCTCGTTATAGATGTTGGTGTTGAACCCCGTCCATACTGGCATGCAAATATTCCCCGTTCTCTGATGCCCTTTTTCTCTGTGATAAATACAAGAAATCAGCATTTCTGGTCAAAGTCTGTTGACTGTTTTAACCGTTTTCTGTTTCTTAAACTAAATTATTATCGCGGAAATGTGGAGACAAAAATAGGCTTGTTTCCAATTGCTCTTCCTCTGCATTTTTCACACGCGCGTAAAAGTTTAAAACTGGTTATATATAAGATGTGAATGTAGCAAACAGGGGCTTTTCTATTGGAGCGGGGTGCTTTTCTCAAAATTTGCCGACGAAATTCACTAATTAATATTTTGTTTCCAGAAAATGTTGGCGAACGGGGGGAGAGGGTCGCCAAAAATAAGAAGAAAACGTTTAAAAATTTTTCGAGCAGATATTTCAAAAAAAGTCGTGAAAAATTTTCCAGACACATATTTCACAAAAAGACGTAAAAAATTTGTTGGAGCTTCATTTCACAATGAACTTATTCGGACATAAGATTTGTCCAAACTGTTTAATCATGTTACCGCATAATTTTAATTGTATTTTTGTACAAAAAACAAACGTAAAATTTGTTTACCGCATCTGTGATGTATAAAGGGCCAGGATGTTCACAGATCAATCAAACTTGTGGTAAAATGTAGGAAAACGTCTTTCTCGGAGTGGTTCCTTCTTGTCATTTTTTTTTATTTAGCTTTGCCACAAAAGCAGGGTCATAAAAAAGTTAAAATAGTTTAACAATTTAGGCTTTGGATTTTTAAATATTGTGTTTTTTGCACTGTGCTCTTATAACGCAACGTATATTTGCCAGGGGAACTTTAGGGTTCTTTTATTTCGTCTCTATAAGTCTCTATACTGTCTGCTATTGGTGGTAGAAGTTTTGCAAGCTTATGGCAATTTCGTTAATTTCAAGCGTTAATTGACGCAATTTCGTTAAAACGTTTGCTAGATAGATATTCTCGTCTATTCTCTACAGTGAAAATACCAGAATTCTTGCGAGCAACGCTGTAAGAGAAGTCAGGATATATTATCCTAGAAGCTCGTATTCGTCGAATGCCCTTAGCAAGATATTGTGGTAGGCACTGTGAAATAGCTGGCATGCACGCGTATTCCAGAACCGACCTTTTGCAACTACAATAAAACTTGACCAATTCTACTTTAGCCACATCAGCACGTTTAAGTTGCTTCAATAGATACAGACGTTTTGATGCCTTTGAGGTGATTATATATACATGATCATTTGAGATCATTCCTCAATCATTGTCACTCCGAGAGATTTAACACTCGTTAATCTTTCTAGCAATTGATTTCCCACGCAATCTGGTTCATATATAGATAGTTGTTTTGTAAAGGATATTATCATTTCTTTGCATTAATTTCAATGGGATTGAGTTGAAAAAGATTAGTTGTAGACCACATAGAAATATGCTCAACATCGGATTGCAAAGAACTATGCAAAGACTTTTCGACGACTTCGGAGGCCTGTCAAAGGCGAACAATGTCGAAATAACAAAATATTGAACTCTCAAAACAAATTCATACCGTATATTTCTTGGTTATTTGGCCTAAATAGTGAGTCAAAGCTGTTACACGAACATTGCCCAAGATTGTCCGACTATAGAGCGACAAAGGTGTCGCAAAGCTGATGGCTGCCAGGGAGAATGGTCTCACCTGGACTTAATTTTCATTCTCAGCAAGTAGCTCAGACTTATTTGGTTAGAACTCAACCATGCAGCATACTCAACGTAGTTCAGAAACGTGAACCCTTTGCCAGTATAGGGTCATCGTTTGTTAGCCCGGAGCTCGAGTGGCACTTTTCTCATACCGATATTGCTGGCGTTACCAAGAGACAAGCTGGCTTCAGGCCTAATCCGCCTGCTCACACCTTTCTTAAGCACATGCACACTATGCACGTGAGAATGGAGGTAGAAATCCATTATTGACTAGGGCTCTAGTATCCAATAGTTTTATTCCATTTTTTTCATGCATCGGACTATTCACTTTTCCGAGGAGAATGGGGGGTTAGAATATATAATTAGCAATTCGGGACCGAGGATTGCCTTTGGCACCAAGAGTTCTGCTATTTTGTGGGCAATTGCAATAAGCTTTTAGCAACTTATCGACTGAGCTAACCAACGAAAAAGAAAAAAAAAGGTGTTCAAGCTTCTGCCTCCCGTCTACTACATATACTTGGTCAAGTCGTCGGTGCGACTCATTCCTGATTACGTTTTTTTCCCAAATGCGATTCATCTATGCATTTTTTGTTAAACGTTCCTTCATCATGCAAGTGACACGCATTAACAGCGTTTGCAGAATTGCATATGCCGACCTTACTATATCTTTAGCTTACTGTGGTATAATTTTTTGGCAGAGCATCCTGGATGTTCTACTGCGCGCTCTAAGCTTTCAGTTACCCATGTCTTCTCGTTATATATGCAAGAATGACGGTATATAATTGTGCTATGGATTGTGCCTAATCATGATTGCCATTCATGGCATTCATGTTCCTTGCCTGTGTGCGCAATTATTCTCATGATGCTATTATACCTGAATTAGCTTTGAGAATTTCCAACAGTTTTTAAAATTTTAGAGTTAAGATTTGTTATTCAATTGTGAGATTCTGGTATTGGCTTTAAACAAGCACTGTTTTATAGAAACTTCCTTGTTCGGAAAAAAATTGAGGATTTTGCAAGCGCACGTAGTGCCTGAAGTAAAGTCAAGATTATATGAGAACACAGTAATGACATATAACAATTATATACAAGATTATTTTCAAGCTCGTATAACTAAAAGCAAATATGTAAAAAGGAAAAGCATCAGAGAGATTTTTTCCCGGTGAGTAAATTTCTCTTTTCTAATATTTTGGCTAATTTTAAGCTGCATTTTATAGAGTTTGTTTTCAAATTTTCATTGCCCAATCCCCAAACATGAAATCCGAGGACAATGTGGGGGTAGAATATGTAATTAGCAATTCGGGACCGAGGATTGCCTTTGGCACCAAAAGTTCTGCTATTTTGTGGGCAATTGCAATAAGCTTTTAGCAACTTATCGACTGAGCTAATCAACGAAAAAGGAAAAAAGGATTTCAAGCTTCTGCCTCCTGTCCACTACATACTTGGTCAAGCCGTTGGTGCAACTCATTCTTGATTACGTTTTTTACATTCCATCATGTCATCTATACATTTTTTGTTAAACGTTCCTTCATCATGCAAGTGACACGCATTAACAGCGTTCGCAGAATTGCATATGCCGACCTTAATTTAAGAAATATAAAACATTTTCCGTGTTGATATACAGTTATATCAACACGAGTGGAAATTGGAAAAACGAGAAATTGTGTGGAAGCACGACGCCCGCAGGGCGGAGTGTTTTCACACAATTTCGAGTTTTTCCAGTTTTCACGAGTGTTGATATAACTGTGTATCAATACGGAAAAAATGTTTTATATTTCTTTTATAATATAGCATAAAGAACTTTAACAGAAGAGTGGCGGGAAATTTTCCGTGTTGACATAGAGTTATAACAACACGGCTCTTAGCCAATCAGCGTTCAGAATTTACAAATGCTATATTATAAATATCTTTAGCTTACTGTGGTATAATTTTTTGGCAGAGCATCCTGGATGTTCTACTGCGCGCTCTAAGCTTTCAGTTACCCATGTCTTCTCCTTATATATGCAAGAACGACGGTATATAATTGTCTTATATATTGTGCATAATCATGATTGCCATTGATGGCATTCATATTCCTTGCCTGTGATGGCATTCATATTCCTTGCCTGTGATGGCATTCATGTTCCTTGCCTGTGTGCGCAATTATTCTCATGATGCTATTATACCTTAATTAGCTTTGAGAATTTCCCACAGTTCAGTTGTTCTAACATGTAGAGAAGTTATATCGTAGAGAGGATCAGTTTTGTCCAGCGAAACATTTTCCATTAGAATTCAAAGTTCAGATTTGTTATTCAATTGTGAGATTCTGGTATTGGCTTTAAACAAGCACTTTTATATAGAAACTTCTTTGTTTACAGCGACCGCGGAGCAATTTTTGGATTGAGGGGGCCGAATGCTTGGCTTCCCAGGGGTGGGGAGGAGATGGGGCAACAATCGAGTCCCCATTCTTGCTTTGCTCTTTTTCAACTTTTTCCCATTTTTTAAATTTTTTTAGTTTTTTCTTAAACTATTTTGCAGTTTGATTTGATTTGATTTTAATAATATTTTAACAGGGATGTCCTATTCAGCAAGAGCGCTGGTTTAAAAGGAGTCCTGTATCTACGATAATTGCAAATATTACTAAATCAAACACTAAGTAACCCAAATTGATACATAAGTTATTTTTTGCGACGTGTTCATGTTTATTGTTGTTTATTTTTTCGTTCTTTATTAGTAAATATTGGAAAAAAATATATGTATGTTTTCTCGACGCCAATCCTTTTGCCTCCTTTTGCTGGATGTCAGAGTGCGTTTTCCCAAAATCACAGCCAAAATGTTAATGAGGTGCTCTTGACCTGAGCTGTAACGCTACTTATTGGAAAAAACGTCAAGTAGCACTGGTTGTAATTAACCGCCATTCAATCAATCACAGGAAAAGTATTGGGGGGGGGGGCAAGGCCCCCAGGTCCCCCCCGCCCTCCTCCGCGGTCCCTGGTTTAACAGCTGAGGATGATCAAATCGAAAAAGAACAAGGCGCTCAACCGGCCTTGTCACCAGTCGCGACGAAGGTCGTAGTACAAAGGGGAGCCAATTTGAAAATCCTTCAGAGGCTTTTTCCGATGAATATCAGCTCCTTCTCACTGTGGCTGTGCCTGAAGTCGGAGGAGAAAAAAATTGAGAATGAATTTAATGATGCGCTGGTTGAAATCGAAGGTATGAAGTCGTTTGCATGTTTGCAGTGCGAGAATTAAAGTTTGTTAATTAAAGGGAGAAATCACAAAACATACAAACGCAAAACCGGTTGCTGACATGGTTAAGACAATAGAAAGCAAAATTATCAAAGAAAAACTATACGGAACAGAAATAGACGAGGAGGTAAAGAATTTTTCGTCCACGAAAGCTTTGGGATTAACTTTACAATACCCGGCGTCTTAAATTCCTTTACCTACCTCACTGGCTACCAGCCCATACATGTGTATACCCATGCCATGGCCAGATGCCTACTGTCTACATGGCTATGCAGCTACTGGCTACGTGGCTACTGGCTACGTGGCTACTGCATGGCTATACGCAGCTACTGGCTATCCAGCCACTGGCTACGTCACTGCTGGCTACGTGGCTACTGGCTACGTGGCTACCTGGCTACATCGCTACGTGGCTACATCGCTACGTGGCTACATGGCTACCCGGCTACGTGCAATATCTATGAATACCTTAGTACTTGACTACCAAGAGGGAGCGCGTAGCGCGACAATTATTACTCACCCATCGGGCTCGCGCTTTAGCCAAATTTGGTGAAGTAGATACAGTCCCAGTGAGTGAGAATAGTCTTAAATATAATACCTTTTGCTAGTAAAGTTTAATATAGCAAAACAGTACGCTTACGTCTAAGTCCACTGTTACATATTTGCTAGTCATATGAGTATGGGGATACACAAAACACGGGGGTACCCATATCACTGTGAGACCGGTTGGTATCACACAACAAAAAAATATTAAAGTAATATTAGTTTATGTAGCTACACTATCCATGGTACTTATACTGTAGCCACGTAGCCAGTAGCCATTGGCTACACAGCATCTTCTCACCTGCAGGGTATTCTAAAGTTATGCCAAGTTTTGTATGATGCCATATATCCAATTGTTGAAAACATTTCTGGCGAAAGAGTAACCAAGACCAATCTCGTTCCCCGAGCCTGCGATCCTCTTGTCGAGGAACGAGAGGCTCTGGGGTAATCCATCTCATAGTCGCTTCTGATTGGCCGTTGGAATAGAATGGAATGTAACAATTGAGCACATGTTAAACAAGATGGCTGCCGTCCCATGGAAGTGCGCGAGTAGGGATTATTGTTTTAAGTAACATGTTCGCAGTAATTTTAATGAAGAAACGAGCAAAATATCTTTGGAGTTTTTAAAACAAATGCAAAGACATGTAGCAATGCAAATTTTGAAAGGCGATCCGGTTTATAGTCAGTCTGACAACGAATATATCTGAATCGAACTGACTACTTACTGACTGGTGCTAAACTAAGTGCACTATTCATGAAGTGCGTACATACAATATTTAATGGGCTGTTCTACATTCTCACGACGTGCAGTACAGCGTTGTCTTTTATAAGTAATAAAGTTGTGAAAAATATAAATCAGAACAAAGTAGCTGACTTAGAATTATTGCAAATTTGGAGGCCTAATTTTCAATTTCTCAAAATAAAAATTATTAACACCTTATTAAATATAATATGGTTTGCTTCCAAGATGACATGTCGTTTATCATTTTACTGCATTGAAGGACAATATAGTACATTTTTATAACACAAACTGATTTAACAGAAAACCACTTTTTAAACACATTTGTGCAAAATTTAGTGCACACTACTTGACAAACATGCACTTCCAAACAACAGATTTAAAAATTCAGTAATAGTAATTAATAATGCAAAATAATGTCTAAACATGAGATTTAGATTATACAGTTTAGATATACAACTAATCATTCCACCAATACATCTATACATATATTTTTATTATTTGTTTTCTGTATACTTTCATCATTTAATAAATTACAATAATACAGCTCATTAGTATGTTTAAAGATGCTATGAAGTCCATAATGTAAACCACATACTAGACTTTCACACATACTGGACTTCCACATTTGTAAGATATTATATACTGATAGAATGTCTTGTTTGCTATGGTCATTAGTAAATATAAACTAGAGTTTCAATTCAGAAAAAGCTAGAGGGATGTCAAATTTGGGCAATGTTTATATTTATCGTGCCCACTCCTTTGTTATAAGCAGTACTGATGTACAGAACAGACTTAGCATCTTTAATAATCATATCCATAAAGCTTAGGTTAAACCCAGCAGACAATAGCATTTGGGGAACTGTCTACTATAATTCAGGAAGCAAATTTTAGAAGTATCTCTTAAGGCCCTGTCACACGGTGCAATTTTCCTGGCAACTTGCAACGCAATTCTACTCTTAAGAGATGCAAATTAGTGACGAATGTTTGATATGTTAAGAATATATTAGCAAACTGTGATGGAAATGCGTATTTGCCAATTTTACATCTACCAAGAGTAGAATAGCGTTGCAAGTTGCAAGAAAAATTGCACCGTGTGACAGGGGCTTAAAGTAAATTATCTTTTTATCAGTAAAATTAGGGTTTTACAGGCAATTTATTTCACACCAGGCCACAGCAAGTATATTCAGTATCATTTTACTCTGCTTTTCACTCTCCACTCTTTTTATACCACTGACCAGCAATATAAACTACAGTATATAACTGCCCCATTGTGCATTTGAGAAGCAAGAAATAGAATTGTTATGCAATTTTTCCATGAACAGATCCATAGCTTCTGCTGGAAAAATTGAAAATATCAAGAATTTAACAATTAAATCACAAGCTTGAGATTTCTTTGAGTAAATAATAAAAAATAAAATCTATATATAGTATCTATTTAATTTTCTATCGGTAACGCATGCGCAGTTTTATCAATGCCAAGATTTCTGGCTTCCGGTTATGGATTATCCCAGAGCCTCTCGTTCCTCGACAAGAGGATCGCAGGCTCGGGGAACGAGATTGAACCAAGACCAACTATTCGAATCATTCTTTGGTTTAATGTCTGTCATGTAAATTACTGAATTGACTAAGACTATTACAGAAAGGTTTGTAGGTCATGTTTATTTATAATTTTAGATTGTAACCACCAATTAAATTTCACTTGGGCATTACCAGAGATGGCTATTGAATTAATATTATACTATCAAACATGCAAATATATTTTATTTATTTACATATAAATGAACATATCTCATACTTAATGACATGTTTATGTATATAGGGAAATAATGCTGCACAATTTGAAGTACAATACAATAATCAATATTAATCTGTCAGTTTTTTGAAATAGGAATATATTACATAAAAACAGTTATTATTTGACCAGCAGCTGGTTGACTGAAAGAAACAAACCCGAATTAATACTACAGTATGTTCAATTGTTTGGGTAGATTTTCAGTGAGCTCAAAGACAACTCAGAAGAAATACCCGGCTTGTACGGATGCGCCGCTTCAAGTCGCTACTTCCAGGAAAAAAGTTAGATTGTTAAGATTTATTTCTTAATATGATTCAAGATGTGATTTAAGAAAAATGCGGATGGCTGGTCTTGCATGTAACTCAATCTAAAACGGAACTGCTGCCGGTCAAATAGTCACAAAAGAACATCTGTAGCAGAATTTACTGTGCTTTTAATATTTAGTTTGAAATATAAACAATGTAATGCTGTATTAACTAGTAAGGTACTACATGTAGTCAGAAAAATAAGGAATGATTATGAAACGCGCAACCATGTCGCCCAAAGCTGAAGAGTTAGTAATCTAAATTATAATATAAGTGCGATCTAACAGGCTATTTGATTGGCTACCACGCGTGCATTATCACGCAATAAAGCACGCTCCTCTACTTATATCATAAAAGAAATAGAAAAACTTGTCTTGTGTGTTTATGGTGTGATAATGCACTTGGGAAATGTTGAGAGAATACTCGAGAAGCCTGTAAAACACTCGACTACGTCTCGTGTTTTACAATCTTCTCTCGTATTTTCTCAACATTTAACGCGTGCATTATCACGCCATAAACGCATGCGACTCGTTTTCTATTTCTTAAATCAAGCAGGTCATAAAAATTTGGATAGACTTTATTTCTCTGGGTAAAATTTTTAGCGAAAAATCAGATTTAGTCGACGAAGATTCTTCAATGACAGAAACAACGACCCAGAAACAAGAGTCCCAGAAATGACAGAACAAAGCATTTTCCTGACTGCATCAACCTCTAAGAAAATACAAGAATCCAGGTAGTTTTAACGCTATGGAAAGAGAGGCCTTGACGTACGAAGCTTAATTAGTCGGTTCATTACCAATTTTTTGTAGTGTAAGCCAAGATAACGACAGGATGGGCCAGTTTGCATTACTGACTGAACCAAACCAGCCAAAGAATTTCAATTTTCCTTCTCGAACATTTGGAAACCAAAAGCTCAAAAGGTCGTTTCAACCGAACTGGTTTGAGTCTTACAAATGGTTGCACTATGACACAGCGTCAGATTCTGCTTTTTGTTTTACTTGTATTAAAGCAATTCAGCACAACTTGATCTCATCAACAAAAGGGTAAGCAGCTTTTACAAAAACAGGCTTTCATTGCTGGAAGAAAGCTTTATAAAAAAATAGTGGGTTTCTGAAACACGAGGCTTCAGATTGCCACAAAGAAGCAGCAGATAGGAGGACCAAGATCCCTGCATCTGTGAAAGGTGATGTAGGAGAAATGATCTCTTCTCAGCATGCTATGGAAAAGTTTAACAGCCGCCAAATTTTGCTCAAGATTCTCCGAAATGTTCGGTATCTTGGTATGGAATATTATCTTCTACTACACATCTTTTTTACACTTGTAACATGATGCGTTGTTATCCTAATGTACCCAATACAGTAGTATAAAGCACGTTTTACGCTGTTTCATATACTAGTGTAATAATAAATATAAAATTCTTTGCAATCATTACTAAAAGTTATTGTCAAATTGATTATCCAATAGGACGCCAATCCCAGCCTTTACGAGGTAATTGGGACAAGAATGAAAAATGTGAAGCTAACTCAAATTTTTACCACCTAATCAAACTACGATGCGATGAAGACCCATCAATAACGACATGGCTACAAAAGAAGTCATACAAGTACACATCTGTCGATATCCAAAATGAAATACTTGAGGTTTGTTTTCTTCAGCGAATGCAATCAACCGCACGTGCACGTGCAAGTTAAAGTTGAACAACCGAAGCAATCATGCATGACCCTTAATATGCAGTAGCGCTATGGAAATTTGATAGACATGTATGTACTTAACCTGTTCTTTGCTAAAATCATGGTAAACATGAGCAATACTGTTTAAGGTTGTCTGGGTTCCCAAACTCTCAAATGTGGTAGTTGCAACATTTTGTAATGCCAAAAGTTGTACAGAGACCAGTCATCTGTTGGAGTGAAAGTAAATTATTTCTGTTTTCAGATAATGGCTTTACAGATATTACGGGAAATAGCAGGAAATATTAAGAATGCCTTGATATACACAATAATGGCAGATGAAACCGCTGATGTATCTAATAAGGAGCAGCTGGTAATTTGTATCAGGTGGGTTGATCAGGCTTAGTTATCCACGAAGACTACATTGGTATGCACCCATTGAAAGATACGCCTGCTGATCATATTGTGCTCATTATTAAGGTAAAGTCGCCGCGTAGTTACCTTTTGTGAAAGTTTGTTTTTAAGATACGGGCTATTCTACAACATTATTCATATTTGCTATGTTGGATACTACTGTAAATTGTCTTTACATGCAGGATGTGCTATTAAGAATGAATTTGAAGATAGAAAACGCACGTGGTCAGTGTTATGATGGGGCAGCAGCAATGGCTGGTACCAAAACTGGCGTTGCTACACAGATTTAAGCGATAAATGGCAAATGTCTTTATACACACTGTTATGGGCACGCATTAAATTTAGCTGTCGCTGACTCAATCAAGTCAATTGATTGTTTAAAAGGCACTTTCGAAATCGGACATGAAATTTGCAAGTTGATCAAGAAATCACCTAAACGAAGTACAAAGTTAGACGATATTAGGAAGGAAATGAAAAATGATTCCAAGGGTGTTCATGCGTTATGCTCTACAAGATGGACTGTTCGTGGTGAATCTCTTGAATCAATTTTGAACAACTTTGATGAATTAATGGAACTGTGGGATTGGTCACTCGAAAATCTACGTGACACCCAAATGAAAGCAAGGATTGGCGGTGTTAAAGCAGCGATGCCAACCTTCGATTATCTTTACTCCTCTCTACTGGCAATAATGTTTCTAAAGCAAACAGATAACTTAAGTCGAACACTTCAGGACCCGAAGATATCAGCAGCAGAAGGTAATGAAATAGCCCAGGATGTCAGCAAATGTATATCGAAAGATCGCAATGATACATCTTTCAATTTGTTCTGGGAATACACGTTAAAAAAGAAAGACCAGCTTCACATCGATGGCCCCGAGCTTCCACGAAAACGAAGAGTACCCAGAAGATACCACGATGGCAACAGTAATGACTACTTCTTTCCATCCACGCCGAAAGATCATTACCACCAAATTTACTTTGAAACCCTCGACACGGTGTTAGCGTCCATTAAAGAACGATTTGATCAGCCAGATTTTCGCAAGTATCAATCTTTGCAAGAGTTGTTCTTGAAAGCGGTTAAAGGCCAGCCCTGGAATGAGGAAATCAAGGAGGTGTGTTCTATCTATGGCGATGATCTGGACAAATACAGGCTTGAAGCTCAATTACCTCTTCTAAAAGCAACAGCAAATTCAATGAATTATGAGTTACAAAAATTCACTGTTCACGACTTGATAAGGTTTTTGCAGGGCCTTAGCCATTCCAGAAAAATTGCGATGTCCGAAATTATTAAAGCGGCGAAGATCCTCCTTGTAATGCCGGCTACTAATGCGTCTAGCGAAAGATCATTCTCGGCGTTAAAACGAGTGAAGACTTATTTGAGATCAAGCACAACCGACCACCGTTTGAATCATCTCCTGATGCTTCACGTGCACCAAGAAAAAGTTGATAATTTGGATATGATCAGTGTTGCAAATGACTTCGTTGAAAGAAATGACAGGAGAAAACAGGTTTTTGGCACTTTTACCGAGCGGGATACATGCAAGAAGTTGACCTTCTCTCATAAGAGCACGCAGACAGCCTAAATAGTAGAACACTTATGGATACGCGGACTTATGTTGTCTTACGTTAATAGCTGCAATGCAACTGTTTTTTGAGCTAACTTTATGAATAACATTTTTACAACATTTTGATGACAATAAATAACATTTTGATGACAATATACTAATCCCAATCTTAGTTTTGGGTCTAATGCAGCTGGTTTCGACTTCATCTATGTACTTTCTAATATTCAGAATTCTGTAAAATATCACTTCCTCCAATGCTGGAAATCGTACTTCACGGTTCTAGATTTCAAAATTACCTGGGGGTGCATGCCCTCAGCCCCCCCCCCCGTGATCTCTGTTGCCAGCCCCCTAAATATTTAGTTAGTTCCGACGGCCTTGTTCTATACTCTAAGCATTTGCACTCGTGTGAAGTTGCATCGATGAATAACATCGTAACAATAAATTATGATGAACTTTTAGACTACCACCCTTTTGATATTTACCTAGTTAAAATAGGTGAAATTACACGAAAATATATTAGAATGCGATACGATTTAGCTGATTGCAAAAATTAGGGTGTATGTAATTATGTATAATAAATTATATTTTATATTATTGTGTATTTTACTATATACTGAACTATGTGAAAATGAAGCATTTGCCAATATTATTTAAATATATAACATTTCATATACTTCATAAGATGCTGGTTTATCTATATGACCATATGTTGACCATAAAATTGTCATAATCATCTTTACACTAAAGAAGTGTATTAATACACTTAAATAGTGTAAAGTTACCGGTTTCTAGTGTGAATTTACACCAACTTAGTGTTAATACACCTGAAAATCTAATTTTACACCACATAGGTGTAATTCACCAAAATTGTGTAAATTTACGCCCATTTGGTGTACCTTGACCACTCTGACAGTGGTTTCAGAAGATTCGGCATCCCAGTTGAGCAACATTAGTAGAATCAATCCTGCCGAACGTGACCCTTTGACAAATGTTGCGGCTGGATTTTTTGTGGCAAAGCACTTCCAAACTTGTAAAACGGCAAAAATATCTAATGAGGAACTACAATTTCTGCTATAGGGTATGAAATCTCTAGATCAGTCGAGCTGTATCCCATCCCGCACAAGAGGTAGACTGGTCAGTCCATCAAAAGATTTGGTTGGAGTTTTAGAACAAGCTGAGTTGGAATGGAATGTCGAACAACTGCTGAGTTTAAAAAACTCACTTACTTTCCATCCCATGTAGGATCAACAGCAACAGAATCAAATTCTTTTGGCACTCCGTCACAAGGACTGGAATTTTCAATTGAGTTGAGAAGTCCCTTAACGCATTCTACACTGAGTAATTTCTTCTCATCACTGTAAATATGTTGGTCATTAGGAATAGGCCAATGATAAATAAACAAATACAGTGAAGTCTAGTTCTCTTGTAATAGTCACCGTAAATTTTGCAACTTCATGGACTACGTCGAAAAGTTCTAATTTCAACGTATTATTCGTATCATCTATATTATTCACAGTCCAAGGCAGAATGTCAATTTTAACAAGCTGCATATGAAGATTTCGGATAGTTATTGGTTCAGCTGGTATTTCTGGCGTCATTTCAGACAACGCGTGATAAGACGAAGCAGTGGCGGACGAACTAGGTGGCATATCCTCGACGTTAACTCTCAACAAAGTCCTGGGCTCCTTTTTGCTTGTAACATCATGGCTCTTTGTTGGTAAATTTTCTGTTGGAATCCTACCAGTAACCAATATTTTCTTTCGCGATCTACATTATCAAAAGCAGTTTTAATATTCATGTATAGCCCTTTGTTCTAATAGTGACATTAATAATACGCACAAAATTCATCAAAAAGTACTTACTTCTATGATGCATTCAGGCTTGAAATGACGCTCACAAACATAGATGTTGTTTTTCTCATACGATCCTTCAATTTTGGTGTTGACTTCCTGGTTCTAAGTACTAAATTAAGCCACGTACGATTCCCTTGCATTCGTCTTCAAACTTGTAATCTCCTCACTTTCATCAGCCCGAGGGCAAGGCAACTTGAAGAGCCAACTCCCATGCTTTCGGCTTGTCGAACAGCCGAAAAACGCACAATTCTCGCATGGCATATTGTTAACTTCCCATCATACCAAAGAAAACAAATAAACCCGAAAAGTATCCGCTTAAAAATAAAACTTTTCTACCCAGACGTTTGAATGTCGCTCTGTTGTTTAGTTACGTCTCAAACACCGGAAGTAAGAATGAAGCAGGTACCGCTCCACGTGACCTTTCGAAATCGGGTTGAATAACATGTTTTGTCACGTGGTAACGCTAGTCTAACCAGTTTATTTTATAAACTGTGGTGACGTAGAGTTTACGATATAGTTGCCAACCTTGGGAATATATTATATACAAATGAACACAGCAGTTACTCAGCAATTTATTGAGATTAGAGCGTGCGCCAGATCTCATGGGCTGCTATGGTATGGACGAAGAACTGTTTAAACGTTGTCGAAAACGTTGCCCAGTTGGCAACGTTTCCTAAAATCAACTCACAAACTTTCTACAAAATCAACAGTTTATTTATACATCACACTCGCACGTTCCGCCATCCAATGTGTTCTCAAACCCTCATTACCTCACTAACATGAAGTTTTAACCCCCCCCCCCCCCCCATGTGAATCAGAATGATGCACATGCTAACTTGGAAACTAAACCAAAAGCTAACTTCAACTGCTAGATCACTAGCTAGTATTAGTTATACTTAATGTAAATAGCTATAGCGAATGTTTGGTGATGGCTAACAATCATTCACGCTGTTCATCATTTAATAGTTCACGTATCCATTTATTTCCTTCGACTGCTGCTTGACGTTTCGGAATGAATTTCGGTACACTTGGATTTAAAGAATATGATATAGCTTCCTACTCACTTGAGCTTGTGTTCTCCCCTTCTACGTTCTTGAAAATGTCAGAATTAAGTTCTAACGGATATATCTGGTGCACTGCACGTTCTAACCGATCACGACCACTTCTTAATCGAACTGCCCGAATCATTCCATCTTTGCCCGTGATTAAATTTTCTACGATTCCGAGAGACCAAATAATGGTTCCGGTTTCGCTCTGTTGACTTTATTAGTACTACATCGCCGACCGTAATGTGATGATCGTTACACTCGTGTTTCAATCGATGATGCTCTTGCAAGGCTCGCATATACTCATTTGTCTAATGTCTCCACATTTCGTCCTTCGTACGTCTTAAAAACTTGGCTCGTTTCCTCATGTTGATGTCTTTTTGGTGAGGAGGCTTCAACTCTGGTAGACAATTTTGATTCAAGAACAGCATCGAGTTTGGCGTAAGCGTAGGTAATTGCACGTCTTCTTCAATGTAACTGAGCGGTCGATTGTTCATTGCGATTTCAACATCGAGGAAAACTTCACTTAATTCCTCCCAAGTGAGCATGCCACCGCCGACGGTCTTGTAAAAAGCTGCCTTCATCAACCCGATTAATCTCTCAAACTTCCCTCCCCACCAGGGAGCTCGGCTGCATGAGATTAAATCGCCATGATATCTTATAATCACGCAGGAGATCATTAAGCTCTTCGTCTTTCCGGACGGACTGTAACCACTTTGCAGCTGCGACAAAGGTGGAACCGTTATCTGAGTATATTAATGACGGTCTGCCTCTCCTTGCAATCAACCGTTTGAAACTCTTAATAAACTCTTTCGTTTCGAGACTAGATAGCAAATCTAAGAACACCGCCCGAGTTAAACTACACGAGTATAGTGCAATGTACGACTTTCGTTCTTTTCCCTTATCTCGATACTTCACTGGTCCAGCAAAATCGACGCCAAGGACGTTAAATGGTGTGGACTGTTCGGTTCTCACTTTCGGCAATGGACCAGGAGGTGGAGTCTGCGCATGAACTGCTCTAAATTTCTTACATTCCCAACAATCAGAAATCACTTTCTTTGTAAGTCTGCGAAGACGAGGTATCCAATACATCTCACGAATCTTTGCCATAACCAATCTTACACCGCCGTGTAGGGTACACACGTGCACCCTTTGCAATAGCTTGGTCGTAAACTATGATGAATCTTGTAAATATAAGAGATATTCGCCCTGGATTCTCAGCCACAACACATTCCGACTGTGTTTAATTGTAGATTTAATTGTAGTTTGTCTTCAACGAACTTTTCAGAATTTACTGCTTGTTGCTGCATTCGCTTCACCCAGAACATCTCTGCTGCTAAAACTTTGTCGGTTATCATCGCTCTATCTATCTTCTTGAAGGATTTCGAGAATTATGGATGAACCGCGAGACCCATCCAAAAATCCTCATGGCTTTACGCAAGCCGAACTTGCTGAGGATAGTGTCGCGATAATTGCTGACCTCAACCCAACCACGACCTGAACCTTCCTCTCCCCGTCACTCATTTCACTTGCCTTTGTCACGATTTGAGGTGGCCTTTTGCTTGGATCTGCCAACCATGTTGACAGCCCTCGAAATTCAGGTTTTCGAGTTTCCCCATACTTGAATGAGGAAATATCGTGTTTTGCCAGGAAAATAGGTGTCATTCCTTACGGCCATCGTTCAATGGCTCGGAAATGTCGCGTAGTAACAACGGGTAGAACGGAAGTCAATTTCATGATTTTGAAACACGAAAATAAAGTATTACTGTAAAGTGCTAAGATATAAAGAAAAACGTTAGTGAATATCTCTCATGATTGTTGGCAGAGTCGGTTACGCCTTCAGAAAACGTTGTAAAAAGTGGGGTTTTGAGTGTCTGGGTTTGAATGTGAAGAAGGAGAGGTTAAGAAAATCTAGTGCAAACTTTGTAAAGAATACTCAGAGCTTGCCAACGTATCACAGTCAAAAAAGGTGTCACGAAGGTTGCATCAGAAACCTTTGTTAAAGGCACAAGTGTGATAAAGAAAAACAACTTTGCCGTACACGTTAAAAAATCAATTACTCACGCCAACGCTGTAGCTCGTCTATGTGATCGTAGAAAACAAAACTTGAGTGAACAGCTACAAGACAAAAATGCTTTAACGTCAAGCAATGCATCAGAAACTGAGGCGTCACGTCAAGAAACCCTGATGCCTTATATCACAAAGCTAAATCAACAACAATGAGAACAACTTACAAAGAAAATGCAACATGCTCACTTCACGCGTACGGCTATTGACGCAAAATCATTTTGCTTTTATGCAACAACTTGCCAAGTTCTGTAAAGATGCGCTCGAGGTTAGAAAAACTAGGATGCAAAATTGACTACAAAGTTGAACACGAACGTTTAATCAAGGAGTAGAGACTATCAAGACGGGCAGGCTCAGTCAAAAGAGCGTAAGGTGCTTGCGTGATGATTTGTCATGGGCGCCATGTTCCTAGCTAGTGCCCTAAACAGGAGCATCCCCCCCGGAAGTATTAAAAACTTATAGAGTTCCAACTTTATGTGTTCATTGAACAAATAAATTAAAATATTTTAACCTGAAAAATACACTAATTTGTATAACGTGTTTATTTTTTCAGTGCAATGAAACATTATGTTCACGATATTGCATGGCAAATGTGGCGACATAATTTTGTTGGAAGGAGAGTCTCGTCTGCCATGGCTGGTCATGACAAACGGAAAATATTATCCAAGGTACCGATCTTAAGAATCGTTACAATTGACATGCAATCGTGGAATATAATTGGCTAAGCTGTTTTGGCATCTATTAATTTCATTTCTTAAACTTGTATAATGGAATAGCATTTTTCACCCAGGAACATTATCTGCGTGCATGTTGTTCGTTTCCAGACTGAGTGCCTTTCGAGCTTATTTGGAGCATTATGCATCTCTTGTTTAAAAATGACCAATAAGGACATTACAGTGGGAAATCATTTGAAGTATTTTTAATAGCAACGATATAAGTTTAGATTTTTTGGAAATACCACGAAAATTTATTATAGATGCCTATTTTAGCTCTTATCTTCATCAGTGCCTTGGGATAGGAAGCTTTGCGATGATTACGTGGTGTTTCTTCAAAAACTTATGTAACATTTGTGATAGTACTCCGGGTCTATTTGTACGCGAGGAAAGCTAAAAAATATGCCTGGCTACAGCAGAAGTCGGGTCTACGACTTTGAAATGCTGAACTACGTTATCAGTTTGGGTCAAGCATGTGATATTTTCGGAACTGAATATTGTCAGCCAAGGTTGGGAAAAATATTGTGCACAAACAATTCAAGCAACAACATAGAAAAAACTGCTATGTTTCAAAACAAGTTTTTCAGGGATCACCACAGATCTACTAAATTCAGAGAATCCTTCCTTGAATTTTCTCTTTCTAGAAATTTACATCCTGGTTATATTTATATCTTAACCTCCGCACGAAAGAGCTTATCAAAGGAAATCAAGACATTTCGTCTGAGAAGATGGTTCAGAAACTGGATGGCACGATATAATAATTCCTAGAAATATATTCATATATAAATATATATATATATATATATATATATATATATATATATATATATATATATATAAATATATATATATATATATATATATATATATATTTATATATATATATATATATATATATATATATATATATATATATATATATATATGTATCTATCTATCTATATATATATATATATATATATATATATATATATATATATATATATATATATATATATATATATATATATATATATATATATATATATATATATACACAATGGACAACTGTCAAAGAGTGCGCATTCGATGCCTACTGTGGATGGTCCTTTTGGCCGGTAAATTTTTTTTGACATTTTACCTGTCATTTTTTACCTGCCAAGTCTTTATTTAAATGTAAGTCAAAACCCAAGTCCTAAAGTTAGCCTTCATTTTCCCAGCATTTTTTTCCGAAAAAAACTTATAGGTGGGTTATTCATTATTTTTGAGCAAATTTTAATTTAATATCCAAGGAGTTAGCCTTTTAGCCAAAAAACCTAAGCGGTTAGCAGCATTGCTCTTCGTTCGGAGAAGCACGCAATGCCCCTTGTCGACATGGCTAGGGGTGCGGCTGTGCTGCCTTCCAACTACTTTCCCAAACAAATTCTAACCAATCGTAACCAATTATGGTATGGCCCGCTTAGGGTATTTCAGGGGCTCCGTACGGAATTCATCGGGTAGTGATCGACTTGCTTAGGTGCAGCATCGGGTTTCGTCGTCGGCAGACAGAAATTTCGAGGTTAAATAAGTTTTTCTGCGCGGGAAAGGGTAATGTAGAAGACTAATGTGGTGTAGAAATGATCGTGTCCTGCCCTTATTTCAAGGTAATATGCTTCATTGTCTATCAGTGGTTGTAGAAGAGTATCTAGATCTATGTTATAGATGAATTTTGTGGGCAATCATGTAAAATTTAGCGAAATATTTGCACATAGAAAGTTTGTATGCACGTGAGAAAGCCTCGGTCTTCAATACTTGTTATAGTCGATTGAAAATCGATTGCCGAAGTCAAGCCCGCAGTTCAGACGAAATCTACTGTTAGTTATCATACTTGTTGGTAAGGAAACTATAAGTAAGGTCTGATTATATAAATTCTAGAAAAAAATTGTGAATGTCGTTTGCATGAGCTGTAATATAATGCAAATTAAAGGAGCCAGTGTTAGGCCATTTTGAGTAATTTTTACACCTCCAGATTTTGCATAAAGCTAAAAAATAATGACTGCAAACACAAAATAAATCGAATTCAAATGCAAAAAGTTTGTACAGGAGTACGGATGGTCTTGACTAATCGAGGATTGAGTTGGATTGTATTTGACATCTTGAAAGGTTGTTGGCAACCAGCAAAGTTGGTAAAATTGTTTTCTATTCCCGTCAATCACAATCAACTTCACAGAACAAAGTAATTTAACTTTAATAGTGGATAATGTTAATAAGAACTTTTACCACCTAAGTTACTAAAGGTATCCTGTTAAATATTGAGTTGCAGTGTGGTGTGCCTGAATCAAATGGTTCTATTCCCCCTCTCCCTTTTCCTCTCTTTGATATACAAGGTGGCATATGTGTATGGGTTTCTGGTGGCAAGGGTTAAACCAGTTGCCTTTCTAAGCTCTCGATGTGATTCAAAGGCTGTCTTCATAAAAAATAGTATAAGTCAGTGCTTTGCCAAAAGTTGTGGGTTTTCCCTGGGTACTTTGGTTTCCTCCTACAGACAGGGGCATAACTCCTGGAGGGTGTAGGGGATGTGACACCTCCAAAGTTCATAGTTGAAGATTTTATTGGCAAATATCGATAACTGGTTGTGCGAATAGAACAGGAAAACTTAGAAATAAGGGTTTGACTAACTATAGTGGTGCCTTGTCACCAAGCAAGATGTCATTCATTGGTTTCATAGCAATCTAGATCACACACCATACATTTTTTACCCTTTACATCATCATCCCACTCCCCTCCCCTCCCCCCCCCTGAAGGTCATATGTGCCCTTGTTATGCTCCTGCCTACAGGGAAAGTTGACAGGTTGAAGTAGGTAATATGGGAAAACACTTACTGGCATTCAGACACTTCAAGTCAAGTTTTAATTCACTAGTCTTTTATTTTGCCTTTTTTTAGACCTACAGTGGATTAATTGTTCCAGAAATGCTTGTCCATCTGGTCTATCATACGAACATGAACACTGTTGATGGAAATTGTACAGAAGGTCTAATATTATTATTTTATTTTAAATTGAAGTGCTTTGAATATTGTTCATAATTTTTCAAAATAAATGGCAATTTTTATGTTTTATCCATCACGAAAAAAATATTATCCATCACCCAAAAAAGCATGTCATTTCAATGTTCTTTCATGTTTGTGCAACAATTGGGACAGTATGATTTTGGAATCAGTTTCATTCTCATGCAATTTGATCATTATTTTATGTGCCTACTTATTGTGGAAAGTCTTGTATGCTCGAAGCATTTTGATCTCATAAAAAGTCAAATAATGATTGACTGTTTTTTACAAAATGAAATCTTGCTTTTAGTAATTTGAATGAATCTATGTGATCATGATGTAAGTGTTGCTACTCTGAGTGTATATCCACACCGGGCAAGCTTGAAAAATATGCCTGGCCACGGTGGGATCCCACCGTGGCCAGGCATATTTTTCAAGCTTGCCCGGTGTGGATATACACTCAGAGTAGCAACACTTACATCATATTAACCTGAGTACATAACATCATTATACAGAAAAAAGATCATACTATGTGATCATATTTCTATTTGGTATGGCATATTTCTAAGACATATTATACAAACACATGCAAAAGGCCTTGAAATGTTAGTCCATTTGGAGTCTATTTGAATGCTGAAGAAGTATTCTCTTGTTTTCAGTAGTTTGCTTACAAATTGGAAAGGTTGTGCCAATGTGCCATTGCAATTTTTATCGCTAAAATCCGTTCCAATCAAACATGCCCCACAAATCCAATTTTTTTCTGCTGTCCTTGAATGTCAAATAAATTGTAAGTTAAGAATTTAATTAAAAGTTGTGAATAAAATTGCTTGTTACAGGTTATAATAATTACCAGTAACTGTATTTCTTTGCAGCAATAATCTTTTGCTAAAAGTTGTCCCAGAGAAAACTTGCAGTAGATCTAAATGCATGATTACCTTAATTCTGGCAAATTTATTTTTATGTGAGCATTTACAAAAACTACTTCAAAATTTGTTTCATTTAGAAAACAATTGAGTTTGTCATTATTTGACTTTGTAGTATGCTACTGTTTTGTATGTTTATAAAGGAGATTGAAGTGGCATATCAGAAACAAAAACATTTGTTGTACCAAAATTCCAATACGTCTCTCAAATTTACTGTTTTTGTTTATTGCTCAGTTGTCTATCCACAGGAAACATATTTCTACTTGATCAAAAAAAAAAGCAAAAATTTTTCGTTAATCCATTGAAAATATTTTAAAGACATTAAATTTTGTTGCTAGGTTTGTCATCTCAATCTTCTTGTATTTACTTAAGTTGACTTTGAGTGTTCATTTGAAAGCTTGGGAAGTTCATTTGAAAATCACAACAGTTCTAGATGTTATCACAGCATAAGTTGAATATTATTTGATGCAATTTCAGAATCCATTGAAGTACACAAAAATTGAAAGTTGAAATTAAATAAACTTTGTAATGTTTCATGCCAGTTTATCTTTAAAACAGACTATGTGATTTTATAGCAGAACTTTCCTTCTTTTAAATGAACTGTTTCAGGTCAAAATAAGTTGCCTTTACCTCATTGCAAAGTGGAACCTTTTTGGAATTGAGCTGAACTGAAGCAATGGAGCATACTAAATTTTAAGTGCAGACTGGTAAAGTGAAAGAAAATTACTTGTTGCACAAAAAAGGAAAACCTGAACTGGGAAAACAGTTTTTAGGCTTTGTTTTGCATTGTACCAAGAAAAGATGTGAAAAATATTTAAAAGAATATAACATAGGAGCTCCGACACATATAAGAAATACAAATTAAAAGTGATACCAGATTTACACAGATAATCAAGAAGCATAGAAGTACAATATGGAAGTTTAATGATTTTTCAAACAATTTGCAGTGATACTCAAGATAAGTAGGATCTCATCTGTACCAGAGTTCTTCATATGACACAGCTTTGAAACAATTATAAATTCAGTTAAGTATTTGGATGGTATCAGGCAAATTCAGATTTCATTGATTTCTTGGCATAAGAAATATAGTTTCTTGAATATCTTTCGTATTGACAAATAAAATTGTCTTGCATTGTGCAGGTGAAGAAAGATAATATATAACAATAAATAGTTCCAGACTTTGATTTGATAACAGTTCTATTTTTATGATTGCAAGATATTTTCTTTCACCTTGAACTTTTCATATGGTCTGGTTGTGGTGAATTTGTATTTTTATGCTCTATATCATTATATGCATTCCCTTTGCATCAGTTCAAGGTTATTTTTCAAATAGTTCTACTTTGTAGCTGTAGTGTAGTAATAATAATGTAAGAAAACAAGTTTACATGGCTCTAAAACATGGTCTTTTCCACAAGTAAGTAAAGATAAATTGATACTTCAAAGATATATGTTTTTAACCTGACAATAATACCTAATAATACCTTTAAAATTGACTAATTTCAATCATTAAGAATTTTTATTTTGAATATATTTCTTCTTTTCAATGTAAGACCAATCTTATATGTTTCAACTTTTTGTTTGGTGTCATTTAATGTTAAAAACTACAATTTGATAAAAGAAAACGAAATGTTTTGTTGTGTTGAAAGTGATAATGATTTTGATTCGTAAAAATTGCTTCATCAGACTTGCGACAAACCATGAAAAATTGGTTCACCGTTCAGTAACTTCAGTAGCAGCAAGGTAGCCAAAACGTTGCTGTTCGTTATTGTTAATAACGAGAGACATTTTTCTCTATAAAATTGTGGCATTTAGACTATAAAAAAGGAAAACAAAGTTATAATTATCAGAGACGATTTTTAAACTTATTTCAACCAAACTATCTTAATTTGCACAGTTTGTTCTTGTGCACACATGAAGAAACAAGATGTTCAGTGGTGTACCAAGGCCATGACTTCAGCACGTTGTTTTCATAAAGACTCGACCATTTTCAATAAATTTTGAGACTGAACACTTTTTCAATAAATTCTGTGACTGAACACTGAACATCAACAAATCTCACAAAATTGAAAATGTCTTTCACAGTATCTTTAAACTGTTTTATTAACTTTTCTTCTATGTTTGGATTTTTTGTTTAAAGGATAAATTTGTCAATTTTTAATCAATTTGATATTGTCAGGTTAAGAACAGAAAATACAAAATCAGAAAATATGTGGTTCTATAAACATTTAATTTTAAACCCATTCCAATTTGGTATTTCCTATGATGTTTTACATCCAACAAATCATCAGAATTAATCAGTCTTTTCTGCACTTTTTGTCTGAACGATAGCAAAACAAGCTCAATAAAATCGTATCTTTATTGGCAAAAGAGCCTCCAATGCTACTGAATGTCGCGAGTTCTAACTGGGTTCTTCCGGCTTCTTCTCGCAAGGAATATTGGCAAGGTAGCTGAGATAAAAAAGATGTTACTTACCCTGAAAACTTTCCTAACTGAATCTATTGGAGCCTCTTCCTCAACTTAGAAACTCTTACTAAAAACATGTCTTCTGTGAAATAAATTGCATGTACGAGCCACATATTTTTTTCGTAATTGTAAAACAACTTTGTATTTTATGTTTTGGTGAATTCTTTGTCAAATTGGAGAATTTGCTCACTCCAGTTGTTTCATAATTATTCATATCTTGAAGTATAAAGATTTGTCTTGAAAAAAACCATGTTTTTTTAACATTGTTTTAATTCACTTATGTCAAGCGCAGTGTAAATTGTTCTATTTTTGCCATGGTTTGTTTTCTTGTATTGTTATTGAATATGTACAATGTGTGATAGTTAATCTCTTTCTATTGTTATTTGAATTGTAACCTTTACAAATTCTTTTTAATAAATTGTTTACAAAGCTTACATGTGACCCCTTTTAATTAAAAATTCAATTCCCATGGGAATTGAAAAATTGAATAAAAAAAATCCCCCTACCCCAGCCAGCTCCCCAATTGCTACTTCCACCTAAGTGGAAGTACTTGTACATATAGTACGAGTACTTCTACTTAATTTCAGTGGAAGTAGCACTCGGAGAGCTGGCCGGGGTGGAGAAAACCAACCTTGCAAATGCTAATGAAATTGCTAAGTTGATCTTCTCCAGAGAGCAGCTGCGCATACCTAACAAATTAAAACAACAAACATTAGTGACTTAAGTACTTAGCATGCAAATTTGAATCCCTTTGGAAATAACAAGTGCCCCCCACTGATCCTACCAACTGCCTACCTGCCTCAGTTCTAAGCTGTCTTCCTCGGTCCTGAACTCCTGCATTCCATTCGTTACCCTCACTTTCCTCACCATCGCACAGCCACTCATAGCTGATAAACCCGCATGCACCACCACCACCCCAACTGCCAACCCAAATTCGAAAATTAAAAGAACTGAAATTTCGATAAAGTATGAAGTATGCATTGTGAATGTTATTTATTCGGATATTTTAGGCCAAACGTAAACAGAAAGGGTCGAAGGTTCTATATACAAACAGGTGAGCTTCCTACTTACTTTTATACATGAATTTTTAAAATCCAAAAATTCATAAAACATAACCGGCCATTTTGTTAAAAATTCTTATCACGACATTTACTAATAATAATAAAAATTTAGTTGGAATAATAATAATTGCTCAGAATTTAGCTGTGGTTTTTTTTGCATAAAACATACTTTCAAAAATTTTAATTCCTTTATTTAAGCCTAACCCCATGCAACTTACACACGGCTCACACCCTCGCATTCCAAACATTTAGCTAATAAATTACGTTATAAACAAAAAAGGAAATAAAAGGATAAATTACCTTATCTCTAGCTACTTAAACCCACTTAAACTGAGTATTTGATTGAGTTTTCAAACTTAAAACCTTAGCTGAATGGGCATGGGCATTTCGTTCTGTTAACTGTTCCGAAGTAAATAAAAACCTGATACTTGCCAAAGTCTAAGGCTGGGTCAAATAAACTTGAGAATGCAAAGGGTATAAATAAATAGAAAATGTGAAACACAACTTAAGTTTTGTTCATTTAAGACTTTTTAAATCCTGTTATCATGCAACTTAAGGTCCCTCTAGCTAGTACAGTTACTCTTCATATCTCAAAAGGATCACAATATTTTAAAACTTTATTTTGCATTTCTCGTGTTTACTTAACCGAAACGCCTCATTTGCATGGTACCTCGCAACTGCCCTCAAACCACTTTTGTAATTGGCACACAAACAATGACCGAATTGTTCCATTATTCCTGCTTACCAAAATAAACCCAAAAGAACCAAGATACTTAACATATTTATAATCAAAGAGGATTCTTACTACACATCAAGTCACCACCATGAGTTGACATATTAACATGAAAATAAATAGGCCGTATTCCCATGGGTTTAAAATGCGAAAAAATATAACCAATCTTACTGACCTCATGCATATGTAAATCAAATTAACAATGAAATAGTATATTCCCTTGGGAATTAGAAAATTCTTCTTTTCTCGTTATTTTAAGCTTATGCTAATGAATTTTTGATAAACTTAGACTAAACCAATGTTTAAAATGTTATTAATACAACTTGTTACTTCAAACTGATCATATTTTCTACTGATTTTTTAACTCGATAATTGAAATACAACAAAAAAAATACCACTTTTGCAAGACTGCCAAACTCGTAGAGTATTCCATGTGGTTTTATTTCATGAAAAGTATCAATTTAATCGTAATTTTATCACACAATTTGTTTTTCACAACGAGAAACAATAGTTTTAAATACTTAAAACAATAAAATTTACTTAAATAGGAACAATAGAGTTTACCTAAAATCCTCTTTGATGTCTAAATAATAAGTATCTTGTTTTCTAACTTACATTTGTATAATTTTCTCTACTGTCATAATTGGAATGTCTAGCTTGCTTTCTCATTCTTGTCTAGCTTGCTTTCTCATTCTTGTGGGCTTGTCATTTGGATTCTTATTTTTAGCATCGAGGATCGTTCATTCTGGACTTTTCTTCTTGCGTTTCATCCTATCTCATCATCTTTTGAAATGAAAGGAGTAGAATAATTAGATAACGACTAGCAATAATTTATAAATTACTTTATTGTAAAACATATATATATATATATATATATATATATATATATATATATATATATATATATATATATATATTATATATAAAGAAAAGAAACGTTTTGGGGTATTTAAAGTAGTTTGAAAATGTAAATGATTTTTGACAGCAGACGAAATTACTGTTTCTGTGAATACGAAGCAAAATTTCATGGTAATTTCCATTTCGAAATTATGTGAAGAATTATATTTACAATTGTGTGAAAATAACCACAAATTAAGTAATTAATTCCGTATTCTACATGTGCGAATACTGCGCAGACACTTTGATGTTAATATGTTCTCTGTGAATTTAAGTGTAAGGCTGTGTCAAATAAGCATGAGAATAGAAAGAGTATAAATCGTTTAAAAATGTGGAACCCAACTCACGTTTTTTTTTTCGTTCAAGACTTATCTACAGGGATTTAAATCCTATCCATTGTTACCAAGCAATTTCCTATGTCTAGCACAGTCCCAATTCCATTACAGTTACCCTATATAGTTCATAAGGATCGAAATATTTCGAAACTTTACCGCGATTGTCATACTTATTGCATGGTGCCTCACAGCTGCTCTTAAGCCACGTCCGTAATTGGCTTTAGTGTTCCTGCTTACCAAAAAAACCCCGAAGGCACCAGATGCTTATATTAATAATAAGAAAGGATTCTAATTGTAAAGTCATGTCTCCACCAAAAATTGACATATAAATTACAATGAAATCAAAACAAGCTGTATTTCCATGGGAATCAGAATAAAATGGTTAAGTCTTATTTCCTCGTTGTTGTAATATGCATGGTAATGGAATGGTAAATTAAACCAATTTGTAGAATATCACCACAACTTGGCATTATTACTTGAAACTGATTTTGTGAAACATTCAATCCAACATATTAAGTGACATTATGTAGGGGATTTCCTTGCTTTTAACGTATTGAACCCCCGATAATTGGAACCAACAAAATTTTCATTTTTGCCGGATTTTCACACTCTTACATTTTTTCTTTGAAAATTATTGATTATTTGATTTAGGTGTAGATTTAATCTTCATTTTTTCACTCAGTTTGTTGCTTTTTCTTTGTTCAGAACGAGAAACCACAATTTTGTCCAAAAAGAAACAATGGAATTTAATTAAATCCTCTTTGCCCTCTAATTAGTAAGTATCTTGTTTTCTACTAACTAACTAACTAGTATTTGTATAAATTTCACTGTCATATCAATACTGTCGAGCTTGCTTTTTCATTGTTGTGGATTTGCTATTCGTTTGTGCGTCCATTTGTTCGCATTTGTTGATCCATGCCATCCAAGATCGTTCATTCTGGTCTTTTCTTCCTGCGTTTCTTCGCATTACCTTTTGAAAAGAAAGAAAGGAATAATCAGATAACAATTACGCATAATTTATAAACTACTAAACGTACAAATTCCCATAAAACATGTACACAAAAGGAAACGTTTTGTTGCATTTAAAGCAATTTGAAAATGCGATACAATAAGGCAAAATTTCACAGTAATTTCCGTTAAGATACGTCCTAATTATTAATTAAGACACAATCCTTCACAGTTGAAGGTTCGGAAATCCAAACAGAAAAAAAACAGATTGTGTTCATATGCAGCTAATTGCATTAAGGAATTTACCGAGATTTAAGGGGGTCCAACAGTAAATAATTTCAAAATTCCTCGGTTTTCTCAATTAAAGAAAAAACTCCTTTTTTTCTTTAATTGAGAAATTTAAAGCCGCTTTCAAAATCTCTCTGCACGTAAAACGTCGCATAAGATGTAGATGAAACTTGAAGTCCACTGAACCGAATAAGCTCTTTTACCACGAAATTCGCATTGTACTTTGGCAATAGAACAATACTGCGCCTTAAACGCTTAACATGACGAGCGGATAATATTTTCGGTCCTCCCATATTTGATTTCTTGTCTTTCTTCCTACGAGGCTGATTCGATTCTTTCAAATATCGTGCGACACTTGACTTAGAAACCTTAGCTAGCTCTCAGTGCAATTTCTCGAATAGAATTGATATTTTTTCCATATGTAAGAATTTCACAAGCGCTCGAGTTTCGTGGGATATTCTCCTTAAAAAACCATGGTGTTAATAGCATCATTTAAACGTATGAAATATGCCTTCCCCTAATATTGCATTGCATTGTACAGTTCATGATGCTTACGTCATGATTGCAATTTGCGTCAAATATGCAAAGCATATACGCGCAATATATCAATTTTCCTATACTTTTCACGCATTAGTGAATGATGTAGTTGCGTGAACAGATAATTGTGTGTTAAATTCGTTGCTGAACATCATATTCGCTAAACCTTCTAAAGGGGGTCCAATAGTAAATAATTTCAAAATTCATCGATTTTCAAAAATTTTACAAAATATTGTTAACGGCGTTCTCTAAACATATCCAAAATTTCAAACAACAAAATGAATTATAAACGGAGAAATTCAGCAAATTCTACACCGTGTTAGGGTAAAACCATGATTTTACCAAGAGCAAATAATGGTATGCAATTGGTTTACTCTATTGTGTCCTTTTCCATAGCATTGTTCGATTAATGTTATTCTAATGCATGCAAAAGCTTTAAAGCAGGTTTTCTCAAATTGCCGAAAACCACCAATCGCCATTATTGCATGCGCAATATCTCAAGAAGTATGTAAGCTATTGACTTCAAACTTTCAGTGCGTGTTCTGTGTTAAATTCTCTTGGAGATGAACTAGAATCATAAAAATATTTTTAATAGCATGCAAGTTATGATAGTCAGTATCATCTCGATAATATCTAGTTTCAATATTTTGTCCGCAAAAAATTATTTTTGCCTCAATCACCATAGTTCTGGTTCATCTCCAAAAGCGTGTGATATACTATTAAAATAAAGTTATTTTAGATTTTTATCGTTCATAGTTGTTGAGATATCATGTTTACAAATATATGAATTTTTCACCATCAGAGAGTAATTAACATGGTAACCATGGTTATGGTAACTTTGAAAAACTTATTTTTATGTTTGTGGTACCATGTCCTAACACCTGACCAAAGATGACCTGCATAGCATTAAAACACACAAATTTTTTTTTTACTATTGGACCCCTTTAATGTTCTACTTACTTGTTACTACTGATTAAAAAAGCATGTGATTTAAGGACTTTTCAATACAGTATTTTCAATACAGCATTTTTTGAAAAAGGAAAATAGCTTAGAAAATAGCTGCTTTCGTTGTTCACCGAAACAAGGAGCTTTTTGCTGGAGTTATTATTCTACTAGGTCATATACAGCTAGTTCAGCAGTTTGATAAGGCTAAAGGTAAATGCCACGAGCGAAAAGTACGAAGGGTTTTATTAACCAAATAGTTATCTCGCTTTACCATGTGGAAAACCGTGACTAGAGCGGCTAATGATGTTAATACATGCGATTTTAATGGTAATACGTACCATGATTCCCCTGTTGACCATAACCCATCGCACTTTTCGCTCGCAGCTTTCACATTTTAGCTTGATCAAACTGCTGTTAGCTGTATATGACTTACTGGAACGATAACTCCAGGTAAAGGTCCGTGTCTGCGTAAGCAACGAGTTTCAACGAAAGTAAACAGTTTTAATACCATCTGTTACCCAAGCTATTCCACATGAACATAAGTCCATAAACACTATACTTTTCACTCCGCCTGCCGTACGTACGCGAGGCGGAGTTTTAAATTCGCCCCGCTTCTGTTTTTTTATATTTTTTTCGGTGTCACAATTTGGCGCAGCGCTCATGGATGATACCGCTGGGCACAAGCCGCGTGAGCCGACCTAAGCACGACGTTTAAACTCAATTTCTAGCGGAATATGTCAACAAAACACGCATTTTAACATGTATGCTAGAACATCTAAACCGCAAGAAGGTTTTACGTGCAAAGATTCTCATACAAAATGTTTTAAAACGACAAATTCCACCGCGAAACTTTACTGAGGAGCGATGTATCGCGGTGAAGTTTTGAGAGCGTGTTTCCGTCATTTTCGGTTGTGTTTCCACTTTTACGAAATCTACAAATTTCTACACAAGAATCAAACGTAAATTCTACTGAAATATCTATATGCAAAACACAATTTTTAACATGTAATAGTTAAAGTGCATATGGCATAATCACTATTCTTTTTCCAAAAATCCGCCATAACAACACGATTCGAATGCTGTATACCATTCTTCGAAGGGATAAATACTTCCAGAGATATTCGGCTTCAAACACGCCAAAAATTGGGTTTTTGAAATTATGGCCGGGAGAAAAGAGGCTGGGTCGAATTAGCTCTGTGACGTCATACCGGGAACACGTCTCAATACTGCATATAAAACAATACAAAAATATTGTCATATGCGAAGCAAAAAATAGCAAAAAATAATTACTTTTGGGGGATATTTGTTTGTATATGAACTTGTACATTCAAGGCGACTGAAAACTCATCATTGTATCTTGGAAACTGAAGGAAACAGCTGAAATTGAGAGAATTGAGTCAAACGCAACGTTGGCATTAGTTAGGCGTCATGTGTCACATAACGCGTCTGTTTACAAAGGAATTCTTCGCCTTGAAGCTGTAAAAGCACCGGACAAGGTATATACTGGCATGAATACATAGAACACAAGGATATTGAATCGCTAGCTGAGTAGACGCGTGAAAAAGTCGCAAGCACTCGTGTTTTCTTCGTTGATGTAGTTACCGTAAAGACCATACTTCTTATGTTGTTTGCAGTATTTGTACACACATCATCTTGCCCATATAAATCTAGACGCAAAGCTTTATCAAATTGCCACATTGGGTGCTGAATACGTGCTATTTTTATGTATGTAATACTTTATTATTACTAGAAGTTACTATCGCAAGGAAAGTGCTGCCTTACGACCTATGCCTTCATTATACTAATCTTTTAACATAATTTTACCACAGCATAGTTAATAGAAACACAGTCACACTGCATGAATGAATTTAATTTGTTTAAAATAGTTGACAGTTTAAACGTGCCATATAGTGCACTGTGAATTACATTACTTTGTGTAATGTCATGTGATTCTTGATGCCGATAATAATTCTAAATTGCCATTAAACGTGACTAGAAGTCATGCTATTATTTCAGTCTTCAAGACGTCATGAAGGAAATATGTCCTTCAAGGTGTTAAATAAGTTCTTTCTTGGAATATTATTTCTAGGTAGTTTATGATAGTCCATTGTGTGATTTTTTCTGCAACATGTAGATGTTCCAAATTTATTTAACATGTAGTCTCCATTGATGGCCATCATTATTGTCTAATAACTTGTTAGGGTAACTTGTTAGGGTAAGCTTGGCATACAATGCTCCCGAATTTGAACTCATTTTTCCAATTTCCACTCATGTTGTCACAATAATTTTTTCTCAACATGGAAAATGGTTTATTTTTTGTAAATAGAAAGTTAATGCTACTTTAAAAAGTATTTGAAAAGTGAGATTAGTCAATACTTTTATTCATTAAATGTTTGCAAAGTTGAGTAAATTATGTACTTGTTGCAACAAGTGTGATTTTGGGCAACTGTCATGGGGAAAATGTTTATATTTCATACATAAAAAGTCATTATAAAGTATTTCAAAAGTGGAATCAATTAATATTTTTATGTAAGGCATTTCCAATTTACATGTGTGCTGAGGGGCTCTACTGACATCAGGTTGATTTTATAAAAGAAATTAATTGGGCAGAACACATGAATATATGAATGGTTCTATAGCTGACGTGTTTGTTAATATCTGTCGTCACCATACTTACCCATGGGGATGGTTAGGTGCAGATGCAGTCAGTTAAAGTCTGGCATTTGTGTTACTTGGATTCAGGTCCGAGTCATGTGAATCTGTACAGCGAGGGCCTGACCACCGAAACGTTTGCACTTTATCACATCGAATTGAGTTCGATGTAAGTTAACGCACAAAGTTAGGCTATATGTCAGTCAAAACAAAAAATTTTTTTCTCACTCTATTTCCCACAAATTATATATACCCAGCTCAGCAGGAGGGTCACTCAGACCCAGATCACACGCTGGTTCCTTACATATTAACCTTGGTTACTACGTAACCTCATTAATGTTTTTTACTTTGGGGACTACAGCTGACATTTAAAAAAAAATTAATTTGGTAGAACATGATTATATGGATGGTCCTATAGCTGATGTGTTTGTAATACTTTTACTTTGGGGTCTACAGCTGATATTTTTTAAAAGAAATTAATTGCACAAAACTTGAATATTTAATCCCTACCCGAACAACTTTGAGTCCTCCAGATGGTGCTTTAATAGTTAATCCCACAACTAAAATTGTAGCTGTACAGTTTCCGAATAATGCATTGCACTGCAAAATCTTTAATTTAAGAAAGCAAATAGATGTCTTTTATAGTTTATTCTGCTAAAATTTCTCATCTTTAGGTGATATTGTGTCATCTTTATTCAGTAATTTTCAATTGCATTGCCAATATATCCTAGTCCTAGTAAAATGTGCATGTGGACATACACATTTGTCACCATTTGAAGTCAGACTTTAGGGTCTAAAGCTCTAAAGGTGACACGTTTGTAATATTGCTTACTTTGCAGTCTGTACTGCTAACATTTTACAAAAGAATTAATTGGGCAGAATAACATGAGCATATCAGTATACACACAAACACTCGTTGGGTCTATAGGTGACACGTTAGTAATATTGCTTACTTTAGGGTCTATAGCTAACATTTTATAAAATTAAAGAATTAATTGAGCAGAACAACATGAGTATATGAATATACACACTAACACTCGTTGCGATTTGAAGTCGGACTTTATCAATTTGAAGTAGGACGCACAAACACTCGTTGCCATTTGAAGTCGGACTTTGTGGTCTATAGCTGAGGCGTTCTAATCTTTCTTGACCTCGTTCTTGACCTTTCAGTGTTTATCGACATTTAATCAACTTGAAGTCGGACGCACAAACACCTTCAAACACTCGTTGCCATTCAAAGCCGAACTTTGAGGCTATAGCTGACACGTTTGTAATATTTCTTGTCAATTTTGAGCTTACAATTTGAATCCAGATTTGATTTCCGACACACACCAGGCATATTAAGAAAATTTGTTGCCAACCCCCTCATCTTAAACACCAGCCTGAATACTTAATTTTCTGGGCCAACCCCCTCATTTTAAAAACCAACGTGAATACTTAATTTTCCCCCGGAATTGCTGACATCTCCACCGCACAAATCGAGATTTCGACTAAATATAACTCGGCCGGGGAACTGGACACGAAAAAGCAAGAACTTCGTGTAACGTCAAGAATAGTGTGCTGCCTCGCTGGCGCTCGGCAGCAATGACTGCGTGAGGTATAGAAAGAGACTGAAAACTATACTGTCGGGCCATATTAGGCTTCTACAACCACCTTACTTACAAGTATAGTAATAAACCTAAACCTAAAGGGAAAAAATATTGAGAAACACTACAGTTAGATTAATAATAAGCAGCTGCACAATGATGCATGTGATACAGGAAAATAAAAAGCTCATCTAAATGCTGACATTTACTCTACTCTCAAAATTTGCTATATATAGAGAGAGATACAGTGATAAATAATATATCCAATGTATAAAACACATAAAGATTCATTGTTGCAAGCATTCGAATTTAATTTACCCATCGCAGACTGCAGACTGCATGCCAGTCAAAAGCTTGTGAGAAATGAATATTTTAACTAGACAACGTTTACACGATTAGCAGAAGTATATATCCCAAATATTCGTGGTCATTAACATAAGCACAGTCAACATTGTTATGATACTTGCGCCATTTAACTTTTTCATGCGCCTACTCAGCTAGCGATTTAATATCCTTCTGTTCTGTGTATTCATGCCTGTATATCACCTTGTCCAATGTGCTTTTACAGCTTCAAAGCGAAGAATTCCCTTTGTAAACAGACGCGTTATATGACACATGACGCCTAACTAATGCTAACGTTGCATTTGACTCAAATCTCTCAATTTGAGCTATTTCCTTCAGTTTCCAAGATACAATGATTGGTTTTCAGTCGCCTTGAATGTACAAGTTCATATACAAACAAATATCCCCCAAAAGTAATTATTTTTGGCTATTTTTCGCCTCGAACATGACTATATTTTTGTATTGTTTTTATATGCGGTATTGAGACGTGTTCCCGGTATGACGTCACAGAGCTAATTCGACCCAGCCTCTTTTCTTCCGGCCATGATTTCAAAAGCTCAAATTTGAGCCCAAATATCTCTGGAAGTATTTATCTGTTTGAAGAATGGTATATTTCATTCGAATCGTCTCGTAACGGTGAATTTTTGAAAAAAAAATGGTGATTATGACATATGCACTTTAACAAAAAGGGACAGGAAGGTTCTTTATCAAAACATTGCTCCAAAAATGTTTTAAAACGGCAAATTTTGATAGACTCCATCATTCCATGCTCAAGGGGTGAGTCTAGGAAATGTGTTCCTAATTCTAATCACGAAGTATTTTGTTGAGATTTCTTTCCTTGGTTTTCTATTTCTACCTATGTTGAGATGCTGATATTTCGTCCAAAATGATTTATTTGCTTGTGGGATCTCATACAATTATAAAAGGTAGTAGGTACGAGACATTTTACTGTCCAATTCCAGAAATACATATGTTAGACTAAAGTTCCCAACAAATTATATCGTGGAGACTTCAGGCAGTGTGCTACAGAATTGATTTAAATGATGCTATCAGGTTAATATATTTATGTATTGTATACACTTTTAGTAAAATTTTCTTTACTTGCAACTACCCAAAAATAAAACAGCCATATGTTAGTGGTATTATGACACAAGATCGAATCTTGTTTAATATATGTACTATGAAAATCTTTAGTTTAAATTAAATTCTAAAAAATGTAATCTTACTAGGACTCTGGGCAGAGTGCCTGGCCAGTAACTCAGACAATGATTTTTGGTTATCTTAGTGAGTACATAAGATGTGCTGGCAATGTCTTAAAATGCCTTGGAAGGTAGCCTAATAACAACTGATTTAAAAAGGAATTCGTTGGGCAGAACAGAAATAAGTGAATATACCTCACCCCCAATGAACGCTCTAGTTACAGCCCTGCCTGGCCTTGCGCCTATTTTCGTTTTGGCAGGCGGAGTGAACGCCTTAGCAGACGTCTTGTTTTAATCAAAGTTGAATATTAAATTTCGGTACATTCCTGGCAAAATAATATCGAACGCGCCATCAAAAACAATAGAAAAGGACTGACACTTGCATGTCACTCCTCCCCCCCCCCCCGGCCCCCCCAAAGTGACGCTTCTGTGTACAATTAACTCGTTTAGAGCCGTCATTAACTTTTGAGCACAAATATTTTTGCTGTCAACTTACATTTCTAAAGCTTTCATGTAGGCCTTGACACGTTGTTTGATGTTGCAATCTCTAGTTGGTTTTTCGTACCACCTTTACGTCCTTTTCAAAAACAAGAAATATTTTAGTTAATAGCGAAAATATCAACAATTGTAGGATGAATATATATGAAAGAACTAGGTTATGGTAGACGTTAGCTTCGCTTGCACAACGATAGCTAAAGGGATATGACAATAAAATTTGACTCTGTTTTATTCGGGATTATGTGGAAAACTATATTAGACTACTTTACATTAATATGTATGCCATTATAAACTCTTCTCTACAGTCAATTATATGCGTGTTTAGAACATTGAATTGTTGGTTACTCTCATTTTACACGACGAATGTTCTGGCTTTTTTTATCCGTCAGAAATTCGTAACATGAATTGTTGTTACTTAGTTAGCCATCCGCCATCTGACGACACCAGTGAACTCTATAAAGACTGGAACGATAACTCCAGATAAAAACCCCACGTTTGGGTGAAGTCAAGATGGCGGCAACAACTACAAATGTCGTAAACAGTCTTAGTACTATTTTCCCGAAGTATTTGCTATTTTTAAAAAAGACTGTATCGCAAACTAGGTCATAAGTTCATAAACCATAAAATTACCTCTTAAATCAAAATAAAAAATCAAATGTCAGTACATTCCCAGAAGAATGGTGTCAACCGCGCCGAGAGAGACAATAGGAAAGGACTGAACTTGATAACCTATTGATAACCAATTTGGCTTCAAAGATGGCGGCCAAGTTATTGTTCCAGTCTAATTTAGAGTTCACTGGACGACACTGACAACGTTAGCTCAAGATATTATTTCTATTTCCTTTGGTTACTGTATTTCAAAATATTCAGCATATGTTCATGAAGCAATTGCAAATACTTGAAAGTTTAACTAACAAACAAAATGGAAGCAACAAACTTACATTTATTCTAAGTTTGAATCGTCGTGGCTTCGATTGTTCTAGTTGCATGGTGCTATTTATGGTTTCATCTGGCTGCATTCTCTCTTGATGGAACAGCTCGTCGGTTTAGTAAGTAATAACCATATTTTGTATTCCGTCAACCATGAAAAAATAAAGAGAAATTTACAGTAGCAATTAAACCAACATTTCAGGTGGGTGGAATTTAACGCAATTTGATTGCGAATGACTTTTTGACAAACTGTACCTTGTGATAGTATTTGCATCTTGACATCTTCTGATGGGCACAGGTAGTAGTTTATTTCTTGGATCAATATAAATTCTTTCCCATCTTGTTCTGTGCTTGTTCGATGTATTTTACGTCTTCACTTTGCATCCTTTAGAAAAAGGAATTTCGAATTTGTTTACAAAGAAAACTGCGTTAATAAGTACCAGAGAAGATTAAATAATTAGGTGTGGGATATTATAAAAGATATAGTGAACGGATAAAAACTCCGAGATGACTAAATTCCGTGGACAAAATCTCGGCGTGACAATAATTCGGTTGCAAGAAATGCACCAGTTAAAAATCGTACAGTTAACGAGTGAAAAACGCAAAACGCGCAAGAGAAAATGGAATTGTTTGGCATTATTTTTAGTCCCCTTTTTGGTCAAATTTGGGTCACACTTTGAGACGTATAAGAAAATAAGAAAGTACATGTAATGCTTTTCTGTTCAGGACAGTGTCATCCATGTGCGCGTGATGTTGCGGCATTTTGGAAAAACTGTAAAAAAATAATCGAAGCCGAACGTCCGGGAACATCTCAAGTACATGGATGACGCTATCTTGCCCTGGAAATGCAATTGTTTTATAAAATAGTTACAGTGAAACACAAGCCAATGTCAGAGAATTTAAATTTCTCACGTAAGATTGTTTTATCGTGCGCAGTAATGTCCAAGTGGCGCAATCGTCAAAGCATAGTCCTGTCACGTCTGAAACCTTGGGTTCAAGCCCGACACATGACACGGTAGTGGTGAGTCTCCGGATACTCCCGTTGAGAATGTTGACAGGATTGTTGGAATTGTAAAATATCAGTAATCAACAGAACCCGGACAATTAGCTGAGGTTGTTAGCTGGGTAGAATTATAAATAAACGAATCACTGTAGTTAGCACATAAAACCAATTCTCATACTGAATGAGTAATACTTAAGTAACTAGGAAAAATCAGTGTCTGGCAAGTATAGGAGGGGTACTGGGAGAAACGAGTAAAGAAGAGGGCTACTACCCTAGCTAAGGGGTACTGTCCTAGGAGGGGTACTATCCTAGAAAAGGTCCATCCAAGGGGAACGATGGGGTTAAACAGAATGAAGATTGGAATGGAATAAAAGAAGGTTAAAATTAAACGAATGGCTCAAGGATCGAGAAATTTGGACTGTCATCTCAAATCAAAGGCAGTTCAAACGTCATGTCAGCCTCTTTAAGTCAGTTGTTAAGAATGGTATGACTTAATGAGTTCTCAATTGACCATCGTTCTGAATAGACATTAGAAGTTTTTACGTGAATTACAATGCAATGTGGGAAACATGTGGGAAAATTTACCTTGTAGTTACATGGATTGAAAACCGCGTGACGTAAGCACTTCTAAGGTCTTGTTCTATTGAGTTTGAACTCTGAAATTCTGAATTTCCTGTTTCGAATAGAAGAATAGGAAATAATAAAGAAAATGAAAGTAAGTTGTAATAAAGTCTATAAAGAATAATAGTAAAGAAACTACAGTAGTCTAATCCCTATAGGATGGGTTTGGCCTTACTTGCATAGAAAGGGATTTTATTCAAAACAATAGCAAGGTTTATTACTTGAATTGTCAAAAATTATTTCCATCGTGAAAAGGCGTAATGCGTATAAGACAGAGGACACACAGACACTTTTTCCAACAACATTACTGAAATTTGCATGGAGTGCGCAAAAGACATTTCACAACAGCACAATAGTTTATTGTAATATTTGGTTTCTTACCGGCTAAATCCACTTGAATATCCTTTTTAACTGTGGGCTCTCGTATCACATTTGTCGCGTGGTTGTCTCGCAGTATCACTGGAATATCGAAAATGTAAAATGCAAAATGAGAGATATCAAAATATAGAAACATTTAGAAAGGTGGCAAATTTTTTAATTTTAGAACAAAATTATTCTAGAACTTCACGATAGCCTGGATCGGTTGTAGAGCTAAATGACAGACTTTAGAGAAAAATTCTTTTACAGTACCTGTAAAATGTTCTGTTTTAATCGTGTCACCGGTGTTTCATTTCGAACGGTTTTCATTTCAAGCTTGAGAGAGAAAAATAGAACCTAAATTATACGTATCACTACATTTATTTAAGTTTAAAAAATTTGATAAGCAATATTTTGACCAAGTAAGCAGACCAAATTTTTGTCAAAAAAGATAAGTCAACATTTAATAACTAAAACATGCTAAGAATAATTAGAGAATACCTACATGTGTAATAAAAAGCCGATATTGTTGATCTCCAGCTACACAAGAGCGATTTTCCTTGCATCTTGAGATTGGACAAGAAGGCGCGACGCCATTTTGATTTTGAATTCTCTCGACACCACCGCATTTTGCTTCGCTATTTTTCCCCATTTCTTTGCTATTTTAGCTTGACTCTCCTCCAATTGTCTCCCCAGTTGTTTTTCTACCGTTTCTATGGCACTACTTGACGATTTGAAGACTTGTGGCTTGACTTAGAAGACCTAATTGTGGCTTGTAAATTTGCCGTCCCGAGCAGACATTTTTGACAAACCTTCTTCAACGACCAAGCAGTAAATGACGTCAGATGACCATTGTCTACCTGAAAATACCCGTATATACAATGTTTAGTGATCTTTGTACGAAGCTTAAAGTACGATTTTATTGCGAGAATTAAGTGTTTTTGCTTATATTTCTCACTCATAGTATTCTCTAATTTCTTTGTTTGTACTTTGTGTATTTATTTCGGAAAAGAAGCGCACGTTAGGGGCGTTTTTATTATTTTTTTATTTGCATGCTGATGGGCAAGGAATGACCCATTCGAGTTCTCATTGGCCATCAACTTTCCCTCCGTGGCCGAGGGGTAAAAATAACTGTCTTCCGGAGTTCGCACACCGTTTTAATTTGATTTTGGATGGATCGTCGACAGGACAAGTCCAACCTCAGTTGGTGAGAACTTAATTCTTCACTCGCTTAGTTGGACAGACCGGTCGACGATCCACCAAAAACTCAAGTCAAAGTTGGGCGTCGACTTCAGGAATACACTAGGCAGTACCGCGAGTCCAAGGTGGGCGAACGTTATTTGCCTAGTGTTTTTAACCAGTATTTACCAAATTTCCTTATCTTGACTAATGAGGACAGGCCTGTAGGGCTGGTGCATTGAAGATTCTCTCCGTTATTTCCCTTTCGAGAAGACAAGTTGTCTTCGTTGAGAAATAACAACGAAAAACTTTAAGGTACCACTAGACCACTACACTGTTAAACTACAGTGTTTTGGCTGAGCTGGCTGAATCACAACACTGTGCCAAATATCTATGACGGGCTTCTTCCCAATGCTTACGGTGCACGAAGCATGGATGTGCAAACACTTTAAGAGGAGATTTTTTAGAAAGTCACGTATTTCTTGCGAAAACCGCTCAAAACTTAGCGACCAAGCCTTCGCGAAAAAATGCTCTGGCGCCATCTTTTGTTTTGAAAGTTTTATAAAAATATTTGCGAAGAAAAACAGAATTTTACTGGATTTTTGGCTATGTCATGGGGCAAAACATTGCTAAATATAAAGAAGGATAACGTGGTAAGTGTAATATCGTATTTAATAGACGTTGTTTGAATTATTATTATGTTAATATGCACACGTATCTGACTCAGGAGTGAGCATATTTTAGCTGCAAAATTACCTGCTATTTTAAATTAATAATAAAACTGATTGAAAGCCACTGCTTTCGTCCTCTGGATGATGATCAGCTTGTTCACAACTCGTTAATAACATAAGTACATGGAAAACGTTAAAGGATTTTGCATTTTTAAGGAAAATTTGAGTATTTGTAATTTTAAATCCCTTTACTCCAATTTACTGATTTTACAGGCATTCAGTTTTTTACTCATTTACAGGCATTCAGTATACAACTTCATGCCATACGCTATATAATCTGAAACGCCCTTTTTAGGAATGAAAATGAAATTTTCAGTCATATGTTTACTGTAAAGTTTTGAATTACACCAGCATCATGGATGCAACAATCTGGTAGGAAGGTTGCTGAACCAGGAGGCGACTTTGATAATTGCCTGGGGATTAACTCAGACCCCCCCCCCAATAACCTGAAGTAAATCAATTCCTCTAGTAGTTAACCATGAAAGTATTTTTTTATAGATCTCTGTGATATTACTATTACAATCTTGAAGATATGATTACAGTATCTGAAAACATCAACCTCATTCTGTCAGTGCTGGGTGACAAAAACCAGCACATTGTGGAGTATTTTGTCTACAGTATAAAGTTATCAACATTTTCATTATATTCACACAAGAATAGATTGTATCATAAATAATAATCTGTGATTTAATAAATATTCATTTTCATCTTTCATTTTTTGTTTTCTTCAATAGCCTGCAAGAAAAGGTCTTCTTCGAAATTCTGATATTTTTGCACATTTATTATGATACACTGTATATGCATGATTTAAATTATGCCTGGCCTGGCAGAATTCTAATAATTAGGTACCACCCACCCATGTGTTTATTTTCATGTGTTTAAAATGTGTTTTTATCATTTAAAATACAATGCCCAAATTGATTTGAAAGAAACATGAGTCATGATTGTTGGTGTGGACAGTACCTGTTAATGGTAGCACTCAGACATACTATAATTTGGTTGGTTTTAAAAATCATAAAAAACGGCCTTCGACCGCGCACTCAAATTTTGACCAAAACATATTTTTTGTACACATACATACCCCTGGCTTAATGTGAAAGACAATTTAGCTTGTTCAGGTTTAGTTCTGGATTTATTTTAACCTGTGAAATTTAGGTAAAGCAGTATAAGGACAACCCCAATTTGACCAGATACACTAACATGATAAAAACACCCAGGATTGCATTAAAAATCTTTCAAAATCAAATATCCATGAGTTTGAACATGAGAAAAATAGTTGAGAATATGTTTATATTGTTTAAAATACAATGACTGAATTAATTTGAAAGGAACATGAATCATAAATGTTGGTGTGGACAGTACCTGTTAATGGTAACAGATATTGGACAGTCTTGAAAATCATGAAAAAGGCCTTCGACCGCACACTCAGATTTTGACCAAAACATATTTTTTATAGACTTACATACCCCTGGCTTAATGTGAAAGACAATTTAGCTTGTTCAGACAGGGTTATGGGGTAATTTTGAACGTTCAACTTTATTTTAGGACAACATACTATTGTTGTGTATTTGATGATTATGCAAATTTCACAAAAACAGCAAAAAGTAGTTTAAAGGCCATATGATGCGCAAATCTCAATTTTTGAACAATCAGGACATTTCCAAAGTGTTTAGAGATGAAATACAGTATTAGCATATGAGCAAAAATCAGATTTTCTGAGATACAAATATTATGATGGACAATTCTACAACGAAATTTATTAACATGCAAATATTGTTAATCACTTGGCCAATGACGTCCTCCAAACAGTGAATTTATCAGTTTTAATCTTTCAATAATTGTTCTGTATCGTGAAAAAGTATTTTATGAACTTGATATCCAAATGAAATAGGGATATAAATGTAATATTTTACCTTCCACGTTCCATACTACCATAAGTAAATCAAACTCGTATCTTTATGACGGCAACATTCACACCAGTAAGACTTGATTATTATCCATTCATATCAACGAAAAGCCTAATACTTTTTTACCATGGATTGTTAGTCATTTGTTCAAAACACTTCTCATTTTTTCCATCATTTGCCCATGTAAAAAGCACTCAAAAAACCTTCGAAAGGAACACGCCGCCATCTTGTAAATGCGCATACCAATCCGTGCGACCTGATTGGTTTTGAGCAAACAATACGCGATTCTGTAAAAAACTCCTCTTAAAGCCTTTAAAACAAGCGTTTTGTTTTAGGAAAGAGTCGAAGACAACAAAGTTTACTATATCAAAGCCGTGTTGTCATGTTTTAAGTTGTTCAGCTATGTTTAACGATCTTTAATTGTGACGTCTTTGCAAGAAGGCATGAAGCATGGATTCACAAAGACGCACAAACACATTGTTTCAGGAAAGAGTCAAAGACGACAACGCTACTAAATCAAATCCGTGTGCTCATGTTTTAAGTTGTTCAGCTACGTTTAACGATCTTTTATGCCGTGGTCTTTGCAAGAAGGAAAGTCAAAGTTTGAATAATTATTGACTTTCTGTCGGTGGTTTCCTTCTTGATGGAGCTATATATGCCATTACGACAGTGTCCTTGATATAGGAGTCATATATTTATGGCCTTGGGTTTAATTCTCAAACACTGAATGACAGTTTTTAGCTCCTTCAAGTTATGAGATGGCATTTCGAAAAGATGGAACTTCGTCATTGCTTTGCCCAGTAACTTAGCATATTCAATGAGCCTTAATTGAGAACGCTGCAAAGCAGTTTTCTTGAGCTATAACCTGACTATATGACCAGAACAATGCGTAGTTATGCATAAGCTACGAGCGCCAAACTTTCTCGTTGATAGGGAACTATTATTTTCCAGAGCAGTAACAGCTTGGTTTTACGACGGCGACGAGCATGTAGTTTTACTCTGCAGTTTTCTTGTGATATAATCTACAAAATGCGTCGTGTACAAATTGTGAATCTTGGCATAAGTGTTCTTGATGTGGGTGTCATACATTTTTATATGCCATAGCGATTGGTATTGGAGTCATATATTTATAGCCTTGGGCGAATGTAATTCCCAAACACTGAATGACAGTATTTAGCTCTTTTAACCATTGAGATAGCATTTCAACAATATGGCACTGCGTTATAACTTTGCTTTGTTACTATGGCACACTGTACCAAAAAAATATACTATATTATCCTATAAGCCCTCAAATTCAAAACACTGCCAATTCAGTTTCCATTATTTTTATCGTAAATTATCAATGGTTTTTCTTCGTCGCTTATAAACATTGCCGACGCAAGAACGTTGTAGCTGGGAATTGTAAGACAACGGCGGCGATGTAGTTTTCTTTGTACATGATTTGTACATATGGCGCATTTTGTAGGTTATATCACAAGAAAACTGCAGAGTAAACTACATGCTCGTCGTTGTCGTAAAACCAAGCTGTTACTGCTCAGGAAAATAATAGTTCCCTATCAGCAAGAAAGTTTGGCGCTCGTAGCTTATGCATAACAAGGCATTTTTTTGGTTGTATAGCCAGGTTATAGCACAAGAAAACTGCTCGGCAGAGTTCTTTCTTGATGGAGCTTTATATACCATTGCGCCAAGGCTATAAATATATGACTCCAATATCAAGGACACTGATCGCAAATTGTGATCAGTGTCCTTGGTATTGGAGTCATATATTTATGGCCTTGGGTTTAATTCTCAAATACTGAATGACAGTATTTAGCTCCTTTAAGTTATGAGATGGCCTGCATTTCAAACAAGATGGCACTGCGTCAGTGCTTTGCCAACTAGTAACTTAGTATATTCTATGAGCCTTAATTTACTCCTACAAAATGCGTCATGTACAAATTGTGAATCTTGATATAAGTGTTTATGGTAGGTCAATAGTTCCTTACCAACGAGAAAGCTTTGGACAAGAAAACTAAATCGCCGCCGCTGTCTTACAATTCCGACCTACAACGTTCCTGTGTCGGCAATGTTTATAAGCAACCATGAAAAACCATGGGTAGCTAATTTACGATCAAAATAATGGAAACTGAATTGGCAGTGTTTTGAATTTTAGGGCATAGGATACAGTATGCTTTTTAGTACAGTGTGCCAGAGTAACAAAGCAAGTTATAACACAGTGCCATCTTGTTGAAATGCTATCTCAATGGTTAAAAGAGCTAAATACTGTCATTCAGTGTTTGGGAATTAAACCCAAGGCCATAAATACATGACTCCCATATCAAGGACACTGATCGCAATGACATATAAAGCTCGATCAAGAAAGAAACTTTGACTCTCCGTCTTTCCTTCTTGCAAAGAGGCCACGGCATAAAAGATGGTTAAACTTAGCTGAACAGCTGGAAACATGAGTACATGGATTTGATTTAGTAAGCGTTATCGTCTTTCACTCTTTCCTGAAAGAAAACACTTGCCTTAAAAGCTTTAATGTGTCTGCGTGTCTTTGTGCATCCATGCTTCACGCCTTCTCGCAAAGACCACGCCATTAAGAACCTACGAAAGGCTATTAGTAAAACCAGGAACACCGGAACACCGGAACAGCATCAATCCGGAACACGGAACACCGAAACACTAAAAATTCTTAATTTGTTGAGATTCGAGAAAAAAAACACCGGGGGTGTGGAGTTATTGCTGGAATAATTTTTGCGTAAATTTTGTAAAACATGCTTTTAACTATTCAGACTTGCCGATACCTACCAAAGTACTAATATAGCGAAGAGAAATCAATCTCTGAGTGATAAATATTTGCCCGAAAGTAGAAATCAAACCTAGAATTGTTATTCATTGATAATAAATGGCTTATCGTTATTTATCTTTATTTGTATGACATTTGGCTGGCTTTCGTTCTAAAATGTAACAGCAGTTAATTGGCTTCCTTGTTTTTACGAAATCGCTCTTGAGCGGAAAAACATTTTCATCTGTTGTTCAAACTAGGTTTGGCATTAGAGTCTAAAGAGCTATTTATATGGAAGGGCGAGATGTCGCTTGAAAGAGGTGAGATATCTTGCCAAGCGGGATGAAAATATGCTTGCCGGGATCAACGGGTTTCGATCATTTCGAAGTTTCGATAGTTTCAAACATTGCATAGCTCGAAACGACAAAACAAAAGACGGCGAACCGGCTTCAATAGCTGTAATGTTAACGAATAGTGAAATGCAAACAAAAATTAATCTCACATTTTCACTTACTGGGCTTATCCGGCTCCTTATGAACAGCTCTTTAATAAAAGCTATGTCGTGGACAGAAAATAAAATTTGAATTTGAGTTAGTTTGAATTTGAGTTTTCTATGTACATGCGAAGAAAGAGTGTGGTTCGTGCGAAAAATACCAGAAATAAACATTCGCGCAAGTTAAACCGATATGTTATGCAAGATGTTCTTACAACAACGTTGTATTACGTACACTCCTATATTTCCGAATCAGTCAGACATGCACCTTCATGTTTTTAATAACACTGTTGCGGTGCCACACGTGCTGGAGACAATATTTTTTCAATTTAAACTCATTGGATGGAAGTTAAAAATTACACATCTGCATTCTAGTGCAAGTTTGTAAAATATGAATATAAAAATGCCACGTCCCAATCTGGCTTCCATATCAATAAATAACAATTCTAGGTTTGATTCAGAATTGATTACTCAGAGACTGATTTATGTTCGTTGTATTAATATTTTAAAAAGCATGATTTACGTAATAATTACTCCAGCAGTAATTCTACACCCCCGGCATTTTTTTCTAGAATTTTTAACAAATTAAGAATTTTTAGTGTTCCGGTGTTCCGTGTTCCGGATTGATGCTGTTCCGGTGTTCCGGTGTTCCTGGTTTTACTAATAGCCCCTACGAAGTGTGTCTATGTGTGCACTGATCTCTATATGAAACTATACATTGAATTGGACCGCTTATGGTTTAATTAATGCATTTCCACAAGTAGTAGACTTTATACATATATTCTAGCGGAATATGTCAACAAAACACGCATTTAAACATGTATGCTAAAACATCTAAACCGCAAGAAGGTTTACGTGCAAAGATTCTCACGCAAAATGTTTTAAAACAACAAATTCCACCGCGAAACTTTACCGAGGAGCGATGAATCGCGGTGAAGTTTTGAGAGCGTGTTTCCGTCATTTTCTGTTGTGTTTCCACTTTTAAGAAATTTAGAAATTTCTACACAAGAATCAAGTGCAAATTCTACTGAAATATCTATATACAAAACATAACTTTTAACATGTAATAGTTAACAAAAAGGGACAGGAAGGTTCTTTGTCAAAACATTGCTTCAGAAGTGTTTTAAAACGGCAAATTTTGATAGACTCTACCATTCCATGATCAAGGAGTGAGTCTACGAAATGTGTTCCTAATTCTAATCACGAAGTATTCGTACGTTGTGATTTCTTTCCTCGGTTTTCTATACCTATGTTGAGATGCTGATATTTCGTGCAAAATGATTTATTTGCTTGTTTGATCTCATACATTTATAAAAGGTAAGAGAAATTTAACAATCCAATTCAAGAAATACATATGTTAGTCTAAAGTTCCCAACAAATTATACCGTGGAGACTTCAGGCAGTGTGCCGTAGAATTCCTAAATTTTCAATCATGTCGCAAGAAGAGCCTGAAGACGCTAATGCTGAACGCCTTTAAGTATCGATTAAACTTTCTTTCGAAAAACTGGAGTCGTCCGTCACACGTACAGAGCATGAAATCGGGTTATGTATAACCTTTTAAAAGCAGAATTCGGAGATCACTACTTGCGGGCGTGGTGCCCAAGCCATCAGCTGGAACTTGCAATTGCTGATGCTTTTAAAGACTCGCACTTAAACTCAGCATGGAGAAATTCTCTCAAGAAGTATATCATCTTTTCAAACGAGCAACGTTTGAACGGTTCCCTGGCGCTTGTTCAAGCGTCAAGCCATCATCGAAGGGATTTCAAAACGACAATACAAACGACCGTCTGGTACTCGATAAGTCGGACATCAACGTCAATACTTGGAGTCACACAATCATAACCTTCGAATTTTAATGGCCTTCTTAGATCAACAAATATCTGCTCCATACAACCAGTCGATACGTAAAGTTAAAGCGACCCTAATTCAAGGTATTAGATCTGATTTGTGTCACACTGACCGCTAGTTCAATTTTGTGAAGCAAGACGTGCTTGCCATCATCCAACCTCTAACCAAAGTCTTGCAAGAAAGTGAGATAATATTCCCCGGACTTATCAGCAGTTGCCAACGATCGATAAAGATACATGGAAAATTGGGAAAATTGCTGAACGCACAAGGAGTAGAGGCGTTTTCTAACACAGAGAACTTCTCTTCGACTGCAAACATGCTCAACTATGTACAACTTAATGAAGAAGAAGTCATCCCACAAAGAGCAACAAGGAATGCTACTCGAGAAAATCCAGCAAATTCTCATTCCCTGCTTTACGATTTTCTATTGAGTGGAGAATCGAGGAAGCCAAGAAGCGTCTCCTTGGAGAGTTCAAATCTATCGTTGACGGTCTTCATAAATCTCTCCAATCAAGACTCGGCCCGATTATGCAAGAAGCAGGTTTTTTTGCCATTGTTATTTTTCTTGACTCAGAGTCTTATCGGCACATTGGTGCCAAAACAATTAAAATCAATTTGGATACAATTGTAAACAGGTTTCGATCATTGCTGGAAGCAAATAATTGCGAAATCGAAAAGCCACATCGAATTCGAAACCGTCTTTGACCATGTGAATTTGTTTCTGCCGATCGATGGTTTCCACATCCAAAGTATGACCTAATCTCTTCACGAAACAGAAGGAGCTCAATATCGAAAATATCATTCATGTGGCAGAAATTTGTATCACCGTACCTTTGTCGAACGCTGAGACAGAGCGCGTGTCTTCGTTCTTGTGGAGAGTATTTGCCAAAGAGCGACAAACATTGAAGAATCGAGCATTAGAGAATAACTTAACATTATGATGCGACACAAACATGCACTTTTTCAGAAAGATACAATCACGCAATTGATTTGTTTCTGTCAGTGAACCCCAGTGGACAAATTAGAAAAGGATCCAGACAAACATGTGGATATCAAGAGCGACATGCCAAAGTTCGACGCAAAAATAACACCCTATTCCAATCTCCTACATCTGCTATTGAGCAACTTGTATCAAGCGAGGAGGATGAAACTGAAAATGAAGCGCAGCACCAGCAAATGTCGAGGAAATCTCTTGTGATGATTGGACATCATCCGATGGAGACTTTAGTTGATTCGATACCTCATACCTCACGGCTTCACGTCTGACATTTTAATATAACACGTTTGGGATTTTAATATAACAAACGTTATTTTACTTTTAGTTGGTCATTTGTACTTTTTACTTGCATGATTCGTGGTAAATAAAGAAGTTGGTTTATGTTCTTGTTTAATAATTTTGGCGTCGTTTTAGTCTCACAAGCTTAAACGTCACACACAGTTGTTTGCATTTCAACACACTTTAATGATATCAATAACAAAGTGTCAGAAAAAGCAGCCGACCTAAAACGTCACACAGAGCGGAAATGCCGGCGTACATCGGCATTTCCTTGCCGACGTGAAAATGTGCGAATTTCGAGGGATGTGTTGGACCATTCCACCATAGCTCTGCTACAGTTACGCTACCACCACGACTCCCCAGGTCCGCAGGGTTTTCAGAAGTTGGTACATGGCGCCATAACACATTCTCTTGACTTTTCATTTTGTTCACACGATTTGCAACGAATTGCCGATATTCGCCGATGTCGTTTAACCAATGGAGTGCCACTGTGTTGTCTAGCCAACAGTGGATATCCTTCGTGATCTCCAATCCCAGTAATGCACTTCTCACATTCACAGCTAGATTTACAGCCATACGGCCTGCTACAAGCTCCAATCTGGGTATGGTCTGGCAGCCACCGGCGCGATCTGGCGGCCACTAGCCCTTGAACGACACCGGAATCTTGTTTCACTACAGCATACGCGGCAGCACACACCCCTTGTTTGCTTGCATCCCCGAACGAATGCAATTTCACTTCCCGAAGTGGCTCTCGGTACACAGGAATACTTCGAGTGAAAGATATGATATGCGGTAATGCTTGCTCTCAATTTTTCCACCGTTCAAGTAAGGTGTCTGAAATAGGCGCATCCCATCGCATCTTTGCATCACAAATGTCACGATATATCAATTTCTTTTCCAACAATACCGGTGAGACTAGGCCCAACGGGTCGTACACCTTCGCTAAATACGCTAAATTCTACGCGTAAACGATCATTAACGTTATCCCACGGCAATCCTAATAACTTGCTGTCCGAACAAGATGAATTTCCCTCTAGTTGTTGTTTGGCAAAGGTGGGTTCACTTTCGACACTATCCGATTCAAGTTCGAAAAAGCTCGAATGCCACTTATGTAACCTGAACTTAGCGTCGTCAAAGATTTCGACTGCATCACGCTTTAACTCTTAAGCTTCTTCTGTAGTCGGTGTACCAGAAATAAGATCATCGTCGTACAGACTTTTTCGTACTTCAGCGACACTTTCTGGACAACGAGATTCGAGCGTTTCTAAGTGTTGTTGAATTACTCCGTTCAGCAAAAACGGGGACGGTGCCAGACCGAATACAACTCTAGTAAACCGAAGCACTTCGAACTCGGAGGAATGGAGATCTTTGATCCAATGAAATAACGCAACACATCTCGTTCAGCTTCCCGCACTCGAACTTGAAGGAATGCCTTCTGCAAATCGCTTGCCACGGCAACTGCATGGAACGATTTCGTATAAGCACACTCCACGCAAAGTGGTAAGCAAACAATCAAATGGTAAGCAAACAATCATTAAGGGATGGCGTGTTTTCACGTTCGTGAGCGGACGCGTCGTAGCGATCCTCGTCTTGGTCGTTTCAGCATTTTCTCTCACTGCCCGATGCGAGAGGTAAAATTCCTTTCCAACAACTTCACTCGGTGCTTTCTCCACAACTCCTGCCTCAACAACTCCTGTCTCTAATCACTGCGTCGTTCTCGGCTAGCATATTCGTTTGTCTAAGTTTCCGTAAAAGAGAATGTAGCCGTTGCAAACTGCCATCACGATTGCTTAGCATGCGTGTATGATTTGGTACCCACGGGACTGCTGTTTTGTACCATCCATCGTCCGATCTAACAAGCTGTTCTTTAAATTCACCCAGAACGTTGGTTTCCTTTTCTGCGTTGTCAGCTAGTCCGAGAACGTGCAAAGCACTAAGATTGTCACAGTCCGTGGTAGAGTTGACAGCAAGACAACCAAGCGTACCTACTCCATCCTCCCCGGGAGACATAAGCGCCCATCTAAACCAGGTTTGCTCAGCCACCGGTTCTCCGGTCTTACCGATACGCAGATTTTCGTTGGTTCGAATCTTGGCATATTCTTTCGCTCCTAGGATAAGATGTACAGGTAGCGTATCTTACTCATCATAATCGTCCATGTAGACGCCGTCTAGATGATGGAACTTTGTCAAGATTTCCTTGTACCGAGGATTTTCTAGCTCAAGCAACCCGTTTTTCTCTATCTTTGTTAGGCTTACATCGAGGACGAAATCTTTGTTGAGAGACTCGACGGACGCGTCGTAAACCTGCATTTTCCGGGTGGTTTCTCCTGTCAACATCACGATCTGACGCACGCCAACCGACTTGCATCTGGCACCAATCAGCTTAATGGCTGTTGACAACGCATAGGAATGACTAGCACCACTGTCCAACAATGCTGGAAATTTGTAGCCATTCATCCGGACAACTACAACAGGGTGTACAACCGTAGAGGCTTCAACGAAATTGGCAGTCATACCAGGCTCTCGAGGCGGAGGACTCTTATCACAGATAGACATGTGATGTTTACCATGGCATGTCTGGCATCGATTCTTGCTTTTACAATCTGCAGCGTGATGCTTGGCCCCGGCGAAATTAAAATATAGTTCTTTTTTAGTCAAAATCTTCTTTCTTTCGCCAGAATTTACAATCTTCTTTCTTTCGCCAGAATTTACAATCTTGTCACAACTAACGGCTTTACGTCTGAACAGTACAAACAACTTTTACCACTGGTTTTGACAAAGTAGGATCTGTCTCTTTCCTTTCCGTGGTATCTTGATCCATGTGGCTGTTTAATAGGGTTGTTCGTTGTCCAACGTTCCAACGCATTGACGAATTCTATGCATATGAATGTCCACTCACTCCACTTCTCGTTAGTCATCGCTAGCTCGCTTTTGATCACTCCAGCTTAATTATCCAAGGTAAATCGCACCGCAGCATCCAGTTTCTCCAGACTTTCTAACGCTTGCAACGACTCGACGTTAAACAGCATCGTTTCGTAAAATGAATGGATTTTGACAACATCTCTCTCTTCAGTAGTAGGTAACTCCAAAATAGCTCTAACATATGCGCTAACAACTTCGCTGGTTTGTCCGTAACGTTTCTGCAAGAGATCTCTAGCTTTAGCATACCCTTCGCTTGTAAATAGCAGTCCATCTATGAGCCTTTGAACCTTTATATCCACCAACTCCTTCAGATACGAAAACTCAGTTACATCATCTACATTTGATTTGTCAATTTAGGATACGAACTGACCCCAAAATCTCACCCAGTGTTGGGGTGTACCGGTGAACTTCGAAATTATCAATTTGGGCATTTTGGCTGCTGTAGATACTTGTGGGCTTGATACAGTTTGTTGTACATCCTTTAGTTTCCGCTGGTGTTCAAATTCTGACATCCATTTCGCTTCGGCTGCCCCCTTTCTTGCTCTAACTTTTGCTCAGTCAGGCGCTTCTCAAATTCTAATTTCCGTTGTTGTTTCTTTTCGCGTCAGAGCTTCCTGGGCAACCGCATCAAAGTTGTTAATTTCATTAGTAAGCTTCCGTGCACACTGTTTTGCTTCAGCCGGCCAACATTCTTTCTGGCGTTTGGGCCCAATTCTTCACTTCTTTCTTAGATTTGCTCTGCGAGAACATGTTTTCTTCAATTGCTCCCTTTAATGTGTGTTGACCATGCTAGAACTCGCCCCAGGTATAGGCCTTGTCTCTCTAAGGCTTCTCTGTCACCTTTCGCTATAATATCATCTAATTTTCCGATTCGAAATTTTAGCGCTTTTATTTTGCTATTTAAATCTTCCAAAGACTTTTCCATACTTGTTCAATGTTCAGATTGTCCAGTAAATGCTCAAAAATATTCATGCTCTAAAATTTGCAGTGCATTTACAGTCATAAACTCACGCATATCGTCGTAAAAATCCGCTTTTCTTGCATTAATATGGCGCGGTCTGTTTACCCTTTTTCACGAATCACGATCGAACAAAATCCGTTTTTTTGCTTTGTGCCTTTGTGCAAACTCGTATGTTAATTGTCCTGGCAGGGTCGCCACTGTGTCGAAAACGTTGTCCTGTTGGCAACGTTTCCTAAAATGAACTCACAAACTTCCTACAAAATCAACAATTTATTTATACATCACACTCGCACGTTCCCCTCTCCCATGTGTTCTCAAACCCTTATTACCTCCCCAACATGAAGTTTCGGACAACGTGCGCTTTCTGGCGATGTTGTCTTGTCTCAACTATGTTGGATTGAATCGGAAGCGAAAGCAACTTGAAGCTTTGTCTTCTGTAAACCTCTGCTAAAATATTTAGGAAAAATTCAGTGACATGCACCTTTGGGAATTGGGATATGAAATTCTTAATCTTGCCCAACACAAATAATATTTTACTGACAAGTAGTCAGAAGTTTGGGCTTTGTCATTAGGATGTCGCTGTCAAAGCATAACAAGGCAAGGCAACCTCATTTCATGTAAAATGAGCTTTTGATTGGCTGTCCTACTTGATATGACATTATGACAGTCCAGCAAGTTGAATTTACATGTGTTTGTACAAGAAGATTTCCCCCTGTTTGTTGTATCAATTCAGTTATAGCATTGATAAAATTTCCAGCAACATTTTGAAAACTTTCTCCTTTAGGAAAATTTCTCATCCTGTCAACTTTGCAAAAAATGGTCTCACCTCTTGTAGTTTATTCCGCTTTGAATAGTTTATTTGCGTAATATAATGTACAAATCATTACAAAGACACGCAAATATTGCAAAACATACGCCTGTATTCAAAAAGCTCACTCACACTCACACTTGAGTGCGACTCGAATGAGATGCGCTCAAGTAGGGTTGAAGTGTGAGTGAGAGTGGAGTATGAGTGTAAGTGTCCACTCAACAAGGGAACACTCACCCTTGAAAATATATATTAGCGACGTTTGTATTCAAAGAGCTCACTCAAGTGTGACTTGCTGGAGTTTAGGTTTGATGTTGATGAATAATTAACAATAGAAGGTATATAGACTAGTGAGACTGTTGTAGACTTGTCGATGCATCCGTACGGCATAGCTGAACAATATGGCTAAAGGTACACAATATTTTTCGCAATTGGAAAAGTCGCTATTAACTGAATTTGTGCGAAAGCACAAAGATCATGTAGAAAATAAAAAGAATAATTATAAAACCACATGCACAACAGAAAAATAAAGCGTGGGAAGCTTTATCCGAACAATTCAATTCCCCGCCAGGTGCAATGGAACCTTCATAAAACAGTTATTCTTTTTGTGGCCTTATCTCTACGTCTCATTTTGAGTTTGAAATTGCAGGCACAATCTTCAAATATGCTATTACCACAGGCGTAAAATACAACAGGAATATTATGCTTTCAATAATTCTATGGCAATATAGTGTCTGCTAAAATGAAAAGTGCAGTAGTCATTGGACTCCTTTATGTCAGCCGAAGGGCATCTTAGCGTATTTGGTTTTTCAGTTTTAGGACGTATTCTGTTCCATGCTTCATTAGTCATGTTATGTAATTGTTCCTTAAGCGAGCGATTGCCTCGCGGATACTCGCTCAATAATTCGACTTGCTGATGGCTGCGAAATCGCTCACAGGTCTCCGCATGCTAGCTGGAATGTACCCGTGGCAAAAAACCAGAGCGTCAACAAAAGTTGTATATCTGCAGGAATGGGCTTTGCTTGGTCCTTGTGTGCATATATATCTGGGCTAATTACATCCAGTAACTCTCGAAATGCAGCCTTAGTTACCCGGTATCTGGATCGAAACGGCTCCTCGTTATATTTCCCATAGTCAAAAATATCGGGTCTCCTCCTGCCTGTGTTGTTTCTTGCGACATTGTCCAATAATTCTAACCTTTTTAACCACCTTTCCGCCATGTTTGAATAAAGATGAGTCTAAATGAGTGCGGCTCAAGGGAGGTATACCTCTCACTCACACTTTACTCAAAATTGGAGCTTTACTTGAGTGTGAGTGGTGTCTTTGAATAGTTGGAGTGTGAGTGTCGCATTATACTATGTGAGTGTGAGTGGACACTCATTGAGTGGTAAGTTGCACTCATTAAGATTGAGTGTCCACTCATTGAGTTTGAGTGTGAGTGCGCTTTTAGAATACAGGCGATATTGTTTTTTCCTTAAGCACGTTCTTCTCGCTGCGCATGCGTAGCAGCTTAAAACGTCATGTAACGCCAATATAAATGGTTTGACTAAGTATCTTATTCTCGACATCCTCCGGCGGGAGGGTTAGTTCTGTTGCCCAATGAGCAATTCGTTCCAATTCCGACTGTACGAGTTTCTCAGGCTTTGCTGGAGGAACGTTTTGTAAGTCTCCTTTGGAAAAAACCTAGTAAGAGTGGGTAGAGGCATAACACTGGTCTACTGGTTCTACCGCTGCTAGTACGAATATTTGCAGATCGAATCAACCCATCGACACAAGTCTCCAGCTCGCTCTGGGCCGGTCATCATGAACCAACACAACATCACCTTGTTTGATATTTTGATTGCTAGTTCCCGCGTTTTGTGAAACCCTCGGAGTCAAGTCAGGTATTAGTGTCTCCATCTTGTCGAGAATAATTGTATTATTTGTCTTATCTCCGAGGAGTCGTCAAATGTGGGATCGTGGAGTTCTTCTTCGACTATGTGGTGAGGGAGTCTCGTGATGCGTCTTCCGTAGAGATGTGATGGTGTCAAAGGTTCGGGGTCGTTGATGTCGGAGGAGGCATACGTAATGATCCGGTCATTTAGAATAGCTTTGTTCTCGGCTGTAACAGTTTGCAGTCCTTCCAAGTTGATGTATGTTCGACCAAGGACTTTCTTTTGAGTTGTTTTAGTTAAGCCGATCAGGCGTTCCTAGAACCCTCCGAAGCATGGCGCTCTTTTGGGAATAAATTGCCATTCTACGCTTCGTTTGCTTAGGGAATCATGTAGCGATCAATCGTGAACGAAAAAGTGTGTTTAGTTCATCGGCAGCTGACAAGTACTGTATGTCGACGCGTTATCTGAGAGCATCTTCTGTGGCAACGATTTGCGGCTTGCAAATCTCCTGAATGCGTTGAGGAAACACTCGGTGAAAAGGTCTGTGACGATTTCTAAGTGTATGACTCTGGATGCCGCGTATCTCAAGAGGCAGATGTACACTTTCGTTTCTCCAGTGTTACCACATATACGTGAAGGGCTCCGGTGAAATCAACTCCAGTCGTTTGAAACGGCGCTGTTCCTGCCATTCTTGACTTAGGAAGCGGAGGAGGGACCGGACGCATGCATGCAGTTCCAGTTACCTTGCAACAATTGACAAATCGTCTAAGCAGTTTTCTTACGATCTGACGTATGGATGGAACCCAATACAACTGTCGTAATGCGGTCATTGTTGAGTTAACTTCGCTGTGAAGTAACCTTTCATGGGTATCCTATACAACGAGACAAGTGAATGGGTGATTCTTCGGAAGAAGAAGTGGAAATTCGGCTTATGTCTTTAATAGTGGATTATATATCCTCCCGTCGCAACGAGAATTTCATTTGGGAAAGAAACTTTTTGACAGCTCAGAATCAAGCTTATAATTAGTTCCTTGGCAGTCAAGGATGTAGTAGAATTGTTGCGTTTTCTTTTTCTTAGAATATGGATAAATCTGAAGACATAGACACTAACGCGTAGGAGCTTGTTCAGACTACTGTAATTGGTGATGTTCATGATAAGGTGGATACCAGGTTGGTGGTTATTCGTTGTGGTTTCTTCCTTTACAGCAGGTGTGTTAGAGTTGATTTCTTCCGCTGCAACTGCTACGGTGACTGTTGGTGGTATATCAGTTGAGGACCAAGTTGGCCATTTGGATTCACATGTCAACCACGTTGGGCCTTGACTCCAAAGTGTTGAAGAGTTGAACTGATTTGTGTTAACTCTTCTAGTGAGGAGGTCTGCAGAATTATCGACGCTGGGACAGAATCCCCAAGCTGATTCAGAGAACAGGTCTTTAATTGCTTGTACAGGTTAGTGATAAACTGGCCAAGGTGTTTGTTGCTTGATAACTAGTGCAATACTATCTGACTGTCTGTCCACAGTCTGACCGTGAGATCATTGAAAGAGGGAGTGAGGGCATCTTTGGCATAAATGGCTAACTTTGCGGAGGCTACGCCTCCCATAAGCTCGAGTCTCGGTAGGGGTTGTTTCTTCTGTGGGGTAACACGTATTCAACTACGTTTGAGGATGTTTGGACTATACCGTAAATACGCTGCTCCATACGCTTTGAAACTTGCGTCAAAAAAAAACAACGAGTAGTTCGGGTTTCACGCTGTTGAGATCAATAGTGGTGAGGCGTCTCGGACCGTTGATCTAATGACGTTGTCGATATCTTCGGCTATGCTTAACTGCTTTTCGCTCAGTTTTTGCGGAAGTGGTTCGTCCCATTCGATACTTTGTTGACATACTTCCTGCATCAGTAATTTCGCTCGGATAGTAACTGGTGATAATAGTCCGTGTGGATCGTAGATTTTTAAGGATTTGCTAAGGACTTCTCTTTTGCTAGGGAGATTAGGCATGGGCTAGGTGTTTCGGGGGGTGAAGGACAGTGAGTCTGTCAAAGTGTCCGATTGGAGGCCAAGAACAATAACGGTAGTCTTGGGTCGGCTGTTCCTTCTTCTAAACACGAGGTGTGGGGTTGTGGACTGTTGGAGGCCCATGCTCGTGGTTTAAAATGGGCAGGGTTCATATTTGATCGTGCGGTTTTATAGTAGTGTATAGCGTGGGTTCCTGTTTGTGTCAAAACGAGGTTGTCAACGTACAGATTTTGTTTCATATCTGTAGCAATGTTTGAGTTATACTGGTTGAGGTGGGATTCAAGTGCTGTGCTGAGCATCAGTAGGGAGCATGTAGCATCGAATAATACGACTTTAAATCGATACATTTGAAAGTTGCTTTCTGGATTGCCATGTTCCGAAAGCCGATTGAATGGTCAATTGACGGGCGAGAGCTGCAGTCATATACAATGCGAATAGATGTTGTGTCAGCGTTTTTCCGTACAGTTTGTTTGGAAATATAGTGCACTCGTCTATGTGAAGTGGTCGGTGATACTCGTTTAATAAATCCTTTCTTGCTTGCTCTGCAATGATGTCACCATACAGTATGTCTTCAACATTGAGGAAGTTTGTCCAAGGCGACGAGCAAGAAATCTTCGCAGGCAACGTAGCTAGATGGGAGTGGGTGATGTTTGGTTTTCCAGGGGAATTTTGCACAATATCGGCCATCGGGTGAGCAGGTAATAATACCGTTTGCCTAGACGTTCTCCATGACACTCTGATCGTAGATGTTTTTGAGAGTTTTCAACACATCAGTAGATGGTGCATTCCAAAGGCCATTGAATTCTTCATTCTCTGTTGGTAGTGTGGAAATGTGAAACATTGAAGTGGGTGATGGGGGCTCTCCATGGGGTAGAGGACTAGAAAGGAGATAACCAAGCTTTGACTCCACTGCTGTGGGACCAGCTCCTCTTATGATATCATCTTGAACGATTTTCCAGTAGTTGTCAGCTCCAATCAGAAGTTTGATTTCAAATTTCTCGTCTTGGATGATTGGAACCCCTTTTAGGTAGGGTAGGTGTTGGCGAATGTGATTTTGTAGTGGGGTTGCAATTGTGGGAACAATCAACTGTCCAGTCTTGTCTACGATCAGAGGAGGAATGGCGACTATACCGTGATGCATTGCGGTGGAGTTTTTTTCCAAACTAGAATTTCGCGTGGGTTTGGAAAAAAATTACGAGCTTTCGTCGAATTTTTTCTTGCTGAAAATAAAGATTTTTTCGAAGATATGTATTAACATTATAAATAATATGTATTGAAAAATAGTGTGTGAATTTTGTTTGGTTTTTTTAACTCTTGTAGCAGGAATAATTTGTATATGCATTGACCTATTTTCCTTGTCAATGCAGAAGCCCCAAAAATAGCTTTAATATATGTTGGAGGTTTTTTTAGTTTCAAGTAAAATAAGTCAACAAAAATCACATCAGCATAATCCAGAGATATTGTTCTTTCAATCAACTCCAAGAAATCAAGAAAGACTCCAGAAACTGACGAGTTATCGCATTTTCAAAATGAGGTATTTCTGTCAAATTCTTGGGAAACTGCGCCCAACGGCGCGAACGCCCGCTCAAAATGGCGCGACCAAAACAGATTCACGTTGAACATGAAATCCTATTTATATTTTTAATTTTAGTTCACGTAAACGCCAGAGTGATATTCTTTATAAATTCCCCTTATTTATAATCCGGTATAATGGCAAAATTTATAAATTTGTTATACATTCATGGACGTCGAGTAGTGATAGAATAAGTGTAAATATTTTCAGTACATGTATATACGTTGAGTTTTTTTTTAATTTTTGTGTTTGTTCATTGTACTCTAGCTAGTTTTTCTCTTTTTAGGTGCTAAATTGTGCTATGTTTGGCAACTTTCATCTTCTGATCAGTGAGGAATAATGTAAATATTGAGAGTAGGAAGGAATTGTCATGAGATTAAGTAAGTATATGGTGTCTTAATAATGCCACTCAAGTGATCACAATTTTAGAGGTTTACAAAGAAATGTAACTTTTCTATTACTACATCATTAAGAGCAAAAGCATTGTTTTTCGTATTTGATTGCATACCTTTCATGTGTACTGATGGAAAGAGTGTGATGCAACATTTTTTAAAAACTTTAACTGTCTTTACCATTTTTTACTTACCACTGCATTCATTTTGAACCTGAGCTATTAATCCTACACTTTGTACAATGCAGTTGAAGTGGAAACGATATTTACTCTCAGCTCTTCCATTTTTTGCATGGAGAGTTTTATACTTTTGTGTTTCTTCATTGTACTCATGTTAGATTTTTGTCTTTTAGGCGCTGAATTGTGCAAATTGTTTGGTGACTTTCATCATCTGATTAGACTACTGACTGAGTACTGCATGAGCAATACTGTAAATATTTAGAGCATGCAGGAATTAAGATTAAGTATCAGGTATCTTGCCACCCAAGTGATCACAATTTTAGAGGTTTCAAAGAAATGTAACTCTTCTATTACTACATCATTAAGAGCAATGCTTTTCATATTTCATTGTATACCTTTCATGTGTACTGATGGAATGAATGTGATGCAACATTTTTAAAACTTTATTGTTTTTACAGTGTACCATTTTTTACACTGCATTTATTTTAAATGTATTTATTGGTTCAATAAAGGAAGTTAATGTCGAACAGGGCTCGCTGCTTAGTCGCGTGACTGAGGATTGCGTACCGTGTTTTGTAGCCCCCTAGGTCAGTATAAATATCACTTACCCTGCGCCTAGCCAGTTGCTAACTGTTCGTTCGCTGCTATGCATCGCTCAGCAAGGTCCTCACGTACTCGTGTTTCAAGTTCACCGTCTTCTGTCCCTGAAGTTGCAATGGCCTCGCCTACGTCGCCTCCACAGGCGGCCTCCAGTTCGTTGGTTCCAACCGTCATTACGCCGTCTGTGTCAACTCCACAGCTTGTCGCTTCGACGCTCGCTTCGACTAGTTCAGCTTTGCCGTCGCATCTTTACGCCTCAAGCCTGCTCGCTTCGCCCATCTTCCCGGCTCGAGTGGCATCTCCATCGTTGGCTCCTGCCTTACCAGCAATGGCCGTTCCACGTCAACGTCAACCCGGACCAACGTCAAATTTTCACTCGGGGAACTTTCCGCAACCCCTGTCAGTTCAAGCGCCCTCGATGGGTCCATATGTTGGTTCATCGCCAAAGCCTCCTCTAGTACCCCAGTGGCCTGCTACAACTCCAGGATTTCAGCCTTACAGTGCTTCCTTTCCTCCAGGACAAACACCACAAGTTATAAATGTTCGGTTTGCAACGCAAGCAAAATTAAAGAAAATCATGTTACAAAGTTGAAATTTGGCAGAATTTGCTAATTTTGCCGGGTATGAAAAACATTAATTTGCCGTTCGAGCAAACCAGTTCGACTACCGGTCGATGGCCGCGAAGTGAATAGTGCAAACCTGCTTGCAAACCTTGGCAAAATGAAAGTTTTGGCCCAAAATTTGCTCAAGCGTAGACAGGTCTGCAAACCGCGGGTTATTTGCGCCAGGTTTGCCTCGCGGGTAAACATGTACGCAAACCTAAATTTTGAGACACGAGTGCCGTGTGGGTAAATTCATACGCAAACGTATAGTTTGCTAGGTGATTTTCGTATCGATTAAACTCGTGCGCAAACCAAAAACTGGTTTTCTGCAGACTAGCCTCATAGGTAAACTCTATGCAAACTTAGTGTTTCTTATAGGGTTTACCCACGGTTACGCGATCGCGCATTCCAACTTTTCGCTATAAATTTTAATGTTACCATTTGTATGCTACCATTATAACCATGTGCAATGAAACAATACACGGTATCCATAGACAAAAACTGCTATACAAACAGCTATACATGGCCTAATCTCTAGGCGATGCATATCAATAAGCATTTTCTGCATCTGATAATTACCCTTCATAACTTTGTCGTAGTTTGCTCTTTCGCCCAGAAACCTGGTCAAGGGAGACCGGCCAACAAACTCCAGGTATTTTAAAAACCACCTGAAAACTAGTAAGTTTTGAGCACAGGTTTTACTAACTCCAAGATAAGACTCGAAAGGTCAACGTTCCTGTATTTTTTAGGTGATTTCAACAATACCAACAGTACCTGTTTTTTGACATTACAGCTGTGTAGCCAACCAAACGGGCAAAAATTTAGACAATACAAATGCATGTATCGTGGTCAAATATAAAACTAAAAGATTAGTGACGAAAAACCTGTTTATTTACATAATATTACAAAAGAACCAGTGCTTTTTTGCGATAATTAAAAACGCGCATTTTAAACCATCGCAAAGATTAACACAGATTAACATAGTCATAAAGACCTCAACAAAAGTATGAAGAAGGCCCAAGAAACCTTAGTTTTAAGGTCTGATTTAGTCGTAAAATTTCTGCAGCGTCAAATACAATTCAAGCAATAGATAATTGAGATAAGTCAACTCATAATCTATTGTTTCAATTGCACTTTTCTCAGCTTTTGGATACAATACAATATGCAACATCATGCAAAATGCACTCTTTTTACCCTCTTGTTATAAACTCACAATATACACGTTTTCCATCATCTAGACTATTATTTATCGACTACATCTAAAAGCTGTTTACTATGTTCTTACAACACCTCTGCTCTTTAAAGAGATAGGTATGGTAATCTTTATTCAGTCTAGCACTGCAGAAAAGCTGATTCAATCTAATGAAAAACTTTCTAGAATTTTCAAACCTAGCAGCATTTCGTATTTACATATTGTACGACATGGGCATGCAACCTGTAAGTCTTTTAGGTTCATCTTATTACACATATTACAGTACATGTATCATGGTAGTTTCTCCAATATTCAAGCTTGTTGAATCATCATTGAAAATAACAGTTTTCTCAACCTCGTAGTTGCAATTTTCCAAGCAAAAGTTTTTTTACCATGTGTCATTTCCTCGCATTGCTGGTCATAGTAAAACTGAAATCACCAAACTGTTAATTGGCACATTGTTGCTGACAGTTATGATCATTTAATTTTTCAGTGTGAAAAATGGATTACCATATTTATCAAATGTCCAAGATTCTTCTAGTTTCTACAAAGCAAAAGGTAGAATGTCATACAAGAAACTGTCATTGGCAAAGTTTTGAGGACTTCTCATGCCCAGCATTATGTTTTCGTTAGGATACAACAAAATGCCTTATATAGCCGTTGTTTAATTGAATCCGTTTTCACCATGTAAAATTTGAGTTGTTACATCAATCATTCAGTGGGAAAATTATGGCCAAAAATTTGTGTTTCGGCTTTCATGGTATTGAGCTGGCTGCTGAAAGATGTGATTTTTTAAAAGATATGTTCCATTGTCAACTTAAATTTTGTTAAATAATCACCAAATGCTGTCAGTAACCTAAATGTTGTTGTTTACAATTTCATGAATTTATCATGGGAACCATGCAGTTAAGTAGCATTAACCCCCCCCCCCCCACACACACACACACACTCCCCAAAAAATTAAAATCAGCTAACAAGTGTACAGACAAAACGAAAAATACTGGTGACCTTTTATCAGAAGAGTTATAAGTTGTCTTCAATAATTTGGGAAGAAGTGATCAACCATCAATGTCAACTTATCAGTATAACCTGTTAATCAGTACTAGTAGGTAGTGTATAAGTTGACATTGCTGATTAGTGAACTTCTTAAACATCAATAAGCTTGACCTTTTGCTCACTAAAATTATTTAATAATTTTTTGCATTTCAAATTTGCTTTTAGTTGTAAATTCACAAGGTTAATGGCTAAAGCTAGTTGCTGCCATAAACCTTGTCAACTGTAATAATTTAAGCTTCCTTCCAGTGGTTATGGTATGCATTATCCAAGCACTAACTACAATATTTGCAGTTCACAAAATATTTTCCTCTCAAAACTTTCACACTTAGACACTGAAGTAACCTAATATATATTGAGAAGCTAATATATATAAAAGACGTAAATTTAACATTTTATTGTTTTACTTACGCGATATTTGAAGATGTTAATGATGGTATTAACGTATACAATTTTAAGCATCAAGCATCCTGGAGGAAACAAAACAAGTAAAGTTATCAAAATACCTCGGAGTTAATTAATTCAGTTGTAAGGCTTAAAAGTGTTTATAAGTTTCGTGAAAAATAGTAGCTACGCTTGTTAATATAAAAATCTAAAACGCTGCGGTTAACGAGATAAATATAATGAATTTATGCCTCAGTCATTTGTAACCACGGCCCCCCAACCCCCGGGACATAGCGGGGAACTTAACACTAACCAAGTGTTAAAAACTGTTAATTTCCCCACCCCTGGTGCAAAGTTACTTGTTAAACCCCCAGTATGGCAGGGCCTCAAAACATCCAAATCAACCAGATCACACATTAATTTAAAACTTTATGAAGTGTTAAAAATATTACGCCAATATAACAAAAAAATAGTAACAGTTAATATAACAAATATATAAAGCTCGTGTTCATAAATTGCGTTCAATCATGCATATCAAATTTCAAATACATCTTTTAATATTGCTAAAATAAATAAGGTAAAACCTGATTTAATGTATACCTACTGTAAGTTTATGAATTGCTAAGGATACATAAACATATTAAAAATCATACTTTCTACAAGTTGTTTTGTGGGACGCCATTTTAAGACCGGCTGTTAAATCCCGGTTTGATTCCCCGGTTTAAAATTCGTAGTTAATTCCACGGCACTACGGGGCATATTGCGCTGTTAAATGGCGTTAAATCCCCGTTATATTTTTGAACGTCCCCGCTATGTCCCGGGGGTGGGGGGGCCGTGGTTACAAATGACTGAGGCATTACAGTCTTAAATAATTTCAAATGCCAGCTGTTTTGTAATGGATTCAGAGCCTGAAAAAGACGCTAACAAAACTATCATAGTCATAAAATAGACCTTAAAGAAAAAAAGGGTACTAACCTTTCATTTAAAGCATTTGATATTTTTCCTCAAGTCCTTGGTTTGATTCGAAACAAAGCGATGCTATACTATAATGTACGGAAGCCATTTTGAATGCTGGCTTTGCACACAAAACATTGACTTTTTTATACTTTTTTTGGCAAATTCTTTTAATATCATTCCAGAACGATGCAACTATGTTTCATTGTACCACGTATTAATTTTCAGCCACCAGTTTATGCATTTTCCCAACTCTTTTTAGCAAGAACTCTTGGATCTCGTCTCAAAAACATTCCCTTGTCAGTCCGAAATTCAACATCAAAAGGAGCAATTTGATTGGTCAACTTTCGCGCCAAAAGCTCACGGAATGTTTTCCATTTATTTTGCATACGTCAAAAGTTGATTTTTTTTAAAAAATTTGCTTTAAAAGTTCCAGGTTCAACAAAATATTAGTTTAACTATGCCATCATTATTCATTTATTCACGGTCTTTCAATATGGAGCATTAAAATAATATTCGCACAGCATAACAAAATTTTGGGCTGCCCTCGCCATTGCTACACAACTAAAAAAATAGGTACAGTAGGCCGATTTTCCCTGATGATAGCCGTTGTGCTTTGCATTGACTGCAAAAATTACAAGCAAGCTTTAGCCTTCAGATCGATGTCTATATTTTTGCCTAGGAAGTGCAAAAATATGTTAACGTTATTTAAAGACCATTATTGCTTGGAAGCTTTATTATGTAATTATAAGCTTTTCCTATACATTTAGATTATGGACACCTATGTACCTATACCTTAGCCATGTTCGACTATCTCATTGACTACTTAATTGACGGACATAAGTTGCAAACACTTCGTATATAAAAGCACTATAGAAATTGAACAACGCTTGACGAGTGGTAGTGTTAGGCCAGCATTCGACGAGTGGTAGTGTTTGGTGGTTAGGCAAAATTTATAAAGCTAGGCCTAGGTTTACACTTTGCCTGTTTCGCTATTGAGGCTTAGGATTAGATGCGAGAAATGTGGCGTTTTGAAATCAAAGTCGTGTTTAAGTCAACAAATAATTGTTAAGAGTTTCGGAGGTGTCTGATTGTTTAATTCCACAACGGCAAAAACTCTTTACGAGAAGCTGTATAACTGCAGTGCGATATTCTCGTTTTAAGTCTCAATATGTCTATTCGATCAAAAACTTATTTTGATATCTTAAGCTTTAAATCAACCCTTTCTGCATATGGTAAATTTATTTGATTGTGATTGTAGAAATCCACATCAGCAAACTCGTTGCAAATTTGCAACTAGCTTTGTAACTGAATTTTGCATACGCAAACCTGTACCGAAATCTAGAGCAAATTAGTTTTTGCTTGAGGAATACTTTTGCCAATTTTCCCACGGCTTAATAGTTGAAAAGTTACTTTACCAAAAGTAAAAATGAATCATTGATACAAGAAACTCTAATATAGGCTGAATTAATAACCATTGCCAAATGGTCGTTGTAAAAGGATCATTGTGATATATATGTTGATAGTCGCACGATATTATATACGTTAGTCGTTACGATAATATTTTATTAATCAACAGGCCACTGATATTGATTGCGAGTCATTGCCGCATTTTTTTCTGAAAAGACTTGCTATAATAATTTGTTGAATGTTTCTCAAACAACTAAGTAATCTATTTAAATATTAGCACGCAACTAAAATTCCGATATAAGCGGAATTGTGGTTGACCGCAAAACCTAAGAAGTCCATGTTTGCAAAACGATGCAAATTTGCAAGCAGCTTTGCAATTTAATTTTGCATACGCAAACCGGTCAAAAAATTTGAGGCAAACAATTTTTTGTCTGGCAAACTTTGCCACCGGTTTGCCAAAGTTGCTTAGACGTTTGCCTAGATGCAAACCTGTACGCAGATTTCTAGCAAATTTAAAGGACATTGGCAATAAATTTTTTTATTCTTTATATCTATTACACATACGTACGGAATACTTAATTACGTATTTTCACTTGTCCATCACGTTTAGTTGCTTAGAAATATCGTAAAACTTTCTACCTTCGTCCGCCATCTTGAAAAAAAACGGGTATGCTAATTTATGCGGAAATAAATTTGTGACGCCAGGTGCAGGGGAACGAAATAATATCAATATACGATAGTATTGGAACAAACACTTTCTAAGACGATTTTGAACCAAAAAATGCAGATGAACCCCATTTTTTTTTGTATAACTGCATAAATATCTAGTACCACTACTGTACTATGTGTTTCATCTGTGTTTCTAAAATAAATGCGTTGATTTCGACGGTAAAAGCACTTTCATCACCGGTACTATGCCAATTAATTGATATGCTCGCGTACTTTGTAGACTTTTATCATACCGTTATCGGCGGTCAGGGCTACTCTGTGACGGCTGTGATGTGCTATGACTAATTACCAGACACTAAATGTTTATCTGTTCTGTTGATGTAACGTTATAATTTGGGCGCTTTTACAATGTTGCGGGCATCAACAGGATGTAGCTCAAAATACCAGGTCAAGTTCAATTTTTACCGTTTGTAATATATACAGATACAACTTATGTTCATTCATTATATATAGCTCTGAGGATGTAGCTCATTGAACACTATTGTCTAATACAGTAATAGCTACTAGCTATATAGTAACGACTGAGTACAATATGTTTTAATTCTTTGCATTCGTGTTATATAAACAGTTTCATTATTGCTTGCTTGGAAATCATTTAGTAGGTGTGTAACGTACGAGACTCTCAAATAACACACTAATACTTCCAGTTAGAATCTGTTTTATTTATGATAACCTCTCTACATTTATACTCTAGCCGTCTAGGGCGTTTACTATGACTTTGCATGATTTACATATGACCACGCGCAAATAATGACAATGCGAATTCGTTTTAGTAGCTATTAACATAATCGTTACAGGTCACACATAGAATAGCGTCAGTTCTACGGACCTCCTAGGTTTTTGTTGGAAATCCTTCGCACTAGTTCGGTTAAACTGTCAGAATCTCCCGTTCACTGGTTCAACAACAACAATGGGGACTGTGTTTCGTTTTTTCTTATTTTCGTTTATTCAACACAACATTTACAGCCAATTCAATATAGCATTACAAACACAATCTGATACAAGAAGCTGTTCACCTTAGGAGTAGGTACAACACTGCGGAAAGCTAAAGTCTATGCCAATGAAGTGCTACCTGTTGAACCAAAATCACTTGTTGAGCAGTATTTAGAAGGGAAGGAACGTCCATCAAAGGAGCAAGTGGTGGCCAGTCGAAAATCTTGGTTCAGCAAGCCAGCCTTAACTGCAAGTACAGAGAGACAATCAGCTAAGAAACCGTGTGCTTGTAAAGGAAAATGTGCCACCAAAAATGCAGTTGTAGGGGTGAAGATTTAATGTGCGATACAAAATGCAATTGTAAAGTTGAGAAGTGTAAAAATCATGAGTGAGGCAGATTTATATGATGAACAACTTTATAAACTAACATTTTAGAAATTAATTTGGGGATTGTATGCACATTAAAGCTGATTTAGTACATGGAACATCTTCGACATAAAAACATTTCAACGCTGTCAACAGCAAACGAGTTAATATCTCATGGTTGAAATGCTTCATATGTTAGCACAATGTTGGCCAAGTTTCAAAAATTTGGAAAGCCTACACTCAACTGTCTTATACAGTAAAAATACAAAAAAAAGCTTGCCGTTTCCATTTTTTGGCATATTTAAAATGAGTATATGAAAATGAGTATTCATGCGACGCGAATCGTTCTCTGATTCTTGTGTAAACACATGCAGGAAGTGGCCTTTTAGCTTCGGTTCCTTTTACCCAAAATCTGAAATACCCAACGCGAACAGTCTATAAAGTTTGTGCATTTTGTTCAAATCTTCGTCATCCAAGGGCCAGTTATCATCAAGATAGCGACAAACGTCTATTTTTAATACCGCTTCTGACAACATGTTCGGCTCAAAATCTGCATGTGTTGTCAACACTTGCCCCCTAGTGCTTCGGCTTCTTTTAACAATGCGTCATACTCATATATTCTAACGCTTTCTCGTGGCAACAAAACGATTCTATAGCCTTTGGTTTCAATGTGCAATGCCCACATTTACACCAGCGCTGGCTTTCAAGGCGCCAAGCATTTTTTGCCTCAAACACATGGTCGATTTCCTGGTCAGACGATTCGGCACTCTCTTCTTCCCAGTCACTCGCGTCACCGCTATTGCTTGTTTGTAAGCCCGGTTCAGGTTCAAATTGATAGGGTAATACCTGAACTACTTGATTCTTGTGGATATTTTCCATTCGAATAATCGAAAAGCTCAAAATTCTTCACTAGAAGTACAAAATCCCGAAATGCGCCTAATAAAGTATATTTGTTTAATTTGACTCTCCCCTGCACCTGACGTCACACCGGTCATGTGACCCAAAAGATAATTTTTTTAAAAATCGATCCAAGATGGCGGACGAACTAAATATTTAGGGTGAGATATCTCGAGAACGAAACAATTTGGGTGAAAGATAATAGCATATTCGTAATCAGGGGGTCCAATTCTACTAATATCGGAAATAAAAAAATTTATTGCCAATGTCCTTTAAGTGTTGCAAACTTAGAAAACGCATGTGGGCAAACTCGCCGGCAAATTTAGTCACTATTTTTGCGCACGGGTTTGTCTCATGCGCAAATTTTTGGCTAATTATATTTTTCGCCCCGTGAATTATCATTCCTGGTACGCCATCTTTGTTTACTAGTAACTAGTAACCCCCCCCCCCTTTGTCCGGGCATCCCCCCGGTCGCTCCCAAGATAGATGCTTTTGAAAAAATTGAAATTTTAATGCAGAATCTAGATCAAGAGAATAAAGAAGTAATAATACTTGGTGATTTTAACTGCGATCTTCTCTCGTCAACAACTAGTAACCATACACGTAAGTTTCTTGACCTAATTGAAGTATTTCAGTTTGATCAAATAATAACGCAACCAACTCGTATTACTCAAAATTCTGAAACTTTAATTGATGTTGCTTTGACGAATAGTCCAGAAAATATAGCTAATTCTGGTGTTTTACATATGGGGATAAGTGATCATTCCCTTATCTATATTTGTAGAAAGATTTCTTTTATCAAATCACAACCAAAGCTTGTTGAGAGTAGAAATTATAAAAACTATAATCCTGGATACTTCAGTGAGGATCTCGATAACTTACTAAATCAGTATACCTGGGAAAGTACTGACCCAGATTTGCTGTGGTCTCAATTTAAATTTGTATTTAACAAAATAGCAGATTTTCATGTTCCTCTGAGATCTAGAAAAGTTAGGAACAAATATACTCCTTGGTTAAATGATAATATTAGAAAACAAATAAATCATCGAGATTACTTGAGAAAGAAAGCAGTTAAAACCAAATGTACATATTATGATAATGCATATAAGAAAGCTAGAAATAGAATTAATAAGATGATTAAGAATTCAAAGCAAAAATACTTTCAAAATTATATTGACGGCAACCGAGGAAATCCTAAAAAGATGTGGGATGGTATAAATCAGTTACTAGGTAAAGGATCTAAAACAACGCATATTACCTCTTTGAATGTTGGTAGCACTAATGTAACCAACAAGACAAATATAGCAGAATCCATGAACGAGTATTTTACAAGTATAGGACCTAATCTTGCTACACAAGTCCCTGGTACAGATATTGAGCCTGAGTCTTATGTTGATGCCTCCGAAAGCACTTTTGTTTTCAAAAGTATCAATATTAATGAAGCTTATAATATGCTTAGTAACTTAAAAACGTCAAAATCCTTTGGTCTTGATAAAATTCCAGCCAGGTTACTTAAAGATTCTTGCTATAGTATTGCGCCTTTCTTAACGAAAATTTTTAATGCTTCGTTAACATCAAGCGTTTTTCCACAAGAATGGAAAATTGCCCGCGTATCACCTGTTTACAAAGCAGGTGATAAGCGAGAACGTGGCAACTACCGACCGATATCGGTGTTGTCAGTTGTCGCAGGATTATTTGAGAAAATTATTTATTTGCAACTAAATCAATATTTGGCTGAAAATAATGTCCTTTCTGTTCATCAATCTGGTTTTAGAAAAGGCCAATCTACTGCTACATCGTTATTAAGTACGACAAATTCATGGCTTATCAGCATGGACTCAGGCTTAATAAATGGGGTTGTGTTTCTCGATTTGTGCAAAGCTTTTGACACGATCGATCATGAAATTTTAATAAATAAATTATATTTATATGGTGTCAAGGGCTCTGCATCGATATGGTTTAGATCATATCTTACGAACCGAGAGCAAGTTTGTAAAATTGATAACATAATCTCTACATCTCAGTCTGTCAAATGTGGTGTTCCTCAGGGATCAAATCTTGGGCCTCTCCTCTTCTTGTTATATATAAATGACCTTCCGAATTGTTTTGTAAATTCTGTACCTGCTATGTTTGCCGATGACACAAATATTACTATTTCTGCGGAAACAGCCAAAGATTTAGAAGAAAAATTGAATAATGAATTAAATAATGTACACAATTGGCTTTTAGCTAATAAATTAACCGTAAATGTTGACAAAAGTGAATATATGTTAATAGGGTCACGGCAGAGATTAGCGGGTATCGATTGCGAGCCAGCAATTAATTTAGGAGGGAAAAACTTAAGGCGTGTTTCCAAAACAAAAAGTTTGGGAATTTTAATAGATGAAAATTTGAATTGGAATCAGCAAATTGATAATATTAGTAAGAAAGTTTCTCAAGGGATTGGTATTTTGAGGAGAGCTAAGCATTACATCTCACAACAATCTCTTGTGACACTTTATAAATCATTAGTTCAACCATATTTCGATTATTGCTCGTTAGTTTGGGGCAATTGTAACCAAACATGCAAAGATAAGTTGCAAAAGCTGAATAATAGAGCAGCAAGAGTAATAACGGGAGACACATATGAGGTACGTTCAAGTGAAATATTGTTAAAGTTAAAATGGGAAACATTAGATAAAAGAAGAGAAGAACAAATGATATGTTTGGTTAATAAGGCTTTAAATCATATGTGCTCTCCTGCTATTGCATCAATGTTTCAAATTACGAATAATGAGAACGATAATCTGAGAAGCAACAACAAAATGTTAATGTTGTCAAAACCTAAAACTAACGCCATGAAAAGAAGCTTTAGTTATGCGGCAGCTAAGGTCTGGAACAGCCGAGTCAGAGATACAGTTGTATCACAAAGTTGAAATTGTTAGTTGATTGTAAATATTTTGCACTGTTGCTTTGGTAATGTTTTTTATACTTTTTATATCTAATATCTTAATATCTTAATATTATAGCACTCCCAAAGTAGCGGTGTGTGTCAAATTTTGACAGCACGGCCTAATGGAAAACAACCAATTTATTTACTTAATTAATTATTTTTCTTGTATATTTCTAGTATAGTATAAAAAGTAGTTAAATAGAGTGGAAGTAGTAATTTAATATATAGGTTGATTAGTTACCGTGTGTAAATAAGTTTAAATAATAAAATAATAATAATAATAATAGTCTCCGGGGAATTCATTGAATTAGCCTCGCTCTCGGAAGACCACATCGAAGCCGAACCACCGTGTTTTACACTCGTTGCCGACCAGCTCATCATTCGGCCGACCAAACGGCGCAAAGCAATTACGGACATTCTTTCTTGGATGCAAGCATTCGCAGTTTACACGCTCGTTGTGACAGCCTATTACCCTACTCGGGTGACCGATGTACTGAAATACCAGTTGTTGATCATGCGTACAGCCCAGCAATTTTCCGGTTCTGCTTGGCTAGCTTACGATCGTGCCTTTCGTCGGCAAGCCGCAGCTTACAAACTCACTGACGACTGGTCTCACCTGAACCCCGAATTGTTTCATTTTTATGTCTCGGGCAGCGTCTCTGTCGAACATCCCACAGCCACTCTGTCGTCGTCCACTCTTTGCCACTCCTGGAACGCCGGTCGTTGCTCCTCCCAATTCTTACGTTGTCGTTTTCGCCACTCGTGTGACTTTCTGGGATGTTCCGCTTTGCAACCGTTTAAACGGCGTCGGTCTTCGGACGTATAGTGCGTAGTGGACGCTTACTTATTACAGTTTGTTTTTTTTGTTGTTGTGTGTTTGCCCGTGTTCCATATTACGTACCACGGATAGCTCCTAACTGTGCTTGCATTATCTTAGCTTAACTGTAATTAATCTTGTACCTTTGTGGGACAGCGTGATGGATCATACCACTGTGAATCTCTATTTTGTGCAATTATATTTTTCCTTCTAGCGTGTCTTTACTTGCGATCCTGCACGTTTTATTTGTTGTTTTGTTTTCTTGTTCCTCACTTGTAGGGTCGGTCGCTGGCTTCAACGTTGCACCACTGTCACCCGTTCACCACGTTTCCCCTCTTCAGCTGGCGGCATTTCAGCAAGAACTGGCTCATCACCCTGACCGCGCCAAAGTTCAATACATTCTGGACGGCATCGCTCACGGTTTCACCTCAGGTTTTGATCCATCTCGGATTGCTCTACGGTCGTCTCTTCGCAATATGCGCTCCGCCACCGACCATCCTGACGTCATTGACGAGTATTTGGCCACTGAAATCGCCAAAAGCCGCATGGCTGGCCCGTTCGCCACCCCTCCTTTTCCCAACCTCCTTTGCAGCCCGTTCGGAGTGATTCCCAAGAAAGGTCAGCCCGGAAAATGGCGACTTATCCTGGATTTATCTTCCCCCACTCAGCACAGTGTCAACGACGGTATTCCTAAAGACCCATTTTCGCTGCAATATATCTCCGTCGACGATGCTATTAAGATTCTGATGGTGCTAGGGCCGGGGGCCCTTATGTCCAAATTTGACGTGGAGAGCGCGTATCGCAACGTCGCGATGCGTCCCGACGAACGCTACTTGTTTGGCATGAGGTGGCGCGATTTGTTCTTTGTCGATCTGGCTCTTCCCTTTGGTTTGCGATCGGCCCCGTTCACTTTTAATTCTATCGCCAACCTGGTCGAATGGATCCTCAAGGTCAATTATTCCGTCCGCTATTTGTTACACTACCTCGACGATTTTTTGTCTCTCGGTCTCGCGGGTTCGTCTGCCTGTGCCGACAGCATCACGATCGCTCGTTCCGTGTTTTTTCGCCTTGGCTTGCCACTCCATCCGTCTAAGTGTGAAGGTCCCACCCCGGTGTTAATTTTTCTTGGCATCGTGCTCAATTCTCTCACTCAAACGGCTCGCTTACCCCACGACAAGTTAATCAGCACTTTGGAGCTACTCTATCAATGGGCATCCAAGAAGTGGTGTACGCATACAGAACTAGTGTCGTTAATTATTTCCCTTCATCACGTCACTAAGGTGGTTTCGCCTGGTCGCACCTTTCTCCGCTGCATGATCGACCTGTTGTGCGCATTTTGGTCACCGTCTCACCCTATTCGCCTTAACTGTGAATTCCGCCGCGATCTGGCTTGGTGGCTGGAGTTTCTACAATCCTGGAATGTCAGTTTCTTTCGCATGCCGTCGATTTGTTCCTTTCCCGATCTATTTGTCGCCTCAGATGCCTCTGGAAGCCTCGGTTTTGGTGCAATTTGGCGCAACGCGTGGTTGGCGGGATCTTGGCCAACGTCGGTGCAGGCCGCCAATATCACGGCGTTGGAGTTATTTCCCATCGTGGTTGCGGCGCACGTTTGGGGGTATCAATGGGCCCGCTAACAAGTTGAGTTCCTTTGCGACAACCATGCCGTCGTTGCCATCATCAACTCTGGTTCCTCACGTGACCCCTTGTCCATGCATCTCATGCGCCGCCTTGTTCTTGTCGCTTGCCAATTCCATTTCTCGATCTCCGCTCGCCATGTCCCCGTCGTCACAACGCCGCCGCTGATTCGCTCTCTCGTTCTCACTTTCAGGAAGTTTGCAGGCTTCATCCCACCGCCACCCCGAACCCGACCCTCGTCCCTACAGCTCTCGTGTCGGCGTTGCTCACCGTGAGCTAGAGTCGCAGTAATTAGCCTTTTTATGCCAGGGTTTAGCTACCTCGTCTCGCCGTACGTATGCCTCCGGAATGAAGAAGTTTTGGTCGTTTTGCGCTTTGTTCCCTGACTTGTTTCCGTCATCTCCTGTTCCTACGTCTGAATTTCAACTGATGATGTTTGTTTCTTGGTTAGCCCAGTCCCTCTCCCCGGCCAGCGTTGACGTTTATTTGGCACCCGTTCGTTCCTATCATATTGACTGGGGTTACAGCGGCCCAACGCAAAATAAACCGAGACTCCGCCGAGTTCTGCAAGGCATCCATCTTTCTCATGGGGCGGCCCCCCCCCCCCTTCGGCGCCCGATAACCTGCGACATCTTGTGCTCCATTCACCGTATTCTCTCGCTTCCTAATTCTGGTTTCGATTCACTAATGTTTTGGTCGGCGTGCTCTTTGGCGTTTTTTGGCTTCCTACGAGTGAGTTTACGTCCCCCCCTTCGATCCCGCTCGTCATCTTGCTCCCACCGACGTCGAGTTTTTGCCGGGCGAACCTTCCCCTGGACTCCGTCTTCGCATCAAGTTTTCCAAAACCGATCCGGTTGGCGCTGGTCACTTTCTCTACATCGGTGTTACCGGTACTGATTTATGCCCAGTCCTGGCTCTTCGCTCCTATCTCACCCATCGTGGTTCTCTCGCCGGCCCTTTATTCGTTTGGGCAGACCGTAGTCCGCTTACCGCCGATCAGGTCAACCATTATCTCGGCGTCATTCTCTCACGAGCTGGTGTCTCGGGTCCGTTTTCATCCCACAGCTTTCGTATCGGCGCGGCGACGTCGGCAGCTGCCGCTTGTCTCCATGATCATCCCATTCAAACTTTGGGTCGTTGGACGAGTCAGGCGTATCGTCGTTGTATTCGTACTGCCCCGGACACGTTTTTGAGTGTTGTCACGCTGCTGTAGGGTTGGAGACATCTGGAGGAGGTTAACGGTAACCTACTCTAACCCTAGTAGGCGTTGGAGACTGTTTGGACAGGGTATTGTTTAGGTTCCAGATGTGTTGATGTTAGTTATGACCGAGGACAAGCCTAAAGAAGGTTCTCATCTCCGGAGCCTAGCTCGATCGCATCGCGAAGCTCGATCGCATCGCGCGCGAAGCTCGATCGCATCACTAAAGCTCGATCGCATCGCCATGCCACCGTCTAGTCTCCATCCCTACCGATCAGGAGCGGGCATAATTACTATAAGTTACTATAGAGTTACAGGTTATTATCCTGTGAGATCATTAATATAATCTTTATTATCATTAATTATAGTAATGCTAATAATTTTTGTACTTTGACCAAAATAAATTTTATCAACATCAATACTGTCTAACTATTTTATTTAAAGTATTTTAACAAGGAAAATCACTAAACCCATACCCTGGGGCCAGTTGTTAAAAGCTGGATTACTTAGCCTTGGGTTAAAATTTAACCTGCTGTTTTAGTTTGTGTATAATTCTGCATGTCTGTTTATTTCAAAATGTCTGAGAGGAAAATTCCTTTTGATACAAACATAATTCCTGAAGGAAAATTTGCTATGAATTTTGCATTAATCCTAAGTTGAGCTAACCAGCTTTTGAACAACCAGCCCAGGCTGCTGCATAATAGGATTTGAGAGGTCAGCATGATGTTCATGATGGCTTGGATTCTGCCTGACATATTTTGTTTTCAAAAATCCTCTTGCGGATCCACATCTTCACCATTTGCAGTGTCTTCTACATCCACGATTTCAGTTGACTGCTGAATTTCCTCCACTTCATTATCTACATTCACTGCTCCTGCCTCACCATCAACATTGGTATCAATGGGTGTTGTCTCATCTTTATCCTCTAACATTCTATATGTATGAATGTCCGATCCATTAGGCAAACAGGATTGTTGGTAAATTAAAACAAATACAGTCAGTTTTCTGATGCTGATGTAATTACATTAATTTATCCAATTCATCATCTTGACTATCTGGGTCACGTGGTGGAATAGCTTGGGTTTTTGGTGATGATAAAATATCAAACCCCCACAAAATAATGTTATTAAATACCCGACCACCTCCATCCTGGTCATCATTGGGGTCACAAAACTACAAATACATGAAATAAAAATATTTCAGTATTATATGACGAGGTACAGGGTTATAGTATCAGTTTTGAACTTTCATGGTTGTTGGACCTGTATGACTCTGGAGTATAATTTTTATGTGCAAAATATCAAATTAGTCTTCAGAACCTCATTTTGCCAATAAAGTCTGGTTATTTTTTAACATGGAAACAGTATTATCAACAAGTCTCAAGCAGTGGCGTAGCTACAATCCTGGACAAAAACTATTGACTACACTTTAATTATTTGCTCGACATGTACGTACATAATGAAAAACATCAAACTAGGCCCCTCAATTTACCCCCTCGCCCCCAAAACAATGTTGAATCTGTCAGAAATGAAAACAACATTGATCGGTGGGGAAATGGGGGAGGTTTGTTCTTTGTAATAACAATGAGAATGACGATATTAGGAAAAGTGTCGTCAATGTTTTGTCCAGGATTGCAGCATCGATAATTGGAGGGGCGAATATTCATGTATCATGTTTTGCATCATTAATTTCTTTTGAAATCGATTGTTTTTAAGGTCTGTGAACACAAATATATGAATGTTCGCCCCTCCAATTATCGAAGCTGGTTACGCCACTGGTCTCAAGTACATAATACGACTGAATAATTTAAACAGTATAAAATTCGAAAGAACGATAACATCTCAAAATGTTTTATTTCAATGATATAGTACATGTACAGTACACAAACTGTCAACAAGACATCGAAAATGAGTAACCAGATAATCTAACCTTAAAAACACAGCTAGAATGGTTTTCTATCAATGCAGGAGCAGGAATGCTGCATTCGTCGAACATTTCATCAACTTTTATGCCATTAACCACTGATGGACAAAGCACAATTCTTCTAATGTCCAAACTACCATGAAACTAACATGAATCTCACAACATTCAAGCTCAGCCAACACACGGTAATCATCAAGGTTGTCTTGATACACAATGAACAAACAGAAATTTGTGCTCATTCAATAACGAAGCATTCTCTCCACGACTACAACGAAAATTCGCCATTTTATCCGCAATGATTTATAGTTTTATTTTGTTTTCCTCTGAAACTCGCGTTCCAACTCCTCCGAGAACTAACCGAACAATGACGGAACTTCCGACAAATCGATAATATGTAATAAACCGCCCATTCGCGCAGCGCATGCCGGTATAGTCACCACACCTCCTCTGGTCTACGATATTGATAGTCGCAGTTTCTAATGTTTGTGTACTGGGCTATTACCAAAGGTTGAAATCTGCATCTCTTTTCTTTGTTAAGGACAGATGTGTAACTTATTAGCTAAATCACTGGTGATGCGAGAGCATTGGGCTCCTTTATTTAACAGAATGTTAGCGGTAGCGGTATGATTGGATGTGGTGAAAGTACAAATAGCAGTTTTTAGTAAACACGCTGTGGTGTCTATTTCGCTAGTACTTAAAGCCGCCGTTAGAGAAGCTGAAGTGAGGGTGGCATGGGCTTCTTTTTCAACCTGCTCATCTGGAGGTTTCTCCGGTGTCGTTTTGTTGGTTAAGTTGGGTTCTGTGGATTGGACAGACTGGTATGGTGTTTACGTGAACATGATTTGCACCGATATTTAGATTTGCATTGTGGTACTCTATGATGACCAATTGCAAGACAGTTGAAACACGGATTTGTGTGTTTGATAATTTTTAGTCGTTTTTTACATCAGTGATGACATCAAACTGAAGTGAAGAGTGATGTCTCTTGCAGTAGGCATACTCGAGAGGTCTATCATCGTTTCTTTCCAGTGTTGGCACTCCCTGTTGCACCTGCATGGAATGCAGATGTTGGATTGTCGGGTGAACTATGTTTAGATTCAGTTTTATCAATGATTAGCTCTGCTTCTAGAATTTTGATTTCTTTATGGAGGGCTGCTCTTAATTGGCCGATGGTCCACTCTAAGGTATGATGTTCCCAGGCAAGGTTTTGTCTGACTTGCGTGGGTAGCTTTTCTAGTGTTATAGGTATGAAAAGCGCACCATAGTGGTTTGTTGACTAGATCATTAAACTTTTGAAGATCATGGAGGGTGTGATTTAAAAGGATAGTTGTCTTGAATGAGTCCCAAAAGCTTTTCATATTAATAAGGTCCCCTGAAAATGCGGCTAAGGAAAACGTCAGTAAGCGACAAACTGATGGGTAAAAACCACTGAAATTATGGATGTCCCCCAGTGCTGACATTGTATGAATGGTATTCTCTGGTTGAGTGGGTGATTCTAACTGCTGTGGGGGATCTGGAAATCATTCCCTGGTGTTGATACATGATGGAACTGTATTTGCAGATGAATCTTGATTGTTTTATCTCAATAAATGTGGTTAGTTCACTGCATCTTTCTGTGATCGATTGTGCTGTGTAGCTCTTCTGCTTCGAATATTTCCCCTTCGAGCATTTCAGGCTTACTAGTAGCTGCTGTAATTTGTTCATCAAGCTTTGTTAAAATCTTTTTTTCTTTCGAGTCGATAACGGTACGTTTCAAGCGAGGATATGGCGATTTCATCGAATGTTGTCAACTTTTTCACCTCGGTAATCTTCTTGTAGATTTGTGTTAGATGTGCTCGATACGCTTTTCTTGAATAATTTAAGTCTTTGTAATTCTTCCATAACTGGTCACGACAAAAATGTAAGATTTTTTCTGCTTTGAATAGTTTATTTGCGTAATAATATGTATAAATCATTACAAAGACATGCAAATTTTGCAAAACATGTGTCTTTCAGCGCGTTTTTCTCGCTGCGCATGCGTACGTAGCAGGTGAAAAGTCATGTAACAACAATATAAATGGTTTATGTAAATATCTTATTCTCGACACCTCTTTGGCTATAATTCAAGTCCCAAATTCCACAATGCAGAAAATTAGACCCAACCCCTAAACCCAATCAAGTCCTTAACCCTAAAGTAAATCAATCAAGATATATTGTATGGATCATATTCATACAGTTGGGGATTGCCTTTCTGGTTTAGATTAAGATTTAATTTGGGGTATTGTAGTCACAGAATGATTATCAAACACAAGACTAAACAGATTTCCTTCAGCTGCAACATCTCACCTAGAAAATGCCAATTTTCGAGGCAATGCAAACAGCTCCGTTTGCAGGTGTTTGTATACAGAATTTTGATGAACTGACAACATCAATTCAGCTGATAATTTTGGTTTACCAATTTTTAATCAATGTACCTAGCAACAAATATCGCACCCCCCCCCCCCAAACACACACCAACCTAGTTGGTATATCCTTGTTAATCACATACAAGAAGCCCTTAAATGCACAACAGAATGTTTATGCTGCTGCAACTTGACTCAACTACTGCTCGAGCTTCTTTTTATTAAGTTAAGTTGTATTGTGTCTAGCCGTCATATCTAATGTACTAAAAACACACTATAACAATACACTTTTAGTGTGACTGAGAGCTTTGATAAACTTTATGCAGATCTAAAATACATTCATTCACATTCAACCAGGTGTAATAGTTATTCATATTTACATTTTGCTACTCTGCAAAAGAATAAATGCATAAAAAAGTGACTTTTTTAAATGAATATATTAAAGTGCTAACTGAACTTCGTGTCGTGCAATTTTGGCCTGAAATCAAACTTGTGATAACAAATTTGTAACCACGCTTTTGATTTCAGACCAAATTGCACTCCACTCAGTTCAATTACCATCATTAATTAGCTTTGAGAATTTCCCACAGTTCAGAAGTTCTAACATGTAAAGAAGTCATATCTTAGAGAGGATCAGTTTTGTCCAGCTTAACATTCGCCTTAATTGCATTGAGCTTTTAGAATTTAAAATTCAGACTTGATATTGTGAGATTCTGGTATTAGTATTGATTCTGGTACATCGAAACTTCTGTGTTCGAAATATAATTGAGCATTTTGCAGAGTAAAGTCAAGATTATATGAGAACACAGAAGTGAGATATAACAATCCCACCCTCCACGCCCCTGTTGTTTTTAGGTTTTTCTTCTAGAAAATTATATACAAAAAGCTACGAGAATAGCAAGTAAAAGACGGACGGCAAGTAACAAATCAAATTTTGTACAGATAAATACCCAGTCTATAGACCAGAAGCTGGCCCGGAATTGATGATTATTATGAAATTTATTGTAAACTTTAACGTGGAGATTGTATTTTGCTGACGATAGTGTCCTTTCTCATATAATCTTGGCTTTACTTCGGGCGCTACGCGCCCTTGCAAAATCCTCGATTTATGTCCACGATATTTAAGATGCTCACGTCAGCCTGCATCCGCGCACCAAGTGTGGGCAAGTGCTTAGAGATTATAAATAAAACTAGAGATGGCATCTTAAGCTATCTCACTGAAAACAAAAGGGAACGCGGCGATTGGGAGCAAATTCTAATCGCGGACGCAGGGCCAAGCGCCTATTGGCTGAGGTAATGCTTCCATGGCAACCACCTTAGCAACAGCAGAAATCTGTATGAAAAGTTTTCCTCATCGTTGTTTGAGGTCGTTTTGCCGGTTTTGCGGACAAAATAGCACTTTTTCAATTATTTTTATTCTTTTATGCAATCTGAAATGATAGTTTCAATATTTTTACGTGGAAAAACATTTCAAAAAGCAGAAAAACTCTTCTAAATCGCTTTTTTTTTGTCTGGGACATCTTGAATGGGTGAACATCCGGGACTTGATTTTATCCCCCCCCTACCCGTGTTTTTAAATTTTATCCTCGACGCCACCGCTAGCGTTATTCATAATCTCTATGGGCAAGTGTCGCTCGCGTTAAATGTTCGTGTCAGCGCAGCAAGGGTTGGAAAGTGTCGCTCGCATCACAGATTTGCCCGCGTCAAGACAATATTTCAAGACAACAAAGGCGAACTTGTTTGGTAAATTCAAATAGGTATTTACTATTTCCAGAGAAATTGGAAAAATATAAAGGATCTCTTCGCACAACTCGTTAGAATAGCTCAGTGGCGGATCTAGCGTATGTCAAAATAAATTACCACAGCTAATTCTAGGATATATTTACATTTTAAAATACCCTCAAAGCAACTTCATTGGTTAGATTTTATTCTTTTGAAATTCATAACCTATGACATTGTTATAAAGTTATTTTGAATTTAAAATTGAGCTGCTATAATTTATTTTGACTTACCCTGGATCCGCCACTGGAATAGCTGTGAAAGTGCCATTGCGTATGTGCAATTCGTGCTTTGACGTGACCTGTACACGTCAGTACACGCAGCAAAGTGCGTTTTTCGCGTGTGGGATTCGTGATCAGCCGCAAAATAGAGAACACGAAATTCAAAGAATAGAAAGCGAAGGAGACATCGCAGACTGGTAGATGTTTAATCTGTGGCTCGATGGTCGATGGCAAATATTTTACATGACTTTTCACTTCGCTATGCTTCTTTGCCCGGGTGTAAATAGCCGTGCGGAATTAGTAACCCTCGCCCTGCATGAGTTTACCCTGGCGTGAATGCTTACATCGCCATAATTATTTGAAGTGGTGACTGACTTGTTAAATTTGCGTCATATAAGCTCATGCATATAAGACAGGGACAAGATATTTTCTACATACAGTGTTAAACGTTAAAACACAGTTAATATAAAAAATACTTGCTTTGGAGACTGTTGAGGTTGGCTTAAAATGTGGGTCCTATCTCATCAGGTTTGTAATTTATTTACTTTATATCATAGCTCATAGCGAATGCAAGTTACTTTGCGGCATGAAGTTAAAATAAAGCGAACTTTTTGGCCAGCTAGTTTGGCCAATTGTTCATATGTCATGAATGAATGACCAATCATGAATGAATGTCCAATATTTAGCCGTTGGTTGTTTTCACATATATTTTCTCGTTTTTAATTAGTCCAATTTCCACTCGCGTTGATATAACTGTATATCAATAGAAAAAATATTTTATATAATTTTAACACAAAAAACATAAAATTATTTTTTAGCATAGAAAACATAAAATTATTTCAACAGAAAAGTGGCGGGAATTTTCCATGTTGACATAACCTGTATCAACATGGCTTTCAGCCGATAAGTGTTCAGAATCTACATATGCTGTATTATAATTCATAAAATATTCACGCAGATCATAAATAGAGTCATTTTATTGGCTGTGATTAACCAATGAAAAACAAGAACTCTTCGATTTTTGGAAACCCTCGTACGATTGGGCAAAGCTTCCAATAATATCTGAGGGGACAAGCATAAACTGTTTCCTGGTGTGAGTTGAATGTGCACGTTTTAATAGCAACTATATACTCAGTAATTTAACCATACTCAATTAGGAAAATCGCCATATGCTACATAAACTACGGCGATTTTTAACATAACTGTTACTATACCTCTCAAGCTGACGCCGGCTCATGAATAAAGATGAAAATTCTTAAGAGGGCAGGCTGTATCCCCCATACGTCATATTTTCATGTTAATGAAGCTGCAATGATAAAAGGCTATAACGTCATTAGCGTACTCAGTACTGAATAAGCTTTGGGTGCATGCAAACACAATGTTGCTTATCAAGGCCACAATATTTCTTTCCATTGTGACGTTGGCCTCTGCATTCTTTGATTGGAACAATTGTGGTATGTATTTCCTGATTGAGCGGCTACAGTATTGTTTTTTTCTCCATATATATATATATATATATGAATATATATATATATATGGAGAAAAAAACTTAATACTGTAGCCGCTCGATCTACATGCAAATTGTTTATGTAGTTGGTTTACCTGCAGTGAATTCGTTGCAGGTGAGGAATCAAAAGCTACAAAAATATTTCGCATATATGAATGAAATTAGATATTCGTTCCTTATAACTTATAAGTAATCTTCATGCATGTAGGCTTGGATTTTTACACATCTGTCACATAAATTTTATACATGTTTATATAGATATAAGCGTATATCATTTTCATAATGTTGGCGCTGCATTTGCGCAGTGCCAATCCTAGATATAAGTGAACGTATATCATGTTCATAATGTGTTGGCGCTGCATTTGGAGTGCCAAAATATTCTACACATTAATACATGTAATTCATTTTTAAGATGTTAACGCTGCATTTGCAGTGCCAAAATATTCTAGACATAAGTGATCGAACGTATATTATTTTGATTATGTTGGCGCTGCATTTGCAGTGCCAACACATTCTAGATATATTAATGAACGTATATCATTTTCATAATGTTGGCGTTGCATTTGCAGTGCCAAAATATTCTACACATTAATAGATGTAATTAATTTTTAAAATGTTAGCGCTGCATTTGCAGTGCCAAAATATTCTAGATATAAGTGAACGTATATCATTTTCATAATGTTGGCGCTGCATTTGCAGTGCCGAAATATTCTACACATTAATACATGTAATTCATTTTTAAGATGCTAACGCTGCATTTGCAGTGCCAAAATATTCTAGATATAAGTGAACGTATATTATTTTCATTATGTTGGCGCTGCATTTGCAGTGCCAAAATACTGTAGATATAAATGATTGTAGTTGTGTGAATGTGCTGTTTGTATGTCTATTGGCGCTGCGTTTCAGGAAGAAAACCCTCATATAGCAGCAACGATTTTTTGTGGTCGATAACCATTTAAAATATGCCCATTTAGCATTGAAAAAAAAATTATGTTGTACCAGTGTTGCCAATTTTTGAGAAACGATGATAAAATTATGCTGGAATTTGACTAAATATTTCACTTTGCTCTAGAACGTGTTATATTGAATAAATTTTTTTGTATGAACTTGACTTTTTCGTACCGAGGCTGTTAATGACTCATTTGAACATGCATATCTTTATCAGAAATTGCAGAGAAAACAATCATTTTGCAATAAACATGTCCGATGCATATACACCTCTTGTATACTGTTAAACAAAGACGATGCGTGTAAGCATCAGCTTCGATTCTGTTAGCTATAAGTACAATATCAGAACACGTGCAGTGTCTGCTTTCTTTTTATCACTTCGAAACTCGAAACCAAGTTTTGCTGGCAAAACATAATAATTATTATAGATTACATCAAAGTGTGGAGTATTTGGAGTATGTGCCTTCTGAATATTGCAAAGGCTCTTACAACTTTACAACGTTTCAAACACTAAGGAAACCATTGCGTTTACTTCGTTTACTATGTAGTGAAACCAATCAAAGAACATGTTCCAAAAAAGGTCATCAAAGTGCATGGCTGTGAAGACGGGAAGGAGGTCTCCTTGTCTTGTGCTCCTGGTTCAAAAATTGCAATTACGAAAGCCTTCTTTGGTCACGGTTATGGCTACAAAGCGACCTGTGACAGTGGTTGGATATCACAAAACTGCGGAACAAAGGGAGTGAAGGATAAGGTGAAATTATTGTGCCAGGAAAAAGAATTGTGTAAAATTAATCCAACTGAGGATGTCCTTGGTGAAACGTCTTGTATCTTAGGGCTTGATGCAGATCTATTCATTGAATATGTTTGCAATCCAGGTAATTGTTGAGTATTAGAATTTAGTTAGGGTTTTTTTGTACTTTGACTATGTTTATATAGACACAACGCAAAAGTAAATAAAAGCTTAAATTGGCATATCCTTCGAGGTCACTGATTAAAAGTAAACATTTTTCGACGCTTACGTTATCCTCAATGGCACAGAATCGTTAATTGCAGGAAATGAATGGACACGATTCATTGACTGGACAAATATAATTCTTTTAGTTATTGGCAGGTAAATATTATTTCATCAAAACTGACACCTATAGCAAAACGAAATATATTCCATTTCATACTGCATATTGATATACTAGTTATCCATAATAGGAGGACAAGCACTATTGATATATATGTTCCGTAATACTAAGCAAATTGTTGATTTTCATAGTATACATAATAAAATATGTATCAAAACGTGATCTTGGACACCAAACGAAAATTCAATAAATTTTGAAAATCTTCTGAACATGCCGCGAAGATATCGACAAGGTCCTCTGAAATAGACCGCCTGAGACTGATAATGATATTTGGATTCTTTCTCATATTTCTAGCTAGATCTTGTGAGATGCTGTATAACATTTCATGACATAACTTAACATTAACTTAACATTAACATTTCGTGACTATAGTAATTCTTTGCAACGTGCCCGTCGAGGGGAAGCCATGAGCTGAGAGCATCAAAAACTACCTTGGTGCAAATTTAGATTCCGTACTGAGACTTTCAATAATTATCATCTTTCAGGGTCGGTAGCATCATTGATCTCGTTCCCAAGCTTAAGTGTCAACATTTGTCAAAATGTAAATTCTGCGTTTTAAATTTTAAATATAAATAATCGAATCCCTGACCCTAATCCAAATCGTAAAAAGTGAAATAAGTTCAGGAAAAAAGTTGGAGAAACTTTGAAAATAAACAAGCCTAAATCTTTACTAGAAATCACACATCAAGACGACTGAGCTAACAAAGAACTTGGTAGGAAACTTTTCATTCCACGTTGTAAGCACCCAAACAATCGATTTTAATAAAGAAATTTGTACGCTGAGGCGTTTCGCGAAGTTGAGAGCGATTTCAGATTTGTTCAGTTTTTTTATACACCCTGTAGTTACATTTGATGAGTCTATGAGCGTGAAGGTGGCTTTTAGGGGCACTTTTAGCAGTTTTAGACAATGTTCTAAGCATAATGTAGCGTACATGTATGTATCTGTTATTGATATTCCTAACTAGCGCCGCCGAATGTACTATGCAGGGGCCGGTTGAATAAAAAAGTGATTAAAGTTAACTATGATTAGTGGAAACGTCAACCAATCAGAACAACGTATTTTGTACTTAATCACTATTTTACTACAAAACAGTGATTAAAAAGTGATTAAGAGTTTTATACAACCGGCCCCAGGCAGGCAATTTCCATATACCATATACTATTTGACGAAGATAGGATCCTATATATATCGAATAGGTTAAACTCGTTATTTTACACACCCTACCCCCTAAATAGCTAAAGGAATAAGTTAGGAATAATTAAGCAATATAAAAGAATCCTACTGCGATATCAACTGGTTCCGGATCTTGCTGAAACTTCTTATGCTTTCTAGTTTATGTGAACGACGTAATATCCCTCAAGTCATTGAACGTGACGCCAAGCCCGCTCGTTGTACCTGGAAAGATCAGTGCATCTGTATCGCTGTTGGTTAAACGACTTCTCGCTCCGACGACCAAAATCAAACTTGACATTGAAAAAAAAGTGTTGGGTGCAGCATGGATACCTATTCCGTGCGTTTCCAATTATGGTTCTTGGTAAGAAACCTTATTCGAATTAAGATCCTATATGTGTAAAATTATTTTTTGAAATGATCCATAAATTGTTTTGTGACTCCTTTGCGGGAATCTGAGAACTGTAGAACACTAAACTTTCCGAAGACCAGCTTTCTTTGGCTATTTAGCCTCGTTTTCGTAATGAGACATAGCTTAGGTTTCAGGCCTTCTACTTCGTTACTGGTGACACTGTCACCGAAACCATAAGCTAAATATAACGTTGTTCAACCCATTTATATGGTTATACTTTCTGTGCAAAGAAAAATGACTGTGTCGCAAGGTACGAAAACCAAAAAGGTGTATTGCAAGGAAGAAATGATTATGGCCAGGGGTTACTTAAATAAATGCAACAAGTTATAATGGCAATTTATAATAGTAACTTATAACGCGATACATATATACAGTACAGTATAAATTGAATCTTATTCTTTCTTGCCTTTCCATTTTGCATAGCACCTACGATAATTTCTGCGAAATCCTCCGCAATGTAATGTTCAGTAAATGTGACAAGGAAATGGAAAACAAAGGAGTTCCCTGTGATTGTCCTATACCAACCGGATTATTCACTATTCCCACACAGTCTATTACAGTTACAAAAGAACAAATTGAAAACATGTACAGCACTCTCAGTTGGTTTGTGGAGGTATATAAAAGGCTGTTCATAATGTACCTATTATGTAATGTTTCTGTTATTCATTCAAACAAGAACAATGTGACACGTTAAAGCGGAAGGAGAAGGTGTAGCTACATCATAAATAAAACAACGCTCCAATGTTTATTTGCTTTAAACAGAAAATCTCTCAGATCAGATTGAGGAATTAAAAAATACACAAACATCCCTTTTATTACTAGAAAATACAAAACGTAACAATAACTGTATGAACAATCTTCCCTTTGAAAGCAGTCTAACATTACTCATTTTACTGTCTTTATTTCCAGTTAATTTCCTAATTTCTTAATGCCATTAATTTTGCCGTTACCCAAAAACAAGAATTAAGGGATACAGATCACCAATGTATTGATATCTTCATGCGATCCCAAATTACAGGAACAGTAATAATGACTTTGTTGTGGCTTTAGGGCAAGTACAGAATTAAAGCTGAATTCCTTGACGTTTATAATCGACATCTTGGATGCATTGAAATACAGGCTGAAGTTGAAATTAATACAAAGCGAAGGAGAAGTGTTAAAGTGCAAACCAAATAGATGCTATTTATAGATTCTATATCTGCATAGAACTATTTCCATTGGAGATGATGCCTTATTACAACTAGTGAGAAATAATTACATATAAAAACATTAAAAAATCTAATTTTGGGTTTTGTTCTAAATGTTGTACTGTTCTAAATGTTGCGAATTTTTAAAGCAGAAGGAATATCCAAGCCCATCCAGCTGGATCCCTGCATGTAGTGACGTAGTGTATTTTTGTCATCATAACATCGCAAATCTGAAATCGTTTGAAATTTTAGTTCAGTAGTTTGTTGTCTATTCATATGCTTTGTGTGTTTTATATATCCAGCAAAATACAGATCAACGCGACAAACCTGCCTGCACTGAATTTTGAAACAGTAACTAAGATCACAACAGTAATTAATTATAGTCTAGTGCAAGTAGCTAAAAATTGATATGGAATGTAATCTGATGATAACTGATCATGAAATAAAAATCATTTTCAAGTTTGCCAATCATTTGCGATACAGGTTTCTTAAATTCGTGATGTTGATTTCGCGAAAGGTCGCGCGTACTTTTAAGAACTGATGTAACCTGTTGATAGAATGATTTTTCATTATTAATTTATTTATTGAAAACTGCAAACCACAGTTTTTCAACTCACGCGGATATAACCAGGGAAGGATCTCGAATTTTTCGCACGTTAGTCAAAAACATTTTTTTCTATCAATAGTTAAAGCTAATCCCCCCCCCCCCCATCATGTGAATATTTATTAAAAATTGTCCCAGATTTTTAGTATCTATAATCCTTAGCATTGGAATAACAAAACATACATTACAACATATAGCGGTGTTTAAAGTTTTTAAAGCCACCACATTGCCATGATGCCGTTTGCTTATAGAGTTGTACTAGCCATAAATATAGCATTATTATTAGCCCTTTCAACTATCTAAGTCCACAGTTTAAATGAAGCGTAAAAAATATAAACAAACGGAAACTTCCTGCCCTGTATTAGACCGCAGTATTTACTAGAAATACATACATGCAGTAACCCCTCGCCACTAACTAAGAGCATGCAACTATATTTTCGGAATTACATGAAGTACTCGCATAGGTTGTTGTCATAGCAACACGGCAATTGTTATTCTTTCTGTATATTTTTCAAAATGACAAAATATTGAGTTTTTAATCCTTGTTTTATTGACATTTTTTTAAAATGGCACAACATTTGTCATCGGTATGTTATTACGCCTAATGTAAGCTTAAATTTGGTATAAAATACGACCTATTAATTACATATATGAATAATAAAAGAATTATTGAATTCGGCTTTCGCAGGATATCAGAATTATTCAGACCTCGGTTAGCGTTATCTGCCGAAGCGATAACGCCGACCTCGGTCTGAATAATTCTAAGTATCCTGTTCAGCCTCATCCAATAATTCTTAATAATACTATCAAGTTGACTATCAACTATTTAATCAACTGTTGGTTAGAATAGAATATATTTAGTATTTACCATAATAAGGCTGTAAAAATCTCTTTTGTTTTATGTTGAGCATGCTTCGGGATGCAAGATTAAGAGCTAATCTTCTAGGGAGAGTACTTATATGGACCAAACAAAAATTAATTTACGTAAACTTCATTTCTTGTTGCTTGTTTTTCTTCTAAAGAAAATTCGAACAGAAACGAGAACGACTACAACTTCTGCTCACGCCATCAAATCTCGTAGCCGTAGTCGTAGTCGTAGCCGTAGTCAAATCTAAAGCTCTCTAATAGCGTTGCACCACGTCTGAACAAGCTATTAGCTTCAAAATCAACTGAAATGGATTATATGGATACTCGTCTTGCGGACTCGTACAATTTTGGCGTCATTGAAAAACTCACTTGGTTTGAATAGCCAACAACATTTCTATTTTAAGTAACACGTAAATTTTATCTTCGTTAATTAATCTAATTATAAGTGTAGTCATTTTAGTTTACCATCACAACATTCCATAGTTAAGATGCTGCAATTGAGTGACATTATCAGTTAGGCGTTTTGGAAGAGACATATAAGAGTATGCAGTGGTTAGAGCCAGTGTAGTAAAGTATAAGACGAAGAAAATTATATTTAGTCGACAAGTCTACAGGAATCCACCCTTCAGGTACTGAAATTTAATTGTTTATACGTATAGTTGTCCTTTGATTAGTATTTAGGTTTAGTTTGATTTGAGAACGATTGGAATGCATGTATTTGTACCTCTTTTACCTTTTACTTATATATAGTTAAACTTCATTTTGTGTAGAATATATTATCTTAATAAATATTAAAGAAATCCCTGTTCGACTCGAGTCCGTTCAGTCAGTGCCAAACATCACTCGTGCATGTTATTTCCAAATTGCACTCGAAACCATGCTATTACCTATACTAACGGCGGAAGTAATGAAACACCAACTTCGGCTTGAAATGGCATGATTTAGCGTGTACCAATACAATAATATTTGAAATCTACAAATTTTCCATAGCCATCATTTCGTGATATTATGATATTTCTCATAATCCGGTCGCTTAGCGGCAAAAATTGGCAACATCTGTACAAAGTGGACAAAGTCAGTATTAGCGAGCTTAAGATCACGCGACGCGGATGTCGATGACGCCGTGAAAATGGCGTCAAAATGGCGTGGCATGTCCATAAATGGGCCCAGCAACCATTTTTCACGGCGTCATCGACGTCCGCGTTGCGTGATCTTAAGCTCGCTATTTCTTTCCCCACGACTTCTAAGTCAAATTGAAATGTTTTTGGGGGTGTAATGAAGATATTCACAAAATTTATCATCCCGGCGGGGGGGGGGGGGAAGTTCCGTTTTTGAAATAACGGTTCGGGATGTTTGTTCATGTTTTACTCAATCATTGTATTTAATAATAAGGTATTGGGATATTGTTCAAAGACATGGACTTGACAACAGATAAATGGGCATATAAAATTTCTTGTTTGATGTTCTCACATTAAATATCATTGACTGGCAGAGAAACATTGCCAACCGTTAACGTACCACCTCACTGTAGTAACACCCCCCTAACTTGAAAATTTTAGGCACCCATTCTTAAATTGATTAGGAGGCATAGTTAATCAATTGTAGGGGGGGGGGTGCTCAAGTTTGTACACGCCAGTACAGATCGTTTGGTTAAACGACTTCACTATCAATAAAACAGTTTTACTCGCTATAAAAATAGAGGTGCCAAGGGTCACTTAGAAGCATTGAAGGAAGGCGCGATTGACACAATAGGTTTGAATAAAGCGTCGAACATTTCCTACCATATGACAACTAATGGGGTGCATAATGGACTGTGGAATCCATGATGAAAGAGCCAAAAAAGAAGTTAGTTTTCCACTGTTGAAGCCAGTGTGTGCAGTTCACTCTTCTGCATTAGCGTACCATAATCTGTATAAAAACGTTTTAGAAGTTGGTACTCTGAAACGTTTCTGGCATCTCTTCGTTTTTCCATGCGTCAGCAGTACGTACAGCAGAGCTTGAGAAGTATGCAAAAGAACAAGATCTCAATGTTAGACGCCTACCAAAGTATTACGAGGTTAGGTGGACGAAATTCACAGCAGTTTTGATCGATGCAGTTCTTTGACCTCTTGGAGGGCAAATATGGTGTTTTGTGAAAGATCAAAGGAAGAGCAAGCGAAGGGTTCCGGGAAACCGTAGTCAAATAAAGACAACTTAATGCTCATGTCTTACTGGGCGACGTTCTTTTCCTTCTGAAGGTGTTCCAGAAGAAGTTACAAGGAGACGACATAGCAATCGTTGATATTGTGCCAGAAACAAAGTTCATCGCAAAAATCGACAAATTACAGCAACGCCGAATACTTGGCGGATTGGAAGACAAGTTTTCACAAACCTACGATGAGGAAAATGAAACATTTTTTTGGAGAGTTTTGTGTATGCATGGTGCTATATGTAGAACTGCAGAGTTTTAGCAGTATTAAACACATTAAATGGCGCGAGAACTGGACCTTTTCCTTCTCACTTTCAGACACCTTGTGATGAAATTCAAATGATTTAGATAATATATTTCCTAATGATTGCAAATACGTCCCATAAATTTCAGATGAGTTTACTCCACAGTACAATGCCTCGTGTTCCTTATAACATGACCCATAGATAGAAGTAGAGTTAAGGGAAGTAGAATCCAGAATTTATCGAAGCAAAAATTGTTTGTGTAATATTGTTAACTTCAAAATGAATGGGTCTGAAACCAACAATAAATTGTCTGAATTTTGCTTGAAAATTTCTCAAATTCACTTGCATTGCTGTACCTTCACAATTACAACCAGACATTTATTTCAACAATTTTGAAATGAACATGTTAATGTCTGAAACTAAGACTTTTACCATCTGAAACCCAATTGAACATTTCTGAAATTGACATGCCATTTCTGAAATTCGTTTAGAAGTCACTGAAAATGACCAGGGAAAGGTGTAGCAATAATTTAGGTAATAATTTATACCGCGAGCAGATATAAATGAAAAATTACGTCCTGCTACAGCTCAAACTTTATGCAGAGCTATATGAAAGAACCTTTAAAAATCCTGTTGGCTGAATGGCTGTTATACACAGCAAAATTTGAATTCTTATTTTAAGAAAAAAAATACTTGTTTCAAGCAAAAAATTGCTTGAAACAAGTAAGATTGTTCTTGTCAGTATACTGAGAATATTTTTCCAGGCTAGAATTCTAGACAAGAATTAAATTCTGACCAAGAATAATCGTGCTTGAAACAAGTAAAAAAATTCTTTCTTAGGAAGAATAATTATGCTTAAAATAAGTAAAAAATTTCTTGAAATAAGTAAAAAAAATTCTTAAAATAAGCAAAAAGATTCTTGTCAGTATAGTAAGAATATTATTCTAGGTAAGAACTTTAGTAAGAATATTATTCTAAATTAGAACTTTATAGTGAGGGTATTATTCTACATTAGAATTTTAACTAGAATTAATTTACTTAAAACAAGAAAACCAATATACTAAGCACAAAGCACACAAATCAGTTTGTGATAGCAAAATGAGTAATTTAATAACCATTGAAATTTTTATCATATGAACCAAAACTGGAGTATCCTGTTGTGGCTAGAGGTAAACTAAAAGTAACAACACTTGAAACAAAGGCATAAAATATCAACTCATCACAAACTTAACCTTCATATAAAGTGTACACTTCAACCTTAATTAACCAAAATTCTATTAATAATCACAGTATCTAGATAACCTTGTCTCTAATGTTCATTTTACATTGTCGTATAAGCCACATAAGGTTAATCAACAAAAAATTCCTGAATTTGATAAAAATGGTCATCACCAAAGTAATGAAGATTATTATTGCATGTTCTTTCATTGAAGAATATAACTGTTCTTACTGGACTGTGTGGTTTGCTCATATTCAGATCCTCATATGCAAATAATGAATCCATGTGTCAAACAGTGAGTGACTATTCCATCCAGACTTTCTTGAATTACATGTAATTCTAAAAAATATTTTACAAAAACAATCATATTGATAGGATCAAATGATCTCAAAGCCAAATAACATTATAATTATATAAATGTAGTAGGTTTGATTAAATCTTTGATACCACTCTGAGATAAAGTATATATATCAATGGTATGGGTCAGTATACTATAGCACAATGTCATTATTATATTGCCATAAGCAATTATATTTATTTAGTGTTTTGTAACAAAAAAGTGGCCACATAGCCTACATAGGGAGCTTAGATCACTTGCCTTTCACCTCTAAGATTGTGGTTTTGATTCTCAGAAGGGACATTCTCAATGTGACTCAAACCCTGTCCTCACATGAAAAGGGTACCACTGGATGAAAAATAAAATTTAGACAAAGTTTGCCGTGTGCAAATCTGATTTTTCATCCAGTGGATAAATCAATGCTTTTCTGAAAGTGTGGGTTTCCTGTGGGTGCTATGGTTTCCACCCACAGGCAAGTTTGACAAGGTAGGTTAGGTAATAGGCCCACAGTAATTGGCATATTCTGTTGTGGTGACCCTGCCTTAATTGTGGCAAAGCTAAATAAATAAAATAAATAAATGTACATTGCACAGTAAAAGTAGCTAAAACACAGTCACAACAATAATAGACAGTTATGGAACTGCTGCTTTGTCAGGTATTTGGAATTACAGTGGTATGTTGGCTAAGGAATACATGGCATGCATGACAGCAGTTACAGGTCTTTGGCTTAATGTTATCTACTCTGTGGCCCTAAGTAGCCCAATAATTGATGGCATAGTTTTGGTTCACAAAATGTGCATTTATTCTTCTGTAATGATTATTACAACTGTATTAATTACGCACGGTCCAGTTCAATGATGGGGTCAGCTTGTGATGCATCATGATGTAAACATGATGCATCACAAGCTGAGCGTGCCATTGAACTGCACTGCGTGTAATCAATACAGTTGCAATAATCATTACAGAAGAATAAATACACATTTTCTGAACCAAAATATACCATCAATTACAGGGCTACCTATGTTTGGTTGAGCGACCGAACTTCATGTAAGGTTAAATATAGTATCTAAACAACGCGGACGGAGGTCTGGAATTAGTTAGTACATGAGGTGACGAACACGTTTTTTAAGGTTTTGAAGGTTTATACGAAGCTCTATTCGGTTATTATAGTGATTTGTTGTTATTACGAAGGCATAATCTGCTTGGGACAGATGTAAGTCATATATGAATAAGTTATAGCCGCTATTGAGTAACTTAGGATGCATGAAATTTATTACTCCGCCTGCCGTAGGCGAGGCGGAGTTTTAAATTCGCCCCGTTTCTGTTTTTTTTTTATTTTTTTTCGGTGTCGCAAGTAGGCGCAGCGCTCATGGGTGATACCGCTGGCACAAGCCGTGTGAGCCGACCTAAACACGGCGTTTAAACTCAATTTCTAGCCGAATATGTCAACAAAACACGCATTTTAACACGCTTGCTAGAACATCTAAACCCCAAGAAGGTTTTACGTGCAAAGATTCTCGTGCAAAGTGTTTTAAAACGACAAATTCCACCGCGAAACTTTACCGAGGAGCGATGTATCGCGGGGAAGTTTTGAGAGCGTGTTTCCGTCATTTTCTGTTGTATTCCTACTTTTAAGGAAATTTAGAAATTTCTACACAAGAATCAAACACAAATTCTACTGAAATATCTATATACAAAACACAATTTTTAACATGTAATAGTTAAAAAAAAGGGACAGCAAGGTTCTTTATCAAAACATTGCTTCAGAAATGTTTTAAAACGGCAAATTCTGATAGACTCCATCATTCCATGATTAAGGAATGAGTCAAGGAAATGTGTTCCTAATTCTAAACACTTTGTGATTTCTATCCTTGGTTTTCTATTTCTACCTATGTTGAGATGCTAATATTTCGTGCAAAGTGATTTATTTGCTTGTGCGATCTCATATAATTATAAAAGGTAAGAGACATTTTAAATTCCAATTCCAGAAATACATATGTTAGTCTAAAGTTCCCAACAAATTATGTTGTTGAGACTTCAGGCAGTGTGCTACAGAATAGATTTAAATGATGCTATCAGGTTAATATATTGATGTATTGTATAGACTTTTAGTCAAATTTTCTTTACTTGCAAAATAAAACAGCTATATGTTGGTGGTATTATGACAAAAGAATCTTGTTTAACAGATGTACTATGAAAGTCTTTAATTTAAATTAAATTCTAAAAAATGCAATCCTACTAGGAATCTGGACAGAGTGCTTGGCAAGTCACTCAGACATTGATCTTTGGTTATCTTAGTGATTACATAAGATGTGCTAGCAATGTCTTACTGGTAAAATGCCTTGGAAGGTACCCTAATAATAATTGATTTAAAAAGGAATTAGTTGGGCTGAACAGAAATAAGTGAATAGACCCCACGCTCAATAAACTCTCTAGTTACAGCCCTGCCTGGCCTTGTGCCCATTTTCGATTCGGCAGGCGGAGTGAACGCCTTAGCAGGCGTCTAGTTAATTTTGTATTGTTTATTTCAGTTTTCAGATTACTGTATTTGTCAGATCAAGTCATACAATTTATCCTTGTTATTACCGAACAATTGTTTACCATCAATAAATCTGATATCAATCCTGAAATCTCAAGCATATTATATGATAAACTCCATCCCATCGTCGGTCCAAACTTACTGACTGTGGTGTGGAGCTGGATTAAAAATGGACAAAGCAAAGAATGTCAGACGTGCTGCAAAGGGTACATTATCGAGAGCTATTAATATTGGTAAAGAACTTATCGATGCTGAACGACCTGTTTGTGAAGTTATGGAAGCAATTAATGGTGTTAAAGAAGCCTACAAGTCTCTGGAAGTTAAGATTTTACAATGTTGTTAAATGATACTGAATACAATGAAGCTGAAGAATGGATGCAAGCATGTAACCGTGAGTACATGATCTTTTGTATGTTGCCAAATTACTATGTGAATGCCAATGTTGCTAAGAATGATGTGGATGTGTCTAATCAGACCAATGGTGATGCAACTGATGCAAATGTAGAAGTTAATGTAGACGGTGATAACGAGGAAGCTAGTGTAGACAGTGGGAATAAAGAAAACCAAAATGATAATGATGATTCTGGATCAATAGAGGAACAGCCTGAAGAGACAGCCAGTGTACTTGGTGCCCAATCAGCTAAACCCTTTTCATTAAAGCATGAGAAGCCTAAACTACCCAAATTTGATGGTGACATTCGTCAGTACTTTATTTTCAAGTCAGACTTTCGTCATGCTATAGAAGCCCATTGTTCAGAAAGAGACACCCTAACAATACTACGATCATGTCTTAATGCCCAACCAGCTAAGTTGATTGAGGGAATCAGTTCTGATTTGAAAACAGCCTGGAAATACTTGGATCAAAACTATGGTAATCCACGGGTAGTCTCAGACACAGTCACATCAGACTTGGAACGATTTAAAGTGATCCAGCCTGGCGAAGATCATCGCTTTTGTGATCTTGTAAACCTGGTGCGAAGATCCTACAACATTCTGAAGGAAGTAAAGAGGAAACAAGATATTGATAACACTCATGTCATATCCCTAATTGAGAGAAAGATGACAAAAGATGACCTCCGGGTATGGGCCCGCCATCTCAACTCTCGAAAAGTTGAGCCATCAATGGAAAATCTCTTGGAGTGGATGGAAGAAGAGATGACAGCTCGAATTCGCTCAGGTGCAACAATACGTAAGAGCATCCCCCCACGGCCTGGTGTGCATGCTGCTGGTACCAAAGATGGGAAGTCTGGTGAAGTGAGGTCAAAAAAATGCTAGGTGTGTAAGGAGGATCACTATGTTGATGAATGCCAAAGATTTATACAAATGTCTCCAGGTGAAAGGTGGAAGATTGTAAAGGATCAAAAGGCTTGTTTTTCATGTTTGAAGAGAAGCAAAGATCATAACCTCGCAAATTGCACCCGAAAGAAAGAATGTGGTCAGCACGAGGCGAACGGTGGTCTCTGCAAGAAATTCCATCACAAACTCCTGCATAGCAACAATATCAATGAAAGATCACCTGCCCAGATTCACTTCGCTGAAGACAACAGCCGTGCTACAATACTGCCTATTGTCACTGGTTTGATCAAAGGTAAAGACGGTGTTAAATCTGAAGCAAATGTATTCCTTGATAGTGGAGCCCAGATATCCATGATCCGTAATGCTTTGGCAGAGACGTTGGCCCTGGAAAGCAGACCTATTAGCATTGTGATCACGAAAGTTGGAGGAGTCGAAGAAGAATTGATCACCAAATTATATAAAGTTCCTGTATATAACACAGATGAACATAGAATTCAAGTGATACAGGCTGTTGGCATAGCACAAATCTCGGAGGGCAGCCCAAATGGAAATTTGAATGAAATTTCAAGGACCTTCAATATTCCTCGGAAGAAACTACGTCGAAACCCTGGTCCAGTCGATCTACTGGTTGGCATAAATTACCCACAGTTTCATGCTGGCGAAACAAAAATCATGGAGAAGCTTGCTGTCCGAAGAAGTCCACTTGGCTGGGTTGTATTTGGAGCGGGTACGGAAGGAATCACGATTAGGAACAAGCACGTTTTACACGTTCGTCTAACGTCTTCAATTGATCTAACAGATTTCTGGGAAACTGAATCCATGGGAGTTGCATCTTCATCGTGCAAATGTCCACAAGTCAAAATGTCTGTAGGAGAAGAGCGTGAGTTGAAATTAATCGAAGAGTCTTGTAAACTGGTTAACAAACAATAGACGGTGAGTTACCCATGGAAAAGGGATCCTGCACAGTTACCTGATAATCAGGTCCAAGTTCAAAGAAAGTTGGAAATCACTGAAGCTCGACTAATCAAACAGCCAGAGATCAGTAAGGCGTATGATGATCAAATGAAGGATATGGAAGACAGAGGGTTTTCGCGAAAGCTATCTGACAAGGAAGTCGCAGAATGGAAGGGACCGGTCCATTACGTCTCGCATCACGCCGTAGTATACGCCCTGAGAAAAAGTCTACTCCAGTACGTATTGTCTTTAATAGCTCAGCAACGTTTAAAGGACATTGCTTAAATGATTTCTGGTACAAAGGTCCAGACCTTCTGAATAGCCTCTTCGGCGTTATACTGCGATTTCGAGAGAATGCTGTGGCTGTCTGTGCCGACATTGAAAAAATGTATCATATGGTTGCTATCCCTCAAATCGACCAACACGTTCATCGCTTTCTCTGGCGGAATGTGGAAACAGAACGCAAACCTGATACCTATGTCAAAACAGTTTTGACATTTGGAGATCGGCCCTCTCCGACCATGGCGATCGTTGCATTGAATAAAACCGCTGAGTTGATGGAAGAATCGAAGCCAAAAGCTGCAAATTCAATAAAAAACAATACCTATATGGATGATATTTGTGATTCGGAGAAAAGCGTAGAGGAAGCAAAGGAACTCACTGCTGACATTGATCAAGTACTTGATGCTGGAGGATTTCATGTTAAAGGGTGGATATCTAATGCACAAATAAATGATGAGGAACAACAAACCGAGGTCGTTTTGGGCAACGATTCGCAGAATGACTCGCAGAAAGTCCTTGGAACCGTTTGGAATCCTTATGAAGACACCTTCTCTTTTAAAGTCCAGCTGGATGATTCAGATGCAAACACAAAGAAAACCCACCCAATTTCACAGCCAACAAAGTTAACGAAGCGCATTATCCTGAGTAAGCTAGCTGGAATATACGATCCGATCGGCAGTGGAGCAGCTGTTCTAATAAAAGCAAAGATAGCAATGCAAGAATTGTGGCAGCTGGGGTTAGACTGGGATGAGGATGTTCCACTAAACAAAAAGACCAAATGGACGGAGTTGTTTAAGGATATGGCCCTATTAAACGAAGTTAAACTCGAGCGATGTTTGACACCACTAGATGCAATGAACAATCCATGGTTGATTATATTCTGTGATGCTTCTCGGTTGGCTTTTGGAGCTTGTGCGTATGTGAGGTGGCAACTCCTGGACGGAAAATTTGGTGTAAGATTCGTGGCTGCGAAAACGCGTGTCGCACCGTTGAAAGAGCTTACAGTACCACGTCTTGAGCTATAAGCTGCCGTCTTAGCGAGCCGTCTTGCTAAAACCATCTTAGATGAAACACGCTTGCAGATTGTACGGATTATTTTCTTCTCGGACAGTCGTGTAGTTCTCACATAATTTAAGATCAACCGCGTCGCTATAAAGCATTTGTTTCTTGTCGAGTAAGCGAGATCCAATCAAATTCTGATCCTGCTGACTGGTTCCACTGTCCTACCACAATGAATGTTGCTGATGATTTAACCAAAGGAATTTCAGCGAATGAAGTCAACGGTCGATGGTTCAATGGCCCGAAATTTTTACAGCTACCAGAGGATCAGTGGCCAATGGAAACTAGTGTGCCTGAGAAGAAAGAAGTTGACAAAGAACGAAGGAAAGTCGAGATCGTTTGCCCTCTGACCATCGCCAAACCCATTTTCGACCCTAAAAGATACTCCAAGTGGAAACGAGTAATTAGAGTCACGAGTTATGTCCTACGATTTATCCAGAATTGTCGACGCAAGTGTGATCGAAAAGAAAGAAACCAGCAAGCAGAAACAGGTCCATTAACCAACCAAGAATTGGAGACCGCTGAGGAGTACAGGCTCAAGCAGATGCAGTCAAATCTCATAACAAGATTACACAAGGGCGACTTTAAAACACTGTCTCCATTCAAAGATGATAGAGATATCCTTAGAGTAGGAGGCCGTGTGGATCCAACGTTAGTTTCTTACGATGACAAACGTCCAGCCCTTTTACCCCATGATCATCACTTCTCCACCTTAATAATCCGCGATGCGCACGAAAGTTGTCACTCAGGTGTCGCTGCAACAGTTGCAAAGACACGTAGAAAGTACTGGATTATCAAAGCCCATCGCATTGCTAAAGCTATTAAACATCGATGTATAACATGTCGAAGGCTCGAAGCGAAAGTTGAAACCCAGTTGATGGCCGCATTACCACCTTCTCGCTTACAGCCGTACACACCGCCATTCCTGTATTCTACAATTGACTATTTTGGCCCAATTAACGTCAAAGTCAGCCGAAACAAAACAGCTAAACATTACGGTGTGATATTCACTTGTATGAACACCAGAGCCATCCATTGTGAACTTGCCACCGACGCTAGCGCCATAGAGCTATTGCAAGTATTAAGAAGATTCTTCTCATATCGCGGCTATCCGAAGCTTCTTCTATCAGACAACGGTACCCAGATGATAGGAGCAGAAAACGAACTAAAGCGTATGATAGAAGGATGGGACGAAAGCAAATTGAAGGAATTCTGTGCAGACCGTGGGATGAAATGGCAGTTTATTACGCCTTTAGCACCACACCAGAATGGGTGCTCTGAAGCAATGGTCAAAAGTGTAAAAACCGCATTAAAGAAGGCAATCGGTGATGCTGTCTTTACCCCATTTGAATTGTATACCTGCATCTTGGAAGTGGCAAACTTACTCAATCAACAACCAATAGGAAGATTGCCCACGGATCCCGATGACAGCTCTTATTTATGTCCAAACGACATCTTGTTGGGCAGAGCAACGAATTCAGTGCCGCAAGGTCCATTTAGGGAAACACAGAATCCTCGTCATCGGTTCGAGTTTTGTCAAAAAATCGTGGAGGCATTCTGAACGAAATGGTCAAGGGATGTCTTGCCCACACTTACCCCTCGAAGAAAATGGAATGTCCAGAATCGCAACGTAAAGGTTAACGATTTCGTTATTGTTTCGGATTCAAACACAGTACGAGGAAAATGGAGCACCGGAAAGATTGTTGAAGTATTTCAAGGAGACGACGGTTTGGTTAGAAACGTAAAAGTCAAGACTACCGCGGGAATTTACAGCCGACCTATAAGCAAGATCTGCGTAATTTATCCAGTAGAAGGCTACGAAGATGAGTGAATGGGAATTCTCCCATTGTAGGGGGAGTGTTTGGTTGAGCGACCGAACTTCATGTAAGGTTAAATATAGAATCTAAACAACGCGGACGGAGGTCTGGAATTAGTACATGAGGTGACGAACACGTTTTTGACTCACGAATACTCCGTAGGAGTATTTGTGAGTCATCGCGATCACTCTATTTCGATTAGTGCATTCTTTTGTGTTCTAATTGCCTCCAGTCTGCTTTGCGCGCCTGGTGGAAACAGGTTAGACCAGTCAAGAACCAGTTTAGTGGATTTTTCACGGGAGCCTGTCCGACCGGTTTATACCTTTACTTGTATCGGATTTATCGTTTACTTGTTGAAATTTACATTGTGAGAATTCTTCAGCCTTCGCTGAAAAGCAATTTATTCCTGTTACGTTTTTGTCGTACACATGTAACTATAATAATCGCTTGTATCTGACCGTTACATTATACAACGACTAGCGTGCATTGCCGCTACAATTCCGTTTCTTACCTCTATTTCTGCCGATAACATACCGTTTCTGTACATTTTAAAAACTAAATTCACTATGCCTATGGTGAGTAACAGAGCATTTCTGTCATATTCAATCGTGCTTAATAGTGTTTTCTATAATATTTCCTAATGAAGATTTGTCGATTTGTATCGTAAGGAATCTCTATCATATGTTTTGTTTAGATCGCGTATCAGTGTAGCCCGTTTTAAAACATTTGTCAGTGTATTAAAGCAGTAAATTTAATGTATTATATTGTTTAAATATAAACATTGTCCAAATTTCACATTTTTCGAACTCTTTTTGAATTGAAACTCTGGTTTACATTCATGTATAAGCATAGCAAACCAGAAAAGTGCCAGATATTCATTTAGTAAGTCATATTTTACGAATATAGAATTTCAAAATGTAAACAAAGCGTTTATTTACATTACGGACTGTAACCCCTCTTTAAATATTCGCTAACCTTTGTTCTTTAAAACAAAAACATCAACTTTTAAGTCTAGAACATCTACAACAGATCTAGATATTAAAAATACGCTGAAATTCGATCGACCATTTGAGTGTGTTGATTTCGAACTGTTGTTATTAAAGTCATGTTATAAAACGTGGAGCGAGAATGAAGTCTTAAAACAGGGATTGACGACTACTCTGAGTACTCTCGGAATATGAACTTTCCCGCAGCTATACTAGTCGACTGATCATGATTTTACACTGGCTAATCATGAGTGGACATTTCGTAAAATCTGACTGTCTGCATTAAAGAAAAAAATAGAAACATCGTATTGCAATTTGCACGTGAAATCATTCGCTTTGTTTCGTTCTTTTTGTATCCGTGAGTCGTCTCTTTGAGACCTTTGATTAAGGTTTTGAAGGTTTATACGAAGCTCTGTTCGGTTATTATAGTGATTTGTTGTTATTACGAAGGCATAATCTGCTTGGGAAAGATGTAAGTCATATATGAATAAGTTATAGCCGCTATTGAGTAACTTAGGATGCATGAAATTTATTAATTTTGTATTGTTTATTTCAGTTTTCAGATTACTGTATTTGTCAGATCAAGTCATACAATTTATCCTTGTTATTATCGAACAATTGTTCACCAGGTTGTGGCAAGCCATTTATTTAAATGTAAACCATATCTAGCAACATGTGGTCTATATTAAATGCAGGGGCGTAGGAACCGAGGGGGCCAAGGGGGCCAAGGCCCCCCCAAGTTTTAAAATCACACGAATGGTTCCCTTTACTCAGAGGTAAAGTGCCCTTTTTAATTGAGGAAACGTTCTTCGAATGAGCTGTAATTTGGGAAAAAGCGCCCTGCTATAAAATTAACAGTTCTATGCCCTCGAAACAAATTTAACTCGTCGTGAAGTTATTGCTCACACTATGCTCCCCAAATACCAACAATACGATTTCTTAATTACATATAATATTCTTACATGAAGTATTGTCATCTTGTTATGCTTTTTCCTAACACTGAGCCATATATAATAACCTAATTTAAATTTTAAAATTTACGGTATTGCAAAAGATATAGTATTGAGAAATATTGGGCATATTTTGCACAGGTAAGCATTCTTTACACATTCCACGTTTAACTAAATCGCTTGTAGTATGATTCTAAGTTTTGATTTGTGAACGATTCCTTGTAGTGCACTTCAGTGGCGTAGGAAGATCGATAATTGGGGGGGCACATATTCATATATTCGTGTTCTGCATTATTAATTTCTTTTGAAATCGATTGTTTTTAAGGTATGTGAATTTGAATATATGAATATGTGCCCCCCCCCCAATTATCGATCTTTCTACGCTACTGGTGCACTTTTTTAAAGACTAAATTTATATTTTTTAAAAAGTGCACTGTGCACATTTTTAAAAGATTTCAGACAGCGTTTGACATTAACCAAAGACTGACATGCCACGGAAAGAACGATGTAAAAAAGTACGTGAAAATTTACTCTATGAAGCAGCTTCTGGCACTCAAAAACTCAGTAGCTTTGGTTTTACTACTACAAGTGCGTCACATAAGTCATCCAACATTGATGACACATCTCCACTCGACAATTTGGGACAGGAAATATTGCCATGCTCCCTTACGGATGAAGGTATCAACGTTTCCGGTCAACCTCGCAATGAAGCTAGCTCAGATCACTTCGATGTTTCATCAAGATTGCAAACCCCTGGCCTAAATTCTGATAGAGAGCAACAGAATCAAATTTTCCCAGTTGATCAAATGCATGAAATGCCTGCTACTTCTTCATCTCAAATGCATAATTTTGAAGTAAGTCCAACGTCTTCAAATACAACTGAGTTAGATGATCTGCTACCAAGCACATATGTCCAGGAAAATAAGATTTCACCTGCAAACTGTGACTCCGCATGTTGTACACAAGGTTTTCCCTGCCATCCCACCTCAGATGAATTGAAGAAAACATCCATAAAGCAGCTACGCACTGACGGCCAATTTAGGCACTGCCCATTTTCTGTCATTTCAAAGTTTTCTTGGGTGACCTACTGCCTGACACGTGGTACTATAGCTTGTTTTCACTGCAAGAAAGCCGTGGAAAGAAAGTTAATCACTTTTTGTTATCATACCGAGAAAGCATTTTCTTCAGGAGAGTTTTGCAACTGGAAAAAGTGCCATGAAAAGCTGGAAAAACATCAAAATTCTCATTGCCATAAAGAAGCTGTTGAAAAACTTGCACACATTGTTCATGAGAAGAATGATATTGGCGCTCAACTTGACAACCAGTACCGTAGTGAACAAGATCTTCATCGACGACTTTTCCTTAAGCAGCTTAGCAGTCTGAAATACTTAGCACGGCAGGGCCTTCCGCTCCGTGGGCACGAATCTTTGAATAGCAACCTAATTCAACTGCTAAAGACAAGGTCAGAAGATGTTCCAGAATTGAATGACTGGGTCAGAAATGGACAGTACCTTAGCCCGCCGATAATCAATGAACTAATTGAAATGATGGGCAATACTCTTTTGCGTGGTATTTTGAAGGACATAAAAGATAATTCTGGACTATTTTCTCTTCTCGCTGATGAATCTCGTAAAGAACAACTGACGTGCCTTCTCCGATGGGTTTCTCTTCCAGATTTGGAGATAAATGAAGATTTCATTGGGATGTATTTGATCAAAAAACCGGACGCCGAAACGATAGCAGCATCTCTCAAAGATATACTGTTAAGATGTAACCTGATGCTTGATGATTGCAGATGGCAAGCTTACGATGGGGCTTCAACGATGAGCGGCCATTTAAGTGGTGTTGGAATAAGATTGCAGGCGGAAAACCCCGTAGCTTATAGAATCCACTGTGCAAACCACCGTCTGGATTTGGTTTTGAAAGCCTGCGCCAACGAGAGCAAGCTCATCGGTGATGTCCTTAGTCTTGTGCAGGAGTTGGCCGTTTTCATCAGGCAGTCCCCAGTCCGTATGTCTGTGTATGAGAGTATTGCAAAAGAATGTCTGGCCAGCAACGAAAACTGTGTTGGGGCAGAAAATCTCCATCTTCTTTGCCCGACTAGATGGACTGTAAGAACCTGCGCGATAAAAGCGGTCTTGGACAATTATCAGGGTATATATGACACCCTAAGGAACATTTCAGAAACCGGGTCAACGAGAGACAGCCGCGACAAGGCAGCAGGCATAGCCAAAAAGATGACGCAGTTTGCCACATTTCTTGGCCTGCGTTTTGCAATGAATGTTTTCAGCGTTTGTGAACAATTGGCATGCACCATCCAAACAAAGGGAATCTTAGCGCAAACAGTAATGAATGGAGTGAAAGCGCTGAAAGATGCTTTGCAACGACAAAGAGATGACTACTCTTCTTTTTTCCGCAAGACAAGAGATTTGGCCTCCTGCATGCCTATAATAGAACTAGAAGAACCGGTTCTTCCACGTCATAAAAAAGTGCCTCGACGGCTAGATAATGGTTCCGCTGCCGAACACCAATTTAACTCTGCCGAAGATATGCACCGTGCGCAGTGTTTCGTGGCCATTGACGCTTGCCTTGTCGAACTTAATCGTCGTTTTCGCGAAGAGTCGTATGCACCACTTCAGCAATTTGAAAGTGCAGTCATAAGTGCTGCTAATGGTCTTAGTTTCGAATTGAGCGAGAACTTTCAGAAGTCATACGAGAAGGATGTGAACTTCGATTCTCTGCAGTCGGAATTAAAATCACTTGAAACTGTTACCAAACAAACATTCCCTGAAATTAAACGTGTGACTTCGATGGAAACTGTGGTGTCAATTTTAACTTATGGGCAGAATGGGACTCATTTACTTCCTAACGTTCTTCGTTTAATGCATATATACTTGCTGGCTCCATTAACAACCGCATCTGCTGAAAGATCGTTTTCCGTGCAAAAATCTCTCAAAACGTATTTAAGAAGCACGATTACCGAAAAGCGGTACAATAACCTTTTGATGCTCAATATGCACAAAGCAAGAACGGATTCCATTTGCCTCAAAACAATTGCAAAAGAATTTGTTGGAAAAAACGAACGCAGGTTAAGGTTTTTTGGAAAATTTTGATGACGATAATGGAGTCGCTACTTGTGTTAGAAGTTAGATGTAAGATATACTTTATTTTAGCAGTATACAATAACACGTGTCAAGTGCCCTAGAAGTTAATGGCCCCCCCAACCTATATATGCTTCCTACGCCCCTGATTATAATGACCTCTGCCAAGCAGCCTCTGACTGTATATTGTAGTATTAATATTCTAGCTAATGGAAGCTTTTGATTGCCTGGTATTCTACAATTTCTTAATAAATACACCACTCGCTACAAACAAAATATTGACTTACCCGTACTTTGACCTGTGACATCATCTGACTCGCTTTGACCAGACGCCGATCCACCATATAGTTTATATCAAATTGGCCAATGCATACGATTTATCACAAGGAAAGACCATTTTCCTTCAGACAAAAACAGTTTGTAAATACAAAAGAATAGTAAGCAGTATAAATATAGCTTTGTGATTTAAAATAGTGTGCTAAAATTTACAAAACTTAGCTTTCGCAGCTGATATTTTATGTTGTCAATGTTGATATGACAACAGTTGATTGAAGCATAGATTGAAGTTATTTTACGAACGAAAGCAAAGGACACAGAAACTCTGAGAGAATTTTGAATCGTGCTTTGTGAGATTTACATATTCGCCAGACAACCAATATTACGATCTAACGTTGCAAATAAATTTCTCAAATTTTGATACAAGACCTCCCTCTCGGTTGTTATCCTATATGTAATTAATACGCACGTAGGTCTAGAGTAGCAAAGCCAGCGCGACATTCAGTCATGCAAATGCAAATTTTTCTGTGTTTATAAACCGTATAATGAACCGATTTTTAAAAAAATGAATACTGATAATGATTTAAATTGGCGTTGCATGGGTGACACAAATTGCTGGGTGGCTTCGCTACCGCGTACATGCATGCCCACGAAGGTCACATTCAAGCCGTTGTACGTGATATTTTTAGCTAAAATTTTGCAGTATGCAAACGAAACAGAAAATTAAAATACTACGTCTGCATGGAATAATAGTTTAAAAAATTACAGTCTTCCATCGGAATTGGACTGACTTGACCGTAACATGGTAAATGTGGATCACGTTTCACAGACGTCGGAAAAAGGCTATTAGTAAAACCAGGAACACCGGAACAGCATCAATCCGGAACACGGAACACCGGAACACTAAAAATTCTTAATTTGTTGAGATTCGAGAAAAAAAAACACCGGGGGTGTGGAGTTATTGCTGGAATAAGTATTGCGTAAATTTCGTAAAACATGCTTTTAACTATTCAGACTTGCCGATACCTACCAAAGTACTAATATAACGAATAGAAATCAATCTCTGAGTGATAAATATTTGCCCGAAAGTAGAAATCAAACCTAGAATTGTTATTCATTGATAATAAATGGTTTATCGTTATTTATCTTTATTTGTATGACATTTGGCTGGCTTTCGTTCTAAAATGTAACAGCAGTTAATTGGCTTCCTTGTTTTTACGAAATCGCTCTTGAGCGTAAAAACATTTTCATCTGTTGTTCAAACTAGGTTTGGCATTAGAGTCTAAAGAGCTATTTATTTGGTACGTGAAACCCAAGAATTAAATGCTAATTATTTCTATTTTCTAATGTGAATATATTTCTCTTTTTAGATCCCTTTCATGGTTGTAAAGAAGCTCGAGGTTATTGCTGTTAGCATTGATCTCATAGGAGCCAGTGTGTTCCCCTGATATTTATATGACACTCTGTGCAGCTCGCACAACATAAAAACAAACAAAAATCAAACACACGTTAACAACAAACATTACAAACTCGGCTGTTGAGGCAAACAAACAAGACAAAACGCTTCAATAGCCTCTAAATGGTTACAACGATTGGGCAAACAAAGATACGAGATGATCGGTCTGAATAAATGCTACTGATACATAAGTTACAATTTATTCGCAATTATTACTGCAACAGCTTCGTATTCAAATTATTGTATGATATCAACTCGTCTATTCTTTACACCTATGGGAATTTGGTTTAAGTATTTTCAACTTTGCCTGGACATTTTAAAAGCAAACACATAATGACATTTCTAAAATAATAAAATCACTTATTCCCTTAGCAGAGGTAAACAAACTACAATCAGTTTCAAAAGTAGTTGGGAAACATGCGGTTTCACATTACATGTGCTTGTCCACAATTATCCCCTTTAAAAATTTGCCCTACTCTCCCCACCCCCCTCCCCAATTCAATGTTGGTGTCGATGTCTGAATATAAACAGCTACCATTATTTGTAGTAACCGCGTACCAACGTTGAATAGGGGGTGAGGGGGATAGAAGTTTTACAATATTTTAGTTAAAATTGTGATTTGTCCTAACACATTTGAAAGTGATTGTCTGTGGTGAAATAATGCCCTATATCAACTTTCCATATTTTAAGCAGGTACGAGTGTAAAATATGAGCAGTGATGGTTGCCAGAATCTGATTTTAGCATAAAGAAAATAGGATTTTCAAACAAACCAAATAGCGCAAAATCTTGGCAGGTTAATAATTAATAGAGAATTGAGCATTGGGGTGGTGCATATCTTTTGTCATATGCTTACATTTAATAATTTTATTCTTGTTTGCTAGTATAAGTAATTTTCATGTCATTCATTGCCATCTGAAGTGTCGCGACTGTTTTCACCTTTATTACACAATAGTAAGTGTTGCATTATTGTGTGCCGATCAACTTCCGGTTGTTTCTCGATAGTAAGCAATGGCGATGTCAGCTGCCAAGAAGGGCTCCCCAAGTCACTGAAGTGTATATTTGATAACTTTCAGTCAATGCGATAGTTCTGAGCTATCCAGAGTCTAGTTTGCAGAATTGATTGTTGAAGCATGGCATACATGTTCCCGGTCAAAGATAATTCAGTGGGTGGTAAGTTTAGAAGCCCATGAAAACTGCGACAATCACTTTCACATGGCTATAAAACTAAGCTCGCCGGCAAGATGGCTTAAAGTAAGAAATTTCGTTGATGATAAATATGACATCAAATTGAACTTTTCGAAATCTCACAAAACTATTATACAGCATATGAGTATGTAGTGAAGGAAGATCCTAACTTCGTGCTGTCGCGGACTTCTTAAATGGCAAACCGCCCAAGACCACGAAAGCTACGTGTCGACGAAGGAAGGGTCCCAAGACGGTAAAAAGGAAGAAACGAAAGCGTCTAGCAGTATTCGATGTGCGGCAAGGTGAAGGCAAAATTGACAACATTGAAAATTTTTGAATGCTTTGTGAACCTTGCTTCTGGCACTTTTGCGTGGCTTGGAATAGAGGATGCTGAGGTCGTTTTGCTAAACGACTTTCGATGGAAGCCCTCCCTTATAACTTGGCGCGAGCTGTTACAAGTATTGGAAGGCGATACAGTTCACTTTCCTGCACCTAAAAATCTGATGTCCAAGGACATTGTCTTGACAAAGACACACCGTTTTTCGCTACAAGCGATGTTCCTACAAACCACTTCTGTTGACCTACAGGACTGAAAAGTTCAATTAAATCACTCCTAACGAAATCACTAAAATACTTTCCATTTATGCGCTCATAATACTTAGCAAGAACGACGCCTCTGTTAAATGAGATGGCCACAAGAAAATGTAATCTTTTCCCTTCTGGTAAATTTTTCGAGCCTTTACTTGTTAGCCGCAGCCCTTCCGATCTTTTGCACCAAATCTTTCTTTTAGGGACGGAAGCATCATAGTTTGGTTTTCGCTTAAATATGAAGGAAACCCCGTCCAAATAAAACGAAATGCTTGAATGGAATAAGTCCGATTTTGTTTTTAATATTTTGCCACATTTTTAGCGAACCTATAGCGCTTGGTACAGTCGAAATCACTAAGAACTACTTATTTTCTTGAATTGAGAAATTTAAAGCCGGCCTTGAAAACCTCTCTGTAAAACGTCGCATAAGATGCAGATGAATCTTGAAGTTCACTGGGCCGAATAAGCTCTTTCACCGCGAAATTCGCATTGTACTTTCGCAATATAGAACAATACTGCGCCTTAAACGCCTAACATGACGAGCGGATAATATTTTCGGTCGTCCCATGTTTGATTTCTTGTCTTCCTTCCGAGGCTGATTCGATTCTTTCAAATATCGTGCGACACTTGATTTAGAAATCTTAGCTCTCAACGCAATTTCTCGAATAGAATTGATATTTTTTTCCATATGTAAGAATTTCACAAGCGCTCGGGTTTCGTCGTCGGATATTCTCCTTAAAAAACCACGGTGTTTATAGCATCATTTAAACGCATGAATGCTCATGAAAGTTCATGTATGCTTACGTCGATCATGATTAAAATTTGCGTCAAATATCCAAAACATATACGTGCAATATATTAAATTTCCATGCATCTTACGCATTAGTAAATGATATAGTTGCCTGAACAGATAATTGTGTGTTAAACTCTTGCCTCCAGCAAATTTGTTCCTGAACATCATATTCGCTAAACCTTTTTCACGACCATTGTAGCCTATATCTTTATTCTTTACAATAATATACATATATAAATAAACACTAAATTTTCTTCAAGATAATTCAAATATACTGATAAAATCACTTATGGTAAACAGAAAGTGCATACTATTCTAAAGTTTGGAAACCAAATACCAAATAGAATTATATTGCTTAAGTTGTTAAAAATATGTTGTTAAAATACAATGAAAGTTTAAGAATTAGGTCTACAGCCGAGACTGTATATTTATTATGAAACAAAAAGGCAGACTCACGTCTCGTCTCAACGAGCCAAAACGTCGCACATAGACACATGTACGTCATTAGCGTACCTATTTTTCTTCTGGGCATGCGGAGTGAACGTCAGAGTGGGCGTCTGCTATTTGCCCCGCGTGGAGTGGTTACATACAGGGCGAGTAAAAATAACTTATGTTCTTTCAAATTCAAATTTTAGCCGCGAATTTCATTACAGTTTAATCCCATGGGTCTGTATTGTTGTTTTGTTTCTGACTTTGTCTTGTTTCTGGCAAATCTTGCACGGCTAGAATTATGATTTTAACTTCCACACGGAATTAGGCCCTGTTTCACATCAACGACTGTCAAATTGCAAGAGTGCAATGATGTTAGTTTGAATTTCAATAGTATCAGGTCTTTTTGCTCAACCTTCACTGTGTACTAAGTCATGTACGATCTGTTCTCTGTAGACCCATGGAAATAAACCGTAATAAAGTTCTAGTATTTTAGCATAGCCAAGAGCCACTTATTTATCAGTGTAAACTGGCATGTGTAAACTCTCTTTAAATAAAGTCTTCATTCATTCATTCATTCCATACGTGATGGTTGTATCCATAGTGGGCGGATCGCTTTGTCTTCAATATGCATATAATTGTGATATCTATCTTGAAGGTTTGGATATAAATATGATATAATTGATGTTTTTTTTATCTCAAATATTTTAGAGATTACGTACAGGAATCGCTCATACGAACATTACCATTAAGATGAACTAATTGTGTCGATATTCTCATGATAGCTTTATGATATATCAGTTCGTCTTCAAGCTCATTATACAAGGAGTCAACAACATCGAAAAAAATAAAATTCAAGCTAAAGATTACGCTCCTCGAGTCTGAGGCAATTATAAGAATAGCTTCTGTGAAGTATTTAATTGATGCATTTACTTTTATTATTGAAACAATAACTCAAGAATAGCATTGTCAGCAGGGTGCCCTGTTGCTCGGTAGACTCTGGAGAAGAAACAGCTTTTTGTGCAAGCTATTACAGCTTCAATTCAATGCGCTTAGGCATACTTAATAATAGATTGTTAATGACACTAACTTGTATTTCAGTGATCATTTTATGTACTCGTGCCTTAACATCTGTCCAAGTTTCGTGTTCTATGCCCTCAACGATCGCTTGCCTGTCCAGTTTTTTTTCACAATACGAAATAAATTCTCGATTGGATTGAGGTCTGACCAACGGGGAGGAATCTCAAATAATGTCGCCCCAGAATCATTGATTGCTTTTCTGGCCGCTTTGCTTCTCTCTGAAGGATAATTATCCATTACAAACCACTTTTGTTGACCTTTAAGAATGAAAAGTTCAATTAAATCACTCCTAACGAAATCACTAAAATACTTTCCATTCATGCGCTCATAATCCTTAGCAAGAACGACGCCTCTGTTAAATGAGATGGCCACAAGGAAATGTAATCTTTTCCCTTCTGGTAAACTTTTCGAACCTTTCCTTGTTAGCCGCAGCCCTTCCAATCTTTTGCGCCAAATCTTTCCTTTAGGGACGGAAGCATCCTAGTTTGGTTTTCGCTTAAATACGAAGGAAACTTCGTCCAAATAAAACAAAATGCTTAAATGGAATAAGTTCCATTTTGTTTTTAATGTTTTTCTACATTTTTTAGCGAACCTATAGCGCTTGGTACGGTCGAGATCACTGAGAACTTCTTTTTTTCTTTAATTGAGAAATTTAAAGCCGCTTTCAAAATCTCTCTGCACGTAAAACGTCGCATAAGATGTAGATGAATCTTGAAGTCCACTGAACCGAATAAGCTCTTTCACCGCGAAATTCGCATTGTACTTTGGCAATAGAACAATACTGCGCCTTAAACGCTTAACATGACGAGCGGATAATATTTTCGGTCGTCCCATATTTGATTTCTTGTCTTTCTTCCCACGAGGCTGATTCGATTCTTTCAAATATCGTGCGACACTTGACCTTAACTCTCAATGCAATTTCTCGAATAGAATTGATATTTTTTCCATATGTAAGAATTTCACAAGCGCTCGAGTTTCGTGGGATATTCTCCTTAAAAAACCATGGTGTTTATAGCATCATTTAAAGGGAAATGGCAACAAAAAATTTTATTTTCTCATTTGAAAGAGACTCTGAAATAATATATAGAAGTCTATTACAAAATTTTTATATCTGTTTTACTTCGGGAGATATTCTGACCTAAATAATCGAACTGTCCGTCATCTTGGATTAATTTTTAACCTCATTAACAATGTTTTAGTGACGTCACAACAGGGATAAGCGATTCAAAGCTTCTCCTAAATACCTACCACCAATAGAATATTTGTGAAAACTTTTCAGTCCGTGCTGAAATCCAAAACACTTACTATGTGTGTGGTTATTAGAGAAAATTAATCATTGTGTCCTAACAAAAAAAATTGCGTGACCCAAGTTGTGACGTATCATGCATATCTACAAATATCCAAGATGGTGGACAACTAAAGATTTCAAGTCAAAATATCTCACCAAATAAGGCAGATATAAAAATTCTGTAATTGACTTCTATACATTGTTTTGGAGTCTCTTTCAAATAAGACGATAAATATTTTTGTTGCCATTTCCCTTTAAACGTATGAAATATGCCTTCCCCTAATATTGCATTGCATTGTACAGTTCATGTATGCTTACGTCATGATTGCAATTTGCGTCAAATATGCAAAGCATATACGCGCAATATATCAATTTTCCTATACTTTTCACGCATTAGTGAATGATGTAGTTGCGTGAACAGATAATTGTGTGTTAAACTCTGGCATCCAGCAAATTCGTTGCAGAACATCATATTCGCTAAACCTTCTAAAGGGGGTCTAATAGTAAATAATTTCAAAATTCATCGATTTTCAAAAATTTTACAAAATATTGTTAACGGCGTTCTCTAAACATACCCAAAATTTCAAACAACAAAATGAATTATAAACGGAGAAATTCAGCAAATTCTACACCGTGTTAGGGTAAAACCATGATTTTACCAAGAGCAAATAATGGTATGCAATTGGTTTACTCTATTGTGTCCTTTTCCATAGCATTGTTCGATTAATGTTATTCTAATGCATGCAAAAACTTTAAAGCAGGTTTTCTCAAATTGCCGAAAACCACCAATCGCCATTATTGCATGCGCAATATCTTAAGAAGTATGTAAGCTATTGACTTCAAACTTTCAGCGTGTGTTCTGTGTTACGTTCTCTTGGAGATGAACCAGAATCATAAAAATATTTGTAATAGCATGCAAGTTATGATAGTCAGTATCATCTCGATAATATCTAGTTTCAATATTTTGTCCGAAAAAAATTTATTTTTGCCTCAATCAACATAGTTCTGGTTCATCTCCAAGAGCATGTGATATACTATTAAAATAAAGTTTTTTTAGATTTTTATCATTCATAGTTGTTGAGATATCATGTTTACAAATATATGGATTTTTCACCATCAGGGAGTAATTAACATGGTAACCATGGCAATGGTAACTTTGAAAAACTTATTTTTATGTTTGCGGTACCATGTCCTAACACCTGACCAAAGATGAACTGCATAGCATTAAAACACACATATTTTTTTTTAGTATTGGACCCCCTTACTGACCATTGTATAACTTTACAATAATATACATATATAAATATACACTAAATTTTCTTCAAGATATTTTAAATATACTGATAAAATCACTTATGGTAAACCAAAAGTGCATACTATTCTACAGTTATGAAACCAATACCAAATAGAATTGCTTAAGTTGTTAAAAATATGTTGTTAAATTACAATGACAGTTTAAGAACTAGGTCTACAGCCAAGACTGTATATTTATTACGAAACAAAAAGGCAGACTCACGTCTCGTCTCATTAGAATTATGCATTTTAACTTCCACAAAGAATTAGATTTTGTTTCACATCAACGTCTGTCAAATTGCAAGAGTGCAATGATGCTAGTTTGAATTTCAATAGTATCAAGAGCCACTTACTTATCAGTGTAAACTGGCATGTGTAAACTCGTGAGAGTTAAATACCGAGAAGGAAAGCTGTATGTCATATACAGCCCGCGAGGACGCGCAGCGTCCGAGGGCTGTATATGACATACATCCCGACTTTTGAGGTATTTAACTAACTTATTTTATTTTTGAGGAGGTTTTCTAGTAGAATCTTTCGACGTTAAACAATTTAAGTCGAAATTCGTCGAGATTTTTCCCCAAGTTTGATCTAATTATTTATTCAAGAACTTTATCTGATATACAGCCCGCGGTACATCAAAGAAAACCGACTCAAATATATAATAATCTTTAAATAAAGTCTTCATTCATTCATTCATTCCATACGTGATGATTGTATCCATAGTGGGCGGATCCCTTTGTCTTCACTATGCATATAATTGTGATATCTATTTTGAATGTTTGGATATAATTGATGTTTTTTTTTCTCAAATATTCTGGACATCACGTACAGGAATCGCTCATACGAACATTACCATTAAGATGAACTAGTTGCGTTGGTATTCTTATGATGGCTCTATAATTAGTTCGTCTTCAAGCTAATTATACAAGGAGTCAACAACATTGAAAAAAATAAAATTCAAGTTAAAGATTACGCTCTTCAAGTCTGAGGAAGCTATACGTATAGGTTCTGTGAAGTATTTAATTGATGTAATTACTTTTATTATTGAAACAATAACTCAAGAATAGCATTGTTAGTAGGGTGCCTTGTTGCTCGTTAGACTCTGGAGAAGAAAGAGCTTTATGTGCAATTATATGTAACAAAAAATAGACTTAAAATAGACTTTTTGAAATAGCATATTCGCCGCATGGTGCCAATTAACGATGTCTGCTGATGTCATACCAAATATACCTGCACGTACATTAAACAATCATATCAAACATGCCTGCACGTACAATAAACAATTTAAATACGAGCGAGAGGCTCTAATCTTTAGTTCATTCTACACTCTCCTAACTGAACTTGTTGATGATCAAACGCACAAAGTGCAGTGTACAATTGTATACACAGTATCACAGATATGCTGTTGAAATATAAAACTTCATTTTTCCAGTTGCTCAAAACAAATATTCTGTTTATTCTACTAATTTTGGGAGTGATTCTGGGCTTTCTCGCTGGATTTTTCTGCAATGACTCCGTTCAAAAATCAACGGACCCAACTTCAAAAGAGTTGGCCATGTTCATTTCATTTCCTGGTGAACTTTTTCTTAGAATGTTGCGCCTTCTAATCCTACCATTTGTTGTCTCAAGTGTCATTACCTCACTAGCTACTCTGGATAAAAAGTCTGCAGCAAAACTTGGAAAAGTAGCATTCATCTGTTTTTTGGCAACGACTTTTGTCGCAGTCATTATTGCTGTAATTATTGCCACCGCTTTCTTAAAACCGACAGTTGATGAAAGTCACGAGCTGGAAGAAATCAATAGATCTAGTGCTCTTCACAGCATTTTGGATATGTTGAGGTAGTTTTACACAAATGTTGATCTTTGATATAAAACCTTAATATTACAATCATAATATTAACCATTTTTTGTTCAAAACTTTATTTCAGAAACATGATTCCTGATAATATTGTTGAGGCTAGCTTTTCATCGGTACGTAAGTTATTACCTCTTACATCATCTAATATTTTGTACATCTAATATTTTTCTTAAAGTCACTTTTAGCTCTTAACTAAGAGTTAACAGTACCCGACAGTGTTGTATTACTTATTTACACTATTAGTATTAAACACATGCATTAATTACTACATTTACTATAATCATTCGTGTATGGCATGTAACAAACTATGTAATGTGACTAATTGTAATCTTTATTTCTTTCAGACTTCTACAAAACATAAAAGCATTCCAACAGCATATGTATTCGAGAACAAATCAACTGATGATTTGAAATCGTCGGCTAAAAATATGTCCACATTTCTGAAGAACGAAGTAGTTAACATATTGAGCATATCAGGTGACAACGTTCAAGTGATCAAAGGACAAGATGTCATTTTCGAGTATGATGGTCAAGAGAAATATAATTCTGGAAACATTTTGGGAGTTCTTACACTTTCGGTTGTATGTGGCGTAATTTTGCATTCTCTTGGAGAAAAAGGAAAACCTATTGTTTCTTGGTTTGATTGCTTGTTTAACGTCATACTAAAAATGGTGGACTTATTTATGTGGTGAGTATTTTAGCGGGCTGTAAAAGCTAGTGCATTCTGTTGCGATAATCTTTAATCATGATCTCCAATCTCATTTATCATATGAAACAACATGATTGTGTTTGACCACGGAATAAAATGTACGCGCGTATACCAACTTTTCACGTAGACTGTACGCTATTTTTCTCACAGTGATATTTTCTCTAAAATAATTAAGAGTTATTTGAATATTTTGTCTGCAGGTATATGTACCACAAAATACCTCGGTACCACAGAATACCAGTCGTATTTATTTTCAGTATAAAATTTGGGAGAAGCGTGCAAAATATTTTATTCTCGTAAATATATATTAATTTTGGTGTTAATTGACACATAAATAAAAAAATGAATATTTTAATAAAAATTCTTAAAAGTAACGAGGATAACGTTGTTTTTGATACCTCTTTTTTGCTAAATGCTCGTAAAATCAGGAGGTTTGAAAATAAGTTGGCAAACCAACATAAATTATGTTCATAGACATTTGTACTAAGCGATACAACATTCCTGCCATTCAAGAATAACAGGGAGCAATCAAATTTGCTATGAAAGAACACGATCTTTCAACATTATTGATAAACCTGATATATTGTAGTATATCATGGGTATTATGTAGTGACTTTAGTATTAACATACCACTAAATTAGATAGCAATATCTATACAGTATTACCATACTGCATCAAAGACCAAATCCTGGTTCAATTTGATAAACCGTTACTTATTTATTGCTACACTGGTATTCTGTGGTACATTAGGATTTTATCCAAATAGTGTCAGACTTCAAAAATACTAGAATTTGCTAAATCTAACCGCAAGACCCCACAGGAAGAAAAACTACAGGGAAAACCTTTCCAAAAAACCAATAATAGTCCATGATATATACTTGTGGCATAAAATATGAATGATAGAAAATTGTGTGGTATTCTGTGGTACATACACCTGTAACTATGAAAATTTATCCCCTTACAAAAGGTTTTCACCCATTGGCATCGGCAGTATTGTTGCTGGTGAATTGGTTGCGATGAAAAATATTAATGGTCAAGTTTCAAGTCTTGGTATATACATTGCAATGGTGGTTATCATATCTCTGATTCACTCTTTGGTTGTGCTACCAGTAATATATTTCATGATTTTGAGAAGAAATCCTTTCCTTCTGCTTAGTCGAGTAGCCAAGGCGTTACTTACAGCCTTTGGAACGGCGTCAAGGTGAGAATAAATATATATATATCAATATCTATCACATTAGCAGTAGCGAAGCCAGCTAAACAATTTGGTCATGTTATGCAAATTTAAACAATTGAATCTGATTCTTTATACGGTCCATAAACACTGCATGAGAAATTGCATTTGCATGACCAAATGTCGGGCTGACTTTGACAATGCACACTATTAGCATCTATATGTCCATATTTAATACATGATCTTCATTCACTGTACAAAATCCATACACGCGATTGGCAAAACTCAATTACGCGTGTTTTTGTTACCTGTCAAGAATGTGTCTTGAGTGCAGTTAGAGACTGTCAACGGCGGCCTCGTGCAGTATAGAAAATTTTTCGTTCATTGTACAATCAGCTCGTGCGTTATTAGTAAAAAAAATCGTGACAGTCTCTTACTCTTAAATATCACATTTAGTAACAATTTATGTAGTATTAAACTAAAATCATCATTAAACTCTTATTTCAGTTCTGCGTGCATACCTATTACATTGAACTGCCTTGAAAGGAACCACAAGGTTGATTCCCGTGTGACTCAATTTGTTCTCCCAATTGGAACGACCGTAAATAAAGATGGTACTGCGATATACATTGCTGTGGCCGCCATTTACGTTATGAAAATATACCATGGTGATGCTTGTAATTTTACTTCTCTTATTTTAATCTGGTAAGTATGATTCAAAGATTATAGACCTGTCATGCATGTGCACTAAGACCACTACAACTTACATGTTACCCTAGCTATCGGTATCCTATTAAACTAGAAGCTTCGTGCATTCCTAGATTGTTGATCCTGTCACTCAAACACTCCTCAATAAATTTATGTATATATATATATATATATATATATAAATATATATATATATATATATATATATATATATATATATATGTGTATATATATATATATATATATATATGTATATATATATATATATATATATATATATATATATATATATATATATATATATATATATATATATATATATATATATATATATATATATATATATATGTATATATATATATATATATATATATATATATATATATATATATATATATATATATATATATATATATATATATATATATATATATATATATATATATATATATATATATATATATATATCCAAAGCCAGTTTCTCTTCAGATTGAGATAGAGTGCTCAATGTCCTTGCTGGTCAGAGCTTGAAATACGCGAAGGAATAGGAAACGCTTTAAATTGTAAACATTTTACTTCAAGTTTCTGGAGGTGTTCCTCCGTCTTCAGAAATTTTACAATGATTGATTATTCATAAAATAACCTAACTAAAATTGTAAAAACTACGTCACTACTAAGAATGTTTATATTGATTATAATTGTAAAATGTTCATTATTGTAATAATAGTCCCTCTATGGCTTAAAATTTCTAAAAAGAAATGGCGCTCTATGTCTACATGAAGATGCCAATTCATTACGTTTGTTTAAGGTCCCTAGTTCTGGTCTGCTAATAATAAATGTTTTTTCAAGGTTGCATAGTTGGCATCGTTTTGTCTTGTTACTGTAAGGTTTCGCCCCTCGCAGAATTTCCCATTCTATCTTATAATCTTTCCGTTGGTCTTTCAGGTTCCAAATGTATTTACTGAGTTCTGTACTGTTGCGTTTACTGGCGTTTTTAAACGTGGTTTTATGTCCATTAAATCTTTCCTTAAATGTGTTCTTAGTTAATCCAATGTATGTCTCTCTGCTTTCATTTGTTGTAACCGTGGCTTGATAAATAATTGATTCTCTCAGGCACTGGCCTTTCATAGGGCAGCTGCTTGGACTCCTGCAGTTGCATAACTTCTTAGCACCGTCTGTACTCTCTTTCTTTTTGCTCTTTTCTAATACTTTCTTGTTGTGCCCATCGACTATATTCTTCATATTAGCCATGCAGCAGTAACTCAATTTCACAGTATTAGTGTTGAATATTTTGTGTAGTTTATGTTCCGGGGGGAATTGCTCTTTCACTATCTTGAGGAATAATCTGCCGATGTTAGTTTGGACGTTACTCGAATACGGAGGGTTGTACCAGATGATGTTCCTTGTTCTGTTTCTTTTGCTTTTTTCTTCTTGCTTTTGATATTTTAACTCGTGGGTATATCCGCTTTTCTTCAATGCATCTTGGTACAATGGCTTCGCGTTGCTAAATACTTCTTCGCGCAGCTAGAAATTTCTGATAGCCTTTTGTTGATTGCACAGGGGAGGCTTTTTATAATTGCTGGTTGGTGGTTGGATTTTGCATGTATATATGTTGGTATGTTTGTTTGGTTTTGCATACGGTTCGAAGCTATTTCTGGCAAGGTTAAACGTTACGTCGAGGAAACTGACAATGCTATATATATATATATATATATATATATATATATATATATATATATATATATATATATATATATATATATATATATATATATATATATATATATATATATATATATATATGTATAAATAAGACACAAAGACTTCGCAAGTTGTGTAAGGCATATTCATTACTATTTAGTTTCGTACTACACTTAGTATAGCACTCTTCAGACAAATAGCCCAAGTTATTTAAGTAACTTATTAACTTATTAAGTTATTTAAGTAACTTAGGCTATTTGTCTGAAGAGTGCTATACTAAGTGTAGTACGAAACTAAATAGTAATGAATATGCCTTACACAACTTGCTAAGTCTTTGTGTCTTATTTGTTGATTATGCTCTGGAAATCCATTGAGCACTTTATAATTGGTTTTTATAACCCAACACAAATTATTGTTATATATATGTATATATATAATTGTGCACAATACCTCAAAAACTTACCACTACAGTCTGTTTCATCCAGAGGGAATCTTCGATCACCGAATTTGTCTATCACCTGAAGATTGAGCACTCTTTTGTATTTCGCTAACCAAAACTAGCACATTATATATGTATGTATGTATATATATATATATATATATATATATATATATATATATATATATATATATATATATATATATATATATATATATATATATATATATATATATATATATATATATATATATATATATATATATATATAGTCGTTTAACAATAATTTCCAGATCAATAGGACCAGTCATGCCAGAAAGATCAAAAAAGATTCACAAGTCTAGGTTCGTACGTATGGATACGAGAACTTTATAAAAGCGAACCACCAACAATTTCTGACAACCTTCAATTCATAACTAAACTTTATTGAGACGTTTCGGCTATAGCCTTGAGAAAATGAATACCAAACATATTTTTTTCTTACTCTTAATTTTGCAGTTTTGCAGCAACAATAGCATCAGTGGCTGCTGCTCCAATTACTGGTTCAGTGCCGATAGCAACGACAACAATAGTAATGCCGGTCATCGGCATTTCTTCCGCTGACATTGCATTAATAATTGCTGTGGACTGGTTAATGTAAGTTTCCATATCTACCTTCTCAATTTTGTATAGCTACGGATAATCCCAATTATAATAACTTTTCAATCAATTTTTGTAATTTAATTTTCTAATATAATTATAATAAATTATATTCAAATTGCCTTTGCTGATTACATGCAACGCCCAAATCTCTGATAGTGATTATGGTACAATTTCTGGAACATCGATTCAACTTTTATTCTTTATAACTTTCATTTAGGGATCGTATAACAACTCCCACAAATGTCTGGGCATGCTGTGTTGCCTGTACAGTCGTGGAACACTTATCACGTAACCAGCTTGAACCTACTGACGATTTAAATAGCACAAGTGGTACCGCATGTTTGGATGTCTCATCAAACACAAACAGCGTAGCTATCGATATAATTGAAGAAGGTGAAAGCATGGAAGATAAACAAGACATGAAAAACATTACAAATATTTCTATTTCTGTTAGGAAGATAAAAGAATCACAAGGCATAGAAAACATTCCTTAGTTATTTACTGATGCGTATTTCTGTTATCAACCTACACGAAAAACTTTAAAAAATTGGATATCTAAAGCAGAACGATCATTCAACAAAAAATATCTCGCGTTTCAGACGATGTAATTATTTTCAAAGATATGTAATATAAAAAGCTTTTAACCACCAAGGTTTTGTGTGGGAGAAATGGGTCAGTGGGGGTGAAGTACTCCGGTACTAAAAACAATTACATGGCATTACTAGGGTTATCATATATGGACTCATAACATGCAAAATTATATAACGTAGCACTGTAGCAGGATGTATACTTGCCTCAAGTCTCGCTCGAGTAGGTTATATAGGGTATCCAGTTCATTATGTGATCAGTGCTCAACCGTATTGTAGCGAATTGTGACCATATATAATTAGTTCTGCATGGTTGTGAGGTCAAGAGATAGTGAAATACGCAACGTTTCGCGGCGAAACGGTTGAAGTGGAAAATGGGCTTGGCTCGGCACTTCACCGAACAGAATTCCATCCGGTGACGTCATCAGCAGGGGGAGTTTGCTACACAATATCAATGAGCAATGGGCGAAATATTATTAATTAAACCATGAAAATAAGTCTAATCGATCATTAGGTTGGATAGTTTAAATTAAATATCAAAATGAGACGCTCTCGAATCTGCTTTAAGGTAAAGGTTGTTTTATTTCTCAACCTACGGGATCAGGAAAATCCGCTGTATTTCAGTTATTCACTCTCGTTGCACATGTATATCAATGGACAATTTGCATGTTAGACTAACTTTCAGTCTAGCCAAGGCAAACAAAATCTTTTACCACAGTTAAAAAGAGCATCCTAAAATTAGTAGAATTGCCAAGTTTGGTGGCGAAATGTTGTAAAGCATGGAAATTATAGCGTCGCAAAGTTTGCAAATTTGTATACATTTGTATTACGCGAGGAAAAAGTTACCACATTTCAGCTAAAATTGTATCAAAAGCGGTAACTTTTTCCTCGCGTAATACAAATGTATACAAATTTGCAAACTTTGCGAGGCCATAATTTCCATGCTTTACAACATTTCGCAACCAAACTTAGCAATTCCACTAATTTTAGGATGCTCTTTTTAACTATAGTAAAAGATTTTGTTCGTCTTGCCTAGATTGAAAGTTAGTCTAACATGCAAATCGTCTATTATGTGCTTTCGCTTTCGAGGTACTTCAGCTGCTTCGAATGATGTGCACGTAGAATAAAAAAATCAGGAAATTGTAATATGTAAGTGTCAACAAAAAGCAAGATTCGTGTTATGCGGCTACTCAGTATATCATTAATGCGTGACCAAAAGAACAAACTAAAGAGTACGGCTATTAAAATTTGCCAAGCTTGGCATTGCGAATACGAAACATCGGCCGGCTACACAGAGGGCATTAAAAAGAGTCAAAAGTATTGCTCAGTAATTCTATTAACGAAGTTTACTGCATTGTTAAATTGCAAGACAATTTTAGTACTTTAATTAAAAGCAATCATGGCAATTTTTATATTAGAGCATATTATCTACCTGGAAAATGTTTACAGTCTGTGTGAAAAAAACGCAAAATAGTTCACTTCAATGTTATCAATACTTTGAGAAATTAATATTAATACTTTAGCTTCATTTAGAAGGATCAAATTGGATAACCTGAGAATGTCTATTGTCCAAGTAATAATTTGAAAACATTAATTACTACAGAACATCAATATCTTGTTGTATATAGTTTTTTTAGTGCAATATGCAGGTTTTTATATATATATATATATATATATATATATATATATATATATGTATATATATATATATATATATAAATATATATATATATATATATATATATATATATATATATATATAATATAAACAATTTGCGAATCATAAATAGACACAGTGCTCAACAAAATTGTAGAGCAAATAAGAATAAGATTAAAACAAACTTGAAATATTACATTTAAATTTTAATTCACTACAAATTTGTTTCTTATAACAGGGAGAACCCTGTTACACTCATCAGGTGAATTTGAATTTGAACCCTGTGAATGTGAATTTGAACCCTGTTACACTCATCAGGTGAATTTCTCCCTGTCATACGAAACAAATTTGTAGTGAATTAAAATCTAAATGTAATATTTCAAGTTTGTTTTAATCTTATTCTTGTATGTATATATATATATATATATATATATATATATATATATATATATATATATATATATATATATATATATATATATATATATATATATATATATATACATATATATATATATATATATATATATATATATATATATATATATATATATATATATATATATATATATATATATATATATATATATATATATATATATATATATATATATATATATATATATATATATATATATATATATATATATATATATATATATATATATATATATATATATATATAATAGATATGTTACGAAAAGTAGCATATATATGACTGGAACTAAAAGAGCGCTCAATACCGGAGAAAGTAGAGCGTAAAACACAAGAAACAGACAAGTTTTTGCTGCTGTCGCTACCCTGGGTTTCACGCACTATAAGCGATCATCAGGCGACTGACAGATAAGTTTAATTTATATATATATATTATATATATAATTTATATATATATATATATATATATAAATATATATATATATATATATATATATATATATATATATATATATATATATATATATATATATATATATATATATATATATATATATATATATATATTACAAGCGATTAAGCTACTGTCCGGCTGCTATCTTCTGCAATTTCATTGGTCTATAACCTCACACAGTTATTTTTTTAAAAGCACTATATCTGTATATCTGACCGATATATCTATTCGATGTATCAGTCATTTTGGAAAAAAATCGCACAAACAGTTCTCGTGCTAATTTATTCAAAAACCACGATTCGTTGTTTTGAAAGTTAGCCGGTGCCTGGGCCTTTTCCCTTACTCTAAAAGGCCCTGGGAACGAGGTTGGGTGGGGAATAGAGATGTCGACGAGAGGGAAATTTAGCCATCAGAGCATCACCTTGGATAATGGTAGAATTACAAGAATTACAATCAAACTTCACCTTACAGATAAGCCTGGTTTAACCAGGCTTAACCAAATACAGTGACGTCACTTCCGGTTAACATAAGATTATAAAGTAATAATCGTGGTCGCAAAAATTGCAAGTAAAAAACACTTTAATATCAAAAGGCTTGTTATAAAAAATTCTAAAGTTTGATTCTCTTGACCAGCCAATATGCGTTAGTATATTGTTCGTAGTAATTGTATCGCTCGTTTTTGAAACAGCTGCTGCGCGCGCGAGTGCTATGTGGTTTGAATTTTGATGTGTCTACTCCATTTGATGCGAGGACGATCTTAATCCACCGACCAATAGTGCTTTTCCCAACAGGGCGATATGGTTTGACAAAAAATAAGAGTAAACCTGTACGATCTGCCTCTCGAAATTGAGTTGTGTGGTCAAGGTAATGTTCAATTGCAAGTGTTGTGTAAGCACATAGTGATTGTTTTGGATATCTTCGCGCAAGAAGGCAGCGTTGAGTCTCTGACACCGTTGACCTGACGCAAGGGTCAGTAAAATGACTAACTAATTTAACGTTAAATCTTTGAGACACAAACTTTGAAGCGTGTTATATATATATATATATATATATATATATATATATATATATATATATATATATATATATATATATATATATATATATATATATATATATATATATATATATAAATTTTACAATTATCTTTTTGACAGGAACTTTACCTTACTGACTGATCATGAGCTTCTCACTTCAATCTTTCATCCCAGCAAAAGCTCGGATGAACAGATTATTGAGTTGTCTGAGTCAGAAACTGAACAAAATCTGAAACATCTCAACGAATCCGTGACCTATACCGTAAGCTTAATTGGATACGCTTGAATAGGCCATCAAACTTATGAAACCAGGGGGCTTTATGACATGTGTAGATTTACAGGATACATATTATTCCATCCCTTTGTCACTTTCGTTCAGAAAACATCTTAAATTTGCTTGGCGGGGTCACCTTTATCAATTTCGCACACTGCTGATGGGTCTGAGCAGTAGCCCCCGCATTTTTACTAAAGCCTGTTTTTGCTACACTACGATCACAATACCGTCACAATTGCACTGGTTATATTGACGACTCGTTTTATACAAAAGACAAAGATGAAACTTGTCAAGAACGACAGTGTTTACTGAACTGGGGGTTGTTGTTCATCCCACAAAATCGTCGCTCATTCCCACCCAGGAACGTAACTAGAATTTTTTGGGATTTTTACTCACTCAGGTTTACGTTCCCTACAACTCTTTCGCTTTACATGAATTGATAGAAATTTCATCTTTGGCTAGTGTAATTTACACTACAATTTTAATACCCTAATTAACAAAGCATCACTGCATGGATGACCAAACTGTTGAAAACTACATAATAATCGAGAATGTCTTGTTGTACACATCATGTTTGTAAAATGTTTCTGCCTTATTGTCTGAATGGCCTTTAAGGCAATGATGGACAAATATTGTTGACAAATTCATACATGTAATTTCAATTTGGTTTTTATGTCTTCAATGCATTTTATAGCAAGAAATTTGTTTTCATAGTTTCTTGTCATGACTTCCCGACACATAAATCTTGTAAACAACACATTTCCGTCTGTGCACCGTAGCTTGACAAGCAGACTTTGCCAATATTTGCAAACATTCACAGCAACTGTCCAACTGATTCACTTCAGTTCAATGCAATCGAACCAGCCTTTACCAAAAGCAAAACGTTGCGTAGCACAATGTCCAGCTCAGATTCTTGCGCAACCATCCCTCAAAAACTTAAATCTCCTCATTTTCCCCACCAGTTTTGCTTCTTTTTGTCCATAGGCCGATGGAAGTAAGTTATCAGCTTACCGTAACCCGCCCGCATGTATTTTTCATACCGCTTGAAATTTTTCATTATTTTACATTTTTTCATTAAATTAAATTTAACACTTTATGCAACATCAATTTGTTTGCTCAGAGTACTTTTAAACCTTCGTTTCGATCAAAAAGACAAAAAATGCAGAGAAAAAACGGTGCCTGACTATTTATCTATTTTTAATAATATAACAACTATGATGGTTGGCCGTTGTCGAACTGGGAGATCCAGTCATATCAAGGGTTTCAAACTTGGAACCATTGAACCGAGCAAAGAGCCTGGGTGCAATGTTACTATCAAGCAACTCATGGCCATCAATATACGAAAATGCAAATTTGGTAATGAATTTAAATTGCAAATTTTTTATGTCTTACTCGTTTGAAATCTACGAAAATACAAAAATATAAACAATTTGACCCCATATTCGTGTTGAATAATAAAATAGTAAAGCTTGAAGGTTTCTTGTCTAAAATTGCTTAAATTTTGATAGCATTTGTACAGCCAGAGAGCTCAGATGATCAGATGTTTGGGATGCATATCTTCGTGTCTCGTTCACAACTAGAAACTAATATGAAAATATAAACAATTTGATGTTCAGTGTATAATAATTCACGATGATATTAGAAAATAATTATAATCATATATTGAAGAATTTATAGAATAAGAATTGTCCGTATTTAATACATAGCTGTATAAAACAGCCAGGTTTAATTGAATTCAGGTATGGCTGTACACAGATTGGTATATTAAAAAATGAAACACTTAATCCTCACTAACATGTCGAACATATGTGACCCTCCTAAGGTGATTGCACCTATCGGACTTAAGGCCACAATTCGGTTTTATGTGTTTTAAAAAATGCAAATCAATGAACAAATGCAAGCAAATACAAATTCGCCCCCGTAACAGTAGTGCTTTTGGAAGATGGCTAACAAATTATAACTGGTCTACTTTATATCATACCACATTGTGTGAACAAAAACTGGAACTTTTTCAAGATGTTATATCTACCGGATTAGACTATTTTCTCCCGTGTAAAGTAGTTAAAATACACGATCGAGATAAGCCCTGTATTACTCCATCATACAAGCAACTTATCGAAAGCAGACAAAAATCATTTTTTCAGAAAGACGATAAATTGTATCACCAACTACGTAATCGTGCTTTTCGAGAAGGAAAAGAACTCAAATCTGCATTCCTGAGAAGTAAATTGGAACATTTGAAACAAAATCCTGATCCAAAGAAATGGTGGAACACTGTGAAACAAATTGCTGGCTTCCCTAAGAAAAAAAACATTTTCAAACCTAGTTATAGAAGACCAAGTTGTTTCTGGTCAACAACTCGCTGATAAAATTAATAATATACCTTCATATCTGTTATACTCGTGACCTCCCCCCTCTTAGACATATTCTCTCTTCTGATAATCAGCCCGAATGCACCTATAGCAATTTCCCGATTGAATTTGTTATCAAGGAAGAAGAAGTGTATTCCACGTTATCTGCAATAATAGCACACTTTAATGAAAACTACAATCATTTTCAAAAGTACTTGGGACACTAGCAATTTTTCATGAAAAATCAACGTACACCGTTGATATATCCATAAAATCCATATTTTCCCATCCCCGCCTCCCCAATGAATGTTGGCTTCCCAACCTCAACACCCTAACGCATAATATGTTATGCTAGGTGGGTCACAACATTGAGAAGGGGCGCGGGGAATTGAATTATTTGTAAAAAATGAGAAATTTCCTCAAGTGTCCCAACACTTTTGAAAATGATTGTAGCACAATCCTCGCCTAAGGGCAAAAACTAAACACTTCATCCGATCAGAATTTTTGTAGTTTTGAGAAAACGCTTCGAAACGACCTCGTATACACATAGTCTAAATCTTTCGCCAGTCAAATGACCACGCCATTATACCTCGTGTACATAAGAAGTAAAAAGAAACAGTGATATATTTTGCAGTACTATTTCATACACGAGAAGAAGCGTCTTGTCGTATTTATAGATATGGTAAACGCGAGTTCGAGTGCATTAGATGATTTCAAATACGCTAAATTGCAATACAAGTTAGGATGCAACATTATTGAAGAATACTAAAATGAACGCGTAATAGATTATATATACTTTATCAAGTATAATACCACCTCACATGACCGATTATGGTTGACATGATTCGCCAATAATCTTATGGATTATTAATGAGTATTTGAACTATGGAGAACATATCATACCAATAAATACTAATACTTTATTCATTGGTATTTTATTATTCAAATCTAATGTGTTTTATATAGTTATATCAAGAATAACTCGGCAACGAACACCAATATTGCACCTGCATGCCTGCTGGAATCGCATCACAGAACTACAAACATATACCCGTTAACTCTACACACATTATCGGTTCATGTACGTACTCCCCAATAACTAAATACAGTTAGAGCATTCCATTTGTTCATGCTCTACGTTTCATATTTACAAGTATGTAAATTCATCAGTGGCATTTTCCAATGGAGTAACTTCGTCCATCTCGTGGCCTTCCGGACGATCTGCTGAACTGAGTGGAGGTTCATTCTCATAATCCACAGCAAGCAGGTCTTTACGTGAAAGATGTTCGACAATCGCCGCGCCGAGTGAATCGCCCCACACATTTACTGCTGTGCGAATGCGGTCTCTGAAAACATGAACACAACAATTTAACATAATATCATTGCTAAGTTATTTCGAGGACAGTACTACTGTATATGCAAGTTGTATTAGTTGTCTTGCATCTAAGGACATAAACGACGCAAATTCATTTATTCGTAAAAAACAATCATTTGATTTTGGTGACAATTAACATGTAATTGCGAAATAAACCGAGTCGTAAAGCAAACTTAACGCAAACTATACGTGTGCAAATTACAAGCAACATAAGAAATTCCGCATAACTTCAATCATAGACAATCAAAAGAATGGACTGGAAACGCAAGCTAAAGTGTCAATGTTGCTGGGGTGACATCCGTGATACGGCCTGATATGCTATACTTTGGAACCCTGTAACTTCACTTTAAATATACTTCAGGACTTTCTATTTACATATTTTAAACAAGAACGGCAATGTCTATGGAACTATCGACTTTTAAAATTCTTTATGGATATAACAAAGCTAAAACCCAACGCTGAATGTTTGGGTTCTTTTTGACTACAGGAATGTCACCATTGTTGTTGTTGAAAAAGGTTTACGGAAACATTAAATGGTGATTTTCCACCTTGTTTATCTCTATGAAAAGTTTTAAAAGTCGATAGTTGCATTCACATTTCTGTTCTTGTTTAAAATATGTAAATACGGAGTCTTGAAATGTATTTAAAGTGAAGTTACAGGGTTCCAAAGTAAAGCGTATCACGGATGTCGCGTAAACTTTAGCTTGCGTTTCCAGTCCATTCCTTGGATTGTCTATGCTTCAATTCTATTTCGTCATTGGATTACGTCACTAAGGAGTCATGTGAGATATATATGCGCACGCAGTCGAGCAATCAGTTGCCCGCGCAGTTTTTCGAGCAAGCATTTGTTTATTTACATAATATAGCGAATGAAGATGACTTCAGAAGAATTCCGCTGGATCGACGATGTCGTGAGAACAGAAGAAGAGACAGCAGCCGAATCAATGCCCAAAGTGCTGTCTGATTTGGGGAAGACCTTGGTGACTATATCCGAACAGCAATGCTCAGCATGGAAAAATCGATGAAAAGATTGCAGCCTTCGGACACCTCCGAATCAGTAGATGGAGCAAAAACAAGGCGACATCATGCTTCACAAACGAATGGCGACAAGCTGGATAACAACAAGACCGAACACAATGATCTACTACCTAAAATTGGTACCATGATTAGTACCACGACTGAGAGATAACTGCAAAAGCGCAATACAGTCTTGCCAGAAATTGATGAGATCATCACGATGCATGCAAACGCTTTAGCGCTGTTAGGGTACACAAAGTGTGCTGTCAAAATTAGCAGTGCCTCTAAGATTTGAAAAACCCAGACCATATGGTCCTGGAACTTGGGGCTACAATAACTCCAGAGAATTTGCAGGTCTGTACTTTAAAGCACAATTTACAATCATTGGTACAATATTTTACTAAACAAGCAGACTGTTTTCGGGCGTGCCAACAACAAACTTTGTGAATAGCAGAACACCACTTCTAACTCAGTGGTTTTACAGACAGTCTGTAGGGAAAAGTTGAATTTAATAATATTCCCAATCAAGCAAAGGGCCCTAAAGAAAATAAGAACTCGAAACCAGAGCAGCTTGTTGGTGAGCAAGAAATTTAAAAGCTGTGGTTTAAAGGGGCTATAGTTGTGCCTGCTCGCGAGCCAGGCAAATTCATTTCACCTATATTTCTACGACCTGATGGCTCACACAGACTGATATTAAATTCAAAGAGGTTAAATCAGCATGTGGTGTACAGACATTAAAATGGAGTCCAATTTACCTTAGAGTAGACCTTAAAGATGCCTACTATTTAGTGCAGGTCTGTAAAACGATAAAAAATATTTAAAGTTCTCTTGGAATGGAGTAGTATATCAATTTACCTAAAGGATCACTTTAATTTGACAATGATCCTTGCTCTTACACTTCCGCACATCGGTGTGAAACTCTACAAGCCTTATCCCTCGATAATGATCAATTTGTGTTTCATTTTAAAACATTATCAAAAACGTCTGGACCTAGAAAACACTTAGCACCCCTAGTCGTAAAAGCATATCATTCAGATGCACAGTTATAAAATATCTTGAAGTATAAGCTGAAAATTCAAGAACGTAAGGGGAAATGCGAGGCAAAAACTGTAAATGGAAGTAAGCTAGAGTAAACGATTTCTTTGGTTATACTGTAGCACAACAGCGGCATCGTCCTCTACTGCGAGTAAAGCAGGGATAATTGGAAGCAGCTGGATTGTTCAACGGAAAAACCAAAAATATTATAACAAACATTTGCGGTCAGAAAATGACTTTGCTCATATGTTGTTACAAGCTTCCACGAATTAACAAAAAACTACAACCTCGTTCTCAGGGCCCTTTCCCTTTTTGTCACTGGGACGACGGGAAATTTACACCCCAAATTTTGGGGTGTAATAAATCAAGATTGATCTAATTAATGTCAATTATATGCACATTCGTTTCCGATATTGAAGGAGTGGTGATTGTACGAACAAACTTGTTTACATGGAATATGCTATCAATGGTCAGTACTCAGGAGTTTTAAAAGCTTCTCTAAACAAGTAAAAACATGTGGAAAGTTTTAAAGCAATCACATGTGGCATCAGCTGAGAATAATTTTCCTAGTTTCTGTTTGAAACCGAAGCAGGTTCAATGTTTTGAATATTTGTTGCAAGGATTCGATGTGTTGTCATTCCTCCCACTGGCTTTGGAAAGTCGCTAGTGTTTCAGCTTTTGCCAGATTTTCTGCCAGTCAAGTCGTGCCAAAATATCGTTTTTGTATTCTGTCCTCTAACCAGTATAACTAAACTTGAATGAAATTTTCTGTATGGTACTTCTGTACTGATGTATTTTTTTAAAAAAAGCTATGTATTTTCTGCATACAGTGACAGCGAGACCGTCCGATCTCTCTATAACAATTCCATTTAACGAGAAACGTTTGTACTGCTGCTACCGAAAGAACGTTGGTCATGTGCCGGCTTTCACTGTCGCATCCACATAATCAGCAGAATCCTCAATGTTTGTGTTTTAAGTAAACTTTTTTAGCATGTTTACGGTAGGATTTATGTCCATATTTATTTTGCAAGTCGATTTCATGCATAATTATTATAATTTATACTAATTGCGTAAAAGGCATCGACCAATAGGAGTTCAGAAAATTTCAGCCAACGCCAGGGCATTTCCCACCGTCGCAATGACAAAGAGGGAAATGCCCCTGATAACGAGGTTGCAAAAACTACACACTTTTATTCTGATTAAAATTAGTTAAAGTTGTTGATTTGGCTTTATATTTGTTTTTGGTCTCATGTTCGTGATTACAACACTTTGAATATCTCACACAAATCCTTAGTGACATAGTCTAATGACGAAATAGAATTTAAAATTAAAGAGACTGACCTTAAGTTGGAGTTTGCTTATTATCCTATGATTTATTGTACAAGGAAACTAATGAGTTGCCCTCTTTTGTTATTTATATTGGTTAGGTAACAAATTATCAGTCCTTGGGCACTACTTATCTGTACCAACCCTATTAATGAATGTCTTCTGTTGTAATCACTCGCTGCGTTATGGACTGATTGGTCGATCTAAGTGCGCATATCTCACATGACTCCGTAGTTTCCTTGTCCAATGACTCATGTAATTATAATCCCACTTCAACTTACGGAATTACAAAACTTTTGTCTGATATTGAAGCTTAGAATTAAAATAGAACTCAAAATTCACTTTACGCTATTAAAAAGGATAGCAAAAATGATCGTTCTGGTGATGTTAAGAGAAAGTTACAATACACGTATACAATACAACCATCTCCAGAGATATCAAAACCTAATTTCATTGAACAAACCATGGACGTTTACTCTGTTCACAACTGATGCCTTTAATTCACTTCAAGTCACAACCAATGACAAGAAAGTATTTTGGAAAACATAATAGCCAACAAATGGATATTCGCTATTTTGCTTATATGTTTATATCCCGCGATAATAATATTGAGGTTTTAACTCCTTAGACTCCTTAGATGCAGGTCAGCTATTAGAACGAGATCAAGCACATAAAATCTTTGTATAAAAATCATAATATGACCATAAATAGAACAAACAATGGTTTTGGCATATCTTAAAAGTTAACTCTTTAATCACAATTCAAAAGAAAATCAGTATAAAATATACATACAGAAACCAGTCAACTGCAACAATTAAAGCGATGTCATCTGCTGGAAGACCAACTGCTTGTAAAACAAGAATCATAGTAACCAAACCCGCTGATGGTATACCTGCTGCTCCAATAGATGCAATGGTTGCCGTTATACTAAAATAATTAAGTATTAAAAATAAAAATTGCATGGTTGGCGCAACGGATTATGGAGCGTAAGCTTTAAGTTATTATTTGATTGAAATGAAAAAGTGACATCAGGCTAAAAATTAAAGTCAAAATGAAGGTGTGGAATATTTTCCTGCGTTATACAACACCAAAGTTAGATTGCGTTTTTTATACACCCTGCATGATTTTTTAGGATCATGCATAGTGTATACCATGATATATCATGCAGTTTAGAGAGCGTCTCATCGGGAAATCCGGATACGATTCCGTATCTCTTTTATTCTAACAATTTACTAAAAAATTTAAAAACAATAATAGAATTTACGGAAGAATAATGTCAACACAAACCACGCTTAGCTATATTGGATAATCCTGCGTCAAAGGATCAGTGTCACACCATAATATCGCGGGCTCTTCCAATTTTTTTACCGTAACAAAAATCAACAAATAATGTAGAAAATACTTTGTTTTGTAGATTTCCAATGGGAATATGATAAAAGGCTAAAGCAACAAGCATTTGCCAAGGATGTTTCGAATTGTAACTGACCCAGTAAATATGGTTTATTCATTTCTAAAATAACTTATCGAAGTCTGCAACTAGAAAAATAATCCATCTGTATTTTCCGTACTAATTCCTAACAAGATGATTTATGACATTTCTCGTAGTTTCACGTACTGCGCAAATGCGCGTCGCCATTTTGTCCTAAATTTCTAGTAATGAACCTCTATACAGAAATGTTACAAACTAACCACACAAGAAGTGTCTTTCCAAAATCAATGGATCCTCCATAGTGACGTTGGGCAATAAAAATTGGCGCCACAGCTTCATAAAGAGCTGTTCCATCCATATTTACTGTCGCCCCGATTGGAATTACAAACTGTGCAACTCGCGAGTCAACTTTATTTTTGTATTCAAGACATCTTAACGTTACTGGCATCGTAGCGGCACTGTAAAATCAATGACATAATTGATTAAAATTTAAATTGATAAACATGATAAACCAAATTTTTGGAAGACTCAAGACTATTATCACTCACGCAGTTTGGGTTTAGACCCAGGTACACGGTCGACCATGCATTTAATTAAAAAGACGAAGTCATTTGGTATTTATGGTGTCCAGCTTACAATGGTTTACAGATTATTTAGCAAACAGAGAGTAAGTTGTGATTTATGATAATCATCGATGAAATAATATCTAATTCATCATGGTGCTCCCTAAGAATCCTTCTTGGGCCACTTATGTTTCTGACATCAGACATATATTGATGATCTTTCCAAAGTCTTAAAGGAATCTAATATTATCATGTATGCCGATGTTATTTCTCTCACGCTTATATTAAAAATATTGAAGCTGCTTTGCCTAAAGATATGAAAGCAAAGAGACTTGCAAAGGATGGTGCTACGTGATGTTATCTTTGGTTTGGTTAGAGTAAAACGAAATAACGTAAAACATAAATAACAATTATAGCAATTTATAAGTCAAACCTGGATGATGTTCCAAATGCAGTTAGCAAAGCACCTCCCATACCAAAGAAGAAACGGATAGGATTTTTTCTTACAATAACGAAGTAAATAATTGGCAGTGTAATAAAGGCGTGAATAAGAAGTCCAACTATGACAGTTAACATATACAATCCGAGACTTTCTAGATTATCCTTTATATCGTCCATTGCGGCCAGTTTGCCTGCGATTAGACTGCAAATTCCAATCGGAGAAAACCTGCAAATCAAAATGTACGTATTGATAAAGTATGGCGAGTAGACTGAGCTTAGCAATAACACAATGTACTATATAAGCCGTGTATTAGAGTCTAGTTCAAAACCGTTGATTGACATCAAATCTAATGAAGCATATTTTATTGCATTAACCGGGTGTGTTCTTTTGCGATCAATACTGCGAAATTGCGATGCAATGTTTCAATATTAAAGTTGCTCGGAGAAGTTTGCAATCTGCAAACATAATACTACACAGGCTCGCGTTCTGTTTGGCGCACATGCGAAATAGCCTTTAGAATTGATTATTTGTGCGAAAATACTTGTATCAGCTAAATTGCAAATTCCTCGGAGCAACTAGCATATCAATACTGCAGCATCAAATCACATTATTGCAATATTAGTCTCAAAAAAATTACACTCGGTTGGCTCTATGAACATTCGGTTTGGCTTTTATTTTGTTGTCACGCCATCAGCAATCGTTTTATTCTACTTTTTATTTATTTTAAATATACTAATATCACCTTCTCTACACCAAATAAAATAATTTACATGTTAGGGGTTTGGCAAGATCGGGGAAAAAAGCAAACAGAACTGGGGGAAAAAGCAAACAGAACTGGGGGAATTGGAATGGTAGAAAAGTATACAGTATCTTTATGAAAACAACATACGATGACGCTCCAAAAAATAGCACTGATGCTATAGACAATAATGTCTAGATATTAAGCAGTCTCATGAATCTAGCTAAAAAGTCATGCATGCATGGTAAACTCATCTTACCACATTATAATTTCCACCAATTTCATGGTAACTTCCAGCATAATGCTAAACCACTGAGTCATTGGCCTTCCCTGTTCACCCATTTTGCTCAAAATTATGCCAAACGCAATGGAAAAGACCAGAATTCCGATGATGTTTAATCGATTATCAATCGTAAGACCGTCATATTCATAATCCCAGCCGGACTCTTCGACCACTTGAAAGGCTTTCTGGTTACGCGAGACACTCCATGGGTTAATAAAGCTATCTTTCATTAGTTTAGTTAAGTTCTTCGCAGAGTTCTCGTAAAAATCGGTCGACTTATTGGTGAACTTGTAGCCCGTGGGTTTCTTTTTGTATTTTGTGGATGTCTGCAATTGAAAAATATAACTGTGTGATTATGTCCCTAGTAAGTTTCCATGGTGAATGTCTTGGTCACTTTAATTTTGTGGGAGCAATTTATCGTCGCAAACTTTCGATCCGTAAAGCTCGGATTTGCATTAGTGCTAATTAAATATGAAGACGAAGATCCAAGCTTACGGTTCGAAAGCTTTACGATGTTTTTACGTGGTGTTTAGCAAAATTAGAATGTGTTCAACAGTGCACGTAAGTACTTTATAGTATTTGTGTTTTTCATGAAACAAATAGATGTGTCTTGTATAAATGTACATGCCAACTTACCTATCGTAGTTGCTACTTTTGATAGCCCAACAGGCAACCTAATTTTTGGTTGCTTTTGATTCGTGCAAGTGTTCACGGGCTGCAGAAGTGGTTGTTTTTTTTGGGGGGGGGGGGCGCGTTCTATAACCACATTTATTATTCCGATATTTTTTTGAAGATATATAAAGCTGGGAATGGCTACTGCGTGAGAATAATTACACTGCATGTAATTTAGTATTAAAACCTGATGAATTTTACTTTATATGTTCGTTTTTCTGTTTTGAAATTAGATGCAGCTCCAGTTTATGTCTTCTGTCGTTGTTGACATACATACATGCGCAGGGCCATATATACGATTACCCAGACGTGCTTGTTGCTTTGTTTTTCAGTTGTTTCCAACGCTTCAACTCGCCTTTGAGTTGTTTGGAATCAATGTCCACTGTGTAATTATATTCATACTTGAACATCTTAGTTACTGAGACCGATTAATCCCTGGGCTGTTTTGATTTTCGGGTCATTCCATGCCAACTGGACCAAAGGTGTAAAACTCATCGCTCAAAAAATTGCCAAAAAGAGATGTGTTGTACAGCTTGTGAAATATTTCAATCATGCCAACTTGTAGACCTGCACATTCACTATTTGCCAAGGTCCCGCCTAAGACGTAATTGGATAAATGATAACAAATATGGAAGGCCTTGTGCTGGGCGGGTCTGGGCAAGTTATTAAAATCACGCAATGAAACTATGTACCATCTCCATGGGATTTTTGGAGACATAATTCGGCATATATTGTAAATTTCCTTGCAGATTTTACATAACTCCCATTATTTTTAGTCAATTCATGAACAAAATTTCAAAAAAGTCAACGTCGCTTATTTGTAATTTAACTTCAAGCTAGCCATGGTGATGAATTTTAGGTGGCAGAATGTAAAGGGCATCAAAAATTGTTCAGAGTAGGTAGGTCTTTTCACTTGAATGAAACAACTTAATAGTTAGATGTCTTAATTTTGTTTTACAAACGTGCAAAAGTAGTCTTAATGCCGTTTTAGCATTATTCGTGTCAAATTGGAAGGGTTGTTTGACATCCAGGAACAGCATTGAAATTTTTGAAACGTCGCTTCTGACAACATTAAATCATACACTTTAACATATGTATGAATTGGTCTGTGCACTTTATCAGATACATATTAATTTTGCTCCTGAAGATCTGTGATGGTAAGCTGTTTGAAGCATAACGTGTTAACTCGCGTAGTATTTAAATGAGAAAATTTTTTATGCTAATGAAGACATTTAACAACTATTGCTTGAAAACGGAAAACATACTTTCTGCTGAAGAAATATATGGCTATCACTGATTATGTTAGCCGCCGATTTTAAAATGTGATGTCCTTCCAGTTTTAAAGAAAAGCAATAGAGCGTATAGCCACTCTGTTATGGATTGACGCACTATAATGGTTATTTGCTGTCTGTTTAAATTACATTGCAATCATTTGCGCAAATAAGGTTAACACTTTCTTTTTTTCTGCCTCTGTTATTTTATATTGTCGGCCCCTTCGACCATGGATCAGTGGTGGTGAAAGTAAACAGATTATATGATCGATACTTATGATCACTTTATCCTCTCTAAGCGGGCAGAAGGAATTGTGCCCTCATTGTTTCATGCATTTCACTAATAGATCACCGGTCCCATCAGTTTTTTTTCCAAAACTATACCCACATACCACCTCTTGTCCCAAATACAAGCTAGGTACTTTTCGGGACAAACCTCCGTCTAAACAGACTGTTTTTGATTCTTTCAAATGCACATTTGTTTACATTTCTGAAGTAATGTCACTCGACACTCTGTACATGCGCAAAGTTCCAGTCTTTGCTCCCAGTAAATACGCATGATGCGATCGCATTCCCTCGATAGTTTTCACACCTTCATATCGCGCTAGTTTCAGGTCGTTTGTATGTGCTATGATTTGGTCACTTGTCACGAACAAAAATGTTACATTCTTAATATTTGAGCGAGCCCAGGCATCCATGACTTCTGCTGTTAATATATGACTACTGATTGGTGCTTGAAGACTTGCCCGGGTAACTAACTTTTTCACCGTCCTACCAATATAGTCTAGCTGCTAACGACCAAAAAGAGCTGAATTGTTCATTTTTGTGATAAAAGCGTGAAGCTTTGCATGGTTGTTACTAAACATTTTTGATATGGAGCCAAGCTTAATTCAATTTCGGTCAATGTCATGAAATAGGCCATGCCCGGTGCGTGCGTCAGTAGATAAAAATTAGAAAATGAAATAATGTCTTATTTTGACCAAATACCCTTGTGGAGTTTCTAAAGAGGATCAAACGCTATGTTACTTATCAGGTTGAAAAAGTGTAGTTTCTGAGATGTCGCAGATCAAATATTTTTGAAAGTGCTGATTCATCATTTTTCATCCCTCAGCAGTTGATAGTTACCTATTTCTTCTTTCGATATTGTTGATTCTGATAGAAGTGTATACCTAGGAAAATAGCTATGAAGTGGAGCAATGTCAATTTTCCCATTATATCTTGAATCAATATTCCAGTTCCAAACTATAACATTCACTATAATGATGTATAGTGAATGTTATAGTTTATCACTGTAATGATGTATGAGAAATGCACGAACAGCATTCGTATTATGCTGTACTATACCATCACATGGGCTTTTACTGTGCGATGTAGCAAAAAATGCCACTCAGCGCAAACCGTTGAAATCATTTTTGTGAAAGCTTAGGTTGGTTAAATCATAGTTAATAGAGTAGATGGTTTGGAAACTCATTAGAATAACAATAAAACTCATTATCTATGTTGGTCAGCGTTTATTCAAAAATATGGTTCTTCATCGTCACGTGTGTATTGTGTTTTCACCAAATCCACCAATTGGAATTCTTAAATTACCCTATTGTTCAAGTCGCGGATGGCTAAATTTCCTAAAACGTTCCTATTGGTTAGTTAGGTGAAAATACGATACGCACGTGACGACGAAGGACCTCATTCCTGCATAAACCAGAACAAAAACATAGATGACTTATATTGTAGTTCTAATGAGTTTCCAAACCATCTAGCTCTATTAACTATGGTTAAATTCTGGTCTAAATTCTAGTTTTTGTACTGGCTTTCTGCTCCGTCACTCTAGTAACGTACTTTTTTGAGAGACGGAAACTCTTTGCGCAATTCATTATGTAACTCGCTAAGAAATGCACGAACAGCATTCGTATTATGCTGCAAGCAGTTAGAAATTACGCAATAACAGCTGCATTGGATCTCATGACCATTTTTAGAGTATACTGCAAATGGATGCAACGTCGCTTGTGAATGATCCTAATGAAAGCCCTGAACTTCATCCTGGACAACAAACGAGAAGTTTCCCACAAAATCCATTAGTACAATGGCTGTTTCATCGTCTAAATTTTCTTTCTGTTGTTTTAGATACGCAGCTTGTGCTTTTGCAATAAAATGATGAGGACGAAGTTTCTGGAGATTGTCAACAAGAACTTCTGTAAATTCGTCTCTGCTTTTTTTCTAAAAAAACCCAGCTCAGTGCGATCGGTGGAAACCCACCGACTAAATTTGATCGTGTCATCACCGTCAAGCCCTGCAGATTTGAATAGCGTTTCAATATGTTCTTTTAGCGGTTCAACACCAGGACATTTCCCTTCATTGGCGCTACCTCCATCAAGATGGAAAAAAGACCTGGAAAGAAATTGCTAGCATGAAAGTGCTCCAAGGCTACCATTTGCAGGCATATGAAGCGAAAAATCGACGACTCTGTAGTAGACAATAGGAAGTACAACAAAGGAAGACCTGAAAAGCTAACAGAACGGGACAAACGCAATATAATACGACAAGTAGAGATACTACGAAGGGATTATGGTTATTTTACCACCAAGAGACTGAAGATTTTTGCTGGCGTACCCGAGGATGTTTCAGATGAAACAGTTAGACGAGTCCTCAGAGCAAATGGGTTCAAATACACACATTCACGGGAAAAGGGGGTGCTTAGCAGAATAGATTTAGGAATTAGGTTCAAGTTTGCCAAAAAAGTTCGATTGAAAGAGCACTTGTATTGTAAAACATGGTAGATTCTTTATAGAAATTGCACATAGTGAGGCAGAAGCTACACTTTGAAATGCTGATAGTCTTTTGAAGTTGGTGTATCATTATTATATGTTATGTTGGGTGGGTTTTTAGGGCGTGGCCAGAGAGGCTATATATAAAATGACTTAAAATACAAGAAAGCTGAATGATTCAAGCTTAGTATAAGACATGCATCATATTGTATTATGTGTATACCTAGAATAATCTGGTAAGAAATGCATAAAATACATGCAATACGGACAGTAAAGAGGTGGAAGGGCGTGGTTGAAGATTTATTGTATTAACTTAAAAGAGGACACTTCAACTTCTAGAGGAAATATGTTGCTGAACCTATGACAAGACAACATGTCAAGAAATAATGCGCAATTCACAATGTCACATACACGTTCACCATGAAAAATTACATATTATATTCTTAAAACTCACAGGATAAAAAGTTCACAGAATTTTTAAACGGTATAGATAATTAAAGAAAATGAACCCAGCAAAAAAACGTGAAACGGGTCCACACGACCTTAGCATACAGCTCAAATTTTCCATGTCACAAACCATCAGAGAGAGTAGTATTTGTAGTCAGTTGGATCTGCCTTTCCATCTACATTGGCATGAGGTATCGCGTGCGTTTGTAGCTTGATGTTTTGGTGTATTTGGCAAACACATACTGAGTGCATGCCAAAGCTATTTACAATGATGCACCATTTGGGCCTTAGCTCACAAAACTTTGAAAATCCTATCTTATCGTTCGGCCATTGTTTTTTAAATTCATTGTGCAGTTTATTTAAGTTTAGCAGTACAAGATGCTTTTGCTTATGCACCTTCTTACCATTTACTCGAACAGACACAATATCCTTCTTGGACGGGCACATTCTCGAGTTCCATTGTCTTCACAAAACGCTCTAACTCTTTGTATCGTTGCCATATCCAAAGTCCGTCCTTTCTTGCTTTCAGGATCTTGATATGTATTTTTTTCACGATGAAGACAGATTTTCTCTTTCTCAACAATTTGTAACTCCAGCCCTGTTCGTGTCGAAAGTAGGAACTCGCTCTCGGTACTCAACTCGGATATTTTTAAAAGACAGATTTATTTGTTTGTTAGTCGCTGACTGTGGCATTCTTCGTTGAGCGCCACGCCTACAGCACACGAACTAAAAGCCGATGTAGTGCACACATAAGTGATCCAGAGGCCATGGTTCACTCTGTTTTGTGTCCTACAACATGTACATTTGATTACTTCTTTGTTCGAAAATGTAAATCTAAAACGGCTTCTTCAAAATTCAATAAATGTTTAACAGTCTTGGAATACAAACAAATAATAAATATATAACTAACATTTTATCAAATACAACAAAGGTTCATTTTCGAAGGCGTTCATGCATATGTAATAAGAAATTTGAATGTCAGTGAATAAATGCAAAAAATCTCTAAATACAATACAGTATATGATCATAATTCTTTTACATGTTTCGTGTTCTTTTCTCGAAAAGATGCCAAATAATCTTCTTACCCTTCGAATGCAAGCCAATGCTCTCCTGTTGAGATCTAGTATGTTTGTGGTGTCTGTGCAAGTGTGACTGGGTAGAATAGAAAGCGTCAAGGTAGTGTTAAGATTGTGTTGATAATATATTCAAATAGTCACAAAAACAAAGTAATAACACAAATGAAATCACTTTTGCGACGGCAACTGTTGAATGTCTTCATTAGCATAAGCATTTCTCTCATTTAAATACCACGCGAGTTAAACACGTTATGCTTCAAACAGCTTACCATCACAGATCTTCAGGAGTGAAATTTATATGTATCGGATAAACTACACAAATCAATTTGTACATGTTAAAGCGTATGATTTAGTGTTGTCAGAAGCGACGTTTCAAAAATTTTAATGCTGTACGTGGGTGTCAAACAACCCTGGCAATTTGATACGAATAATGCTAAAACGGCATTTAAGACTACTTTTGCACGTTCGTAAAACAAAATTAAGACATCTAACTATTAAGTTATTTGATTCAAGCGAAAAGGCCTACCTACTGTGAACAATTTTTGATGCCCGTTACATTCTGCCACCTAAAATGCATCACCATGGCTAGCTTGAAGTTAAATTACAAATAAGCGACATTGACTTTTTTGAAATTTTGTTCATGAATTGACTAAAAATAGTGGGGGTTATGTAAAATCTGCAAGGAAATTTACAATATATGCCGAATTATGTCTCCAAAAATGCCATGGAGATGGTATATAGTTTCATTGCGTGATTTTAATAACTTGCCAATACCCGCCCAGCATAAGGCCTTCCATTTTTGTTATCATTTATCCAATTACGTTTTAGGCAGGACCTTGGCAAATAGTGAATGTGCAGGTCTACAAGTTGGCATGATTGAAATATTTCACCAGCTGCACAACATATATCTTTTTGGCAATTTTTTGAGCAATGAGTTTTACATCTTTGGTCTAGTTGGCATGGAATGACCCTTTCGACAGTACTGAATTATGTCGCTGCTAATTTACGTTGCTACGGAACACACATTGACTGCATGCATAATCACTAGACAAACTTTCTGCTCAAACATTCCGAGCCTTGCGTAAAGCTAACTGGTATGTTTAAAACGATGATTTGTAATAGTTCTTTGCGCTTCAAGGGAATTACTAAAAGTACGATAAGACAAAGTAATCTTTTTGAGTGAAATACTATCTCTAGTTGCAGAAGCATAAATAGCTGCCCCTCCCTAAACTTTTTACAAATGACTAGAAGTGTCCGGCTCAGAGTTAAAAAATATTTTTTTTGTACAAGTCGTGGCAATGTTGCAGTAATTACTACTTTTTAAAATCATGTTTACTGATTATCAGTAAAATTTTGTGATGATATCACATATTATTGCATTATTGTAATTCAATCAAATTCATTATTAATTTGATTAATTTGTTTGATTAATCAATTATTTAAGTTTTTTATTTATTTATTTTCTTTTTTAAATAATTTAATTTATCTATTTGTTAATACTTCCTTCTATTACCGTTTTATTTATTTGCGGCAATAAATTTACGTTATGTTTCCACAAAATTACACTGCTCTTTTTCGTTTTATCAGTAAAACTTTGAATTCACGTATATTCATGTCCTCAAAACGATTTTTTTAAAAAAAGGAAATATGGTTAAAGTTTTAACTGCCCTTCTTCGGGATATTAAAAAATATATGCCCCATCTCTGTCACCCCCTGTCTACTTTCTAATACGCTCCGCAAGTTATGTAATGACACCTTCACAATAAAAATAATCACCAGTTTTTAGTGGTACCTGAAATTTAACTAATTTACACAATTACTTAAAGCATATATTAATCATATTGTAATATCACTTACTGATTGAAATGCAGCTCCAACGATATTGTCGGGAAAACAGTTTCTGAAAAGTATATATATATAGTTTATTTTAATTTATGTTCTAATCGCATATCTGAGGCACGTGCTGAAACATTCGTAATGTAGAGGGGGAGGACAGAAATAAATGCATACAAGCTAAATGGCAAAAAATAAAAAAATATGCAACAGGAATGTCTGAAAAAAATTTGCAAACAGAAAAAAAGAGCTTTAATTTATTAAACTTGCATAACTTAAACAAAACTACAACATCTGATATGTACTGTAAAACATGATTGTACTTTAAAAATTATAATAATTCCTTTATATATTAAAGCATGGATTATATTTGCATGCAATCACAGGCATGTCAATGTGTCAGATATATAAATACAGGGGACACATATCTTTAGTTTATATAGTGGTAAAAGCATGACATATAGTACACAAGTCAAGATAGATTTTATAACCTATTTTACATTGGTGAGCATATTGACTTGGTTATGGCAGCTAGCTGCAACCTAATGTGAACCAGGCTTAGGCAGTAAAATGGGAATTTTGATTAACATTTTTTGTAAACAAAAAAATATATTATTTTTTTTAGACAACAAAACATATTATTTATAGTAATTGTATACCAAGCAACACACTGACCAAACAAAAGTAAAGTAAACTATTGGAATATTGAAATGTATCCACAGTTCGTATACTATAAAATGTCTTCTACTGTATTGTCTTTAATATACAGCATTCCATGTTTATTTCAGTTATCAATTGTTTAGACTTACGTTCTGGAGCGCATCGGGGAGCCATTACCGAGGAGCTATGTTAATAAATAGCAGTTGGTGGTACTATGACGAATTCTGGGAGAGGCACTGCAAAGGCCAAGGCCTCAAAACGTGTACCCATCTCCATTAATACTAATCACACCAAATACAGGGTGTCCCAAAAAAACGGAGTTCAACTTCTCAGATTGATTGCTGAATGAAAACGTGATCAGATAAAGTGACTATTTTTTTGTTTTATGGCTTGCTCATTTGCCTTTCAAACAATGTATTCCTTGTCTACTTGAAGCAAGCAAGACAACCACAGGAACAATTTTAGCGCAAGTGGTCATTTTGAGATGCTCCTAAAAAGCAACATTTGGTGCAACTTGGGTAGTTTGAGACTGTCTAATGTCCACTGAATGTTCCACAGCAAATTAAGTAATTCTCCTTGCTGAAAATGATTTTATACTAGTTAATAAAATTACACAAAATATCTATGAAGAAAATGAATGTTTTTTTTCTGATTGAGATTCTCTTGAATGACATTAAATGGATATGATTGCAATTATATGCATTCACAAAATTTTATGACCTTATGCACGAGACAGTGACTGGTACTTTCTTTTTAGCTCTCTTAGGGCCTGTTCATATGGACAGAAGTTATCTCGGTTCCCGAGAAAACATTTCGACAGGTCAAATAATGTTGTTCTGTTCATATAGAGAAATGTTTTCCCGCTTACCGGGAAAAATTTCCCGCGGTGATGTAGATTTTGTAAAGTGTAAACAGAAAGTTTTCCCGCTAAGCGGGAAAGTTGTGTTCATATGGGATAAAAATTATCTCGGTCACCGAGATCTCGCCTGTCATCAAGCGAGATCTCGGTTAACGGGAAAACTTTTCGTCTCATATGAATGCAAGGTAACTTTTCATACTATTTTTGAAAGAATGCGAGATCTCGCTTGTAAACTTGTCGAAATGTTTTCTCGGGAACCGAGATAACTTCTGCGCATATGAACAGGCCCAAAAAACAAAATTTACTGTACGCTGCCTCAAACACACTTTTACAGGAGATCAACAAACCACGGAAAATAATACAAAATGAGATGAATGCTCAACTTCAAGATAAAAATCCATATAGCCACTTTGAATACAGATTGTGAACATGTGATGTAATTAAAGCGTTATCTCAATTTTAAGAACATCCAATCGCAATTTGTTAATGTACCATAACTTGTGACTTACTCGCCCAAATTTCATAGACAACCTATCCAAAGAAAGCCGAATGAATGCACTTTTAAACGAGAATAGACACTAGTTTAATTTGCTTACATTTTTTGAAGATGTAAAGTTGAATGCAGAACTCCGCTTTTTTGGGACGCCGCGGTATATGTGTGATTATAACCAACATTTTTAAAATCCATGACAAAGACATATTACTATTCAAAAATAGGCTAGCTTCTCTTTGTTCGTTTAATAGTTCTGTTTGTTGTGGCCTAGAAGTGCTTCATGCGGATGATGCCGTCCTGTGGATTGGCATCTGATATTTTAATGCATTTATTGTATAGGTTTCAAGCAGTAAAAAACGTAAGTCAGTTGATTGTCAAATGGTTTCTTAAAAGTAACTTATTCCACTCCTGGCAATCCGCCATACATACGCGCCCGCTAAACGTGATAAGTTTTTCGTGGCCACGGTTGTGCATTTTCCTTTTTTCCCGAGTGTGGTAAATAGTCGGCAAATGCCATGATGCCCGTGTTGATATTTATGATGTTTTATGTCTACTATTGGGTAAAAATAATATGCATGGCCGGTGACATATCCATACAAAAATTGCATACACAGTTGGCAATTTGAAAAAAAATGCAAACATGAAAAAATACTCCAACCCCCCCCCCCCCCCCCTTATTGCAAATGTGATTGGCTATTGTACACACTATTTATTCCTCGATAGCTATAGCGAGTAGCCATATAGCGAAACAATCAACTCCTCGGATGTTTCTTCCTAAAACATTACTTAAAATCAATTTTTTAGTACAATATTAAATGTATGGGCCATAAATAGTGGATGATGAAACAATCAACCTAATGGTTAAGAAGCCCCTAGAGGCATCGTAATGAGCCGGAAGAAATTGGATAGCACTGTACCTCCATAAATTACCCTAACTGTTTATAATACTACAGCCATTTGGCATAATGAAATGTATAAATTTAAATATTTAGTATGCAAAATCAGGTGATCCTCTTTTCACACAAAACGCATGTGTTTTGACTGTTGCTTTACATATTTCTTTTTACATATAGTTCTTTTCATAGACAATACATAATATCAGTTTACTCAAAAAATAAATAAAATCTCTGGTTCCGTCTTCCCAAGCTCCATTTTAAACAGCTGGTCCACTGGAGTCTAGTCTATAGAGAATGATGATAACTTGCTTATAAAAATAAAGATAACAGGAACCGTTCAGGTTAAAAGTGTTCATAAGTAGAGATTACTGCATGGGTGTTACGATTTTTGTTCACAACAAGTGCATAGTAAAAATCGTAAAAACGAGCAAACCATGCAGTAACCTGTTTATGTCATTCATATAGAGACAAGACGCCTACGAAGGCTTTCCCTCCGCCTGCCGAGAAGAAAATTGGCACTAGGATCATTGCGATCTGTAATTCTCGTGTAGCTCAGAAGACGTAAAAAGCCGTTGACTATCCTTAACGGGTTATGCCATTCAATAGTGACCAAAAAGCCCAAGTCAGTTAACGCTCTGCGTAGAACGTTTAAATGGAAACACAGCGGAAAAAGAAAAATCGCTCATGGCGAAAGTTTCACGGTGAAGTTTGTCATTTCCATGAGAATCTTTACACGTAGAACCTTCTGGCGATTAAGATGTTGTATACATGTTAAAATGCGTGTTTTGTTCACACATGCCGCTAGAAATCAAGTTTAAACCAGCGTCTACCATGACTCGGCAACCCAACTTTCGACATCGAAAACAGAAAATTTGAGCGAAGTGAATTTCTAATTCCGCCGCGCCCTACGGGCAGGCGGAGTAATTATTCTAACACTGCAAGCCTGTCAAAGGCGAACAATGTCGAAATAAAATATTGAAGTCTCAAAACAGATTCATACCGTTTATTTCTTCGTTTTTGGCCTACATAGCGACTTAGCGAGTCAAAGCTGTTCTTCCTTCCGTTTCATTTTTAATTTTCATGCGAAAATTCTTCTTCTTTTTGACAAAAAAGCCCAGTTAAGTAACTCTTTCGCTCCTTCCCAACACGGCGGCCATGTTATGGGAAAAAATGACAATACAATTTTCTTCAGTAGTAAGAAAAACCGTATAGCCAATCAAAATGATTTTTTACTAGTGAAAAAACAATTTTTATTTCTCCTGTTTACCTCGCGTAAATCTTATTGTATAGTAGACAACATGACACTAAAAATACACAGTGAGATGTTTTCAGTATCATCACCAGTGAAGATATCGATCACGTAATCATCTCCCGGCAACAGTTTTTCTTTCATTACTCTATATATGATGGCAGCTTTTGAAAGAGTCACAGATGAATTTTCACAGAACAAAAGACATGTTTGTGACCGTTTGTTAAAAAAGGGAAATGCTACAGTTTTATACATGCATGAAAACACTTAACATGGATTTTGAAATTCGTTGCAACGATATGTATGGTGTTTAACCTACTATCCAAGTATGCTACCAATTGTATAAGACACGTGCACCGATAAAGGTATGCGAATTAGACACCGGATTGCCCAATAATTATTCAAGGACTGGAGCAAAATTAAATCAGCACTTGCTAAAACTAATGGAATCGAATTTATTAAATCGGTCACAAATTTGTTTCGTAAATGGGTCCCTTTCAAATTGTAAATCAGGTTGGTTTGGTATTCCTCAAGGATCGATCCTAGAACCACTCTTTTATACATAAACGTATCTGGTGTACATAAACGATTTGCCAAACTGTTGAAGTTACTGTACTCCAAGAATGTTTGCAGATGATACAACACTTACAGAATCTTTTGTTTGCCACTAACCATGACTTGAATAATGTAAATAAGACTGGCTTATTGCAAATGAACTGTGTTCAAATCTCATAAAAACTGAGTATATGCTAATCGGATTCATGCAGGCACAACATCAATAATTCTGTACGACAAATATTTAAAACGAACAAAAGTGACAGAATCTCTTGGTGCTTATCTTGATCAGTTTCTTTCTTGGGATATTCATATTGAAAAGTCGTTACAAAAATTTCAGTGCAATTTCAGTGCGATTTCCAGGCTAAAGCCGTTTGTGCATGTAAAAAAATACTAGTACTCTTATATATAATAATACTACAATACTTATAACTGTTTAGTTCAAACATATTTTGATTTTTGCTGTGAGTTGTGGATCTCACTGGTCTCTCATTGACACGGGGATCTTTCGTTCTGGTAGTGCGACTGGTTTGTGATCTGGGTCTGCCTCGAGATGGACTTTTCCTGGCAATCTTCCCAAATCGTCGTTGAAATCGTCATCGTCCGGTCCTCCATGACGATCAAGAACTTCACGTCATGCTTGACTTCTTAAATCAACCACTCGAACGACACACACTCCCAAAGGTTTCACTTTGGTACCGTTCCACACGACTAGTGCTCTATCACATTTTCCTTTCTCACATACTTATATGGCATAGTATATTCGCGCTGGCGCCACAGTCAATTTGGAAATTTACATGAACGTCGTTGACCCACATCTTGGCGAATACAACTTTCTCTTTCATAGTTCGAATTCTCACGACGCTAATTTCTTCTTCCTCACTTTCTATGCAATACATGGAAGACTCTAGCAATCTCTTGGCAAAATGATTCTTTCTTTTGCACCTGCTGCAGGTTTTTCCCCAGGCTGGACGCTTTTGCTTATCTGGCAAGTGCTCGAAGCCGCAAAATTTACACGATATTTTTATTCCGACTGACTTGGTTTTTCTTTCATCTTCCTCTGAACCGTCCTATTCTGATTCTTCCTATTGCGGCCTGTTTTGTGTCTTGATCTTATTAGCATAGTCATTAAATGTTTCACGCATTGACTTCATTTACATTTCGGTAATCTCTTCACTTCGACACGTATCAATGCATTCACTCAGAGTCAAATCTCGCATTCTAAACAGCTTTTTCGTTGTTTAAGCTCGTTAACTACACGACCCCGTATGCATGAAGCTAAGTTGCATGTCTTCGCCAATGTCTTTAACTCAGCAACGTATATTATAGCTATCGGTTGATTCGCCTTGTAATTTGTCTCGCTTATTGAACACATAACGCTCGAATGTCTCGTTAACTTCTCCAAAATAGTGGGCTTCAAGTTTTGCCATAACCACTTTCCAGTCGCTTGAGTTTTCATGTTCATTGTATCCGAATGTTTTGATAACTCTTTGGCCTTCATCTCCAACTGAGTGCTTGAACACCGCCAGCTGAAACACAGGACTTCACAGGACGTGAGATTATGAAATAATTGTCATATCTTTTTTCCACAGCTTAAAGTTCTCGGCCTTGCCCTATTTCTTATGTCCAAAGGTTGCGGAGAAGAATATTATGACCCAAATATACTACAGGCTGCCCGATGGTTTGTACAGCCTCGTGTCCATGCTGTTAGTTTTGCAGTTACACTGCCACCATGTTATAACAGCGTCGTGTAAGCTTGATTTGATCAACACATGTATTTCAACTAGCTCGTATAAGCAACTTATAAATGTCATTATATATGGTACCTAACAAATCAACACATAATAATAAAGTACTAAATGACTATTATAACACCATATATTATCAACAAATATGCAGAGCCTACAAAATAGTAGACTTCGAGCAGTCCCTCAAAGAAAGGAGTTGATGGGAGAAGGGACTGCAGACAACACAGGAAGAAATGAAATACGTGTTGTCCACACAACGCAAAATTCCTATTAGTCGAAATCGATGTACCATCGATCAAATCAGATACGTAATAGTACAAATCCCTTTCCTTTAGAGACTGCTTGTATTTTAATATTATCTATGCGATTTTTCGGACGGACACATCGATTTTGCATATATGATAGTGATTTTTCAAATGTTTTGATTAGAATGATAACAAGATGATAACATTTTTGAGGTTGATATAATCATCTTTAATGACCTGTGGATATTGCGCAGCCACATGCTGATCTATTCCATTGAATTGTCTAGAATGGACTTGCACTGTTTGAGTTAAAATTCCATGAAAAGTCATAAATTCGTGACTGATGTTACTCGAATATAAAATACGAGAAAACCCCGACCGGCCCGACGTAAACGTTGGTAGTAATATGCACCTTCACTGAGTCAATGAACATGCAAAGTTAATAATTTCATAGTAATACAACAGCATTGATAGACATTTTCTTCAAACCAAACAGAAAAAATGAATCTTTTGTAGAGAATTAGTTGCATAACGTATATTTAAAGTTAGACAAGACTTGTACTCCCAGCACGGACTTGTGCACTGATTGTTGACATTTCGACTTATCCTACGAAGGATGTATTGTCATACATTAAAATTTCGAAGTATATAATAATCACTAATACTCGCAGCACATATTTTTATAGCTTCTGTGCGTACAAAGTATATGTATATATAGTTATCACAGAAGGTTGCGGTGGAACGTGATCTAGATTCATGCATGCAGAAAAATAATAGGCCACAAGTGTGTGCACTGATATTGTTTACCGTAGAATGAAATATATAAATTACACCTGTCACGAGTATTCTACTGTTCATAACATTAGTACATTACTTAGAGTTGACGCCCAAAAATAACGGAAAGAATTTAGTTTCACAATCCACTTTATCCGTAATTTGCCGACATACACTATAACATGACTTCGTCGGCCGTAAGAGTGAACAGTGTGCATAAAATTGGAAGTTGTTTGTTTGCAAACGCTAGATATCGAGGGATTCTAGAAGGATACATATCAAGGAGCCGGTTGGAATAAAACACGGATCCGAAATAGCGGAATTACGGATCCGTGTTTTGTCTAAAGGCATCAAACGGCTAGTCAAAACCTGTCAAATACTTAAGGTGATATTGACCTGATTTACGCTCTTACCTATTTTGGTGGAGATATAATCTATCTATAATGATAGTATACTGCATATACTCCAGATTTATATCTACGTTTTGGACTGTATACGTACATTCACCTATAAATTAGTCATTGATTAAGCCATTTAAAGCCTGCCGCACATGAGCGCATATTCGCGCGTACTTGTTATTCGGGACAAGTTGGCTTGACAAATTTTCCTCGTGTGCGGGCAATATTCACGCTATTTTGTTATCCATGACGTTTATATGTCACGAATGAAGAAAATGCCGTAAATGTTACTGGCAAACGAGGAAACTTTGTCAATCCAAACAACAAACAACGAAGAAAGTACGCGCGACCAGTGCTCGGGCTAGTGCGCTCGTGTGCGGGGGGTTTCATACACGGTTTTCTATCAGGCATCTTACTCTGTCCATGACTACAAGAAAACCAGGCTTGATTGAAAAGCTGGAATGATTAAAAACCGCACCAACAATTCACTATAGATAAATATTTTGGCAAAGACTAGTTGCATTTGGGTAACCTTGCTCACACAATTAACGAATTATTTTTTACAAAATAACACATCACCCAATATTTGTTTTCGCAGAGTTGAAGAAACAGGAATAGGACGTGCCACGTGTCAGAACAATTGTATTTAAATAGGCGTTACTGTCTTACACTTGCAGAAAACGGGGAAAAAACATACCAACCTAATTCAAATTAACCATGGTGGCATGCAGTCCAATTATTGAGGATTGGCGGTGCTGATTACAGCAAGACCAGATGTTCTCACGAAGCATCAAACATGGGTGATAACCGTGTAAAGCAAAAAGAGGCTAAATATTGAAACAAAGAGCACGTGAAACGTCTTGTTCAACAAGGCTACATGAACAATAGCACTAAGTTGATTATGCGTATACATATATGGCCAAGCGTTATTCTTGTCGAAAAAGGCCCTAGTATTTTGGTCCAAGCTGCAATCACGAATTTATCAAACTATTTTTGTTTGCTCGGAAAAGTGATGTGATACTTATTTTCATGCATAGCATTAAATTTTGCCTTTTACGTTACGGGTCGCATGAAATTATGAATATCAGGTACCTTATCAAATCAAATATGGAATGAATGGCTTCCACATGTTGTTGTTCCTCGGATTTTCCAGCGGTTTTTGTCGCCCCAGGCTTGATAGATGACACCAAAACAATTCCAAGTATTACAGCGAGTACTGTTGTTGACATATAATAAATAATAGCACGTTTCCCGAGTTTTCCTGTAGACTTACTGTCCAAAACTGCCACGGCAACAATAATGCTCGATACAATGAGAGGTAGAATAATTAATTTCAACATACGAAGAAAAATTTCGCCTGGGAACGATATGATCATGGCTATTTCTTTCGGAGCAGGATCTGTTGATTTCTGAACTGTGTCATTGATCAAAATTCCGAACACAAATCCTATGAGAACTCCGACCATTATCATAAACAGAAGCAGGTTTTCTTTCAGCCATTGCAAGCATTTGTTGTCTTTCAGAGTCATCTCGATTTTAAGAGCAATGAGAGCTTAGCTGATCTGTGATAATCGCCTTAACAGTATTGCTTGATTACAACGTTTGAACTTGTCGTTTTCAAATGATCTTTCACTTCGTTTAGGTTTGCATATCAGCTCCATACGACATACGACGTTTTAAATATTGCCGATCCGGCCCTGTGTCTGTGAGACGTTTACGTGCTCAATGAGTTGCCCATGCATATCAAAACACACTATAATCTATATTATCGCCTTTGACCTTCGTGAGAAACTTCCGGAAAAACAGTAAACAAATACTTGTATTCTTCGTTTTACTTCGTCAAAATAGGCAAGCAATGACCATGCACCACCAAAAATTTATATTAGCTTCTTCGTCAAATATTTACCGTCCAGTCTTATAAGGTAGGTACAATTCAAAACATATCAATATGCCGTAATATAAACATTTTGAATATTACAATATCATGTGTGGCCAAGAAATCAGTGGTTTTTTATCAATCTTGTAAAATATTTAAATATTCTTTTTACACCTGCCAGAAACTTGTTTTATTGTTATTCCCAGTCTTTCGTCGCGATAAAGTCGGATAATTTTTGGCGACGTTTCACGAAGGTCCGAATATTTTTGAATTTTCTTGCCTTCCCTTACTGGCTTACACCTTTTTGCTGCAATTTCAGCCACAAGGGGAGGCCTAAAAACTATCACGAACTGGACGGATGGCTGACTCGACTATACGTTTTCAAAAAAAATATTTCTGCCGCTAAAAAAACATTCAAAACTCTCGCTTTTTTCTCGTGCTTCGGAATGGATTTGACACGACAAAATTGGTAAGACTGTAGTAAAATTATCCGTGTTCAACATGAGTTAGCATTGCTGTCCGTACTCCGTATCCACGATAATGGTATGTTTTTAAAGTGCTTGCTTTACCACAGGTTACCCGGAATGTGTACAGTTCTAATATAGCGTTCAGTGGGACAGCGTCTATTACATAATGTATATATTAACACAAAGGTTGGCAAGTAAATACAAATTTGAACACTCGTGCAAAATTTGAACCACAAAAAAATCTGAAAAAAAGACTTCGATATTCATTTTAAAACATACACATATTGAGAACACATAACTGAAAAGCATATGCGTTGTATTTTTGTGTCAATTCAACGTTTTTTACCCGACGAAATTCACGAAAAGTCATCAAATTTTTAGTTGATTTTCGCTAAAACTATGCGCGATGCCGGCTGCCTGCCTTACGTCACAGGAAAAAGCTCCCTGATTGGCCTGGTGAAAACTCAATTTTTTTACCGCGAAAGCTAAACCGGGGGGAGAAATGTTAAAATTTTCAAAGTGCTGCGCCGACGCTGCGGAGGGAAATTTGAAGTGAAAGTTTTTTAAAAACAACAACTCAGTAACAACTGCAAACAACTGCGAAAAATTTTAAACTGAAGTGCTAAAGATGTGAAGAGGTGCAAAAGAAGATGCATTGTATATTCATTGTATATTACGTAGCCCCCCCCCCCCCCGGTTTTGCTTTTGCGGTAAAAAAATTGAGTTTTCACCAGGCCAATCAGGGAGCTTTTTACTGTGACGTAAGGCAGGCAGCCGGCATCGCACATAGTTTTAGCGAAAATCAACTAAAAATTTGATGACTTTTCGCGAATTTTGTCGGGTAAAAAACGTTGAATTGACACAAAAATACAACGTATATGCTTTTCAGTTATGTGTTCTCAGTATGTGTATGTTTTTAATGAATATCGAAGTCTTTTTGCAGATTTTTTTGTGGTTTAAATTTTGTACGAGTGTTCAAATTTGTATTTACTTGCCAACCTTTGTGTTAATATATACATTATGTGATAGATGCTGTCCCACTGAACACTATATTAGAACTGTACGCATTCCGGGTAACCTGTGGCTTTACGTACAGCTAACAATTTATTTACATTTAGTTGCCAACCTTGGGAATATATTAAACCGATAATACTAGCTACACGAACGTCGCCCGAGATTATCCGACTATCAGCCTCGTACCCAGGCGCTTTTTAGTTATGAAAATATTATCAGTTAATCCAGTAAGGTATATACAGATCAGATGCAGATTGAGCGAGCGCGCAGGAGTGCTTGGGACAAGCCGCACCCCCCGTTTCTTGCGCTTTTAGCTGCACTGTATATATCACTGTAAACTGCAATATGATTCTTGCGCGCTCGCTCAATCTGCATCTGATTTGTATAAAGGTACTGGATTAACTGATGATATTTTCATAACTAAAAAGCGCCTGGGTACGAGGCTGTCCGACTATACGACAAATTATGATTGGAAATAACAATAAGACTAGTTTACCCACAGGGTATTAAGTATTGTCAGTAGCAATACTCCGCAATCAATTAACATTTTAAAACAAGTATAAAAAATATTTGTAATGAGTAATTATAATAGGCTGGGTACGCTAGCTAGGCGTGTGAACTAGCCGTGTATTCATGTAAGTTACTAAGCATAAAATCAGAAGGAGCCGAGATCGTGTTTGACACAATAATGACAGTTCATTCTGGATTTTAATTACTTGAGAGACGTTATCCGGGATCCCGATGGTGAGATATAGCTGAATGGTAAATTAAAAGGCTTTTTGGTAACATATATAATGTCAATTTAAACCAGATCATTTTATTTTTTGACAATATTATAGTTTGACTACGGTCGTTCATCCCACAATGACTTTGTTTGCGCGAAAGTAACCCAACTAGTATCCAAGGATAGTGCAACATTGACATGACGTGATCATGAGTCATGAGTAATCTAACTGACTGACACTAAACAATTTAGGCGCATTTTGAATCTTACTATTGCGGCTAATGCGACAACACGTTGCGGTTGGTAGAGCTGCGGATAAGCTGCTATATCCTCACCTGCCGTCACCTGCTTCACATAAATTGCTGCACAATTAATAATTTAAAATTATTTTATATTTCCTGTAATAGCATAGTTGACCGGGTTTCTTTTGTTTTTACCGGGTCGATTACTAACTAATCGCCCACTACAGCGGGCGACTGCAATTGGTTCTAATCGCCCGCTCGGTTATGGATGGTCAAACATGCAAGTATAATTACATTCGACACAACACAACACTATTCAAGTCTATGGAGCCCCCTCATATTTATACGCGCCATTTACGCTGATCTATTCGTTCAAAGTGTTATTATTCTCACAGGAGCTAGAACAATTAGTAAAAACAAATTATATGCTTGGAAACCCTTGTCAACTATGCTATTACAAACTAATAGCATGGCTTTTTGGGAGATTAGTGATTAAATGGCCCCTTACCCTCGGGAGGTTTATGGAATTCCACAAACCTCCCTCGGGTTACGAGGCCATTTAATCACTAATCTCCCTCAAGCCATGCTATTGCTTATAAAAAAACTGCCTTTCTAGCCAGTAGTCAGTGAGCATGTGTGGTTCCGTGGGAATTTCGTACAGAAAGCAAGCCACTGGTCTAGATGGCTTTAGATATGTCTAAAGAACATGAAAAAGTTTGGTGGCACTTTTGTAACCTGCACCGAGGGATTTTATGGCGATATCAATAAATGAAGTATATGACCTTGCATGGAAACGAGACTTGAATCTAAAATCCTTTATAACTTTATGAAACACGGGAGAAATCGCTTCAAGTTTACAATATGATGTATTTCTGGGTTGCAGATAGAAATAAATGTCTTAAGGCTCGATACGGGTGATCACGTAACTAGCCTAGCATGGAAACGAGGCAGAGATGAAAAACCTTCATAACTTCATTAAACGTAAGGGAAAACTGCTTCAAATTTACTACTAGTACTATGATGTGTTTCTAAGTTGTAGATAGAAAAAAGTGCTTTAAGGCTAGATACGAGTGGTAACGTGACTGGGATAGCATGGAAACAACAAGGCTGGTATAAATAGTGTATAATATTATTCGTATCACAGTCTACACGCTATTTTATTATCATGTCAGCAATTTCTTACAAATATGGTAAAGCTATTTAGATTATGATCATCTCATAAACTGTTGACGGAACTGTCTCAAGGCCATCCAGCCCTGTCTGACGTCAGGTCATAGCTCCGTTTGCTGTAGACGTATCCCTGTCTGAGGGAGGGGGGGGCTTAGGGTGTACTATGACTTGCCCAAGGTAAACAACCAGGCTAGTGGAGGGAAGGAGACGCCTTACTGCTCCATTCTAGACCGGCTCCAAGCAAAGTCTAGCCACTGCCCATTCTACAGTAGTCTTACAGATATGTAAATGATAAACTCAAACTTTTTACAAAACTATGATAACGCAGTATCGAATATTCAGAAGAAACATAAAATCTATAGCTAGTTGCTAAAAGAATGTCCTAATCTCTGACTTGTGTACATTTCCACGCTATAAGATCGTTTAGTCATAATCAGAATCATCACTATCATAATCATCACTATCATCCACAAACAAGACATCTTGATGTTCGTTGAATCTGTTTTTACACACATCCTCTCCATCAACTCAACCACACAGGTCAGCGCAGCCAAGTCCTGCCTTCTGACACTGGCATCTGTTGGTGGAACAGCGGTCTTTCATGCAGCCACATTTCACAAAATGGATAATGGCAGAAGGTGCTGGAAGTAGTGTGGTCGTAACAGGAATCCATTCATCGTTTTCCAATTTCCATCCAAAGTTCTCTGGTGAAGGAAGAAGGGGATTGGGCTCTATAGCCTTAAACCAGACCATAGCCTGATAATTTGCCGTCTTTATGGTCTCATCAAGTGCTGTTTTGGTTGATGGCAGTCTTTCAGACTGGGCTTGCTTTTTTCGGAGGAGCATGCAACCATCTAAGTTCCTTCACAGAAGATACTACTGCTGTATTTGGAACATAGAGCTGACATATGAACTTTTCTAAAGCAGCAATGGTATCTGGTGCAAGGTTCTCACTCGTTCCGAGATTGGCACAAGCTGTAATAATCTCCTTGTCTGCCACTTGAAATGCTTTCCACCATGTCCTTTTTCCTTTCCCTGCAAAGCTACCTGTGGTATCGCAACCACTCAGTACGTGGAGGGCTGGAAGGGCAGCTTTCTTAGCTCTGCCAAACATCCATGCTATGGGCTTCAACTTGATTACACGACGTCTCTGTCCTGTACCAGTAACTGAAAATTTGTCTTCTTGCAAAGTTCTGGATACCGCCGCAACAAGAGGATGAATACATCTGTATCTGGAGAATGGATGTTAATTTCTGTTGCTCCATGATTAGCAGAATCATCAGCGTGGAGCAGCATCTTTGTATCTGTTTCTTCTTGTTTGCTTCGTAGGTGAAGTACATTCTTGTGTGTGGCTTCACACTGGGAACCCCAAGCGACAACAAAGTGCTTTCTACTGGCTTCTGCACGTTCTAATGCCTTTTTTGCTGGGTATACTCAGTAAGCTCCATCGTTGACTTGTTGTGAGACAGAAGTCGTTTCATCTGTACTTTTCCGATGTGGGTTGAGTCAGTTATTCTATAGTACACACTGGTCACCTTGTCTTCTTACTCTTGTTGCGAATTTCAAAGATAGCGGAACATCATATCTATCAAAAACCAAATGGATTTCGTCCCTTCCAACATACTTTTTAAACAGTTGATCAGTGAAATGGTCAGCCAGCTAGGAGGAAGATGTTATCCCTGGTGGTTTGTTCAGTGACTGCAACTCGGCCATGCCATCTATAATTGAGACCTTCATTCGTACTGCTGGAGCCTCTCTGCATTCTGAGTTTGAATCTGTAGCCGGCGTCTGTTTTTCGATGATGTTCATCAGTGCACGTTTCGTTGACACATGAAGCATTGTTCCATCTGCTGCAAAAAAGGATCTAGGTACCAGCGAGAATTCGTATACTCCAACTGCTTCCTTGCAGTCGAACTCTGGTTGAGATTTTACACACACGCGCAAACTCTCTGCCGAATAAAACCACAGGATTTGATTTTTCCATGTTTTTGTAGATGTATGACATAATCAACATTGGAAAACTGACTAAAATCAGGTAATGATAATAGAAAACAAACTGTGATACGAATGATATTATACAATATTTATACCAGCCTCGTTTCCATGCTATCTCAGTCAAGTGATCGACCACCTGTATCGAGCCTTAAAGCACTTTTTTCTATTTACAACGTAGAAACACATCATAGTAGTAAATTTGAAGCAATTTTCCCTTTTGTTTAATGAAGTTATGAAGGTTTTATATCTCAGCCTCGTATATTGCTCTCAGCCCCATGCTAGCCTAGTCAGGTGATCACCCGTATCGAGCCTTAAAGCACTTTTTTCTATCTGCAACCTAGAAATACATCATATTAGTAAATTTCAAGCGTTTTCCTCCGTGTTTCATAAAGTTATAAAGGATTTTTTTTCCAGCCTCGTTCCCATGCAGGGTCATATACGTCATTTATTAATATCACCATAAAACCCCTCGGTGCAGGTTACAAAAGTGCCACTAAACTTTTTCATGTTCTTGAGATATATCTAAAGCCATCTAGACTAGTGGCTTGCTTTCTGCACGAAATTCCCACGCAGCTTAATTTCACCACATATGGTCCCTTACTACAGTGCGGATGTGTAACAAAAGGCTGTGAGTAACAGTTGATGTCAAAGCACACAGTCATTCACAGTTGGACGCCAAGTTTAACAAATTAGGTGTCTCTTGAACTTTCGCGCTGCGCACGACGGGGCCGACTCCAACATAAATATGCTTGCGAATTGCGACAGGACAAAGAGCTGTGCTTTGACCACAGTTAATAGAAATAGGATGGTTAGGCTAGCCGGCAAACTTCAAAGGGATTGCAAATATATGTCGGAGACCACTTTTTATTCTGACACGTGACCAATAAGCGGTATCATGCTGCGAGCGCTTAATAAAAAACATATGAGTGAAATTTGATACAATCTTGTAATTCCGAAATATTTCCTGTGAAAGCAAGGAAAACCCACGACATGGAGAGCTGTAAGGAGGCTGATATTGAGGAGAACGTTGAATTACCTAAGGAAAGTCTTATAAAGTCCTGTGACGCTGTATTTACAGGAGATAGAATTTGTGAGTATAGGCAAACAGGATTCCGTGGTTGAATCGATTTTCGATCCGAAAGACAAAGAATACGATGCTTTTAATCATAGTTAATATATCCCATTATATTAACTATGTTTTAATGTAGATGTTTCGCTCACACTCTTAGATACGCAAAATGACGAAGTAGACGCAGAGTTTCTCGAAGCCCTAACAGATATTGAAGGAAAAAAATCGTTTCCCTGCCCGAAATGCATTAAAATTTGCAAGTAGAAAGGAGGCTTGACCAGACACACAAATTCAAAACATCGTGAATCAGATCCTGAGTTGTCAACCGAATCGGGCAGCAATCACAACTGTCTTTTGTTAGAACACATAGAAGATCTTGCGGGCGTCGTGGAAACGATAAAAACAAATTTGATTGCTGGAGATTTGTATGGACCAGTAATAAACACCGACATTAATACAAAACTTATATATAAAACTTGATCCCTCTGAACGTGGCCCTCTTCCTACATCGCATGTTATATAGTTTCAAAGCTTTACCAGAAGTCAAAAAATAATTCAGAGTTGCAAGCACTCTTACAAGCGTTGAAATCGACTGGACATGATAATGAATTTATATTAGTTCGAAGCAGAGGCGGACTTGTTGCTCCTAGCCGTCACCTAATGGCCATTGTAGAGGCAGCTGAGCTTTGTTTTAGAAAAATGTCAGTGAGGGCAAACTTGTTTTGCGAAATATACCCACTGATACTATCTGCTGCGAGTCTGCCTTAAGCTCTCCAATGGTCAAATCATTGTGGGAAACATTGTTCTGGAAGCAGGGGTAGAAGTTCGACCCAGAAGTTGTGCTAAGAGAACATTGTAAAGCTGTATTTACGAGTTCGTTCTTTTTCGTATGCCAGGCAGTATATAAGCAATTATAAAATAAGGGAAAACAGACAATGAGTAATTAAGTCTTTAATAATAAGAATGAACTAAAACGAAGCAAAGACAATTAAAGCAACTGATGTATTTATTTACATTATATTATTTGCATTGTTATAGCGCATTTTAAAATGCGTCACTTTTCGTTCATCTCCCTTACACAAAAAAAATTGTTATCAACCTTGAGTATCCATATGTCCTCACCATTGTTTTTAACATTAATATATAAGTAATAATCAACCCCAAGTATCCGCATGGTTTCCTATAGCACTTGTGGTATTTGTCAAATAGGAAAACATGTGGATACTCAATGGTTGTACCATGGATACTTTCATTAACTATCCATGGTTGTACAATAAGAACAGAGGAAGAAAGTATTTAGAAACACACAAGTTTATACCTATATAATGCTAAGTGTCATGCAGGTGTCCATGTGTTAATGGGTTAACAAAGATTGTAATCCCACACAAAGTTTAGACTTTTCAATTCTTTGCAACAATTCAATTTATTAATAAGTCCACATATTGAACTGAACATTTCTGTTCTGAATGGATGGAACGATGGTCGGGCACTGGCCAGTTGAACGCAAACACAGTTGATGTCAGAGACGAATTCACAACAACAGTGTACTGTGTACATAGGAATACTGTGGGTATTTCATGAAACACAATTCGTGTTTCACCTTCGTACGATCCTTCTAGTAGCATGGTTGAACATTTTTCTTCTTCAGCTGCCTTGTGAAATCCTCAATATCGGAATATTGTGGCTCAGTTCAGATGACGCTGTTGGCTTGTGAACAACAGGGGTGTCAGATTTCCTCACGAGCACGCGACGTTCTCGTTTGCGAGCTTCGTGGCTGTTCTCTGGCAGGTTTTCTGTTGGAACAATCCTATCAGAAATATCCAAATACAGTTCAGTTAATGCCCACTTCAACGAACAAATAATTGAATATTCATGAACAAAAATGTGCCTTGCATATGCTAAATTAATAGTTGAATGAACACGAAACAAACAAAAGATTACAACAGTTCAGCTTACCAGTTGAGACACAATCGGCCTTAAAATGCCGCTCGCAGATAAAAATTCTGTTCTTCTGTATCCGCGTCTTCATGTCTGGCGTCATTTCTCGTGTCCGCACCGCAAGATTAGACTAGATTAGTTTTTTCGTATGTTCTCCCTCTGAATCGGATACAGTCGGGATTTTGAACAGCGATAGTTCATGCTTTGTACTGGTCGGACACCCGAAAAAGGCGCAATTACCACCTCTTATATCTTCGCAACAACTCCTCGTAATTGATTTCGTAATACCAGCGCAATAAAGTAAGAGAAATACGAGCTATACACCTATACGACAGCTGGGCTCACTCTTGTGTGTAGTATTTGTAATATGAGGTCTTGGCGTCCATCCCGCTTATTGGTCACATGACCAAAATAAAAAGTGGACAATAACATATTTGGTCACGTGGTTAGCTAGCCTAACCATCCTATTTCTATTAACTGTGTATGAATCAAGCGAGTGTTTATCATCATAGTATCGAGGTTGGGTTGGTGACTAGGAACGTCGTGATTGGCTGAATTGATATTTAAAAATATAAAACATTTTTCAGTGTTGATATACAGTTATATCAACACGAGTGGAAATCGGAAAACGAGAAATTGTGTGGAAGCGCGACGCCTGAAGGGCGGAGTGTTTTCACACAATTCCGAGTTTTTCTAATTTTCACGAGTGTTGAAACATATAACTGTATATCAACAAGGAAAATTTTTTTTTATAATTTTTTATAATATATAATTTTTTATGTATCAATTGAGTTATGTAAACACGGCTCTTTAACCATTCAGCGTTCAGGATTCACAAATACTATATTATAATTTGTTTTTGTATTTGTCACGACCCGAAATTTAACAGTAATTGTTTTGCATTTTGCATTCTTTCTAAATATCTGGAAAGCGCCACAAGTTTCGGGCAGCTGTAAATAAAAAGAATATTTATTTACAAGATTGATTTATTTCAAGATTTATTTTATTTATGTATACTTGGATGCGTCAATGACAGCAGATTCCAAAGGAGGACAAACGGTTGTTACAACCCATGCATCAAGATTAACTTGCTGTCGTCCATCATTACTTGGCAATTGGAAGCTAACATTCTTCACATTGGTTGTACGAGATTGATGCACTAGAATAGCATTGACCTTGACGGCCCGTCAGGTCAAGGGATAAGCGATATCTTCACGCATGTAAGATTGATCACTTCCACCTTCAACCAATATGAGAACTTGTAGAGTAGTACCATGGGAAAAAGGATTCACAAGTGCACTGGGTAATAACACAACTTGACAGTTGGTGGGTGTGAAAGATATGGTCCGACGTGTTTTCTTTCTTCTAACTGTTTTCGTCAGTAGACCCTTCATGAACAATGGGCAGTTTTGAATTTCATGATCATTATCACAATGGATACAATCCTCTTTCTTCTTTTGTTGCTTTACTAGAGAATGCAGTGCAGTGGCTGAATATGCATGTTTTTCGGGATTGGCCTTTGCTTCAGCTCGCTATTTTATCACTTCTCTTTTCTTTGCACTTCCCTGAACTTTAAATTGCGGGAAGGTTTTTCCTGCTGCCTTTTCGGACATCACGTACGATTTAAGAAAGTTGAAAAAGTACTCAACCGTGATTTTAAGATCCTCCCGTTTATTTTCCAATGTTGAAAGCTATAGTATTTTAATGGGTAGCTTAAACTGAAGGATAGGAACGGCCAGTATTCGGTGAGACTCCGTGAGAATATTTTTAAGTTAGGTTCCTCTAATCCATTAAGTCAAGATGGCGGCTGTAGCATCAAGTTCTCTATAAGCTCCGCACTTAAAACGACATTTCATACAAAGTATCTCAGTTTTCTGTCTCTGCAACATATTAATAAGTGATTTACAAGACTCTCTTTCATCAGAGCTAAATTGTAGCATCGAGCTCTACATTAGCAAAGAGATATCGACTTCTAAAGTACCAAATTTCGAAGTGTACCTCGGCGAACAAACATGCACAAAGAACGATCCAATTCAAGCCTCAAGGAAGTTGATTTTGATAAGCAAGATTGCTCAATACACATCTCTAGCAGTACTGTTACTACAAGCAGGGGACGTTGCGCCTAACCCAGGTTGAGTTATTCTGCTCTGAATCGTCCGGGTTTAAAAGTGACTCATCTAAACATCAGAAGTCTCCCTAAGCATTTGGATGAATTAAAAATGCTTTTACATGATAACCTGTTTGATATAGTCTGCCTTAACGAAACATGGCTCAATTTATCATGGAATGATTCTGAACTTAACATCGAAGGATATAATCTAATCAGATTTGATCGCACTAGTTTACAAAGAGGGGGGGGGGCACGGCTATATCACAGAGTACTACACAAAGGGCTCACTCGACGAAAAAAGCGTAACGCGGGTTGGTAGTTGTCAGGGGGATGAATGCTTCGATGCACTTGCTAAGAATTTTATCCTAGCAAGTGCATAAAGGAATTCACCTCCCTGACAACCTCAAAATGGCTCTGAACTTCGCCGCCATTTTGAATTTTGACCACCACTCTTTAGCGCACGTTTGAGCAAAAGGCCGTTACGCAAAAATCATAGAAAAATAAATGAAGTGAGCCCTCTGTGTAGTACTCTGTGGCTATATACTACAAATGCAAGCTAACAGCACATCACCGGCAAGATTTATATTGTATGGACATGGAGGCTGTGTGGCTGGAAGTCACATTTCCAAATAAGAGTAAAACGCTTATTTTCTCTATCTACAAGCCACCTAATGCGGATTTTAACAACTTTAAATCTATTGACAAGAGGGAAAAGAAATCATTGTAATTGGAGAATTCACTGAATTGCAGTGGCGTCGCCAGCGTGATAAGTGAGGGGGACATACTCATATATTCGTGTTCGGCACAATTAATTTCTTTTGAAATCGAATCGACTTCAAAGAACTTAATTGTGCAGAACACGAATACATGAATATGTCCCCCTCACTTATCGCACTGGCGACGCCACAGCTGAATTGTGATATGAGACCAAAGAAACTAGCTCCAGACTCCAAAGAACTTCGTGATTTATTCAATCTATATCAGTTCAATCAACTTATAAAGAGTCCAACACGCATAACAGATTCCACTGCTACGCTTATAGACCTAGTCTACACCACAGATAAAAAAAATTGTATCGTCTGGGGTTCTAGATTGTGCTATTTCTGATCATTCACTTGTGTTCATCATAAGAAGAGCTAAGAAACCTAGAGGCGGTGCAAAAAACATTGTTTACAGAAAACTTTAGAACTATTCAGCTGAACAATTTACAAGTGATTTGCATAGTGCGTCCTGAGACGCTATAGAAACATCATTAACGGTCGAAGAAGCGTGGGAGTAATTTAAAACTACTCTTGACGACTTAATGAACAAGCATGCTCCACTCTCCATGAAACGCGTACGTGCTAATACACAACCATGGCTCACTGAAGAGATAAGAACAACAATGAAGGAGCGTGGCTACCATCATAAAAAAGCACAAAAGAGCGGTTCTCTTAATGAATGGTTTGCAGTATACAGGGTGAGTAAAAAAAAACTGATGCTCTTTCAAATTCAAATTAGCTGCAAATTTCATTACGGTGCATTCCCATGGGTATGCAGAGAACAGATCGTGATTGAGTACACAGTACGTAAACCAATTCTGACAATTCTTGCACGGCTAAAATTATGCATTTTAACTTACACTGGGAATTAGATTTTGTTTTAGATCAACGTCTGTCAAATTGCAAGAATGCAATGCTGCTAGTTTGAATTTCAATAGTATCAGTTTTTTTACTCATCCTGTACTCTGTACTTAGTCACGATCTGTTCTCTGAATACCTATGGGAATACTTAAAGTTCCGTAATGAAATTTGCGGCTAATTTGAATTTGAAAGCGCATCAGTTTTTTTGACTCACCCTGTAGAAGACTGCGCAATAAGACAACAGCTCTCATTAGAGAGTCTAAGCGCACCTAGTATTTCAACCTAATTACTGAAAACAGAAAGGACTCTAATAAATTGTGGAAAACTCTTAAGTCTGTTATATCTACTGATAAGAAAGCCTCTAACATCAGGTGCATCGAAGCAGGTGAAGGTTTTATCTGTGACTCAAACGAGATATCACGGGGCTTTGCACAGTATTTCCGTTCAGCTATCACAAAGATTACCGAAAGTCTCTCGTCGTCTCTCACAAATTGGAATCCATTATCAAATAGTCCAAGACTGCAAATTGTTAACAGCTTCAAGTTCACACAAATCAGTTCTGACTTTGTCTGCAGCAAACTTAAGAAGATCAAAGCTAATAAGTCAACACGTCTACTAAACACACCTGCACGACTCCTCAAGGATGGGTGTGCCACAATAGCTAAACCGCTGACCGTTCTGATGAATAGGAGCTTGGCTGAGGACTCAATTTCTATGGATTGGAAACATGCAACAGTAACTCCAGTTTTCAAATCGGGCACAAAAACAGATCCATTCAACTACAGACCGAGTTCAGTCCTGCCTGTGTTCTGTAAGATTTTTGAACGTGCCGTTCATCAAATGGTCTATGAATATCACCAAAAGAACAGGTTCCTCTCTGTGAACCAGTCGGGTTTCCGTTCACTGCACTCGACAGCCACATGCCTCACTGGCATCGCCAATACTCTTCTCCACAACATAGACAAGTCAAGGGACTCTTAACAGGGATGGTCTTTCTTGACCTCTCTAAAGCACTTGACACTTTGGATCATGCTCACCTATTACAAAAATTGTCACGTTTTGGGTTCACTAGTTCTTCGGTTCAGTGGTTCAATGCCTACCTATCTAGTCGAATGCAAAGCATTGTTATCGATGGTATACTGTCCGAGACATAGCCCGTAATACATGGAGTCCCTCAAGGATCCATACTTGGACCGTTACCAATTATCATGTATATAAACGATTTACCGGCTATTGCCAAACATTGTAGCATTCAGCTTTATGCAGATGACACTCTTTTATATTTTAGTAGTAAATGTGTTGATACTATTGAAACTAAACTTTCGGAAGACCTTGAACAAATTATATCTTGGTTTTTACTATTATCACTATTATCTGTTTCTAAATTACAAAAAGTCTAAGATAATGCTAATAGAAACTATCCAGCGGTTGAGCTCAACTACTAGTTTTGCCATTAAGGCTAATGATTAAGTTTTTGAGAGAGTTTATAGTTTAAGTATCTTGGAGTTGTGCTGGATCCATGCCTGTCATGGAATGACCATGTTGACCTCAGTGCTAGTAAAATATCGTCCAGGCTCGGCATGCCTCGCAAGGCACGTAAGGTCATTCCGCGCGATGCATGCATCACATTGTACAACTCCATGGTACTTCTAATTTTTGATTATTGCTCTTGCGTTTGAGATGGCTGTAGTCAAAGTAAGAAAGAATACTTAGATAGACTACAGAGGCGTGCTGCCGCTATCATTGAGGGCAGAAAGGTTAATCAGAATGAACTACATCATACTTGGCCTAATCTTCAAGAGCGTAGAAATTTCCAAAAATGTATGCTTGTGTACAAATGTCTAAACAACTTAGCCCCACCACACCTATTAGATGAATTTAAGCATTCAAGTTACTACCATAACTACAACACTAGACATAGAGATCTGCTCCGTCTACCTTTAGCTAGAACATCTAAATATCAGTCTTCTTTTCGATACAATGGAGCTAAAACGTGGAATTCGTTAAGTACAAAGGTACGCAATACGTCAGCTTTTCTGCCATTTAGAAAGGCTCTTAAATCATTTTTCCAACATTAAGCCTTCCATGTATATTCATTATTATTTCTATTTGTTCTTTTGTATTAGTGGTGATGTCTTGTAACAGCAATTCATAATTGTATTTTGTATTCAATGTAATTTATCTTTAAAATTGTACTTTGTAAAATTATTTAATACAGAGCCCCATTTAAACCAGCTTTGCTGAACTGGGCATCTCTGTCAAAATATTATTAATAATAATAATAAAGCTATGTCACACTGTGGCACTAAACATATGTCATATTGTATCCCTAACCATATGTCAGACTGTATATTGCACTGTAAGCCTAACACCTCTGTCACACAGTAACCCCAACCCTATGTGACAACGTAGCTTTACATTGTTACATAGAGTTTGAACAATTTTAGAATAATCACATTCAAGTAAATGCAAACGTTTTAAAGTATTTTCCATTTCTTTGCTCAAGTTTCTTGGGGAGGGGAGGGGGGGGGGGTAACTTATGAGTTTCTTCGCAGACTACTGAAACTGTGGCGTAAAGGAACTTCTGCTTTCGCAGCAACTACAGTTACCGGTGTCGTCGATTCCTTTCGACTTGGAGTCCAATGAAGTGAATATATTTTTATGCATTCAACATTTGCGTGATTTTAGGTAGTTTACCGCGTTGTCATCTTCGACACCACAACCTATACTCTCGTTTCGGAAGGTGCTGTTGTTTTTCGTTATAAATTGAAATTCGTTGACAATATGCCGTTTTCGTTCCTGTCGTCGGCAAATTGTATAGTTCCAATTGAATTTGAACGTCGGGTATTTTCATAGCATAAGTAATTGATAAAGCTTTTGTTCAGCCTTATTAATTGTAGGCATACTCCTTATACAGCGTGTCCCAAAAAAACCGGATTCAAACTTCTAAGATTGATCGTTGAATGGCAAGTTAACTTGATCATATAAAGTGACTATTTTTTGTTTTAGGTAGGTATTCTTTGTCTACATAAAGCAAGTAATAAAACCACATGCAGAAACAATTTTAGCGCAAGTGGTCATTATAGAATGCTCCAAAAAGCACCCAATTTGGTGCCATAGGGGTAGTTTGAGACTGACTAATGATCACTTAATAATGTTCCTGATAATTTGCCTTGGTGAAAATAATTTTATACCGATTAACAGAATTATACAAAATATCCTGATAAAGATTCCCTTGATTGAATTTGAATGGTCTGATTGAAATTTAATGCATTCGCCACATTTTATGACTCAATGCACGAGACAGTTATAAATATTACATATATAACTAATTAAACATATATAATTAACACACACGAATACCGTAAAATTAAATATATAGTGAAAGATAATTCAGCTGATCGTAATCTCGTTATATATTATATATAATAACAAAGCGTGGTAGGTATAAAGGCATGATGATTGTACACAACTAATGAGTACTAAGTCTTTCCAAAAGCGTAAACAGAGAACTGCAAGCGCGCGAGGGATGATGGATTATTGTTTATTTAGGGCTTGATACTCAAGAAATTGTCTTTTTAACAACTAAATTTCCCGTCGTAAGTACCCTTCATGCCTTTTCAAAGAAACAATTCCGTACTTGGCGGTGAAAATAAATAATCCGTCATTCCTTAATTGCGCGCTCATAGTTTAGACTGGTTGTTCCTATACTGCCTATTCCATGTATTAACGCCTGGCATTGCACGTGAATATACATTGTATAACCCATTATAAATACATACATATTAAATATATACCCAAAAACATGATAATTTTTTTTAAAACATTAAACATTTGATCAATCACTCGTTACTTTTGGCCACTATTACCAATTTGTTTCACATTAGGTCTGACCTGAGGTGAAAATTCAATTATCTTATGCACCCTCATTTGTACAAGCTTCAGAAACCATGACAAGGTAGCCTTAAAGCCTGGTTCACACTTAACGTAAGAATCGGGGAATTTCTCCTCACGTATATGAATGAGTGTGTAGACAAACTAAGTGCAGGACAAATATTAGATTTCTTTTGTACATAGAACTCACTCAATCACAACGGCCAGAAGAAGTCATCTCTGAGTCGTAAGACGAGAGTGAGCCAGGCTTCAATATGTACCTGGACCATTGTGTTTTGAGTGTACCTACACAGGCCTTTCGATTTACTGATCATATAAATTATGTTGACATTTTAAACGACAATTACCAATAGATTTACCAACAACTTTTCCCCCCGACATAATCAAACTCCGCTTTCACCGGGAAGCTTAGCGCGCGCGCGCGCGTTTGCGTGTGCATTTCCTACGTTAATCGTTCGTGCCATTGGTTCGTGCTCATGCAGATGCAGATGCAACCGTCCGATAATAAATGATGATAAAATTAGGTACTAAATGCATTGTGAAACAAATCCCACCACATATTTACATTAGTTCAAACAACTTCCACCATATAACTACATTAAATGTCACTACAATAAATACCATTCTCTGTCACTCAAAACAAACATGCATGATACTTATAACTGAGTTTCAGAGTTAACAACGACAGTGCTGCCAGGTAAGTCATCAGTTTGGAGGTCACGTCTCTTCCCAATGCTGTCGCCATTACGCAAACCGTCTTCGACGTAACTGTGGCTTGTCTGTAACTCATGACGGGAAAGATGTTGAACAATTCCTGCTCCAAATGAATCACCTAACACATTCACGGTAGTACGAATACGATCACTATTTAAAAACAAATGAAATATGTACACTATATGTAGATCGAGAACTAATTAAAAGGGATACTAAAGTTTGTTGAGTTGAATATGATTAGCTTAAAATCCATGAATTATTGTTCAAAACTGCATAAAACAATATGGAAAACAACACTTGAACTCAATAGTAAAAAGGTTTTCCAACGGAAGATCAAAATTTTTATTTCAAGTGCCAACCTCGAACCAGGGGCTTATTTTGTATATACGTAATGAAAAATCAAACGAGAGATCAGAGATGAAAGTACCCAGAAGTGTTTTGTAGCTAACATGTGATATACCTAAATCTGAGAAGGTAGAACTGGTTAGTACGAATTATAAGGAAAGCTACAAAAGAAAAGATCGATTTCTTAACTTTAGTGCACACGCAGCAACGTGCCCATTTCTCAATGATTAACAACTATTGTAGTCTGCTTTACTTACAGGAACCAATCAACAGCAACAATTAGACTGACGTCACTGATAGGCAATCCAACAGCTTGTAATACAATCAGCATTGTAACCAGGCCTGCTTGTGGTACACCAGCAGCACCTACTGATGCCGCAGTTGCAGTAATGCTGAAAACAAAATAAATTATGAAGACCATGCATTCACATATCAACCTAACATAATACTGTCACATAATCACAGATTGAATTGGATGGGATACTGGGACCTGCGCATGCGTTAATTAAAAATTCGTTATATAATATTTTCTTCTTCTTTTGAAGCCCCAGCATCCTGGACGCGATCTCTTCTTTTGCAAACTTCATTTTTGTTGATAGCTGATATTTTTTAAGGTTGTGATATCATACGAATACATACCAAGTGATAATAATTTCACCAAAGGTTAAATCAATATTGTTTAATTGTGCTATAAATATAGCAGCCACAGCTTCGTATAATGCTGTTCCATCCATGTTTACCGTTGCACCAATAGGAAGGACGAATCTTGAAACACGTTGGTCAATACGATTGTTCTCCTCGAGGCATTTAAATGTCACTGGTAATGTGGCTGAGCTGCACAGAATAAAAAAAACTTTATATTAAATTTATTTCCTAGTATGTTTGCACGATGAATATCAAATTAAAATATAATTTTGTGGAAACAACACGTGCTAAATTTATCGAAGACAAAAGGGCGGATAGACGGTTTCAATTTGAATAAGGGTGCTTTCCGTCGATGGATTATGAGTTAGGCAGAAAGAAATGCAATCTCGGGAATGTGTCAGGAGATGGTTGATATGTCAGAATTAACAAAGTACTGATATACTTAGCAAATAGATGTCTTTTTGTATGCGTCTGACTTCTAACAGATCACATGTCATGTTATAGCGCGTAAAGAACAAAAAATACGCACGAGACGTTGTCAAATGCCGTGAAATTTGTTCTTCATATGGCGTCTTTTGCAATCCTCATGTGATATATTTCAGACAAAAGCACATAAAATAAATCTATTCGTATCACACAGAAAAAAATATTTTCATGCTATAATGAAGTTGAAAAATTAATGCGAAAATTCAAATTAGCTAATTTAGATCACGCCATCAGTTAAGGTCATCTCAGTGTGTATTTTAATAACCCACAGATCGCTACAAATGAAAATGGAGAATGATGGTAACACAAGCTATATATTCGTCGTTAATAATATATTACAAATCGGATTTCATTCAATTATTTTTAAAATTTCATAGAAAGATGAAAGAATTAGATAGTGAACTGATGCTGTTGCAGAGGTCATAGAGTTGGTGGATACAATGATAAATCCGTTTGATAACAAATATCAATCATTGGTTAACTTGTCAAATGGAACTGTTACTCATATTGGCGTCGAGACCGACATGAAAAACATGCATGAGAAGGGAGCTGCTTCAATGAGCTATATGAAAACAAGTATCTTGTCTTCGCCCATTAAGAAGCTGATTTTACGAACATTTTCATCATTACACAAGAAGATCACTGGCAAAACAAAAAATGGCGAAATCGTAGCGTTAAAAAATTCTAAGAAGTTGTTCGCAAAGATGGTCTTTATAGTAAAGAATAGAGATCTCTACATGAAAGCAGTCCTGCACTATTAGCACTGGTGGAAGGATGTCTCTTCAAAACGGCTATGTCAAAATTACTCAACCTGCTAGAAAGTGAAGTGAATGATGCATACTTGGAACTTGTGGTTGGTGAATGTGCTCTGATCATCGACGCAATGGCTATACTTCAAACAATGAAGATAAATGTAACGACATTCAGTGAATGCGTCGTTGAATTACCCAAATGTTATCATCAAAAGTCCCGACACCGACGTTTTCCTAATTGCCTTTAATGCCTGTTCAAACACAACTGTACAATTATTCTTCGAAACTGGAAATTAGCCAACAAAAGAATCATTTCCTTTCAAAAAGTGAAGCAGCACGTTGGTCCAGAACGGTGTTATCTGCATTAATTGTGTTTCACAGCTTCACAGGTGTGATTAAAGTAAATGTGATTGACTAGGTGTTTTGTTCCATGACGCCCAACAAATAGATTGTTTAAACAGTGGTGTTTGTTATCGAACTTCTACTCGCAGATGTGGAAGTTCGATCGTGAAGCAATATCAAATAAAAGCAATAAAAAAGAAACATAATTTTATAATACACTATGATTTTTTTCTTTAAAAAGTTATAAAAACATCAGTGTCTCTAATGGCATATTTTACCCCGCCGAGTTTTAAGAATGACCATTTACATTTTAGGAGATGATCACTTTTCAGATGCTCAAACAAAAGTAAATAAAAAAGTATACATCGAAAATGATTTAAGATAGTTCTAGTTCATCAACATTATTGAAAAAAGGCCAAATGAGCGCAAAAAGATTTGTCAATATAATAAATATAGTAATACCATGATCAACTCGGTTTCTATTGTTCTCAGAGTGACATTTAATCGCTAAATTACTCAGAAGAGCGAATTTTCTCTAATTTTTTCCCAAAACGGGGAAAATTAGAAATTTTCCCTAATTTGCATGCATGACTAGAATCCAAACAAATCAACACTTTACACAACAAAATAATCAGATATTTATGTATTTTCAACACAATATATTATTGCACGCAACAGTACACATTATTGATGAATTTATTCCCAAGCCATTTCTTACAATTTAAATTATACTGTATATCCTCGTTAATCATGGTATTACAAACTAATACCATGATATGTCGGGAAATTAGCGATTAAATGTTTCTCATCCTCGGGAGGTTTTTTAGAAATCCCTCGGGAATTCCACAAACCTCCCTCGGCTTTCACAAACCTTCCACGGCTTTCGGAGACATTTAATCACTAATTTCCCTCATATCATGGTATTACTTATAATAATTGCTGTAATAGTTAAACAAGAATAACGCTCATCAACTCTCGTGGAAATTTAAACTAAGTTGTATGACAATCATTGAGACAGTTGGTGGGGTTAATCGGTCAGTGGTGAAGTCAGCCCGATATTTGGTTATAAGAATCAATTTCTAAAGAAATGAATAATGACAATGATTTAAATTTGCACAGCATGACCAAATTGCCGGGCTGGCTTCGTTACTGTAATCGGTTAGCATAACTCCTAAAATGAATCCGCTCATCATTTAGTCAGGACAATAGTAATGTACCTGTATGAGCGTACTTCGAGTGTATACATTGCTCTTACCTTGAGCTGGTTCCAAATGCTGTTAAAAGAGCAGCCCTTAGGCCTAAAATGAACTTGAAAGGATTTTTACGCGTGATAATGAAGTATACCAATGGTAAGACAATGACTGCGTGTATAAGAAGACCTGATATAACTGTGGCCATATAAAGTCCAAGTTTTGTAAGAACATCACTGATACTTTCCATTGAAGCAACTTTACCGGCTATTAAGCTACAAATACCAATTGGAGAATACCTACAAAACAATTATTTGCAGGACTATACAAAGTGTATCAAAAAAAGTAGATAAGTCTGGAAACGCTCTATGTTTCGCGAAGCACCTCAATGTACGATGTTTTTCATTAAAATAGATTGTTTTGGTACTTATAATCTGGAATGAATAAAAAAACTGAGAAATTTAAAACTTCAATAGCCGGGAGGTTGTGTCTTTTACGACAAGTTAAATATGCCTTGCGCACGGAACTTAAATGCTTAAAACTTCATACTTCAAGCCGCTTCGCGAGAGCCGTTTCAAAATCGACTACTTTTTTTTATACACCCTATGAAACTAATTTAACTTATTTAAAGTTCTTTAGTGTGCAAAAGTGGTGCGAACGCCAGTCGACGAATTTAGGGAAGGCTACTTTCGAAAGACTACCCATCGAATTGAATCCGGTTCTACGAGGATATAGTGAGGTAACTATCAATGACATAACCCTACTCATAACTTGCAAGGTTCTCTTAACTCTTCCCTCGCCAGCCTCGCTGGTCTTGCATATCTCAAAGAAATATTATAATGCAGCTTACCAGATAATTAAGGTAACAAGTTTCATGATGATTTCCAAAAGAATGGTAAAAAAGACAGTCATAGGTCTGCCCGACTCCCCCATTCTACTTAGGATTGCACCAAACGCCACAGAGAAACAGACAATACCAAGAATGTTCATTTTGGACGAAGATTCTAACCCATCATAAATATGTTTTGTTTCCGTCTTAATGACCTTCACTGCACCTTGGGCTTTCATAGAACTAATACTCCAAGGATTGATCATGTTGGAAGAGAGAAATGAAGACATATTCTTTGGATCCTCCATTACATCTGTTACTGATTTGTTCACAAAATAAACTTTTTCGTCGACCTGTTTGTACTTTGTTTGTACCTGATAGGGTAAAATAGAATTACCACTTCAATCATTTTTAGCTAGCAAAAAATGAAAATAACAAATTTTATCAGGGTCTTAATATTTAAGGAGGTTTATTTCAGGTGAACATTATATAAAGGAACTATATACACTTTTGTCTGTTAGTGTTATTTCACTATAAAAAAAGATAGCGGATGTTGATTTTGCCAGAATGCATTGCGGTCTGAAATTGTTCTCAAGTCTTTTGAAGAACAGACAGAAAACAATAGGTTAATTTCACACTCGTGTTAAATTTCGAATCCATTAACTTTGCTTCTTGTCATCTTTTTCCAGCTAATCTTACTTGGTACCAGCAATGCATTCAGGTAAAATGGACACGTCGCAACCTTTCTTGCACCAATGCAGTGTTAAAAAGAGTAATGCATGCACGTATACCGCACAGAAAAAGGTACTCGGAAATTTTCTTATACAGCTTTGAATTTGACATGGCATGTTTTTTAAACAACTTCCGACAATTTGATTCCAAAATTCACTTTTTGCCTTTACCAATATTAAATCGATAGTTTCATTCCTGTTGTTATGATTGTAATGGTTTAGAAAGACGACAATAATAATTTTTCATCAGAGTAAATCTAAAATATCAGATTTGGCTAAGCAAACAGAATTAATATACGCATTGAGATTAATATATGCATTGAGAGAATAATTCTTTCACGTACCGAAACAAATGCTGAAGCCACAAGGTTGTCTGGAAAACAATTTCTGCAAAGAAAAAACTCCTAATAAGAAAATAATTTAACATACATTCACTCATACAGACGTCTTGGGCTTATATATTCAATATATTTTGAGAAGCCGTATTCACTGAATCACTGGCATAAGGAAATGATCAACTACAACATAACTTTTTTTAAATGCAATGTCAGGCATTATCGAAATTCCTCCGGAATGTGGCGGAATTTACCTGAATCTTTCGATTCACAAAGAACCAAATATTTGTATGTGTTCATAACGAACGATACATTTAAGAATTATTGGACGAGGCTGAGCAGGATACAGCAATTATCTGAAACAAACATTTTTACATTTTCTGTTCTAATTATGTTTTTGAAACTATGCGAGGTAAAAGTTGACTGAAAATGTCAGCTTCTTCCTCGCATTTTTCATTGGTTTTTGCAGCAAAATCAGTTTTTGTTTGCCACGAGTCTATGACAACAAAAACAAAGAACAACCTCGAAGAAAACTTTATTTAATAAAGTGTTTGGTATTTCAGTAGTGAAAACACCAGTTTTTTTCATGTCATCATCCGTGATTACTGGCTTATGCTCAATTTTATATAGCGAGTTCGTCTTTTTTTCATTTGAATACACTGAGCACAAAAATCATTGTTCGCTACTGCTAAATCGTCAACTTTTATAATATCTACAAAGTCTAAATCCCAAACTTTAGAAAGTTGACATTATGACGTCTCTTTCTCTTGCTTCCACATAGAAGATGCGAACACTTCGCCAATGTTGCCTTTTAGTAGGCTCTGCCAGTTTTTTTTTACCCAGATAGTCTAAGAAAACACGCTTGGCAACTTTGGCACTTTTTTGTATATTTATTTTGTCTGAGTGGAAACGCGGAAAATTCACTGTAGGCTCTCGACCAATGAGAATACAAGAATATACTACAATAAATAATAAAACATATTTTCCCGTCCTCCGACCGTATTTTGGAGGAATTTCATAATCTTTCAGCATATTTCGCTAAATTCCGGTATATTACGTGATATTTCGTGACATTTCGGCTTTCTCACATCACTCGCATTGTACTGTTGTCATTAGATATATAACTGCATACGTATATACTTTTCCCACGAAAATTTAGATCATCTTGTTTATAATAGATTTTCTCAGTGATAATTGTAGCATTTAAAGCAAACAAAATTTATTAGAATATATTTACATTGACGATGTTCGACGTGACAATTTCTTTCGTATATAGGCAGTTTTCGTATGGTCGAGCACATCATTGATTTAAGTAACTTTGATTTCAGATGTGAATTTATTGTAAATTAATATTTTTAAGAACAAGAAATGCGTTACATGGTAATACAAGTACAAAGGTGATAATTATCATGCAGTATTAAACCAATTTAATTAAGAATGGATGTGCACGCCGGAAACTCAGCTTATCTTCAGCGAGAGTTTTTACGACTGTCACGTTTTTGTTGAGCAATAGTTCAAAGTGGCGCCAAGCCGAAAGAGAAAATGATATTATGGACACAAAATAGGTCATGTGTCTCACTTTACTTCGAAAAGAAAGGGAAATGATGCTTATTGACAGTGCATGTTTCCTTAAAATCCCTTTAATTAAAAGACCATATAAATTAAATTTACTGCATGGTATATACACGGGACATAATGCATGAAACAAGTATATGAAGAAACCTCTTCGCCTTTAAAACTCTTTGTTATGGAGCAATAATATGAAAGCTGGCATGAAATATAAAAAATATAAAATTCTTTGGCGACCGATACGCTGCCATCTAAAAAAGGAAGAAATTCTCCCGTAGGGCGTATTTTCATTTTGACTTCGAAACTTTTGCAAATAAAGTGCCACCTAAAGCCGCCTTTTTCTTCCTGTTGTATTGAGTCACACTTTCAATTTAGCTTGGAAGCAATTATTAAACAGCTGTCCGTAAATATTTTCTTAAGTACTAGATCTATCAAATCTACAGGAACTTTCTGGATCTCAAATATTTGAATAACATGAATTCAATATTCATAACGTGTAAAATCAAAGGAATAAATGGAAATTCCATGTAGGCATAAAGTTAGTATGGAATATAATTGGCAGCGTTCAACTATTACCACGTTTTGAACTATAGGAGTGTAGCACTTTAGCCCTTCGTATTATCCAATTCTCAGTCAATCTTTAATTTACATGTACATATAAAACATCTAAATTGAGAAATGTGGCGAATAACGGTGTAGAAAAAACTATTGTGACGTGTAAATCAAGTACGATACTTCAGTATTTGCTATCGAGAAGCGTTTTTGACTTTATAATATTGCATTAGTACGTCGGTGCTTCATATACCACGGTAATAATAAAAATACTAAGAGTTAGTTGCCTAGGCGACAACACTAGCAGGATGGAATGATTGATGAAATTATCAATTACATATGACGGCGTGCAGTAAGCTGTGGCTATCTGGTACCACAAAATCGAAATTTATATAAGTGGAATATCTTGCATTTATATGATCCTGAAGTCCGAACTGATCGAGTCAAACAAATACTTAAGTCCAGATAACATTTAGTGACTCGTTATGATAATATCAATATGTTATTTTAAAAAAAGATTAGTATCGGCTTACTTATTAATAGAAGCCACTTAAAAATTTGATAAAAGACCCACTGTTTTTCAAATAAATAATCTAGAAAAGCGCAATATACTAGTTTGAGGTACCGCCGGCCTACTGCGGCATTTAGTGCTGACGTTTTACGATTTTCTCTCGAAGACGGCTTTTACTTTCAATATATGAAAAATTGTGACGCCGAATCCCCCATTATCTGCCCACAACACGCCCTTTACATTAAGCCTATTGTGAAATTCTAGCTATAGTCTCTTATCGTACAGCCGGTACAGGTCGTGTGCATTGCACTGTTTTCCGTGCTCTTTCATAAACAGCAGGAAATGCGATTGAATCCAAAATAACACATATATCTCATACATATACTTGTTTAAATAAGATTAAAGTTTCGCAAAATGAGATACTGCTTCCTTGCTATTAGCTTCGCAGCTAATCTATATGACTGGTACTCCCTGCGGTCGTTCTATACAATGTGCTTGTTAATTGAATATTGCGAAATTTTCGACTTTCAGCAATAAAGTCAGATAAAAGGTCGTTAAAATGTCATATATACTGTTTGTTTAACAACATGCTCAACAAAAACTCCAATTGAAATAGACGGTGGTGAGTCACGACACATGCACAGCACACTACAAACACTTTTTCTTTCGTATAATCGTATAGATTAGCAAATTAAAGTTGATGCGAATTATTAAGCACGTCTCACCGGATAAGGTCGAGGAGAGAGTCAACTGGTTCAACATGCTTTGATTCCGTTCCTTTCTTGTCCCCTTTTCCTTCGCCAGGTCTGATACTGACTACCAAAATGATCCCCAAAATAACAGCAAAGAGGGTGGTTGTAAAATAATAAATCAAGGCTCGTCGGCCCAATCGACCAGCAGCCTTAGCGTCGAGAACTGCAAGCGCAACAATCAAACTCGAAACAATCAATGGCAATATAACCATCTTCAACAAACGCATTAGAATTTCACCAGGAAATGAAATATACATTATGGTTTCTTTCGGGTTTGAGCTGTTTTGAACAGGATCGTTTACCAAGGCTCCTATCAAGAAGCCAAGAAAAACGCCTGTTATAATGAAAACTAACAGAAGGTCGTTTCTCAGACATGTTCCAACGGCACGGAGTAACTTTCCCATCGAGACCATGATGATGAATACGTAGCGTCTGCCGTCTTGCTATGACGCATTAAAAATGAAATGTTAACTTAAGGACACGTGCAATTAATTCATATGCAAATTACATTACTAGCTTGGTGTCAGATGACTTTGAAATACGGTGTGCGTGGTGATTTCCTTCTGAGGAAGACTGGAATCGAAGGCAGCGACGTTTGTAATTTGAGTGTTGGTGTGTTCTTTAAAATATTTCTTGGTTTCTTTTTTTTAATTGAAATACTTTGTAATAAAGAAGAGAGAAGTATATTGACAGATAACTTCGAAAAAGTGTGAATAAATCAAAATCACTCTTGAACTCAATATTGGAGGGGGGGGGGGGGGTGTTTACAGAGGTGTTGTGTCGCTTTCAGGAAACTGAGGTGTTTTGAAGTCATTTATATGAGCAATATGATCTAAAACGTGATGCCGAAATTTGTATGTCTATCGATTATGCATGGATAACTAATATGCATGTAATAATATCATGATATATCGCATATGCATGATAAGGCAGCTGAATCAACAACAATGAACTAATAAATCATATCGCAAATAAACTGTCGATTTGCAACTGAATTGAATGCATAAAAAAACGCGAAGCTATTTTTTTCACTTAAAGATCACAAGGAAAATTTCGAAAACAACCCAAAATGCCGGCTCATCAACGCAACAAAAAGTGATTCCGATAAAACTACTCTTTTTTAACTACCACCGATTTCGCACTCATCAGATAAATAAGCCTACAAGTAGCTTATTTGTCTGACAAGTGCCACATCGGTGGGGCGAAACTATTAGTAATAAAGATGCAAAATACAAATTTACTCTATTTACATTAGAAATAGATCGAGAGCGGTTCTCGAAATAAGACTAAAGCTATAATAAGACACGACCAGATATTCCAAAGTTGGAGAGTAGACGTTTGACAACATGACATGATCGATGTTGTCAAACGCAGCACTTAACTCTGGTGTTACTAGAAGAGTGACGTGTTGCTAGTTCATGACCATAAAAATATCATGTTTTATACGCAGAAGAGCCGTTTCTTACACAATCCATACACAATCCATTTGATATCCAACACAGTAAAATTCAGAGTGAAATCGCCATAGATTGACTGTAGTGGTAAAAGATATCAAAATTTGAAGACAGGTCTATAATTCAGATTTTATATTTAACAACTTTATTTGGATAGCTAGAGCCCAAGCGGCAAGAGTACGAACGGGACCCCAAGTCCCATGCGAGGCACTCTCCCGTAGCAAAAAGTAAAAAAGAACAAAACGAAAAAAGACAAAAACACAAATACAAACACAGATCAATTGCCAACTTTAGATGCATGCAACTTTGCACATGCAAAGAAAACATTGAAAAACATATATATATATATATATATATATATATATATATATATATATATATATATATATATATATATATATATATATATATATATATATATATATATATATATATATATATAAATATATATATATATATATATATATATATATATATATATATATATATATATATATATATATATATTTATATATATATTTATTATATACTGAATGTCAAAGTTCATTTATTCCTGTTTCTTATTGGTTAAGAACGTATCACGTGATAGTGGAGAAATTCTACTGTCTCCCTGGCAACGTAGCTAAGCGGTGGACATTACTTTTATTCACCGGTAAATAACAAATCCACAGAGCCTCACGGAGCCATGTCAGGTAAAAGGTAATGCTTTTTACACATGTTTGATTGATTTGTGGTACTTTTCTTCTCTTTTGACACTCAGTATATAATAAAATACTTATTGACTGAGACCTCGGGAAAGCAGTATGTTTTGTGGACCCTCGACTGTCGATGTTTCCCTCGGCTTCGCCTCGGGAAACATCGACAGTCTCTGGTCCACAAAACATACTGTTTCCCTCGGTCTCAGTCAATAAGTGTTAATATATATATATATATATATATATATATATATATATATATATATATATATATATATATATATATATATATATATATATATATATATATATATATATATATATATATATATATATATATATATATATATATTATATATATACAGGGGGAGGACCGAAAAAAGTTGCCCCCTATAAAGATAGGGTTTTTAGACTATAATTTTGTAAAGCGTGCGGAAAACGTAGAGAAATTCATAAACAGGACTGTACAATTACCAAACATGACCGAAGGACTAACACTTTTGAACCTCAAGTGTAATTTTCATCACACAAACAGATAAATAATAGTATGTTTTGTGATTAAATTGAATAGTTCAAATGGCTTCCCATCAACCGTTGCTGCAGTTGTTTGGCGGTATTAAAAACGTTTTCACGTAATGAACACGTTAACAACTCAACATTACGTCACATTTGTACAATTTACAATGCCATTGTCACATTAACTTAATTTCTCGTTATCGTGTTGTGTCTTATTTTCAGTACTTTGTTGGCATTCCCTTCGATTTAATAACAGCTTTGTATCTACTACCCATGCACTCCACAAGTTTTTTCAAGTATTCGTCATTTATTTCGTTCCATGCAGTTTTAAGAATTTGGAAAAGTTCAACGATCGCAACGATCCCAAACACACAAGTGGAGTTGTTTCCAAATATCTTGCAAATAAGAAGATTGATGTCATGCGATGGCCAGCTCAGTCACCAGATTTAAACCCTATTGAAAATTTATGGTCTGAATTGAATCGTAAGACCAAAAATAGAAAACCAAAGAATGAAGATGAACTTTTCCAAATTCTTAAAACTGCATGGAACGAAATAAATGACGAATACTTGAAAAAACTTGTGGAGAGCATGGGTAGTAGATGCAAAGCTGTTATTAAATCGAAGGGAATGCCAACAAAGTACTGAAAATAAGACACAACACGATAACGAGCAATTAAGTTAATGTGACAATGGCATTGTAAATTGTACAAATGTGACGTAATGTTGAGTTGTTAACGTGTTAATTACGTGAAAACGTTTTTAATACCGCCAAACAACTGCAGCAACGGTTGATGGGAAGCCATTTGAACTATTCAATTTAATCACAAAACATACTATTATTTATCTGTTTGTGTGATGAAAATTACACTTGAGGTTCAAAAGTGTTAGTCCTTGGGTCATGTTTGGTAATTGTACAGTCCTGTTTATGAATTTCTCTACGTTTTCCGCACGCTTTACACAATTATAGTCTAAAAACCCTATCTTCATAGGGGGCCACTTTTTTCGGTCCTCCCTCTGTATATATATATATATATATATATATATATATATATATATATATATATATATATATATATATATATATATATATATATATATATATATATATATATATATATATATATATATATATATATATATATATATATATATATATATCCGGAGGGTCCGAGTCTCGAATATGATAACCTATTTATCACATACTTGTGCCTTTATCTAGGGCAAAAACCGAATATTTACACTTCGAGTACATTTCAAAATGAATTCAAAATGATTGTTTAAAATATGCTAAACAGGTAAAAATTACAAAAACAAACCAAAAATAACTTATCTTTTAATAGCTGCCAATTTTTTTTGTGTTATTTTCCTTGAATTATTTAATATTTTTATTCTTATCTCTCATCGATCCTTCAGTCGGACGCCATCTTTGTTTTGAGAGGGACAAAAAACGATATCGCGGGACAAAAAACGATATCACGGGACATATCGTTTTTATGTCACCGTGTTATCGCACGGATAAAGGCACAAGTATGTGATAAATATATATATATATATTTTGAAATGTACTCGAAGTGTAAATAATTTGAAAATATATATAATCTGGTTTTTGCTCTAGATAAAGGCACAAGTATGTGATAAATAGGTTATCATATTCGAGACTCGGTAATATCAGTTTTATCGCTCTCGTTACGATATCATATTTTGTCCCTCGTTCGCTGCGCTCACTCGTGACAAAATATGATATCGTCTCTCGAGCGATAAAACTGATATCACCTCGCCTCTCATATGATAACCTATACATATATATATATATATATATATATATATATATATATATATATATATATATATATATATATATATATATATATATATATATATATATATATATATATATATATATATATATATATATATATATATATATATATATATAAATATATATATATATATATATATATATATATATTTAACAAATAGATTTCATTTTTGCGTGCGTCTGTACTGTAATAGATCACAGATGACGTCATAGCGTGTGAAGAACAAAAAAGTACGCACGAGACGCAGTCGAGTGCGTGACTTTTTGTTCTTCACACGCTATGGCGTCATCTGTGATCTATTACAGTACAGAAGCACAAAAAAATGAAATCTATTTGTTTTATATTATAATAAAGTTGAAAAAAATCATGCGAAGTCCCGCGAAATAAATTAGCTAAATTAGATCACGCCATCAGTTGACGTCATCCGTGCGTGTGTACTTTAATAACACACAGCTCGCGACCAATGAAAATGCAGAATGAACACGTATTATTATATAAATATAAATATATATATATATGTATATATATATATATATGTTGAAGTAGGAGGACTTGAAGGTGTTGGTTTTACACGACGGAATTTTTAGTAGAAGGGATGGGCTATTACAATTACGAGTACGACTTTGAGTAACAAATGACACAAATTTCAACACGTCTAAATCGTAAAGTCCATGCATCGCTTTATAAAAGAATGTCAAATCTTTTATTTCTTTGTCATACGCCAAAGGCAAGAGATTGAGGAACAGAAGTCGTTCTTTGTAGGACATGCCACCTTTCTTTGTTTGAAGGATCCATCTTGTGGCACGTCTCTGAACTCTCTCCAGGTTCTCTAGGTTAGTTTTACTATTGTGGAGGGTTACCGGTGACCAGACCTGCGTGGCATACGATAGCTGGGATTTGACCAGGGATAGGTAAAGGGTACGACGAATAGTATGGTCAGTTAGCAATGGACATGTTCTTCCTAATAGTCCAAGCATATTGTTTGCCTTGCTAACGAGGTCTTTGATGTGGGCATTCGAGATGGTAACTAGTTTGAAACGGATGTTTACGTCGAGATACTATTAACACCTTGCACTTGGATGAATTAAATTTCAAATTGCAGTCATTGCTCCAATCTGCAGTACACGACAAGGCATGCTGTAATTGTTTGCTGTCCTCAGGAGTTCTTATTGGTTGGAACAGCTTGGTATCGTCAGCGTACAGTCTTGTTGATGTAGCTTCGGGTATTACATCAGGGAGGTCGTTGATGAATAACAAGAAGAGCATCGGACCTAAGTTGCTTCCCTGGGGAACACCAGAAGTGACAGGTGACCAATCTGAGGCGGCGCTCTCCACGACGACACGCTGAGCACGGCCACTTAAGTAATCAGAGAACCAGTTGTACAGATTTCCTAACACTCAACAGTCTTGAAGTTTCTGAAGCAGAATGGCGTGATCCACAGAATCGAAAGCCTTAGCAAAGTCGAGGAAGAGAATGTGCGTTTGGATGTTGTTGTCTACTAGTTGTCCGATATCATGCAGGGTTGAAAGAAGTTGAGCAGTACAAGAGCAACCGTGTAGAAAACCGTGCTGATTTTGATGAACGATATGACGGTTGCAGACACAGCGCTTTAGAACTTTGCCAATGATAGGTAAGAGGGATATGGGTCGCATCTTTCTTGCCTTTCTTGTAAATTGGCGTGACGTTAGCACATTTTCATTCGGAGGGAACGATTCCGGATTGTAAGGAATGATTAAAAAGTGCGCAAAGTTTTGGAGTGATGACTGAACTACATTCTATTAGAATTCTGCCAGGAACGCCATCAGGTCCACTAGATTTCGTGGAATTTAGTTTTGAGAGATGATGGGCAACTTCTTCTTCCAAAATGGTTATATCACATAACAAATCAGTAGACAGCAGTAGCGAAGTAGATGGTAGAGGGAAAACCGATCTTGCTGGTTGGAAGACAGAGCTAAAATAGTAATTAAAAAGTTCAGCTTTCTCCCGTGAAGTCTTCGCTATACGATTATTGTGGCCATATGATCGAGTTTAACACCAAGCGATGATGAAGGATATCTTTATGATAGCTTCAGAACAGTTTTGGATTTTGTTTGAATGAAGCCTCGATCTTAGCTAAATGCGACTTATGTTTGTTCCTTATTGCACATTTGATTTGCTGACATAAAGTACGTAATCTAGACTTACGTTCCGCCGTTCTGTTCTTTCTATAATTGCGCAAGGCTGTGTATTTCTTGCGCATTAGGTGGCGGACTTCCGCATGAATCCAGGGAGGAGAGTTTGTATCTTTAACACACTTGGTTGGAATATAGTTAGTGACAATGGATGAAAATGATACCTTCCATTAGTCCCAACAGCTATCGATCGATGTTGTCCGTGAGAAGTGAGTTAAAATCTGCTTCTGACAAGGCTTACGAAGTTCAGAAAAGTTAGCTCGGTTGTAGTCGTATACTATTCGTCGTATAGGTTTGGCTCTTTTGAACTTCGAGTCGAACTCCAAATGCAACACAAACTTTCTGGTAAGGCCGCTAGTTCAGAATTAACTACAATCCCATTTAAAGTATTTTCTATATGAAAATCCTGAAGCTTTCAGTTAAGGGGGTCCAATACTAAAAAAAAATTTTTGTGTGTTTTAATGCTATGCAGTTCATCTTTGGTCAGGTGTTAGGACATGGTACCACAAACATAAAAATAAGTTTTTCAAAGTTACCGTTGCCATGATTACCATGTTAATTACTCCCTGATGGTGAAAAATCCATATATTTGTAAACATGATATCTCAACAACTGTGAATGATAAAAATCTAAAATAACTTTATTTTAATAGTATATCACATGCTCTTGGAGATGAACCAGAACTATGGTGATTGAGGCAAAAATAAATTTTTTGCGGACAAAATATTGAAACTAGATATTATCAAGATGATACTGACTATCATAACTTGCATGCTATTACAAATATTTTTATGATTCTGGTTCATCTCCAAGAGAATGTAACACAGAACACACACTGAAAGTTTGAAGTCAATAGCTTACATACTTCTTGAGATATTGCGCATGCAATAATGGCGATTGGTGGTTTTCGGCAATTTGAGAAAAACTGCTTTAAAGTTTTTGCATGCATTAGAATAACATTAATCGAACAATGCTATGAAAAAGGACACAATAGAGTAAACTAATTGCATACCATTATTTGCTCTGGGTAAAATCATTGTTTTACCCTAACACGGTGTAGAATTTGCTGAATTTCTCCGTTTATAATTCATTTTGTTGTTTGAAATTTTGGATATGTTTAGAGAACGCCGTTAACAATATTTTGTAAATTTTTTGAGAATCGATGAATTTTGAAATTATTTACTATTGAACCCCCTTAATTTTAAACATACCCAGATAATTGTCACGAAAAGCATAAAACATATAATTCCATCCGTTACCCAATCAAAAACGCCTGCGTAAGATCGAAAAGAACTCCAAATTCTTTCATCAGTTACCAGTATGCGCGCGCGTCGTTTGAGCCGCATATTAATTGCGAATGACCTCGACAGCAATCGTCTATTAGCAAATCCAGCAGCTAAAATGAGCATTTTTTTTATTTTGATATATTCATGAATTTCGATTGCGGGGAAATTTTTTTAAATTCGAATATGTCTTACCTTAGATATGAAATAACAACTGGACGTAGTTTTAAAAAAAATCCACCGAAGGAATCAGCGGATAATTAAGGCTAAAATCCATAAAGTCATTGCTGACGTGATAAAATTTCGACTCGACATACGAAAACATTGCGGAAAGAGCTAAACGTAAAAGCTTACGAAAACGCGGTCGGAAAACAGAACACTTGGTGATTTCGCCGTAGAAAAACCTCAAAACACAACTTTTCATGATTCGTTCTTTCCAAAACATTTGCCGGTCGACGAAGTTCCACACTGATCTATATAGATCTGTCCTGCAACTGCAGGGAGCCACCTTAATATCTTGAAACCACATTTACGAAAGCTTACCTTACATGAAGTCCCATCAAACTTACAAAAAACGTATCCCTAACTATCATTAACTGACACCCACACTATCCCGTACCAAGCCTCATCCTTTACATCACAATTACGCATGTGCACAAACCACAGCCACGCAATTTATTCAGATACGTTAACGCATCGCGAATTTTTGATATTTTGGTAACCACAATTGTCATGGCCCAACATATTGGCTTGTCTAAAATCAACAACACATTTGGTATGCTTTCTTATTATTTGATACATTACTGTTTATTATTTTTTGTCATTTATCTATATATCTTGCATTTCGTTCCTCTATCTTTCTAAACACGTGCCAGCCCCTATTCCCCGCTGACGAGTCCACGAAGGACGAAACGCCGCATACGGGGATATCTGCTTAATGCTTTACACACATAAAAATTCCTTCTTTCTTTCCTTTTACTAACTTTTTACGTATCTCCTACAAGCTTTTTTGTATAACAGACCAGTGTATGTCTTGTCCCGTGGCTTTTCGTGTTACACTACATGAGGTCTAGCTATTTTTTACTCATTACAAACTCATTGTTACTGTTGTTACAAAATATTGCCCACTTTACATGATAACCATACAGTTTCTATTACCTATTTAAGTATTTCCATTTCTAGATATTGTTTTTTACCCTCCCTGTCTCATATATTTACATTTAGTCACTCTATGGCCTGACCTACCATCATGCTATATCATATTTCATATTACATGTAGACTACCCCTTTATGAACAAAGGGACTGTTGTCACAGAATATTATTTTATTTTGCTAGACACCAATATGGTTCCTATTACCTATTATTAAATAATAAACATGAACTGGACCCTGGACTAGACCCAAAATTGGACTTAAAATTGGACCCACAATTGGACTCAAGAAAATAATTAAAACATACATTTTTCCTGATAAAAACAACCGCCAGAACACAGCAAGGAGAACTTGCGCCGTGAATGCGGAATGATCTGAATGACCTAGAATATATCCGTATCCATGCATGAATATGTCCGTATAAACGATAATCAAAATAGATATTCTCTATCAGACCCTCTTTATATTCCATATCGGCGGAGAAATATACATTTGAACGTGCTTACAAACTTTGTTTTGCTGAACATACTTTATAAAACTATATATAATTTAATATAGTTGTGTGGTATAGTGTTAGATAATTTTTGAAATATGGATGACTGAATAATTGAAAAGTGACCAACGACCTTATTACTTACGACCCATGCCGGACGACACACGACAAAAAGTAAGACGTGTTAACTCATTGTTTAAAAATAAAGGCGATGCCATTACAAACGGAATTACAATATGGTGCGCTTTTGTCTGACAAACACACACAACTATATTAAAATATATACAGTTTTATAAATATGTTTAGCAAAACAAAGTTTGTAAGCACGTTGAAATGTATATTTCTGCGCCGATATGGAATATAAAGAGGGTCTGATAGAGAATATCTATTTGCTTATCGTTTATACGGATATATTCATGCATGGATACGGATATATTCTAGGTCATTCAGATCATTCCGCATTCACGGCGCAAGTTCTTCTTGCTGTCTTGCTAGTTAACGAGCATTTGTCCGTTTTCTTAGACATGGTTAATATAAAACATAATATAGAACTTTAGACGGTATTATATGTAGTATAAAACAGATAGGTCAAGGAAAGGTGGGGCTTTTCGCCTGTAAAATGAAACGCGCTAATTAAGGTTACATTATATGATAGGTGCCTTTGGCACAAAAAACATCCACTATTCAGTCAGTTTTAACGGAACGTCTCTCAAATTTGGCAGAAATATTGCTTGATAGCTGTAGAAATACGGGACTTAAAACCATGTAGGTGAGTTTAAAATTATAGCGATAGTCGCGTGGTTTTTGAGAATCGGCAGTCTTGGACGCGACGAGTTTTCTCCTTCGCTAGATTTACGCAGAAACTTCCAAATTAACATTTTCCGAATCTCTGATAATCAAGTTACAAAAACGTGTTCGCATTTTTTGACAGGTTGCGTTATAGCTGAGATATAAGCCAGTCAACTTTAGTGTTCCTTCTGTTCGGGAGTGCGTTGAGAAAAACTGTCATAACTCAAAAAATATCACGTTACAAAAAATTTCCGAACACATTTTTACTCCTTAACTATCTCCCTATATTGTGACAAAGTTTGGGCAAAATCGGTTAAAACGTACGAGCTGGAAAGCTCACTTTGTATTGAGAATTGCGCAAAGTTCTCTTAAGAAAATAGAGGCGATCAAAGATTTCGCGGCATACTGCATAACCCGGACTCGAACCCGGACTCGGACTCGGATTCGGACTCAGACTCGTGAAAAAATTCGTTACAAAAAGAATTCGTAGTTGCAGGGAAATATTTTTTAAGAATTACTATGGTGTTACAAACACAGTTTTCCAGCCAATTTGCAACCAATTTGTAAAAATCTATAAGGCTTATATGTTCCTGATTGTTTTAGGCTCAACATTAAGCTTGGATCTGACTATATAGCAGGTAAATATTAAAGCCTTTCATACAAGATCTTCTATTTGAAGGCAAGTTCTGCACTGACGCACAATTTTCGCATCATATCATTTTGCCGGCATCATGCGCTATTTTCTTGGATCACAATACTTTGACAAGCGTACGCATTATACACAACTACTGTTACTACGAAAAACGACAACATTTTTATTGATTCAACGTTTCGACCTTATTTTGTCATCATCTAGAATCTGATGATTACGCATTATACGGTTCCAAATTTCGCCCAATTTTCGCACAGGAAATATATTAGCGATACAAAAACTTTAACCGACCATATGTTGAAACACAACACCTTGACAAGCTTTTGGCGGCGCTTTTATGTATTAGCCTTTCTCACGACCTGCGAACAGGTGCATGTCCGCCATGTTTGGGGTACCGAGTAGCGCGAAGAGCGAGATGGAAAACACGACAAAAGTTGTTTTTTAAAAGCAAACTACAATGTTTGAGTTGAAGTTTTGAATGGTTAAAAATGAGCAGGCAGTTTGATCTTTTGTTGGTAAGTAAAAAGTATAGTTACTTTCATCCTGGAAAAATTCTGGTGTCAAACTTGCAAAATATAAAGAGAAAAATGATTTTGAACGAGCGAGGAGCCAACTCAAGGTGAGAACATTTTTTTCTCAATTGCTGGGTTTTCAAATCCGAGCTATGTCAATTCTACTACACCTAAGGTCATATAATTTGGTACATGTTATCATGGACTGTTTCTGCATCTGGATTCGGTAAAAACAAGACACTAGTACAAAAATTTAAAGGTTTTTGTAGTAGGCGGTACATGTTCTGCTTTTGAAAGTGCTCAAATTTGATGTACGCGCAGTAGCTCACATTTAAGAATTTATAGAAATTTTATATAACCACTTACAACTTTTTTTGGTGTTTATTTTGCTTGGGTTCAGAAAATATTACTATACGAGGAACAAAACTTTAAATCGTCGAGTCAATATCGCGATCATGTTTTAAAAACAACAAAAAAAAACCTTTAAATTTTTGTACTAGTGTCTTGTTTTTACCGAATCCAGATGCAGAAACAGTCCATGATAACATGTACCAAATTATATGACCTTAGGTGTAGTAGAATTGACATAGCTCGGATTTGAAAACCCAGCAATTGAGTACAAAAATGTTCTCACCTTGAGTTGGCTCCTCGCTCGTTCAAAATCATTTTTCTCTTTATATTTTGCAAGTTTGACACCAGAATTTCTCCAGGATGAAAGTAACTATACTTTTTACTTACCAACGAAAGATCGATCTACCTGCTCATTTTTAACCATTTAAAACTTCAACTCAAACATTGTAGTTTGCTTTTAAAAAACAACTTTTGTCGTGTTTTCCATCTCGCTCTTCGCGCTAGTCGGTACCCCAAAAATGGCGGACATGCATCTGTTCGCAGGTCGTGAGAAAGGCTAATTGCAAGGCTCCAAAGTCCGATCCAAAGAATTTATTGCAATACGTGCGATCATCCACAGAAGATTATACAAGCTTTCAAGCGATGCGTTAGTTACAAAATTTATAAAAGTATTTCGTGTTTGTATGGCTCACTGCCTCACTTGTAAAAAAGAACGCGCAAATGCGCTATTTTACCCATGTAAACACAACATTGTTTGCTATGGATGCAGCAATAAACTGGGCAGCTGCCCTACTTGCCAGGTTAGTGCGCTACTTTGCTTTGTATTTTTTAAGCTATTTTAACTTTCCTGTGCTATTTAACTTAATTGTTCAGCAATCGTAAAAATCGTAACCTGCGATGATATAGGATTCAAAATTTGTTTTCTCTAGGAAAAGATTGTGGCAAGAGTAAAGTATCCAGTGGAGAAAAAATGTTTATTATGCAACGTAAATGAGGTTGACACAATCTTTATTCCGTGTTTTCATTTAAAGGCATGTTCAGGTATGTAGCTTTAATATTCACCCCTTGCGATAGGCGATAAAATTACACTCTTAATTTGTGTTTTCTAGCATAAAAAGCATTGAAACTGATTTCATAATCGTCGATAACGCATAAACTTTGGCCTGGACTAGGGATTGTTGGTGATTTCACATTCTATGTTAAAATTTTCATTTTAAATAAATAGTTTAACTGCAATAGAGTAAGTAAGAGATAAACACAGAGAAGGACGGATTTATGTGGTATCAAGACCCCGAGGGCTCGTAGGGCACGAGGGCTTTACATCACGTAAATCCCGACTTTCGAGGTGTTTATCTGACTTATTTCATGTTTGAGGAGGTTTTCTACAAGAATACATCAACTTGAAAGATTTCAAGCGACCATTTTGCACAAGACAAGGTGTATCCAAAATAAATACCTCGGTAGTCGGTACATCAAAGAAAACCGACTCAAACATGAAATAAGTAGTATGAATCACAACGATTCTCTGTTTTCAAAACCAGACAATGGTTTACTATTTCACAGTCCTCCTTACTTTTAGTCCGTCAAGATTGAGACCCATTGTGTACAAAAAAATGCGTTTAACTGCAAGAGTGCATTATTTCCTATATATGCTGCTGTCTGCCATGGAATAGTTACGAGAGCCACCCAGTATTTTAATAAAATACAAAAGAATAGTAACTCTGAGCAACATTTTTATTGTTTTAATGAATCGACGTTTCGACTACAATTTCGTTTTGACTACAATTTAGTCGAAACGTCAATTCATTAAAACAATAAAAATGTTGTTCGGAGTTACTATTCTTTTGTATTTTACCATGGAATGATTGATACATTAATCATCTTCTTCAAGCAAAATACTTAAAGTAGGAGCATCGATATATAATGTTATTTTGTATAATGAACAAATGAAATAACAGTGTTTAGACGAGGCTAAAATTGCAAAGTGTACCACAAGTTATATTTTCATTTATTATGACACATTTCCGGATTTGAATAAAGCGGAGGCGAAACCAATACTCGCCTTACAACTACTGAAGGTTTATACGTGAAGGCTAGCTGTAGGTCAAAAGCTGTTACTCTAGCTTTCGCTTCCCGTACCATTTCACAGTAAAGCGGTAAATTCACATCGTAAACTGTTCTTTTATTGCGATAATTATCTATATTGTCATGAGTTTTGTCACATGCAATTTGACATAATTGAAGAAACAAATGCCCCTGTTGTTGTTAATGGAGAAACTATGTTTTACAGGATGTTCGCAGAATCTGAAAAGGTGTGTCGCGTGTGAGGTTGTCTTAACAGAGAAGCAAAAGATTGTCATAGGAGATACAGGTGCGTTTTTTGACAATTTTGACGATGGAACAAAATCCTTTGGCTTCACCATTTTAAAACGAATTTGTTTGTGGAATTCATTTCTTCCTAATTATAGCTAACAAGAACAACACGTCCGAAACTGCCCGCTTGCATTCTGATCTTCATTGCGACAACGCCGAAGAAGATGTATTTCCCAATGAAAGCAAGCGCGCGCGACTTGCAGACGTTGCCCCTTCAACACAACCTACTTCAAACTGTGAAACCTACCGAGAGCGTTGCACTTAAGGAATCAGACCTAGATTGTTACAGTGTTGAAAAAGATTTATCTGTTCATAAAAACGAGTGCGTGGAAACTTCAAGTTTTCAAACCTTAAAACAGGTACATACAATTACACACAATTACTTTCATTTCGCTATGTTTAAGGTGGCTTCCTTATGTCATATATTCGTGGATTTCGATTGCGGGCAAACGTATTCGTAGATTTTTTTTAAACTCAAATATGTCTTACCTTAGATATGGTATAACAACTGGACGTAGTTTTAAAAAAATTCACCGAAGGAAACAGCGGAAAATCGAGGCTAAAACATAGGCGGCCCAGTTCAGTGTGTAGTTTCATATAGGGATCAGTGCGCACATAAGCACACGTCACAGCACACGTGCACTTCATACATTATTATATAAATATCCTAAGGCTGGTAACTCTTTTAAAGTAATAAACTGACACATGTTAGACTTTCGCTTTAAACAAAAAAATTCACGCCATTTACCGCAAAAAGACTAGATGCAAATGATCTTGGATATCTCTCCTACATTTCTAGATAGTTTTTAGACAAAAACAAGATTCCAAAATACGTAAATTTGTTCAATAAAAAGTGTTTTTGATCAAAATTTTCCGTGTAGATAAGCGGGATACAAAGTGCCCTACAAACGTCATCTTCGGAAATGACTTCGGCTAAACAAATCTAAGTTCCTATTGGCTGCTATTGAATTCGTCTTTTCTTCGGCGTTTCCGAGTGCTCATCAGCCAATAGCAGCTTAGCCGAAGTCATTTCCGAGGATGACGTTTGTAGGGCACTTTGCATCCCGCCTATCTACACGGAAAATTTCGATTAAAAACACTTTTTATTGAACAAATTTATTACGTATTTTCGAATCTTGTTTTTGTCTAAAAACTATCTAGAAATGTAGAACAGTAGAAGAGATATTCAACATCATTTGTATCTAGTTTTGTTGCGGTAAATGGTGTGAATTTTTTTGTTTAAAGCGAAAGTCGAACATGTGTCAGTTTATTACTGTAAAAGAGTTACAAGCCTTAGGATATTTATATAATAATATATTATACCTCAAATTCAAATTGTCCGATCAAAATATCGTATTTCTACCACGTGATGAGGTGATTTCTCACTGTATCTCACTTTTAAAGTGAGATACCACTGAATCTCACCATAGATAGCCCACTAATTGATGGTATATTTTTTGTGATTGACCGCGCGCATCACAAAAAATATACCATCAATTAGTGGGCACCTATGATCTCACTTTTAAAGTGAGATTCAGTAAATTTCTCATGCTGTCATGGCAACGCTTGTACACGCAAGTATAGATTGGCAAGTTTTCGTATACAAAAATGGCGGAATGTGCGAAAAGTTTGATGAACTTCACGAAGAATTATAAAGTATTTAGGAGGACAAGGACGTTAAAAACACAAATATTTAAAAAATTAAAAGGAATTATCTGTACTTCTCGTTATAAAAATAAACAAAGAACTGGCTATTTTGTATTTTAGAGCATCATATTCACGAAGGTATGTTCAACTTGAAGAACTTAAAAGTTTATTCTTACGGAAGTTTATGATTTTCGGTATAATATACCATTTATAGACCCTCCGCTCGGGGGATTCACAGAAACATTTCCCTTCAGTGATGATATTTCCCTCGGGCTAAAGCCCTCGGGAATATATCATCACTTCAGGAAATATTTCACTGAATCCTCCTCGCTCCGGGTATATAAATGATAAGTATGAAGTGTGTTTATGTGCGCACTGATCTCTATATGAAACTACACACTGAATTGGACCGCCTATGGGCTAAAATCCATAAAATCATTGCTGACGTGATAAAATTTCGACTCGACATACGAAAAACATTTCAGAATGAGCTAAACGTAAGAGCTTACGAAAACGCGGTTGGAAAACAGAAAAAAGCATTTGAAAACATACATACTGCTTAGGTTTCACAAATTTTTTATCATGTACAGAACACTTGGTGATTTCGCCGTCGAAAAACCTCAAAACACAACTTTTCATGTGTCGTTCATTTCAAAACATTTGCCGGTCGGCGAAGCTCCACACTGATCTATATAGATCTGCCCTGCAACTGTAGGGAGCCACCTTAAGCGTGAAAAACAGAAAATGAAAAATTGAGAACGTAAAGTGATGTTTCATATATACTCTCTTTGTAGCGTACTTCCGTGATAGAAATTATAACGATAGATTCAGGTTCAGATGATAGCGAGCAGGAGGGTACACAACAAAAGGATGGTGCAATTAAAGGAAATTCACCCAGCAGCAGCTGCTTTGTAGAAGGTGAGATTGGTTTTCTTTTAACAACCAATTGAAATGCGATGTATTTACATGCTTGTTTGTTGCTTAACTATGAAAATATAGCGAGTCAAACATACATTGATTAATTGTATTTTTATTCTGAAGTAGATTTTTTTTCGTTTTTAAACACTTTTTACAAGCATTATCATACTTTTTTAATAGTGTTGGAGGTTAAAAAAATAAAGACCGAGCCCATCAGCGATTTTAGTGAAAGCTCTTCAAGTGATAGCGAGCGTGATCCCAATCCCAAATTTTATAATGGCGATATGAAGTTGCCTGTGCTCGAATGGGGAATGAAACAAGGAATGCACACGAAAGACGCTGTCCAAATACTTCGCGAGTTTCCTGAAAAAAGAGTTGCCAGTGCGGTTCCAATAAGAGTTCAACACAACGTTGCTTTTGTGGTCGACTCGTGGAAGCTGAAAAATATCTGGGATGTCAAATGCGACGATATGGGTTCTTGGGCAAATCAAGGTAGAAAAACGTTTAAAAAAGGCACAATGGATGATGATTACAACGTTTACAGACAGTCCTATTTCAATGCAAATATACCTTCGTTGAAAAAGTATCTTGTGTACCTTGCGAACGACAATGGGGAAACATACAGGTATATGTTTTTACAATATGTTTTTACTGAGGGAGAAACAGCAGTACACATTCAACCTCATGGAAACAGCAAGCGAAGTTCCAGTCATAAGGAGTATAAGCGGACGATGCCTAGTACTATGGAAGCAACTCGAGAAGAAAAGGGGAAACCACGTGAAATAATGCACGCAATTATCGACGACAGAGGTGGTATTGACAATGTCAGAAGCTCCGGAGAGTACTCATAGGAACGGGGTCAAATATACCACGCACGCAGCAAATCTAACAACAGAAGTGATAACAGCTACCCGTCTACCGATCCTCTGGTTGAGCTTTTGCAGATATCAAAATCCCGACAACGTGGAAACATAGAGCACTGGTTTGTCCGAGATGTTAACCTTTTCAACGAACAGAATGACTAACAGCTGCTTGATGTACAACGGTTTTGCACGAATCCAGAACTGTTCTCAGTTTTTTCGGTGGATGCAACATTCAATGTCGCCAATCATTATTTTACTTTTGGAACATACCGTAACTTGATGCTAGAAACACAGCAAGGAATAAATCCCGTCTGTGTAGGACCTGGAGTTCTGCACAAAAGAAAGCTGGAGGAATCCTATTACACTCTACCCTCATTGATGGTGAAGTACCAACCGGAAACGCGAGGGCGTTCTTGTTGTTGGCACAGACGGCGAAGAGAACATCTGGAAGGCATTGAATAATGTATTTTCAGATGCTGTTCACCTGAGATGCGACATCCACCTTAAAGGCAACGTGAAGCAAAAGTTGTCAGAGCTTGCCATTGACTCGAAAGCTGCCAGAGAAATAGCAAATGATATATTTGGCTGCAACCTCGACGGTGTCCGCGAAGGTGGTCTCGTGGATTGCAAATCGGAAGAGGAATTTCATAGTGCATTAAATGAGGTAAACAAACGTTGGCCGACTCTACATCACAATGCGAAACATTTCCTCTCCTACTTTGTGTAAGGACCTGCTGATGTCATCAAAGATAGCATGAGGGCAGACATTAGGTCGATGTGTGGTCTTGGTTTTCCACCAATGACCTACTCACAGAACGCTAGCGAATGCCTAAATAGGTACGTTAAAGAGAACGCCAGAGGTTCTGAAGATGTAAGTAGTTCACTGGTCGAAGTTGTTAAAAACATTTCTTCCGTTGTGAAACGTCAGTTCGACGAGCAGTTTTTAGCTGTGATAGGAAAAGGAACATACAGGCTAACAGAACGATTCCAATATCTACGTGAACATGAAAACGCATATTATAGAATGTCTCAAGCTCAGAAAGACAGAGTAAGAAAGCGCTTTTTTACAGCTTCAGTTTCCGACGCCCACAAGCCAAGAACGGAAACTACAACGAATGCATCCAGAAATTCATCTTTTTCCATTGAAGCAAGTGAAACAGGTATAAACTGTGATCTACGGGTTGCGAGAAGTTTGTACTTTTATTTCATTTTATTATTCTACATGCCTATTTATTTTGGGTTCCAATTCAGACGTCTTACTTTGTATTTTCAACGGGTTTTTTCTAAAAATAATTTCTCTTTCTATTTCAAACATTATGTTCAAAGAATTGCATTAACTGTGCAGTGATTGCCAAAATAAAGGGACGTAATAATTGTGATATATGAGTCACGATTTAGGGGTTGTTACTATTTTTAGATTCTCAGAATTCGGATTAGGGTTAGGGTTGGGGTAGGATTAGGATTAGGATTAGGACTCGGTTAAAGGTTAGGATTAGGATTTAGATTATGGTTAGAGATGGGTTTAGGGTTAGGATTGGGATTAAGATTAGGATTTTGGTTAGGATAATAATACAAAAAGTCTAAAAACAGAAACAACCCCTAAAACGTGACAGGTATAAATTGTGATTTTGATCAGTTAAAAAAATATTTTTCTAACCAAACCGCAACTAGTTCAAGAACAATTAAAGTGCATATGAAAGAATTTTGATTTTTTCACTAAAAATCGGCCGTGGCGAGACGATTCGAATGACGTGTTGCATTTCCCAATCCGAAAAATATTTTCGCAGATATTTGACTTTAAACCCGCCAATTTTCAAAAGTGGCCGGGAAAAATAAGACTGAGTCCGAATAAAGCTCGTGACGTCAAATCGGGAACGGAAGTAATTTTGCAAGTATCAATTTGCTATAAATCAATATTGTTTGGCGCAGCATATGAGCACAAATATGAGTATAAAATACCTTCGCTTTGCGTTGTTTTTGGGTGTTCTGACACGCCGGACCCAAAACGCGGTATAATTCTTCATAAGATTCTTTGTGATGGGAATTCCAGACCAGAGGCGATAAAGCGAGTCAAGCGCTGGGTAGATTTCGTTAAGCGCAAACACGCTAAATTGGAGCCTTCCAGTTCAAGCTGGATATACTCGAAGCATCTGGAGGCTGGACGCATTTGTTCGCCAAGAAAATTTGCCGGGGCAAGCTTACATTCCGTGGCTAAAAAAAGATCAGATCGATGTTTCATCGTTCCCAACATTGTTCGCTGCAAGCGAAGGCGGCCAAGAGATGACGAAGAGAACAGCTAGAACACTTCAACACAAGGTGAGATTGCTGAGGCAAACAATTTATAAAGCAAAATTGCATATATGATGATGATATATCGCAAGTATTTCTAACTTATGTTACCATTAAAAAAATTTTTAGATTGCGAAGGGAGAACATACTGCAGTAGAAGAACCTCAACCCTCTACATCAATAGAGTTCGAGAAAACTGGTGTTGTAATGGACGAAACTACAGCATCAGAAACCATTGTTTCGGTAATTTAACACTGTTAACACTTTAAGTTAATTCTTTCATTTGCATACCGCAAATCGGTTTGTCACAAACTTAGCTTTATTGACCTTGTTGTTAACTAGACATTGTAAGAACGGTTTACACTACATGTACGAGTAGAGTGTCCACAGTTTAACAATTGTTTTTGTTTGAACCCGAAGGAACTAAATTAAGGGATATAACGTGAGAAATTTACCCAAACAATGGCTACATACGTGTGTGACGAATGTGTCATATTACGAAAAGAAAACAGGCTTCTTCGCCATGAACTGTTGACGAAGAACAAAAGTTGACCCACGAGAAGAAAATCTCTGCCGAATTACGTTCTAGTAAGTGTTTTCAGTTATATATACTTAGATCTAGTAGGAGGCACGCTCATAAGGTTTTATTCCTGGTTTGCAGTCAATCTCTAGGAAAGCGCAGACAATGTCGGCCATCCACGCCAGCCAGATCCGACAATAGTACTAATAACATATTCTTTATTCTGTGTTATACCTCCAACATGGCTGCTATGACATTATATACAAACCAGCAATAGAATTTGTTTGGTGCAATGAATGTTTCTGTATGTCGGTTTGATAAAAGAATAATTGTATTTTGCCATTGTTAGTGACAGATTTCGTTTAAAACAGCTTGAAAGTCACCAGGGCTAATTTATCACATTTTTGTTCTTCCCACATTATGAATTCATACTGTTCATCTATAACTGAACAGACAAAGCAAAATCTTATCTATTTATTTATTTATTTTATACCAAGAAAACAGCATTAAACATTTTGAAATACAGTTTTGTGTGGTGCAATTCTGTGTCTGTCTCTTGAGATCATGTCTCTTGACCAATAAAAACACATAAATTCCTAACATTATATAATTATTTTATAGTGTCTGAAAATTTTTGAGAAACCAGAAGGGACATGAAAATGTCCTGGATTGCCCAAGGAATAAGCAAAGTGGCAAATGACTGTATGATATTGTAGATATTGTATATTTAATTCTGTAGTTTTATTTTATTAACAAATAGATATTTAATACAACAAATGTGATGGAAATAGATAGAAAAAGTGTATGTACAAGATAATTTATTAACCTGTGTTTATTGTACTGTTCACCAAGTGACCTTTAGCAGTTTTGTGTTGTCATTGCCTCATTGCACTCGACTTGTGCAGAATAGATTTAATGCACTAAACAATATTTGGCTCAACCTCAGGGAGGGGAAGCAAACATTGACTATGCTATTAAAACAGTTGAACAAAGGCCATTTGGGGCAAAGTGTAAAAATAGTATGTTGTATTTGTAAAACAGTTTATTATTCTGAGTCAATATCCTCATCAAAACCTGTAAATACATCTGAATTTTCTCTAAATTTTGTTTGAGTTGATTGGTATACACATGCTGTAGACAAGTTGAGAAAACTCCAGTCTCTATATGATCTTGCCTGCTAGAACCTAAAAAAAGATTAGAAATAGTAAGTATACAAAAAACAAAATAAAGGCAAATAAATTAGATAGCATCTGTGAAGAATGCTGTGGTATCTGGTGGTATATTTTTCATGGTTAAGCAAAAAATATTGGAAACAAAATTATGTACAGTAATTTGAGCAATAACATGAAGAAAAGCAAATTGCAAACAACCACTGCATGCATTTTTAATCTGCGGCCTATCTATGTATCTGCGAGCGTATCGTTAGCTGTATTAGGGTTATAATTTATGTAGTCTATTTCTTAAAGTGAGTATAGCGTGTTTGTGTAAAACATGTCAATTACTTTTAATTGCAACAAAACCTCAGCCTAATACTTACGTCTCTACTGAACCATTCGGCGAAATGTTCGGCGAGATATTGTTCGATATTTACTTGCGGCCATCCGGAGTGACCATTTCTCTAAACAGGTAATCCTAAATCCTGAATGATGTGCTACACATCACTGGCTTTCCTGTATGATCCAAGAAATTGAGGCTGCTGCAGCTACACTGTCTTCCTATGCCTTCACCTTTGCCTCGTACGATGGCGAAGTGGAACCTACATGGCTACATCAAATTGCTCGACTTCAAGTTCGTATTCATCAACATAATCCGGCTCTGATTCATTAGATGAAAACGTTTAATCGGAGTATACCTTAGAACTACTCATATTAGTACAACTTTCGTAAAATAAAACAAATTTTCTCAAATTTTTCTAATTTAATTGCGCTGTTTATACAAAACACTAAAGAACAGTTAGGAGGTCAAATTACTTCCGTTCCCGATTTGACGTCACAAACCTTAATACGTACCCAGCTTCTTTTCTCCCGGCCTGATTTAAAAAAACCTATTTTTTGGCGTGTTCGAAGCTAAATATCTCTGGAAGTATTTGTCCTATCAAATAATGATATACATCATTCGAATCGTCTCGTCATGGCCGATTTTTTAGGGAACAAATAAAAATTCTTTCATATGCACTTTAATGACTGTTAAATAGTCATTCTTATTAATCTAGATTGGATAAAAATACACGAAGCTTGATCTTTTTTTTCACTTCAGGTATCATCAGTGTACCATTTCAAATTCTGGAGTCAGCGTTTTCCAAGGCAAAGACCCTAACAGAAAAACTTTGGAAAGTTGATGGCGCTGAAGGTTTATGGATGGTGGCGAGCAAATCCAACCCCAGAACACCCCACACAGTAAAGGTTTTTACGAATGGTCGAGTGGAGTGCGATAAAGGATGTCCGAACTATCAAGCATACAGCATTTGTGCTCATTCTATTGTTGTCGCTGAGCAAAACGGAACGCTTAATAACTTGTAAAGTGGCATCGCAAGGGAAAACGTGGGACAAACCTAACAGGTACATACCGTTTTGTTTCTTGTTTGCTTGCTTGTTTGTTTATCTACCTCTTAATTTGAATATCTGTAGGACTGTCCAACGTTGGTTTGCCTTCGACAAGTGGAAAGAAAGCTAAATCAACAGAAATCAGAAAAGGAAAGGCAAACAAAGCCTCCAAAGTAGTACCATGCGAGAGAGTCATTAGTCGATTTGCAAACAGCAGTCCTCCAAAACAGCCCTCTGACAACAGCCCTCAAAGCCAGACAGGCCCTTGCCAGCATTCGGTACATTCTTGATTGGAAATCTGCGGGTTTTGGACCCAAAGATATCCACCTGTTACGGCTGTAGACAACCGCTGAAACCAAACCAATCCATACCACGTGAACCTGAAGATTTGGTAATTGTCGGCAGAGCAAGAAGAGAATATTGGAAAAACGGAGAAAAAGTCATCTCGAGCGAGCTGTCTAACGTATATTTTCATGTCAATCCGAACTGCGTTGCTGTTAAAAATGCATTTTTCGTGCCCGGATTGGTACAAATTCCTGCTGATTTACAACCTTTTTTAAAAGAATCGCACAAGAGGGAACTGAAGAGGAAACTTAACCTTAACTTTTCGTAGTTCATATATTGTAAATAATACTTTCTTTGCACTGGCACGTTCGTTTATCCTGATAAACATTTTGTTAATTTTTAATGGAAGATCTTGTATGAAAGGCTTTAATATTTACCTGCTATATAGTCAGATCCAAGCTCAATGTTGAGCCTAAAACAATCAGGAACATATAAGCCTTATAGATTTTTACAAATTGGTTGCAAATTGGCTGGAAAACTGTGTTTGTAACACCATAGTAATTCTTAAAAAATATTTCCCTGCAACTACAAATTCTTTTTGTAACGAATTTTTTCACGGGTCCGAGTCCGGGTCAGAGTCCGAGTCCGAGTCCGGGTCCGAGCATAGGCGGCCCAATTCAGTGTGTGTTTCATATAGAGATCAGTACGCACACTTCATACATTATATTATATAAATATCCTAAGGCTGGCAACTCTTTTACAGTAATAAACTGACACATGTTAGACTTTCGCTTCAAACAAAAAAATTAACTCAATTTACCGCAAAAAAACTACATACAAATGATCTTGGATATCTCTTCTACATTTCTAGATAGTTTTTAGACAAAAACAAGATTCCAAAATACGTAAATTTGTTCAATAAAAAGTGTTTTTGATCGAAATTTTCCGTGTAGATAGGCGGGATGCAAAGTGCCCTACAAACGTCATCTTCGGAAATGACTTCGGCTGAGCTGCTATTGGCTGATGAGCACTCGGAAACGCCGAAGAAAAGACGAATTCAATAGCAGCCAATAGGAACTTAGATTTGCTTTGCCGAAGTGATTTCCGAAGATGACGTTTGTAGGGCACTTTGCATCCCGCCTATCTACACGGAAAATTTCGATCAAAAACACTTTTTATTGAACAAATTTAAGTATTTTCGAATCTTGTTTTTGTCTAAAAACTATCTAGAAATGTAGAAGAGATATCCAAGATCATTTGTATGTAGTTTTTTTGCGGTAAATTGAGTTAATTTTTTTGTTTGAAGCGAAAGTCTAACATGTGTCAGTTTATTACTGTAAAAGAGTTGCCAGCCTTAGGATATTTATATAATATAATGTATGAAGTGTGCGTACTGAACTCTATATGAAACACACACTGAATTGGGCCGCCTATGGTCCGAGTCCGGGTTATGCAGTATGCCAGATTTCGCGGGTATTTTAACGGCACTTAGCATTTGTACCTCCTACTTCCTTAATCCTTTAATCGCATTTATCATTAACCAATTAGGTTCAACTTTCGTAATTGCTATTTGTGTAGTGTTTGTGATCACGTGGACAACACGCGGTGCATGTACAGAGTTTGGGAAAGAGCATGTAAATAGCAAGTTGGACATGTTCTTAAATAACATGTGGTTGATGTTTTGTTTTTGGTTAATAAAAGTCATTGGGGTTTAACTTCGAGTGTTTAATAATTTGGCAAGGTGTTCTTTCCACCAATGCTTTTACTAGTGCGGCATGGTGCTTTTAGCATTCGGTAAAGTCAAAACACTGGAAAAATGCCGGCTAAACGCAAGAGCAAACAAGGCAAGGAAACCTAATAATCGTCTGCGCATAAAAGGAGACGAACTGAAACAACGGACGCAGATAGTGAGGACGAAAATACAAGCAAACAAACCCTTTTGGATAAAATGTTTGTTCTCGAGTAAATTTTATTTTGTTGGCGCATAGGCAATATCACACTTGTAAATGTCACGCTGATTTCCTCGCTTGAACCGGAATAGTCTGTTTCACTGTCGCTTGACGCAGTAAAGCTATCATTTAAATAGGACTGCTTACCGCTTTTAGCTTCCTTGTGCTAGAAGACGACGAGCTTAAACTTGAAGCCATGCTAGTTGAGTCATTTGACTGCCACTGTTCTTCCTGATTAAACCAAGAACCACGGTCGCTTTCTGCTAAGGTTTTCAAAATGTATTCGTATCTTTTTTATTTTTAGCTTTTCCAGGAGTCATAATCAGTGTTATAGCTACGTATCAGCATGCGAAATAGGATCTGATGTAGAAAGCAAAACAAATGGCCACATACTGTCACCTCGACCGGATAATTTTGATGAACGTGTTAACAGAAAATGCCAATTTCAAATGCAACTTTCGCGGCAAAATATTTAGCAACTTTAATACATTTGCCCATATCTCTTTTGCGTTTTAAAATTTTAAATTTTTTTTTGCATATTTCGAAAACTCGCTAATTAATTAGTAAAAATCGATAAAAAGCTCAAAATTGGTAATTTCAACATTTTTTCATATAATGTAACCTTAATATTCTCGTGCTTGTTTTTATCAGGGGAAATATATATTTTTTGGGTCCAGTCTAGGGTCCAGTCCATGTTTTGTACTATGCCTTCTGGTGGATAAATGATTTCCAGAAGCCAATGAGAGAACAGAAACCCTGCTGTGCGAACGAGCAACGATTGAATTGCACTTTGGTGTTTGGTCAAAGTGCAAGTTAAACATCCTAAAGACGGCAGTGAAATCAAAGTTCAAAACAAGACAGCAAGCACTAAAGGTACGTAATTGGCGTTTAAACTCATGAAAGACAGTTTATAAAGTCGTATATGTTTTTAAACATAAGATGAACCATTATGTTGTAGATTTGACCTGTAGCAATAATTTTATGTATAATTTTCTGACTTGTACGGCGACCGGTGATTTTGATGGAATAATGAGACAAAAGAATATGCGTCTTTTATTTCTTTGAATTTGGTAGCGTTTGCCAATATGCCGGCAACATTGTTATATTTTATTTCTCAAGCGATTGGTTGCTAACAAATCAAGCCGACAAATTGAAATATACATGTACCTGTAAATAAGAGACGCCCTGAGGATTTTTCTAAATTATTATATATAAAAACATCCCGTTGATCTATCCCTCATAACAACAAATATAAAACTCGGCGAAAATCATCACAAGTGCGCTATTTGTTCGGCATGTTTTCATGTAGGAGATTTTCTTCGCGCGCAGAGCGCGAGAAAATTGTTGTAGCGCCGGATTGATTGGCAGCTATCTTTTTCGCTGACTAATCATGCTGCTGAATATGCGATTTTATTTTCCATTTCGCCTGGCGGAAAATAGATATCCAAAATATAGCCAAATTAATATAGTCAATGTAGCCCAATGAGCTTATTTAGGAGATAAATTAATTATCGCTGGTCACGGGTTTTTCACGCGGGTCGCTGCTTTTGTCGCGGGGTTTTAACTGAAATCGCGGGTTCTTAACAAAAGCCGCGAAAAACATAGAATGTTCTACGTCAAACGAGGACAAAGACATACATAGATATGTTTGTGTGAACATACTGGAAACTCTATTATATTTCGATGAATTGAATTGATCGGCATCCTGCAATATTAGTTTGCACTTACACATGATGCTTTGTGACATCACAGTGGTGTCAGTTTTCATATCAAACACATCTACACAACAAAGCAAGATATGAAAGTTTGGAAAAATGTTTTCTTAGATCATTTGGAATGTTCTCTATGCTGCCATAATTAAAATGTCATGCGAAATTTCGATGATAAGGCCTTTTAAACCGAATTCCACGACAAAGACCTAAGCAGTACCCAAGATAGGAATTAAGCAGTACCCAAGTATGTCGGAAAATGTTTTTCTTCACAAAGGCTGTTACTAAGGCAATAGTGACTTTCGATGTGGCGACTATTCAATGCCTAAAGTTATTTTTGCTTGAGGATAAGTTCGGTCAACCTTATTTTTTATTCCATAAAATTAACATTTTCATGTGAATTTTAAATCAGTGTAACTGTGTAACGATATAAAAAATCTGCCAAAACTCGTCAATCTAGAAAAATGCGATTATTTTCAATTCAATCGATATATTGGTGAACGGTAGTGTTTTATTCATTTTTCCTGTTCGTTTACTTGCAATAGTTGAATGTAAAAAGTGACTAATTAAGGCCTTGGTCTAACGTCGTAGTTTTCATGAGCCGAACCTAATGCAAATAAATTCAAACAATGACTTTAGCGTGAAAAGTTGGACGTTTGACCTAGACTAACGTAATCTGCTGCTAAGTTAATCGCCAAAGCAATGTAATATGTGTGTTCATGCACTATTTAAAATACGAGCAGGAGTGCTTTATCAGATATAAAACACGAGGCGCAGCCGAGCGTTTCATATCTGATAAGCACAAATTGGGAGTATTTTGAGTGGCTTCAAAAACGATCGATTTTATACCCATCTTGTCAGTTTGTTTACGACTGTATTTTCAATATAGATCATGCGTAAGCTGAAGCAAAAAAATCGAGGCAAAAAAATCAGCGTGTGTTTTATCACATATAAAGGCTCCTTCGCGGCCCTGATTCCTTTGTTTTGCTCATGAATTATTAATGATTTTCGAAGTCATGTAATTTTACTTGTCCTTGTGGTAGTTACCATAGCACCAAATAAATATTAAATAAAGTTTTATTTGCTCGTCTGTACGTGCCAAGTACACAAGTTCAAGTTGACAAGTACTCTTGTTAGAAAAGCTAGCATGACAACGATCAACAAATGCACTTGTCATGGAAAAAAATAGCAAAGTAAAAAGTTGCCCGTCTGTACGCTCAACAAAGAAAACTTTTCAAAGTAAATTGAACCCAATAGTACGTTGGCCAGCGGTGAATCGTACATAACAGTAGAGTACATTGGTAAAATTCTGTACATGTACAGACGAACAATTAAACCTGTCAAAGAAAAACTTGTCATTAAAATTCTTGTGTGTACAAATAAATATTAAATGAATTTTCAATTAAAAATAATTTTATCAAATATAAAATAGGGTTAACCGAACTTATGTTCAAGTCTTGTTCAAGATGATTAAATTACTTTATACATTGAGCGGCTGATTACCTGATCCAGCTTACCCGGGGATTAAATGGAGCGTAAAATGATCTAGGTGTATTAAAAAAAGTCATTTTATGAATTACGAAACAGCCAAAGTTAGAATGCCTTCTAACTTTAATGAATGAAAAAGATATATTTTGCAAAAATTTATGCCCGACACTATTTTGTTTATTTCATATTTCGGCAAAACAAAAATCTCGAGCAATCAGGAATTAGATATTTTTTATACCATAAGCTATGACTCATTTCAATACCTCAAAATCATTTTGCGCTTCATTTGGTCCCGGGTAAGCGGGATCATATAATCAGCCCCTGAATAACCTTAATATTAAACTGTTGCCATAGTAACTGCCGTTGATAGAAATTTTTCAAATTTTCTGGCTAGTTGGGTTCTGCATCATATTACTGTGATATTTTTGTTCTTTATTTTACATTATTATGTAATACCTTGTTAAATTATGCTGCATTAATTGGAAATCGCGAGTTAATTGAAAATATTCATTTTTATAATCGTGCAATGGAACCGTACAATAGTTTTCTTTTTCTTGCACGGTAGATTTCATTACCGTCAATCAGTCAAAATGTTATTATCGCACTAATTAAATGGTGAATTCATGAACGTGGTGCCACAATGTAAGCCATGGAATTTCATTTTGGTAAACTAATAAAAGAAAATGGCGATCTAACTTCGTGTGAATGATCTGTTTTGGTGTCATATACAACAAAAAATGAACGTTTATTCGTGCAATGGTGAGAATATTTGAGCTCACCTCGTTGATTGGAACCATAGACAATCAACTTTCACCTCATGCATACCATTGAACTCATAAGTATTGATCGTTGGGGTTCAGTAATACATTATTATATACCAAGTGTTTATAAGAAGTAAAAGCAGCAATCAGAACAAGACAAAAACAAACTCTGCTTCATCCTAAAATAAACGATTTCAATCAAATCGCACGCCTCACTTTGGGTTTAATTTTTGACCAGTGAACTGAACTCTCGCAACCATAGCAACATAGTATAGACATGACACTTTGTTGACCGGCACGTGATATCACTTTGTTCAATGAAATTGATCTTGGCCTTTTGAAATTGATTGTTTTTACGGTTTGTCATCCCGAATGCATGAATATGCCCCCATCCCCTCAATTACCGGTCTCCCGCGCATGAAGTTTTATTTGCTCGTCTGTACGTGCCAAGTACACAAGTTCAAGTTGACAAGTACTCTTGTTAGAAAAGCTAGCATGACAACGATCAACAAATGCACTTGTCATGGAAAAAAATAGCAAAGTAAAAAGTTGCCCGTCTGTACGCTCAACAAAGAAAACTTTTCAAAGTAAATTGAACCCAATAGTACGTTGGCCAGCGGTGAATCGTACATAACAGTAGAGTACATTGGTAAAATTCTGTACATGTACAGACGAACAATTAAACCTGTCAAAGAAAAACTTGTCATTAAAATTCTTGTGTGTACACATGAACATACACGCGTGCACTTGGCAAAGTGAACTTGTCAATAATTATCATCGTCACTTGCTCGCCTGCAAAGGTTTTACTTGGAAAAACGAGAATAAACTTTACATGTACCATAAGCTAACAAGACGAAAAATTTAAAATAATTTGTCGCTAAAATGTTAAAGGCAGGCAATTTGCATCAAAGGTTTCTGCGTAAACGGTTTTGTTGTACCAGCCATATGTAAAGCACCTGCTCTAAAGAGTATTTTTCATTGCCTTATTTTAATTTTGTTTGACCAATGTCCAGAAGAGCTCACAAGGACATGCTAAAATATTTAAAATTTTCACCTAACCAAATAATGATGTTATTGTATTTATACAAGCGGAGTTGCAAAAAAGCCACGGGTGTGCGGGTATCAGCCGTGAGGAAGGTTTGCAAAATGGGCAGTCAATGAGGAAGGTTTCATGTCGACACACTACATAATGTATCCTAAACACTAATTACAGAATAAAAAAATAATAGATGATGATCTGTTCCAGAAATCATGCCTTCTTTCTGAAAAAAACCAGTGTTTCATTGTCAAGATTCATTCTGATCTTCAGTTTGGAAAGCCACACTTTACAATATTTTGTGGAAGGTTTGCAAACTTTGAAAATTTTGCTCGGAGGAAGGTTGAACGCTTTTTGCAACTCTGTATACAAGCTACCAGATAAAAGCGTAAACAGATGGTGAATTTATTAATAGGACCTTTGCCATGGAATAAAAGAAACCTTTTAAATTTCTTTAGTAAAATGCATCGAATCGAGGTTGTACTGATTGTGATCGTGTGTCTCTTTTATGGAGTGATGACAACATGGGCAAAAACGCCCTGTGAAACTGGAAGTATACCTTCTGAATGCTATCAGTCGTGTCAACACGGCGAGTGTAAATGCAATACATCCGAAACGAGCACATATGACATGTGCAACCAAACATGCCTCGCTAAAGACTGTTTCCCTGATGTTACAATGACCTGTATTGCCAAACAAAATTGTACTCAAGTCTGTCAACCCGGTTCATGTGACATGAAATGCACTGCCGGAGATTCCTGTACACAGAAAGCTGACAACGGCGCCAAGACAATGTCTTGTTCTTCCAAAGAATGCACGCAGAACTGCGTCGAAGGAAGTTGCGAGGCTATGCTATGTGAAGCTGAGCATTGTCTTCAAACATGCGGTGAAGGTGGTTCCACGATGTACTGCACAGAATCCGTCAAGATATGTTCACAACGTTGCACAGCCAATAAGGATTGTACACTTGAATGTCGTGCTGAAGTTTGCAAGCAGGAGTGCAGTGGTCCTGCACGGTGTATCATTCTGAATGCTGCGTCTTCTCCGGTTCTTCTTAACTTCCCAGCAGTATTTGCCCTTGTTTTCTTTATGCTTACAATATAATGTAATAAAATTGGACACATTTTAAGCGAATAGCAATAAAAGAATAATTGTAATGAAAGGGTCTAACGGAATAGTGAATAGCTAATGTACTGCGCATAACGAACCTGTATTTAGTGGATGGTAAAAATAATTTAAAGAATATTAATTAAGTACACAATGTGTTGTCATATAAGTATGTGTTGTCATATATTAAATAAAATATACAGACAGCTTCAGAATAACATATATGTCTGAGTTCTCGGTCATCACTTCCACTCTTCCAGAAAGCAACTTGGCATTCTCAGATTGCAGTATCTTATGAACATACCGCAATTATTAATCTTGGTGCAATGCTCTCTGATTTTGACATGAAACTGTAAGTCAGAACCAACGTTTGGCAATGCACCTATGAGTAATTTTTTTTTATAATAAGGGACAGGCTTGCAAATGCATCGCCACTATTTGTTACCTTTAATACAAAGAATTACGCCTTTCATACTGACCAAAATCTTAGCAATTAGGTATACATGAAAACTAAAAAATTATAAAACTTGAACAAAAATATAAATTCACAGCGGAAGTTTACAGAAATATTGTATGCAGCTGGATTCAAGTAAATAATAATGGGTGCTTGTACAAAGAAACAGATGTAAGTGCTGATTGGGTGAGTTAGAATCATCCTTATCCATTGCAGGCTGGATACAGCATTTTTAACATAAGACTTGCAAGGCACTCTGCTAATGCTATGGCCGAAATCATCCATTTAAAAGTAAAACAATAAAATTCAGAAATGAAAAAAAAACAAATCACTTTAGAAAGCTATATTATTTCTTAATATATAGATATGCAGCGGTGTTATCAATTAATTTACTCGATCCAAGGCAAACCCAGGGCTAATATATAAAGGTATTATGTGTATTATCCCGTCCTTTAACATCTTTGGCCCGCAACCATCCCCTAAATTCGTCCAAAAACCATACATTTATAGTTGGTAAGCGATGACGTTTAGTTTGTGCTCACGCATGCTTTGTTTGCATAATCTATTTATCTTTTCATTTTAAAATTTCAGAAATAAATTCGCTTTATCTTTTATGCCTCTTTATATAATCAAGATGGAAAAATAAACAATGTGCACTCGATCCGAACCTTGTAACCCAATAGGATTATTGTATTCAATAAATTATTGGGATTATCACGGTTAGGGTTAGAGTTGTGGTTTGGGTCAGGGTTCATTTTATACGCAATATTTTATTGGAATTGTAAACGTTGTCACCAATAATCTTATTGGGATACAACGTGCGGATCGACTGGACAGCGCGCGGCAATGCTGTTCAATCCTGTTATACTGCAGGCTCAAATTACAATGAGGCTCAACAATGCTGAGCAATATTCTTGACAAGAGTGAACAATGCCGGCACAACCAATCCAAAACTGTTACTCTTGGTTCACTCCAAAATTGTTACACTTGGTCTTTGCAAGCTCAACAGCCTTTGCAATCAATCTACTCACGCGGACGTGACATTTACGAAAACGAACGCTTTGTCGCTCGCGGGCAAGGTGACCGTAATGGAAAATATCCTGAATTGTTCTTGACGCCAGAATGTATGTACTCAAACGGCTGTAAAGACATTTTTCATGAATGGCGGCCAGGACAACGTTTTATTTTGAGACGCTAAAATTTTACATGGCACCGTGAACTATCGTGTGAGGATAAGGAATGTAATACCCCTATCCAAAAGAGGAAGTATAGCTAGGAGAAAACATCTGGTCAGGTTAAATGAGACTTTTCACAACAAAACAAAACATTCCCACATACCATCCTCGCTTCCATATTTAACATAGCTTGCACATATTTAACATAGCTTGACATAGTCCTGCTCCTGCATGACCGCACAAAATAAAATTGTTTTTCAGTTCTAGATAACTGTTATCTTTTTTGGGAAAACGAATAACTCGGCGTCATGGCGATAACACGTCATTTTAGCCACACATTTATGAAGGAAGGTCTACTAGTACTAGAATAACTAGATTATGATTTTAATACTGCCACTGTTTTACATATTACCTATAGGTTTATAAAATAATAATTTGAATAATTGACTCAATTTATACAGAAATGAAGCCACGTCCCCTTTCATGCCTAATATCGAATGTTAAAGTTCTAGATTGAGGTAATCACTTTACCAACATCATTCTACTTAATTGTGTAGTGGCCATCAGGTATCATAGCTTGGACACGACCATATTTGGTACAAGTTCTTCAAGCTTAATAGCGAGCAAAGTATTCCCTGACAATTTTACTTTTCGTTGAAAATATGCCTAAAAAATAATTTTACATGTCAAACGCAATATATACCGCAGCAAGAGTGTTGAAAAATCTGGAATTTGTTATGTGGGAAAAAGATGCATCTATTGTACAGTATTTTGCATCGTTAAACACTCACGGTTTGCATGTTTAATGACCCATTTGCCATCTTATAGAAGTCTTCGTCTTTCGCAGCTATGGTGCAGTCAGCTTTATCTGTATTTACATTAAACATACTAGAAATCATTCATTTCAAAAACATGTTGCCACATTAATTGATTTCCTTCTTTTTAATGGAATCCTAAATCAACAGTTGAAACCTACTGTAGACATCACGCATGGGTAAGGATAAAACGCGGATACGGATGCGGAACGGAGCGGATTGACGGAACGGATATGAGGATAAAACGCGGAGCGGATATGAGGATAAAACGCGGAGCGGATATGAGGATAAAACGCGGAGCGGATACGGGGATAAAACGCGGATGGGTTGTCTTTTTGTGCGAATTAAGCTTAAATCTTTTTCGAAAACATGTTATGGTACTTGATAAAACAGAATTCGCTGCCATGTTTCAGCTGATTTAAATGGGTTGGGGAATTATGTAGACCTGCTATCTCTATTTTTTCAGATTGTGTATATTGACAGTATTGACTCAAAACCTTTTACTAGTCCCGTATTCACCCTGTGTTAGAAGTAGTCTACCGAAATGCGACAATTATCCTGCACTGACCATTAAGGTTTACCAAATATTTCTTTGTGTCGCTATATTTTATTACCTTTGTCAAAATTCTTTATTATCTGTTTTCAGTTGGAATGTTACGACAGAGCACCAGTGTTTGTGCATTTAATGAAAAGTGTCCGATGAAATATTTGAAACATTGAAATATTAAAAAATCGCTCGTTTGTTTGATTACTCTAGCTATTGTTCAAATTGTTCAATAAAATAACAATATTGGTGTTTAGTATTCTATAATTACAGTACATTATAAAACATTTACTAACACAACGGCATTGGCCAGAGTGTCTCGAAGAAAACTTAACGCCCATGAATTAATTAATTATTATGAAAAAATAATTGTTAGACGAACTTAACGTATTTATGAATTTAAAATGTATACTAATTAATATGTATGGTGGGGGACACCCCGTAATTTACGTTTAACATGAAAACGCTACGGTAAAATGCTCAGTAGCGTAGCCAGCCCGACGAATTGGTCCCGCTATGCAAATATTTTCCCGTTCATTGACTGTGAAAACAATTAATTTCTAAAGAAATAAATAATGATAATAATTTGAAAATAACTTGAAATTTGCATAGCGGGACTAAACTGTCGGGCTGGCTACGTCACTGAAAATGATTGTTCATAGTAAAAGCAAAAATGCCAATATGAAAAACAAAACATATCGTGATAACTACTTAAAACTTACTTAAAACTTTTCGCGGCTTTATATAGTAATAGTAATTGGTATTGTGGTATGGTGTTGTTGTGCTTTTGAAATAATTTTTAACATGGCTTTTACGTCATAATTGAAACTTTATATTATCCTGTTAATAAGGCCACATTATTTCAGCTCGTTGGTTACCGTAGTAACGTTGGTGACCGGGTTCCACTCTACTTTACCTATTCACTCGTTGGTTTTACGATTTCCGATACATACGGTTATACATTTGTGTATTTTATACCAATAATTAAGTTTATTTATATACTCTCGATATTTCCGTTAAGAATGCATTATTTTAATTTGTATCATCTCTGGAAACTGCACATCTAATTTGTAAAGAAATGTTTTCACCTTTTGAAGACAGAATCATCTAAATATAATTAGTAGAATCATACTAGTATACTATTGCAAATGCTGTAATTTGATTGGTTACTCTACTCGCTATCTATTCCTCGATAGATAGCGAGTAGCGAAACAATCATCTTCCTGTAGAGATTTCTTTTAAAAAAATTGCTTAATTTTGTTGAATATTCCATGTTTGACCTATGATTCTACTAAAACAATTAGATTACTCGCTCTCGATTCATATGCGTTGACAGTTGATTCGGGCTTCGCCCTCATCAACTATCACTGCATAGAAATCTCGAGCTCGTAATCTAATTGTTAAATAGCAGGCTACATAATCCCCCAACCCATTTAAATCAGATGAGACATGGCAGCGAATTCTGTTTTATCAAGTACCATAACATGTTTTCGAAAAAGATTTAAGCTTTAATTCGCACAAAAAACAACTCATCCGTGTTTTATCCTCATATCCGCTCCGCGTTTTATCCTCATATCCGCTCCGCGTTTTATCCTCATATCCGCTCCGCGTTTTATCCTCATATCCGTTCCGTCAATCCGCTCCGTTCCGCATCCGTATCCGCGTTTTATCCTTACCCCATCACGCATGCAGGGCTTGGTTGCGGGAAGGATAAATAATACTATGCACCGGATACCAACATTTTTAAGGTTCTTACAATGTGTCGATAGTTAAAACTTTCAAAAATGAAACAATAAAATCGTAGGTTGTATTAAAAAATAACATAACATAGTGAGTAGGACGAGAACGACAAAAAATACCCTGAAATTGGCTGGGCGAAAATGCGTTGACATCCAGTACATTTATGTACTCACATACATGTAATATATGCAATTATTTAGACATTATATGCAATCATGTAACACGCTTAATTTATAGTCAAAACGTTAAGATTGTTTACAATTTTCAGAGTGTCTATTGTTTAGTGTTTTATGTAAAAAGTGTGTTTCACAGCATTACCCACAGATCCGAAAAATTATTGATCTGAACCTACCAGCATTACCGCCATGTTTTATGGATCCATTTCCGTTTTTAAGATCGAGAATCCATTGCCCTGTCTTTCCATTTGGACCATCGGTGAGTTTTATTAACAAGACGGCATCGATTTTCTTTACTAATTTAGCACCTTCCTATAATTATACATATTTATAATTCTTCTCCCTTTTATATGGTGAAATGTTACGAACCACTAACCTTCTTTATTTTGTCAGATACGTATTGAATGAAACCAGCAGACTTAAAGTCAATGTTATCCGCCAAAATACCGCTAGGATTTCTGCAAATTTTAAAATCATTTAAAATACTTTGGTTGATTTTTAATTGCAACTCCGTTCCAGATCAAGACCGTTCAAGTTTATTGGATACGAAAATATGCTACAGAACAACGTGTAACATCATATAGCATATTGCTTTCTTCTTGTGACAGCAAGTCAAAATATTAAACATTAATCCGAAGGCCTAGTGATTAATCGTGGGTTAATTAAGCGCGTACAAATGAGTTCTGGTTAATCTAACAGGCACAAGAAAGTTGTTTCGGCATAATATGGAATTATTGTTAATTAATCCAAAAGCTGGTTTTCCAGCACACGTTTAGTGATTTCCAGGCTAACCAGAGCATCTTCAGGCAGAGTGCATATATTAACTTCGAATTTCATAAAATTACCCATATTTTCCAATTACAACCTTGCCACTGTCGTCATACTATTAGATTATCCACAATTCTTACCGAGGAAAAGCCATTTTATAAAGGGCAACCACAACAGCTCCGCCCACGCCAAGATTATGTTGTAAGGCAATCACAGCGCCAGGAACCTGACGCTTTCCACATTCTCCTCGTAACTGCGAGCATAGTTCGGTACATTGCGCGAGACCTTCGAGCGAAAATGTTCAATTAGATACGAAAGAATACGAGAACCCCCAATCTCAAACACACCATGTATATAAATATGTTACTTTACTATATATCTAACATAAGGCAGCCTAACTAGCAAGTAGGTCTGTATGAGACCTCAATCTTTTGTACTTTGCCCAAAATATGTGTCATTATAAGTTGTTTTCCTGTCATTATTAACTGTACCTGTTGCGCCTAAAGGATGACCTTTCGAAATCAACCCACCACTTGGATTTATTACGTACTTCCCTCCATATGTGTTATCATCATTGTCAACTAGCTCACTGCCTTTACCTGAAATAAAAAATATATATATATATTCGAATCTTGCAAGTGATGTTACATGTAACATCCATTTTTGGTGACATTATTTAAAATGGAGTGCGCAAATGTTTTAACGTCAATACTTTGAAGATTCATCAGTGAAACTCAACAATTTCTGTGCAATATTTAGTGGAGTAAAAGATTGTTCCATCCAAATGGACCATAATAACATCAAAAATAAACAATCACACAATCACCCTTCCACAAATTATATATCTGTACATGTAATACAAGTCAGAGTTGAATAAACAAACAACAACCCCCCAAAAAGCATAAATCTGGTGAGACAATGAGCACGCAACGTAATGATACAAGATGAGGTCATGTGCTTACCTTCAGGACAGAGGCCTAATGCTTCATATGTAATTAATTCATTGGTAGAAAAACAATCATGAAGTTCTATAACTTGAGCTGATGTTGGTGATATGCCTGAAAGTAAAAAAAAAACGAGATGGTTATGTGACTAACTTTAGGTAGCACTGTATTTTGTCATTGGTCGTTTATGATCGCTAACTCAGCAAACTTCCCTACTGGACTGGCCTCACATACACGTAACAGAGATTTTATTGGGGGAACCATCCACAAATGCTCAAATATTTAAATAATTTGACGGTGGAAAATGCGATATGATGGTTATCTGTGTATATAGGTTTGCAGATACCGGACCTTGGATAGGTCCTCTTCTGGATATCGACGTTCAGTCATTATCTATTTTAACAATTAGATAATTTTACTTTGATACTACACATGTAACTAGATACGTGCAAGTGACTGTCTATATATGAATGTGACTTGAAAACAAAACTTTTGAATGAATGCCTGATCAACTCATCTTTAACTGCTTCAAATTATTTACCTGTTTTGTCGTATAACTTTTTGGCGGCTGTTTTTGTCATATCATATCCAACCTACAGTATATTTGATACATGCTATACGTAGTCTTGACATACTGGCATCCCACGGTCTAGGGTCGGACTGGCAAATTTTAGGAATAAAATTCGGTTCCTTGTGCAAGTGCACAAATATATAATTATATATAATTTTTACAATAATTATTTTGAATATATTCTTTGCTTGAACTATTATATTACAGTAAATGACATTAACGACAAGTTGCAATGCGAGCATGCGAGACGTCCATAACATGAAAAAGTTCCGTGATACAAACAATTTTAAGATAAATAGTTTGTGGTTATTTAAAATCTGGTGATTTCCGGGCCCCAAAGTTCAGATCGCCCAGTCCACGCCTTTCATGGTGTTCAACGGTAGGATGTTCAGTAGTGATGTAACACAATAGCATTACTATGTATGCTAGAGATGCAACTAATCAAACACATTTTAGCACTTCCTACTCACCATTTTAATGCAACTGCTTTCATTGAAAGTGCTCGATAAATCAGTCGCCATTTCCATACCAAGTATTTCTACACACCGCGATCGTACAGAAGGGTTTCGCTTTATGAACTCCTCATTGCATATGATTGCAGCTGCAGCGCCATCACTCGTTGGACTAAATTGATTATACATACAGCAATCGCGCTACACTTGCTCTTATAAAAATGTGTAAATTGAGGCAAGGCCTGCTTCGAACTACAGTACATGCACTACTCAACAACTTGATCTCCAGTCTAGTGTCAAAACTGGTTACCGTGGAAGAGGATTGCCTCCAACCCCCCTACAAAATCGTCAATGGAACCTTTTTCAACCCCCCCCCTCCCCCCCTCCGCAGACTTGTAATCACAATATATTCTCACTGCTCGCCTTGCTGCACGTTAACCTAGCTGTGGAATAGATTCAGAATGACGATAATTTTTTTTAACTAAGAGTAAAGTGCGGCGTGGAAGCAGTTTTGCAGCCGAGGGGAGGTGGGCAGTACGTGCAAACTTACCTACGCGGGGGCGCTTTGTGGCAAAATATGAGCTTTTCAGGCCTTTTAACATTCCATTAAGTGTATTGTTTGGCAAAATGCCCAGTGAGAATATTAAAATATGCCTCGATTCAGTACTTACCAACACTGTAGTTTGGTTAACGGTTCGTACACCATGCGAGAATTCTTGATTTCTTCTAATGTATATTCAGTCTGAAACTGTGACAGTCTGCAGAAAGTCAATAAAACTCTACATCCTGAACAATGACAGCAGAGATGTACTGGTTACTGCTTTGACGGATGGTAGAAGAATTGCCAATATGTAAAATCCAAAACCATGTAGAATCCAGTTTGTTACTTTGATACAAGATATTACAATACTTACAAAAAACTACTTATTAACAATAGTTTGGATGTTGCAATACTTACGGATTATTCACAGAATGTTTATGATTCTTATATGCAATCTTTGCAAAATGTTCTGGTTTTGTACCTGTTGACAAGTCAAAAGGAATTAAAAGATACTCTTGAGCAAATTTGAATAGCAAATAAAAGATACATACTTATTATGTGCAGGGAGTATCAATAAAAAGTAGACCCTTTCAAGTAGCAGCAACTCAAATAAACTGCAGTCTGCTGTATTACAGTAATTTTACAGCTCTTAATGCTTTGAACAAAAAACACAATGTTTTGTACACATGAGAAACCAACGAAACCCCCTAAAATTCCCAAGTTTGTAAGATCCTGTGCCACTTTTTGAATCATTAGTTTAAAGCATTCTGGATGAGCTGTCAAGTGACAAATTAATTCAAATTAGTGGGTACTTCAAAGGATCTACTTTTTTATGCACCCTCAGTTTATAGTCATAATACACACAAATGGATCGTGGACAATGAGACAAGTGCAAGCAGGCTATTTAAATGGCCGTTAATTATGTTTTTAATAATAGCTGATTTCAAATCTGTATTAATTTTACCATATTTGTCCATATGTTCTCTACCAGCATTACCAAACATTTGAGGAGTAACAGGTGCTGGTGCTATACCATGAGTCTCTGCCATCACGCTAATATGCTTCTCAACAGGAATTGCACGGTCGGAATACTAAATAGAATGTATGGCTACAGTAATCACTTTATATGAAAACACTAAACGGAAAAACTCAAACATTGCATTGTTAATGCAATAAACCCTTCCAAAAATCAGTTTACTTTTTGCTATTGTATTCAACCTCATTTTGATGTTTTGAACCTCAACCTATACAGTACTAAAACAATACATGTGTTACCAAAACAATACATGTACAAAAAATAATGATGTTAAAGTCGCATGTGTGTACGTTGAACGAGTCTACAGCCAAAACTGCTGAGCAAAGAAGTAGTATTAGGTCCATTTGACTGAAGTTTGTAACGATCAAATTGAAGCAAGACATTCCGTAAAGCTGTTTTGGTGGCATTGATATGACAATTGATCAGTTATTCAAATGGCAGAGTGGCTAGTAATGTGGTTGATAATACACCTGTCCAATGACTGTTTGATGTAAATTCAAATGATAAAGATTCAAAATACATTTAATTAAAATGAACTGTCAAGTTATATCTGAATAAAACTTGCTTCATATATGTTACTGAAAGTTGTGAACTCAAAAATTAATACTCAGAATACAATACCAGACAGTATAATTGTACATTATTCAACAATTGATTTGATCGAAGCACTGTAAGCATTCAATTCGAGAAACTTGCAACGTGTTAGAGAACATAACGACGAACAATATTGCAAAAGTTATATAAAATAGATATAGGAGTGACCAAATTCACTTGGATGAACATGAAACAAGTTATAGTAATTTAAAACTTGATTCAATCCTTTAAAATTTTAGGCTAAACTTGACTTGAAACAATCCTTTTATTAATTAGCCATGCAAGCAAATTGGGGAATTCAGGTCTGACTTCTTTAAAGTGAACAAGCTGTCATTTAGGATTTAATATATTAATTTTGTAAAATTTAGTACATTTTAAGCATGGAATACAATATATTGATACATGCACAATCTAAATATCTTTAAATTACTATATACTGTACATAAGCAACATAAAAATGTACATGATTCCATTTACCTTCCCTTGAAGGGAACCTTTTTCCATTTTCTCAAATCCTAGAGCCAGTACACAGCTAGAAATACCTGCATGGTTCAAAATGATAAAATGAGCGATATGTACAGTTTATGATACTACACCCACGAACTATAAACTTATGTTTACTTGTTCACCGCAGCCAGGTGTCAGTTAATCAGATTACGCTATGTAATTTACTACTCTCACTGGTTATGTTTAAATGAACATAAAAATCACTTTACAGGGTTTATCATAAAAAGTAAACCATTTGAGACCTGTAGCTGCAATTAAATATATTCAAATTGTATTAATTTGACAGCTCTGGATGCTTGCCATCAAAATATTAGTTCGAAAAAGAGTATAAAGCCAACACCTAACAAGCCAACAACATGTGATGTTCGCTTCGAGTACTCACTGTACCTCCTTCAACAAGTTGTTTAGCAAGAAAAAGTGCTGAAGACCCAGTAGCACAAGCATTGTTTACCTAAAAACAATTGAAATGTTGAAAATGGCAAGGCCATGGTAGAAAATGGCAACAGAGATTGACATCTGATGCATGGAACTAAAATGTGAAGAACTCATTGTTTAAATAATAGAAAAGCAATTATCATCATTGGGTACTTCTATTGTATATAGTTACACTAATTGTACATGCATGCAAGCAGACTAATATACGTACTCAACAGAATTTTACTTTAATTTGAAACGTTGTAATGTTTAAGATGTTCTAAGATGAGTTTCAACACATGCTTCATATTTTACTGCAGCCATGTTTGCTTGTAGGAATGCAAAAATATCAATGATTCTTGAAAATATAGCGCTAATAGCTCATGATACAGCATATAAATTATTGTTGTTGCATATACATTATACACTGGGACTCCAGTCATTCCTATTTCATACACAGCTCTTTGACCACATGTGGAGTCACCTAGAACACAATAATGAAAGTTAACAAATAATTTAAAACCAACAGTTTTATTCAGTTACTGGCAATCATACCATAGACATAACCACATACAACTTGTTCAACATCTTTGTATGAAATTGCAGCATCTTTTAAGGCTTTAGATGCTGAAAACAAATATTCAATGTTTTATTACATTACCGGTAACATAAAAATTAAAACAATAGGAAATCCTGTCACATCATAATCTTCAGACTGATGTATATATACCTGCTTCCTTGGCAAAATCTGGGTAATCTTTATCACTTGAACCAGGTTTTTCAAACTAACAAACAACTAAATGCTTAATATTTAAAAGGCAATAAATTATACATGCATGCTATCATAGGCCTAGCAAAAATTACTCTGGGGTGAAGAGCAAAGATGTCTGGCATTTAGCAAATTATAATTATAGTATTGCTAGTGCAATATTGGTTGGTATTTCTCCAGCATGGAAAGTATGGCAGTTGCACACCCAAGAACTTTCATTATTCAGGTTCTCATGCTTGGTTTATGTTCAATGATTTGCACACTGCACACTAGGAAATTTTGCATATACACCCAAGATCTTGTCAAAAACAGCCATACTTTCCAGTCTGGGTAATTCTAGCATGCAGTTTCTCTTTGGGGTTTTATCCAGTCAGACAGCCTCCTGCATTACACATTTGCAACATTTAGAATGGGGTGGGGGAGTCTAAGCAGAACTAGATGATTATAAAACCTTTTCACTCATGATGTTGACTTGATGTCAAAGGTGGCAATATCAAAATGGATGTGACCCTTTCCTGCTGAGTTTTGTCTTGGTACTACGCGCAGGTTAACAAGCACAGTATGAAAGCATCCTACACGACACTCTATTTGGTTCCGGTCAAATTCAATATTTCAATTTGGTTTCCATCAAATAATATTATCACACTTTGCAAACCTACGGTAGCAGATAACCTAGACAGAACAGTTCAGGCAATATTTTTATCTATAAATGTTTAGGTATGTTTGCAGGATTTTATAGCCAAGGATTCGAAATGAGTTGGGAAGAAGTATCTACGTACTACCGGTACGTCCCGCACTACGCAGACATGAGGTCTACGTGATGGTTAATTCGCCATTCTTGCTACTTACTTTTGTCATTCCAACCCCAGCAACGAATACTCTCTGTTTTCCCATCGTAGAAGCAACTAAAAAACTTAAATCACAGCGTTTTTTTCAGTAATTGGAGCTAAATATATGTTGAGCTCAGCTTTGAGATCTTTGTTGAGCAACATGCCTCACGAGATACCCAACATTACCCCCACATCAAGCGCACATCCCTATAGACCCTTTGCACATGACGTCACACATGGCATTTAGCCCAGGGTCACAGATTAGTATTGTACCAGATGTCTATCTTCGCCAAATATCTGTTACAAGTTTTTGACTGCTTACGCGAGCTGACGAAAGATTTCCGCCATGTTCTTAGCACAGATTACTATTGTACCAGATGTCTATCTTCGTGTTTTCGCAAGGTAAATTTGTGTTCTCGATTTTCACTCTGATCACGAATTGCACTCGTCATTTTTCGCAATATCACGTATGTTGCGCTTACTAAGAACATGGCGGACACTTGCGTCAGACTCGCGTCCAGGCCAGGCCTTTGTTAGACATGCATAGGTTTTAGACTCGGTTAGACTGTTGCTTACGTTGTATGGCGTGGATTGCGCTTACTAAGAACATGGCGGAAATCTTTCGTCAGTTCGCGTAAGCAGTCAAAAACTTGTAACAGACATTTGGCGAAGATAGACATCTGGTACAATAGTAATCTGTGTTCTTAGTAAGCGCAATCCACGCCATACAACGTAAGCAACAGTCTAACCGAGTCTAAAACCTATGCATGTCTGACAAAGGCCTGGCCTGGACGCGAGTCTGACGCAAGTGTCCGCCATGTTCTTAGTAAGCGCAACATACGTGATATTGCGAAAAATGACGAGTGCAATTCGTGATCAGAGTGAAAATCGAGAACACAAATTTACCTTGCGAAAACACGAAGATAGACATCTGGTACAATAGTAATCTGTGCCAGGGTTGCCAGATCACTGCATTTTTGAGGCCAAATCGTCATTCGTGTAGTCAAGTAAACAAAGAAAACAAAAGGCAAGTACAAAGAAAAACAAAGAGCATTGTTGAAGATTTGGCCTCAAAAATGCAGTGATCTGGCAACCCTGACTTAGCCAGCTATAAATAGGAAAAATATATTTGGATAATTGTATAAGTTTTCAAATTGTAAAAATTTTCAGATAATCTAAATTTTAGGAAATGTAATATTAACTATCGGAGAACCCTTACTTCATTTGACGTTTTTTTAAAACTTACAGAAGTCTGACTCCCAGTGACGGAAATTCCAACTTCCGAAAAATCGACAATCGACGGGAAATTTAAATGCATACATATCAACACAAATTGTTTGACATGTATGCATTTAAACTTACTTGCTGTGCATTAGTGTTCGTATTCAAAATCGAAACAAATTTGTTGGAAATTCACAAAGCTTTGCCCCGTCACCTCTTGAACTGAATCTCCACCACTGCTCATTCCGGTCAGAAATTTGATGCTTAGTTCACATGCAAGGCCGCCATCTTCCAAACAAATAAACCTGAGGCTTAAAAATAGCTCCATTTCCAGATTTTATTGCTTCAGCCTGAGCAGAAATATCAACCTGGACTTGAACTGGAATATTAAATCAGGCTGGGGTGAATGCTGCCATGTAATTGATCGTGAAACATCTTCAGTTCGGTTAAGTGGCCTGAAACTCAGCTCTTCTTGTAATCGGCCTCTTAGTACTTAGAGAATAACTGCATTCACCCGGCCAATCACATTTGAGTATTTCTTTGATTTACTGTTTGAATTCATTAACAAATTTATTGAATCATTAGTGACTCCACTGTACAGTATATACAGTAGAGTTGTTATCATTAACAGAGAGAGGTTAATCAATTTAATGCTAGTGTTAAAGTTTTGTGTTCTTAACCCCACATTTTCCCTACGCTTCAAAGCCCTCACCACTTGAAGAATTTAATACACTGGAAGAATTTAATACATTTAATACAATTGTCCCAGTGTATTAAATTCTTCAAGTGGTGAGGGCTTTGAAGCGTAGGGAAAATGTGGGGTTAAGAACACAAAACTTTAACAATAGCATTAAATTGATTAACCTCTCTCTGTTAATGATAACAACTCTACTGTATATACTGTACAGTAGAGTCACTAATGATTCAATAAATTTGTTAATGAATTCAAACAGTAAATCACTTATGAAAAATAATATGATATACAGTACACCAACATGCAATACACACTAATACACAGTTTTGAAAAATGTCAAATACAGTACACAAACCACTTTCTTTATCCTGTAGGTAATCATCAAAGTTTACTTCTCCATCAAAATGATCAAATGGCGTAACAAATCTTGTGTGGCAAGAATCGCCTCGAGCTCTTCTGCATCCATAAGCTTATTCATTTTGAACAGCAAAATTATATTACAATCAACTATAAATATACCTACATATATACAACTACAGTATAATTTGAAAAGAATTTTAGGCAAGTTAATACGCAAAGACGAGTTCGTTAAGCGCCAGTGCTTGTTTAGTAATTCCCTCATGAATGCAGTTATTCTCTAAGACCGTTAGAGCATGGTCACTTGTGCTCTATGGGACTATACATGGTGTCCCAGAAAAAAACAAAAACTATTGAAATCACCTATTGTTAACATTTGAATGCCCTAGCACTTGTTAAAAAATTAAAGTATCATTGTAAAGTACGTTTGTTTTGCTCATGGGAATATTGATAAAAACCAAATTGAATAGGCTAAAATAACCCATGCATAAAATTTGATTGCATTTTTAATACGCACTCGTAGGTTTAGTTTTTTTGTCTGGCATAAAAATGGTTAACACTGAGTATTGACTATTAATTATGACGGTTATGTCAATAGTCTATCCACTCGTGGGTTCAATTTAGTGCTAGGCATTGAAATTCTAACAATAGATCATTTTCAATAGTTTTTGGGGTTTTTTGGGACACCCTGTAGACGCGCGTTTAAGAGTGGTTTAAGAACAATGAGATAATTTCTATAGAGTACTTTTTTCTGGGACACTCTGTATATCCCATAGAGCACACGTAACCATGCTCTAACCCTTACTTAATCACCACTTAACTACAAAACAGTGTTTAAAAAGTGATTAAGACTTTTATACAATCGGCCCCTGAACTATAAGAATGACTTTGCTACGACATTTACGACTATATGGAAACTATAGGCTTAATTAAGAAAATCATGAACACAGTCACAGAACTATCAGTGAGGGATATGCACGCATGTATACAAGTATCCGTGAAGAAAAGGGGTAAAATGTACCACATATTTCTTGCCGGTTGCAAATATAACTCGTTTGTATAGCTTATTTATATAATTCTAGAAAATATAATCATAAAAAAAATTGCTCTCAGTTTTCTCTCATACAAAAGCTAAAATCTACCTACATTATGCAGAATTATTAAATTCATATAAGCGGCCCACATCAGTATACTATTTAGTTTAAATTCAAATTAGTTTTTGTTCCATGCGCTAGTTGGCATGGTAAATCAGCAGGTTATGAAAAACAAAATGCAAAGCAGGTGATGCCATTAAAACAAAACTATTCTTGTTAGTTTTAAGCAGTTTCCAATAATAAGCATTTTCCTTCGTATGTCAGCACTGGGAGCTTTCTTTCTCACCTCGGGACTAGTAGCGTCACAATCAAGGTCTATTGCTTCGAGTTATGAACGGAGGGCCGCAAGAAAAGAATAAGGAGCAACACAACAGGTAAATAATGCAGACTGGATATATATGTATATATAAATACAACCTGCCCTATTGTCGGCAGAGAAAAACATTGTAGTTCGCTAAACAAGTATTGGAGCACATATTGACGCTTGTAGATGACAGCCACAGGCAGTATACTTGTAGTAACTACGATAATAATGAACTTATAACTACAATAACTACACTTATAGTATTCAGTTTTCTTCAAAGGACTTAGTATACGTGTAAGACTCTGGCTGGGTCTCTAAGAATATTCAGCATATATATAAATAAAAGCTTATAGTAATTTTTCATGGACGCTCATAACTTCTCATCATATCTTCATCAAAAGGCCTTATATCAAAAATTGTTTTTCCTACAACTGGTGTTTCCTATATGCATGCATGATTGCTACTTTCTAGTTAAGAATCTGCAGGGTTCTGCAGCTGCCGTAGCCATATATCACAACTCAACATTCTAAACTACACAATTCTTGCAAATAATGTACACGTGCCAATATTCAAGCAGACAGTGACAAAATAAAATAGAAGCAATAAGTCTTTCAATTGAATCAATTCACTTTAATTTATCATCCTTGAAATATTGCACGTCGTGTACTTTATAGCAAATTATAGCCATATAATTATTTATATCAAATGAATTAAAATATATATAATTTGGTGAGGTGAATAATATTATTAAAAAAAACCCAGGAAAATAATTGTACTGTACACTGTACACTGTACACTGTACACTGTACACTGTACACTGTACACTGTACACTGTACACTGTACACTGTACACTGTACAAGGTATCCCCAAAAGCGGACGCTTGTGAATTCACTTGTTGTTAAAATTTGAATGGCCTATACAGGATGAAAAAAACTAATGCCCTTTCTTATTCAAATTAGGCGCATATAGCGACTGTAATTTGACAGAAGTTTCTTGAATATATCCCATGGGCATACAAGGGATATGAAATAAGTGTACCATTAATTGTATTTAGGTAACTTCTGTCAAATTAAAGTCGCTATATGGTTACTTTGAATAAGAAAGGGCATCAGGTATTTTTTACTCACTCTGTATTGCACCGTGACTATTACGCCTATTTTATTCTTCACTCACATTTCAGTCACTTCCAATGCTATTCAAACAAAAGAATCCCTGAAGTCCTATGAAGCCACCTGTTGTTAGAATTATAATGGTTAACCATTAAACCGCGCTTGTTTCAGACAGGAAAATAACGTTCATAACGTGGAAAACATACACTGACAGTATTTTTTAATTACCTGTTTCGTACTGCACTTTATAATTTATCATCCTTGCTATATTGCATGTGTAACTTATAGCAAATTATAGCCATATAATTATTTATATCCAATGAATAAAACAAAAAATTAATTATAAGAACAAAAACTCAGTCTTTCGTCTGTGGTCAGCTGAAACATTTTCTCCCGAACTGGTCATAAAATTAATTTATTGAGTTATTTCCATTTTCCTCTTGCTATTTACGAAGGTACTTTCAGTTCCCAAGGCCAACAATTGTGCCCTTCAAGCTTTGTTTTCTATTCTCGCATCTCGTCACCATAATACAATTAATTAAAATTGATTTATACATTTACGAACCGACAGCAAAAGATCAAGCACAACTGTAGAACAAATTGCAGAAGCTGCGGAACAAATGCAACTGCAGAAGCTGCAGAACATTTTTTTTAGCGGCGAATGAATGCAAAGATAATAAATAATAATAAATGTAAAAGGGGCTGTAAAGTAATTCAGTGGGTATTTATTGGAATCCGAACTGATCTGCCTTTTTGAATTCTGTATAGATCTTTCCTGTTGGAATTTGGATTCTAAAATTTGGATATAGGATTACATATCTGTAGTGGAGTCCAAAGTTATCAGTTATCAGAATTTCTCGGTCGTTTGAATTACAGAACCTACTGTGGCCATTCCGGATTCTAAGTTCCAAATATATTCCGAATTGTCTTACATCGGGCGATTCATTATCAATTGAACTACTTAACTTGTGATCGCTGAAATTATTTTTGGCCTCCTATTGGCCCATGCATTCACATGCATAGTATAATTTAAAGATGAAGTCCAGCGAAAGCTTCTCTATTTGTCCGAAAGCAACTCTTCTTCTTCATCCAGGAGATTCTAGGCACGACTCCCGAAGAAGAAGATCTGTTGGTTGCGGTTACATGTTTTACAATGGCATTCAAAATACTTAAATAAGTACCTTTGTACCAAAAAATGTTACTGCATCTACGTTTTCATCAATAATGTTCATTCAAGATACTTAATTCGAAAAATAATGGTCCTTTGTTTAGGCTTGATAAGTTCCAAGAGGACGTTATAATAGCACACAACAAGTGTCGCGGTAAACATCATGCAGCACCATTGAAGTGGTCAGCGGGTCTAGCTGAGGGCGCAAGACAGTGGGCTACGACATTGGCAGAGAAGGGAAATCTCAGGCATTCAAATCAACCATTTGTCGGAGAAAATATTTGGATTGGTAAAGGTAAACAAAAACAATGGCCTTAACTTGTCAGAAATATTAGCTTAAGCCTTTTCCAGAGCTTCTAGGGCTATATACAGAATCACATTGAGTTCATAAAACGTCTTCTACATTTACTCTACTAGCAATTCATTTCCGAGAATTTTTGAAACTATGCATTTATGCACGGCTAAAGTGTGATTATTTTATTGCAGAATCAAAAATTTCCGGAACACAAGTAACGCACATATGGTACAACGAAATCGACATTTATAATTTCGATACACCTGGATTCAACACAAAAACTAGAAACTTTACTCAAATTGTCTGGCGCGAGACAACATCCATAGGAGTAGCCAAAGTATGTAATCCTGATGGCGTTATCGTGGCTGTTGCTCGCTACTATCCAACAGCCAATGTCCTAGGAAAATTTGAAGAAAACGTTCTTAAATGCACAGACATACCACGCAATATCGTCCCAGTCATACCAAAACCTCCTGAAAATGGTAAATAGTATTTTTTTTGCAAAGCTGTGTCTACTCCTGTTTAATAGTGAGGTTTAGATTTGACTCTTAATTAAATAAGGAGTTCTCTATGGAATCCAAAGGTACGAAATTCGGAATCAAAACATCAAACGAAACCCTGATAGATCGTTTGACTGGAATCCGGAATTTACCGACCGGAATCCTGTATCCATGGATCAGAATCTGGAATCCACGTGACTTTGGATTCCATGCGTTGGATTCTTTTACACAGTGCGAAACCTCCACTACCACTGCTGACTAAGATTGAATGCTTAATGGAGTGTAACACAACGTTGTCATTAAATGATCACTTCATGTTAGTGGTAACCGTCGTGGAAGTTAAATCTTCAGAACCTGTCTATTTACATAGTCTGGCAAAATCTCGTATAAAAAATAAGTCAGTTCTTTAGCTACTTCTTCTAATTACAGCTTTCTCGTGGCTCAAAGACCAGTAAAACCGGCACATGTACTGTCTAATATTTTATCTATCTTTTATGTAGTCAAGGAAGACCTCCGACAAGAACTACTTACTGCCCACAATCGATACCGAAAAAAGCACGGCGTTCCATTACTTCAGTGGTCAAACGAACTGACGGAGGGAGCTAAACTTTGGGCTGAAGAAGTTGGTCGTCGTCGAGAAGTCCGTTCTTTCGGCAGCCCTGAATATGGAGAAAACATAATCGTCGTGGACGGTGAAAATATCTCAGGTGGAGTAGCGACTGATCTTTGGTACGACGAGATTAAAAACTACAGCTTTAGAGAACCTGAATTAAACAATAAAACAGGACATTTTACGCAGGTTGTATGGGCTTCCACTCGTTTCGTTGGAGCTGCGAAGATTACTACATCCGATGGAAGATGTATTGTCATTGCCAGGTACTTTCCCCCGGGAAATATACACGAAGATTTAAAAAAGAATGTTAAACCAACAAGGTCGCAATCACAAACGGACTTACCAGGACATAATCAAGACGTGTTCACACATGGACCAATCCCAAAAGACATTAAAGATCAGTTGACGACAAATAATTCGACTGAGGCGGAAACTTCTCAAACGCGAAAGAAGCATGACAGAAAATCCACGTGTATTCTACAGTAATTTGAAGTGGTTTATGCAGTTAACTGATTAGATTGGTTAAACGCTTGTGCCAGTGGGAATGCGGATATGTAGCACAGCAGCTCATATGTCTGCATGCTTAAAATAATTAATCATTAATATAATTAGGTAAAGAGCGTGTTGTTTCCTAAAATACACAAAATATAATGTTTTATGAAGCCGGTTTACGTCATCTCGCTCTGCTGCGGGAGAAATAAGATGACTTGAATAATCAATGACCAAGAGATAAGTTCTCTTCTCATTCAAAACTTCAGGTTGTAAAGAAAAATAGTAATTCAATTAATTTGTGAAATATGCAATCAACTCAAAATCTTCTATCCAATTTGTTTTAAATTTCTCAACTCGGGCTTTGTAGAACCTTGTTTTATTCTGAGGACTGATTTCAGTACATCGTCCCACCTTCCATCCCTTACAAACCACTATACTTAGCTAGATCATTGTAATGAACGCAAAAATGTAATTCACAATAGACGAGCGTGAGCAGCCCGGGAAATAATATTGTTAGTACATGCTCAAAATAAATTATAGTAAAATCTTTATAGACAAGTAAACGTTGAGAAACCCGTTCCTTTTGTCATCCATGCAGGGGGCGGTTGTATAAAAGTTTATTATGATTAGTGGAAACATCAACCAATCAGAACCACGCATTTTGTACTTAGCCACTATTCAACCACAAAACAGTGATTAAAAGAGTGATTAAGAGTTTTATACAACCGGCGCCAGATGTTTCAAATGGAAAATATTTATATGGCAATCGTCACGACTAGCCGCGACTTTCTGCATACGTTATGATGTATACAGGCATGCACCAAATCATTTGATAAATTGATCAACAAATTCCTAATGTATAATTATGTTAGTATACTTGTGCCAGTCAATTTTTCAGTCTTTCTAGATGTGTGAACGAAAAATCCAAAAGTGTACAACAAAGTTATCTTTACTCACTAATCAGAACTTTATGAATGAGTGAAATACATACTATATAAATATGTACATCATCAACGCCTAGTTTATCTATCGGCTACATTTGCAAAATGAGAAATAGAACTTATAAGTAATTAAAATTAAATAGATTGTTAAATGTTAATATTGATAAATCAAATAATTAAAGAGCAGCTATAGTGTTGATTGATGATTCCCTAATCCTTTAATCCTTAGAAGCAAAATTGTGTTCTACATGTACACGTGTATAACATGCATTTTTTTTCTTTGAAAGCGTACACGGAATGTGGTCAGCTCGATAATTTGGGCCGAGGTGGACATATTCTTATATTCGTTTTCACAGATCATGAAAACAACCAATTTTCAAAATAGATTAATTATGCAGGACACGAATAATATAAATATAGGCCGCCAAATTTCCGAGCTGGCCACCTCAACTGCTCTCAATTCCCATGTAAGCGGGCTTTAATTTCCTGGCTTGTAATTGCTCCATTTACTCCGAAAGCCTACTACCTTGTTTATGTATATTTCATGTACACTGACCAGATCAATATTGGTTTTGTGTAGTCAACTGTTTGATAAAAAGAACTCTTCAGACGCTGTTATACATGCTGCATTTTTTTTCTTTATGTGACATGCAAATAAATTCATTCCCGCGCTTGTAGGCTGACGCCGGTTGTATAAAACTCTTAATTACTTTTTTAATCACTGCTTTGTAGTTAAATAGTGATTAAGTACGAAATACGCTGTTCTGATTTGTTGACGTTTCTGCTAATCATAGTTAACCAGCTTTAATCACTTTTTTATACAACCTGCACCAGGTGTTATTTTAATTGTGTATACACTGCGACTCACGATATTAGTTTTATAAGATATTTATGCCGTACGTATTCAAAATGAGCATTACTATTCATTAAAACTTACGAACATCAAAACAAAGTTGTGAGAAGATCTTTAGGATGTTGATATTCGATGTTAGTCACATGACTGAAAATATATGGCGCTGTTCCATATTTCAGGCGGACCACGCCATTAGTTTTAAAAATATGATAACACGATAAGACGTCGTTTTTAACTAAATTGGAAGTGGAAACGACATTCTTTAACCAAAAACAGCATAGGTAACAACAAGAGAATGATTTAGTTAGAAAATAAACGAACTTGGTGTCATAGTTGAAGGATTTTTCAAAGAATACGTGCAACGGCGGGAAAGAGGGATTTTGGTCTTCTAAAATGGAAAAGAATGGGATGTATTAGGCGTTTGAAGGAGAACTGTGTGTAAATTGTCATGATCAACGTCTATCAACATTTTGAGAAAGTTTGCTTTGCCATATATCTTCAAAACTAGCAATGATGGACTCCTGGTAATCAATGATAATTCCAAAAGTACCTCCACTGGTGCCGTGGAATAAACTTTTGGAACTGGATTGAGGCAAAAAAATGCTTGAGAGCACAACAAGTCGAGACAGACAAGACAGGCAAGTCGAGATCAACATGATAATGCCCTAACCTGGGAAAAGGAACTTCTGATGAAAGGTTTTAGGTACCTGCCAAAGAAGTGGTAGAACGATCATTTAGATCCGTATAATTAGCAACCAACATGTCTTCATATGTGCCTAAATGTGCAAAAGAGACCTCTGATCCCTATTTCCGCTGTTACAAGCAGAACTCGTTTACATTGCCACTTTTTTGTTGACTCCTTAGCCTCGCCTGTCACATACCATCATTGAATATCAATAATCTAACCAATGCATGCATTTTCCACGCTTTATCATGCTGATTGCGTCTGCCCGTCAAAAGGACAAACTTCCGTTGTGCTCTAAAGCATTTTTCTGCCTCAATCCAGTTCCAAACGTTTATTCCACGACAACAGTGGATGTACTTTTAGAATTATTATTGATTACCAGGAATCAATCATTGCTAGTTTTGATGATATATGGCAAAGCAAACTTTCTCAAAATGTTGATATAGACGTTGATCATGATAATTTACGAACAGTTCTCCTTCAAACACCTAATACCTCCCATTCTTATCTTTTTTAGAAGTCCAGAATCCCTCTTTTCCACCGTTCCATGTATTCTTTGAAAAATCCTCCAACTATGACTCCAAGTTCGTTTATTTTCTAACTAAGTCATTCTCTTGTTGTTACCTATGGTGTTTTTGGTTAAAGAATGTCGTTTCCACTTCCAATTAAGTTAAAAACGACGTCTTATCGTGTTATCATATTTTTAAAACTAATAGCGTGGTCCACCTGAAATATGGAACAGCGCCATATTTTTTCAGTCAAGTGACTAACATCAAATATCAACATCGTAAAGATCTTCTCACAACTTTGTTTTGATGTTCGTAAGTTTTAATGAATAGTAATGCTCATTTTGAATACGTACGGTATACAGTAAATATCTTATAAAACTAATATCGTGAGTCGCAGTGTAGTGGTAAAAAATGCACGTATTTAAGTAAAAATATCTATGAAAAATTTTGGTCGAGGAACATACTTGTAGTTCTTCCGATCACTATAACTATTAGATAAAGCACGAATTGCAATTTGACAGGAAAATGCGGTGTGTAATAATGCCGTTTTACTCTCAAAAAATACCAGTCAAGCGAAAATTAAAAGATATTTAAATATTGCTATGCTTTTTTTGCTACCACATTGTTTACTGGCCATTGGATTGCTGTTTGTTTGAAGAACGTTTAATGTACCACAAAAATACAGCCTTTTGAATTTAACGATTACTTTGTTTTACCGCTTATTAAATGGCAGCGGACAACATGGAATTACGGCAAAACAAAAATCATTGTTTTGATTCCTAATTCGAAGCGTGTGCCATTCTTAGCCGTAAACAGCTGAGCACAAACTATATGTTGTCCGAGGGTAAAAAAAATATTTAAGTGCGAGTTTTCCATTAATAGTAAATACATGACAATTAAGCGGAGTTTATGCAAATGCATTTCATCTCGTTCCTGCATGGAATTCAAAAATTTTCAAACCACACAATAAAAATACTTATTTCGCCATTATATGTAGACGAAAACAATTGATTTACAAAGAGGCTAGTTAGGATTGCCAACTACCATTCTTTCATGCGTCCATTCTTTTCACTGTATTCCAGCCATATTTTTTGAAAGTGACATTTTTAATTTCAATTAAATCTTAATTCACTACTATATGAGTATCTTCTATTTATTTCAATCATTTGCATTGCCTCTCCTTAAGAGGGGTACATGTTATTAGTCTCCTCAGTACGGCCACTTGTTAGTGAGTTGATCTACTGTTTAATGTTTACACTCGTTGAATAAAGTTGATTGATTGATTTTCCACAGCAGGATTCGAACCTGCGACCTCTGGCCAAGTAGTTAATTAATTCAAAAGAAAAGATCAAGGTCTCTAATTGTTTTGCACGTGCGCCTTTTTTTTGATAACTCACAATTTCTAATTATTTGCGACGTCACAATCATCAAATTTAATTGCCTTTCTAATTAGCATGTTGCAATTTTCGACTGCTGTTTCATACAATTTTCAGGAAAAAATCCTTCCACAAGGAATAGAAAAGTCGACATCCACTCCTATCTTACAACAGCAAGAAAAGGACGAAGGATTTGAGTGTTTCTCAGACACTGTCTCAGAGCCGGATCGCTTTGAAGAACGTTCAGAGTCGCATTTGGTTAAAAGTCCGTTCAAGTTAAAACGAAAAAGATCAAAATCTTCAAGGCGTGTTAAAAAGATGGATGCCTCAGATCCGCCAACTCCGAATGTGTCGGATAATTCTTTAGTAGTAGAAGGACGAACCCCGCCTGCAAGCGCAGTGGAAATGCTGGAGCGCCCAGTTGCCTTGTCTGCACGATTAAGGTAAACGTTTGTGATATTTTTAAATTTCAAACATCACATATTATTAGGCTTTTGATGTGTTTATCTCTCTGGTTATATTTGCAACCGAGTGGGAGATAATAATGAATCATTGTGTTTATATTTTCATCGTATAACGAATGCTTGCACTTCACTACCATTGACTTATGAAAACGAATTCATACTTACGAAATCGAGCACATACATTCATTTATACTAAAAAGTACAAAAGAACATCGCATAAAAAAGAACTGCACGATATAGATTTGTCCAGTGGTGTAATTGCTGTACATGGGTTTAGGCCTGGGGGACCTGGTGCTTCAAACTGAATGGGGGGGGGGGGGGGGGCGATACCACAATAAGGTGCAATTGAATCGACAGCAAGGTTTCTAAGGGACGGATCTATTATGCCATGCGCTGCTTTTAGCACTCGTACCAAAGGACCTGATACAGCGTTACGCACCTAGATTTGTCATAAAACTGCTTTAAGAGTTTCGGTTTTCTCTCAAGGGAGCACCTTCAGAATTTAAGCATCACAGGAGAGTCAGATCATCCGTTTGCTATCTCATTTGAAGATGTCGCTGCTGCAGCATTTAGAATTCGCAAAGGAATTGTGAAAACGCCTTGCGAGGTATGATGATTTTAAATACCCATATTTTTATGGTTCAATGCTGTGAAAAAAAGAGGCTAAGAACTAAAAAAATAATGGTGATCTCTTTCAGAAAGCATGCATTAATGAGCTTGACGACATAGAATTATATTTTAAGAAAGAGTTCACCCATCCAACTGGAAGGTGAGAATATATATAGTTGGGCACAATAGATTTTTCAGATATATTGTTTTGTCGACCGAAACATTTGGTAGCATTGTCCCATAAAAGAAATATTTCAATACTGTGTATTTATTCTTTACACAGTTTCAAGGAGCGAGGGGCAAGAAACACGCTGCTTCTTTTAACGGAGGTGAGTGTTAAGACAAATCTTATTAGAAGTTAGCACAAGTGGGGACGATACGACAAATTAAATCTGTTTTGTATTAATTCCTTGCGTATTTTCAGGAGCAAAAGGAAAGAGGAGTAATTGCTGCATCAGCGGGTAACCACGCTCTTGCTCTGGCATATCATGGGCAGGAATTGAATGTTCCTGTGACGGTAGTAATGCCAGAGAATTGCACCATTGTTAAAGAAATGAAATGTCGTGGTTATGGGGCTAAGGTTTTAAATAAAGGGCACAATTTAGCTGAGGTCAGTTACACATGAATGACGCTATGCATTGCTTACCAGATACAAGGTACCAGAAATAGTTTACAAGCATATACTATAAGTCTTCTATTGTAACTGATGATTTTTTGCACTGCCTATATTTAGGCCAAGGATTTTGCTGTGAAACTTGCAAGAGAAGAAGGGTTGATGTATGTGAACGGGTATGTATAGCTACTCCGCCTTCTCGTAAGACAGATAGTTTACTACTTAAATTAACTCCAGGCGCTAGTAATTTGATATGGACTGTAAAAAGACATGTATATAGCCCTTTGGAGGACCAGTTAAGCTTTTTAAGTCTCCTGTACAAAGCATGATCAATGCGAAGGTGTAGCTTATTCATTTATATAACTTTTCATCACTTTCCTTAGAATATTGTTATAGAAGCTCATTTATAGATATAGAGCAGTGGCGGATCTAGCGTAAGTCAAAATAAATTACCACAGCTCATTCTAGGATATATTTACATTTTAAAATACGTACCTTCAAAGCAACTTCATTGGTTAGATTTTATTCTTTTGAAATTCATAACCTGTGACATTGTTATAAAGTTATTTTGAATTTAAAATTGAGCTGCTATAATTTATTTTGACTTAGCCTGGATCCGCCACTGATATAGAGGTTATCTAACTAATCTTAAACATGTTGAACTCTCTTTGGATCTGCAAGTTTGCTACTGTCTATAATTTAAAATACAATATTATTACTGTTGTTAAAATCTCTCTAGGTATGATCATCCGCACATTCTGGCTGGTCAAGGAACAATTGGGCTGGAAATTCTTGAACAAGTGGATGATGTTGATGCGATTATCGTTCCTGTTGGTGGTGCAGGGTTAATAGCAGGAATTGCAGTAGCAATAAAGAGTCTATATCCACGTTGCCAAATTATTGTAAGTCGGCACTTCATAACTTTTTTATCTCTACAGCTCAAAAATCAATCGTGATATCGGCAAAATAGCGTTTCTTTTTTATACTTCGCCTACTCTTAAAAAATGAACGTTAAATTAAACAATCAAGATAGAATTTTAGGAAAAACTTTTGCGCTCGATTACTTCTGGGTTACTTACTCTTCTACTTTTTACTGGGTCCGGGCAGTAGCATGATTAAATGCAGTATCGATCACTCCCACTAAATTTGGTTATGTTTTGAAGTCTATATAAGCACGAAATTCTTCATCCCTATCGAAATTATTCATCTTCTCTCCTCGTTATTGCACCATTTATCGGGCAGATATCATGAGACAATTATTAAACCACTGACACATACACAATATTGTGGGAGAAGGGTTAATAAGGAGGAATGCTCCGATTCTTATATAAAAACATTGGTCAAACTCACTATTCCAGGATTATGAGTATGATATAGCTATGTCCTCAGGGGGTAACGGCTCCCCGAAGTTGGGCTTTGCCCATGGGTTAGTAGCTCCCCAAGATGGGCACTCTAAATGTCCAAGGGGTAGTAGATCCCCGTGATGGTCATTGTTTACTTTAATGTCCAAGAGGTAGTAGATCCCCGCGTGATGGTCATTGTTTACTTTAATGTCCAAGGGGTAGTAGATCCCCGTGATGGTCATTGTTTAATTTAACATGCAAGGGTCAAGTGACCCCATAATTAATTACTACATAATATATATATAATACATTGTTTTATGTGAGTCTATGGGGTCGAGGGTGACCTTTGGGAGCACTCCATCGCCATCAACTAAAGAAAAATTTTATTTATTTATTTTTTTTATTTTACTTTCATTTAACTGATCTATTTATATTACAATCAACCATATTAACTATCCCATAATACCTCATTTCTAACCTTGCATGAGCAACATACCATGCAAATTATGCTGACCGAGTGTGACATAGACTATTTACATGTTTATATCCAATTATTCAATTCTATTAAACTAATGCTAAAATGGTGCAAAATCATTGAAGGGTGGGATGGGTGGAAATTTTGAAACATATTGTCGTGGTCGATGCTTTGCTTGCATGTGACAGAATGATACATACTGTTCTAAGCAGGAAACTATTTAGATGACATGGTTAAACCTGATTGCAGGTCTACTTGCCCAGACACATTGGGAGAGATTTAGACAACGGTTTGTTGTTATAGTTGGCGTAGCGGCTAGCACGTGTATGAACATGTGTTTCCCAAACTGACCTTTGTACACTGTGAGACTTTGCACAATTTTACTTCCGGCCCAATGCTTGTTTCATTAACTTAAGTTTATATAGTGCTTGTCGCAAATAAAAACTTGCTATAATATTAGCAAGTTACTGCTAGCAAGTTATTACTTACTTGCTTAATATTTGTCTATATAACCATAGGCAGATTTAGTATAATCAAGGGACGGTTCTGGCAATTCTACATGAATTAAGGAAATTGAAATCGCAATTTTTTTGAGAAAATTTTCTAGAAATTATTTATTAGATGAAAAAGGGTGTTCTTTTTGCCTTTCCCATAAAGATAAAAGAGTTGGCTTTTCAGGGTAAATTTTAGAATTGCAAGAACCGTCCACTGATGTAATGTGCATATATCACCAAATAATTCTGATAAAATGGTTTTTAATTACAGGGAGTGGAATCTGAAATGTGTCCAAGTTTTAAAGCAGCTTTAGATGCTGGTAAACCAGTCAAAATTGATGCTCACCACGCTCTAACACTAGCAGACGGTAAGAGCATTCGCTTACGTTCTGCTAACTGTTAGCCTTTTCTTCGATTTAAGTAGTAGGTGCCACATACAAAGCGGCAACTACTTATAATTAGAGTGCATTCCTGGTTTCAGGCCTGTGCGTTCCAAAAGTGGGTAAGAATGCTTTCGAAATCGCCAAGAATTATGTGGATAAAACAGTAATTGTGAGGTACAAACATGTATGAGGTGATAAAAAACAAGAGAACTCCGTTACAAACCGTTTACAACTACATTTCCTTAATTACATTTTAGCGAGAATTACATTGGAATAGCTGTGCTTAGATTAATGGAATACGAAAGAGCTATCGTTGAAGGAGCCGGAGCGTCAGGGCTTGCTGCACTATTGGCTGGTCTTCTTCCAGAACTGAAAGGAAAAAGGTATTAGTCAAAATAGAATTGACATGTAATGTAGTTTAGGACCTGTATATATGGAGGAGTTTGTATGCATTTCATTTAGGGCATGAACACTCGGGTGTTTTAGGGTAAGTTGACCATGGCGGTCAACATGGTAACGCTGCCCGAACCCAAATCCTGGACAAAACGTCCCAAACTGACCCCACCCAAATATGATGCTTTTGCCATAGCGCTATCTACCGAGCCATAAAAGCTTTGGGTAATCTGAGGTGCTAATATAGTTTAGAAATGGTGCTTTTAGGGATGGTCAGACCCCGTTCACACGATACCGGCAGAGTTTGAAAACGGTATGAAATTCTTACGTTTAGGGGTTGCGTTCACACGATGCCGGTATGAAATTGTGTGAAACCGTAAGTATAACTCTACCGGTACCGTGTGAATAGTTGAAAACGTAATGATTTTAAACCGGCAGAGTTTCATACCGGTATCGTGTGAACGGGGTCTCAGTGGACAGTGGGAGGTGTGATAAGCCTAGGACTAATATTTCACAAGAAAATGTCCTCAGAGCTTTAAATAAACAGCAGTGGACCAACATTACATTTTTCCTAAATATTTTTATAGAAACATTATTGGTATTTATCCAAATACAGTATATTAACACTATTTTGTTAAGACTTTGTGACCGAAATAATAATTTGAAATGTACCTACCTACATTACTCCCAAGTTTATCACCAATATTCGTTAAAACCTTCCAATTATGCAACTCATCTCAGACATTATCGTATCGAAAATATTTTATTCACGTTGTAACCAGGTTTAGAGTAGATTCCAGCTGTTTAGCCATCGACAAGATAAAACCTGAACTTTGTTCAAATTCCGCTCTATTGTAGAGTCCTACTATTAAACACTGCCCGGAGCGCCCGATGAGAGCGCCAGGGGTTAAAGCAGATGTAAATACCTGTACGATGGTTTTCTGAGAATCGATAAGGCATTATTTAATGAAAAATAACATTAAAAGTGATTTTCAACCAGCCTAGCAACAAGCGGTGACGCACGCGGCAGTACGGAAAGAAAATATAACTAAAATATATAAACGAGGCACTTTACCACCCTTGCAAATTGTGTTTACAAGTGCATGTGTCAAAATATTTCGTGCAAGTCTGACGTGGCGTGGCCAAAATACATTGCCCATGCGAGACTTGCCTCATACATCAAAAGCGGGTATGTTAAAAATTTCTGCAAGCGGCAGAATTTATCAAAAAGCATAAACATTATCGCATTATCTTTTTTACATTTCACTCACTGACATCCAATATTCTCGACCCCCGGGATGCCTTAGGGAGAGGATGTCTTCCTATATGTCTTCCTTCACTAGTAGACTGACTAGTGGGCTATTTTATTGATTTTACAGAAAAAATTTGTTTCACATGTAACATTTGCCAAGTTGTCAATTTTAGGCAATCACTTCTATTGTATTTTCAGAGTTGTAATACCATTATGCGGAGGAAACATTGACCCAACAGTACTTGGTCGTTGTATCGAAAGGGGGCTATCCTCTGAAGGGCGTCTTATTCGCTTCATTGTCAATGTCAAAGACAGGCCAGGTGGAATAGCTGAATTGGCACAACTTATATCATCTATTGGAGTAAGGTAAGTAATTCCTCCGTCTAAATATTACACCTGCAGGGGTGTTGTTCCACAGTATTCCATGCAGTGCACAAAATCCTATCGTCTCTTGTCTGTTCTATTGTATTTTACTGCTGAATCCCAGCTACGCATTGCACAGAATCCTATGGGATGTGTGTATACATTATATTGTGGTCCCACTTTTATCTTGAGGTCAATGCATATATAATATTAATATTTTAGCATAAAAGATTTTTATCATGAGCGAGCATGGATGACATCAGGGATATTTAGCGTTCAGGTATAATATACTGTTTGCTTAAGAACTACCTGTTACAACTTCTGTAAATGCTTGCTAAATACATTACAGTAGAAGCGTTCCAAAAATATTTGAACAATTATTTGCTCAAGTTTCTCTGTTTAATTCTTCAAAATGTTGAAGAAGTCCTTGAAAGTTCACAACTTCCTGTTAATTGACGAATCAGAATGCTAAATCTTGTTCGTGGGCATTCTGATGGGTCAATATGGTCAATAAACATGAAGTTGTAACATTACAACTAACTTTTCAAAGTTTGAGGAACCACGGGAAGAAATGATCAGACGAACTGCTAAGCTTGAGCAAATGAATTGGTCAAATATTTTCGGAACGCTTCTATTGCCGCGATTGTAGTGTAATTATCGTATCGCAATTTACTGCAAGTCATCTTCGAGCATGTAATCAGTTGCGACCACGAAATTAAAATAGTTTCATTTTCCCTAATAAATTCTTTCTTATTTATACATCCTCATTTACACGTACTTACTGTATTTCAGATAAAAATAATTGCAGAAGTACGAAATCGTGAACATGCAATTGACCTCAGACGATTACTGACGACTCGTTATCAAGAAGACTTGATGTGGAACACTGATCATACAGCAACATACACACATTCAACATGAACATTCTAAATACATAACTATGAAGTATAAGATGTCTTTCTAATTACATAATTTCCCTAAACAGTTAAATATACATCTGTAAGTATGAATAATAATATTAATATAATAACATGTTATGCGAAGATACTGGGATACCAATCTACAATAAAACTCAAACTTTATCACCTCATTAATTTAGGGCCAGGCTCTAAAGTGTCATTTGACGATAAAAAAGATTTAAAAATGTGCTACATACAATTATCATCAATATAGACCCAATATTAATATTTCGTAATGCATTTTAGGCAATGTATATTATAAAATTGGACCAAATATTGTTCGGAAAAATTATACAGTTTGTCCTTGATATGTGCTCATTGCGGTCACATACTTCTTGTTTTAAACGACGTGTGCAGATGACGTCGTGTTTTTGTCGTGTACCGTTGATTTCCAATATATTAATTAGCGCAGAATTTATTTTGGTAAAACATGAAACTCTTGTAAGCAGCAAGTCAAGAACGGATTATCCTATGCATACATGCAGGCAGTTGTGGATAAGGTAAATCAGTTATGATAAATTGCATAAAGTGAAAATGAAAACAAGTATACGTTGGTCAGTTTCAGAATATTTATAGCATGCAGGTTATGAAATTATGTTAGATTTCCAAATCTTATAGCTTAGCGTTGAAAAATTTATTAAAACCTGTATAGCATGCTCTATTTTATAAATTAAATTGTTGAGTGGTGAATTATCTTAACATATAGACGTGATTCGCTCTTGATTTCTGAGATGATAGTTGATATTCGGGCTTCGCCCGCAATCTAAAAGAGTTCGCAATCTATGTATGTCAAAATATATGCATATGTAGGTTACGCAGTGTTAGTTTTTGCCTAAAGTATCAATTATTTGAGTCTGTTTAGTCAGGGAGGCAGAGGTACAAAAATACATGCCTACTTACCATATCAAGGGACAATTTCATTTTGCTCTTAAATTGTCCGTTACATGCCTAATATAACAATTCTGAATGTTGTTTGGCCGAATTTTTCTTGTGGGCTCCAGCCAACACGTTTTTTCTTAAATTTTCTATAAAACTATATTATTGTCAAAAAAGGCGAAATTTCGGACTTATTTCTAGGAAAAACCACTTGCATTATCAAAAAGGTAATAAAAAACTACATATAACACATTATTATGGTTACTTTTATTTAATAACTCGAAAACAGCTTGAAAAACCAGGGTGTCCGCAATGATGTCTTATATGTTGTTTTTTATAAGCTTTCTGATGATACAAGTCATTTTTCAAATGAATGAACTTGAAAGTTTGCTATTTTTGACCACATAATAGTTTTATAATAAAACTGAAGAAAAACGTGTTGGTCGAAGCCCACAAGATAAATTGGGCCAAACAACATTCAGAATTGTTATATTAGGCATGTAACGGACAATTTAAGAGCAAAATGGATTTGTCCCTCGAGAAGGTAGGTAAAATGACCTCTGCCTCCCTGACTAGTTGATTTACACGAATAATCCATGCAGCAACTAAAACAAGCACTTAAATCAAAATTAAGTCGCTTGGCACCCTGGCTGCATGGTGGATGTTATTACAAAACGATCATCATACACTAACGTCTCTAAGATTTTATACGTTTATGAGATAGTAGTAGTAGTAGCAATAATTGCACTCCTAGGAGTGAACAATTCCCATCAGTCAAAAAGCTCTTCGTACGGTCTCCGTAGTTTACTTTATCAGGCAGGTTTCGGTCTTGAGATGAATGCGAAATAATCCAAATACTAAAATACGACTCAAATGCGTGTTGTTTTAAATTTCGAATAAATTCAGTGGTTTTGAAAAACAATAGTCTGGTATTATATAAAACAAATAATGAATGTTTTTATTCGTGCAATAGCAAGAATATTTTCATTCGGTGAAAGATTGATTGTTCCAATCAACGAGGCGATAGCCGAAAATATTCTTACCATTGCACTCATAAACATTCATTATTTGTATAATTCATCTGACTTACATCGTCATAATACACCATCTTCAGAGATATGAAAGACTAGTCAGATTAACATGAATCCAGCTTTTTTAAATATTTTTGAAGGTGATAAATAAAGGGTATTTTCGTAAGCTGTGTTCGCGGTTAGCATCTATGCGTACGAGTGAAATGTGAAACGTTTGATCTTGGCCAATCCCTACGCCCACGAAGCGCGATTCTCAATAAAATATGCCAGTCTCCTGCCTGGTACTCGATTGTTCAAATAATGGAATAAAAATATCATCGAAGAGCTTTCGGAAGTCGTCGGACGTTCTCGTCACTCAAACATAAATCTTGTATTTCGAGAAACGTGCAGCTGCTTGTCAAAGACACGTGAATTGTAAAACCGCTTTTCCTCGCTGTGAAACGTGATTTACCTCCCCCCCCCCCCCCTAAGAATTCAAAATAAATTCTCTCTATGCTGTTTTTACACTAGAGACCGCTTTTGCAATATATATAGATTTCGAAAGAAAAAAGAACGTATTATCGAGCCTTAATAACAATAATATTTTACTAAGGATATGTTTCTAAGATCGGACCCGTCTGCCTAAGCTGGTATCAATGGATGGTACCAGCGTAAGTCAGGGACTGCGAATTCAAAAGATCAGTAATTGAGGGGGGGGGCATATTCATATACTCAAAAGAAATAATGTAATCAGGCACAATCCGAATGCAGGAATATACCCCCCCCCCCTCAATTTACTGCAGAAGGTCCCCGCGTAAGGTCTGTTAACGTTTCACACGTCGCAATTCAGTTGCGTCGATCGTAATTCAAACAATAGTTAATGAGCTACGACATCTCGCTAGTACTTTTTGAATTACATTCGATGCTGCTGAAATGCGACGTATTAAACAGGCGTAACCACAGATACCAAACGGTCAAGCCGTTTTTGTTTGCACATTACAAACACAAACAATTGAATTAATCTTCACTGTCTGCCCTTCGGATCCGTGATTTCAAGCATGTATTACGCCTATCTATATTACGGTTGATTTTTAACTTCAGTTCCATCAGTGGCGTCTGGTTTTTTTACAGATGTCTTTTATAAAAGCTGTCAATATTACCATGCATATTCGGCATAAACGTTTAGTAAACAATCAATAATCTGCTATAAGTGCTACTAGAAAATTCTCAGATTGTGATTCCATTACATTTATGTTCCTGTTTATTGTTTGTGAAAACAACATAGAACGGTGTATGTAGGGGAAAAATTTTTGGTTTTTAAAGTGACTTCCGTACAATGTTTGATAAACAATCCCCCAAAAATGGAGCCGTCAGATCATTGAGTTCCCAAATTGCTTTTTAAATATGTAAATGTGAATTATTTGTTCCTCACATATACCGATAAGCATTTTATTCTCATGTTAAATGTATCTTGATTGACGTGTACATTAATTAATATTTTCATGTAATATCATTCTCATGCAATACTTTGGAAATTTATGATAATCTATAGTGTTCAAAACACTGGAAATCTTGAAATTTGAAAAGGTGTTTTCAAGTAAAATGTATTCTAGCTCATGCAAATTTCAAAAATTATTGCATTTACATCCTATAAAGTTGAATTTTATTTGGATTTTACTTTATGCTGAATAACCTGTGCCATTTTTTTGTCAAAGTGCCTTTTGACAAAATATAGAGAAATTTAAAAAAAATCTAATATAACAGCTGAGATTCTAGAATCACACCAGCAATATACTGTATGCGTGTACCTATTGGTGTGATCATTTGGAGGATCGTGTGGATTGTCCAGATCTACAAAATAAATATTCTGCCGAGAAATCAGCATGGCATATTTAGTAAACTGTCAGCCATCATTGATTTTTTTTTCAGACTCAGATTTCTGATGACGCAACACAAGCATATATTATATCCATGTCAGTTCATGGATCTGACTTGTTCATTTGACAGTCATGAATTGGATTATCAAGCTTTATAAGCCCTCGAAAACATGCAGTTCAAAACTCAAAGTTAATGCCCATAGCTTAGTATTGCGCGATTTGAATATCATAACAGATATGTAAATATATATAACTAAATTATGCAGGTCGGTACGATCAAACATCTTCCGTCAATACATGTTGAAAAAGCAAACGGAAGGACTTCATCACCCCCTGTTTGAAAATATATATCTCTTGAGCTGATTTTCACGGTCGATATATAGAATTGTAACGTTTCATTGTCTCCGGATATGAATTGAAGTAATGTTTATCTTTTTTTTCATCTGCTCCAAGCGTCTCCCCGTCCGACGTAATTACCACGACTGTATGCACAAAAAGATTTTCACTTCTGAGATGGTCACAGAGTATTTTTCAAAACACGTTTTTCGAATGCATGCACAAAACCTTTCTATCATGTAAAGAACTCAATAGGACCATGTTATCAATTAATTTGCAGCCCAAACTCATATCGCCGTATTTATCATTAATAAATATAATGCACGCACATCTTAAACAGCACCTGCCTCCGCAGATATGCTTTCTCACACAGATAATAAGGCAGACTTATTCCTTACAACATTTGAGAATAAAGTTATCAATATGAGTTTGTCTTGATCGTAAACTCAACAATACAAACTGTATAACTAGGCATTTAAATGTTCCCATTTACTTTAAAAATTTAGCTATCTGATCAGCGTTAGCCATTGCTGTAGTGATTAAAATACTTAAGTCTACTTTCATCAGATTTCGAATGCAATAGCAAGCAAATATTAAATCTCATGTGCTTTTCATTGCATCGGCTTAATATATTTTGACTTATCTGTCCTATGAAAAATTGTCTGTGAAATATTAACCAATAAAAGTTTCGCGATTGTACCGTTATGACGTAAGTCTTTTATCTTGCCTTAGAGTACACTTCAGTATCAGTCTTGAAATGCTGAGTTAAACCTCCCGTGCGCGCTTGACGAACTGCCTTAATTTGTCAGCGTGTGACACAATTAAACAGAGTGTCTTAATATATTGTTTTTGTATTTTTATCACGAGTCTAACAGGATAGTTCGGTATCTGTACGTATATCTGCGAGTATATCTGCGCATATGTTGACATGGCTCCAACAATCGATTAGGCAAGGAAAATACACTATTTTCACTAGTAATTCCTAGCAAAAACGACAGCCGAGGCCGCAAAAAGAAAACACAAAATTTGCGGAATAACAAAGATGCTGGTATAAATTGTCTGGTACAGAACCAAATATATGGTAAGAATTTTAGGAGGTCGAACAATTTATAAGCCGCAATGATTACATATGCAGATGATAGTTTTCAACTTAGGGGATTATAGTTTATAGCTGCCTGTATGCGCGTTCATAGTCAGTAATTGTACTTATATTAAGAAATTGTTATATATATGCTGCATTATTATAGATTGATAGCCGTTGGGCATGAAGATACTAATTCGTATGTCTCTCGCATTGACGTCGAGGCTATCTGTTGAGGGCATCAGTGGTAGCTAACATCGTGCGCTGCTATAATTTCGTTGAGAAAAGTACAAATTTTCAATCTTCAACGTTAAATATTGCATATTTCTCCCGCGACAAAGGCAATGACAAATGATGTTTTAAATTGGGATATCTCCTCAACTCCGCCTCTGTTGTACGCCGGCTACGTAATGGCATGTCTCTTTCATACAGGCGCGGATCTAGGATTTTTCGTACGTTGGTCAAAGCTAAAAATATCCGGGGGCGTGGCTTCCTCGGGGGAGGGGGCGTGGCTCCGAGATAACCGACGCTGTTTATTGTTTTTAACTTTACGCCATTTTTATAACAAATTGCATTGCTACTCATCCGCTGTATTACAAAGTTTTTTGATTCACAAAGCGTAGCTGTTTTGCTCTATCTCAGAGCTCTTCAGCATGCCCAGGAAACATGTTGATAACTTGATAACATATATCAAGATATCAAATATGTTGTTGTTTCCGACATGGACAGTCTTATGCAATGAAAGGCCTATGCAACTGGTTTTAATGTGCCAGGACTTGCACTCACACCTTTTCCAAATGGGAAAAGGAGTTTAGATAGAAAATGCATGACTGTATGGGACATTTCATGGGCATGAAAGTGCTCAGTTTTCAGCCCATCTTTACCCTTTCTTTATCTAAAACTTCTACCACTAGTTTTAGTAAAGGAAATTGTTTGTCTGGCTTGAAAACATTCTTAATTTAATTACTAATTTGAGCTGTATTTATGTCTTTGACCTTCTCTCTATACAAAGAAACATCAAATTCACAATTATTAACTTTTAGGTTTATGTCTACAATCTCTGCAGGCAAAGATTTAGCAGGTTCAATAGCCTTAGAGGTACTGGCCTGAGAGGCTGCAGCAGAGGAAAATGTCTCATTTAAAAGCACTTAGGGCCATTTAAAAGCACTTTATACCTTTCCTCACCACAATCAGGGTAGTAAGTATGTATATTTCTACCTAAAACAGATGATAAACCCAAAATACAAAGAAAAGATGACCATTTCATGTCATTGCAATTTAAATTGCCTCTTGTTTTACCAAGTCTTGCTTGGTTTTACCAGAATCCGAACTCTCTTCAGAAACAGACTTCAGTAAAAGATTATCAATATTCCTAAAGTACTGACTATGTTCATTCACAATAGTTAAAAAACATGGATGCTGGGGATAATAGTCACTGTTAAGAATGTCAAAATTCGTAAGTTTGTACTAAACTATTATTACCTGCCAATACTATGAAAACAGAACTGTACAGGCAGTTACCAGAAGTCTCGAATCTAAGAATTAAGAAATATTAAAACACATTAAAATGATTAAAGTATAATACATTTAACTCTGTGTGAGGCTGTGAGCATAAAAGCATTTGTAGAATAATAACAATATTTAAAAATATACAGGTACACACATGTTTTTAAGTAGTCATAAATTCAAACAGCAGTAACTGCTCATATGGAGATTTTTAACATCCTCAAGAAAGACTGCATTAATAATTGAATACGGTAGTATAGTACGTTATATCTAAGCCATGCAGTGTGACACGAGCCTAAACATTTAATAATACTTTGTATTCATATTTATAACACTTATAAACACAAAAATTTAAGTGTAGTCAACATTTGGAACATTTCAAAGAAATTAGTCATTTCTGGTGAAGTGTCTAAATCGAATAATCAATGGGCTGAATGGCATTACAAATTTACAATACAGCAAATCGAATAAAGCACTTGACCTTCTTTGACCGATTCACTGTACGCACAAATATGCAAATCGAATATTTATACTATTCGAAACTATAAACGCGTTTTATAAAGGTTAAATATGATTTAAATAGACTCACGCTTACCTTATCGCAGTGAAACACTTCTTCTCCCGTCCACGGGCATAATTTGGAACAAAATACTCCACCGAGAAATTTCCGTTAAGTGTGAACTCTGAGCTGTTTATAGCAGACAGCAGCTCTGCAAGCGAGCACTTGCGTGCCCCACGCACACGGTTCAAAAGACCTTCATAAATCTGTTGCAGACTTTCTACTTCGCCGTCGCCTGTACAAGTATCGTCACTGTCAAACATTCTTAAAAAAGCTTTGAAAATACTCAAAGGAGCAAGTGACATTTCTAACCAACTCTGATTTCATAACATACCTTTCGTAACACAATAAAACATTCCCTGACCGCCGAATGCTTCCAGCTGCGAATTAGCCAAGTCGGTCAAAAAAACTTGGCCAATGAAATGGCAGAATTTTTTTGAATGAGCCAATCAATCGCATCCTTTTAGAGCCCCTGATAAGGCAAACCGGTCAGTCCACCCCACAAGTCGGTCAAAAATCATATTGACCAATCAAGTGACTGAGATTCGCCACCCGAGTCGGTCAAAACTGATCTATACAATCACTTATGTAGCCCAGTGCGTTCATAGGATTTTCGAAATTCCCACACCACAAAGCAGGAATTTTCTTAATGTCTGACCGGAATATTGCAACTGGACCGCGATTTCAACAAATTTATGGGCCACTGACCGCAATGCACGACGTAACTGGACTGCTACGCAAATTCTACGTTGGTCATATGACCGCTTTGACCCCCCCTAGATCCGCGCCTGCTTTCATATCCGAACATTATGTAGTTAAATTGAGTACCCCCTGGGTGTTCAGTTTAAAGTTGTACAGCATGGTAACTTAAGTCATATATAAAGTACATAGCTAAAGTAAATATCAAACTTGTCAGTATCATGGCACGAGACTTTTAATGCGCGCATGTTCTATATATCGGATATGTTGCTTCACATAACTACAGAACAGCAATTAATTATAAATATAGGCAACGCAGTTTGAATGCGTATTCTTGTCTGTCCGATACACAACTTAAGTAAACAGAACAGCAGGGTAACCATATCATATAGATATATTATATCTATTTGAATTATTTTCGAGTTTGTATAGCACGCTTGTTGTGTTTCCACTATAACGTGTATTGCAACATTCAAAATTGTATATCTGTTATATTATTTTGTGTTAGGACGTGTAAAGTGATTATGTATGCTAATTTCCAATAACAAACTATACCGTAAAATGAATAACAAGTTGCGATTGTTCTCAACTGCACAATCGATGTAGAAATCGTAGAGATTCTGTGGAACACTGAGCACAATGTTGTTCCTATTTTACAGCAAATTCCAACAGATTAACAGATTATCTCCAACGATTTGTCATTAATTAAAAAGGGAGATATAAAGACGAAGAGATCTCAGTCAAAGTTGTAGCTATAGCATTAAGAACAATGGACAGTAACGGCAAGTTTGGGTTTTCTGACAATAGAGGAGATGCTGCCACTGTGAAAACTGGAGGAAGAGATGGTGATCGCATTATTATTAATGTCGGAGGACACAGACACGAAACGCATTTAAGCACATTGAGGAATTTCCCGGATACTAGACTTTCTTGGATGGTCGAAAGTCCGTTAACGCAAGCTTCGACATCATCGGATGATGGGAACCCGATGGAATATTTTTTCGATCGTCACCCGGGTGTTTTTGTACACATACTGAATTACTATCGTACCGGGAAATTGCACTGTCCCGCCGATGTATGCGGACCGTTGTTTGAGGAAGAGCTTAACTACTGGGGCATCGATGAATTACAAATGGAACCGTGTTGTTGGAGTACGTACACGAGACATCGTGATGCTCAAGCGTTTGAAAAAGTATTTACAGTCAACACGACGCATCAAGAAGATGAAATCTCTGAAGGCGAACCGAGTGGGATTGGCTTCAATCATCAAGGATCTTCGTGGTATAGAAGATACAAAGAAAAACTTTGGGGAATGTTAGAAAAACCTTATTCCTCGAAGAGTGCACAGGTGAGCCATCCGCATTTTACATTCTAATATTCTAATTCGACTTAAAACGCAAATCGATCTGCTTGGTAATTTACGGTTTATTAAGATTGATCGATAAAAACAACTCAAACGCATGTAGTTATATCGGGCATGTAGGCGGTAATTTTTTTACGGGTATCACACATAAAAATTCTCTTTTTCTCTCTACCGACAAAAACATTTGGAAAATTGTGTGTTATTATTATTGCCAATTTTGGGGTTTTCATTAAGAACGGATCTTGTCTTGACTTGCCCATCCTTTAATTGCGTATCCCATGCGGGCTAGTTCATATATAAATCAATTTCCATTCATCTCAGGATTTTCAATCCGTAGACGTAAACTTCAAAGATTTGTAAATATTATTCTTGGACACATGTTAAAATTTTTGGCATAATACTGATATTGCATAAATTTAGAATTAATAAAAAAAACATACTGAATATGTCGTATTGTTATTTGAGGTACATATTGATGACAACTTGTGTGCATTTGTGGATCAATTTTTACCGGCATTTATAATATGCATGCACTCATAAAAAACATATAATTAGACTTTTTATTACCTGAGACTATAGAATTATAATTTGACGTTTTGAGCTAAGGCCCTTCGTCAAAACATTAGAATAGCCTACAGCTAGCCAGTTAGTGATAACTTCCGACGAAGAACCTTCGATCAAATAACGTCGAATTCTGGTTTTAGGTATTGAATGTTCTATGCTTTGTGTGCTTTTCATTGTGCTATAACGACGATACCGACACTGTCATTAGAAACGTTAGTTCGACATATGTCATAACTTGGCTTCAAGAACATGGCAACCTGTAAACGTGTATACTTAGGATCATGATGGAACAACAAAAACAGAACGCAAGGCAAATCATCTCACAAGCAAAATAATGAATAATTTTCAATACCACAGTATTTGGCAATGTGTGTGTTTCCCAGGCGAAAGCACAGTACTTAGCTAAATATTTATTTCGGGCTATTTTTAAACGTTTGACTCAACCCCAAATTCATGAATGTGAAAACATTTTCTTAGTTCCGACGATACAAAGTGGGCGAGGAAATAAAAAAAACATGAAATATGGCGAGTTTGACGTACGTTGCCAGACAGTTTTATTAAATTTGCCTCAAAGTCTTTGTCATTATTGCAATTATTGGGAACCAAAGCCGGTGTTTGTAACATTAAAGCTATAATATCCCGGATTACGCGTGTCATTATGTAGGCACTATGAAATATTTTCAGGTCAGTTACCAAATTATTTGCATATCAAACTAACTAGTACTACACAAAATAATTACATGAGACAAAAAGAGTTAAATTATAATTCGATATTTTCAATTTTTTTTATGTATAAATTAAGTACACAAATAATAAAAAAATTAAAATTCATTCAAATGTTTTAAAAGTGAATGGCTAAATCCAGAGGCTAAATCATGACAGCTAGCTATAGTTTCTGCCACTTTAAAACAGCTACACGGATCGAAATGCAGTACAACTGATCTATATATACCGTAGCGGTTAGTTAGTACGGCCGAGCTGAGGCCTTCTTTTGTGTGCAGCAAGTTTAATTAATCAATATACACTAGGTTTCGCATCGCATGCTGGTTCGACTGTGATATTTCATTAGTTTCGATCGGTCTTTTCCAACCGCAGCTGCGTGTTGATCAAACCTTTACAATAATACACTTATAATGAGAACATATAGTAAATGTTCAATATATACTCACAACATGTAGAAGAACACAACCACAGCCTGTTAGGCATATAGTTTTCAGGAAACTCTTTCGAAAAGCAATTACGTGGTGAGCAAAAAATTAGTTGTCAATATCGGTAAAATAATTACTATATAGCATTTGCGTGCAAGTTAAAGATAATCTATAATAATTTAATATGCTTATATTCTGGGGCCGGTTGTTCGAAGCCCGTTTAGCGTAAACGGTGGATAAGTCAGAATTAAATAACACTCTTACATCACTCGTTAAACAATAAACTTAAATGTTTTGCAGTAAATATGTAGTTGTAAGCATAATCACTCTATTAAGGTTCAAAACTTTTAGTTTGGTTGTTGAATGAATCTATCAACTTGGTTTCTATTTTGAGCTTAACCACCGTTTAAGCTAAACGGGCTTCGAACAACTGGCCCCAGTACATTAAAAACTGTCTTTTCTCGCATCATACGAATGGACAGGTCACAGAGAAAAGATCATGTGCAAAACAAATTTAAGTATTGAATTTCTCTGAGCGGAACTTTAAACTCTAGGGAAAGTATATACAAGTAATTAAACGCTCAGCATGGACTATTAATTATCAAATGAAACGAGTGAATGGCAGATAAGCCGCGGTAATTGAGTTCGTTTCTTTTGAATTCAAAGATCAACAGAGCAATTTTCGATTCTAAGTAATGGATATTTATAAAGTATTAAGTATCCAATTTTGATATTTGGGTTTCATATCCCAATTGATATATTTTCAGGTTTTCGTGTTATATGGAGTTAGTCCTATAATTTATGTGGTCAATTAACAGAAACTTATTGAAGCATGCTGTATGGTGATACCGGAGCCGAATTTTGCATACTTGTCGCTATATCCGTCGACCCAAATGTGCACAAACATCTATCCAGATGCATGTGAAAAATGTTCACAAACTGTGTTATGAATAAATAATAATAAGAAATTATATCAATTTTATAATAATTAGATTATGGCGATATGTCCACGACAGCCGAGCTATAATTCATCACACCATTGCAAACTATGTTCGCACACACTTCTGAACACAATGTTACTTCCACGTTTTACATTCATGGCTTTACAAGCAGGTTGATATTGTTGTGACGCATTGCTCAACATGAATTGTACAAGCGGCAAAGAAACCGGCATATAGCATAATAATTGATATGGCGGAGCGTTTTGCTACTACATAAGTTATAACTCTAAAGCTAAATGACTGTAAAAAAAATTAATCTAAATCACTATGATTTTGAACATTATTTAATAAAAATGATCGAGTATTGTCGTTATCCTCATTGCTGTTGAGCTTTCATTAGTTTCAATATCTGGCAGCTTCTTTATGATTGTAATCTTGCATCATAAGGCTCGTCTAGTGCACGCGTGGGTTGGACAAAATAACTACAGAATCAATCTGACGTTGCGTGAATTTTCATCGATTCAACTCGCCTATTCCTAAAAGATATGTGTATGACGTATCATGCACATGCATGATTTACACTGGGAAAGTTGTCGTAACGTTTATTAATGTTTCATGTTTGCGTTTTCAATGTTTAAATGGTTTTGTGTATCGCAGTATTTCGCTTCTCATTGACAATGATACAGCAATTAAAAATGCCCCTAATTTAATATCCATGCCAAGTTGCCAAGAATTGGCCCACGCTAAGTTCTTAGTAATGCTTAGTAATGTTTCCTTGTCACTGTCACTTGTTAATGTTACGAGATACTTGACTTTTCTTTAAAATAGCTGAAATTAATACTCATTACTTATGCCGGATTCATATACACTTGGTCTTCTGCTTCGCTCATATACAATAGCGCTGGATTCATTTGACAAAGTTTTTACTAAGCCTTGTTTACACTGGCAATTAATTGTTCCTGAGATTTCTAGGCAAGTACATTTTTTTCGTTTTGATGGATGTAAACGATTGATTTAGAGAGAAATATTATCATCTTACACGGAGACCATTCGATATTAACCCACTCGTTCACATCTATTAAATGGAGAATATTACTCTAGAAACGGTAGCAAAGTCTAAACAGGCCTTTAGAGATGCATAAAATTTGTCTAGGTTTCTATTGAAAGGAAAGCTAGTTCTTATTTCTGTACGCTACATCAGGATTCGCGATCTTTCGCGTCTTCGCAGTAACAAAGCATGCAGGGGGCTATATTGTCTCACAATTTATTTACACTGGGATTTCTCATAGTGGGGAGGAGCTGAGACAAGAACAAAGAGAGAGGCAAAAAATACAGCCAGATTATTATTCTAAAAAATAAACAACGTTAGTATAATCATACCAGTAGCTACCTGTATACTGTTGAAAATCTGTGATTTGATTGGCTACTCTATATTTCTCAATAGATAGCGAGTAGCAAAAAAGTAATTTTCTGGTGCACTTCATTCCGTTCAAAGACAATCTATTTCTAATAGTATTTTTTTAACGAAACGGCTAACAATTAATCTCTAAATCGACTGAAACAATCAGATTACTCGCTCTGGATGTCTCTGTGGTAATAATTGTAAACTTGTTAAGGGCGAGTATAGTTGATTCGAGGTTCGCCCTCATGACCACATAGAAATCTTGATTTCGTAATGTAGTTAATTATATTAATTGCTAATTAACTTTATGTGAAAAATTTCGGGAGAGTTAGCATACCAAAGAAGAAGAATTTATTTACACACATACAGTTAATTTATTTACAAAAACATTAGTTATAGTTTCCATCTCTATTATAAAGTTAATATACACGCTGGTAATATATTATAAGAATGTGCACAGTGGTCAAAGTGGCACTATACTTTAGAGTTGACCACTGTAAATAATATCAAATTAATTTTAAAATTGTACAGAACTGTTAAAACAGTACCACACACATGAGAACCGTTCAGTTTTATTTTGCAGATTCTTGCCTTATTGTCGCTGGTACTCATCATTACATCAGTTGTGACATTTTGTCTCGAGTCTATACCAGCGTTGGATCCTTACAAAAGAACATTTCAAATTCTAGACTATGTTTACTGTGCTGCATTTACTATGGATTTCATGGCACGAGTGTCATCATGCCCTGATTTGAGTGACTTCTTTCGTAGTGCTCTGACTTGGTGTGACATAATGTCCGTATTACCTTTCTACACAAACATGATATGGACAGTCAGTTACCTTAACGTGGTTCTTGTCGTACGACTCTTTCGAATATTCAGATTGTTTCGTTTTTTTCGATTTATGAGTGGTATGCAAGTAATAGGACATACACTAAAAGCAAGTGCAAGAGAATTACTGCTGCTCGTACTCATACTGCTCATTCCAATGGTGATTTTTTCAAGTCTTCTCTTTTACACCGAAAAGGTAAAGTGTAGCATATATAATCAGAGGTAACCCATCTTGCAGGTTGTTCAACTACGTCAAACTTGATGGAGAAGCTGCAAAGCTGCAAAAAATTTTCGTTTGCAATTTGTAATAATTTAATTATTGACGAGGATCACAACGAAAATCCATTTTTATATCTGATTACTAAGCTGCATTATATGTAGGGGTCTAAAATTCGATGTTTTTATTGCAGGAGTTTGGTGGCGATGAACGTTTTGAAAGCATTCCCGACTCTTTTTGGTGGGCAGTCATCACCATGACAACTGTAGGTTATGGTGATATGTATCCTAGAACAGCATTAGGAAGGTTTATCGGTGCGTATTATAACTATTAGTAATATTTCTAAGCGATCACTACATGTTTTTATATGCCCTCATCTCACTGTGTAAAACGTGTCCCAGGAACTAAATCTCTACATTTATTGCATTTCATAATTAATTCATCAGATATATGATCGATTTTTCTGCTACTTACAGGAACAATGTGTGCATGCTCTGGTGTCCTCATTGTTGCTTTGCCTGTGTCGGTAATTGGAAGCAATTTCTCGCTATTTTACTCGCATGCGCAAGCACAACTGAAACTGCCACGTAAACGAAAGCAGCCAGTCCTGGTCGGTGCCGCAAGTGCATTGATGTCGACAGTGGAACCTGAGATAGATTCTCCTTCTAGCTCAGATAATGACTCCGCTTGTGATAGTGGTACTGAGACAAAGTACAAAACTGGGAGTAAATCTTTGTTGAATCGGGCAGAAAGTGCTAAAGACGTGCAAGTGGAGGTAGAAACTATAGAGCTAAGGCGAAAAATGACACCAGATGCGAGACCATCATGGCATCAAAACAAATACAAATTTGGCAGCATGAACAGTTCACGCAGTTTAGAAAACAAACGCAGTGGAATGTTCCCATGTGGGAGCCCGGAGATGGGTCTTGAAAAGGGTCTAAAAGCAATGGGTGACATTATGGTAAACATTGCAGCCCCGATGCAACGAAGAATGGCAATTTCTGGTGTTTCCCTTGCGAACTCGCCTTCTCTTCGCCGAAGCAATAGCGGTAAGCGACGCTCAAGAAAACGAGCATACACTTCGGGATCAGACACCTATAAAAGTGAGGGCTTTGATGATTTAAGGGAAGCTGTAGACAAGATACAGATGGAAGACAACGTTAGCAATGGTATGTACAATCATAGTGGAGTTTCCACAAACAGATCTCTTTCGGCGACATCTGACGATTTGCAAGCGACCAAATCCGGAACTGACGACTTGTTGATGTACAATGAAGAGCAAACTGCTGTTCGGTTAAAAGGGAAAGATAACGAAAATAATTCTGATACATTACAAACTACATTTTCTGACGACAGAAGTGATGCTTCAAGCCCAGAATTACATCCTTTTCTACAGACAACACCTAAAGATAAAATTTCCTCCCCAAGCCATTCGCTAAACATAGAACAAGAAAAAAGAAACCAAAAAAAAATCGATAATACAACGGATAGTGAAGATTCAAAAAGCGACGAGGGAAAGTTCAAAGATACCCCAAGAGTGTTAGACTATAACAAACTTTCTCCATGGTATAAAAAAACAAATGAGGAAGACAGGAATGGTCCTGCATTCCCAAGGTTTGGTAGACGAAGAAGTGCAACGATTAACATATGTAATGTATAGAAACTACTAAAGTAGTGCTTGAGGGAATTTAAAAGTGACAAATGTATAAACAATTATGAAAAATTTAAGAAAAGAAAAGCGGTTGTGCTGTGTTGTTATTCCAGGAAGATTACTTCCGGTGAAATGGTGCACAGTGGTTGGCTGAGAAGCTCGTTTCTCTTTAGCTACAAATTTTAAAACGAAAACAAAACATTTTTACAATTGTAAAAAAGAAAGAATACTTGACATTGAGGTACTTTCGTGATATGTTTAATTATGTCGCTTTCTTGCAGTCTGCAATGCTCATATTGCTGTTCTATTTTGTTTGTTTTTTTACCATAATGTATATATTAACACAAAGGTTGGCAAGTAAATACAAATTTGAGCACTCGTACAAAATTTAAACCACAAAAAAATCTGCAAAAAGACTTCGATATTCATTTAAAAACATACACATATTGAGAAGACATACCTGAAAAGCATATGCGTTGTATTTTTGTGCCAATTCAACATTTTTTACCCGACAAAATTCGCGAAAAGTCATCAAATTTTTAGTTAATTTTCGCTAAAACTATGCGTGATGCCGGCTGCCTGCCTTACGTCACAGGAAAAAGCTCCCTGATTGGCCTAGTGAAAACTCAATTTTTTTGCCGCGAAAGCAAAACCGGGGGGAGAAATGTTAAAATTTTCAAAGAGCTACGCCAACGATGCGGGGGGAAATTTGAAGTGAAAGCTTTTTTAAAAACAACAACTCAGTAACAACTGCAAACAACTGCGAAAAATTTTAAACTGAACTAGTGCTAAAGATGTGAAGAGGTGCAAAAGAAGAAGCAGTGTATATTCATTGTATATTACGTAGCTCCCCGGTTTTGCATCATCCCTTTTCGGCACTTTCTTGTCTCTTGCGGGTCTTGTTGCTTCCTCGGGTGGCGTTTGTGGTAGGCTTGCCTTGGTCTGGTAGTTTCCGTTAACATAGCGGTTGAACATTAGCCCTGCTGGCTCTTTCCTGTTGTTGTTTGATGAAGTCCTCGGTATTTTGTGACATATTTTTGCAATTCGTTCTTCCGCTTTTCCATGGATCGATTCTTTCTCCCCACCTCTCCACTGGCTTGTGCCCACTTAGGCATTAGACTTATTTTTTTAATCGTTCACGTTCTTTCCGTTCTTGTTTCTCCTTCTTCTGTTGGAATTCTTGTTTTTGTAAACTCCTCCAGTATTTGTTCTTCCATAACTGATTTAGCCTCCTCAACTCTGCTAAGTACTTCTTGTTCTATTTCATCTTTACGTTTAGCAAGCTCTTCTTCGGCACTGGAGACAGCTGAGATGAGTGGGCCAATTCTAAGGACACCAAAAAGGGTGGCGGTTTCATGTCCAAGGAGAAGTGTTTCTTTGCCGTTGACTAGGAATTCAGCAGTGGTTTCTTTAGACCCGATTTTCACAGTGGTGGAAAAAGTACATTTCACTTGTAACGGTGTGGTTGATGCATAAGAATAAAGCTTTTTGTGTCTCTGTGCAACTTTAGATTCACAAATGATGTGCTTCTGTTTTAACCATTCCCATGTGGTTACGTCAACAATGTTTTTAGTTGCCCCAGAATCAACAAGGATTTGCATGTCAACACCACCGATGTTGGCTTTAACAGTGGGTCCTCGGTTGCTGGAATCTTTTAGGTGGAATGCAAAGGCGGGCTCATCCTCGGATTCATCACCTGACATCTGGTGGACAAGGCACACTCTGCTGGTGGGACTGGACTGTGATTTGCATACAGCAGCAAAGTGATTGGGACCACCACAGTGGCTACAGGTCTTGCTGCGAGCTGGCCAGGTTGGATCTTGAATATAGTGGCCTGTGTTGCCACATCGATAACATGTACTTTCCTTCTGTGGTATCACGCGGGGCCTACGCAAATTCCGAAGACGCTGATCACGACTGTTGGTAGTTGGGGCAATTCGGTTGACCGGGTGGTCATTGCTGCTGATGTGTTGGGTTGAATGAAGCGATAGAGAGGCCATTTGGGCTTCGACTTTTTCACATTGCTGGGCCAACTCTAGTGTTCGGACAAGGGTCAGACCCGGGCCTTCTTCCAAAAGTTTCCGGCGCAGGAATCAGATTTACATTTCTGAAGAATTTCGTCGCGAATTTGATTATCCGTGTCTGTGTCATAGTCACAGTCTTTAGCATATCGTTTAAGCCGTGAAGCAAATTGTGAAACCGTCTCATTTGCATTCTGCTGGAGTTGGCGAAATGTGTGTCGAGCATAGGCGGAGTTTGCTTTCGGGGCAAAATATGCATTAAGAGCATTAACAGCGGCGGCATAGTCATTAGCTTCGACAGTATTTTCGAGTGTATAAAATATATCTTGTACGTCAGGACCAGCGTAGTGGAGGAGTTGTGCTCGTCGTCGTTGTTTGTTTCTTTCTGAGCCTTCGGCGATAAGAATTCTTTGTGGGTCAACAAACAATTCAAAGCTTTGAAGTCATCTCTTCCAGCGGGTGCACACATTAGCTTGATCGCCATAACAATCAAATTTACCGTTTTTCTCGAATTCTCCCATCAGTTTTGGGCTAAAATATCGCGGATTTGTTTCTGTATATATAAACTTTATCCTCGTCGCCAATGTACGCCTGATGGCCGGATTTAACCACCGATTGTAACGGATTTAACTCAATAACAAATATTATCCCTTTATTTATTGTCCCAACTCTCCAAAACATGCCGTCCACAGAGAACCCAAACACTACAAGGGCAAGCGCGCTGAAAGAAATAAACATCGAATAGAAGTAAGAATCACATCGTGTGAAGTATGGTCGCTGTACTGTGGCTAATCGCAGAACGCATAACCCATTAAATTGCACAAAGCTGAACTTAGTGCATCCTCATGTTAGCAATCATATCAATCTACCCATGCAACATACTTTTACTGAATGCTCGATCTATTCCTGGTAAAATCGACGAACTTATTTGTATTAGCAATGAAGCCGTCCATGAAATTATATGCATCACCGAGACTTGGCTCGATGACGTTGTCCCAAACGAATTCGTAGTTTACCCAACTATGATATTATTAGAGCCGACCGAAGCGGTAGAAAAGGAGGAGGGGGTAGCTATATGTACATGAAGCTTTACCGCACCGTTTTCGTGATGATTTATCAAATGAGGATATAGAATGTATGGGTAATTTGTAAACCAAAGAAACTTCCGAGGTCAACCTTACGTCTGGTAATTGCGTGCATTTATTAGCCACCGAATTTACTACATGGTAAAATCGAGAAGACTTGCGATTACTTATCGGAATCATATGATAAACCTATAGCTGAAAGACCCAATTCTGCTTTTGTCATCACTGGCGACTTTAACCCAAAGGGCAATGGCTTTGACCTAAAACCGTTTTCCACTCAGTAATCTAAAGCAAATAGCCCATTCACCAACAAGAAACGAAGTTAACGCTTGACTTGATTTTCACAAATATAAAAGATTATTATTCGGAACCACTAATTTCTGCCCCCTTGGGTACTATTGATCATGCTTGCGTAAAATTGAAGTCTTCGGCTGGGAATCACATAAGTCAACCTCAAAACGAAAGGTCAAAGTTCGCCCAATAAAAGAGTCTAAATTAACATCATTCAGAAGTTACCTCTCAAACTGTGACAGGAATAATATTCTTTTCATCCTATCACTTGATGAAAAGGTTGATCAATTTACGGCAAACGCTATAGATTGTTTTTTTCCCACTAAAGACGGTGAAGTTTGGTAATGATAAACCTTTCATAACAGCTAGTCGAATAAGGTATTTAATCTCAAAACGTGATCAAGCGCTAGCATATAAGAGTAAGAACAAGTACGGTTATAAATATTACCGCAACAAGGTTACTTATGAGATTAAAAAAGAGACAAAGAACTTTTACAACGAGAGAGTGAAGATCGGGAATACAAAACAGTGGTGTAAGAATGTTAAACAAATATGTAACTTAAATGAGTAATATTATAAATAGCTCATTTTCAACGAAAGAATTCCTAAAGGCTTTGGAAAACATATGATATCTGTCCGATTCCAAAAATTGTCCCATCGCTATCAGAGGAAACTTTACGACCAATTGCTCTCACAAGTATTTTTTTCCAAAATTGAGGAGTCCTTTGCAGTTGAGTGGGTGATGGTGGACATTTCTTCTAAGATATCCTCAGCACAATATGGGTCATGTACAATCCTAGCTCCATTAAACTTACAACACAATTGGTACCAAGCTCTAGAGAAACCGAAGACCGTAATTAGGGCACTATAACTATACTTGGTTTTTAGCAAAGCATTCGACTTGATAAACCACAATAAATTACTAGAGAGCATGGAAACGATGGGTGTAAGAGATGCACTCATACCATGGATTACCTCATATTTAAAGGGAAGAAAGCAGAGAACTAAATTAGGCCATGTAACATCAAATTTAGAAGATGTTAATGGAGGCGTACCACAAGGCAGTAAAATTGGCCCACTTGCATTCATCATCAAAACAAATAGCTTCGGGCAAGCATGTTTGGAAAACGACAGTAACATGGTAGTCATCTATATGGACGACTCCACCTTATCGGAAATCTTGGATGTATCACATTATGTTTCAGGCGAACAGATGGCAGCATGCAGGACCAGCTAAACTCAGTGATTGAATGGTTGGAGGACCAAGATATGGTTTTAAACAGTGAAAAGTGCAAAGAAATGGTTATAGATGTCAGAAAAACGAAAACAGAAATTCCTGAATTACAAGCTGATCAGTCTCCAATAAATCGTGTCAGTTCCTACAAATTACTGGGTGTGTGGATCGACAGTAACCTGAAATGGGAAACTAACACTTGGGTATCGATAAAAAAAGCCGGAAAAGACTGTATTTTTTAAAACTTTTGAAGAATTATGGAGCACCTACAAAGGACCTGTTGGCGTTTTATAATTCAATAATCAGGCCAGTTTTAGAATATAGCGATGTTTTGTGGTCTGGGGGCCTAACAGCTAAACAACGATGCAATATCGAAAGAATTCAAAAACGAGCATTCCGTGTAATTTATCCAGGACAAGATTACGAACACGTATTGAAGGTGAACAAGTTGGCAACATTAGAAGAACGAAGAAAAGACCACTGCTTAAAGCTAATATCTGGTATGACCAGAGAACATCACAAGCTTAATCATTTGCTTCCTCCAAAGAGATCTGCGATAACAGAAAGAAACTCTAGTAAGAGCAAATATGAACTGTTTTTATAACTTTTTTAGTGGAACTAACAGATTTAGAAATAGTCCGCTTTTACACGCTATTGACGTTTTTAATACTATAATGAATGATTAGGACACTAAATAATTATAATTAAATATTTAATATCTCTGTCAACTACATAGTAATTTAACTCAATATGTTATTGTATGTAGTTTTAAATTCAGTTATTATAATAATAATAATAATAATAATAATAATAATAATAATAATAATAATAATAATAATAATAATAATAATAATAATAATAATAATAATAATAATAATAATAATAATAATAATAATAATAATAATAATAATAATAATAATAATAATAATAATAATAATAATAATAATAATAATAATAATAATAATAATAATAATAATAATAATAATAATAATAATAATAATAATAATAATAATAATAATAATAATAATAATAATAATAATAATAATAATAATAATAATAATAATAATAATAATAATAATAATAATAATAATAATAATAATAATAATAATAATAATAATAATAATAATAATAATAATAATAATAATAATAATAATAATAATAATAATAATAATAATAATAATAATAATAATAATAATAATAATAATAATAATAATAATAATAATAATAATAATAATAATAATAATAATAATAATAATAATAATAATAATAATAATAATAATAATAATAATAATAATAATAATAATGATAATAATAATAATAATAATAATAATAATAATAATAATAATAATAATAATAATAATAATAATAAAGAACAATTTGGCACATGAAAAAAACATTGAATTACATTGATCTACAAACAAATGGGAGGCAAGACGAAAAAATGTACGTAAGTTACCATAATTTTTTTACATTATAATGTAGGCCTACGTCTGTTATAATTACTAATCAAATTGTCTCTTGTGTCCCATTTATATTTGTAATAGTCATTATACGATAACGGACACAAATAACAACAAAATTATTCTTGGAATGAAACAAAAAAATAACAGAATCCTAAATTCTTCGATGACCACGTAGTACGAACATAGAGAATAATAAAAAATATCCTAACATCGTATCCTAACATAACATCATATGTATTCGTGAGCTCACTAGGGCATTTTTAAGAAAATCTGAGTGAAGGTCAACCCAAAATGTATTGATGATTACGCTGTACTGGAGTGAACAAATCTCACAAAGTTGCGCGTATTTGCTGCCAAACACAAGGTCAACACATACAGTGAAAAATTATTTCCCTCCGATGACTGTGTATCGATTTGGAGTTGACCCATGAAATTTATGACGTCACGTGAAACCCAAGAATATTATGCGTTTCATGGCATTGGACTTTTCAGCCTGACAAATTCAATTAACTATTAATTTGAAAATGAAAAATATGAATTCATTACAAGTATAGCTTGAAATACGTACAAATTGATGATCTTTATTCTTAATACATGTGATTGAAATTTCCTGAACCTCAAATAAACGCAGCAGAAACTTTTTCCGCTAGCACATTCTATCGTAATATGGTCTGATTTATTGATTTTTTTTCTTTACTCAGTACAATGTCAATTTATGATATTGTGATATACGTATCACAATATAATCCAGTCCAAATGCACGTATTCGTGTACATGATATTTTACCACAGTTTTGTCCATCGTAGACTTGGCATGCTTTCCTGCTGTAGACTCTGCATGCTTTCCTGCTCTGTGATCGATGATAAAATGTATGGACTTAAAACAGACGATAAAAAAGAAATAGCAATGACACTACATCAATAATTAATAGGAGCGTGTCTTAACATCAAGTCGTTACTAAGGAAACATAAAATGAATATGAATATTTAGCAATGGTGCAGGTGTTCCATAAATTAAAATCTCAAGGAATACAAAAACAAAACACGATTAATTTGAACCAAAGAATTATTTCTTGTATTCTGACGATATTCCCAGTCGTGTTTGAAACTCGTTTGATCATCGTTGAAATATGTCTCAACAATCAGGAAGTATGAATGAATCTAAAAATGAACGAATTGTCTTGAACGTAGGCGGGAAACGTTTCCAACCGTATCAGAGCACGTTAAGAGCTCAGCCTGATATGCCGCTAGCTTGGATTACAAATAACAAAGAAAAGATAGACTATGATCCAGAAACAGGAGAAATATTTTTTGACCGTCATCCAATGGTCTTCACGCAGATCCTCAACTATTTCCAGACAGGAAAACTGCACTGTCCGAGGGGGATGTGTGGACCTTGCTTCCAAGATGAGCTGACCTTTTGGGGCATCCATGAACAGCAGATGGAATCATGCTGTTGGCCAAACTACACAAGTCATCGCGAGGCACAGGAAAATCTTAAAGCGCTCGATTTCGAACCAAAATACTTCAAACCCGAGTACAGTAGCGAAGCGGCGAAGGAGAGAGAGGCACGATTACGAAGACAGGAAACAGATAACTTCTGGGATACGTACAAACCAGTCATATGGGAACTTCTCGAGGAGCCTTATTCGTCATCTAGTGCTAAGGTAATTATCAACATCCATTTTTTTTTCTTTAATCGCTCATCTGAGATGAACCAAATTTTGGTAAAAGTTGATATAACATTAAAGGTTCTTTTTTAATGAATCCAATGTCTGAAAACAAAATACTGATATTTGTCGATGGCTTCTAGTATATTTTATACTTATTCTATATGTATTGTAGGTTTATTATATGATAACGGCAACGGCATATGTTCCTTCATTTATGATCCACCACCCCACCCCAGCTTTGCAATACGTACCGGTACGTACGCGAGCGTAGAAGAATTTATAGTTTAATTTTAATATCGAACTATAAATGAGATTGAGGATTTGAGGTTGAGATATCAAGTTGGGAAATAAAATAATTATGAAATGAAGATAAAGTTTGCTCCCACCTGTGTGGCCTCCTATTGTCAGCGGAACATTTTAAGCTAGTAAAATATTTTTATCCAGTAGATTATTGGGTTTGTTAGTGTTAGGCCAAGGCTACGGTCAGAGATAAGCACATTATGTATGCATTTTAAAATACAATTTTAGTAAGTTTACTGATTGGGATTGTTAAACGTTATTACTAATAATCGTATTGGATTGCAACGTTCGGATCAGTTGAAAATATTTAGCAGCCTGCTGAAAATTTGAGCTCGCTGTATAGCGAAAATGACCAGCCTTACCTGCGTCATAACCTCCCTAATTTACCCTTTTAGTAACGTAAAAAGCAGATTCCGAAAAAATATCTGTTGAAAATGCAAGATATGCTTCAAAACAAGACGCAGGTTGAAACTGTAAATTTTCGACTTTATTTCAAAATCATCATCAGACAGAATAGAATGATTCTCTCTGATGATGACTTTGGAATAAAGTCGAAAATTTACAGTTTCAACCTGCATTTTGTTTTGAAGCATATCTTGCATTCTCAAGATGTCTTTTTTCGGAATTTGTTTTTTACTTTACTTTTTTAAATTGTCGGCTGGTTATGGTTTTTACCCTTTTAGGGAAAATCCAATTTTGACTTCTAATACTGCCCTATTGCTATACTGCAATCTTGAGCAGTGGGCCAGTAAGGGCATATGTTCAAAATGGTCTTATGCTGTATTATTCAATCAATGCACTGACATTTTTGGTTAATTGTGACAATTATTTTTGCATATATTTTTGTAATTTCGTTTCACGCTTTATTACTTGTAGATGTATGGATGGATCTCGCTAATATTTGTCGTAATTTCAATTATCACTGCTACTTTGTGGACAATACCCTTTTTTCGAGGTAAGACAGTTTCCTGGTGACAGTTGTTGGGTTCCTCGGTTGTTGCTGTTTCCGCATCAGGGGCGTGCCCAGCAGAGGTTTGGGGGTGTGGTCGGTAAAAAAAAGTTTATATCTTTTTCGATACAACGATTCAAAAACATAGGTAAATTTGACAACACAATTTACGTGATCCATATATCGAAAAGTTGATCAGGAGAAAAATCCTCCAAACACAGAATAGTCTCACTATGTTCCTGTCAATAATGATTCTTGTCAGTTTCCTATTGCAGCTGCGTCCTTACAAAATCTAATTGCAAAATCTTCTATTTCTTAGAAGAGAAAACAGATGCTAAAAGTGCAAAACTATACTTACTGATTGCTGAAGGAATCTGCACTGTCTGGTTCTCCTGCGAGTTTGTCCTGCGATTGGCTTTTTGTCCACATTTGAAAACATTTTTGACAAACTACCGAAACTGGATCGATCTTATTTCAATTATTCCAGCATATTTTATCATCCTGAATGCCAGCAGCTTTTTCATAGACGTTTTGACAGTTTTCCGAATTTTCAGAATATTTCGCTTTTTAAAACTTCTCTACGACTTGCAAATCATTGGGAAAACCTTCAAGGCAAGTTCAAATCTGTTCCTGGTGCTGTTTTTTGTTTTACTTATCCCAGTCCTCGTCTGCTCCAGTGTGTTGTTCTACACAGAAAGTAATTACGGCAACTCGTTTTCTAAACCGAAGTACAACAGCATTCCTGCCTCGTCCTGGTGGGGAATTGTCACCATTACTACAGTTGGCTATGGTGATCTGTCACCGACAACTCTTGCGGGAAAGATTTTTGGTATATTTTGCGCTCTCTGTGGTGTGATGCTAGTTTCAATGTCTGCATCAATTGCTGGCAGTTCGTTTGTCCTCTACTACAATCTTGCCCGAGCCCAGATGAAGATACCACGGAACAGACAGAAGTTCAACATTGACGTTGAAAGTTTGCCAACGGTCATTAATTTCGACAATGTTCTGAGTCTTTCATCCAGTCCTGAGGACAGCGGTTTCGAGCGTTCTTCTGGATCCGCCAATTCGGAACACATCAATATAAGAAAATGTATGCCATTTGGTAAAGAAAACTCTCACAAAGACACGGAGGATAATGGCACATTTATCATCGGCAATTCCATGCCGGATACACCATTTAATGATGAGGGATACTTCGATTTAGTTAAAAAAAGTTACCTTGCTTGAGGAGATATGATTTGCAATCACAAAATTACATGTACAATATGTACAATTAAACAGTATGTTAACGAAGCTTGCTAGTAACTATTCTAGCACACGAATATTCAATATCGACCTCTGGTAGCTTGAGCTAATTTCCGACCAAATCTTATAATCATAATATAAGTGTAGGTAATAGGACTACATGCTGTCCAATTTGGAAATAATTGGATGAAAAAAAATTCCGAGGACTGCCAAAATTGGACGAGGCCGTAGGCCGAGTCCAATTTGCAGTCAGAGGAATTTTTTGAATTCAATTATTTCCAAATTGGACAACATGTAGTCCTATTGCAGATTAATTATACCATACTTTCATCCAAGTGGCGGTACTTTTCTTCGTGTTTTTGTCAACATTTCTTTCACGCATCTCGTTCAAGCTCTCCTCAGATACTTTAGGAAATCGGTTAATTGATAGCTGAAGTTCTTCTTCAATCACATTATCAAATATACTAAGCCAAAAAGATTCCCAAAATTAAAGTCCAAATTCATGATTCCTCCGCCATCTTAAAACTTGATTACACAACGACAACACGAAAAGAAAAACCAATAGACGATTTGCATGTTAGATTAACTTTCAATCTAGGCAAGACGAACAAAATCTTTTACTATCGTTAAAAAGAGCATCCTAAAATTAGTAGAATTGCCAAGTTTGGTGGCGAAATAATGTAAAACATGGAAAATATGGCCTCGCAAAGTTTGCAAATTTGTATACATTTGTATTACGCGAGGAAAAAGTTACCACTTTTGATACAATTTTAGCTGAAAAGTGGTAACTTTTTCCTCGCGTAATACAAATGTATACAAATTTGCAAACTTTGCGACGCCATATTTTCCATGCTTTACAACATTTCGCCACCAAACTTGGCAATTCTACTAATTTTAGGATGCTCTTTTTAACTGTGGTAAAAGATTTTGTTTGTCTTGGCTAGACTAAAAGTTAGTCTAACATGCAAATTGTCCATTGTCGACAAGCAAAGGTTGCGCGCTGATTGGTCGAAAGATTATTCCTATTGTCTTTGCTGGGATATGATTGGCTGACAAAAACCTAATTATCCAATTATTAGTAATTGGATAGCCTCACTTTTCCTTAGAAAAAGTCGACTGAAAACAATCCAAATTAGTCATTTATTTGGACAGAGGAAGGAATTCGAAAATAACACCAGATTTGGTTATATTGAATTACAGTGTGATGATATAATTAGAACCATTAACATTAACTATCATCAACCACGATTGCAATAATTTTTTTTGGGAATAAGTAAATGCAGTGACAGATAAAAATGCTTACTATACCCAGTACCTTTTTATTGTATAATAGGGAAATATGTATAGGTTATCATATGAGAGGCGAGGTGATATCAGTTTTATTGCTGGAGAGACGATATCGAACGATAGCGAACGAGGGACAAAATATGATATCGTAACGAGAGCAATAAAACTGATATTACCGAGTCTCGAATGTGATAACTTATTTATCACATACTTGTGCTGGAAAAACTTATGGCACGAAGACTCTAAATTTGCTGATAAAAACAATATATTATCGAAACATCAGTATGGCTTCAGAAAAAAACAGATCAACGGAACATGCTATAATTGATTTTGTTGATAAAATTACAAAGTCAATTGACCCGGGGAAATTCTCTGTGGGTATTTTCCTTGACTTATCAAAGGCTTTTGACACAATTAATCACAAGATTCTGATGCGAAAATTAGAGCATTACGGCATACGAGGAGTAGCAAAAAAATGGTTTGAAAACTATCTGCGCAACAGAAAACAATTGGTGAAATTTAACGGCATTAAATCTGAGAAAATGACTATCACTACCGGTGTTCCACAGGGATCGGTAGTAGGTCCTTTATCATTTCTGTTATATATAAATGACATCCAGTATTGTAGTGAATTGGTTTCAGTTATATTATTTGCTGATGACACAAATGTACTTTATAGTCATACTTGCCTTAAAACTTTAAATGAAATTCTTCAAATTGAAATGAAAAAAATTACAAATTGGTTGAATGTTAATAAATTGTCTCTCAATACTACAAAAACCAAGTTCATTCTTTTTAGACCAAGAAATAAAAAATCCAAGCATGATTTAAATATTTCTATAAATGAAGAAAATTTAAAACAAGTAAAAAATATAACTTTCTTAGGAAAATATTACTTTATTAGAAATTGTTATTGACGAATTCTTAACATGGCGAGATCATGCATAAACCTGATTTCAAAAAAATTATCACATGTGCAGCTATTATTTCCAGAATCCGACATTTTACAAACTTAAATTCCCTAAAACTGATCTATTATGCATTGGTCTATCCATATCTTACTTATGGTAACCTTATTTGGGGTAATGCCTACAAATCTCACATTCAAAAATTAGTAAATATTCAGAAAAAGGTTGTAAGATTAATGACTTTCAAATCATATTCTGAACATACTGAACCAATTTTTAATGATTTGAAAATATTAAACCTGTCGAAATCACATGAATACTTAATAAGTTCATTTATGTTTCGATATTTTCATCTGCATAATCTTCCTGAAATCTTTAACGATTATTTTCTATCGAACAAAGATATTCACAATTATAACACAAGCAGTGCAGCTCTGCTTCACACAAAATTCAATAGGACAAATTATAATAAACACACACTTGCTAACAAAGGAATAGATGTGTGGAATAATCTTCCATTGCAATACAAAGAAATTAGATCTTTTCTTACATTTAAAGCGAGATTGAAAAAGTATTTTCTTCATCGTCACATTGACAAATAGTAAAGAAAAGTTTAATTGTTTTTTGAGCAAATAGCTCATCCTATGTTACTACTATACTTATTCATATGAATGAATTGTATATATACTATATTACCTCTTTTAAAGAATTTATCTGGTATCCTATTTTAAAATAACACTATTTTAAATTTAAAATTGTAACTAGGGACCTTAATTAAAAAGCCCTATGGTTTCTAGAAGGTTCCTAGCCCCACTTTTGTAAATTTTTCTATTTTTTTTTCATCTGTGTAATGTATTTTGGGCAATGGTACGAGATTGGTGGAGAAGAGAAAGGTCTGGCTTTTTGGGCACGTGTGTGGAATTAAAGACGATTATTTAAGGCTATATTTTGCTGCGCATAATCGACGGAACCAATAAAGATGAGTGGAGGAGAAAGACGAGCATGGATCTCCTGGAATATGATTATAGATGACACTTAATGAGCCATCGAGCCACTTTTTAGAACACATGAGATTTTAAGCCAGTTGAAACTCAGTGTCGCAATAGATCGTATCAGTTCTTTGCATGATTTTCTATTTTTCCCCTAATCCGATTTACAGGTTGACTCACATGTATATAGATGGATGCAAGTTACGGCAAACATTTGTTTCCTTGAAATGACTGAAACCGGGTTGCCACTAATCTATACTAACAGGCTTTGTGAGTGGTTGGTTATAACAATAAAAGACAATAAACTATAAAAATTAGTTGTCTTAAGAACGAATCACAAACAATGAATCAGATGACTTTTGTTTCAAAGGCCCATTTTAGGTTGGTATTTTTAGTACCGATTGTTTAATTAGTAATTCAGTTCAATACAATAAATTAGACAAAGCCAAAATGTTAAAAACAGGGTTCTCACAATCTGAGGAAATTTCCTAATGAGGATGTATTCTTTTCAAAAGTTTACTGTTGCCTCATTCTTACCTACCCTACCCCTATAGAAATATGGATATGGAAATTAGTTGTGAGAGTTTAACTAAAAAGCCAAAAGCAAGCGAGGCTGTTTAATCCTACTTACAGGGACGAGATGAGATTAGAGGTGAAATGATTTTGATCTACTGAAATAAGCTTCGCTTCGAACGTGCCATTTATAACTGCAAAATTTTATTTAGTAATTTTATGGTCTATAAGTTTTTGTATGGATAGATTATTGTGCATCGCTTGCGTATGCAGTCGCTGCCTTTGTCCGGGGCCAGTGAAGTAGTGTGCATTGTTTTAACACCTGCACGCCCGCGTGAAGAGATTTTCAAAACGACCACACACAAATACGTTATAAATATCCGTGGTGTTTTCTAACTGTAATTAGAAATAGTTTGGTATATAAAATGTACATAAAACAATCTGCGGTGGAAAGTTTTCTTCTAGTCATGCATGAGGCTCTAATAATACGTCGTTATTTAATTACACTGAACTCCTACATGGATTGAATATTTCATCTATCAACAGCCACTTCAAGCTACAACATAATTACCATTTGATTAATCCGGCTTCATCTTTCTTTCACGGCATCGTATTCCACGCATGCTTGGAGAGACCCAGCTCTCGGTACACGCAAAAGCGGAAAATTCGGCCTTATTTTGCACAAATTATTAATATTGTCCCGTCCTGTAATTGCTCATAATTGCCTAAGCTTGATTAAATAGACCTAAACAGTGCATATTTGCAGAACGTCCTAAGCTGTCTCAATATATACTTTAATAAAACGAGGTCGGAAGCAGCAAAAGGGTCGAAAGGTCACAACATGAGCACAAGATTAGGCCAATTAAACTTGTGTCAACTAATTCGGGTGCAGTGTTTACATTAAAACAGCTGCAGACAGAATGTGTACAATATATGTTTCATTGATTTATGTAACGTACGATAATACAAGCACAAAATGCAATAAGACGCACTCGATAGTGCAACATTATGGTCATACACAGCTCTAGTTTAAACAAGAAACAGCATAGCTAATGAAGTAAAGATGAAGAACGTTGAAAGGTTATCTTAACTGATATGAATAAAACACCAAAGTAAACATGTACCTAATTACGAGTGGGGCATGCCCAATTATGAATCTAATTTTAATTCCCTAATTAACACAGCATGGTAACGTAATTTATGCTGTATCTTCAGAAATCACATTTAAAATGTATGTTCTCAATCTAGGTAACAATCGAGGCATATTTTATTGGCTGATTTCATTAGGGCGGTCAGGTCGAGGTTAGGAAAAGTGGGGGCAGGGCGTGCTTAGGTGCAGATGGTCGTCTCTTCCGACGGTGAAAAGGTGTTTTCTCAGTAATTGTGTCAAGATTATATTATCAGGTCGGCCTCTCTTTTTCAGTTGAACATAAACATTTCTTTCTTGTGAGATTTAGCTCTTCCATACATATTATATGAATTAAATGGTCAGCATTCGATACGAGACTAGAATGCACGAGGATCATTGTCAGGGGAGGGGTCAGTATTGATAGCATATATTATACAAGCATCTCGACTTAATTCGTGTAAATAAGTAATTGTAAGCACCTTACGAAAAGTATTCCAGAAAACTATCCCAGAAATTTAAACTGCCCTTCACCAGAATACGAGTCGTAACTCTAACATGTACGAGTTGTAACTCTATACGCCGCGAGTTTTTCTATTTGATAGTGCTTTCTGTATGATTAAAATTTTTACCAGCAAAACTACCCCCTCCCCTCTCCCAGTTATCTTTTCCTGTAGGGTGACTCTAAAGGACCCCGAGGATACCCAAGGCGTTTGGTGAGGGGTCTCATAACATCGTCACTGGTAATTGGTTTGGCTATCTATAAAGAGGAAACGGCGAAACACATTATTGAAATCAATAATCATGCATTGTAAATAAAATTACTTGTTATCTTATGAAATATGTTGATTTTGCACAGCAATGATAATTACATTTTTGAAATTATTGCTCATGCGCACGAGTTCTTTGCAGAAAATGAAATTATTCTGTAACGACAATTCGCTGGAAGCTCTGCTCATCGAAGGAGTAAATTCATGTTCCATCATCTACTGTTAAAAATTATCAATAAATAATACTACTATAGAAATATTATTATACAAATACTACCATAAAATTTAATTTGAATAATGAAAATATTATCAGGATATTTTTTGCGCAGGTTTATTTGTTCACGTGCTCTGAAGATTAATTATTTTTTTGCGTTTTTTTCCTGAGAAAACCATTGTCCTGATGACTGTTCGTACGTTCATGTCTCAGGTTTTTAGGCTGCTTTCGCCTTTGCTTAAAGGTAAAGGTGAGGCTATTTAATTGACACAAAGTGTTTTGGGGGGGATAGAAAAGTTATAAGCGTACGGGCAAATGGTATGGTGGCAGAAACTGAGTCAAACTGGCATATATAAGGCTTGAATAAACGTCTGAAGTGCTAAATCGTAACATCTTTATTTAACTGCCCCCTGAAAGCTTCAGTCTGGCAGTAACATCAATCAACTCATTTCAATTTACGGCATACGACGCTATGTTTTCGCTAAGACTTCATATGCTAAAACTTCATATGTTTTCGAATTCACTTGGATGATCATGAAACAATGGTTTGAAGTCGAGATTGAAGTTCGTTTGGAATCTTCAAGTCAACGTTTCTTGATAATCCAAGACATTCCATTCGATTTCGGAAAAGACCGTAGAACATACACAACAGAGGCTTTTCCATGCTAAAATTTGTTTTTTGCAAACAAAATTTTTTTGTCTGCACCTGTAATTGCGCTTATCTGTTCAAGCATGCCCTCCCGGCCCAGAGATATTTCTGGTGAAGCCAAAAACGGCCAGGCAACGCCGCAGCCAATGTCGATTTTTACGTTTTCTTCCGGGTTATTTACGTGCTCTGAAAATTAATTACCTTTCTACGTTAGTCATGAGAATACGTTCTCTCTGCATTCCGCCTTAATTACAGGACTCAAAGATCTGTAAGTATTCTTTTTGTTCAATATTTTAAACAAAAAATCTCTATCACACGAAATGGAATAAAGGAGTTTTACTGGAATGAGTCAGTGGATGATTTATGCCACAGATTACGTCAGTTATCAATTTTTTCTCAGTGTAAATCTGGCATCGACTTTGCCCTAATTTTACGAATACGTGATACCAACATTAGGGATTGAACAAATTCGAAAAACTTGTTTCAGGCACTATAAATTTCAGAGTACTAATGCTGGAATTAATGAAATAATAATTTAAAGTGTCTAATATAACTCAAACTGTCAAGCAATTATAATATAAATTATGTTTTCATCCGCACAGTCCTCATACTCTTGTATTGTTAAATAAGAGCCAGTCAAATTCAAAAGAACTAAAATTATACAAATATGACGTCAAATTTCTGGAGTAGCATTAACTTTATGTGGTCCCATGTAGAGAACACGGTCTTCATTTATCCGTAATGACACGGCTTTTACATAAATTTTCGCGGACCAATAAGATGCGACCATTTAAAATTGCCGTTCGCTATAGTCAAAAACAGGTGGATCGATTATTCATTACTTGAGTGACTACGTTATGAATTTAGTGTCAAATAACGACAGCCTAGCAACAAGGGAAACTAAGCATATTATATAGCCATACAAATTCGCTGATGTGGTAGAGATTATGTCTATACCTCTTGGTAAAAACGAACGCCAGTAATGTGATCAAGCTTGCATTTCCACGAAAAGCGCATTACACGGACGGCGGTATATGGAATATATTCGTCGAAGCTCTGTTAGCATACAGATGAGCGCGTTACAAGTGCATATGTATATATAGCCTGCGTGTGTTTAATTTAAAAGCTTGTTTGTCACATTTCCCGAATTTCATAAGACACACCGTCCCGTTTGGGTAAGCTTAGTCGCCAAAATAGCCATCAGTCAGCCACTCAAAATAATACGAAGATGGCAATATCGTTTCAAATGTCGGAAATGGATTCGGAGATGAAAGCTCTACGCAACAAGGATCGTATAGTTTTAAACGTCGGCGGAGTAAAGCACGAGACGTTCAAAAGCACATTAAGAAACTTCCCCGACACTAGACTGGCTTGGACAGTAACAGACAATTTTTCTGATTACGACGAAGAAAAAAATGAGTATTTTTTCGACCGCCATCCTGGTGTTTTCCAACAGATCATAAACTTTTATCGCACGGGCAAACTACACTGTCCGTCAGATGTATGTGGACCGCTATTTGAAGAGGAATTGAATTTTTGGGGCATTGATGAGAAACAAATGGAACCTTGTTGTTGGTCCACTTACACTTTGCATCGGGAAGCGCAAGAGAATTTAAAGGTGTTTGAGGGACCGGATTTCAATGACTCTGACTCTGAAATGGAGCCAGAGGAATGGAAAAATGGAGAGACGTCGGAGCAACATCGTAGCAGTAACACTCCCGCATGGCAGCAATGGAGGTCTAGAGTTTGGACAATTTTGGACGACCACACATCATCAAAAATTGCGAAGGTAAGTTGGTGCATATATATCGTTCTTCATGCACATTACACTAAGATATGATATTAATTTGCTATGATATTAGTTCTGAGTGGGGAAAAGTCCGTGTACGCAATATGTTCACAATTTTTATGGCTATAAAGGTTGGCGTACTTACGAATCATCTGGAATACACTGAGTGTAAATTGCGAAGGTGATCTACAAAATTACCGTCCATTTTGAACAAACATACATATTTTCTGTCTGGAAAAATAAGCTAGCTGATGTGAATAATTTACGAGGGATAGCGTTTCGTATAACTTGACTTCCAGAAAGAAACAAAGGCAATAAAATCAATGAGTGAGTCAGTATACAAGCTTGGCCTGTATGGAGGTCATTAAAATGTTAAGTGCATGTTTTGCCCAGCTGCAGGGAGCGTATAGCCGACAAAGGTCTTTAACAAGAGACGTGTCTCGAGTGCTCAGAAAGCACAGCTCAATCTACGGTGTCAACTTATATATCGATATTCACATCAGTATATCAAACAGCAACATCTGCCCGTTTTGCAAGTCTTTCAACGCGAATAGCACGTTAACAGCATTATACTTAAGTAACACTAGCTTTTTCGCGCTTTCTAAACAATGACAATTTTCATTAATCAAGAGTGACCGCGTGTCGAGCATCGAAGGGAAGTAACGCAAAGAACATAATGTAAACCAAAGTCGCCTCTGCATTTTTTTATGAAACGTAATCTAAATAATACACCATAAATTCAAAATTAGGACAAATGCATCTACACATACACACGCATTTATGAAATCCTCTACACATAATGCTGAAATTCGGGCTTCAAAAGAGTTGAATTGTAATGAAACGCAAGCAGGCTATGACGTACACAAGTAAAGACGTTTTATCATGTTGTGTTGAATGAGTAATAATCGACGCCAACTCAAGTAAGATCAGAAAGGTATATATAGCCCAGTATAGGCATCAAGCTTAACTCGACAAAACACGGTATTCAAAAGCGCCTTAAAAAGACGATTTTAAAATTTTTCGTTCCTACTCCTGTTCGGCCATGTGCTAAAAGAGGTAAAACGTAGTGTTAGACCGGCATGTCTTTTGTGTGTTTACATGAAAATATGACGATATCGGTGAACATCTGACTTGATTTTACTTATTTGAAACGTATTTATGATACATGTAATTTCCACTTTAATGAAGAACTTTTTATTACACAAAGTATTTAACCAATTTTGTCTCACAATATATGAAAATTTCCTATTCCGATACACATCCCATAGGGCACATCCGGTAGACAACTCATATAATATATGTATTTGATATCTATTCATTGCGACATGTATTCATTGCCATATTCCAATTTTTTATATCGGTGATTTACATAAAACTATTATCATTTATAAAAGCTTTCCTCTGTCTAGTAGTACATAAAAGTCGTTATTTCAACTCTGATCCAAGATTAACGTTAATACACATGGCTTTAGGTAAATAAACTCACAAACTAAACAAATGGTTTATTATTACGATAGACAGTGTCGATCTAATAACTGACATCAGTTTTTCGCTACAAAGCTGGATGATTGATAATGTGCAACTCGGCCATTTTTTATCTATATATACCACCCTGCTACATAGGTTTCAAAGACGGACTGTAGATATATTATTAAACGGCTTTAACTTTTTTCTGATTTCTAGGGACAATGTCAATGTTGCAACTCATTGCTTAATTTGTATTGCATACAAGCTATATTGACTACAGCATGGAGTTTAATATCAACCATTCACCATGCATTTTTTCGTTATTTTTTGCCAAAATATCCTGTGAACAGTTATATCAATATCGCACACGATCGCTGTATGAATCACATTCATAAAAGCAGCCAGTGCAAAAGTAAATGGCTCCAGCAGATGTTTTTTTCGCAAAAGCAGTTGGCGATTTTGAAATATTGTATTGTCTAACGGCAACTTGCTTAACATGACCGGCTGACGGCTGTACGTGTGATAAGCTTAGGGATCATCCAATGATAAACCGCATCGATACTCTTTATGTGACAAATGTGCGAAACATTGATAGTCCTCGACGTCAAATTTGCAACGATCAGCTGCCGTAGAACGCTTTAGGACGCGGTATGAAGTGGGTAGTATTTACAATGCATGCATAATCAACTTCATGCATGGAGCATTGTTTGTCTCTGTTTCCAAGTGATATAAAATAGCATGAACTTTTGACTGATGGCAAAGCATAATGTGCGTTTCAATAGATCTTATATATTATATATAGCCTAAAGAGATAAACCATTCTACAAGTTGAATGGATACAGATCTTGGTTTTGTTTTAGGACATGCAATGCGGCATCTGAAAGGAATTGTTCTTATCTGGAGGGGGGGGGGGGGGAGGGGCAAAACAGGCGGTTTGTCATTGCGCCGGTCTGCAAGAATTAATACCCTTCAGAAACGTTCTGCCAGACAAAAAGAAGCTTAAAACTGAATGCGTTACATAACACGCAAAAGTGTGTTTTGTAACACATTAAATTTGTTAGTGTAACACTGTCTCATTTACAATTTTTAATTATTGAGTACGTTATGCAATTCATTTTAATTTCGCTTTCCTGTTATCGATTAAGTCATGAGTTTTATGCATTCAGATAGTGTAGCAGCTACAAAGTAAAAAGAGGAGACCAAGTTAAAATGAATGCAAAAATAGGCTATTTAATTTTATAGTACAATTTATAACTATACTATGAAAAAATCCGTGCTTTTACACGCTTAATTTGTTTGCAATAATTATGTGTCAGTATATAACTCCACAACCCCCAGCTTCTTATATCAAATTTTACTGATCCTAGCAAATGTCAAACAACATCGAAAATGTATCGCGCATATAAGCCTTGTATACATGCCATAAATTATACAATATAACAACAATATCGTCTACTACTCCGCCATATTGAGAACGAAATTTATTTTTTCGTCCATGCAGTTTGCCATGTTTACTTTTCTCCCGCATTCTGCCAAAAAGTAGTACAGAAAGCATCGGTAAGTTTACATTCACAGAAAAAAACATAGTATTATCAAATTAGATGATATAATAGGATATATGTAATGCACATTTTCCATTTTTGTTCAAGCTGTTGAACGCTCTTTAGAGGTAGCGGGATTCAGTAATAATTTTATGCCATTCGCTAGACGAAAAACAGTATTCCGCCAAATTATATTTCCAACAACATATTTTGCCAATTTTCCATCATTTCATGTCCTGTCTATGAAGATCTATTCAGTTGAAGTCCACTTCGGTATGTTATTTGACGGAAGACAATAATTGTGACGAATAAAAAGAATCATTCAACCTCAAACTCTATAAATTACTGCCGTGTAAGATTGACTTTTGATATTTTAAAGCAGAGAACGTCCCAAAAGGCAAAAGTCATTATGTATAATTCTGGTTTCGCCTCTAACATTTTTAAATTACTTTGGATAGTTGTTTAACTTGCAAAGTTCGCAAAATTCGCAAAATAGTTCACAAAAAAGCTGCAATGATTCTAACATTTATGCTTCATCCATTAATAAATAACTCTTCCAAAGATTAGTTCGTTTAAACGATATCAAATTTCGGTAGCAAATGTAAACGATATCAAATTTCAAACAATCGTCAAAATCTGTAACAAAAAAATTTCTGATCAGTGCGAGCCTAACTGCTGCAGCAAAACATGTTTTAAGCGTAAACTTATTTAATCATGCACGTAAGAACTCATATCTGACTCTTTTATTGTTTGCAATTTTGTTCCCATGGAGATATCTGGTTATACACAATTGCATGTATTGCGTATTCAGTATTGTGCGACCTGTTTTTAATCACTTGCCTTGAATACATGTTATTGTTTTAAATTCTAAATTTCAATTGCATGGATGATTTCAAGTTATGATATAGCTTTTTTATAATCGTGTTGATATAAGTCAATATCTAGTTACCAACACGAAAAATTTCCCGCTGCTCTTCTGTTAAAATTTTTTTAATCAGTTGTACTTTATATTATTTGGGTTTTATTACAAATTGTGTGAAATTGCAGATGTCGTGTTTCCACAAAATTTCTCTCATTGTTCCCGGCCAACTTCCACTTGTGTTGATATAAAGTACAACTGATCAAAATAACTTTAAGTATATTATAAACTTATTATAAAATACTATATATTATATCATGTGAATCTTGCGCATTGTGAGCGCATGAAGCAAGCACACAGTCACAAGTTTGATTTCTGCACGTTCCAGTAACACTTACAAAGACTAATGAATATTTAACAGACGTTATCAATGTGACAATGTTTGACTCGATTTGATGAGCTGATGATAAGATGTGAATTTTCTACAAAATGTAACAGAAAAGTTATTATTCACAAATTAGAGAATGGTTCAACTCAAAAATCGTATAATTTATGAATCAGGATTGGCTTTTTCTGGTCGATGTGATTGAGCCGGAATGATAATAAAACTATAGACAATCAATAAAAAGTTATGATCCTCAACTTTTCCCAGAAACAGTACACGGTAGCGGTCCTGACAAATACCAAGCCATACAATATTCGTATAATATACTTCCCATGTCATTTGAATCATTTCTCCGAAAAAAGAAATTCGCATTGATAAATGTTATTATGGTTTGCCGTTTATAAACTACCTTTCTATCCACCTGATTACAAGATACATATATTATTCTGAAAATACGGTGACGATTCTTTCTACTTTATCTAGATTTATGTGTGGATATCGCTGGTGTTTGTGGTCGTATCGGTCACTTCACTTTGCGCTGACACAGATTCACACGTTCAGGAAAATTCAATCGGAAAAATGGTGATAAAAGTCATCGACATTGTCTGTGGAATTTGGTTTACTGCAGAGTTCATAATGAGATGTGCTACTTGCCCGAACATTGTTGACTTCTCAAAACAGTCCCTAAATTGGATTGATTTTATCGCGATCATTCCATTTTATTTAAACTTCATACTGGGTGATCGAAATATTGTCAGTGAGATCTTAGTATTAGGACGTATGCTCAGATTGCTTCGTTTCTTCAACAAGATGTCACTGGGATTCCAAATATTAAAACATACTCTAGTCGCAAGCACGAAAGAGATGTTTTTACTTTTGCTGCTGCTCATGATTCCAGTGCTTATATTTGCGGGAATTTTACACTTATGTGAAAGTGGCGTAACGGGCACAAAATTCAAGTCAATCCCAGAAGCATTCTGGTGGGCTATTATCACGCTTACCACAGTAGGATATGGAGATATGGCGCCCATGACAACACAAGGCAAAATATTTGGCAGTGTATGCGCAGGTTAAGTATCGTGAGCTTCTAATTTTGCAAGGGGGGAGGGGGAGGTTCGATAGTATTCTAAAATGATATATTTAACAATTATTGGATGAGACTGAGCGCGATATCAAGATTTATCCACACCGAGGTCAAAGTTATAACTTTGACCGAGGTCTGGATAAATTTTGATACCATGCGAAAGCCGAATTCAATAATTGTTTTATTATACAATTATAATTGAGCCTCAGAAATATTTGCGAACCTCGACGAAAACGCCATTAACGTCCCTGCAGAGTGCAAATAATTTTCAATGTCGTTGCAGGTGGCGTGACATTGAGAATTGTCTGCAGGCTATTAACCAATCAAAAGTGAGATTGCGTAAGCATTGTATAATAATCATGCTTGATGGTTGATTACTGTGAATGTATTTTATTCATTCAAAATAAATATGACATGCACTTAGCGAGGGATGGCAATTGTTTCAAATCTTCTTGCTTGGCGGTTCTCGCCCGTTTTCTGTACATATTCATGCATGCATATGCACTTACTTCAATTTTAATCCCACGTACACAAACACGATTCAATCATCTGTATAAACACAGATAAGACTTGCAGACAATTTAACTGGATAATATTGAAAACGGCGCGAACTAAAGTTGCCAAACCCCCACAACTTAATATATTTTGTTCGAGTGTGTCTTATAGAGGGGAAATATCGACATGTTTTGAATGTTATTAACCGTACATGTGATGCGTGGCCTAGCTATGCGTTGGGAGGATGTGCTATGCAGCTGGAAGAATACCTCGCACCTGCGATCAGTCTGCGTATAGCGTAAACTATCCCGACACTAGCCTAGCTATATATATACTTTGGCCAACTTCCACAAGTTGAGCAGCTGAGCCTAAATATATAGTAGTCTTTTTAAGTTAGCCATTCGTTCAGACAAAGTCGATATTCTTTTTTATGCTCTGGTTCTCATGTACTTTTTTACGCTCTGCTTCTCTTGTGCTCAAATTATATAGAGCACGGACATCTCCATAGTCTGTACTTCAATGTTTATATGCTACGAAATACAGAAATCGACAGTCAGGTTAACATATAATATATAATTGTATATTGTATTTTCAATTTCGACAACACTTTTAATTTTTTGATATTGTCTTTTTCCAACAGCTGTTAGCATGCTAATTTCGGCGCTGCCAATCTCAATTATTGGAGCCAACTTTTCTTTGTATTACCGTCATGCTCAAGCTAAATTGAAACTGCCGAAGAAACCAAGAAAGGTATTAATTGGGGCAGCAAATTCATTGCTACGACGTGATCAAGAAGATGAACCCGAGAACTCAGAAAGAAATAGTAGCGATGATCTAACCACAGAAGTTTATCTCGGTCCAAAAAAGTAAGAACGTCAAGACAATACTGCAGGTGATAGATTTTTAAGGGGGGAGGGGGGGGGGGGCGTTTAAGGTCAATGATGGGAGACGTCCGGAGAAAACTTTACGCAATGAGTTTACGATTTATTCTCTCGTGACATAAATTTCATTTCATATACAGTATTTCGACAAAAAAAAAACGGTTTATTTCCAGAGGACGACTGCTTCTGCTTAGGACACTTACAGAGGAATAACGCTTTTTCGAAAATCATAGCAGATAAGCTTCTGTGCACTTCATTATGTAGTTGTACAAAAAATCGCGGGGGGGGGGGGGTTTCGGTACACATTTCTTCTTGTAGGGAATATTGATATGTGCCACGGTGATTGGAATTGTAAACATTTCGGTGACTACTACAACAACAAACAATTTATTTGTACCAAAATTATGAACTACAAAATATATTCAGGAAATTTGAGTTATTATGAATTATGTACAGGCTACAAATAATAACCATATTCATAAGACTAGGTATACCATGCTACCAAAAGGCCTTTGTATTTTGGTTGTCGAACTTGCTAAAGCATTTATTTCGTCAAAGAGCAGTATAAATTTTTTTGAAAATTCTTTTAGATGCATTCCAAATTCAATGCATTTCTAACTAAATTTTAATATAGATTCGGCATATACTAAATATGCATTAAACAAAATGAAATATTTGAATAAGAAAATTGATTTTAAATTTTAAATGTATGACAGAGTTTTAAGTGTAGCGAAAGGCACATACGATAGTAACCATCTCATTTTTACCCACTTATCCTGCCTATTTTGTATTTAGACCACGTCGTGAACGAATGTCCTTGTTCTGCAACGGAGTCGTAACGCCGCGCAATAACAGCCGCTTGCGCAGTCTTGGCTCCGATAACTTACCTGGTCAAACAAACCGTGATATTGATGAGAACGGCTTTAATCTGAACAGCCCGGACAACCACAAGAGCAGTCTATTAAGTACAAGTACGAAAAGCACTACAGTCGACAGTCCTCCGCCCAGGTCTGTTAGCTTCCCAGCTAATTTACCCGGCCGCGACAAACATGTCATATTTGAACCTGCTAGCGAAAATGGAGTTGAAAATAGTGCGTATCGCAAAGACTGTGATGACATCACACCACGGGCGCCTAATGGTAGTGCAATCCGCTCATCTAGTGCAGGAAGTAGGTATAAACGGAATGGAGTTATACACCCTGTGAACGCTCCTCGAGTTACAGTAACTGCAGAAGTTGTTAATGAGAATGCGCTCGAAGGAAAGCCCACTGGCAATATAAATAACAGTGAATCAGAACATAATCTACATGTTCCATCACGCAATCACGATGAAAGGACAGATGGTCTTGTGTCTGCGCCAAATCAGCCACTTACTGCAGAAGGATGACCTCATTTTACAAACACCTAAACCATTTCTCACCTTAATGATAGTTCACACCTATTCATTGCCAAAGTATCTGTAGGCATAGAGCGTTTCCTACAGTTGCCAGTTTTGAAGATAAACAAAAGGTCAATCCCAGACTACGGCTCAAAGCATGCAAGGATCAATGAACAGATAAACAAGAATCAAAATCAAAGAAAAAGTAACTAGAAAATTAGTACACGAAAATCCTTCCATCTTCAGTGGATCGAAGAATACATCGAAATAAGCAATTAGTTTAAATTCCAGGTAGTTCCTTCCCGCTTACTTTCACAAGCAATATGCATTCGGGCATTTTGGATGATTTTACCCTAAAATGCATTTGATAATTTCCTAGAAATGCTGTCAAATGCAAATTCCCAAGATGATGAAACACGATAGTGAAAGAGAAGGTTAATAATTACAACTCGCTTGCAGAGTAGACGTGCTTTAATAGTTTTTAGATACATCAAATATGAAGTGTATTATTCGTCACTTTTTAAGAAAATTGCAAGAGGAAGTAACTATCTAGATGTAGCTTAAATTTACACTCACGAAAAAGGGATGCACTAGTTATCAGAATTGGAACAACAGGACAACAAGATTATTAAGACAATCGCAAGGAGCTTGATTTTTATCTAGATGTTCTAATTAAGCCTTGACTTTTGTGAGCTTATCTTGAATAATAGCTTGCGTCATTCTGGTACTGCAGATGGTATTTTACAAGTCAAAAGTTACCATAAACAACCATTATGCTCCTTTGCAAAAGGTAGCTGATAATACAGAGACAGCATAGAATGACGTGTGAAAATTTATCGGGACTTAACTCACAAAGTCTCAAAACACTAGACTATATTATAGCTAATAACGTTTATTCTATGAAAATATAAAAGATATTTATATGTTAATGGTATGTAAAGAAAGCTGAGACACCGGAAAATCGATCAGTGGGATGAGGGTACATACAGAGGCGTACCGAACGGACGGTTGCATGGAGAGTGTGCTCTCCCCCTTTCGCCAACCTCGTCAATAAAAACTTGTTGATATAATTGATATTGTCGAGATTTGAACTGAAGATTTGAATTTAAATGGAAATTGAACTTACCTAGATTTAAGGCTTGTCTAATGTTTTAACATTATTATAAAAACAATTAAACAAAATAGATAAATTTAAATAGTAAAGCTTCAATGTTCGTAATTTTTTTCACTCCGTAGCACACTCAGAGAATTCAAAAGTACGAAACTCAGGTCTCAGAAATTGACACGCATGTTAAACGAATCGTATGTCATAGTTATAACTTTGTCGAAATATATGAAAGGTTCGTTGAATAGCTAACACGGCCAAGGAGGCTGTAACGAGTAGGTATTATAAAAAAATTATTAAGAACTTCCATGCACTTCCGAATTATCATGCAATAGCAGTGTTAGATATTTTAGACTTTATATGCGTGTAAAAAAATGAAGATTTTGCCATATAGAAATCAGTTTTAATAAAAAGGCTTGATGTTTAGTACTTTTTGTTACCTATATCTTATCGAGTGCAATGGTGAAATTAATGAATACCCACCTTTACGCTAAATGAATTCCTCATTATAAGTAGGTCAACTAAATAGAGGACAATTTAAACGTACGCCTAAGCAGGCTTCTTGTTTTAGGTGGTCCTACACAAAATAATTTTTTCAATCTGTTTTTCAACAAAGTGAAGATTTTTTTGCATATTAGTATTAATCTCAGAAAATACAACTTTAGCGAAAGTTGTTGCCACAGTTATCAAATTATTTAAACCCAGCAATGAAAATTGAGTATGTTTTAAAACATGAGACTCAAAAAGTAAACACGATAAAAGGTTCAAATTACCTTTGTTGTATTACTAATTCGAATAATTTATCTGGAAGGTGAACTAGAATTATTTTGCTGGTTCAAAATGTTGAGCTGTTAATTTAAATAATCCGTCTACATAAAAGTATCATATAATACATATAGGATATTTCACGGTGGCGAGGAAATATGGACTTTATGTTCGAGTGGAAACAACGACTTCTCACGAGTGAGCGCAGCAAACGAGTGAGATATCGTTGTTGCCACGTGGACGTAAAATCCATATTTCCTCGCCACTGTGAAATAATGTTCTGTCTATTATATGGACGGCTTATAGTGACTTATAGTGACATAACGTAGGGATTTATAGTGACACAATAATACACAATGACCATGAAAATCAACGTTTTGATAGTAAAAAACAGTTTTCTGACCAAAACGGCAGACGCTGGAACCAGGTACAAAACACAACATACCTCACAACATGTGGTCTTTTTGTTCAACTCTACAAACCTTGAGTTGGCGGCCATTTTGAAAACAACAAGAATAAAAAATGCGGGAAATGTTATGTCACCCCTAGGCTTGACATACGGAAAATACGCCACTCAAGTCCCAGATGTACTGGCGTATGAGCATTACGAGTGTTTTAGTTCTCAATAAAATACCCTTTCCCATATAATAAATCACAAGTAACTTCTTTGGAACAACAAGCCACTGACACATATATACCTAGTTCACCTTCTAAATAATGACAAGAACAAGTGATTCTAAAACGTTTAAAGAAATAGCACAAATACTCCATTAGATATCTTGTTTTGACTATTGGAAAACAGTCAAAAACAGCTTTAGAGTTTATTCATAGTTCATGAAAGGTATAAACAGACGTCAGCCACACTATAAATTTGTCCAAAATAAACTAAAATGTATGCTCTTGCTTTGTACAAAATACCCTCCTCTTCTTTCTGATTATCCTTTTTCTTCTTTTTTAAACCTCTTAACACATTTCTACGTGTCCTTGTTTCATTCCTTGCCGTAACATCTGCCTGTATAATCCGCTCTTTAATTTATTGATTGTGCGCATGCCTTCCATTATAAAATGAGTCCTGGTTCCATGTTCACTTCATCAAATATTTTGACAGCTGCTTCGGCACCAATATTGAAGTCTGGCACAGCATCATACACTCCAAGCTGCAGTACATCCAAACCCACAAAAACATTCTATAGAACCCTGTTCCAAATCATTCCGTTCAATGATTCGTTTTGGTTCTGCGTCTTACCATACAGGCATTTGTTTACAGCTTATCATTACTCAACCTAACAAATATTGGTTTTATCAGTTGTATAGTATTATCTGGAAGACCAGGTCCAGGAACATAGCTATAAGTCTTATTTGCCCGATCCTGCTTGAAACGACATCAACTGCCATATGGACTTGCATATGCCTTACTGTCCTCATCTCCAAAGTACACCATATATTGAAGGCTGCGCTCATTTTCACTCCTTTCTCGAAAATGTTTTTCACTCCTTCAGTTCCAAGGAACCAGATGAACCTTTGTAGTTTATTTTGCATTTCCCATAATGTCTTTCTCTCTTCCATGCTTTCTTCTCCAAATCAGATTCTCTTTCTATCGGCTGACAGCCATGGCAAACTTTACTTCGGGCGTCCATATCCAAGCACTTTCCTATTTCCAGTATTGTTGGTCAGTATTGTTGCGCAGCCATTCAAGGAAGACGTCTTTGCCAAGTACCACACGCGTATTCTTCGCATCATTATTTTAAGTAAAGCGATTGTCACGTTTTTTTCTGTGCTTTTTTCTGATAGTAATCGTTGAGCATCTCTGCATGTGTTTAAATAGAACGTAAAAATGTAGGATAGCAAACGCTGGCAAATCAGTGAATGAATCTTTCTATTCAAATGTTTTGAAATAACCAGAATACAGCGGTTTTTTTGGTATAAAAGAGTTCTTGCTAAGGCTGTTGCTATGACTAAAACGCTTTTTTCGTATTTCGTGCACGTTCTAGGAAAGAAAGAATAAAGATTGTGTTTTCATCATTTATGAAAATTTGCAATTAGCAATTTTTTTTGAAAATTTTGCGTAAGACTACCTGGCTTCATCGTTATTTGAGCTCAAAGAACAACCCCGTTCTCAAAACCTCTGTGGTGGAACGTGAGGTACAAAGCCCTGGCAAAGGCTGGTTGTCACATGACAATCTTTTTCAATATAGTTGGAAAAAATTTTCCTTCCAACTTTTTGGGTACTTAATTTATGTTATAAATTTTCCAAATACCCGTACATCATTTTGGATTTTTCATTTTTTACACGCTTTTAAAGGAGATATTAATTAGAATACTGTTAATATTTATAATTTGAACGAATTTGTTAGAACATGAGAACAATACTATATAGCTTAACTGCTAATGACCTTTTTCGTTATTTCATATAACGATAATTTGGTTATTATCGGATATTGCTTGTATTTTTTTACAAATCACAATCTTACAATTTCATTGTTGATGTTTGTGAAATATTTAAGCATTTGTTTGTGAAGCATTTAATTTTGCATTTCCATATTGATGTTAATTTGTGAAGCATTTAAGCCTCAACAGTAGTAAAGAGGAAATTGTTGGTGATGCAGTGTTCATTACAAAATTATCATAACAGTCGCCGGCTGGTAAATTAGTGAGAGACATCATTCTCAGTTATCAATCGAAATATTTAATTGCTCAATTGTTACATTTTTTAATTTACTTCCATGGCGCCACGGGAATGTGGAAGCGTGAAGCAACACCTCTCTCCTTCATGAGACATCATATATTGCTATTGCCAACTCCTTGGCAACAGTCGTCATCTGAAAACACACAAAAGCTCGTGCAATTGTTTCCCAATCAGATGTAAATGCTGACGTGTTTCACCAAAAATCTAGGCAAGTGTTTAAACTGATAGTCGACCACAAATCAGAATGCTCAGTGAAAACGGATGAAGACAACATTATCCAGTTTCTTCGTATGCGCAGATCTAGAGGAACACCGTATTATAAATAAGCGGTCACGAAATAGATTCAATAGATAAACTGAATAAGTTTGTTGATTTGGAGCCTTTAAGGATCTTTTGTTAAAGTACAAAACATATGATACTCCGACAGAAAATGTATGCACGAAACTTTCGGAGTGACTTGCTCCTAGTTCTTGACTCTAATAATAAAAAGCATGAATGGACAACAGTCAAGAAACGTTATTAACAATTAGATTACGAGCTAGAGATTTCTATGCTGTGATAGTTGCATACATACTGAGAGTGACCAATTTAATTGTTTTAGTAAAATCTGAGATAAATAATTGATTCTTGAGTCATTTTACTAAGTAAACTACTACAAATTGTCTTTGACAGTTGACACCAAAAAATTATTGTTTTGCTACTCGCTATCTATCGAGCAATAGAAAGCGAGTAGAGTACCGAATCAAATTACAGCATTTGCATTAGTACGCTAGCATGATTTTACTAATTACCGATAGATGTCAAATAATATTTTATTACACAAAAGTGTAATCATACATGCATAGCAGTTTCGAATACACGGAGAAAAATATTCAAAAAATCTTTTGGAAAATCTTGTGTTTTTACCTTGTGCACTAAATCTTGCGGAGAAATTTGGCGTTACGGTGAGAGATTTTTCAATAGTTTTAGTAAATATGTTGTGGACCGTTCTACAAGGTTTTGCTTCAAATGTAACTTTTAATGACATTAATCGAACCGAGCCCGCAAGCTTTGGTTTACTAGTCAAGTGCTCTACCAACTGAGCTACGAGGCCAAGTTGCTCTTTTGGAACAGAATATTGCTGTTAAGTCTATGATTGTTGATTTTAAAGTCTATATTTTCAACACGTTTCTTACCGAAAAAAAGGAGAATCAGGGGCCCGGCCCTCGAAATCATTGTAATCTCAGTTTTTATTTGCGAACAAAACCGTTGCTTTACATAGGGGATGACTTTACACTTCGCAATGTTCGCATTTACACTACGCTCGGAATTGGCTCAGGTTGTACTTGGTGTTTACTAACGCTTTTCATAAAACATTTGAACACACCATCGGTTGATTTCTTCGTTGGAGGGAAGAACCCATTAGCGCGTTAACTTTTTTGGAATTCTTAGGAAAACCTAAGCACAAAAGGACATTTATTAACTTTATATAGCAATCAGAAATTCACAGGATAATAAAATATATCTTTAGAAATCTCACAAGAAATCTGAGGCCTGTATATGATATGAGTGCTATGATATATGCTGACATGTATGCTGATGATTCGACAACCCATAGAACACAGTTAACGATATTAATACACGTAGGGTCAATTACATGAGTTAATCATTTGAAATGTAAACGGGTTTTCTCGGAATGCAACGCATGAATCAGTGCGGCTCATGTAAACAGAGTTACGACGACGTCTAAAACTGCCGATGTGTTTCATTGCTAATTCTGCTCCTTTTCTTTCAACCTCGTACTCAGGGTCCTGTGTTCAATCTTGTGTACGCGCTCTGGAGTACGCTTGAGGGACCCTAGCAAACTCTGATTGCCAGGTTACCAAATAATCAAGAACCTTGGATTATTTGGTGACCTGGCATTCTTTGGCAATAGCATTCCGGGGGACGGAAATAAAAAACCCATAAGCTCATTCAAGCTGGCGTTTTATTCCTCATTGTAATGCCGGTGTGTGTGTTTAAAAGTCAGCTGTTTAAAACGATTTAATTTATACGTATTGTTCAATTAAGCATATATTTGATCGTGATACAATTTATCGAATTTTGGTAATTTGATTTTATTTTTGCATCAATGTTCATGCGGGTTATCATGAAGATGACGAAGATCCTTACTGTAGAAATGCAAAAGTCTGAATTGAAAATTCTGGATGCTCTTTCTTTGATTGACGGCGCAGTAACGTCTTTGGAGAGAATACGAAACAGTGAATCAGAGATGAATAACCAAGTACAGGCAAGTGTTCAGTTCGCAAAATCGCTTAGTCGTGACCCTGAAGAGAAATTTGCGCAGAAGAGAACCAGAAAACAAGTTCAAGAATCGATGAGAATCCTCATTTCTGCTGTATAAAATGTAGAATTGCATTTTTAATCAAGCAACTACAATGGACGCTTTCGCATATTATGATCCTGAACTGACTGTTGCAGTAGGCCTATAAATAGCATATTAAATAGTATGAATACTCCTATTAATAGCATAAATCTTATCATCTAGTATTTAAGGTTTTATACTATTATGAACCAAAATTATTGTTTGGTTTGAATTGAGACTGTAAATTTGTAATGTGTGTATGATATTGCTTACAAAATTTGTGAAAGAATTCAATTACAAACAGAACTTTTATTTGTAAGTAATATCTACTTAGCGTGGGCGTGACATTTTCAACCACACCCTTTTGTAGGGCAAAATTAGTTCAGACCCCCCCCCCCCCATCTTGAGACCCAAGTTACGCCCTTGCAAGTAATGGTAATAACCTTAAACGTTTAGCATCATTAGCAGCAGCAGTCATTCCTCGTCTTCGTTTTCTTTCTTGACTATAACCACGCTGTCAAAATTTGCTCTATATCCACAAACATGTAAAAGATGAGTCGTTTATTGCTAAACAGTTATTACGGTCATTCAAAACGAATAAGTCAATCGGTTTGGATAAAATCAGTACCCGGCTGCTTAAAGATGCCTATGCAATAGTACAAAAAGAAACAAACTCCGAAAAATAAAGTCATCCTGCAATTCAGGAAATGAATAAAAGCAAGACAAACAATTGAAACTGTAAATTTTCGACTTTATTTCAAAGTCATCGTCAGACAGAATGAAACATAACACTTTTTTCTGTATTCTCTAATTAATAACTTTAAAGGGAAATGGCAACAAAATTTTTTATTGTCTCATTTGAAAGAGACTCAAAAACAATATATAGAAGTCTATTACAGAATTTTTATATCTGCCTTATTTGGTGAGATATTTTGACTTGAAATCTTTAGTTGTCCGCCATCTTGGATATTCGTGGATATGCACGATACGTCACAACTGGGATCACGCGATTTTTTTTGTTACGACACAATGGTTAATATGCTCTCATAACCGCATGTACGGCAAGTGTTTCGGATTTCAGCATGGACTGAGAGGATTTCAAACAATATTTGATTGTTGGTAGGTATTTTGGGGGATTTTCGACAGGCTTATCCCTGTTGTGACGTCATCAAAACATTGTTAATGAGGTGAAAAATTAGTACAAGATGGCGGACAGTTCGTTGATTTAGGGGAGAATATCTTCCGAAGTAAAGCAGATATAAGAATTTTGCAATAGACGTCTATTTATTGTTTTAGAGTCTCTTTCAAATGAGACAATAAATTTTTTGTTGCTATTTCCCTTTAACTTAATTTATGAGCTTTTTGAAGTTAATAAAAGCGACTGGGGACAAGGCAGTAACACTTTACATACAGCATATATACTGAGCGAGAGAGCGAAAACATGCGTCACCGGAAGCGAGAGATTATTTAAACTGTTAGGCTATATTTACATGAAAGAAATTTATAATTATATTTACAAATAGAGAAGCACTGACCCAACTGGTAGAAAGTGGAATGTAGATGAAGCGTCATTATGTGAAGAGTTGAAGCTCTTTGCTAGCCTTCAGTCCTGTGTTAAGTTGTGGATTGTTGTATCTAATTAGTAAAGCTTCAAGAAAAGCAAGGATATTCAAGGATAAGCAAGGATATTAGATCTAGTTAAGTGCAAGATTCGGAAGTTATTGAAAACTAAATTTTCAATAGGGGTTGGCACATTGTCAGAAATAAGAGGGAAGTCATTTAGTAGAGAGAACTGGTTTTGTAGGCTTGCTAGGCGTTGCGCGTGTTCACAGTCTGAAAGATGTTTTCCTACTGCACTTGTGGTGAGTTGTGTTGCATGTTCTTTAAACGGACTGATAAACATCTTTTCGTCATTTTTTCGTTACATTTTCTAATTCGATAAAACTTAAAAACAAATATGAAAACAACTTTACACCTACTAGCAATTATACCGATTTTCAGACTGATGAAAACATAACGAAACGTTTTATGGCGTTTTTGTGTTCCGTTATTCGTGTTTCAATTTTCTTCGAGGTTTGACCTATGTATCGTTGTGGACAGTCTCGGCAAGGTATCATGTATATCGCATTTTTCGTTTGTTTTGTCGTTGTTTTGTCTTTAAACTCATAAACTCAGGTCATATTTCACAAAACACAAAGACAAAACAACGACAAAACAAACGAAAAATGCGATATACATGATGATACCTTGCCGAGACTGTCCACAACGATACATAGGTCAAACCTCGAAGAAAATTGAAACACGAATAACGGAACACAAAAACGCCATAAAACGGCACGACCATTTATCACTACCTGCAGCACACACATATGACAACTGTCATACCTTCTACTGGACAGAAACCCAACTACTTGGACGAGCACAAACAAAACACGCACGTGAATTCAAAGAGGCATGGTACAGTACAGACGCCAATACAATTAACCGACACATTGAAATCCCTACTATATACTTTCAACTTAAGACAATACGTAACAACCCAACCAATAAAGACAATACTATGGCTAATGATATTAACCCGATGACACTTCTTTCAACACCCTAACCCAACGATCTAATCATTCCAATGATGTCATCTCTTTTGACCAAACCCACTCTATCAAGACAACGCATTCTTCAACCACCAATCAGATAAGATCAACCACCGAACAACCAATCAGACGCTGTCGTCGTAATCAAGAACGTAGCAACAGCGCGAAACTTAAATAATGTATATATGAAATAATTTCAGTATTCTGAAGAAGACTCAAAGCACCGAGTCGAAAGCTTAATAAAAATATTATTCAATCGGAGAACTTTGATTAATCATATATATGATTAATCATATTATGTCTAACATTGATGAAGGCTGTAGCCGAAACGTCTCAATAAAGTTTAGATATCAATTGAAGGTTGTCAGAAATTGTTGTTGTTTCGCTTTTTTAAACTCCTTATATCCATACTTACGAACCTAGACTTATGAATCATTTTTGATCTTTCTGGCATGACTGGTCCTATTGATCTGGAAATTATTCTTAAACATTCTTAAACAACTATATATATATATATATATATATATATATATATATATATATATATATATATATATATATATATATATATATATATATATATATATATATATATATATATATATATATGTATATATATATATATATATATATATATATATATATATATATATTTATATATATATATATATATATATATATATATATATATATATATATATATATATATATATATATATATATATATATATATATACTTTGCTTTCGTATTAAATTATCAGTCCTCGCAAATATGCAATTCTCGCAAACAGTGTCAAAACAATCATAAATCATACAAGGCAATGCGTGTAAAATTAAGGACAGATATCGTTTGCGTATAAGTGATCATCATTATGTCCAACATGTGGTAGCTTCTTTTGTTTTCTTTTTTGACGTCCGCATATAAGCCCGGTACGTTATGCTTCTTTCAAGCATAAAATCTGATTGGTATGCTATAGTTTCTGTATAGCAATTTCCGCATTGTCGTGTTTTATATCGCTTTTCTACATTTAAGGCTTTGTAAGTACAATATCCACAATTAGAGAGAATCTCTATAAAATCCCCAGGTATAGTCGGTGGCGTAAAGAGGCCCCTAGTTCAGTACATGTATACTCCTTTTGCAAAGTATATAATATATTTATATACAAAAGCAATGTAACACAAGGCAATGTTGATTCGATCCAAATAGCTCAAATTACAGTCTGCGGTTCCTATTGAATATTCATCGGTATACTTATCACTTGCCAAATAAAAATTTCTGTGCTATCGAATTCCACTCGTACTCAAACTAAGCGCCGCACAAATTTGTAGACTGCAATTATATAACAAGGGTAATAATTCTATATATCCAGTATACAACACCAGAATCTTGTAAAAAACTATCAATCCATGCAATCATCCCATTCCCAATTAATAGTATGAACTTACATGGAACCATAGTACAAAACACTAGGTGTAAAATTAGAGATTGATATCGTTTGAATATGATTGCATGATCATCGATAGCATATTGTTGCACGAACGCACACATTGCAATTGTACGTGCACAGCTTTCGCACATGTGGGAGCCAGTTCCGTTTTCATTGTTTCACGTGCGAATTTTACAATTTCCTATCATGACCCTTCAAACATAAGATCGTATTAGTATGATCAGCTGTACAGCAATCAATATTGCCTCGTGTTGCATCGCTTTATATATTGCAAGAGGAATATTCGTGTAGTCCGTAACTCCTGCGAAAGGGTATTTTACAATAATTATCAAGTTTTCAATTCATGCAACATTGCATGCGGATAGTATGTACACGTTGTGAAATTATTGCTGATTGGATCTCAAAATCATTAAAAGCGCATCCTGTTCAATCAAATCTTATCAACTTGAAATTCTGACCTACTTCACTAAGAATGTAAGTATAAAATAATTGATCTACATGAGTAATAACAGTTGCGCTAGACAATCTGCAATGTATTCTATGAAATTGGTAATGATGAAATCAGCTGAATGCCGTGCAGCTCCATTTTCTGGCATGGTTCAGCAAACTTCCTGGTTTCGAAACCCTATTTAACCTACAAAGTGCTCAGAATTCGACGTATAGACTTAGAAGACGTATTTTAAACGTTATGTTTCTGTGATTTCATCGATTTGATGGAACCAGGGTACAATAGCGAACCATTTAATGATTTGTTTCATTTGAGTTTTTTGTCGATTCTAGTTTGCTAAACGCATCTAGTTTATAAGATAGTTGCAACTCTTATATGACTGTATGTATTGTTTCAAATACACTATAATGCATCACTTTCAAATAATTAAGTTTAAATCTGAAAATTCAACGCGCCATATAGCTACATTTTCTCAGAAACTGCTATATTAAAGCAAGTTTATATGTGTAACAGCACTATAAACTTAAGTTAATGAAACAAGCGTTGGGCCAGAAGTAAAATTGTGCAAAGTCTTGCAGTGTACAAAGGTCGATTTGGGAAACGCATGTTCATACACGTGCTAGGCTCAATGCCAACTTTAACAACAAACCATTGTCTACATCTCTCCCTATGTGTCTGGGCAGGTGGACCAATCAGGTTTGACCATGCTGTCTAAATAGTTTCCTGCCTGGATCAAAAAGTATTATTCTGGCACATGCAAGCAAAAGCGTCTGACCTCCATGACAATATTTTGAAATTCTGTCAAAGCGTCTGACTTGTGCAGCAAGAGATTTTGCAATTTTGAGTAATTGACGCTGACACGCTGATTGTACGGCCGAGTATGTCTGAGGACAAAATACAGTGCTTTCTGTCCAATCCAGTTTTCCTCCGATTATATACAGAACACTATGAATAGCATTCGCGTATAAGACAAGGGTCAAGACAAAGGTCACAGTTTCACAATCTTTCAAGTCCTAACCAAGAAAAGGCATGGACCAAGCTAAAAGAAAATTGGAAACACAACGAACGATCAAGATTTGTGGGTTCTCAAAGAAAAGATACAACCTAGCGTTGTAGGGAAGGATTTGACGTTGGAGTCGATATGTGCGAGTGGAATCTGTCTTCGGCGAATCTCCTGTATATATTCGTCTCATTTGTATTATATGCCGGTAAAGTATTGTCTTGCCAATTCACCAAGTACCGCGATAAGTCAAAGTATGGGTAACAACTGGAACAACATTGAAACACCGCCGGGAAGAGTTGCTGAGCACTTGGCTGAGATCCACATTAGCTGTCAACGTATTATCATATTGCGCGCAAGTTATATTATGGTATCGTAAGTATTCCGTTCTATTCAAACTTCTAGTGCACATTTCGATGAAAAATCTAACCAAAATGCATAAAGTTTCTCATTTGTGATAAAACTCGAGCATAAAGCTTACTTAAATAATCTGATTTTTTCGACTTATACTTTGCTGTGAATTTGACATTTGATTCGGCAAAGATGATGACGTTCAAAGTTCAAGTGTTTATATCAACGTCACATTATTAGAATACATTGGAAAGCCTTTTCCATGCATATTTGTCGTCATATGTATGGTTCAATATTGATTTGAATTTTAATGCTTAATGCAAGTCTTGAGTTTTCTGTGCCAAGATTAATCATAAACCAAATATAAATGTAATTTTCACCAGAAGATTCAGCACTGTATATTATGTGAATCTACATACGCAAATAGTTTTGGGTAATTCTAAACTGGGATTTTACTGCCAGTTAGAAAAATGCTTCATTTTCTCGGAAACCTGGGGAATTGCCTGGTCTATATGACCATGTACTTTATACTTTGTTTGCCAAAGTCAATGTTAATCCTGTCTCTGCATTTTGAGCTCAATTTTAATTAATAATTCATTGAAATGAAATTTGTTCATATTTGCTTCACACAAAACACTACACACTAAATTTGTTGACGGCCCCTATAGTTGGGGAGAGAGAGCTATCTGGTATATCTGATACAGCTTGTTACCCATTTATACCACCATGCACTATATGTGGTTACAATCAATGTAATTAAAACTGGCAACCTGTCAATTGCAACACATCTCCTATAAGATAAATAGCATGTTTGCCTAATAGTACTGCTATGTTTTCAAAGTTATACTAATTGATGACCAAGGCCAATTGATCTTTGCAATATAGCAATTATCTTGTTGCAACGTTAATATTCAATCAAATCAGTATTATCAATATTATCAGTGCAATTTAAAACTACATTACAGCTATGTGAATTATTGCACTGAAACTTTTCTTTCTAAAATTCTTAACAACATGATATGAAAGACAACTGGAAAATAGTCTGCATTTGGTTTCTGCCTAACCAATGACTAGATTTTAAACTATTAAAAAATGCAATCATGAAGAAATAAGAAATGCAGGGATGGTCAGCTCTGTTTGCTGTATTATCAATGGCTTAATCATCAAGTTGTAATATAGAAGCTTTGTGGGGAAGCTGCTGGTAGTTGTCTCGGCCCCATTCAGGTTTCCTGTATTGCAGGTTTTTCCTGACCTCCCTGACAATCCAGCTGTAATAAAAGCAATGGTAATGCTCAGACGGCTAGTTTTTCCATCACCTGGCAAAGCAGTTTCTATTTCATTACAGCTATTGCAATTTTAACAAAACACCAAAAATCTGGTCCAACATTCCGGGGGAAGGTTTTTCGTCTATGGGGAATGCGCATGCTGCGCATTTGTGGGGATGGAGTGCTCCCAAAGGTCACCCTCAACCCCATAGGCTCACATAAAACAATGTAATATATATATTTTATTGTAATTAATTATGGGGATTCACTTCCCCCTGCATGTTTAAAGTAAACAATGCCCATCACGGGGATCTACTACCCCTTGGACATTAAAGTAAACAATGCCCATCACGGGGATCTACTACCCCTTGGACATTTAAGTTATCGATGACCATCACGGGGATCTACTACCCCTTGGACATTGAGAGTGCCCATCTTGGGGAGCTACTACCCCTTGGGCAAAGTCCAACACGGGGGAGCCATTACCCCCTGAGGACACAGCTATATCATAATCATAATGCATAATCATAATTGTGAGTCTGTGGGGGGCAATTTGACCACAGTTTATAATTATATAAGAATTGGAGCATTTCTCCCCATCAACCCTTCTCCCACAACATTGTGTGTGTGTCATAGTGGTTTCTTAATTGTCTCTATATTTTCCTGACGATTGGTGCATTAATTTTTAACTTTAGTCTTTATTAATTTCACGGCAAATTGACTTTTTATTGCATGTTCGACGAAACTGATAGATGAACACCACACACGATTATGTCAGTCAGAAGAACCAATTTCCAGTGGCGAAGCCAGCCCGACTATTTACTCCTGCTATGTTAATTTTTTAGAGTTAATGGTCTGTAAAAACAATCAATTTCTAAAGAAGTGAATTATTATAGAATTATCGCTAACAATTGAAATTTACATAGCAGGAGTAAAAAATCGGGCTGGCTTCGCCACTGCCAATTTCTTTATACTCCTTAATTGTATGTTTGTGGCGAATATCAGAATTCTGCATGAGTATAATTTTGTGGAAACACCACATGTAAATTTACAATCTCAATGTTTTCAATCCGCCGGTAAGCTTGGATCTTCATCAGTGCAAAATATATCTTGACACGTTCTTTTGATTTCATGAAGATAGATTCCGAGGACGAATGATTTCACGTTTCCAAAGTTGTAGACAAAATCTACCTTTTTTGCGCGTTTTCTAAGCAAGGCGGTCTTTTGTCAATTAACAATTAGTCAACAAGGTTGAGTTGTCTATGAGAAAATAGTTATACAACAACGAGGGCGCAGCCCGAGTCGACTATTCGCTCATAGACGAGGCCGAGTTGTCTAATTGTTTTACAGTAGTTTAAAATCATATCAAAAATACAAATTGTAAAGAAAAAAGGGGAAAAAATTTAATCTCTAGCACTTCCAATCTGGCATTTGTTTACTTTTCGCAACTTAAAATTTAAACAAAAACGATGAAAAATGAAGACAGTGATCTTAAAATATTGAGCCTAAAAGGATAAAGTCACACGTAAAGGACACAAAACACTAGAACTCGGAAAATGCTCAGATAACTAAAGGATAGTGGTTGAAATGAGTTTGCTTGCAGAATAAACTATAGCAATATATATAATATTAAGGTAAATCTGTCAGTCTTCCTCTCATATTTTCTTCACACATATAAAAGTAGATTCATTGTTAAATTGTTGGTTAAAAGTCCATAAAGGATTTCCTAAAGATCCCTGCATTTATAACACTATATACTGTATTTTAATTATAGTATAACTTTAATCTCTACTATATGTACTTCTCAATACGCAAGAAGAAGCGTTTAATCATATTTATGATCGTTTCAGACAACGTTATCCCATTCAATTAGCACTTTATCATGTATATAAAGCCACCGTAAGCAATAATAAAGATCCATGACGCCGTGGTGTAAAGTGATTCGTTAACCATTAAACTCCAGGTTCCTTTTGCTATCCAACTGAAAATGAATTCCATCACAGACGTATACAGTGTCACATATACAGTACATTCACGCGTTTTGGCCGCACCCATTGCTGCGATAAAAACCTAACTATAATTAACATACTTCTATTTCTGTTTAGGACAAAATTGTTTTGTTCATTCCTGATTTTGCGTGCTTTTGACAACGTTTTTGCAGGTATGGTTCATACACACAATTTTGCAGTAAAAATTGACTACAACTATGAACAAAAAGTAATCAAAATATCAGTAACTTGACTAGTTGTAACATTCAAACTGAGCCCATAACCCAATGAGTGTCTCAATATTTTCAGATATCATAAACATAAAATTCTTCAAAAATCTTTTTTTCTGGTCTTTATTATGTATGATTTAAATTTAACAACTTTATAAATTATTGTATATTTAACCTTCCACGTATTGCAAAATGTTTAATAACGATATTTCGCTTAAGGCAGTCGTTAATTTAAGGTCAATAATTTTTAGATTTATGAGTTTTCAAAAATTGTACAGTGAAAATATTTTATGGCATTATCCAAACATTTCCAGAATTTAAAGGAGGAAAATATAGGTGCCTTTACATTAACATGTACTCTCGCTGGTGCATTCTGTTTTCGTCTCAAGCTGTTTTATTCTTCTATTTTTTCTTCTTAGTAACAGGGCAATTACCCCATTCGGAGTAAAATACTCTCCCATCGATAAAAACACCTTCAAATTCTGAAGGTAGTTTGATTGCAAAGCATGCAGTTAAGTTTCGAGCGACAGCATGCATCTGCAGCTTTTTCCGAGTGTGATCTTCTACATACATTTGGAGCAGTTGTTGATCGGTACTAATAGCTTGATTTTTATACCTTTTGATCACCCACTCTCCTGAAAAAGAGGATGATGTTTCAACACATTCGGCTCGAAACGCATCTTTGAAGGCACCACTATCAAGAGGTCGGGAATCGTCGAGTTTATCTCTTTTCGAGTTATGGTTCGACCACGCCCTTTTCCAAAAAGGGCTTGCTCGAGTTAAGCTCCGAAATGTGAAGCATGTCTACGACTGGAAAATTAAATTGTAAAATTATCATAGTAATGCAAATTAGCCAATACAAAAATTTCTTCGGATTTCGAAAGGAATCGGCCAATAAATCGCTAATATAACATGATTATTAACTAATATATCGTTAACCGGCACTATTTCAGGTTTTTCATTCTTTGGGTAGTTCATTTATCTACCACAATACAAAAAACAATATTCCAAAACGATCTAAAAAATCTCAAGCTATTATTTTTGAAAATATATTAAAACGATTTGAGCTACAGATGCACAATGTCTCTGCTTCGAAGCCGCCGAGCTCAGTCCCCGCTAAAAGATTGATGCAAAGCACTTGACTCAGTTGACTTGTAAAAGAAGAATATTTACAGAACAACTTTATAACTTTATTTAAATGATAAAGTACGTAACGCATGCAACGAAATAACACGTGTAGAAATTGTTACATATGGGTACTTTATTAAACTGGATCGAGTTTGTGTCGGAATCTTTGGATTCGAGGTTTGTGCCACAGGCGGACGACATTCGATTTCAATATCTCTCAAGCCGGAACAAATCGTGTTTTCGAATGCGCTTAAGGTATTCGCTTAAATGAACAGGAAAAACTTTATCTATGCTAAGCAAAGGGAATCTTTCAACAAATTATCACTGTTTAAGAGAATTTTATTGTTTCATTGTAAACATTATATGTTCAAATTTCAAGAAGTTGAACAGCCTAAAATTGGTCTGCGCAACCATTTAGCTATAACAAAATTACTGCAATTGCAAACTTACGCTGCGTATGAAGGCGCTAGTCAAAATATGGGCCAGCCAAAATATAGAAAAAAGCTAATAAATTGCAAATGGAAAATGATTATAAATTTACTTTTGGTCATTGACACAAAACAATATTTTAATTAAAGTACATAATTATGGAACCTGGAGTTTTTACGTTTCGGTTTGCAACAATGTTCAACCTATCGACAAAAGCTGCCGTGACAGAAAAGGTGGAGCCCTTTCCCGTCACCTTGAACATAACTAATCTATTCATGAAATAACTAAAACTAAAATGACTGCATAACGACACAGACTCAATTGAGTTTAGTGAAATACCCATATGTAACAATTTCTCCCCGTGTATTTTTTTGCATACGCTATACGTACGTAATTATCATTAATATAAAGTTACCACCATTCGTTCTGCAAATATTCTCTATAAGTCAACTGAGTCGAGTGTTTTGCATCAATCTTTAGACATGGATCAAGTCCGTCTTTGTACGGTCCGAGGAATCAAAATAACTTGGGAAAGTTGAGGGAAAGACGGGCTTGGCTCCCCTGGCTTCCCTTTTTTTAATCGGCAATATATCATAAACAAATCAGTGGCGCAGCCAGCCCGACAATTTAGTCCCGCTATGCAAATTTCAAGCTATTTTCAAGTTATTATCATTATTCATTTTTTTAGAAATTGATTCTTTTTGCAGTCAATGAACATGAAAATATTTGCATAGCGGGACTAAATCGTCGGGCTAGCGCTACGCTACTGAAACAAATTGCACCAACTTGCAATAATTTATGCCAAATACAATTAAGCGGAATTAATAAGGTATGTAGCTAATGTGTAGAATAATGTCTTTCGTCTTTTTTCGGTTTTATGTTTGGCTTAGTTTAGTTTGGTTGACAAAATCGAAAAAAAAACATCTGATCTATTGACATAATCTCCCGGCAAAATAATAAATCTGGCTCGAGACAGACTCCATCCAAGTCTAATCAATCTTTTACGAATCCATTGAGCGGAGAATGAGCACGGTGGCTTAAATTACTAACCGTAGTTAGTTAACTCAACGACTTAATTGACTGGGTTGCACAAAACCTAGTTAAGGGGGTCCAATGCTAAAAAAAATTTTAGTGTGTTTTAATGCTATGCAGTTCATCTTTGGTCAGGTGTTAGGACATGGTACCACAAACATAAAAATAAGTTTTTCAAAGTTACCATTGCCATGTTACCATGTTAATTACTCCCTGATGGTGAAAAATCCATATATTTGTAAACATGATATCTCAACAACTATGAATGATAAAAATCTAAAATAACTTTATTTTAATAGTATATCACATGCTCTTGGAGATGAACCAGAACTATGGTGATTGAGGCAAAAATAAATTTTTTGCGGACAAAATATTGAAACTAGATATTATCGAGATGATACTGACTATATCATAACTTGCATGCTATTGCAAATATTTTTATGATTCTGGTTCATCTCCAAGAGAATGTAACACAGAACACATACTGAAAGTTTGAAGTCAATAGCTTACATACTTCTTGAGATATTGCGCATGCAATAATGGCGATTGGTGGTTTTCGGCAATTTGAGAAAAACTGCTTTAAAGTTTTTGCATGCATTAGAATAACATTAATCGAACAATGCTATGGAAAAGGCGCAATAGAGTAAACCAACTGCATACCATTATTTGCTCTTGGTAAAATCATGGTTTTACCCTAACACGGTGTAGAATTTGCTGAATTTCTCCGTTTATAATTCATTTCGTTGTTTGAAATTTTGGATATGTTTAGAGAACGCCGTTAACAATATTTTGTAAAATTTTTGAAAATCGATGAATTTTGAAATTATTTACTATTGGATTACTATCACCCCCTTAATTTGTCGGGTGATAACTAACACGTCGTTAACATGCGTGCGCCTTGCGGGGGGTGGTTAAACATTAAAATTACATAAAGTAAACTTAGATAAACTACCGCTTACAAATAATACTTACTACGATGTTGCCGGCACAACTTTTCCAAACAGGCGTCATATTTCTTTTAAGAATGGAAAAACAAAGAAGGTACATATTTTTTAGAAACAAACTAAATTACATATTTTTTGAAATATCCAAGTTAAAGCAACAGCTGTTTAGCAAGTATGTACCCTGTGTTTGTTAATGTATTGGATCCTGCTTGAAGAAATGTTTCTGTTAATTAATGAATACATTCTAGCTTGAGAGTTTTCTACAACCGGCCCTGTAGCTCATATCCCTTATATAGTTTTATAAATAATAACTTCAGTTAATCATGGATCGTTCAGGAACTTTGTTTTTTGTATTGTTGTGGCTAAACGAACCAGCAAAAGTATGAAAAACCTGAAACAGTGTTAACAATATTGTAGTTGATAAACATGTTACACTAGCGATTTATTAGCTGGTTCTTTTCGGAATCCGGAAAACATTTCTGTGTTTTAGCTCATTTGTATTATTGAGAAAATTTGACAATTTAATTTTTCACACTAACGTATACTTCACATGTTACGCCAAACTCGAGCAACAACAATTTTGTCAAACGTCAAGTTAATTAATGTCGGGGCTGAACTCGAGTGACCCAGATCGTGTTTCGTTCATCAAGTTACGTTCTTTTTGTAAAAGGGCGTGGTCGGGACATAACTCGTGAGCGGCTTAACTCGAAGGGCTTATAAGACAAGAGTTATCCCGAATAACGTGTGCATAGTAATAAGTACACAATTTAATTTAAACTGTATATTTCGAATCGATTTGATTCATCTTCGGCAGAAAAGCTTACAAGAATAACTCTTGTCTTATATCTGCTGAAACTATCAGTCGGCCAAGGTTTCTCGAAGGGCTTAATTCGACGATTCCCTGCCTAGATATACATATAGGTTATCTTGAGGTAACAAGGGAAAAATAATGTGACAAATCACGTAGCGTTTCAATGTTTTTTACAATTCACGAGGTTCACTTAGGAGACATAATAGAAATGTGCGCGAAATATTTAAAAATTTGTGCAATTGTTTCAGTTTCCAACGAACGTATCAGGTTGCAAGGTCCATCAAGTGAAAATGGTGTTGGTCGTGTAGAAGTATATTACAAGGGAGAATGGGGGACAGTTACTGACAGTAATTGGGATTTAAAAGATGTTAGAGTTGTATGTCGTCAACTTGGTTATAAAAATGGTGTAGCACTTCAAGGAAATGAGGTTCCTGATGGCAATAGGCCAATATGGTTGAATTATGTTTCTTGTACAGGAAACGAACAAAGCGTGTCCAGTTGCACTAAGCGAGGATGTGGACCAGATGATGATTGCCGCCACAAAAAAGATGTAGGAGTAAAATGTTCTTCAACTGGTAAATTTAAATACTGTTTTAGGAACACACACGCAATACGTTGAAAATTGCATTTGAAACATGGTAATGAGTGGGGATGAATGTTCATACATTGCAGTGTCTCGCTCGGTGAATTTCTTTTGAAATCTAGTTCGTCGGTCACAACCAAGGCCATCGCTAGAACGTTAATGGGGGGGGGGGGGGGGGGAGGGGGGGGGGTATATTCATCCATCTTGCGCACGACGAGTTTCTTTGATCAATTTAAATTCCCCTATTATAAAGTTCTAGCGACGGCCTTTGTCAAAATAAGACGCCTGTTAAGGCATTCACTACGCCTGCCAAAACGAAAATGGGCACAAGGCCTGTAACTAGAGCGTTCATTGGGGGTGGGGTATATTAACTTATTTCTATTCTGCCCAACGAACTCCTTTTTAAATCAGTTATTATTAGGGTACCTTTCAAGGCATTTTAAGACATTGCAACACATCTTATGTAATCACTAAGATAACCAAAAATCAATGTCTGACTGACTTGCCAGGCACTCTGCCCAGAGTCCTGGTAAGATTGCATTTTTTAGAATTTAATTTAAATTAAAGACTTTCATAGTACATATATTAAACACGATTCTTTTGTCATAATACCACTAACATATGGCTGTTTTATTTTTGGGTAGTTGCAAGTAAAGAAAATTTTACTAAAAGTGTATACAATACATAAATATATTAACCTGATAGCATCATTTAAATCAATTCTGTAGCACACTGCCTGAAGTCTCCACGATATAATTTGTTGGGAACTTTAGACTAACATATGTATTTCTGGAATTGGAATGTTAAATGTCTCTTACCTTTTATAAATGTATGAGATCCCACAAGCAAATAAATCATTTTGCACGAAATATCAGAATCTCAACATAGACATAGAAAACCAAGAAAAGAAATCACAACGAATACTTCCTGATTAGAATTAGGAACACATTTCCCAGGCTCACTTTTTGATCATGGAATGATGGAGTCAATCAAAATTTGCCGTTCTAAAACATTTCTGGAGCAATGCTTTAATAAATTTTATTAAATGAATTTTAAACACTTGTTCAGTCGTGAAGATTTCTAGCTCTCGTCTGTCAACTCTTAGATATTGATGAATGTTCTTTATCGATTGACAATTGTCATTACAACGCCGATTGTATCAACACTGATGGATCTTTCATGTGTATCTGCCAGAGTGGTTATACAGGAAGTGGAACTAGTTGTCGAGGTAAAGTAAACGCCCTGACCTAACGTCTGACAATGAACTTTTAAAAACAAGAAAGTCATTAAAAAATTATTGCTTTAAGAAGTAATAGTTCACTAAAAATCTGTTCCACTGATCCTTAGACATTGATGAATGTTCTCTATCTGTGGACAACTGTGCTTCAAACAGTTACTGCAGCAACACTGTAGGATCATTTCGGTGCATATGTGATACTGGGTATACGGGAGATGGAACTGTTTGTCAAGGTAAGTGAAACATTTCTCAGCCAGAGCCGGCGCTAGAACGTTAATTTTTGGGTGGGTTGGTGGGTAGGTTGTGGGTGGGTGGTGATATACTCATATATTTTTGTTCTGCCCAACTAACTTCTTTTGAAATCAGTTGTTATCAAAGTTGATTTAAAAAGAAAAAAGACGCTCTGCAAAGCCAGTCCCGTACCTAGAGCCCTGAGATTCTTTGTGCAGGAATTTCGAGGCTCTGGAAAAGGGCCTGAAAGAATTGCACAGAATTGACTGCATTCTATTGCTGTCGGATCTAGTACGTTAGGCAGGCGCGCAGGGTCATCATGATTATGAACAATTTGGGTAAAAAGTCATCAGTAAATACATTAGTATTCAATTTTGTCGTCATCTGGAAACATCTGATCAGGGTTGCCAGATTTCTTGAATAATTAAGCCAAACCATCATTAGTGCTGTCAAAAAAACAAAGAAAACAAAAGCCAAATACAATGAAAAACAAAGAGCATTGTTAAAAGTTTGGCTAATTTATTCATGCAATCTGGCAACCCTGCATCTGATATCTGCAATTCACTACGAAGACCGAAACCTATACTCGCTATGCATATTGTCCCAGCGAGTAATTGGTCCGGTAAAATACGAAATATATTGAAGTTTGACAGTTTAGGGGACTGTGGTAGTTGTGTGTGTTTCGGAAAAGAAAGGAGGAACTCGTTGGAGTAGAATATATATTATTGCCCTTTGTAACGTGTTAATAAAATATAGAAAAAGAATAGATTGCATATTTTGGCGCGAAAAGCGTTGAGGGAAACGCGAAACAAGTTGCCATTCTTCGCCTGTCTTCAAAAGGCAAACCGAAAACAATTTTTCGGATTTTAAGCAAGCTTTGAAGTTGTTAAAACCGCGTCATTAGCTTGTTTTAAATCGTCAAAATCAGCTACTCAATTCCGCTGATCGACGCCAACGCGGTGATGAAACAGCATTTCAAAAGTTTATCAGGACGTCTTGTCACCAGATCAAGCAGCGTTGGTTGCTGCTTGCAACTCACTTCCACGAAGCTTTAAAACCGTAGTAGTGAGGTCGCTTAACCAAACGATCTGTACTGGCGTGTACAAACTTGAGCACCCCCCTACAATTGATTAACTATGCCTCCTAATCAATTTAAGAACGGGTGCCTAAAATTTTCAAGTTAGGGGGGTGCTACCACAGTGAGGTGGTACGTTAACGGTTGGCAATGTTTCTCTGCCAGTCAATGATATTTAATGTGAGAACATCAAACAGGAAATTTTATATGCCCATTTATCTGTTGTCAAGTCAATGTCTTTGAACAATATCCCAACACCTTATTATTAAATACAATGATTGAGTAAAACATGAACAAACATCCCAAACCGTTATTTCAAAAACGGAACTCCCCCCCGGGATGATAAATTTTGTGAATATCTTCATTACACCCCCAAAAACATTTCAATTTGACTTAGGAGTCGCGGGGAAAGAAATACTGACTTTGTCCGCTTTGTACAGATCTTGCCAATTTTGGCCGCTAAGCGACCGGACTATAGGTCGTAGGCTATAAAACCGCAAATTCATCGAAAAAAATGATGCCTCATTTGAATATTTGGTAAAGAGAGCAGCGCAAGTTGAAAGATTGGTGCAATATATCAACTCGTGAAGATGATATGGGACAGGTGAAAGTCCAAAGTGATGTCAATGAAGAGATTTGGCAAAAAGTAGATGAATTATCTCGGAGTAGGCAACTGCTTGGTTAATCGCGTTTTAAAAATTTTAACAAGACGCCTGCTAAGGCGTTCACTCCGCCTGCCAAAACGAAAATGAGCACAAGGCTGTAACTCAAGCGTTCATTGGGGGTGGGGTGTATTCACTTATTTCTGTTCTGCCCAACGAACACCTTTTTAAATCAGTTATTATTAGGATACCTTCGAAGGCATTTTAAGACATTGCTAGCACATCTTATGTAATCGCTAAGATAACCAAAAATCAATGTCTGACTGACTTGCCAGGCACTCTGCCCAGAGTCCTAGTAAGATTGCATCTTTTAGAATTCAATTAAATTAAAAACTTTTATAGTACATATATTAAACAAGATTCTTTCGTCATAATACCACCAACATATGGCTGTTTTATTTTTGGGTAGTTGCAAGTAAAGAAAATTTTACTAAAAGTGTATACAATACATAAATATATTAACCTGATAGCATCATTCAAATCAGTTCTGTAGCACACTGCCTGACGTCTCCACGATATAATTTGTTGGGAACTTTAGACTAACATATGTATTTCTGAAATTGGAATGTAAATGTCTCTCACCTTTTATAAATGCACGAGATCCAACAAGCAAATAAATCATTTAGAACGAAATATTAGCATCTCAACATACGTAGAAACAGAAAACCAAGGAAAGAAATAACAACGAATATTTCGTGATTAGAATTAGGAACACATTTCCTAGACTCACTCCTTGATCATGGAATGATGGAGTCTATCAAAATTTGCCGTTTTAAAACATTTTTGGAGCAATGTTTTCATAAAGAACCTTCCTTTCCCTTTTTGTTCACTATTACATGTTAAAAATTGTGTTTTGTATATAGATATTTCAGTAGAATTTGCGTTTGATTCTTGTGTAGAAGTTTGTAAATTTCTTAAAAGTGGAAACACAACAGAAAATGACGGAAACACGCTCTCAAAACCTCACCGCGATAAATCGCTCGTCGGTAAAGGTTCGCGGTGGAATTTGTCGTTTTAAAACATTTTGCACGAGAGTCTTTGCACGAGAGTCTTTGCACGCAAAACCTTCTTGCGGCTTAGATGTTTTAGCATACATGTTAAAATGCGTGTTTTGTTGACATATTTGGCTGGAAATTGGGTTTAAACGCCGTGTTTAGATCGGCTCACGCGGCTGTCACCAGCGGAATCTCCCATGAGTGCTGCACCGATTTCTGACACCAAAAAAAAATAAAAACAAAAATAAAAAAAACAGACATAGGGCGAATTTAAAACTCCGCCTAGCTAGCCTACGGCTGGCGGAGTAAATAATCGAATCCCTGACCCTAACCCTAACGCAAATCGTATAAAATTGAAACAAATCAAGTCAGAAAAAGGTTTGGCGAACATTAAAAATAAACAAGGCACAGCCGAGAATCGAACCCTGTCTGTTGTACTACAAAACGCACGCCCAAACGACTGAGCTAACAATGAACTTGTTGGAAAGCATCAAAACTATTTCTGTTTACAGCTAATGCAATAAAGGCTGTCCTTCCAAAAGCGTAAACTGTAAACTATGAGAGCGCAATGGATGACGCATTATCACTTATTCTTACTCCTAAACTCGGAATTATGTCTTTGAAACAGCATCGAGAGCAAATAGCAAACTTATGACGGCAAACTTACTAACTACAAAGGCAATTTTCTGAGTATCAGGGTCTAAATAAACAGCAATCAATCATCCCTTGCGCGCTCAAAGTTCACAGTTTACCAGAAATAGCTGTATAATAATACATCATCAGCTGTATAATAAAATGTCTAATTAAGATCAGAACAGTCTGGAAGCGTGATCAATGATGCTACCGACCATCAATGATACTACTGACCGTGAACAGTTTCTAAATAAGCGTAGCGCCGAGCAATGCATCAAAATTGTCAAGTCGCCAAAATGTTTTTCGTTTTTCAGTGTAAACGGACATTATGCATGCGAAAGCTTGTCCTCAAGGTCGACAGCAGAACCAGGCAGCAACTGCTAGTTTCCATGGCCAGTGTGTCCGATGTGAACTCAACTCTTTGAAAGCTACTTGAGGCTGAGGGGAAAGGCAATTACCTTCCATCAGCTATACCACTGGCCGCACAAACAATTTATCAACAGTGTGATTTAATAATTCACCTCTAGTCTCACCACCAATTACACGGGGACCATAAGCTCGGATAGAAGAATAAAGAGTACAAACGCAGTATATTCTACACACAGGACAGTGTGTGACCTTATAACAAACTGGTCTTTGGAGAACCACTTCCTATGACCCCTAGCGACAATGAATGCATATTTGAGCTTATACCGATCCATTTACGAAGTAGAAAAAGGCATTTGCAGTTCCAGATCAATCTGCACAGACCACAGTAGATGTAGTTTATCGAGAGGTTGTATGCCGGTATGGCGTTCGGAGGGACACCATATGCTGATCAAGCGAATAATTTTCAGGCTAACCTAATGCGTGAATTAGACAAATGGCTTTCAGAATGTCTAGATATGGAAGTCGAATCTTTAGGCCAAACGGAATGGTACTTAATTTAAAACTGCTTGCGACATTATCAGCGATGAGAGCAGTGGCTAATAAAACAGTCAAAGAAGCGCCATTTCATGTGGCGTTTGGATTTGAAGCGCAAACCCCACGAGACACAGTTAGAAATAATATGATCGGGAAGAGTTCGGGTAACAAGAGAAGAACGCAGAAATGTCGGCTCGTTCGACAAATCTAAAGAATCTCCATTAGAAATTTTGTTGACGCATTCTATGAAAACAGGACGACAGAAAACGGCGCGGAAAAACCCCGTAAAATTCACTCCATTTAAGGAGAGAGAAAGAGAACGAGGAAGGTCAAAAGAAAGGACTAGAAAAAAACTGGTTGGATAGTGTTGGAGCGGCGTTGAAGGCGAGGAAAGGAGACACGACGTACACGATAGAGATGAAAGAGCAGGGACAAAGAAAAAAACCCGATTAATCAGCGGTGATTAAAGAGGCATGTTGAGTGGTCATCCCACCTACAATCTTTAACGGACACAGATCCGAAGGGTGCCACAGATCCGAAGGGTGCCACAGATCGCGACGAGACAGATCCACCTACAGCAAGACGATCTTCGAGCAACAGAACAATTGGGGTAACAGTTGGTAACTTATTGAAGATAAAGAAGAGGTGAAGCCACAGAACGTCAATGGGCGACCACAACGAGCACGTAGGCCACCTCTTCGCCTGAGACCTATGAGACTGGAGGTCATCAACTAAAAACAAGAAGCTTTTCGGAGAGTAGCAACAAGTAGGTAGCCTAAAAACGGACGCAAACATTACTAACAGTATTAATTAATGCTAATGTTGAGCATCGTAGGCTTGTAATTCTGGCAGGGAGGAGTGTAAGATTGGACAGTTTGTGGGACTGTGGTAGTTGTGTGTGCGTGTGTCGGAAAAGAGATGAGGAACTCACTCGTGCAGAATTATTTATTGTCCTTTGTAACGTGTTTATTAAGTATAGAAAAAGAGTAGATTGAGTGAATCTTACAATGTGAATATGCACCACCCCTCAAATACCGTTCTCGCACAGGCTGTGGTCCCAGCCTTGCGTTTGAAAGGAGCAATTACGGCTAAATTATTTCATGAATAAAAAGTAAAAGCTATCATGCCTAATATTTAAAATTATTTGTTGTTTGGTTGCAGATATTGATGAATGTTCACTTTCTATGGACAACTGTCACCCAAACTCAACATGTACTAACATTAATGGGTCTTTCCTGTGTATTTGTGATAACGGTTATGCTAAAAATAAGAAGTTTTGTGAAGGTACGACAACAATCAAATATATTAAAAAATGATTTGCTTTGTATACAGGATTTATAAAATTTGCAATGGCCTTTTTTATTAGTAATATCTTAAAAACAATTTTCAAGAAAAATTATTAGCTACTTTAGTTTACTAGTATACTCAAATATGCTTTTATATTATATTATAATAGGAAAATTAAAAGCTATCTAATTATATAGAATGTCAAATGGTTTATGTATAGCATTGTATAAATACAATAATATGTATAGCTTTTGCAATGATCTATTCTGTTATATCTTGAAAAGTAATTCACTATGAAAACAATGATTGCTTTTACCTACTCGTGTACTTAAATATTCTTTTCCTATTATCGTAGAAAAATTAATAGCCATCCAATTACGTGGAACGCCTAGTTCACCGAATCAATTTAGACGGGTAGAAGTATATTACAATGGTTCATGGGGAACAATTTGTGATGATGACTGGGATATAAATGATGCCGAAGTTGTATGTCGTCAGCTTGGATATGATGGTGTTGTTAGAGCTGTTCCGGGAAAATATATCTCAGATGGAACTGGACAAATATGGTTGGATGACATCGCTTGTACTGGAAGTGAACCAAGTTTAAGCAGTTGTCCTCATAATGGATGGGGAAGACATGATTGTTTGCACAGTTCCGATGCAGGAGTTGAATGCTCCTCAACGGGTAAGTATAATTAAAAGTGAGCATAATTAAAATCTGTTGGTTTGCTAATCACTAAAACGCAGCGTGAAATTAATTTGTGTTATTCATTTTTACCAAGTTTTTGTTTTTTATTTTTATGCAATTTTATATTTTAATAGCGGCCGGTCATGGTAACATGACCTCTGTTGAAAATTTGAATTTTCTTCGATCGTATATGGTCTGTGATGACAAGCGCTTCCGTATCCCTAATGAAAGTACAGTTGTCGCGGCCTGGACGAATTGACAGTGATAAATGTTTAATTGGTCACATAACGGGTTCGGTCTGTGATTTCTCTTCTAAAAGCAAAGATATGATATCACTTGCTGATACGTCCTCGATTAAAGAGCACGATGATTTTATCGATAACTCACTTTAAAATACGAGCATTATACAGTTTTCAAGTCTATGAACACCCGAGATATGTTATACTCTATTAGCACAGACCAATCATCTGGTCGTACATAAGCAACGCAATGAGCCTAAGAAAATAAACACTCTAAATTTCGAATGGATTGGCAGCTTACTCCTTATTAACTTATCTAAACCATCCAAGGATACCGCCACTCGGAATAGTAAAAGAGAGAAAAAGATCAATAACACTCCTAACTTAGAATGGATTGGTAACCTACCTCATATTGACACCCCTAAAAACCCCAACCGTAGCGCCGATAGGAATGGTGGAATATAGGGATAAAAGATCAATATGTAACAACTATAAATCACCGAGAGTGAGCATACATGACTCCCCACCTTCCTTCCCTGTTGAGAAAATTGAACACATACAGAAGCGATTATTCCGAATCATATTTCAACGTCTATTTTACCTCGAAGCTTTAGTCCAAAGAACAACCGTCAACGTTTGTGTTTAAAACTTTTTAATAAACTTAAAACCCAGCCAGGTTTGAAACTTTCCTACCGGCTAGTACCTTGTACAAGGTATGAATCACACGGACGATTGGTGCGTAGCGGAAATAATTTATTTTCATATAAATATAGAATGGACAGATTCAGAAACAGTTATATTTCGACTGTGAGGGAGGTTTATAACCAGTAGTAATTAACTTTTTTAATTCTATTATATTGTGATAGATAAACTATAATATAATATCTAATTTTATCTATATTGTAATATATTATTTTATCTCGTGTAAACATATTTAGCGCGCACAAATCTGTGTATATATTATTAATAATGTAATAATTATTAACCTTTTACAGCGCGAATTTTTATATTTTAATAAGTTGAAATATCTAAATATATCCTGAACATATGAATATACACCCCCGCCCTAAATTACGCTCTATATAGCTTTGCTCCTGTTTTCACAGCTATACAGGTTAGACTGCAAGGTCCCTTTAGCGTAAATGGTACTGGTCGAGTTGAAGTATTCTATAATGGACAATGGGGAACAGTCTGTGATGATTATTGGGATATATCTGATGCCAAGGTTGTGTGTCGTCAACTTGGTTACACAAATGCTTCCAAAGCTCTTCAAGGCAGTAACGTTCCTGATGGCACTGGACAGATATGGTTAGATGATGTAAATTGTGATGGAACTGAACGAAATTTAACCAGTTGTTCTCATATAGGATGGGGCAATGAGAATTGCGGGCACCATGAAGACGCAGGAGTGGAATGTTTTTCACTTTCAACTGAAGGTAAACTCATTCCGCGTTTCACATTAATCTCAATGAATCTCGTGGATGAATAAAAATAATCAAAAGAACTTCTCCATTCCGTTTTTCAATTCTTATTCAAGTTATTTAAATCCCATTTATAGAAAGCCAGAATTACACAGCTAGACTCATAAATGCTTTTCCCCGGACAAAGTTTTGACAAGCATACAAGAAAAAATTGTAACTTGTTACACGAATCCCGCAGTAATGGAGAACCTGCACAATAAATTACTTATCTATAAACTATTTATAATGTTTGCAAATTAACAATTATATAATTGTAACGGGTGATGTTCATGCATCCACGACTTCCTATCATCCACTTGCAAGACATGTGCTTGTCAAACCCAGTGAGTTGAAAGTATAAGCATTAAAAATTAATTAAGGTGTTTTAGTAAGATTTTTGTGATATCTCGAGATACAGCGGTGCTATATTGAGTGAATAAACACAACATGTAAATTATGAAGTATGCTTTAAAAGAGTTATTGGATATGGTTTTTGTGATAGGTCCAAGATGTGGCGTTACTTGTCATCCGATGGCAGCATGCTTACCACATGCGACAAGTTACAGTTGCAAGTGTAAAGCAGGTTTTTCTGGAAATGGGACATCATGTACAGGTATATAAATTTCGTCTTTCGATGTGGTATTATTTTCCATTTTCACGAATAGTATACATTGTGAATTACATGTAAAGATATATTTAATTTGAGAGAGAAATAGCGAATCATCAGACACTGCTGTAAGAGCAGAAATCATTGAATGAAATGCCAAATCAAATGGTTTTGGAATGCTAATCAAATTATATGGAATTGCTTGATTCAATTATTTATCCTAAGTCTAAAAAATCTTAATTGTTATTCACTCGTACTCGTGAATTGTTTTGCAAAATTTCGAGCGCTGATTTTTAATTCCTATAGTTATCTTGCCAACACTGAGTTTTAACAATAGTGCAAGGTTAACCGTCGAAGAAGGAAGAATTGTTGTACTTATTATTAAAGCGACTGGACCGCTGACAACCCAAATCTTTGCAACGTAAGTAAACCGTAAACTGCTGTTTTACCTAATCACAAGTACTTGCAACTATTCTTATTTTTTTTGAATATGCACCTCTTAGAGATCGGAGGCACAATCAAATCGCTAATTACACTGTATTGACTATAAACTTATGCTGTAGGACAATGCCCGGTACTGGTGTAGTATGCTGTTTTGAAATCTTTTTCTTTCAAAATGCACTTTCTTTTTCATCTTGGAGTATACCAAAACAAATTTTCATATCTTGGCATATGCGCATCAATTTGATCTGATGTGATCCTTAAATGGGGTGCAACCTATGCCCACATGAAAAATTTATAATTATTTATTATCCGCATCTCAGCTCCTTGAACTCTAGAAACGAACTGTTATCAGCCTGTAGACACAGAAAAGACTTCCTGCTTTGCAATCAATAGCTAACCCATGTAATATAACACTATTTCGACGACGCCAATCATGTATATATAACACCTCAAGTTTCCCAAGCACAACATCAAACGCGATTTCACCTGATGAGTGTGGTAAGCTTTGCTTACCATTCGAAATAAGTTTGTAGTGAATAAATGTTTAAATGAAGTGACTCAAGTTTGTCTTCTTTTTTATATCCGCTCTACTTCGGTATTGAGCACTCAACTCATATGATTCTAAACTCAATACTAGTCTATATATATATATATATATATATATATATATATATATATATATATATATATATATATATATATATATATATATATATATATATATATATATATACACACATATATATATATATATATATTATATATATATATATATATATTTCGTTTTCAAAATTTAACAACTAAATCGTTACACTGTGTTTCATGCTAGGCAATCATCAGACGACTGGTTACATTCAATTATCTATCCATTTTTATAGTCTACGTTGTGGCGACTGTCATTAAAAACTATTGTTTGCAAATTGTTTCCTAATTGCTTTTTAATTGTCCGGTGGCATTTCTTTGACGTTGGAAAGGAGGAATTTGTTTCTGTGACGACATGTCGAAAGAATTTCGCTTGTTTTGTTCAGCAAGTTCTCTTTGTTGTGAAAGATAATGTAGAATTTCTCTGTATGGCAGAGGTTGCAAGTTTTTGAACCGTTCCTATGGGTTGAAGCTTTGTCTAGAATTGACCATTCGATGTTTACATCTTCTATGTTCCTGTCCCACAAGTCCCAGATATACTTTGAAAGTTCCGCTGCGTTCGCTTTTGTACGGTAGCGTAGTGAGTTTCTGTGTTTGTAGAGCCTGTCCTTAAACGACCTTTCCGTGAGTCCAATGTAGTTTTTCTCCTCGTTGTTCTTGTTGTTGCTGACTTTAGCCATGTATATGACGTTCTCTGTTAGACATTCGCCTTTCAGGGGGCAGATCTCTTTCTTTCTACAGTTGCATTCAGCGGTGGTGGTGGTGTGTTGGTCTTGGAGGATTCTTTTGTTGTGGGCCTTAATGACGCTTGCAGTGTTTGGCATGCAGCTGTAGCTGACCTTGACGTTGTTTCTATTAAATGCCTTGTGTAGATTATGGTTGATGGGGAAGTGCTTGTCCACGAGTTGAAGGAATTTTTTTGCTATGTTTGTCTTGACGTTCATGCTGTACGGGGGGTTAAACCATATCACTTTTCGCTTTCTTTTCTGGCTTTCCTGCTTGGCTGCTGTCTCAGGTGGTTGGAATTCGATTTTTTCTCGGTATCCACTGGCTTTCAGGGCGTCGTTGTAGTATGGTCATGCACAACCTCAACGCACGCGCCTCAGAACGAAAACGAAAGGACATCTCCGAGACCTTCAAGAATCTTAGACTAAAAATAACAATAGAAGCTAATTTAAAAACAGTAAACTTCCTCGATGTAACCCTTGACCTCGGTAATGAATCTTACAAGCCATACCGAAAACCTAACGACAACCCTCTCTACATTAATGCAAGCTCAAACCACCCACCAAGTATCCTTAAACAGCTACCCACAAATATCAGCAAACGCGTTTCCGGAATTTCGTCATCTAAAGAAATATTTGATCAAGCCGCACCGTACTACAACGACGCCCTGAAAGCCAGTGGATACCGAGAAAAAATCGAATTCCAACCACCTGAGACAGCAGCCAAGCAGGAAAGCCAGAAAAGAAAGCGAAAAGTGATATGGTTTAACCCCCCGTACAGCATGAACCTCAAGACAAACATAGCAAAAAAATTCCTTCAACTCGTGGACAAGCACTTCCCCATCAACCATAATCTACACAAAGCATTTAATAGAAACAACGTCAAGGTCAGCTACAGCTGCATGCCAAACACCGCAAGCGTCATTAAGGCCCACAACAAAAGAATCCTCCAAGACCAACACACCACCACCACCGCTGAATGCAACTGTAGAAAGAAAGAGATCTGCCCCCTGAAAGGCGAATGCCTAACAGAGAACGTCATATACATGGCTAAAGTCAGCAACAACAAGAACAACGAGGAGAAAAACTACATTGGACTCACGGAAAGGTCGTTTAAGGACAGGCTCTACAAACACAGAAACTCACTACGCTACCGTACAAAAGCGAACGCAGCGGAACTTTCAAAGTATATCTGGGACTTGAGGGACAGGAACATAGAAGATGTAAACATCGAATGGTCAATTCTAGACAAAGCTTCAACCCATAGGAACGGTTCAAAAACTTGCAACCTCTGCCATACAGAGAAATTCTACATTATCTTTCACAACAAAGAGAACTTGCTGAACAAAAGAAGCGAAATTCTTTCGAGATGTCGTCACAGAAACAAATTCCTCCTTTCCAACGTCAAAGAAATGCCACCGGACAATTAAAAAGCAATTAGGAAACAATTTGCAAACAATAGTTTTTAATGACAGTCGCCACAACGTAGACTATAAAAATGGATAGATAATTGAATGCAACCAGTCGTCTGATGATTGCCTTGCATGAAACACAGTGTAACGATTTAGTTGTTAAATTTTGAAAACAAAATATCTATATGTGACCCTCTTTGGGAAAACATACGTTAACGCTTTGAAAAAAACGATGTAGAAACCGTTTTGAAACCGTTTATTAGCCGTGATAACGGGAAGCGCAAACCGTGATCGAGATTAGGATGACCGTGATAACAGTTAAAATAAGTGTGAAAACACTTTGGTCTGTGCGTGATAACACTTTTATCTGTGCGTGATAACACTTTGACCTATCCGTGAACACGCTTTGAGCTATCCGTGATTTTTTATCTAAGCGTGAGAACTAATTCCCCCATTTTGCTTTAATCCATTTTGTTTGCCAGATAATACGGTTCAACTTAAACCGCTTACCGGATAATCTAATCGTCAGAGTTGCACGGATCAAATGGCATTCCGCTAATTCGAGCAATAGGTTTATTCATACATTTACTGTAAAAGTCTTGCTACGGTATGGCGATACGCATAAAATACTTGCTTGCTTTATACGTGACATGTTAAGTGACAAATTGTCCCTGGTAAACAAAATTAAAGATTCGAAAATCAAACGCTGTGCTCGAAGATCTGCTAAAACTGCGCGCCGTGAAAATACATGTACATTCAAATTATTTATATTGCTAAACATGTATGTTTGCTGATATACAAAAATTGTAGGATTATGGATTTAACTGCATTTAACTATAGTTGTATTGAGGACCGTAATACATTGAGCCGTGTTAAACCATGCATGTATACAAAGTTGTATACATATCGGTGGTAGTCCTACAATATCTAGCTAAAATTAAACAATATAAAGCTGATATAAACACAAAGCCTCTACAAAGAAGGTATACATTGTTATTCTGGCCTTACAACTGAAATGAATCCCAACTGTTCGCAGGATACTGCTTATAGACAACTTTACGCCAACTGTGTATATGTAGCCAAATAATATAAAAATATTTCTGCTTCTATAATAATAATAATAATAATTTATTCATTTAAATATAGCGCATATAGTTTACGTTAAATACTCAAAGCGCTGTACATGTAAAAACCTATACTAAACGGTAAGTAGTATTATGACTCTAATATAGTAGATAACGTTAAAATATACACTAATGAATATATCTACAATAAGAATAGTAAAATACCAAATGTCCTTAAACTGTCTATTAAAGGCTATACACGTCGTATCTGTCTATATGCATTAAGTGAAGTCATGATTTCTCGCTTATACACGTAGCTGATTTCAAAACAAAAAAGCCTAGACTTCCAACTAATATAACCAAGCTCTTACGCGCCGCGCTTCAGACATTGTTCCAAATAATAAACAAACAAACATTATCATATCATTACCAATAGCTAGATATTAAACGCACCTCTGATCTTTTACAACATATATGCATGGCATTCGTGGTATTTAGACTGGATTTCAGCATTACGCTGCCACCATCTTGGTCAATATATCGTTACCAGAATGAATATTCATAAATAGATAAGACATTTTCGAAAAAATAGTATCACTTGCAGGCATATTTTATTACTTCAATACCAAATGACTGGTAATGGTTTTTTGACATTCGATCATTCGCAAGCGGCTTATTTGATTGTCATTTTGTTTGCCATATTTCCTGCTTACTGTGACTGCCTCTTTGGACAGACTGCCTGTTGCTAATTGCACTGACATATAGATCCACGCATACTGGCCTGAAAATAGTATTTGAGGTTGCTCTCTCAACTTTTCAATAAAATCGAATGCTGCATAGTTTAAAATAAATATCTGAACAATAATATTTATTATTTGGAGTAATCAAATAAGCGGATTTGAATCGAGGAAGATGTCAAGTATCTAATTATGGTTAAAGACTAAAATCAGCTTTAAACTGGAATAACTTCTAAAAAAGCACGGTGACAAATTACATTGGTCAATTTAATTCCCTAATGGAAGTAGATTTCAACTGATTTTCAACCAGTTCTCCATAGTGAATGAAATATCTGCGACTTCGACCAGCAATATTTATCTCATTCGTATTTACTCAAATTTCCTTCTATATAATTTTACAAAAACTGTGGCATCCAAAACTAATAAGCTGTCGATTAAATAATTAGCAGGCTAGGTCTGTGTTTACAGCTTAGCAAACTCGCAAAAAGTTTTCGTTACTCGGACAATTATTTTTTTCCGTTTGGAAAGGAAATAGCGCGATTTGAATGTGTGGAGGAGATTGCAACTTAAAGATAAGTAACAGCTGTAGACTTGTAACTGTCTCTGATATAATCAGCGGAACATATAGACCATTCCGAAGGAAGGCTTATATAGCGATCTGGCTTCGTCTTAAAGAACACTACAAAAAGTAGCCTGCGTGCAGACCCTAACCACGTTTCGTGATTATTAGGGTCTGCACGCAGGCTAAGGAAAAAACGTTGGGGATCGAATCAGTACTAAAAGTATAAGTGTGTAGAGAGTACTGTAAAACATAATAAGTCTTATCATTATCCATGAAACAGGTGTAAATGAACAGAACTATGTCAACTTAAGCTTCTTATTTCTGGTTGAGTTGGATTCGTAAAAATCACTAACGCACGGCTTATACTTTATTACAGTATGTACTGTTTACTAACTGTTTAACTGGCCAGCGGCATACTGTCGATATGATGTTGTCGAGTATACTAATATAATAGTAAAATATCCAAAAGAAAACAAAACAATAATACGGGTTATTTGTAGTGGCCTTGTAAGTAAAGGTTGCATGCACATTAAGCAGATACTTGAATTTAAATTGCTGGCAGTTTAAGTGGATTAATTTTTCCTCAAGAGTTATTTGACACGCACGTGCACGCAATCATGCACAACACCATTATCGAATATATATAAAACGGCGAATAGATAGCAAAATAGCTACAGTAGACTGGTTCTGAAACGTTCGTTGGTTGTCTAGTCATCTTGCATCGAGCGCTCCCTTTGTTATTTGGGTCTTTAAACATGTTCTTACATCCGAATCGAATACACATGAACACGTTGGCGATCATGGTAGCAAAACTGTACAATTACTTAGGTAAATTTTTACTGTGTTCTTATTAATGAATGATTTGATCATGCACTAGCCGGTACTGAAGTTTAATTTTAGAACTCTACTAATTTAAAAATCATTTGAGGACAAATATGAAACTTTAGCGTGCGTCAAGCAGAATCCATGCATAAACCCATTAACTGTAAACCGAAATACCTGTATGTATTAATTCGTGTATGTTTCGTAATACATTCCTGACTGCTAGCTTAGGAGTTTGTGCGAACGGGATCTTGAATATTTCCTATGAAGTATGTGATGTAGCTGGTTTATAGTTGAACATATATTGCACTATACAAAATTTCTGTTTTATGTGATGGTTTATTTTGGCCAACAAAAGAACACTGTTTAGCAATTAAAGAACATGCAGGCGACATCACAGACACAAGTATAAAGACATCGCAAGGTAATTGAAAGATTTCCAGTTATAACTTATGCATAATCGTAAATATATATAAACAGTTCAGAAAGATTATAATGAAAGAGTTGTATTCAGTGGCTTTAAATGCAGCCATATATACATACTGATTTAAAGGGCAAATACAGTATATATTTCACTACCTAAACAATACAAATAGAGTTGAGATTTGACGTTTCCAGCCAAGGCCCGAGCCGGAAGATATTAATAGTAGAAATTAGCTACTACACACAGATATGCGTAGTTGCGCTATTTGTGCGGTATATCTATATTTTTCTATATTTTTGCGCGGTATATCTATATTTTTGACTCATCTATATTTTTACGCATATAAATCATATTAGAAAGATGTAAACATAAAAAATTGTAATTGGGAAGCAGAATTCCATGTATGATGCACTTACACAAAGACATTGCGTGAATGGAGCATTGATAAAGATCTTAGACAGTAAAACTTCATCATCTAATCAGAAATCCAGTCAAAATTAATCACATATGCACGGACGGAAACACTCTGCTCGACTCGGTTGGGTAGAAAGTTGCTGGGTTAATCTAGCCTCGTTCCCAGGCGCTTTCTAATTTTCTAATCAGGAAAAGTGTATAGGATTGTATATATCGATTTAATATCGTGAATGCGCGCGGGAAACACGTGAGGAGAAAATAGGGGGGAAGGGAGCGAAAGAGCCTGGCAGAAAATGAATTCAAGATGGCGGAATGCGTGGAGCAGCCACTGCCAAGTTTAATAGAAACTCCCCTCGACGATATAAGCAAAGAAGAACACCTTTGAGATCAGATTTCTTAAGGCATTGGGTAATCTCTTCCATCTACCAAACACATGTATGGCCAACACACGCGACTGGAAAACGAAATTCTCAATAAAATACTATCTTATCACTTTTTCGTTGAATCATACACTTTTTTCTGCATTTTCTGCCAGGCCCGACCGCGCGTTTCCGACTGTGTTTTCCACGCAATACCCACGCAACGGTAACGGTTGGGCCTGGGGACGAGGCTGGGGTTAATCCTAATCCCTGAAGGCGTGAATCAAAAATTCTGAAACCAGGAATAACATTCATCTGTGAAAACGGATGGTTCTATCTGTGAAAACGGGCAGTTCATCGCGTGAAAACACTTTAACCAAAGTGTGAAAAAAAATTATGGTACCGTGTTCACACTTTGGAAGGCCGTGATCACTCCTTGAGCAAACCGTGCCGTGTCCGTTTCGAATCCGTTCTTTTTCTCATTTTCACGCTAAACCGTTAACGTATGTTTTCCCAAAGAGGGTCACATATAGCCGCTCTACGGCTGTGTATCGAGCACTCTCTTTTTTGTCGAAAAACAACACTTCCGTATATATATATATATATATATATATATAATATATATATATATATATATATATATATATATATATATATATATATATATATATATATATATATATATATATATATATATATATATATATATAATTGTGCAAAATACCTCAAAAACTTACCACTACAGTCTGTTTCATCCAAAGGGAATCTTCAGGTGGTAGACAAATTTCGAAAATGTGCGAGCTTCTTTTATGCTCAAGGCGGAAACGTGGGCGCGTGGGTGGTTGAATAGCATGCATTCCTTTCTTTGTTTAGGTTGTTTACCTGAAATCTGCTTTTGTGTTGGCAGGCCGAAACTATTTCCGATCTTTTGTTAAGCAAGCAACTGTTTTTTTCTTTCAAAATACTGATTTTTTCCTCCAAACATAAATTACATCTTTTGGATCCTCCCGTGTAACAAATAGACTTTTTTATTATGGACCATTTTATGGTGAAATCTGTTTTCTTTTGCTTTAAGTGCCAAACGTGTTTCGAAAGTTCCGTCTCGTTCGAATATTTTTTGTGTGTGAAAGATTTGATATGATTCCTGTATCGCTCTTTGAATGTGTTTGAGGTCATGCCAATGTAGTGCTTTGTGTCCTGTGTGTTGCCTGTCAAAATTGTTGCTTTGTATACAATGTCCTTACTCATGCACTTGTTCTGCAATGGGCATGTGTGCTTGTTCCTACAGTTACAGTTCTCTGTGCTAATGTCTTGTGGTTGGCTTTTCCTAATTATGCGTGTGTTGTGACTTGTGATAATTGACTTAACGTTGTTCATGCAGCTGTAACTGACCTTAACTGTGTTTCTATTGAAAATCTTGTGTAGCTTGTTGCCTATTGGAAAGTGCGTGTCTACAAGCTTGAGGAAACTGCGTGCGATGTTTGTCTTGACATTTTTGCTAAATGGAGGGTTAAACCAAATGATGTTGCGTTGCCTGTTCCTGCGTGGTTGCTGTGTTACATGTGGCATGTATTCCAGCTTGTGGCTGAAGTTGCTATGTCCTAGTGCGTTTTGATATGTTTGTACTGCATCGTCAAATACTTGTTTGTCAGATGACAGCGTTGAAATGCGCTTGTTGATAGATGCTGGAAGTTGCCTTAAGATGCTGGGTGGGTGGTTAGAGTGCTTGTGTATGTATAACGGATCGTCATTGGGCTTCCTATAAGGTTTATATTTTCCGGTAGAAAGGTCGAATGTTACGTCTAGAAAGTTTACCACGTGTAAATTTGATTCTGCTGTTATTTTTAGGCCAAACTGTTCGAAAATTTTGTGTAGCTCTTTCCTGGTTTTGTCTGCCAAACGTGCTGATCTGTTTTTAATAACCGCCAAACCGTCATCTCTGTACAAGCCGATGTTTTTCTTGCCAAACTTTTTTCCTAAATGGTTTAAGATGAAAAGACCTACTAGTTCGCAAATTTCTGCCCCGTCATAGCTACCCATGGTAACATCAAACAAATTGCTATTGTTGTTTTTGATCCACGGTCTTCCGTGATTGAAAAGGAGTGATTTCCTAGCGTGTTTTATTATAGAAATGTCTTCGTCCGAAATATCAACCAAATTGGAGGCCCAAGATAGTGCTTGGTCCAGTAAATTTTCTGAAATTGACGGGTAAAAGTCGACTATGTCAAACGAAATAAAAGAATGCCTAGTTTTTTCCTCGATGCTGCCAAACCATTCTATGACGTTTTGCGTGTTTCTCCATTGGTTTACGTTCAAAATTGTCCGAAGTTTTGTGTTTAATCTGTCCAAAATTGATTTACTAATTTTTCCGGAATCGCTTTTTGCTGGGTTGATGAGCCGGCATTTTGGGTTGGTCTGAAAATTTTCCTTATGATCTTTGAGAGAAATAAAAGCTTCGCGTTTTTTCATGCATTCAATCCGGTTGCCAATCGAAAGTTTATTTGCGATGTGGTTTAGTTCGTAGTTTATTTCCGAAATGTAGGAAGCCCAATGACGATCCGTTATACATACACAAGCACTCTAACCACATACCCAGCATCTTAAGGCAACTTCCAGCATCTATCAACAAGCGCATTTCAACGCTGTCATCTGACAAACAAGTATTTGACGATGCAGTACAAACATATCAAAACGCACTAGGACATAGCAACTTCAGCCACAAGCTGGAATACATGCCACATGTAACACAGCAACCACGCAGGAACAGGCAACGCAACATCATTTGGTTTAACCCTCCATTTAGCAAAAATGTCAAGACAAACATCGCACGCAGTTTCCTCAAGCTTGTAGACACGCACTTTCCAATAGGCAACAAGCTACACAAGATTTTCAATAGAAACACAGTTAAGGTCAGTTACAGCTGCATGAACAACGTTAAGTCAATTATCACAAGTCACAACACACGCATAATTAGGAAAAGCCAACCACAAGACATTAGCACAGAGAACTGTAACTGTAGGAACAAGCACACATGCCCATTGCAGAACAAGTGCATGAGTAAGGACATTGTATACAAAGCAACAATTTTGACAGGCAACACACAGGACACAAAGCACTACATTGGCATGACCTCAAACACATTCAAAGAGCGATACAGGAATCATATCAAATCTTTCACACACAAAAAATATTCGAACGAGACGGAACTTTCGAAACACGTTTGGCACTTAAAGCAAAAGAAAACAGATTTCACCATAAAATGGTCCATAATAAAAAAGTGTATTTCTTACACGGGAGGATCCAAAAGATGTAATTTATGTTTGGAGGAAAAAATCAGTATTTTGAAAGAAAAAAACAATTGCTTGCTTAACAAAAGATCGGAAATAGTTTCGGCCTGCCAACACAAAAGCAGATTTCAGGTAAACAACCTAAACAAAGAAAGGAATGCATGCTATTCAACCACCCACGCGCCCACGTTTCCGCCTTGAGCATAAAAGAAGCTCGCACATTTTCGAAATTTGTCTACCACCTGAAGATTCCCTTTGGATGAAACAGACTGTAGTGGTAAGTTTTTGAGGTATTTTGCACAATTATACATTTCGCTCTGTCTACATGTCATTGAGCACTCTTTTGTATTTCGCTAACCAAAACTAGCACATTATATATATATATATATATATATATATATATATATATATATATATATATATATATATATATATATATATATATATATATATATATATATATATATATATATATATATACATATATACATATATACATATATACATATATACATATATATATATATATATATATATATATATATATATATATATATATATATATATATATATATATATATATATATATATATATATATGTATATATATATATGTATGTATGTATGTATATATATATATATATTTATCACATACTTGCGCCTTTATCCGGGCGATAACACGGTGACATAAAAACGATATGTCCCGTGATATCGTTTTTTGTCCCGCGATATCCTTTTTTGTCCCGCTCAAAACAAAGATGGCGTCCAACTGAAGGATCGATAGAGAGATAAGAATAAAAATATTAAATAGTACAAGGAAAATAACACAAAGAAATTTGCAGCTATTAAAAGATAAGTTATCCTTGGTTTGTTTTTGTAATTTCTACCTGTTTAGCGTATTTTAAACAATCATTTTGAATTCATTTTGAAATGTACTCGACGTGTAAATAATTTGAAAATATAATCTGGTTTTTGCTCTAGATAAAGGCACAAGTATGTGATAAATAGGTTATCATATTCGAGACTCGGTAATATCAGTTTTATCGCTCTCGTTACGATATCATATTTTGTCCCTCGTTCGCTGCGCTCACTCGTGACAAAATATGATATCGTCTCTCGAGCGATAAAACTGATATCACCTCGCCTCTCATATGATAACCTATACATATATATATATATATATATATATATATATATATATATATATATATATATATATATATATATATATATATATATATATATATATATATATATATATCAATTACTAACATAATTACCATACATATTAACCAAAATCCCTTACACTTAATCCCCTTGGTACAAACGTATCTAATTTGAATACCCAAAAAGCCTTATTTGTGTTGGCCTATCAACATTAGTTTTATCAATAATGATAACCCTAACATCACACAAACCTTTATGCCCAGGGCCAAAAAAATGTGCGTACAAATGCTCCGCAGCCATTTTTGTACCCCCTTGTTTATACTTCCTTATAGAGCTCTTATGATTATTAAACCTCTTCCTAATTGTAGTTATAGTACTCCCCACATGAATTTTAGAACAACTAGTACATCTTATTACATAAATTATACTATCTGAATCGCAATCAAAAGGATAGTTTATCCAATACTTCTTATTACCATATTCAAATTCCTCAGCCTCTTCTACATAACTACATATCTGACATCTAGATTTTCCACACTTTTTCATACCTTTGTACCTCGCTTCTCGGGCTTTAACTCTCACATATATACGCCCAGTATTGGTTACATATATGTGTAACTAAATACATATATTTATATTTAACAATTAGATTACGAGCTCGAGATATCTATGCGGCGATAGTTGATGAGGGCGAAGCCTGAATCATCTATCACCGCATAGAAATCGAGAGCGAGTAATCTAATTGTTTTAGTAGAATCAGAGGTCAAACATGGAATATTCAACAAAAAATTTGATTTTTAAGCAATTTTTTTCAAAGAAATCTCTACAGGAAGATGATTGTTACGCTACTCGCAATCTATCGAGGAATAGATAGCGAGTAGAGTAACCAATCAAATTACAGCATTTGCAATAGTATACTTGGCCCCGAAAAGTAATAAAATTTATTTTTCAATTACAAAACGTTGTTTTTTTGAAGTTATATAAATATATATATACAGTAGGTGCCAAAAGTATGAGTCCAGTCCAATTTTTGTGAAGAAACAGAGATAAGATTATATCCGGAATTTTTAAGTACCCAAACATGCTTATTTCGCGTCCTCAAACTATCTGCAGCAGTTACACCCAAGCATGTACATTATGCTCTAAGATTGCTTCCAACATTTTTGCTTTAATTTTTTTACCATGTTTATTGGCAGCAATAGTTAATTTGGCCTTGTTCATGCATGAGCATAAAGGATAACTAAAGATTTTAATCAAGTTACAGGACAAATGGTTACCCGGTCGATTATTGCGTCCTGAAAAAGGCACAATCGATTGTTATGGAAACAAGCACAAAATGTTAGATGGAGACATCCTGAGAGATCATGGATCAGGGTCCAATTGACCCTGATACAGAGTTACCATTTTTATTGCAGTTTTCATTTCAGAAGTTGAGGATATTTGTATGATAAAAAATATTCTTAGAAAACATAAATACCATCAGATTCTACAAAGGCGTACTACTTCATCGTTCAGGAAAAGCCTATGTAGAAGATGATTTACAAACACTTTTCTGACTTGTGTGTTTAAAGAAGATATGAAAACCGAGTTAATTTAGTGCTCATGCAGTATTTTCTCATCAATCTTCTAAAGTTACCAAATTCCAAACTATTAGCAACATTTTAAACAAAAAATCAAGTGGGTAACTACGAGCCAAGACAAGCCATAGGATGTAATTCCTCCTTGTCAGAGTGATATTTCACATTGACAATACTAAATCTATTGTGAAATCAATAGTACAAGATATTTCAAAGAGAACAATTTCAGACATCAAGTACTAAAATTATGTAGTTACTTGTTTAAATTACTTGATTTAGCAAAAATACTTAGGTTGTGATTGAGAGCGGTAATGTTAGCTATATAAAATTACAAATAACAATTCAGTATCAACCGGACTCATACTTATATATATATATATATGTATAATACCTCAAAAACTTACCACTACAATCAGTTTTATCCAGAAGGAATCTTCAGGTGGTAGAATTTGGATAACATACGAGAGCTTCTTTTATGGTCAAGGAGGAAACGTGGGCGCGTGGGTGTTTAAATAGCATGCATTCCCTTCTTTGTTTAGGTTGTTTACCTGAAATCTATTTTTGTGTTGGCAGGCCGAAATCATTTCCGATTTTTTATTAAGCAAGCAATTGTTTTTGCAATATTAATTTTTTCCTCCAAACATAAATTACATATTTTGGATCCTTCCGTGTACAAAATATAGACTTTTTTATTATGGACCATCTCATGGAGAAATCTGTTTTGTTTTTACTTTAAGTGTTTCGTGTTCACGTGTTTCGTGTGAATATTTTTTGTGTATAAAAGATTTAATATGGTTCCTGTATCGCTCTTTAAATGTATTTGAAGTCATGCCATTGTAGTGCTCTGTGTTCTGTGTGTTGCCTGTATTAATGGTAGCTTTGTATATATCTTTACTCATGTAACTTGTGGCAGTGGGCATTCGTGCTTGTTTCTACAGTTACAGTTCTCTGAACTAGTGTCTTCTGGTTGGTCTATCCTAATTATGCGTGTGTTGTGGCTTGGGATAATTGACTTAACGTTACTCATGCAACTGTAACTGTAACTGTAACTGTAACTGTAACTGTAACTGTAACTGTAACTGTAACTGTAACTGTAACTGTAACTGTAACTGTAACTGACCTTAATTGTGTTACATTAACTCCTCCCCGTGAGTTCTCTTGTATTTCGTTCACGGGTGAACGATGACTTTGCTGTGGCATAGCTCGGCTTTTACGCACGACAAAAGAAAACGAGTACCACCATTGGAATCAGCATATAAAGATCTATTAGAGTATCTTTTTAGATTTTTGATACAGTGCAATGCAGCCGATTTATGGCCGTTTAGAGTATATGAAATTTGATATATTGTAAAATGTTGTAAATTGCATTGTCAATAAACATACATTGTAAACAATCACCTTTGATTGAAAATATATCCAATTCTTCTAGGGTTTACTTCTTGGCAATTGCACCAGCAGAATCGCCTTGAAAAGCTCTTTCTAGTGATCTATATTTTGTAACTATACGCACACAATTTGCTCAGAACGAAGACGCATTCCATTGTAGCAAGAAAACCGGAAGTAAAATGTTTTGTGACCCAAACTATACGAACAATGACCCCTAGACACTCAAACACACCGGCAATCGATTCTACGGGTCAATTTACCCCATATAGCATGTATTTCACGTGATTCTGACTAATGCATAACTAAATATAAGCCAAATTTGGTAATAGGTCAAAGACCAAGAGCTATTCCTGACATAAAAATGCTTGTAAATAAGCTTCTATTTGGCGTATTCAAACGAAATTTTCAGTACAAAAGCGCTTGAATATAAGCCTTATTCCTAGCTAATAACCATTGGAAGATGTTTCACAGAATCAGTGTAATTTTCCCATAACTCGAGTTAATGACGGTAAGTTTCTTATCAAATCTTAAATGTATTTGCAAATATAGCGTTTGACAATAATATTAACCCCTCAATCGAAAGCTTTTTATGTGAGGAATACAATGATACTTGATTCATTTCTTAGGGACTTACACAGCAAAAGAAAATTAGATTTTAGTGGCATTTAAGCATTTTATTCACTTCCGACCGACGGGAAACATTAAAGTGTTTATGCAACGAAATTTCACCCCAAAGTTTTATGGCCTCAGTGTAAATTTGACGTAAAATGGGTTGGTAACTTCTTTTACAGAAGTTCATCATTTTGCTTCTTTCGTGAGAAATTTGGCTTTGAATAATCATACTTATGACATCACAGTGCATAATGAGTTTTTAGTGCTGTAGGAATTTCTCTTACAGTATCCATGATGAATTTGTAAAAGTTGCACTAAAATACAACAAATCGGAATTTGTGAGTTATAATTTTGGAATTTTGTTCGACAAAATTAAATTGTTCGAAAAATCTATGCTATTTTAAACTAACATTATGTATGCACTGTGATGTCATAAGTACGATAGTTGCATATTATTCAAAGCTAAATTTCTCACGAAACAAGCCAGACAATGAACTTCTTTAGAAGAAGTTACCAACCCATTTTACGTTATCTCTACACTGAGGTCAAAAAACGTCGAGGTGAAATTTCGTTGCATAAACACTTTAAATCTGTTTTTAATAATTGCCAAACTGTCATCCCTATACAAGCTGAGATCAGCACGTTTGGCAGACAAAACCAGAAAAGAGCTCCATAAAGTTTTCGAAGTAAATTTACACGTGGTAAACGCACTAGGACATATAGCGACTTCAGCCACAAGCATGGAATACATGCCACATGTAGCACAGCAACCACGCAGGAACAGACCACGCAACATCATTTGGTTTAACCCTCCATTCAGCAAAAACGTCAAGACAAGCACTGCACGCAGTTTCCTCAAACTTGTAGACACGCACTTTCCAATAGGCCACAAGTTACACAAAATTTTAAATAGAAACTTCACAATTAGGTCAGTTACAGTTACATGAGTAACGTTAAGAACAAGTAAGTAACTGTAGGAACAAGCAAGCATGCCCATTGCAGAACAAGTGCATGAGTAAGAACATTGTATACAAAGCAGCAATTAATACAGGCAACACACAGGACACAAAGCACTACATTGGCATGACTCCAAACACATTTAAAGAGCGATACAGGAATCATATGAAATTTTTTACACACAAAAAATATTCAAACGAAACGGGACTTTCGAAACACGTTTGGCACTAAAAGCAAAAAAAAAACAGATTTCACCATAAAAATTAATAGTCCATATTAAAGGTCTTTTTCTTACATGGTAGGGTCGAAAAGATGTAATTTATGTTTGGACGAAAAAAATAATATTTTGAAAGAAAAAACAATTGCTTGCCTAATAAAAGATCGGAAATAGTTTTGGCCTGCCAACACAAAAATAGATTTCTAAATAGATATTTTCTTACCCGTTTTAAGAGAATATGTTTCCATCTCACGTTGTGTTTAGATGCGCAAAACCTTGATCATATGGATTATATGCATTAATGCTTTTCATTTCGAATTTAGAGCGACGGTATCAGTTACGAACGCCAGTGATGCGGATTTTAGTGTACTTTCTTCGACTGACTTGAACTTTGGGCCTGGGAATACTGAAGAAACTATTGCCATAGCAACCAATGATGATTCGATTGCTGAGGATGACGAGATCTTTCTGGTCACTCTATCAACAACAAATCCAAATGTACAAATTGACAAGTTCAAAGGAGTTACAACTGTAACTATCCAAGATAAAGATGGTAAGTGTATTAAATTCACATTGTTACCACACGGCTAGAAATGTCATCTGTATATATCTCAATCAGTGATTCACCGTCACCATTACCACCACATAATCATCATCATTATTATTGTTAATTATCATTATTATCATTAAATTCATTTTTGCACTATACGTATTAGTGCGGTTTTCAGATGTTTCGGACCCAACGTGCATACGAAGCTGTAACACTTGTGTCATTGTCGGGGGCGCAGTTTCAACACTTGTCTTTGTAATCATGGTGGTCGCGATCGTTGCTTGTTGTTTTTATCGAAAAAAAGTTAAAATAGAAAACAAGAGAGATGCCGATGATATTCAAAATGTTGCTCAGTGTGACATGCCGCCAAGACTGCAATCCAATTTTGAGAGAAATTATTATGAAGGATCGTCAGAATATGCTCAGCTGGACAGTTGTTCGAGAGTTCCTATCGAGCAAAATTATCAAAGTTTGGTCAAAACACGAGATGACAAAAATGACCACTATAAAAACATTCAGTGGTTGAGCATGCGTAGCAATCCTGGCAACAAAGCTTGTGAAGAAGACGTGTACGAAGAAGTCCATCACGTCAATTCTTAATGAATAAGTCTATTATTCATCAATAATAGTCATGACAGCAAAATTTACTTTTTTTATTATCTGCCTTACTATATATAATTTTACTTAGATCTATCTGTCTCGCTTATTATATACTTGCAACTATGGTCTAGCTAATTTAATTTAGCTGTAAAGAATCATTAAGCAAAGCGAATTAAGACGCGAATTAAGAAATCTGTGTTAAATTTCACACCAAGTACAACTATAAAGGGTTAGGGCATAGAGTTAGAGTTAGAGCATAATGGTCATTATTAATAAGTTTCACAAGTTATACCGATTGATATTATAATTGTGCAAGGACATGAGATTAGTTTCAAAACAGACTCTCATGACAATGTATACACTTTTAAGTGCTAGTTCGTTACCTGGTTAGTCAGCGCGGAGTCGCCTTGTGTTGATTTATAGACGAAAGGTAATATACGATGCAATTTAGGCTTTGATTTGCTGCTAATATGGCGCCGAAGTTGCATGTTTTCCTTTTGAAATTCCACACATTAAATGATACTAATGCAATGCAACTTTAATCACGCATCCATGAAACAGTTTAGAAACTTATAAGAATTAAAATAAAAGTCATTATGTATGTTTTTGTTCTGGTGAATGCAGAAATATAAGTTCCTTCATCGTTAGCTGCATCTTTTATACTTGCGATCTTCCTAATTGACCAATAGCAATGTTTTGTGAGGGTCCTGAAGGGGTAAAATGGGCATGGGAATTGGCTATTTTTGCTGGGAAATGTGATTCCACGCACTGTGACTAAGATTCGTTGGCCAAAAACAATGGAAAATGAGAATGGGATTAAGATTGAGCAAGACAGCCAATAGGACAGACAAGCCACAAGACAGCCCTTTCAGTACCCTGTTTTATATTAAGCATGTTTGGCGCCCGTTACTTTGACTCTGTTTACATAGTACCGCATCTGCAAGGTCACGACATCATGTTCGAGCAGTTTGCGGTCATATTTATTCTTACTACTTTTTCTATTATTAGTTGTTATTAAATTCTGTAATATTATCACAAATTTGAAAACTACACTCGTCTTCAAACTATCCAATTTGATATCGTGACCATGCGGACTCGGTAAAGAGCAAACCGAGTATAAACTAATTGGGTAATTCGAAAATTGCTCCATGTTCCTGAATTTGGCGAAAACGAAACACCACATTTTCCCATAAACGTTGTGCAAGTTATATTATCATTATGAGTTTCATGTCCTCTATATTAATTATAATCTACATGTTAAATCGTTAGAATTGCTGCAATTATCTGGGTAAAATATCGAGTGTTAAAGTGAAAGTTTTATAACTTTCAAAAACCATTAATCATTGACGATAAAATTCAAAAAAGATATCTTTATTGGAGAGAAATGTTTATTCATAAACCTAGGATTCTCCCCCTGCGATCCATGTACCCTCACAAAATAATAATGAAATACTTCATGCGTGGATCTGTCAATAGGCCCATTCCCTTATGTGGTAGGCGCGCAATGCATGCCGGAAGTTTGGTATCAAAATTAGGTTATATCGTTATGTTACGCGCACGAAATATATGTATACGTCATTTATAATATAGATCAATGACGTCATTTATACAGCATATGTGTTATAGACGTATTGGTGTTATAGACGTTGTGGCATTATTGGTGTTATGGGCGTTATTGGTGTTATGGACGTTATTGGTGTTATGGGCGTTATTGGTGTTATGGACGTTATTGGTGTTATTGGTGTTATGGACGTTATTGGTGTTATGGGCGTTATTGGTGTTATGGACGTTATTGGTGTTATGGACGTTATTGGTGTTATGGACGTTATGGCGTTATAAACGTTATTGGTGTTATAGGCGTTATTGGTGTTATGGCGTTACAGACGTTATGGCGTTATTGGTGTTATGGACGTTATTGGTGTTATAGACGTTATGGACGTTATTGGTGTTATAGACGTTATTGGTGTTATAGACGTTATGGCGTTATTGGTGTTATGGACGTTCTTGGTGTTATAGGGGTTATTGGTGTTATGGACGTTATGGCGTTATAGACGTTATTGGTGTTATAGGCGTTATTGGTGTTTAGACGTTATTGATGTTTTTGGCGTTATAGACGTTATAAGCTTTATAGGTATTGTTCGCCAAGATTGCTTACCAGGAAATTCCGAGTTTGTTTTGAGAACTATACTATCATGGGCTAAATCTTGACCAAGAAATCCACAACGTAACCTGGACAGGCCATAAATAACTTCTCTTCAGGTGATAAAGATCTTGCTTTGCCATGTTTTTTTTGGACATCAGATACAATTTGAGTTGTTGCAGATCTATTATAGTTGAGGTGACAACATTCAGGTGACAGATAATTAAAGAAATCTTTAAAGGTAGTATAATCTGGAAATCCAGTGTAAAATCTGAAGTCAGTATCACTACTTAAAAACCGCTCTAGCCTGAACATGCACTGCTTCATCTCCTTCATATCATTATCATACTTTGCTTCGAGTTGTATGTACCTTTTGTCTCTTCCAATTCTTGTAATAAACTACTTGTCTTGGTTGTTGTAATTTCCCTGGATGGTGTATCACTCTCTTCAACATTAACTGGTTCTGCCATACTGGTGTTGGTTTCCTTATCAGTCTCTACATTTCTTATAAGAAGCCGTCTTTCTTTTTGACCTTTGCTTGCATCAAATACTGAGGGAATATTGTTATCATAAGTTTTCTTTCCACCAGAAAAATGTGCTGAACATACCACATGGTTCTGACTAGGATTAGATAGTCCCTTGGCCTTTAGTATCTTTGTCCACTTTTTTTTCAATATTCCATCTTTAGGTATTTGGTGAAATGATAGCAAATGGTTTCTGCGACTATTATTCCCACATTCTTCCTCCTCGATAACTCGTGGACTTACTATAATTCATTGGAAGTACCAGGTTCATCATCCATTTTATTTAACAACTGTTATAAATCCTATGTTAACTAGGCCGTTCGCCGTGACCCGATATCGTTCACTTTCATTAAGCATGTCGTGGAACTGAGGAAACTTTACAGGACATAACTTTTTCAAACACGGGGAGTTCGAATCTGAAAACTTGCCGCTCCTCCGACCCGCAGTTTTTTCATAAAATCCATTTTAATTCCACTCTTTCGACACGCTTCAAATAATCTCCCGCCATTTTGAATTCTTTAATATTCCGTTTGCAGTCGCTCAGAATGGTGATTATTCCGTCCCAGATCCCTCAACTCGCGGGAAAATGTCATTCTAACCGATGGAATTGCTAAAATCATTAATTTTGTAAACACATGGCTCCTTACAAAGTTGCTAGTCATGTTTGTGTGTGTGAAGTCCATTTCCACGGCAAAAATGGAGAAATTAGAAGGGATATTAGCAAAAATTTTTTATACATAATAAAGCAGTGCTTACATACGTCTTTATCATAAACAGAACTCGCAAAAGTCTACTATTCAGACAGGTTTACTATATTACAAGTAACCTTTAAAGAGAGAGCTAAAGCCATCCTTGCCAATGCTGGACGAAAACGTTTGTAATAGGAAACCAACGGACAAATTCATTCCATTTTCAGTTCTGAAAAAGGTAATAGATTAATTGCCCTTATTCATCTTCAAATGTTTTTCCCTAAATTTGCTCAATCTGTGAACAGCCTGGGGCTTTAGACATCACAGATATGACATTTCCATCTGGCTTTTTTCAATCTGGGTTACCTTGAATGGAAGTTGTCACAATGCAACATAGTATCTCAGACAGTAACTATTAAAAGCGATTTCTGATTTCGGGGATAATGTAATGATAAAAGTATAACAATAGCATGCTTTTCATAGCCAGCATAGAACTGTAGGGCTGCTGCTGGTTTTTTCTGATGCAAAAAAAAACTCAATTATTTTGATAAACAGGAACAAGACGCCTGCTAGAGCTTTCACTTCGCCTGCCAAGAGCAGAAGAAAATGTGCACAAGGGACACCAACAATTCCCCCTTTAAAATCAGTTGTTGTTAGGGTCAATTGTATATGTGATTCTAATGTAACACATAGGTTGGAAACACCTCACTTCTGGATACCTTCCAGGAAAATTTGATTAGGCATTGGCTTGAGAGATACCCCTCTTGCAACTTGTAACTGGGGGGTATTACCCCACCAGTGATATCGCAACTGCTGCAATAACACTCCATTGTAAAAACGATATTCGGTGCACTATTTTGTCATCTTGTTTATATATATTGAACAGGCATTGTTTATATATATTGAGCAGCCTCTTAGTGAAATTAATGGTCACTTAGTGAGCTATAAATTGTGTCTCTTTTATGGGAGGTTTGGATGAAAACCCCCTTTATTGAAGATTGTTCTGTCGGTTTATTTTCAACTTAGGTTGATAAGTGTTTTAGTGCATGTTACTGTTGGTGTTTCAGACCTCATGTTTCTTGTGCACTGAAGTAACTGGACACATGGAAGACAATATATATTTTATTTGTAGTTCTAATAATATTATTGGAAAGTGAGGAACAAAACATTTAAAACAGAAGTTTCAAGCGTTATCGCTTAATGAATACATGAAAACAATTGTTGCAAAACTCTCTGATATTTAAAAATTGTCAACTAATTATTTATCCTGGAGGTTATGTACAGTTAATGAATGCATGATGAAGGTGGACTATTATTGATTTTACCTATTTTTGGTCAAAGCCAAAGGCAACATTTTTGCTGCAGTTATATTTGGCTCTCAAGCACAACATTGCTGATAACTTATCATTAGTTATAGTTTCCTGGTTGTCCGATGCTTTCCTCTGACAAACGTTTTCGACCAGCATTGGCAAGGGTGGTTTTAGGTCTCTCAAGCTTACTTATATTACCTGAATCGTCGACTTCTGTGAGTTTTTTATATGATAAAAATAGGTTTAAGCACTGTTTTCTTATGTCTCAATAATTTTTGCAAATATATCCCTTTTGGTAGCTGTTTTATTTCTGCATTTGCCGTGGAAATGGACTTCACAACACAAACATGACTAGCAGCTTTGTAAGAAGCCATGTGTTTACAAAGTGAATGATTTTAGCGAGATAGTCTAATCTTCGCGCCTCGCGCCTTTTCTTCGCGCCTCGCGCCTTTTTTTTCGCGCCTCGCGCCTTTTTTTCGCGCCTTTTTTTCGCGTCTTTTTTTCGCGTCTTTTTTCGCGCCTTACTTTTCATGCTTTTTTTTCGTGCCTTTTTTCTGCCGTTTTTCCCGCGCCTTATTCCCAGCCTCGCGTTTTTTTCGCTAAAAGTTCATTAAATTATTCTTAAAAATTACCATCATCATCTTTTAATGTATAGGGAGAAAGAAACTTGCTAAACAAGTGACTCTACTATTATTCACTAACTGGAACGATAACTCCGCAATAAAGCCGTTTTTCACTGGCAAATTTTTGTCGCGCAAATCTTCTATCTTATAAGCTCTCAACTAGGACAAATTAGATTCTTAATTAATAGTTCATTTCAATTTGAGTAGAACCGTACTATCCGATCATCAATTTGCTTTTAGACAGTTTCACTCCACAGCATCAACCCTTTTAGACAGCACAAATGAGTGACTTAGTTAATATGGACCGTGGTAAATTTAATATTGCAGTATTTCTAGACTTACAAAAAGCTTTTGATACGATAAATCACGATATTCTTTTACAGAAACTTGAAAGGTATGGCATGGGATCACCAGTGTTGAATTTTTTAAGAAATTACCAAACAGACAGAACTTAGATGTGCTCAGTAAATGGCGTATTGTCCTGTTCAAAAAAGGTTGCGTGTGGTGTTCCTCAAGGCTCGATTCTTGGTCCACTTCTATTCTTAATTCATATAAACGATTTACCAGGTAGTTTGGAGTTTTCGTCGGCAAGAATGTTTGCTGATGATACTACATTAACTGCCTCTGGTGAATCAGTTCTAGATGCTGAGGTGGCCATCAATCATGACCTTGCAAGTATCAAACAATGGCTCTCAGCAAATAAATTATCACTAAATCTTGTCAAAACTGAGTATTTATTAATCGGATCAAGGCATAACATAAATAACTTATTTCATGCTCCCAAAGTGCATGTTGGTGACATGCCAATCAAAAGGTGAAAGAAACAAAAGCACTTTGGGTCTATGTTGATGAATATTTATCTTGGAATAAGCACATTGAAATATTTCGAAAAAAATCTCATCCGGCATCGGGGCGGTCAGGAAACTAAAGCCTCATGACTTGATCATAATATGTTAATGTGTGCTTACAGTGCACTAGTTTTACCGCACTTCGATTATTGTTGTGAAGTTTGGGACACTATTAATTTTACACTTTGCAATCGCTTGCAGAAATTACAAAATAGGGTTGCTAGAATAATCGTGGGCCGTATAACAGTCTGAACTTGCTCTGGCTGAACTCAACTGGATGACCGTAAGTAAAAGAAGGGCTCAGTTTGTTGCAAGCCAAATGTATAAAATAACCCACGATCTAGCACCCAAACGATTATCCAATATTTTTCATGAAACGCCTTCCTCTCGACATTACAATCTGAGAGGTTCTTCCACTAAACTTTGTTTGCCCCAACCTAAGACTGATTGTCTAAAAAAGAGTTTTAGTTATAGAGCGGAAAAACTGTGGAACAGCCTCTCAGATGATATACGAAGTAAAGAATCACTTGTTGCCTTTAAAACCAGCATTCGTGCACCTGGCCAATTTCTTAAAATTTTTTAATCTATTTACATATTTCATGTGAGTTCAAAATTTCTATTTATGAGTAATTCCAAATATATATTCCATGTAGTAACGTACTGTCTGTATGTTGTAATTGCTTAATATTTTTAATATATGTATGTAATATGATTTTTAATCTACGCCCCTCTTGGAAATCAGCTCCTGCTGAATGGTCAGCTTGGTAAAATAAAGTTTTACCTACCTACCTACCTTCTGATTAGTTGAACTCAAACTATAGTTGGTTGAGTTAAACACGGGTTCATATGAATTAAAATTCATTGACGGGCTAATCTTATATGCCCAAAGTGAACGTCAGTAAGTGGTAGTAAGTAATTTAATGAACTTTCAGCGAAAAGGATGCGAGGCGGGAAAAAAGGCGCGGGAAAAACGGCAGAAAAAAAGGCACGAAAAAAAAGCATGAAAAAAGGCATAAAAAAAAGGCGCGAGAAAAAGGCGCGAAGAAAAGGCGCGAGGCGCGAAGAAAAGGCGCGAGGCGCGAAGAAAAGGCGCGATGCGCGAAGAAAAGGCGCGAGGCGCTAAAATTAGACTATCTCGATTTTAGCAATTCCATCGGTTAGAATAACAATTTACCGCGAGTTAAGGGATCTGGGACAGAATAATCACCATTCTGACCGATTGCAAACGGAATATTGAAGAATTCAAAATGGCGGGAGATTATTTGAAGCGTGTTGAAAGAGTGAGAATTAAAATGGATTTTATGAAAAAACTGCGGGTCAGAGGAGCGGCAACTTTTCAGATTCGAACTCCCCGTGTTTGAAAAAGTTATGTGCTGCAAAGTTACCTCAGTTCCACGACATGCTTAATGAAATTTGTTTTCTAGCCACATTTTCGAACTACGGCGAACGGCCTATTTACGTTAACTTTACACTGAGGCTAGAAGATCCTAGGTACTCCAAGAAAAAACTTTGCAAAACGCCGCTTCAATGCCACACAAAACTGAAGAAATACGCTTCTCACTTGTTTAATAGATTTATTAGCCAACGATGAAACGAACTTTCTGTTACAAAAATAATACCAAAATTACAACAATGAAGAGTATAAATACAATAATATAAAATACAGTTACTACTTAAAGGAAGGTTGTATAATCTTTCCAGCCGATTTTTATAAGAAATAAGAAGGCGATATATACAATAATAATAAGTCTAGCAAAGTTAGTCTGCGATACTCGCAACGCAACAACAACAACAATCGTCCTTCCGTCCCACGTGGTCAGCGGTGACCAATATGAAGTACTTCATGGTGCAAACTCTGCACCCCCCCAGTCCGGGAGCTGCGATAAGTCGCAGGTGACCGAACTCAATAATCCAGCCACCGCCCCGTCTCTGGTTCATAGCGTTTGGGCGGGTGACGTGCTCGAAGTGGTCGTTTGTGAATGTTGGATGGGCACGGCTGTTCGTCGGTTGCTGGTGGTGTGTGCGATATGGGATTTGTCGCCTCGACTTGTTGCTCACCTTGCTGGTGAAGTGGGTCAGGGTTGGGAGTACGTGTAGGGCCCTCTACTTGCGGTGAAGCGGGTTGCCTGCCTGGTGAGGTGGGCAGTGTGTCCACCGTAGGGGCTGTGGTATCCTGTGTGGTTTCCTTTCTGGGTAGTGTGTCTGCCATAGGGGCTGTGGTATCCCGTGTAGTTTCCTTCATGTTTGTAGTGTTCATTGGTGGTCGCTGGTGAATGAACGGTGTGGCAGGTGTGTAAGCACGAAGAAATCTGCGGTTCCGTAAGGTTAGGCGACCGGAACCATCTACCTTCACCCGGTACTGATCATGACCTGGTGTCTCAACTATGGTTCCTGATCTGTCCCATTTTTTTGGGCTTGGTCCTTGTTGATTTTGGAGGAATACTTTTTCGCCAATACGCAGTGGACGAAGGGGTCGCGAGTGTGCACTTAGGGATTCAGATGTGCGGGCCATCCGCAGACGTAGGGCGTCTTCCTTCGCGGCCCATGCTTGGCGCCAAAGTGGGCGAACGTTCGGATTTGAGAACTTTTCAAGCCTGTAAGCAAACGACAGCGTGTCACGAATCGGGCGGCCAAAGATTATCTGTGCCGGGGAGACATTGCAATCCGGGTTTGAACCTTACTTCTCCTACTGTGCTCCAGTATGGGATGGGCTAGGTCATACTCTGAGTGATAGGCTCCAGAAACTTCAAAACAGAGCAGCCCGTGTTATAACGCGTTCTTCATATGATATTTCTTCTAACCTCCTTCTTGATCAGTTGAAGTGGAATAATTTATCCGTTAATCGTCTAAAACAGAAAGCTATTCTCATGTATAAGACACTTAACGGTCAAACACCTCAGTATTTACATGAGATGTTTACCTCTAGAAGGTGTCAGTATCCTCTTAGGAATTCTAATGGCAAGTTGTTTATCCCTAAACCTAACACCGACTATTTAAAGCGCTCCTTTTCCTGTAGTGGGGCAATTCTTTGGAACAACTTGCCAGAGTCCCTTAGATTATCGCCATCTTTCGCGACGTTCAAAAGTAGTCTGGAAACTCTATATTCTAGACAAACCGACTCCCACACGGCAACCAGGTAGAACAGTACTCTTCTCTTTAGTCTTTCCTCTTCTTCCACATTAATTAATTGTAAATACCTTAATTTATAAACTTGTATATAGTAATAGTTCTAATGTACTGATGGTTGTTACCCGTGTTTAAATAAAGGTTATGATGATGATGATGATGGGTCTGGAGTGTTGCGTAACTCTAGCATCGCACGAAGAAATCTGTCGTCGTCAAGGTCCCCCAACGGGCCGATGTTTGACATAAGTAGGCGTTTGGCAGTTTTAACTGCAACTTCGGCTCGTCCATTTGATTGGGGGAAGTAGGCAGACGAAATACGATGCTTGACGCCCCATGTACGAAGGAAGGTTTTTGTGCTGCCAGCTACAAATTCTGGTCCGCCATCGCTTGACAGTTCTGCAGGTACACCAAACGTGGCAAAGAACGAGAGGAGGTGCCGTATAAGTCCTGTTGCTCCGGCATAAAGGGTGCCAGCCTTGGATCCAAAAACTTCCACCCAGCCTGACAGGCGATCACCAACAGCAAGATAGTGGTGGCCGCCGTAGTCGAAGAAATCTGCGAACACGGATTCAAATGGAGTGGTTGGTGGTGGAGAGGATATTGGGGCGGTGGCAGCTTGCAATGGTGCATTCCTGTTACAATCCGCACATGACTCTCTTGTCTTGTTGATGTCTTTGGACATACCTGGCCAATAGGTGATGGAACGTGCACGCTGTTCCATGGTCGAGGTAACTTGATGGGCAGCATGGAGGTGTTCAAGTACTCTGTTTCTTAGTGAGGTAGGGATGACAACACGATCATTGTACATAAGAACATCGTCCTGTATGTAGAGGGACTCACGGACAGGCCAGAATGGTGCGAGCAGCGGATCAGTATGGTCAATGGTTTGGGAGTCATTCTCGACAAGTTTTAAGAGCTTACTCAGTGCAGGGTCAACAGTTGTCTCCTTCACAAAGCAGGGCCAGGAAATGGTGCCAAGTTCTGAGGCTTCAGTTCGGATAGACGACGTAAGAGCGATCTCTATGGCATCATGGGTTGTTAGTTTCCCAGTCGGGGAGTTATGTGAACAGCACGAAGAAGACGGGTGTCGGAACATGGCGTCAGCGGCGGTGTTCGATTTTCCTGGGAGGTGCGTTATATTGAAGCGCCACGGCAGGTACGTTGCTTCAGACGAAAGAGCCGTGAATTTGTGATCTCATCCAATGCGCGATCACCAAAGATCTTGGTCAAGGGCTTGTGGTCGGTGACTATGACCAGGTTGTCACAGCCTTGTGTGAAGTATTTCGTTTGCTCAAGGCCCCAGGCCACAGCCAGAGCTTCGCCTTCGATAGCGGCGTATCTTTCTTCAGCAGCTGTCAGGAAACGCGAACCAGCCAAAGTGATGCGCCATCCGCCAGGGCAGCAGTCTGGTAGGCTAGCGGGACATTTGCAGTGCTTTTGGAAGAGGAAATATCCTATACCGCGTTTGGACCAATCCGGGCGAAGGCATGTTGGTCGTGATATGTCGAAAATCTCCACTCCTCTGCGGATGGCATCAATGATTGCCTCTTTGGATGCTTGGAATGCGTCCTCTAGTTCGGTGGTCCATAAGAACTTGCATCGAGGACTGAGGAATGGCTTAAACAGTGCCATCAGATCACGTAGTTGGGCATAGTTTGATACTTGGTTGACCAGGCCGAACCAGCTCCGAATGTCAGTAGCCGAAGTTGGAGATGGAAATTCGCGTATTGCATCAAGGTACTTTGGGAGTGGTTCGATCGTTGCATCGGAGACTCTGAAGCCGGCAAAGTCAACACTGCGCTCCGCGAATTGAAATTTGTCCGGGTTAAGGACAATCCCAGCTTGACCAAGGTGGGTGAGTAGATCGATCGTCCGCCACCAGTGTTGTGTAAGTATCTGGTCATAATGAATGGTCTCATCCACACAACGTTCCTTACGCTCGAAAGGGGATAGGATGGCGTCAAATCGTCGATTGTAACCGTCCCCTGATGATAGGAATCCTTGTGGCGCTCTTGTATATCGCCACCGTCCAAATGGGGTGATAAAAGTGGTAAGGTGACGATCGGACTGACGTAGGGGAACGCTGTGATAGCCGTTCCATGCATCGGTTACGGTCTTCCATGTATCTTTGGGGATACGGTGAGCAAGGTGGAAAGGGGATTCCATGGCAAAGGTTTCTCTCTGGCAGAACTTGTTCAAAGGTGAAAGGTCGACAGTGCGGCGGGGGGATCCATCGTGCTTTCTTGTCACTACCATGCGGTGACACCATGTGACTGGTTCACCGTAGGGGACACGTTCGATAACACCAAGTGCCTCGTCGCGAAGGAGGTTGTCGTGTACACGCTGCTGCCAGTGGAGTGGTATTGTGGCTGGGGTATGGCATGCCTTCGGAGTGGCGTCGGGGTCCACGTGGACCTCGACTGGTGGACCTTCCATGCAGGGTAATGCACGATGCGGACATGTGTTGAAGGTGGAGGAGGCATATCGTTCCAGAAGCCATGCTTTCATGCGTCCGTTGTTGTCTGGTGTGCATGGGAAAGGGAGCTTGGCTGGGCGTAATGGTGTAACTGCACGTTGGGGGCAAGAGCACGACTCTTCTCTTCTGGCGCTGGGTGTGCTGCAGCCCTCGTTGATGGACCTCACCTCCGACGTTGCCGGTTGTACATTTTTGGTGCTATGGTGCATGTCGTCGCTGTGGTTCACTCCATTGGGGCTATCTGCTGAGGTAAAGATTTGTGATAGAATGCCAAGGTTCAGCAGGGATTCGTACGACAAATACATGGCGTTGACGGAGCTGCTTACATACACCATAGATCGGTATGAAGACTTTTCACCGTTCCGTGACTTGGCAGTGAGCTTGGCGAAGAATGCCTCCTCGATTGATATACTGGAGCGATTTGCAGCTGAGAGTTTAAGGCTGACAGGAGAAAGGTCATCTCGGCAGAAGCCACAAGCAAGAAACTCATCCAGTGACCATAAATCAGACTGTGCTTCCGTTTCTGCAATAGCGGAAATGTCAATGCTCTGTTCATTAGCTGTGGAGGGATTGTGGCAGTGCTTGGCTGGCTTGGAGTTGTCCAGAGAGATACATATCGAAACTCTCGGGTGAGGGCGTAGGCGTGCTCTTTTCCATTCGCCTTTCGTGAAAATATGGTGGTCAAGTACCACATGAGACTTTTGGCCAGAGGTTGCGTGAGTAGCCCGACCCCGCCTGGGGTAGTGATGACGACGTTTGCGGCGGACTGCAGTAGTCTGAAACGCAGCGATTTGCGATATAGGATCAGTGGTTTTTGCAGTCCGGACATTTCGCTTCTCTCGCGCGATCGGCAGTAGATGGAATCGAGTGAGTAGCTTCTGTTGGAGAGGTTTGCTGCTGTTTAAATGATGACATAGCAGACAAAGAGGATGAAGGATGAGCATTGCGTGCCATTTCCTTACTCTCAACCAATGATACAACGTCGTTGACTGGTGTCTTCAGGATGTCTTTGGTGCCGAGCACTTCGCGGCGGATATCCGTATCGTATATGCCATTTAGTAAGACATCCCGTATGGCGTGGTACGCTGCGCGAGTGTATCTAAAAGTCGAGGGTCGAGAGTCGAGAGTAAATGTCGAGAGTATAAAGTCGAGAGTCGAGAGTAAATGTCGAGAGTCGAGAGTAAACGTCGAGAGTCGAGAGTAAAAAGTCGAAGATCGAGAGTAAAAAATCGAGAGTAATTGTCGAGAGTGGACAAATGTCTCAGGAACAACAAAGTAGATATATTTTTAACAAAATTTGCACGACTATGGTAATAATTTCACTTCCTGGATATACATGCACGAGAAAATAAAGCGTAAACAATCAAGGAAACAATATCCGTACAACATTTGAAACAGTACAATTTAATTGAAGCACCATCTTTCACATGAAAATAGTTATTACGCAGTCAACAATAATAACGCAGGTATAAACTAAATATAAACTTCTTTTTTATAGATTTACCAAATAAAGGGAAACCCAAGACTAACATATAAACGCCTCCGCGATCCCCTGAATTTCAATTTTATCTATTTCGCAAATTTAGATTCCATAGCTGCTCCGAATAAAAGAATAATTATGCGTAGAACATGAAGCATTGAAAAACTCACTTTTTTCATTTAGCGTACGTCTATTTTAAACGAAAGTTCATGCAGTTTTGTACGTTGAGCACAATCTAACGAACCATACAATTCTGAGTTTATATACACGAGCCCAGTAAAAAGCGGATTCTTCTGCGTATTTTGTTAAAAATATACCTACTTTGTTGTTCCTGAGACATATGTCCACTCTCGACAAATACTCTCGATTTTTTACTCTCGACTCTCGACTTTTTACACTCGACTCTCGACATTTACTCTCGACTCTCGACCCTCGACTTTTAGATACACTCGCTGAACTCCTAATGACCTTATGCTATTTGTCCTCATTTCATCTAACAATATTTTGGCAATTATCGGAAATTCTTGTATTTTTTACAAATCAAAATCTTACGATTTCAATATTGATGTTTGTGAAGAATTAAGCGTTTGTTTGTGAAGCATTTAATTTACAATCTCAATTTTGATGTTTGTGAGGCATTTAATTCTACTATTTTAGCATTGATATTTGTGAAAAATTTAAGCCTCAACAGTAGTAAACAGGAAATTTAAATTGAAATGTCCTCTAGCTGTGACTAATTGACACACCAAATTTTGTAACATAATTTATCCTAGTTATTATCAAAAGAGACCACTTATAATCAAACAATTTGAAATTAGTATACATACAATTCAAAAAACATTGTCCTTTGCAAATAACTCTAATGCTTAAACCTTAGACTCATAGCACACAAAGCGCTATGAGGGAACACAATTGTCAACACATTATCAATACAAGGAAGCAGCCCTCATACAAGATTTCTAAAAAACTCGAAAAAGGTACATCATCATTATATATATATATATATATATATATATATATATATATATATATATATATATATATATATATATATATATATATATATATATATATATATATATATATATATATATATATATATACATATATATATATACTGTCAATCCCGAAAAGGTTGTCCAGGCGAAATATACTATAATACATATATATCGATCACGTGGTTACTGTAATATATGCGTCAATACGAAGATTTTATCATGCGTGTTAATTGCGCGTTCGATTAGCGTGGAAATTAAAACCTGTTTGCAGTATATACTGTACACAATGCCGAGACCATATACATTGTATACATAACCAAAATACATTGTACTTGTATCTTCACTCTTGACATATTTCTTGTAGGTCTTCAGATGCAATTATATTAATCATGATGGACAACATTTGCACTGAAAATTTACACTATGTATATCTAGTGATATAATTTGTCACTGATTTGAAATAAATATGTGATATTGTAGTATATTGTATATAAGCTTTTGGTTTAGGGTAGTATTTATACTGTTAATAATTAAGAATTTCATGTTGGTTGTGCTATGAGTTAAAGAGGAGTTTGATAAAGGTTGTAGCTACTATGAATTAATCCACTACTGTGTTGAGGATACTTTTTTATTGAAATAGGTGGTGAATGTCGTGAAAAATCAAAGCTGTGTTTGTTTACTTAATATGTTTTCTTTATACTTGTTTGAAAAACAAACATACCTTTGTTTTATCAGACATTCATCCAATTTCATTCTGTACTCATTACAAAGGTAAACTCACTAACAGTGTAAATTTCTTGAAACACTAAAACACCATTTTCATCTGTATGACTTAACTAGATTAACTAACTTATTAATACACCAAATATTGTCAAGGTACATACACCTCTGCATACATATAGACACAATGCAATTTATTTTATTCATATAATACTGTGAATTACAATGACAATAAATGCCCCCAGTATCAATTACTCTGAATATAACTGGTCGCAAGCTATGATGCATTCTGTGGATACCATGCATGTAGAGTCAGATAAATTGGCACCTGAAGAATAGTGCATGTAATTGCTGAGCTGTTTCAAAGCATATTTGCACTAAGTGTACCTTGTGAAAACCTTATAGTATTGGTAACTTATTCTTGTATTATGAACATCATACATGTTTGCAATGACACCAATAAATAAAAATTAATATGGACAGGGGGAAAATCATGAAGTCAGTAGCTCAAAACTCACAAATACAATGATATAAAATTAGCCAAAAAGGCCAGATTCTACGCAAAATTACATCATCTATCGTGGCGATTCTCAGACTATTTGTTTTTCGATGATGTTGCGAGGTGGTATGTCTTGAGTCCCGCAAAACGAGATAGAAAATACCCCGTGACTATTTGACCGGCAGCCGGTCACGTTTGAAAATGTACTAAATGACCGGCAGTTCGCTTTTACCTAAAACCATTTTTAAAATTCTTCCCTAACCCAAACCCTAACCCTAACTCTAATCCTAACCCTAACAAATTAATAAAATGGGAAGTATCGAAGAAAAAAAAATTAAAAAGTTTTAAGTGTCCAAAAGCAGAATCGAACCCGCGTAGTACGTCGTAGAAGGCGTGCACCTAACCTTCTGAGCTAACGCAGACTTCGCTAAAATACCTCAAAAACAAAAAAATTTAAAGTTTATGAACTGCCGGTCATTTAGTACATTTTCAAACGTGACCGGCTGCCGGTCAAATAGTCACTACGTAAAAAATAAGCTCTTAAATGTTCAATATTCTTTACTCCTGGTCGGCGCCATCTTGGATTTTTATCACGCTCATGGGCGAAACCGCTGAGCGCAATGACAGTCCAACTTGGCCGAATTCGCTGCATTTTATGCCAAGCGTGCTCCATTTTATGGAGAATTTGATGTCGTTATCTTTTAAGTCCCAAATGTACTTGCTGAGGGAAGTGCTGTTTTTGTGTTTGGCTTTCCGGAAAGTGTTGTTGTGGTTATTGTACCGCAATTTGAAAGGGCCTTCTGTTATGCCGATGTAAGATTGAATCTCCTTGTTGTCTTGTCTTTCGATCACGGCCTGGAACACGACTCCCTCTTGTTGGCATTCTCCGTTTAGTGGGCATGATACTGACTTCGGCAGTTGCATAAGTAGCGGTGGTTGCTGAATATGTTTCATTTCTTAATAGGCGTTTGTTGTGTGCTGTGATGATACTGGAAACGTTCGGCATAGAACAGTAGCTTATTTTTAAGGTATTTTTGTTGAAAATTTAGTGTAGGGTATGGTGAGGAGGGAAACACTCGGCAACTATTTTCAGAAATCTTTGTCCCACATTTGTGGAAACGTTTGAATTAAATGGTGGGTTGTACCATGTGATGTTTCGGCTTCTGTTTTTTGCTCGTTTAGGTGGTTGAGGGTTGTAGTTGAGCTTGTAGTCGTACCCGCTTTTCCTTAAAGCTTCTTGGTATGGTGGTACGGCTAAGTCGAAGGAGTGCTTGTTAAACGAGATATTGGATAGGCGTTTGTTTATGGCTTCGGTTATGCTTCGGAGGACTGATGGCGGGTGATTGCTTTCGCGGTTGACATATTGAATTACGTTGCCGGGTTTATGGTGTAGGGTTTGTAGGTTGACGAGTTGAGATCTAGAGTCACATCGAGGAAGTTTACGGTTTTCTTATTTGCTTCTATTGTCAATTTGAGATTATGTTCATTGAATGTTTGGCAGATGTATTTCTTGATATTTTCTATTTCTCTGGGTGTTTTGTTGAGCGCCGCAAGACCGTCATCTCTGTATAGGCCTATGTCATTTCCGACGACTGGTGTGAGTTTTGACAGCAGATACAAGCCAACTAGCTCGCACGTTTCTGCACCGTCAAAACTGCCCATGGTGATATCAAATAGTGATTTCGTTTCTCTTTTGCACCATGCTGTATTTCCATTGAAAAGTATACATTGATTTCTTTGCTTTAATGATGATGTTCTTTTCTTCGTCTGTTATATTGTGGTATTGGGAGGCGAACACGAGCGCTTGTGTCAAAAGATCTTCTGATATGGACGGATAAAAATCAACTATATCAAATGATATGAACGATTATGCTTGCTTGTTAGGCACGTTCTTAAACCATGTTAAGACCGCGTTTGTGTTTTTCCATTGGTTGAGGTTGGTAGCTGCTACCGTCTTAGCGTTTATTCGCTGGAGTATTTCTTTGCTTACGATGCCAATTTCAGATTTTGTCGGATTGATTAGGCGGCACGTCGGTTTATTTTGGAAATTCGGCTTGTGGCCTTTCCACGTAATGAAGACGTTCTTTGAGGGCAATGCATCAATCCTATTCTGGAGATTTAGACCTGTGGCTATTTTCTTTTCTTCTGAAATGATTTGGTTGGGAGCACTGCTCGGTGCTTTCTTGTAAGACTTAGTGATTGCAGTGTTTATAAGTTGGTTATACGAGTCAGTGTTCAAGCGGTAGTAATTTGTTGTTTTGTCGGCAGGAATATACATCTTGGCATCGGCATTGATTTTACTTGTGTCCTGTGACAATTGCTTCTGGAATTCGCACTTGTCCTTCTTAAATTCAATGTTTTGGATAAGCTTTAGCATTTTGTCTTCAAATTCGTTAAGTTCTTTTATCGGAGGTGGGGACTTGGTGGTTGGGAATCCATACGTTTTAGTAGTCGAGTGTTCAGTGGGGTTTAAAAAGTGATGGGCTTTCCATCTAACGCGTCGCAAGAAGGAGTCAGTCTTGTCGATCAAACATTTCAAGTATTCCGTAGGTTTCGCGATAGGTATATTCTTTGTGGAGTATCCAGTCTTGCGGCGCTCAACAAAATACCCAGAGAAATAGAAAATATCAAGAAA